>VHKM01000055.1:2450000-4900000 GCA_007210695.1 Neogobius melanostomus
CTTTGGCAATATTAAACGGAACACATCTTATGAAACAGAAAATATAAACGGTCATTAATTATACATGAGCACGTTTTGATCTCAATGAGACTTTCCTGGTTAAATAAGGGTTTGAATGAATACACACTGAACGCAGAAATAGTGAATTGTTTCGTCACTACCCTTCTATTTTTCCCCAAATAAGTTGTTTTCATTTAATTCTTTTGGTGTTTTTGACGAGAGCGCAGCGTGGCCCAGTTGAACCACTTTGAGCCGCTCCCCTGCCCTCTCTGCTTCTTGAACCTTTAATGACGTCACTAACCCAAATTTGGAACCATACTTCGCCTGGACATGTGCCGATTACTCGGCTCACGCTTTGAAGCCTCGAGACAGAACTTAACATCACTAGATTTATGGATAGCACATAACTTGGTTACCTCTGTCGTTATTATAGCACAGGCTGTTGGCCAGGCTTATTTCTCACCTCATTCAAATTCTAAGAACTGTGGTTCTCAAATGATGTAGCTTGAGACCCACCTTCAATAATATATTCACCTTATAATAAGAGCCTTCAGCCGTTTGACCCTGTTATAGTATACAATTAACTCCTCAGAGTCATGTGGTATAAGCCTTACAGTAAACACAGCATTACCTTGTCTCTGGTGATGTTTGGGAAGACGTCCATGACCACGTCCAGAATCCCGTCGATAAAAGCCCGTTTTAACTCCTTGTATTCGGGTGACCTGTTTGTCACTTTGGCGTCCTTCCACTCTTCAAACCATTCGTAGCTGGCAAAGCTGACCAGGCTCACAGTCGACTTGCCTAAGAAAATAAAAGTTAACTTTTTTGCATTTAACCAACTTTCATTCATTTTATTGGAATTGTTTTATTATAATTTGACAACACACGATAGAAGAAAACAACTCTCCACAGCCTGGACTGGGAGCGCACTAAACAAAATCTAAATAATGTCTAGAATTTATGACAAAAAGCAGCATTAAACAAGTATATTAATTCTACAATTATTAGGCCTAAATGTGTCTTACCAGGATTTCTTTCCTGCCAGATCGGATCTTTAGCCGACGGAGACGCAACAAACAGCATTGGCACATTTTTAGCAGATTCTTCCCGGTCCCCATTGGTATACGCTTCCCAACTATGAAAGAAAAAAAAGTTAGAGAGAAATCATTAAAGAAGTACAAACAAACAATCCTAAAACAAGTTATTATCAAATTACCTACAGTATGGTATCATTGTCTAAGTAAACATTATAAACTGTGAAAAAATGCTACATACAGTTCATCGTAGTTGTTCTCTTTGAAGATCCAGTAGTTGTCCGCCTTCAGGCCCAGCTCCTCTTTGCTGCCGTCCAAACCCACGAACACGCTCAGGCCCCCCTCTCCGTTCTTCATCAAACTCAGCTGCTTCTGGATGGCTGCAAGGAAAAGGAAAAACAGGTCAGATAATGTCTGAACAACAACAAAAAACATCCACTATCATTTTCATCCTACTACCACTGTATTATACTGAAACACTGAAAAAAATGCATGCATAAATACATTTTAAAGAGGGGGTATTATGCTTTTTTCAATCACATAGCACCAGTCTATAGCATACTACCAAGATGACGTAACCTTCTGTTGGTCTGTATATGCAGTAAATTAAAATAACTGCCTTGAATAAAATTGCTCTCTCAAAATGGCTGTACTGAACGTCTTGAAATAGGCCTCTGTCTCTTTAAGAAGCTTTCCGACACGCCCCCTTCAGCACACTGCTGTGGCATCTAAACAACACTACTGTGCGGGGGAGGGGGCTCTGCTGAGCTGAGGAGCAGTGGTTGATGGCTTGGCTGGTGACAAAAGGTCCAGAGGCGTCTCCAGGAAGTGGGGGCGTTCCTAGGAGGACTGAGGCATAGCTACACCTAAAATGGCTGCCGTCTAAGTTTTTACTGATTACTCAAAAATATGTGAATGAGCCAAGGCAACACTCCAGGCATGTGTTTAATGAGGGAATGACATAATAACATGATATAAAGCTTGAAAAAGTCGATTTTACATAATACCCCCCCCTTTAAGAGTGCTGTGGCCATTTTCCCCCTTTTCATTACATTGTGTTCTGAGAGATTTGTGGAAAATAAGACGAACGCTGGTGCTGCGTCTGCTTCATGTTAAGAGTTATTTTTAGCTCCTCTAAACCCAGAACATTCACTGACCCACTGTTAGCGGGCTCGCTGCTGCTGTTGTCAGCTTTCTGTGATTTTGTGACGTTACTCTCCTTCCTCCTGTGAAAGGTGTTTATGAACTCATTCCTGTGAAGAATCGGGATGTTAGAAATGCATTAGGAAATTTAAGAAAAGTTTGGATTGCAACTTCCTATTTAAACTTGAGTAGCTTCTTCTATCACAGCGTAAAAATGGGAAAATAGGTGCAGAGCCTTCAAGTGAACACTGATAGTCTTGAATTGGTGTGTCAGACCTGGCATGGCCTGCAGGTTCTTGGGCAGCAGTTGTTGGTACGTGTTGAAGATGCCAGCGTCGGAGATGACCATCGGGGCGTTGATGTGGACCTCCTCTTGACCTTTCATCACACTCACACCTGAGAAACACAAATGGGCCAATTCATTAAACAGTATGTGGCTAATTAATAACCAGTGTTGGGAATGACAGAGTTTAACTACTAGCGGTGCTACATTTTCGGTAATGGAGTAATCTAATTAATTACCCTCTCAATCGTTACGACGCCGTTATCGTTACTGGTTACTAGTCTCTACTCACGCTGCCTTTGTTGATGCAAATCATTCTGTGTCCTCTGCCTCTCCAGGACAGAGACAGCTGCGCAGCCTGTACCATTGTCTGCAGAACCTATCGCGCACATCTCACTGCGTCTGTGCAGAGTGTTCCATCGTGCTTTGACATATAGCAACTTTTTTTTTTACAGTAACACAAATAAATACTTTACCCTGGTAACGAGTTACTTTTATTATAGAGTAATTCAGTTACTAACCTTTTGGAACAAGTAGTGAGTAACTATAACTAATTACTTTTTTAAAGTAACATTTCCAACACTGATAATAACTGCTCCTCAAGGTACCGGAACCAATGACTGCAAATGAGGCTCCAGGTTAAGTCCGAGTTTAGTCCTGGTTTGCTCTGGATCAAGGTCTCAGTTATTTCCATTCACTATTCTGTCCCGTTCTCAGTCCATTAAAAAGGTTATTAGAAATGTAGGCGACACAAACTCACCAATCGCTTCATTATTGCTGTTGAACAGGATGCGATTGACCGGAGCCCGGACTAAAACGGCTCCTCCAGCCTTCTCGATGATGGGGATCATGTGGAAGGCGATCTCAGTAGCGCCCCCTTTTGGATACCAAGCTCCGTTCAGGTAATGAGTGACCAGCAGACTGTGCATCGAGAAGCTGGCATCTTTTGGCATATTCCCTAAAGAGAGAGTTTCATAGATTTTATTATTAACAAGATGGAAAACAAATTCCAACTGGATTATTAATGCGATAGTACTTTCTTTGTTCATAGCCTGTTACAAATAAAACACAGACCCTTTGCTTTTTAAAAGTTTAATCTAAAGTATGGATCTTAATCGATGCCTACCGTAAGTGCCAAAGATGTAGGTGAAAACGGCTCTGAGGTCTTTGTTCTCCGTCAGTCCGTTGACCACTTCAGTCAGGCTCCGATCCGCCATCTCAAAGAAGTACGACAGGCGCTTGCAGAGACCGGTGTAGACCAGGAACTTAGCGATCAGAGTCGGGGCGAGCTTCAGCATAGCGAGGAGCCAGATGCCTCGTCCTGCTTTCTACAGGGAACAAACAGCAACATTAGTGACAATTGATAGATATTACTAATATACATAAAACAATAGATTAAAAGTAAAATATACACATTGTGCCATCAAAGTGTAAAATGGCTAAAAAGGTTTGTAACCGCAGAGTTAATTACTTAAAGCTGTCAAAGTCAACGCTTTAACTCACGATTAATGAAAAGATAAAACAACAATATAATAGCAAATGAATCGCATCATGTTTTGACTGAACACACTCCTGTATCTCAAACACATAGAAAGACAGAGCACATTACAATGTAGAAAAATGTAAACAGTCCCACAGTTATTACTTTGTTACTGAAATGTGAGCAAATCCTTTAAATTAGAGTGATTTAATCTCGGCCACTTGTTGATAATGAATATAATCATTACATTCAAATGAACTGCAATTAATCTTGATTAATCAAATTTCAAAGTGTAATTAATCAGATTTTTTTTAAAGTAATAATCAATTGACAGCACTAATTACAATATGAAAATGGAAACTTTAGCAAAAACTATTCAGATTGCAATTTTAATCCAATAGAAATTACTCTTGTATTCTACGATAATTTACAAAACAGAAGCAAACAGTGTTCCAAGTCAAAGTATGTGGGAAGAAATGGCTGCATTGTTCAATTGAGTTAGATAATATGAACAACTCAACGTCACAGTGAGCTACTGTCTGAAACAAAATAAATGCATGGCTCTCTGCGACTGTCAGACTATTACATCAGAGCTTTCAAAGATAAAAACATAAGTACAAATGCCTAAAGCCCAGTGCCCTCGGGTTGCAAGGTAAAACTTATCTGTAGAAGCTGATGCAAAAGATAAGATAAATATCTGCTTGTATGTCGGACATCACAGTTAGTTGTGAATGGGGCTGTAATGTGTAAAAGGACAGAGAGTAAAGCCTGAGAACTGTCAAACACCTTGGACTAATATGATATAAAAACTACAGGTGTTGTATAAAGCAGTCTTTGAGCAACAGTCTTTGGGCAAGAGACTTTAAACCACCTCGCCTGTGTGAATGTTTTAGCGTGATGTACTCTGAAAAGCCACTGACAGCAATATACTTTGTCAGCCTCGGGTCAGCACCAAGAGTGACTGAGGAGTGATTGATTTAGGGAGTACAGTTAGTAATATCTATAGAATTATTTCTATGACTAGAGTGTATAAAGGGTCTGGCAGATCACTAGAGAGCATTGAGAAAGTACAGTAGAAATCCTGAATCATAGGTTTTTGGGGGTTTTAAAAGGATGTCAAAGTCAATTATGACACCGTCTTCAGGAATCTGAGCTGCAGGCTCTGCTTAAAAAGCAACTAAACACCAAATCAAGTTTTTTTACTGATAAACTGTCTCAATGGGTGTCTCATAGTGTTGCCTTCAGACATTATAGCGCAAACATGTGTTAAATCCTAACTTTGGCCTGAAAACGAATGGGTTGCGCCCCCTTCAGGGTAAACTCTGCTACTAAATTAGAATTTCCTGATTGACTGGAGACACAGAACAACCGTCATAAGCCGCACCAGCTCCACACATCGTCACTCACCCCCCGCATGTCACCCCCAAACTTCAGAGACTGCCTCTTTCGCGGCAATTTTTGACCTTTGTTTGTGGGTGGGGAAAGGCTTTGGCACGCCCGTTTAGGTACTCTTTAAGCCTTTTACTCTGTGCTAAAAGGCAGGAGTGGCCATGAGGAAAGTTGAAACACAAACCTGAAAAGTAACTGTTAAAACACGTGACTCTACACAACTGGATTTGTACAAATTTGGAAAACGGGGGGAAAAGACTAAACCTTGGAATGTTGTAAAGATAAAGTAAAATGGTTGTAGAAGACTAGAAGACATATTCACTTTCAAGATTATAGGTTACATGTGAACGAGGTGAAAGTTATAATTCTTCTTTTTGCAGCTTTGTGATTTCTCAATTCCTTTGAAGCATAACTTTATATCCATCATTTTTCTCATTAGCAGTATTTCAGGGCTGCAAAGATTAACAGCAATATGATTAAAATTACAATGTGAACAATATCTGCTAATAATGTCTTACATACTTAAATACTGGATCCTTTTATATACTGTGTAAAACCTGCTGACCCTGTAGTTTAGACAGAACATGTTGTAAAATAATATGTTTAATTCTTCAACAATTGCAGCAAAAATGACGCATAATTGTAGCAAAAAAGTATAATAAAGATAAGATTTGTTATTTTACTGCATGAATTGTATAAAAAGTACTGAACACTGACTGAAGCATTTCTTGTTATAACAGATACTGAAAGAAATGAGAGGACCCTGAAATATATAGATCTAAACGGACCATAGTAACAGAAAGTGAAGATCTTAATCTTAAAGAGGGGGTATTATGCTTTTTTCAATCACATAGCACCAGTCTATAGCATACTACAATGATGACGTGACCTTCCGTTGGTCTGTATATGCAGTAAATTAAAATAACTGCCTTGAATAAAATTGCTCTCTCAAAATGGCTGTACTGAACGTCTTGAAATAGGCCTCTGTCTCTTTAAGAAGCTTTCCGACACGCCCCCTTCAGCACACTGCTGTGGCATTTAAACAACACTACTGTGCGGGGAGGGGGCTCTGCTGAGCTGAGGAGCAGTGGTTGGTGGCTTGGCTGGTGACGAAAGGTCCAGAGGCGTCTCCAGGAGGTGGGGGCGTTCCTAGGAGGACTGAGGCATAGCTACACCTAAAATGGCTGCCGTCTAAGTTTTTACTGATTACTCAAAAATATGTGAATGAGCCAAGGCAACACTCCAGGCATGTGTTTAATGAGGGAATGACATAATAACATGATATAAAGCTTGAAAAAGTCGATTTTACATAATACCCCCCCTTTAATAACGGGACAAGCAGGTTCTACAGCTAATAGTTATAGTATAATAGCGACGTACTAAACTGGATTCTCACCTTGCACATCCTTACGTACTCATCTATGGCCTTCTCCTCCCCTGGGAAGCACTTCTTCAGCTCCTCTGGGAAGCGGGTGCGTCCGCTGTAGATGGGGTAGCGCCGGCGGTTTTCAGGGGGTCCGATGACAACCCAGTCATACGGGTTATCCAGCGGCTCCCACTGCAGCTGCCCATTCGTCAGCTGGTCCAGCATGCAGCGGAAAGGCTTGTGCTCCTGCAAGTCCCCAATGTAGTGGATACCTGCAAGAACGTAGACACAAATGAATGGATAAATGCTGAGTTGAATATGTCCGATACAAACTATAGGTCTGTCTCTATGGGGTGTTAGTTTGTGTAAAACCTGATAAACCAGTGGGCATTAGTACATTGTACCAATTCAGCTTCTTCAGTGCCAGGGCGACATGAGGCAGTGTGCGAGAAGGCTCTTAGTTATAATGTTCATACTTAAGACTTGTCAGATTCAAATGCTTGTGTGCAAGATTAAAGGCAACAGCTGCAGGATGTGCGCTCTTAGTGGTTGAAAGAAGGCATAACAAATTACCTTACGCTGCATGAGGACAAGTAAACTTTGCTCATCCTAACTAACACTAAATAGGACTTTATTGGGGATAGATGCTGGGATTGTGGAAGTACGGCTTTCCCTCAAACGTGAGTCCTTGAAAATAAAAGATTCCAACGTTTACTAGTTCAGCCCTAGTTTGGAGAACCACTCCTGTAGACCTTTGCCCCACTTGCTTTCGTCCTCTTCCTTACCCACGTCAAACTCGAAGCCCTTCTCGGTGAAGGTGTGGCAGCATCCTCCGGCCCGGTCATGCTGCTCCAGAACCAGGACCTTCTTCCCGACTTTGGCCAAAAGCACCGCGATTCCCAGGCCCCCAATGCCACTGCCGATCACGACCGCGTCCAAATTCTCAGGGACTTTACTGGCCAAAAAACCTGCAACAAAGTAAAGACATGCCAGTCTTCTGAGACTTTGAGAGACATTTTCAACACTTGTCCCTCTTAATGTTGGCTCAAATGGGGAAAGAAAGGAAATGTACAATGTATAAAGCCATCCAGTTAAAATATTTTGAACGAAAGTTTCGGGTCTTTACAGTGATAATTACATAATATTACAAAGATGTGAAAGGGCGACTCAAGTGTGGGTTGAATACTCCTTTATAACGCATATCTGGGGACATGTCATGTTTATGTGATATTAACAGAAATCTTACACACACTTGACCATCTTCTTCTTCATCTTGTGGCCAGACTGTTCACTGGCCACAAATGTCATTTTACAAAAGCTTTTAGTTTGAAAATTATAATCATGCAAATCATAATTTCATCTGGATTGCTGACAAAGAAGAAACTGACTGTAATTGCAGAACTGTCCATAAAGTGCAAAGCCTAGAGATAAGCTGTGCGCGTTTTATCTTCTATCCTACTGTTTATCAGCAATTAGTCTGCTTTAATCAACCTCACGTGACTAAACGGTGCATGACGGATGAAAACACAGGTGCATATTCTACTTTACATTATTGAATTGAAACAGACACATTGCACAACTGTTCTGCTGCAACAGATGACAAAATAGCATTAACAGTCCGACTCACCTTGCTTCAAAACTTTGTTTTTCTCCTTCTTGGTTAATATTTCCCTCACTGGTTCACGGGTATCTCTCGCAAAAGGATTGGGGCCAGACGTTGTGAAGATGTATTTCAGCACAAGTGCGAGTAAAACCGCGCATATTATGCCCACAGTGATCCACATCTTCGCTGTCACTGCCGCTCCTGGGTGCTGAATGAGGAAGTGGAAAGGACTCAGCCCAAAGAGGTTAGAGGTTGCCAGATCAGATGACAGATTTACAGCCCAGACGTCGAAACGCAGCTTGTTTTCCCGTTGGGCAAAACATTAGCCAATCTGGCAACCCTTCTCCCCAAAGACACATGTTTTTACGTCGCTCATAGGGACGTCCATAGTCCTTGTTACAACACAGCATGCTATTGTTACATAATATGAGAGGACAGAGTAGGGTGAAGTTATCATCAAGTTTAGCGTCTTTACAGTAATATAAGCAAGGCCGGATTTATGCAGGGGTTTACAGGGGCTAAGCCCAGGGGCCCAGCAGGTTGAAGGGCCCATGGGCATAAGGAGAAAAGGAGAGAGTTCCCTTTCTCTCTCTTTGCAGACTCCCACATGTAAGGCTTAATCAGATGGCTTTGTACCCAAGACTAAACCAGGACTAAACCAGGTCTGAGCCATTTTCATTGAGTTGACAGTGGGAAAAAATATGTACCTATTGGTCTGTTAAAATGCACGAGAATGCACCAAATTGCACCATTAAAATAAAATAAAAAATCTCTGTGAGAGGACCTCCAGACCCCCCTTTTAAAAATGTCCCCCCACCAGTCTGGCAGTAACTAACGTTCTTCCACGAGGGCCATAGAGCTCAAATTGGGGTCATTATGTTTTGCCCCCCACAAATGTCATTTTTTAAACTAGTACTATGTTTAAGAAGTTACTTCTGCATGTTCAAATAAAAAAATAAAAAAATCATTCATTTATCTTTCCATTGTAGAGAGAGAGAGAACTCCGACAGACAGACATACAGTATATGGGGGCCCCTGAAAAAAACGTTAGCCCCGGGGCCCATTTTACTTAAATCCGGCCCTGAATATAAGTAAGAAAAAACACAAGTAAGTAACTGCTGAAACAAAGTCTGTGTTTATGTTATCAAAATGAGCAATAGATCAGATAAAGTGCAAAGTCTGGTGCTTTTCACAGAACTGACCACTGGTTCTTGAACCTTTCACGTCCATGTGACTTTATACCACAATTCCCAGACTCAACAAGGTGCTGCAATATGTTCAATGTCAATCAGATTGTGTCTAAATAAAGTTGAGGTACATGTGCCACAGTTTGAGAACCACAGGTAGAGCATAATAAGTAAAAAACAGAATTAAATAAAGGAAAGAGTACAACACATGTAAACCTTTGTGACACGGCCAGTATGAAGCTTTAGTCATTTATTTAGACTTGGCACAGAGGGGAAAAGTATCCACAAGTTGCTCTCAGGTTAGAGTATGGTTAACTCAATATACAGTGAAGGTAAAAAGTAGGGGTTGAATACTTTAAAATCCATTAACTTACTCTTCTCTGTTTGTTAGCACCATGTCGTACAGGAGTATTGTAGAAAAGCCAGAGATGACTCTTTGAAAACCTTTTCTTCAACCCACCTCTAAGTCAATTAATAACAATTAAAATTTGGGAAACAAAACATGAATCACACACTTCTAGATTTAATTTATTTTTATTTTTTGCTCAAAAAGAGAGAAAAAAATCACCCACATCTTCACATTCTTCTCTTGCAACACTCCACCATGAGACCAAATATTTCTATAACAACCGCTTGCAAATAAAACTGGCATTTTTTTTTTTTTTTACATAAGAAACACTTTAAGAGGGAGGCGTTCCCCACTGCCATGTTATCCTGCAACTGCTTTCCTATCGGGGTCCAGCGCCAACATCTTCACCTCACTAAAACTGAACCGGATAAAATTCATTATACAGCCCATACAACTAGGTCTGCAAGACTAACCACAATTGAAATCGCAATCAGGACATCGCAAACACTGCGATTTTATGTAAACAGCAATATGACCTGTCTCCGTGGGGTCTGATTATGTATAAAACCTGCTAATCCTGTAGTTTAGACCTCTACAAACGTGTTATTTGATGCACGAGATTCTTGTTCAGCAGGTTTCAGTCTGAAAATGACACCCGGACTTTAACAGTGAACTGAATTGGCCAAACCCGCAGAAAAATTGCAATCATTAATATTTGTCCAAACCGTTCAGCTGTGATCTCAAAACCTTCAGAAAGTCTTGACTAAACCTGCACATATACAGTGTTTATGGTTAAGTGTAAATTGCAACTCGGTCCAAGTCCCTGCTGATAAAAGTCTTCAAGTAAAGCCCGTCAGATTGTGGTCAATGCAAAAGTCCTAACTCTGATTCTGTTCAAAGACTGAGCTGGTTTATTATTAACAGTCAGTATTTCATTATCGTCTAGATCCTGCTCCTTCGGTTAGTGCCAAAAACTACAGAGACAAACATGGAAGCGAATACACAGACAAGCAAACAATATGAAAATCTACCATCAATTAAAATGACTAATCCAGAATATTAACAATTTTTGAGTTTTGCCTTTTGGATCTAGATCATTTAATTTCTAACGATTTCAGAGATAAACTGATTTCCAATAGGGAAAGAAAACCAATGGAGCGAAACCACATAACATGCGCTTTCCGGAATTTGAAAGCCCATTCATTTTTTCCATAGACTTGGCAAAAAATTCTAATATTTAGAAAAGATTTCAAGTAAAGACAGCGGTGACTCAGCTACTGGTTACTACTGAACTTATGAGGGATAGTTTTACATGAAAGGAAGTTCCAAATGACTGAAAACACGGCAAAATGCTTTGGAAACTCTTTGGTTTGTAAAGTTTCGGATAAATAATAATACATTCTAACAAAGTGTGTATTTTCATTATTATTATCATTATTTCAAATACAGGTCAAATTTCTATGGGGAAAATGAATGGAAAACTTGCATCCGGAACATGAGGGGGGGGGGTATTATGAGGCGGACACGGTTGAGGCAAGAAAATCTACTTTACGTTAAGTATAATTTTAAGTCAAATAAACAGTGCTTCCTACCTAGGAGTAAAACACAAGCACTTAGAAGGGGAGACCCAATAAGTATTTATCAATTTACTCTTTCAGATTAAAAAAAAATGGAAATTGAAACTACTATCTGAATAATGGTCTTTCTTTGTAGTGTAATAGTTATTGTCACATTATATTAAACACCTCGACTAAAGCACAAAATGACAGGGTGCTAAAGAACTTAAGAGGCTCAGGAATTATTTTTCTCTCAACATTCTGAATTTAAGTCACGTTAACCAATGCAGAGATGATTTCTTAGCAGTGTGGAGCGCGAGTAGCAACCAAACTGCATGAACACCAATGGGACATAAGCGTGACATGAACTCGTGTAACAAAGCCCTTATCATTTCGGCATTCATCACCCCCTGTCCACGTTGCTTCCTCTTTAAAATACTTTTATTAATTTGATTTCACTTTTGTAAAAGCTGGCGCCAGATCCAGTTCTGAAAAGCATTTCGAACACTGAGAAATAAAACATGTCGTCGGTTTCTGTACGGGCTGCAGTTTGCTTGGATATTTACATGGACATTGAGCCAACAGTGTTTCATATTGATCAGTGCAAACGGTTAGGTTGCATTGTATGTGGTACAATCAAAACAGCGCTTCTTTATGGTTGTATGGGATGTTAACTACAATGGCTTAAGGTCCGTGTGATTCAGAGAAGAGCCGGCGCCCCCCTCTGTCTGGCAGCAGTAGTGCAGGACAAAGTTCAAAAAGTAAAAAAGTGATGGATGTTTTGAGCGGTGAAGTCCTCTCCGAAGCAGAGGTGTCCGTCCTTCTGCGCAGTGGGACGAGATGGAGCCGTCGTCTCCTGGCGTTTACACTGTTTATGGCGACTAAGATCACTGCAGTACCAACCCAACCTGAGGAAACAAAAGCAATAAACATACAGTTACACATTTGTATATTATTTTCATTCTTACATTATTTACGCAGCAATGATTTCAACCAGGCTGTAAATATAGTCCATCAGTCATAATATGCAATGTTTGAGGCTAATGCTCTCTGCAAACGGGAAGAAATGCAGTGTTAACAGGCTTCAGAATTCAGAAAATATCCTAGACTGACATCACACCTACGTATTATTATCAGAGGTGGTCAGTAACAAAGTAAATTTACTTCTGTAATACTTACTGGTAGAGTTTTTGAGGATCTGTACTGCAAGTATTTTTGTTGAGAACTTTTACTCTACTTCTACTCCACCACATTTGTAAAAAGGCCACCAAAGTAAAAAGGAAATTTGCCAATGTGTTCTGTTCATTTTAACCTCTTACCCCCCGCTTTAACCGAGCGCATTTTCTCCGGTTAAGCTTTACCCAAATCTAAAAGCTTCTTACAGCCTATAGGCCAGAGTAACACCTCATGTGAAAGCTACAAAACTGATCATGACTTTTTTTGTTGCGTTGTCGCCGCGTTTTTGTCAAATTGTTTTGTAGTTTGTTTGTTTTTTACGTGTTTTTGTTTGTGTCACTTGTTTGTGTTTTTGTGGCTCTTTTGCTGGATTTTCATCCCCGTTTTCATCGCTGTTACTTTGATCAAGAAGCTTTTAGATTTGGAAAACTGGAGAGTGATGGATGTGCTTGGGTCAGGTGGGGGTTAAGAGGTTAAAAGTCTAATGATGCACACGCTATGAACAGTAGGTGGCGCTGTGTAGATGTAATGTCAAGTGTCACCGGCTTACAACAATTACGAAGTTTTGCCCCTGTGCTTCAATACTTTCACTTAATGCTTTGACAAACCAACTTTTACTTTGACTGGAGCAACATTTGACCAGTAGTAGCCGTACTTTTACTCAACTGTTAATCTAGTATGTTGACCAGCTCTACTTATGGTTATGGGCTCTTGCAGCAATTGAAAAACACATGCAACATGTATATTTTGTTGAGTTTACAGCGAATAAGCATTGCCCATCTTCAGCTGTCTTTTTACATCTCAGAGAGGCATGAGACGAGAGCCGTTAATGCGATTACTCATACTTTTCACAAATGTATTGCAGGAAATTTTAAAAGAGGATTACATTTTAAATTTGTGATTTCCTAAGGGGGGTTGTGGCAGCGTATTGTTAGTGTTGTGTGGTTTACAAAATTCACTTAAAACGTACCTTTTCCGAACTCATGCTGGGGCACTTCCAATTGTACAGATAATACTGTAGATTGCCATCTCCAATACCAAACTTAAGCTTCTCCAAGAAATTCTTATTTTCCATTAAATCCAGTGCATTGAAGACATCAAATCCTTTCTGTTCATGGATTACGGAAAACAAATAATTACAAACACCATTCAAGCTGTAAAAAACCATTACTAATACTGTACTTTAAAAAGGAAACATGACAAACATACCGATTTGGCCATGATGAGAGCATCAGACATCAGGTCGAGCAGAGGGGTCGTGGTGTGGACGTTGTAGAAGGAGTAAGCGGCCTTCAGGCTGCGATGCACAGGGTGGTTCATGATGGTGGAGGGCAGTGTGTAGAAACTCATGAAATCAGTCACTTTACCATCATTCTGTTAAAATCAGCAAACAAAAATTCTAAATCATGTGAAATATTCTCAGCCTAAAAAGTGTATTTATAGTCAAACTAGTCAGCACTGCAAAATGAAGATAAATATTCTGAATGCAAGTAATTTATCTAATGTACTGTAGAAAGATCTTGTTTGCAGGCCTTAGTGTTTAAAGGCACTGTGCCCCTGAGCTGATCAAGTGTTAGTTGTGGTGCAAACTCAGTCCAAACGTACTCCTAACTGTACTAATGCTTTTCCTAACATCCATTACCTCGACTAAGAATGTGTCAATAATGTTCTCTCGGGGCAGCAGCCAGTGGGCCACCTCCTCCTGGTTCATGGCAGGCACCAAGTTAAACAGACTGAGATATTCGCGCAGCAGGCGATGCACCACAGGCACATCCTTTTTGGTCATGGGCCGCAGACCTGACGTTTTTGGGGCCTGACAGAAAAGAGTAGAGAGAATCCTGTAAGATGTTTTCTCAAATTTACATTTAAAAGATGCTATACGAATTTAGTTTGACCAACATCAGGCAGACGGTACAACTTCATGGTGCGCTGCATAGTCATGTTCCTGCTCAGGTGGGAAAACTTCACCTCGATTAGTTTTCGGGGGTTCAACGAGCGATGCCAGTACCTGCACACAAAAAAGGCCAAGAAGTGTTTGTGTGTTTAGCGTGATCTAACAAGTCACAAATAGTCCTCTTTACAAATAACCATCCAAGATTGATGGAAAAGATCCCAGGATTTAGCCCTGGTTAGAAATACTGTATGACTGAGTACAGATGTCAAACCCACCTGCATGTGCCCACCGGTTTGGGGAGTACCACACCAGCGGTGTACACTGCCTGAAAAATGCCCTCCCGATTCACTCGTCTGGTAATCTCTCTGATCAGCACTGGAGCCACTCGTTTGGACCGGAGCTTCTTATGGACGCACAGGAAGTTTATCTCAACCATTTTCTTTTCTCTAAAAAGACAAGAAGCACATTTCTATTTAATCAAAGCATTCAACAAAGATTCAGAATTGGTTATGGAGGTGATTTCAATTGTCCATGTTTGCATCAGGCACAAGTTCTTAACATTTCCACTTACATGTCATAGATGCGTATAGTAGCTGGAATGGCACTGATGAAACCTACTAGTTTTTGGTTAGAGTTCACTCTGACCCCACAGTGCCACTGAGGCAACCAACCCGGAGGTCGCAGAGCCCTGAGAAAACATTGACAGTCTTTAAAGTGCTGCCCAGCACTGCAAAGCTATAGCAATGTATGCATGTGAAAATCCTTTTTACATTAAAGAAAAGATCTCACCAGAGGAGGAAATCAGGGGAGTAGTCAAAACGAAACATGTTGTCATCATCTTCCACGTAATTCTCATTCAGAAGGGTATAGAGCTCTTTAAGCTGTTAGAGAAAATGGCAACGTTTAGAGCATTGAATCCTGACTTCCTGACTTGAAAGAAAAAGTTAACAGAATCAAAAACTAAACTGCTCGTTTTTTTTTTTTAAGATTTCATATGTATATCTATTTAAAATTGTTTCTACAGTGTATTGGTATTTGTGTTGTACTCTGGGTGGGTACTCTCAGTACCATCTGGTGTTGGTTCTGAGGTTGTGCAAGCACAGGTTACTTCCTACCTGGTCACTCTTCCTGTTTTAGGTGGAGGAACCCTATTGGTGGGTTACTTGTATATAGCCCACATGGTGTTCTTTTAAGTCTGTTTGACCCCCCTGAAGAAGGCCTTTGAGGCTGAAACGCGTTGGGGCTATGTTTGTCCATTTAGACATGCCATAGAAAATAAAAGGCATTTTAATTTCACCAGAGAGTGCCTTGGTTTTTCTATTTTTTGAACTACTTTCCCTGCTCCAAAGAGCACCTCTGGTTTTTAATTACATTCTGTGGAAGTCCAGGAAGCACTTTTCCCTTCTTCTTTTTGATAAACTGCTCGTTTGTTTGAAGTACTTACTACTAACTGACAAACAAATTTGGATGAATGAAAATTCTTACCACAGCAGGATCGCCCAAATCAAGAGTGTCCCAGCAGAAGCCTTGTGGAAGGGTGTAGGGCTCCTCTCGGATGTGGTCTTTGTCAGGTTCAATGCAGCCGTGTGAGGTGACCGTTTCCCCTGAAGAAAACACACTTTAAATTTAGCACAGAAACATGACACTTTCTCATTCACAGCATCTGTCAAAGCTGTACCTAGTTTGGGAACAGGTTGCGTGTCCCAAAACTGGTAACTCCTTCGAGTCGCTTCCTCCATGGTTTTGGCGGGGCCTTGGCCAACAGAGAACAATTCGATGGCCTTTTGGATCTCTTGTAGCTTATCCGCTGGCAATGAGTTCACCTGATTCAAGGAACATGTTACGATAAGCTGCGTTCACATTATGTCCCATCACAAGTGAGACGGTAGTTTAAAATTTTGATCAAGGAAAGCAAATAATTCCATGTTAAAAACTGCATTGCTGTTTTGACTTGGTTAGGGTTACTATTTCTGTTACTAATTACTGTAATTACTGAGCATTTCAAAACAACAAAGCCAACGACTTCTTTATCAGCAAAATATATCCATGGTAAATTAGTCCCTCTTTCATCATCTGAGATTTTTTGGAAAATTACCAATTACCACTGATCAAATTTGGGACAATCAGACAAATTCATGCCTTGGCAAGAGGGTCCTGAGCTCCTTCTGTGGCACCAGATTTTTTCTTCTTTCTCTGCTTCTTTTTCTTCTTCTTGGTGCCAGAGTCTTCACCCTCACCCTTGTCGCTGCAGGAAAACACATTCAGTCATCATTATGTCGAACACCAAGAGAAAGACATCAACTCAAAGCAATCAACTATTTTATGAAGTATGGAATATTATTTTTACATTTTCCCACTGAAATGAGCCCAGTAGTGGGATTGACTGGTACACGGGTTTATTTTTTTACATTTCAATCAGGCGCCATAAAAATAATGGCTTACACTTGCACTACATACTTGGTGGTGGGTGACTATTTAGAATAGGTCAAATTACATGTAAAATAAAAACTCAATTATGATCCAATAAGCAATGTGTGGCACAGCGTTATCAAAATGTTGAAAATGGAAATCGTCAGACGAGTTAGCGAAAGACAACGTAAGCCGTCATTGACCAGTGTGAGGGGATACAATGGCCAAAATCAATCATTAAGGTCCCACTTTCTAGGTGAATCGAAAAAGGTACTAAATTTTTGTCCAAACTTATCAGCCACACATCCCTTCTCATCTGTCCCATCTCCTGTCTCTTGTGAGCTCCTGAATACTTACAGAGGATAATCTCATTAGTGTCCGAGGGGGAGCAAGGCCGAGCTCTGGCCGCATGTGTGACACCAGCAGCACAGATGGTGAATCACATGACCTCTGCAGAGGGGTAGTGTGTAAAGCATGTATGAACCAGGGGTCAGTGAGCTGTTCTATGGACAATGGACAACAAAGCATTCAATGGTTTGTTCCACGAGCTTCCACTACATCACTCTAGTCCAGTTTATCGCCAGAATAAGGCTTTGTTTTCTTGTCTAAAAAGAGAAGTCCATATTTGATTCAATTGATTAAAGGTCATCACATTCCTTTTACTGGAGGAATCAACAAAGACATTTTCTGAATTTGCCTTTGCAGATACAAATGTTTTATTTATAATAGCAAATCTTCAGCACAACCTTCGTTTTCAAATTTTGCATAAAACCCTACATGTGAGGTTTCCCTTTTTGGTGCTAAAAAACCGGCTGCAAACAACTTCGTTTTTGCCTCGCTATTTGTCACTACTCTCTGCAGATATTGATTGAAGAACAGAAGGCCAAGAAAGCTAATGTCCACCGTGTCGCCTAATGCTCAATGCGAGGATCTTTTATGACACGTGTGATTAGGAGAGGGATTAAGGGCTCAGGTTGCTAATGTCGAGTAGTAAAAGCTCAATAAGCAAATCTCCGCAAAGACATACCCCGTACTTGTTTGTTTCGCTTTCAGATGTGCGAACTGTGCCCAGATTAACACAATAGGGGTTTGACAGCTAAATTAGCCTCTGCGCTAACTCGCTCCTGTCAAATGAGGATGCGGATCAAACGCTTAATCTGCATGTTCCTTGTAGCGACATGGAAATTGTGAAACCGCGGTCACACCTAAAAGCTCATGGGTGTAGTTTATACAAGCAGATTTATACAAATAACAAGTTGTGATCGCTAGCTTCCAAGCACATTTTTGATTCCCTAAATGTTTGGCATTTCGTCCGGGGCGGATCCAAGTCCAGTGCTGAAACTGCGTACAAAAGGACATACATTTAAAGAAATCTCCCCCAAATCGTTAAATTGACGTAACGGTTCCGTTTCAGAATCAGTGGAAAGCATTTGCAAAAGCATATTTTGTTATTTTCTGTTATAACCAAACCCAAAGTCTAACTTTTACCAAGCATATTCCTATTACGAAAAGAAAATTGGACCAGTTTAATAATTTAACACATATTTATTATCATGATCCTCTCATATATGACGGAAATCACCAAGAGCTACAAAAGTGTCAGTGGAAAACTCTATGCTAAACCGTTCCCACAGGGACGAAATGCCGAACATTCAGGGAGTCAACATTAAAAGCTCAACTCAAGGTAAAGCATCGCTAAGCCCGCCCACATGCGGAACTGAAAGCCGCCACAACCAATCAGAACACGTAACAGGCAAACAAACAACCGCTACATCCAATCAGGTAAGGGCGAGTGGGCGGGACTCCAGCTACCAAAGTGCTGTCGGTTCGGGGCAGCTCGTCTTGCGCTTATTCTGTGATCGCAGTGCAATAGTAGCGCAATCACGCGGTCGATTTTGCACCGCTACGATACTAGACACTGTCGTTTACCCATCGTCAAAGTGGTGCTCCTCGTTTTCACAGTCGCTGCAGTGTCCGTGGTCCTCTACATCTTCTTTCTCCGGCATCGGTGCTGTCTCATTCTCATCCGCCATCTTCAACACGGAAGTGAGCAGCCGCCGCATGCGCGTGCCCCCTCCCACCCGACGCCTTTAAAACTGCTTTGATGCCATTGGTTCAGTCTGTGCAGCGATAGAAATGTGTGATATGGATATTTCACTTTTGGTCACACATAGCTTTCATTCAACTGCTTTGTTATTCGTACTTAGAAGAGCTTCAAATAAACTCTTTCTTAGGCTCAACACCTGATTTCTTTATTCTCTTATTTGGTATAAACTTTATTGTGTCTTTCTGTAGGGAAAAAACAAATACTTCTGTGTGCCTTGCATCTTATTCTATAAATGTTTTTATTGCTTGTACAGTAGCTAAAATTAGTATACTGTACCTGAAAATTGTGAAACATGGGTATGAACTCACTCTTATGATGATTTTGGAATGGCACCACTACTGTACACAATTAAAGGTTTCATATTATTTATTTAGTAAATCTTTACATCTATTGCAGAAGACATGAGCCTCAAGCTTTGTTCATGTTAAAATAGTGCTTTTAATACATAAAGACAGCTTTTATTACAGAAAGAAAAGGGAACATTATTTCAGTTCACACAAATGTCATATTAAACTGCATCGGATAAGAAATTCAAATCCAAACATTGGGAAAGGGGTCTTTTCCCAATCCATTCAGTTTAAGGTTTGCTACATTAATCGTGGTTACTTTTACTCAAGTAAGGTCAAGTTTTAACAAGTGAATGACAACAAACATGCAAAAAAACAATGATAATAGCTTTTAAAGTATCTGTAAAAAGTTACAGTATTTGACACATTGTTTTAGTTTTTAATAAAACGACAGATCCTTTGTTCACACAAAACAAGCTTGAGCAGAATTCACATTGTTAATAAAATATAACACCACCTCTTGTATTACAACAACCACATTTAGAAGAATTAAATGCAGAGCAATAAGTATGTACAGCAACATAAGCCTTCAGTCAGTATTTTTAAGATTAAGCAGTAGTATTTAAGTAACATTATGTAATCCAGCAAAGTGAGCTTCTTCACATAAAGCCACAATTTTACTTGTCCTGTACAGAACAACCAAAACATTAATTAAGAGGTTTTGTAAATGACAAATAGCTGTTTAAGTTAGAGAATATTTTGTAGATATCAGTCACAAAGTGCTTGACATAGAGCTGAAGTTTCAAGTAAGACTGGGCGTGGAAACACCCATTTGTTTAACCTTCAGTTACATTTATTATGTTATAAGTACCGCTCTACAACATTTATAACTTCCAATATTTAAATGATTATAATTACTGACAATGTAATAATAATCATTATTAAATATTGGCATGCAAGTCAGTAAAAACATAATCATAAGTAAAATGTGTTACCCTATTTTCACGTCATTAGGGTTAATACTTAGTTAGTATAAATAGTATCTAAAACACTTGGGAAAGGCACATTATGTCACTGTCCTCAAATACAACATTCTTTGCCTTTCATTTGTCTTTTCTGCAAAGTCTATTTGATCATCTTAAAAATAGTATATGCTGCAAGTAAAGTACTATGTATTATTAATATTCAGTGCCTTTAACAGATTCTCTCACATGGATCCAGCCTGAGGCACACCATTAGTTAAGCGCTAACATGGTTCTTCTTTGTTGTATCCGTCGGACTCTTTGTGAGCTTGACCACTTGAGGTCTGGTCCAGGAGATTGGAGAACTGCTGCAGCAGACTAGTTGAACTGAAAGCTTCCTCCAAAGCCTTTTGTTTTTATAATAACAGCTTTACAGCTGTTCAGATTCAAGTCATGCTTTGCCTTTAGCAGTGGCCATTCGCTCGGATACGGTTTTGATGGGAACTCCTCTGCGCACCACTTTGACGTGGACAAAGAGAGTGGCCGGGGAAAGACTGGAACCATCTGCCTTCAGTAGGTGAATGTGGCGATATCCTAAGGTCAGAGAATGACTGGTTAGAGACATGATGTGACAGCAGTGAGATAAAGATGTACAGACCTGTTCGGAGGCTTGTAAAAGGCAAAGTGAACTGCCCCACAAAGTCATTTTTTGCAGTGTGATCGTGGTCCTCAACAACAAACCGCACCAGAGCCAGATCCGGGACCTGAAGCTGAAAGCTGAGAGTGCAGTCCCACCTCGGGTTAAATCCTGCAGAGGGCGCACAAGAGCTGTAAACACACTGTTCTCTCATACAAACTACTCATGACATGTTTACAAAAGGAAATATAAATAAATAAATTATTCAGCCAGTTACTGCATGGTTTGCTGTGTGTTATTGATGTGACCTGGAGCTAACATCAAAATAGCAAGACTTATTTTCAATGCAAATGTAGATTTACCGTTGTTGTCGATGCGTTGGGTTTTGTTTTTTGCATTATCAATATCCACTCCATGTATTTCGACCCAGACCTGGGGGTCCACAATGGAGCTGGCCTTCTCCGTGTTGATTTTAGGAAGCTGCTGTGCCGATATGATCTGAAAATAATGAATAGAAAACAATATTACGACAATATTATATTTGAAATTAGTTAGTCAGTATTAGTCTTTAGTCTATTTCACTGACATAAATTACAGTACTAAATGTTGTACTAAAAATGACATCTTTACTAAATTTTACTGTGCTTCTTTGCAATAAATATAGTACCATGAAATGAATACTGTCACAAAATTGTACCTAATATTTGTCTGTATATTTTGCATCCCATGGAACTACAGGACAGACAGTAATCATATGCAGTACTGGTGGAAATAAACAAATAGATAAAACTAAAGATATGCTTGTTAGGTTCTCACTCTGATGGTCAGTTGAGTGGGGACATGGCCGGGCCCTCCTCCTGTATTTTCGGGGTTGAACTCTGAGTTGGGGTTGCACATGAAGCTGGGTTTGAGCACGTAACCACAGCGACCGTTCTGCAGGAAGCGTCCCTGGTTCAGGTCCATCTGCTCCCCGGGCGTCTGGAAGTTCAGAGCCACTGCACAGTAACAAGTGGAGTCAGTGAAGAATGAGTTTAAATATCAATTACAAGTGTTTGAGTAAGTACAGGACCTTGAGCCGAGTAGTTGCAGGAGTTTAAATGTATTTAATTTTTAAATGTAACCTGAATCTACAGTATATTCAGATTCATATCATCATTACAACATATTGATATTAAAAACCGTAATAAAATACATGCTTTATCTTATTCTATTTACTGGATGAAATGTTACATGGTGTGGCTTTAAGCAGGACAAACTCCCTACCAATTATTTCATTCAAAAGTGACATTAAAATGTTCACAACAAAACTGCAGAGTCTATGCAGTTTGAATGGAAAGGAGCAGAAGAGAAGATCAATCTTATATATCGGCCCCTTTGTTACTTTACAATAACTTTACACCAGCTATTGACCTTTTACCAATTATTGCCTTTTCACTGCACAAATCAATTACAGTCCATGCCCTTTGTAAATCTCAGCCACCCCTCGCAGACAGACACCCCTGATGGACCAATCTGTCCCCCAGGTAGTGGGCTCCCAGTCAAACTGTATTACAGACAAATGGAAGCAACTAAAGTAACCTACAGTATATAAGTGAGGATTGAACAACGAGGAGCCGTGCATTATACCGTTTTAATGCACGACGTGGAGTCAAGAGTCACAGATTTAAAGCATCTTCGTGGTGTCCTCTGCGAAGTGCATTAAAACTGTTTAAGTTGTTTAATCCGCTTATACCATGGTCCCACAAACTGAAACTGTTCATTTGGGCCTGTTTGCTTTTCTTTTTTAAAGGGATACTTCGGGATTTTTGACATTGGGCCTCATTTCCTAGTTATCCAGAGTGTTGTTGGTGTCTGGAGATATTTTTTTCTTAAATTCATGCAGTTCTTATATTTGAAGAGTCTAGTTGCGCTAGGCTAGAGCAAGGCTAAAGCATTTCTATGGTAAACGCTAGCCCGCATTAAAAAACAGTCTGGCGCACTCCACAGTGCACCTGAGGCAAATCACTTATAACGCCAGACTAACCATATAAATGTCTGTGTTAATAGAATAATTTTAACCATTTTGCATTTAAAATAACAATAATAACAATAACAATAATATTTGAGCAGCATCAGCTTCGTGGCTGTAAGCTAACGCAGCGGCGGAGTGATCTGCGAGGGAATAGTCCCTCAAAATGCGGTAATTCATGTGATACAAGGTCAGTTATATTTCAAAAATTATTCTATTAACACAGACATTTATATGGTTAGTCTGGTGTGATTTACCTCAGGTGCACTGTGGAGTGAGTCAGACTGTTTTTAATGCAGGCTAGAGTTTACCATAGAAATGCTTTAGCCTTGCTCTAGCCTAGCGCAACTAGACTCTTCAAATATAAGAACTGCATGAACTTAAGAAAAAAATATCTCCAGACATCAACAACACTCTGGATAACTAGGAAATGAGGCCCTATGTCAAAAATCCTGAAATATCCCTTTAAGTCCTGGGCAGGAGTTATTCCACTTTCTAAGCCGTTTTACCTGAAGCTAGTTTCAGCTCAATTGTTTGTCGTTACTATACTGTGCGGATATGTAAGGGATAATGCACGACGAGGTGTCCATTATCAGAAATAACTGGATGATGCGGAGACGTGAGGCGTGTAGTGGGGACCCAAACCTAAATCTCTGCCAGGTTTAGGACTAGATGCAATTTTTCTTTTGGGATATATTTCGCAGTCCTTGCAGAGTCGATTACTGTAGGTCATTTTCCTAGACATAACAAGTCATCCCAAAGAAAACATGTCTTGACGTGTCGAAACGAACTTCTGAATTCAAGTCATTTAAATTTGTGTAGATGTGCCTCTTTTATCAAAATTATAGCCAAAATGGTTCAGCAGCTGTGAATATTGAGAGCGCTGACAAATAATTTAATTTGCTATTATCAGAATTGCTGCCTCTTGACTGGGGGAGTACTTACCCATCTGGCAGCCACCGTTCCACATTTCCTGAGGATCGTAGTTGGACGATTGGAGGCGCTGGCCGCAGGGGTAGATCCGGCTCAGCTGCCTGCTGTTGTGTCGTACAAAGAGCTTTCCTGCAGCAAAATCCAAACAAAAGGACATAACATAAAACACTGGGGGCTGGTCGTCTTTGCTGTACATTCAGCTGCCCCTTGTCTCTGTGATGTCAAAACACAATTATGTCCAGAGCCGTACCAGAGTCTTTGATGAGCTTCAGGGCATCACTCTCAGAGAAGGACGACATTTCATTTGGAGCTTTCTCAGCTGTGTTTTCAAAACCGCTGAAGGAGACACTGCGACAGTACACCACCAGCTCTGACAGCTCTGGGCTCAACTTGGAACAGACCTAAGAACAACAACATGGGTTCATTACACACAGCAGATCAATTTAACTGGCGGCTCATAGACGCATACACTCTGTTGTTGTAGTACTGTATTAATATTAACTCAAAGTACTGGTTCATTCCCTGTTTATTTCTAGTGTAGACTCAGCCAAGTCTTTGTTTGGATATCTTCAGTAATGGTTTTGAAAAGTTATAATATTTTTATGTGAAGTTATGCCTTTTTAGCTATTGAGAAATGTTAATCAACAGTCTGTACAAATGTTTCAAAATGACAGGAAAACCGTCTCTAACACACGAACTCATAAAATGGCCGCCAAGGGCGGAGCCAAACGTCACATGACGGCTTGGGGACCAATGGAAACAACGAGACGTAGTCTAAGGCATGATGGGAAAAATGTGACGTTTGCTCGTCTACCCCGGGAAGCAGTCACTCTCTCCCCGGGGGGAACGGAGGCGGGCAGACAGGGAAATGGGGAAGCAATTTGTTGTGTTTAGATTCCAATTGTGCAGGGAAATAAATCTTCGTGAGTTAATCTTCTGAATCCGTGGTCATCTTTATAACTGGTATGTGTTAATTAGCTGACCGCTCAGTGTGGACGATGCATCTGAACTCCCCTTCCAGTCATGGATACGCAGCTGTCCGGATACGGTAAAAACTTACAGGCAACAGGCATTAAGATGTATTTGTTATTAACATGTATCCGTGGATAGCATTGTTAGGAATAGTATATTCTTTCAGTGGTGACCCCGAAATGCTGAAGGGGGCAGTTTGGAGCCGTCTTTTTGGAAACTTTGCGGAAAACTTTTTGAGGCATACCAGAGATGGAAGTCCAGATGAAGGTAAGACGACTCTCAAAGGGCGTCTATGGGCATGGTTTTCCAAAATTTAGATTAATCTTTAACGAAGTTGACTGTTGAATGGTGGAAATCTGTGAATTGATGGTCTGTGTAGAATATTTCTTAGTACTTAAGTCTATTTCTGTTCAAATGTTGTGCAGGCTAGTCAGGCCTTGTGGTTAGCTGTTAGCCGCGTTAGCTCGGCGATCGCTAGCATCTCATAGTTGATAAAAAGCATTTAGAACCGGGTGTTAAGCATATGTGTTGGGCGTAGCTTCGTGTGTGATCATTGTGATGGCTGCTTTGTGGGGTTAAAGGCTTTATTGATGATTGTTCGAGGTGCTTATCTGGTCAAAGCATGTTTGGTTAGGGTGCTAGGCTGCTAAGCTAGCTTGAGAACAATAGGCTAACATTAGCATTAGCTTTCGCTGTAAGCTCTTAGTGTTAATAGGTAGCTGGACATTAGAATTCATTCTGAGCGGAGAATTAGCCTGTGTACATTGTTTTGTCATCGCTTTGGATATTGGGTGTGGAGAATTAAAGAAGCATCGTTTGTTTTTCTCTGTTGCGGTTTATACAGTAATACCGGAGGTGGCCATCTTTGTAGTTCAAACACACCGCGGCCATTTTTTTGTAGTAATTACATACGGCCACTAAACCAAATCCATTCCGTAAATCCATTTCGGGTTTGAGTTGCCACAATAGAGAGTCTGTGTAATCCAGTCCGAGTCCGTGTTTTTTACGGATCCAGTCCGTTTTTTGATTTTGGCTTTTGTTGTGAGCAGTGGTTTCGCTTGGGATAATTTCTCTCCTTAATTTTGACGGGCAGGTTTAATGGATCCGTCATGGGTTGTTTTTGTCCTTAATGAATTAATCTCACATTGTAGGCAATTTTTGGGGACATGGGCTGCATGTTGTGTGTGCTGCGGGGGGTTAGTGGAGCTTATTGGTTGCCCTCTCTTTTAACGTTAAGAATAATAAACCGCGGACGGTGTTTGCCGGTTCGCGCCGCGCACAGGGACACACGCGCGGGGGGAGAGAGGAGAGGTGGACGGGCTCGTCCTCGTCCTGAGAGTTACGGTTAAAGTTAAAGAGCGGCTTAAGATGAGAAGGATATTTAACCGTGTTTGGATCGTGGTTTTCTTCCCCGTGTTGTTGTTGTTAGTGCCTAGAAAGTACTGTAGCTAGCTAGGCACTGATACAAGTGAATCAGTGAAGCTGCGTTTAGAGGGAGAGAGAGCCCCGCGCGCTCTGGGAAAAAGCAGCTCTGCGTTTTTATTTTAATCACGGCTTGATTTTCAATCTCTTGGAGGCCAGCAGGGAGGGTGAGAAGTGTCTTGTTTTTGTGTTGTTTTTGTCTTGTTTTTGCCTTGTTTTGTCTTGTTTTTGTGTTGTTTTGTCTTGTTTTTGCCTTGTTTTTGTTTTGTCTTTTGTGTTTTATTGTGTCTTGTTTTTGTCTTGTGGTGTGCTGTTGTGGATGTGACAAAATAGAATATAACATACTGTGTCTTTTATTGTGTAAAAGGTTAATCGGAGCAGATGGCTTTGGAGATCGTACGACGGTCTGATGTCACATTGCTCAGCCCTAGATTGGTGGTGAATATGAAAAGATACCGAACGGGAAAATAAAGTAAAGTTAAATTCTAAAAGTTAGATAAGTGTTCTAGGTTTAAGGCCTTAGGATTGGGAATCCTTAAATAGTAGTGGTAGGTTTGAGGCCTGGTAAAGAGTTGGTTTGTGTTGTAGGTTTAAGGCCTAGTACAGAGCTACGCGGTGGGTGTATTCCCTTTAAAAGCCGAGAAAGGTCCGTAGTAGTATCTCCCAAAGACGCGGACGCGCGTCTTAAAAGTAAGCGTTGAAATAGTCGTTGACAGGACTTGGGGGCTGTCTAAAACTCTGGTTGGAGGCCATAGGATCGAATAAGATCTTAAAATTCTACTAATTGGTGAAATATAAGAGTGGTTGGAGTCCCTAAGGTCTAAAATCTAAGATCTTTAAATTCTACTAATTTGGTGAAGTAATGTTCGGTTTTTTGAAATTATAAAGAATTATGTTATGATATCTGCGAATATTCTACTGGTCAAATACAAATGAGCTCTTGTATGGCCAGGTTAGATATTTGTACATGTGGTGATGGGATTATTGTGAAATTCTGGTGTCTTGTCTTGTTGTCGTTATGTGTTTATTGTGGAGTGACGAGTGTGGGACGAGTGTGGAGTTTGTGTGAACGAGGTTGAATGAAAATTTGTGTGTAACGGAAAAGGAGATTGCGAGTGGCGTGGAGGCAAGAGAGAGAGATTTGGAAAGTATTGAAAAGTGTTTGGTGGATGCTGAAATGGCATTGAATGTGGTTTGCGATTTAATAAGGCGTGTGTGTAAGTGAAAAAATGAAGGTGGTTGCAAGTGACAGTTATAAAATAAGGGAGTTCCTTGCTCAGAAGAAATCTGTGCATGTTAAAGTTTAGAGATGTTACACGGGTATAAAAAAAAAAAAAGAGGTTGTATTTGCTCTGTCTGGATCAGTGTGGATGGAGCAAAGAAAGAAAACTGAGAAATGATTAAACGGGAAGTCTTGATACATTGAGGAGTGGCCAATCGTCTCTGTATCCGGGCACCCTAGTAAAGGAGGTGTGGAGGGAATAGCTCCCCCTATTAAAAAACAAACAAAAAACATCCTGAATGTATAATAACGAAGTTATTATTTTTTTAGACATTTCTGCTGAAGGCAGTGCTATGTCAATAGCATAAAATTGCTATTTTGAAATATCCAAAATTAACTAATGTGTGATAGATGCGATTTTTATTTTTTTGTGTGTCTGTGGTGAATAGAACATTTTGGGCCCCTGAAAGAGAGGTTACTGACAAATTAGAATCTCTCTCCACTGTGGTGACATGGAATGAGAACAAAAGTGTTTATAGGTTATAATTTTGGAGGCATTGATTTGGAGTACAGACCGATATCCATTTAAAGTTTTTTGGGTATGCACCATCTTGGATGCATTACTAAAAGTTATGAAGAAGCAATATGCAAAATTTTGAATTGTTATTTTTAGGAGACCAAATAAACAGATTTAATAAATTAATGAATACATTTATGGTACATAATATGGTGTACGCCATTGACCAGAAGTGAGAGCAAGCTGCATTAAAAATAAAGAAAATTAAGTGCAACTTTTAAAGATGCAGCTTAAAGAAGTAAGCAACAAAATTTAATAAAGAAAAATCTAAAAAGTTTACCTAAATGTGGAGCGATTTATGGTTGTGGTGGTTTTGATGATAATTGTGGTTAAGGTGTTTTCAGACGGCGATCCAGAACCAAAATTGGACCAGCAACGTTCGAGAACGAGGCGGTTGCAACAATGCTGGCTGTAGGTGTACAGCCATGGCAGAAACTGTTGCCAGTGAACAGACATCTCTCTTGGCATGTTGGTGCAGACAGGTGAAACACATCTGAACTATAAGAATGTTACCAGACACCATATTAGTGGGCTTCTTGGAAGAACCACAGGGTCTGTGAGCTGCCACCTAACCAGTGCCTATAATCTCGCAGGACGGACTCTAGCATACATATGCAATAGAGCCTTAATAATTACTGTTTCTGTCCTTGGAAATGAGGGACATGGATGTCTTGAGACATCCGTAAGAACCGTGGTTGCTGACGCTTGAACTGGACCCACCACAAATCATCTCTGCATACCGCCTAATCACCCGTAAACTGCTACACAAAATTTTATTATGACAAATTAAGATTAGGTATATAGAGAAGCTTTTAAGGCTAACTTGAAGGGACGTAAATGTTACCTTAAACCAACAAAATTGCAAAAGGTAAACACGGTGGGACTGCAAATTGTTTACACCTGTATTGACAATAATAATGAAATGTCTTGTTTTGATTCTCATTTGCTCTCTCTCCTGGGCAAACAGGCTAAGATTAGGCCCCATGGTCAAGTGCTGAGTGAAACAAAAGTTTTGTAACATTTTTTGACTTTTCCAAAAGTCCTGTGCTCTTAATCTGTGTCTTCCTATTTTTTTTTTAGATGTTAATGCTAGACTTGTATCAATTGTTTCAACATTCCAATTCATTCCAAGACACAATGGTGGTGGAGAATCATTTACAATAGCTGGAAAATATCTTTAAAATGCACCACATATATAGTGGTCCTTAAGACCTGATGATGCTGGCTTATTTACTAATAATTAATCAATTATCTTTAAAATTACAAGTAAATTCAAAGATTAGAATACCTAAATACAAAATTTAAATGTGAAGCCTTAGAGGGCATTGTTATGTTGGAGTAATAGAACTCTATAATTATAAACTGACTCAATGGTCTTAGACTGAAATGAAGGGGCTGTGGCCCTTACTCTTGCTCTGCTCTCAGTGCTCAATCCGTGAGCAGAGCAACAGGTTATTCTTTTACTGGCCGATTGATGCCTGGATCCGGCTCCTATTTGCAGGGGACCCTGATTTGACAAGATTGTATGTTATATCGGAACTACGTGTACTGATTTAGTTTTTTAAGTTTATTCACCCAGAATCTGAATTCCCGGGAGCTGCGGAAAATGCTCCTTGCCAACCTTGCCTGAATCTGGGCCGGAATTGGACTGAACAGAGTGGGTCTGATCGTTTCTGGAGTTATGGACTGGACCTAATACAATGTTGCCATGGTCCCAAAAAAAAAACCAGACGAGTGGTCCCACACCTATCACTCGCCCTGTTGAACCACAGGGACTCAGTAAAGCCAAATAGAATCTCCATGGACTTGCCCTAACATTTATTAGTTTTTATTCATTTTTTCTTTGTGTTGATATATGTATTGTGTTAGTTTTTGCAGATGCCGCAAGTATTAATCTCCAGTGAACTTTTGAGCTGGTTTGCTGTGTTTCCTGTTCAAGGATAAGAGGTGTCGTCTATGGAAGGTTGTTTTGACATGTTTACAATGATTTTTGGTTGGACTGAGTTTTTCTCAGTCCAAGAGGGGGGTGTTAATTGTGGGACGATTATAATTTGGCTTATTTTGGGTATGGGAAAGAACAAACGCAAATATGGTAAATCTATCTAAAATTTTATGGCAAACTACGATATAAGACATACGTTTCAGATATAGATACATTTTATAATGCTCTGTTTTCGGCATTTGTTGCAGTTCTGGGTCGACACTGAATTGTGCAAATGTGGAAAACCAGAAGCTAAAAAGGAGTTTATTCTCTACAAATTTAGGATTAATGAAACCTGTGTGCTTATATCCCTGAATTTTTCAGATAAAATTGACAACAACATTCCAACAGATAAATCAAGTTAAATAGTTAAATTTGAGTACAGCCATATTTTACAAAATTAGCTGGCATGGTCGTTCTCCGGCTCACGGTGAGCGATCTTGATGAGAATTTTTTTGTAATTTTTTTTAATGTCTGTTCTTTGTGTTTCTGTTACAGAACTCTGTTTTGGTTCCTTGCCTCTGTGGGTGCACGTAAGTGGTTGTAATTATGAGAATAGTTGACCCAAATGATTAAATATGATTAAATGTGGAAAACAAAATATTATGGACAAAACAAAACACACCAAACAAAAACACACCCCAGCCCAGACGCTGAAGCTGCACGACAGAGGCAACGACAACCAACGACTAGCTGTAACTGTAATTTCATGATAAATATTCAGTTTGATTGCGATATATTAAGAGACGTTGAAAGGATGATTGTTGGCTATTTTTATATATGTTTTTGTTATAGGCTTTAAGGGTAATATGATACTGTGTTGATTGTAATCTGCTGGATGGTTGTCCTTACTGCTGGTTCCACTGGGGGCATCTATGCAAGGAGTGGGGCGACCCAGGGGGACACTGAGTTCGGGACGAGTGAAACGCCAGAAGGGGGCGGTCCCAGCCTGTACTTGAAAGGAGTACAGCGAGCCTTGAACTATGAATGGAACGACCTGGACCAGGGGGAAGGAAAAGTTAAAATGTATCATCGACATGGACTACAAACCACCCAAGTTCCGCCTGGAAAGACTAATAAGCGGAAGTTATACCTGGGAAGAGAAGATTTTGAAACCACCGAGCGGCTGGTCGAGCTTTACTTTTGTGAACTAAAAATATTATGGTTTAAATGATCTCTTAGAAGATCAGAAGGGGGTATGAAAAGTTATAATATTTTTATGTGAAGTTATGCCTTTTTAGCTATTGAGAAATGTTAATCAACAGTCTGTACAAATGTTTCAAAATGACAGGAAAACCGTCTCTAACACACGAACTCATAAAATGGCCGCCAAGGGCGGAGCCAAACGTCACATGACGGCTTGGGGACCAATGGAAACAACGAGACGTAGTCTAAGGCATGATGGGAAAAATGTGACGTTTGCTCGTCTACCCCGGGAAGCAGTCACTCTCTCCCCGGGGGGAACGGAGGCGGGCAGACAGGGAAATGGGGAAGCAATTTGTTGTGTTTAGATTCCAATTGTGCAGGGAAATAAATCTTCGTGAGTTAATCTTCTGAATCCGTGGTCATCTTTATAACTGGTATGTGTTAATTAGCTGACCGCTCAGTGTGGACGATGCATCTGAACTCCCCTTCCAGTCATGGATACGCAGCTGTCCGGATACGGTAAAAACTTACAGGCAACAGGCATTAAGATGTATTTGTTATTAACATGTATCCGTGGATAGCATTGTTAGGAATAGTATATTCTTTCAGTTTTGTGAGTGGTTTGCACATTAAAGGCCCTAGCCTTCCAAAAAACCTGCTCCCACAGCTACTGCATGTAAATGGCATTGAAAATCCCTGACATACAGGTCCAACCTGAATGGCAGTGGTGCACGCTCTCTAAAACTGACCTTTGTGGGATCCCTCTTGGACGTCTTCTTGCTACTGTTCGCCAGATCCTCCAGGTCAGAGCTGGAGGAGAAACTGGCCGAGCTGCCCATGTTGGACAGCTGGCCCAAGTGAGGGGTGTGCTTCTTCCCCTTCACCAGGATACGATACTGCAACGCCTACAAAGACAGACAAGAAAGCAAACAAGGTATTTAAAAGTGATGATATGTAAATTGAGAAAAAGACAAAATCACACAAAAACAAGAGAGAAAGACTGGGTTTGGAGTAAATGTTTGCATTTGGTTAAACACAACCAAATGTTGGAATGTCAGAGATTAAAGAAACTAAAAAAGTATCTTGACAGATTTCTTGTGATGTATTTGGGTCAAGCAAATAAAGCTGGCAGAAGGGATTTTACGTGTTTTGCTCAATACGGCTTTAACAAGCAGGGGTGAAATGTTTTCTCCAGTGAGCCAAAATGGAAATATTTCATCAATTGGAGTTGTAGCTGTAGTTTATGTGCTCCACTGGACCCATATCCTCTTATGTGCAGTACCTCTGGGGAGGGCAGTTCCTTCAGGGGCTCGTCGGAGAGGGGCTTGGTGATCAAATTCTTTCCCAGAATGTTGCGGAGGTGTTTGGCCATGACGGCCTGCTGCTCCACAGAACAGTGGTTCTCCAGAGACAGAATCAGAGGGTACGGAGACGCCTGCAGAGACAAACACAAGGAAATCCTAAAGCAGAGCCATAAAGTGTAAAGTCTGCATTCACGACACTGTGGAATTATGAAGTCATTATTTCAGATGGAGGACATAAAATCCACACACTTGTGATGTCAAATTACCCTCATTAAGACTCACCCAGGGTTAGGATCCTACAATAAATGATCTTTGTAAATTCAGACAACAGAATTCTGGCCTGTCCTCCTCCTCAATTAAACTATATCCTTCTCAAAATGTTGTGATGCCACGTGTACGCAACCTACTGGAGAAAACCTGCACCCAGAGGACTAAGGCAACGCCGTGCCAAAGCAAAAGCACGGTCTTCGAGCCAAGCGTAGCGTCAATCTGTGCAGAAAGCGGTGGGAGCAGTGAGTCAGGATGTGTTTACAGACTGACTGCTTTCCTTATTTCATTAGCAGTAAAGAGAAGACGCTTCCCTTGTGCCGGGGTTTACACATGTGAAATAAATCTGTCGTACTGACCTTAAAAGCGTAGTGTGCGATGGTTTCAATGACCTCCTTAAAGGGCACTTTGGAGGTGAGTGTGTGGCCGTGGTAAATGACAGGCTCCCCTTTATCTCCATCCCAGCAGTCCAGCTCCACGCAGCGGCAGCCCTGGTTCAGAGCCCTGCAAACCATTGAACAGATCGCATTAGAGGCTGGCTTAATGGACTAAGCTATAAACTAGTTGCATCTGTTCGTAAATCATCACAGGAAATAGTCTCAGTTGTAAAAACAATGAACATGAGAGGTTATTTAATAAAAAGGTAACTCTAACTTAAAATAACACATGGTCAACATGGTTTCTGTTTCCCTGTTTTGGTTTCCTAACATGTTTCACCTGTGCCTCCTTCCCTCATGTATTTACGCCCGTGTTTCCCCTGCCAGTTCATTGTCAGCCCTGGTTCCACTGAGTTTTTGCCCCTTCAGTTCTTTGTCTTAGTTCTGGATTCTATTGTGCTTTTGGATTATAGATACTTTCAGTTATCAAACATCACCAGTTCTTTGAAGTCCTGCTTTTGCTTTTTACATTTTTCTCGTAGGCACGTAACTCTGAGGACAACAACAGCTCACACTAAAGTCAAGAAAGTAGCAGAGTTTAACTAAAAAGCTCACCCTCTATGGCACAGTGTTGCCCTAAGGCAGGGGTCACGAATTAAATTTCACCAAGGTCCGAAATGAAAAAAAAATGGTCAAGCAAAGGTCCGGAACATACGGGGTTAATTCACGGTTATATCAGGATTTTTATGCCTTTTTTTTTAAATCTGTTTCTGTGATTTGAAAATAATGCAATCAATTGAATCCTGTTATTGTTTTTTTGCTCTAAAAATAAGTCCTAAATAGCAGAGTGCATAGGCTACTGTAGCCTATTATACACAATGTGCACATAATATATGACAGTGATGTGTTTCTTTGCTCAGTTCAACACACTGAGCCCTGTTTAGTCCAGGTTTAGTCCTGGCTTAGTCCTGGTTCAGACCTGTTCGGAAAACAACTGCGCTATTTACGCATAACGATCGCGCGTGCATATTTAATTAGGGCGTCCTCCGCTTTTGTTTTTAGCGAGCCATATTTCAGTCATTCCGAAACCGTTTCTAAAAATTTAAAAAGTATCATGAAGCTAAGATGTAGGACTTTCTCTTTCTGTTCGTCTGGGCTGTAGTTTATCGCTCTGGTGCAGTCAGAGAGGGAGGGAGGGAGAGCGAGAGAGGGAGAGAGAGGGAGCGCAGAGGCAGCCGCTCGTCTGAGGGGATTCGGGTCGGGTCCAAAGTTCGGATCCAAGGTTCGGGTCCGGATGGGCTGGCGCATGGGTCCGGATCCGGACCGAGGTCCGCCGTTTAGTGACCTCTGCCCAGAGCCGGTGCTGGCCCTTTTGGGGCCCTAAGCAAAAATCCACTCGGGGGGCCCTACAGTTCGCATCCCATGGCTATTCGATGAAGAGTGAACTCATTTATGGTCAAAAACAGTTCCACTGTGCAGTAGTGCAGGGCAGAAGTAGAACATAACCTCAATTTGGGCCCTGCCGCACTGTGTGACAACCACTAACCACTAAGCCACTGTCAGGCTGGAGTTTAAGACACCACTAGTCTATTTCCCCCACTTTTTAAAATGCTAAAAGGTCACTGACCCAGTTTGGGAACCACTGACTTTAAAACTAACTGAAAGCTGCACCTGGTGGTTATATTTTTATCTTACCTCTGAGAATCAGATAGACAGTAATTTGTTTTATGCTTTTTGGCTTTTTCTCTCCTCTATTCACTGCAGGATGTGAAATACAAATTAAAAGTGTCATTATATGTCGGACAAAGGAGGACAGATCACTTTAAGCTCTCAGGGAACATCTTGAATGTATGTGATGTTGTCAAGTACCTTGGCCACATCATAACTGATCATTTAACAGATGAGGTATTTACCGTCAGTGCCAGATGTTTTATGCACAAGCAACATTCTGTCTCAGAAATTCTCCTCCTGCTCTGTACAGGTGAAACTCTGTTTCAAGCCTACTGCTCACCTCTGTACACCGCACATCTGTGGGTGAATTATAAAAAGTGCAGTTTCCAGAAACTTACAGTTGCATGCATTGAGAATTTAATGAACAAAAAAAACCTGATGGACAAGTGCCAGTGAACTCTTCATGTCAAATGAGGGAACACTTTGCGTGCTGTCTTGAGAAACCAATCTATTCACCAAACTACTGGTCTGATACTCTACAGTACTCGAAACAACAAGATAGTTGCCCGGTCCGAGCAGAGTAAACATTAGGCGAGCAGCGCCCGGGCCAGGGACGGGAAAGCCGCACGGGATGCGAGCATGAGGCGAACACCGGGAGACGGCCCGAGTGGAGGCGCGAGCGGAGAGGCACTCACGCGTTGGGAACTTGGGAGTGACAGGGGGAAGGCGGTAGGTCTCTCCTGCTCATCCTCTTCAGCAGACTGCTCCATTTAGGTAGGCGTAGAGTGAGTGAGCGCTGCCTGTCAAACAGCCTGTCACCGTAACAACGCTCATTAATCAGTGAAACACCGTGATTTGACTGAGATGCGGGGCCCTTGCAGCAGTGGGGGCCCTACGCACCTTGCGTAATCTGCGTATAGGAAAAACCGGCTCTGCCTCTGCCCTAAGGCAACAAAATACTCCTTTGGCTCTAACACTGACTGTTTAAAGTTTTTTTTTATAATGTTACCACACATGTTTCTGTCCAATGAAATCAGGGGCTGAAGTAGGTAGGAGCATTTGTGTGGGGGGTGGAGCTGCGGACACAGGTGCCAGATAACGGTAACATAATTATCACTTTACTACAGGTTTGAATTGGAATAACCTGATAAAATAAATATGTGCATGTGCATGAATATGTCAAGAAGCATATTAGATTGTTTACATATGTTTTTTGTTTGTATTTATTTCCTTAAACTGTGCTTTTTCTGTTTTTTATGCCTCAAGGCAACGTTGTGCAGTTGTAGCACTTTTGTTGGGAAAAAAAAGAAGAAATCATTGTTGTTTTTTTGCATTTCTCCCTTCTATTATCTCCTGTCAACCCAAAAAGTGGGTTGGAAATGTTTTCCCCCTAAAATAAAAAGTCATGCATTAGAGGGTTAAACAAAAAATGAACAAATCAGCTGATTTCTGCAGTCAGGTGCGAAAGTCGGGAAGATCGTTTTGACCCGAGTGCCCCAGTTGTTTTCCCCTGTTGAGCGAGCGTTCATGTGCATTTTCCAACTGGGGAAAACGGTTTCCACAGTTCCAGAGGACCACATGAACGGAGCATTTGTAGAGATATTTGCCCCACCCTTCCCGAGGACCCTTGACTACATCTTGGTGAGGAATACCTAGTGGGAGGATTATAAGCCTTTAACCCATGTGCCCTGTTTACTTTATGCCACCTCTGGGGGTGTTTCGTACACTGTGTATTTCAATGCTTTACACTGCCATAAAATCCTAAAAAATTGATGGATTTTTTTTTTGTATATGGCTTTTGTCAGTGTGACCGGCCTTTCACTGTGGATAATCAGTAGGAAGACTGAATTTGGTGCATTTTTTGTTTTTGCGTAAATTTGAAAAAAATGTCTCCTCTGGGGGTGTTTCGTACACTGTGTATTTCGATGCTTTACACGGCTATAAAATCCTCAAGTATTGATGAATTTGAAAACATTTGTATTTTTTCATGAAGGGGTTCCCTTGAAAATGACATGGTGCTTTCATATATTACCATACACAATTAACCCTTTAGATGCCAGTGCCATCCACAAAGAACAATTTTACATAACATGTAATAATTGTAAAATAACAGCACTTCGACGTCCGCGCAGTAATATCGTCACTTTACGGCGTGGACGTCGAAGTGCTCTTAAGGTGTTATTACGCCTTGCAATATAGTACCCCTTTATATCAGCTTAGAAAATCGACATGTTTAATTTTGTGTAACTATACTTGGATCATGTAACTACTCACGTAAACGTATTTAAATAGGGGAAACGTGGAAGAGCTTGGTCGCTTCTAACTTCACCCCTGTTTGGCCCCATAGAGGAGAGGAGGAGAGGCTAAATGCTAACAATGTCTTTGGTCTTTGTGCGTGACTGAGGGCACACACAAAGACCAGACAGGTACGCATCAACTCGTCTAAGCTCAGATAAAACATTTCTCAGTTTGGAAAAACGGTGGCCTGCTCCTTTGAACACAGAACGGTCTCTCACAGTCTGGCGATCAAACCTGAAACCTTGTGGTGAGGTAAAAGCACTAACGTAGCACTGTAATAAACTGATAAGACTTTCCACGGCCGACCTGATGTATGGCTCTGTGCTGCTGGTGCCGGTGACTTGGTCCTTGGTCAGGTAGGTGTTGTGAGAGGAGGAGATGAAGTAGTGGGACAGGGGGCGGGTCATGTCCTGGTGCACTTTGGAGTGGTCAGGGTTGAACACGTCGTTCTCCAGAGAAAGCATGTACATGGTGAAGCCGTTCTGGGTCATGAACTGGTTCTTCTGAGCTGCAACACGAGGGGAAATACAAAGGCCAGAGCCATTAGTTTTGATGTCATGCGATATTGCTATTTACTTGGACGAGAAGCTGATATGTGGCACAATTTAGTGTCAAAAAAAGACTTTAGTGCTAAATCAAGGCTACAATGGAACAAAGCTATCAGAATTATGACAAAACAGTTCACTATTACATGCTTACTTCCTTTAACACAAGTATACTTTTCCTCATTTGGTTTGCACCTTTTCATTTTATTGATATTACCTGTTTCTTTTAAGCCACAGTTGCAAAAAGGTGGAAAATTACTAGTTTGTTGGCTGAAATTACAGCACGTATGCCGAGATTTCCCAGACTCTTTGAAAACTAAGACATAAACTGCTGCTTCACAGGCTCACCCCAGTCATTGAGCTCGAAGGTGAGTATTAGGTTGTTAGCGTGCAGCAGTGAGGCGTCTTCTCCCTGATCTCCCAGGAAGTCCCTGAGCTCTGCGGTGGAGAGGACGCAGCCGTTACCGGAGTAGTGTCTGAAAACGGAATCCAACTCGGGCCGACGCAGCAACTCGCGGCAAAACTCCTCGATCTCAATGTGATCCAGGCGGCCGTCACCTGAGCGGTCGCATCTCTGAAGGCAGGCAAGAAGAGATATTAGAAGTATTTGGTAACGCTTTAGAATACAGCCCGCAAGTTCCAGGTGTAAGTACGGGTAACAAGAAAGTAATTACACATGTAAGTACAGGTACTCTTACAATGTGTAACAAGGGGGAACAATGTGTAACAAGGTAGTACAACGTGTAACAATGTGTAACTACGTGTCAAGGTGTAGTAAAGGTATTCAAAGAGCAATTAATGGTGCTGAGCTATCACATAGTTGTGGCAAAAGGGAATGTGGTATTCTGCCTGTGCATACCCTTCCCTTAAAGTGCCGTCCAATTCTTCCCCAGTGATACCATCTAAACCATTTAAAATCTCCTGGCAGCATCCAGAACCAAATCAATCCTCTCTGATTTCTTCAGGCAACGGTGTCTCACTTTAATTTACAGCCCGTGCTCTCCTGTACCTACACATTAGTTACAGTATACTTGCACCGTGATAACGTGGTAATTTCCCTTGTTTCGCTTTATTTTTCTCTGTTCACTCTTGTTTCTGCTTGTTACAGGCAACTGTGTCTTACTATAAAAAATAAACAATCAATAAAAATGCTTAGTCATGTTTTCACTTTCACAACAGTAATACTGTTGTCCTGCAACATTAAAATGAATGCACTATTAATAATACCATATTCCCTTTTGCCACAACTATGTGATAGCTCAGCACCATTAATTGCTCTTTGAATACCTTTACTACACCTTGACACATAGTTACACGTTACACTTTGTACTTCCTTGTTACACATTGTTCGCCCTTGTTACACATTGTTCCCCCTTGTTACACATTGTTCCCCCTTGTTACACATTGTTCCCCCTTGTTACACATTGTTCCGCCTTGTTACACGTTGTACTACCTTGTTACACATTGTACTTCCTTGTTACACATTGTTCCCCCTTGTTACACGTTGTAAGAGTACCTGTACTTACATGTGTAATTACTTTCTTGTTACCCGTACTTACACCTGGAACTTGCGGGCTGTATTCTAAAGCGTTACCAAGTATTTTAAATTCTGTCAGATGAGGGTCAGGAGTCAGGTTAACCAATCATGGTCAAATTATTATTTATTAGTTGGATGGGAACAGAAAAACATGGCACTGGGAGGAATCGTATCCATACGTGGGGAGAAAAATGAAATTCCACTCAGAAACGTTCCACACGGTCCTGGAATAAAACCCGCAATCTTTTTACTGTTAGGCAAGAGCACTAACCACTCAACAACAATTTCGGTGGTATTAAAAATGACTCAAATCCCCCTACTTTAGAGTAGGTTTGTTGCATATGACGTTTCATAATACGCATCATCAATTTGTTTAATATCATGACAAATTGATGCATCTCAAGCTATGAAAAAGGGCTGTGCAATTAAGTTAGGGATAATGCACGACGAGGTGTTCATTATCAGAAATAACTGGATGACGTGGAGGCGTGAACCGTCTGACGCGAAGCTTATACCACAGTTGCTTCCGCTTATTCCATGGTCCCACGAACTGAAACTGTTCATTGGGGCCTGTTTGCTTATTTTCCCTAAGTCCTGGGCAGGAGTTATTTCACTTTTTAATCTGTTTTACTTGAAGCTAGTTCCAGCTCAATTGTTTATCATTACTATGGAAAAAGCTGCAGTGGAGTGATATAGAACTTGATTTAACTGTTATTTAACTGTTGCCGGACTAGGTGTACATTATTATTATTATCACTTTTTATTATACGGCCCTTCACAATGCAAGTGGAACGGTGCATTGACTTGAATGTGATTTTCCAACGTTCTACCGGTCATTATTTTCTGATTCTGATTATTTTCTGAAAAAAATAATGACCGCTGCCAATGGCAACGGAGTTTGTGCTTGTCAGGTCTTTCATATCACTCCACAAGTAGTAGTAGAGGACACTATCTCTGTCCCTGTGAGAGAAGTTGGGGGAATCGCTCGTGAAGTTACCGGGAGTCCGACTTTCAACTTACCCAGAGATTCACCACCATTCCTCCTCTCTAACTGCACCTTCAACTAAGTAGCTAGGCTAGCAATAAGTAGCTAGCCGTGCTGCTACTAGCCTCGCCACACTGCCTGGAATCAACAAACGTTGCCAAGCAACAAGCAAACTTTTGGGAACTATTTGCCGCGGAAATCACTAAATAAACTTTTCTGCCTTCATAAAAGTGTATGAAGTTTATTTGTGTGTACAGTTGGTACAGTGTAATAGTCGTATAATAAGGGATAATGTATAGAACGCTGGTCGTTATCGGGAAAATAAGTACCTTCAGCTGGCTCGGTGAACTGCCAGCTGAAGGTACTGGACCCCGCCGCGTCCACTTCGCCCACCCAATCAGAATCACGTATTCACACAGACTATGGTATAATCGGAATTTAATAATCGATCTAAAGGATCGTCATTGGGTTTTGTTAGGTCTCCAGACAATTTTGTGGCATCGGGTGTGTAGTTTGGAGGGAGTGACATGGAGGATGTAAGGTCTATATATTTTAATTTTTCAATTTTATTTTGAAAGTACTGCCTGAATTAATTCGACAATTCCTTTTTATAATCGTAATTGTTTAAATCTGTCATGCCGGGTGTGAATGTTAAACATCATTGTAAAACTTTGTATTTCTTTCATATGGTTTGTGCTTTTAGCTGTTACAGTGTAAACATTGTTTATGGAAAAATAAAACGGAAAAAGGTACGCAGTGTTGAGCAAGTTACTTTAAATTTGTAATATACTGTATTCTATATTAGAAGTTACTGCTTTAAAATTGTTTTTATTACATATTACTGTTTCAAAAATGTAATTGAGTTACTTTGAGTTACTTTGAGTTAATTTTTAGCAAAATAAACGGAAAATAGTAATAAAGCCACCGAGCAAAAGTACAGTCAAAGATTTTCTTTTCTTTCGCTTTCCCCATTCTCTTCTGTTTTGTTTTGACAACACTAACTACACACAACTGCAGATCTTATTCCAATGGCTGCTGGTTGCTCTGCTTCGAGATCATGACGCTAGGGCCGCCACTGCTGTAGTACCTCCATCTAGGGGCGCCAGAACAAACGTGTTTACACAAGTTTAAGCAGCTGTAAAGCCGTATTTAGTTTAAGTAATATACATGTATTTCTGTAATTTGTTAAGTTTGTAATACATTACCCCCAACACTGCTTGTACACTCATTCATTTATTCCACTGGACGGCGCTATAGAGGATTTGTGTTAAATTATCCTAGAGAAAGCATTCATTTTGTGTTTGGGCTAAACTATTATGAAATAAGATTCACACTTGACCGAGGATTGCTATTAGAAACGGCTTTGAAAAGAGCATGAAACCAGCAATTCCACTCTAACAGACTGCAGTGGGGCTTATCATGCCTCTACAAAGAAATAAATAACTTGTGATTTGTTATGTGGAAGATGGAAGTGTACAGGGTCAATCTTGGGCTCTGATTGGCTTGCGACTGGTTTCAAAATTACACAGATTTCTCACATAAAGAGGCCCCAATATCAGTGTAATATCAGTGTACCAAAGCTCCTATTTCCTCTTGGGGACGTTGTGTGGTTTGAGAGCACTGACCTTGAATAGGTTCCGCGCATAGTGTTCGCTCAGGTCAATGTTGATCATCTGCAGGAGCGTCTTCACTTCGTCGTAGCTCATTTTACCGTCCTGGTTTTGATCCGCTCGCCTCAGGTACCCACGGATCCAGGTGGACGTGGTTAAGGAACAAGTGGAAGGTACAAATACATTTAAAGTTTGTCTTACCTGCGTCATAAGTCAGTCAGATGCCAATTGTTTTCTAATTTTATTTTTTTAAATTTGTAACTTGGGCCTTTTTAGACATTCTAGTTGAGGGTGAAGAGCAGTTTGTGGTATTCAGGAAATTGGAGCGGGAAGTCAAAAGCATGAAGCTGAGGCTGCCGTTTAGTGTATAGCATATGCTTGCAACCTTAAAGGGATATTTCAGGATTTTTGACATAGGGCCTCATTTCCTAGTTATCCAGAGTGTTGTTGATGTCTGGAGATATTTTTTTCTTAAATTCATGAAGTCCTTATATTTGAAGAGTCTAGTGGCGCTAGGCTAGGGCAAGGCTAAAGCATTTCTACGGTATCAGTTAGCCTGCATTAAAAACAGTCTGACCCACTCCACAGTGCACCTGAGGCAAATCACTTATAACACCAGACTAACCATATAAATGTCTGTGTGGATAGAATAATTTTAACCATTTTGCATTTAAAATAACTTATATTTGAGCAGCATCAGCTTTGTGGCTGTAAGCTAACGCAGCGGCGGAGTGATCTGCGAGAAAATAGTCCCTCAAAATGCGGTAATTCATGTGATACAAGGTCAGTTATATTTTTTATAAAAATTATTCTATTAACACCAGTGTTTGGAATAACGCCGTTTAAAAGAACAGCGTTAGGTAACGACGTTATTTTTTCAGTAACGGAGTAATCTAATTCATTACTCTCCCCGTCGTTACAACGCCGTTATCGTTACTGGGTAAACAAAGTGGCACGTTACATTTAGACTGAATGAGCGCCGCGGTGTCAGCTCACGCAGCAGGAGCAGCGGAGAGGGTGGGCGGAGTCTCACGGAGTCTGTGCAGAGTGTTCGTGCTCTCTGCTCCAAAAACTACGTGTGTCCCAGACCCGCGGCTGGCCCACAGCGCGGTGCGGACGCGGGGGAGAATCGATCAGTAGTGTTGGAACTTATTTTAACCCAAAGACGCGTCTTCCCCCCCTCGTTGGCCGCGTTGGCACATGTTTCTTTTACTCCTGTTCCTCCTCATTCTCTGTGAATACGGCCATATTAATTGACATTGACATTAATAAAACAGCGACGCAAATACTGGTCAATACCATTCAGTCACAGAGGCCTCCCCCACTCTACCCCCCATTCAGTTCATTCAGTTACTATGAACATATTTTACATGATAGTACATGAATACAAACACCTCTGTCTGTTCTACTCCTTTCAACTGACTTTTGAAAAGTGCAACAAAAAAAAACAAACAAAAAAAAATCAAAATTCTTTGATATAAAGCAAATTTTTTTAACAGTAACGCAAATAGTTACTTGTCCTGGTAACGAGTTACTTTCATTATAGAGTAACTCAGTTACTTTTTGGAACAAGTAGTGAGTAACTATAACTAATTACTTTTTAAAAGTAACGTTCCCAACACTGATTAACACAGACATTTATATGGTTAGTCTGGTGTTATAAGTTATTTACCTGGAGTGAGTCAGACTGTTTTTAATGCAGGGTTACTGATACCATAGAAATGCTTTAGCCTTGCCCCACTAAGCTCTTCAAATATAAGAACTGCATGAATGTAAGGAAAACATATCTCCAGACATCAACAACACTCTGGATAACTAGGAAATGAGGCCCAATGTCAAAAATCCTGAAATATCCCTTTAATCGCTCGCCTAAGGAATTTCATTATGAAATAAGGCTAAACTGGATCCAGGAACGAGACCAGCACAAACTTCACAGTGCCGTGTAACTCCCTGACACTCATATCCAATGTATTTAACATTTAAGAAGGATGAAAATGCAATTTACTCCACCAGGTGCTACCTCACAATAGACTAAACATGATCAAATATTTACAATCATAGTATAGAGCTGTATTGTCCTGACGTTGTTTGTTTTGCTGTCACTGTAGATATCAAGTTTCCTGCAAAAATAATCACTATGCTAGCCATGGGAGAACAGTTTACACAACTTGAGCATATGACAAAAGAGCAGATGCAGGATATCCCAACAGCAGGTTCTCTACTTATTTCAAACCCCATGTATACTATTTAATTACACCGGTCTTGTTCCCTGAAATGAATGAAATTGACTGATATAAAACTGAAAAAGAGAGTAACGTGGCGTAATGCATGAGAAAAGATTAATCAATTTTGTTGATAGCAAATGTGTGTCGGTTACACACTAACTTAGGGCCAAAACAAGACTAAAATGGAGCTAAATGAGGGAAATTAAATGTTTGTAATTTTTTTTTAGGGCTATGTTATAGTATCCTCTTATAACAAAAAGTGTGTAAATCTCAAGCCAGATTGAAGACTTAAGTGATATTGCGAGGCATCTGCTGACAATATTGTGTAGCACTAACTTTGAATCATTGTAACGATAACTGAGAACTGTGGATTACAGTGAAAGTTGTCAAAGACTAACATATTGAAGACCGTTAAAGGATATTGGTCGAGTTTTTCCTTCTGGCTCATGTTGGCCACACTGGCCTTGAGCGTGCGCAGCCCCCTGACCCAGCGCCGGGCCTCCTCCTCGGAGGGGCAGAGCAGGTCCAAGCTCTTACGCGCTCCTTTGAACACCACCGTGAAGCAGTGGCTCTCCGGCACCGATCCCGAAATCTTCCTGAGCGCCTCGGACTTGCAGCCCTCGCGAACGCACTCCACCTCCGTCACCGCAACTGGGAAGAGACCACAATATGGAGAATAAATTAATTATGTGAGTTGTCAATCGGTGAAGTTCTAGAAAGTACTTCGACGTCCGCGCAGTAATATCATCAAAGTACACCAGGTGTTATTACGCCTCACAATATAGTTCCCCTTTTTATCCACCTAGAAAATCGACATGTTTAATTTTGTGTTGTGTTTGTGTAACGTTTCATGTAACTGTATTTAAAATAGGGAAAATGTGGTACAGCTTGGTCGCTTCTAACTTCACCCCAGTTTGGAGCTATACCTTTGCTGGGAGAGGCTAAATGCTAAAAATATGTGCGTGACTGAGCGCACGCACAAAGACCAGACAAGGTTGTCTAAGCTAAGGTAAGAACATATCTCAGTTCCTATAAATGCAGGAGCAAGGGCGAAGATTTGCTGCGACAAGGGTGAGGCTCGTCGCTGATGAGGTGGAGGTGTGACCCTCATTAGCTGGAGGTGACGCTGAAATTAGTCTTCCAGGTTGAATTTACGCCTAGGCTTCATTATTTTGCTAAGTCAGATTTTTTACCAAAAATAACTCCTGTACGTCATTTATTTGATAATATCTCATGCCATATGTATCTAATGTCAAATAACATCTGCTGCCATCGCAATTAACAATTCCAAAACATTAGGCTATAATCTTTTGATTGGTCAGTCAGTCAAAGGCGTCTGAAACAGGAAAGTCATGTGAAACCTCTCCGTTTACTCATCTTTTAATAAGAAAGATGCAATCTAAATATATAACTAGCGGGTAGTAAAGATTGGGCATGTGACCTGACTTGAACCCTAAAACCAGAGTCATGTAATTTTAGGCAAAGCTTCTTTCATTCATAGCAGAAATATTTGTTTGCTTTGTCCCTCAGCCTCCCCTTTTGTTTATTTTTAGGGCGAAAACTAGCAATAGCATGGTTATTTTACAAATTACCACACGCCTCAACCAGCCGCATACACACACACACACACAAATTATAACCAACATGAATGCAATAGTGCAATGTGTCCAAATCAACACAACTTACTCATATGACATCTCAAACTAAGCTGAGCAATGACATCAGCTGATTAAGTACTTTGCTGACCAGCTGTGGCTGCACCTTCGGTCATTACTCGGTGTCTCTCGTGGTCATACCCTGGTCTCGGTCATTTTAGTTGGTAATGTTAACAGAGAGCACATGGTGTTGTTGAGTAAACAGCTGAGCTCACACAGGCAGGTAAAGGTCACGAATAAAAAACCCTACCACACACAGTGACAAAGCAATGCATCACGCTGATAGCTCACGCAATACAGACTTCCCGACGAGATAAAATTAGCTTGGCTCTCATCTCTCTTTCTCGCTCCGGCAAGGCAGAAACGTAACTGGATACTTCAGCTAAAATCATTTGGTCGACTTCCCTGTTTACTTGAGTAATTTTAAGAAACAATATTACTTTTATTAATTACAATATAAAAAAATCTCTAAATGCTTTTATTGTGTCACGTAAAGCGCTTTGTGCCCATGTCTGAGAAAGGTGCTATGTAAATAAAGCTCTTCTCCTTCTACTACTATTATGCCAAAGTCGGTGGTGATAATTAGTGGTAGCGAGAGAGGTAATGACAGCCATAGTTGTTGAAGCAGTAATGGTCGTAAAAATAGGACATTAGTTGTAGCAAAAATACATTGGATTACTTTAAGGGTTATTCAAAGTGAGCTGAGGCCTGGATGTGAGAGCATTCTCCTCCATTTTACTTTTAGTCCATACACCTTCACTATAATCATTCTGAGGTTTTCAGGACAAAGCTTGTCTCGGTATTGACAAACAGCTAATGTTGTTGCTTTAATTAAGCAGCTTCATTCACCGTCTTATGGAGTAGGTAATAATGCATGTGTAAAATTAGGGCTGACTGACTTTTGCCTGCATGCTCCACATACAGCCAGGACATAAAAATACCAATATCATTGACTAATAGTTCTTTTATTACACTTTGAATTGTCACTTCTTTTTATGAACTACTTGGTTATATAAGTACATAATGTTTTATTAAGTAACTGTACTTTTTTATCACAAGTAACTTTTTACTAATATTATAATGAAGTTAACAGTGCTCTAAGTTTTTATGAGTAAATAAGTAAGAAAATCTTTATGTTACACAAATAAAGATCAATTAATTTAAACCAATATTTTTGTTGGTAAATTGTGTCTTTTATCTCTTCTATTAAAGTCTATTTTGTTTTAAACAGCTGCAGCTAAAACATAAATCAGACTTTTATGCTCAAACTGTTACTCAGTACTCAAGTAGTATTTTCACCAAGTACTCTTATTTTAATTTGAGTAATTATTTGGGTCACTACTTTTACTTCGACTCAAATCAAATAATTTCAAAGTATTATTCTTACTTGAGTATATGTTTTGCTGCTGTTGTGCTATAAGCCACTATCACCACTCGATCATTTTGTCAGTTGGGCTCGCCTCCTGAAATGTTATATCTGATCTGTGTCGTGAGGCGCCCGCAGCTCTTGGTGCCTGGGAGATTTTCCAAACACCAACATGAGCCACTGTTTCTATCACAACAACTTCAGACAACACAAGAACTCCTGTATTTAATGCTTAGGGTCAGCAGGGCGCTTGGAAGTGACTGTGTCCCACAATAGCCTCATTCTGCTGCTGTGGGCCGAGGAGACACGGCCCTCCACCTCCTCAAAATCACTGCACATTCCTGGCTTTGAGCAGATGGCAGGACAGGCCCAGATCAGGGGTGCAAGAGGGTGCATTGCAACCTCATTTTGAAATGTTTGCCCCCTCAGTTTTAATGGCATCACAATGTATTTTAATGGCGAGAAACTCTATTTGCACCCTTTTGAAACTCGAATGCACCCTCAGTCAGTTTGTTCTGGAGCCGGCGCTGTGGCAGGGCCATGGCAAAAGTTACACTTCTGTGGAGTGTCCAGGTCCAAATAGGGCTGAGTGAAATCTGAGAATACAATATCAGAATTAGACCTGGTCCAAGTAGTTAATAGTAATACTAAGGGCTGGGACGTTTGTCGCAACCCAATATGTATCACAATACAGAGGGCCCGATACGATACGTATTATTACGATGTAACATATCCCATATACATATATGAACAAAGTAAGTTTATGTTTGATCACTATGACAAACTGCAATATTTTACCCCCTGAACAACTTAAACAAGAAAGTGCAAGTGGACTTTCCAAAATGTATAGATTAAATATAAATCATCAGTCGGATGTTGATTAAAACATTTTAAAAAATTGCAAATGGAAGAAGCATTTTAGAAGCCTTTTGTTTCAACCAAGTAGCACCAAATCTGGTCCAAACAAAACTGAGTCAAAAACATATGTACATAATTTTTCTAGAACTGAGCTGAGTATCAAAAGTATAGCGTTACATAGTTTCTGATACGATACACATATAACAAATAAACAAAGATGTATTGCAAACGATATTTTGTCCCAGCCTAAAGTAATACTGTCTGTAAAATATGGCTAGCAGTTTATGAAGCAGTTTATTTCCTCAGTTGCTCCTTTTTCATCATGGATCATCACAGCAAACTAGTCACATGGAAATTTGGCAATTTTTACGCAGGATGACCTTCCAGGGACATGTCTCTGGGTGGCCAGGGGTAGCACGTGTCAACGCTGAAATCTGATTGGCCAGGTGCCATCCCACTCTGAGGGTCTGAGGCCTTTTATAAGTTCAGTTCAATAATATATTACCAAACAATAGCAAATATAGGAAAATGGTAACGAAAAAGGACAAACACAAGTGTAGCAGAATGTGGATAATTAAGTTGTTCTATTCTCAGTTCTAATCATTAAAAGATTCGAGACATGGGCCGGTCCTGGTGCCGCACTGACAAAAGTAGGAGTCACCGCTGGGCTTAACAATGTGCCTGTGTACTGTGAAAGGGGCAAATGAAATGAGGTAATCAACCTTTGGACTCCTTAGTGAATATTTGCACTACTGCTCCCCACAGATATTGCAGAAGTAGTAAAATACAATACTAACTGTTATGATTATAGGTAACACTCAAAACTGGGGTAAATTCAAACATACTTAAAATGAAATATCTTTGGCTCCAAATAAAACAATACATTTCAAAACTTCAGATGGGGATTTGATGTTGTCACTGCGCAGAGAATACTGGGAATGCTTGGTCTCTTAAAACATGGATACTGCTGTGTTTGCCAAACTTGTCATTAATTGTTAATTGACAGCAGTGAATGAAGTGTCAAAAGGACCAAAACATTTATATTTCTGTCGTAGCAGAAGAGACGCGACCTTCACCACCCACTGACTCATAAACCTGTGTTTGAGGCAGAGCGGTGCTTTGTGTGTTAGCATGAAACATAGCGTCATAAGGGAAGAACTAAACGACTGAAGATTCAGGCAAACAAAAGCAGAAGGCAAAGGGAACGCTTACACTTCTGACCTAGTTTTTGAGATTACACTTCAAAGAGTGCAAGCAGACTTTTATAATGCACTAAAAAACTCGTATTTGTTCATTTGTAAATGATAACGGCAATACTGTAGATCAAGCAATTCACTTCTGGGTTTGGCTGCACAGGATAAGAAGACGTTAACAATACTAACTGGTGATATTATTATACTAAATGAAACATGAACATGAACATGAATTTTAAACAAATATTATATTCTTTGTTTTTCATTAAATTGTGTAAAAACAAGACTTAGAAAATACTGAATAGTTACCAAAGCAAGCCATGGTGACGTGAAAACAGGCAGTAACCTCCCTCTCTCTTGGTGCAGCTGTATTTTTTTCCTTTTTCTGCAAACTGCATTTGGTTTCTGTGCATGTTTTACAGGATACTTTTTTACAGCAGAGAGTCCATAATGGTCCTGAAGAAGCAGTTTTTTAAAAGTAAACAGCTAGTTTATAGCTAAACCCATTTGAGACCTACACATTTCTTCTTCTGAGACACTAAAGAGGCACCAAGAGCCCCCCACACTTGCAGCACAGTGGAGGCGTCACAAGAGGAGCTACAGGAAACAAGGAAGGGACAAACAAGGAGGTATCCGGGCGAGACTCACAGCTAAGCCCCACATGCTTACACATGCATATTGTTCTGGCTAATGGACGTTCACTGGAGAATAAAACAGATTAACTGCTAAACTCTTCCCAGACGATGGTGAAAGACTGTTGCGGAGCACAGGAAGCTGCAAGAGGAAGAGGAAGAAGGAGGTGGAGCCGACCAGTGCAGGACACCACGCTCAGTGCTACGGATTCCCTAGTGGTGACGCGCTCAGTCGCAGCGGCTCAGGACTAACACCTGAACACAATTTAATTATACGCTTTTACACAGACAAATAAAGCACTTACTTACTTATAATTGAACAAAATAAAAGAAAATCATGATAAAAAGGTGCCATGTTTTTGTTTTGTGTCAGATGTGTCAGATGGACGACCTCAGTGGCCTCTTCCAATATGGATATTCTGTCATCTAGTATTGCCACAATGACCACAAACGCAATATGTTTTCTGCCTTACACTTTTGATCAGTAGAACATCACATAAGCAGATGTTTAATTTCAGATACAGTGCACAGAGGCATAATGAATGCATGCTCATTACTGCTGTAGTGTGTAAAATTAATTATACTTCGGCTCTCCGGGGGACTGGAATTGATTGCTGTGTGCAGTTAGTTAATCCTTCAGTTGGGTGCTCTTGGTCATGATCCTGGTTGAAAACACGGAGTTGGATCCCCTGGCGCTGCACCTTGTCACCCACTGCTTCTGACAAGTTGCCCCATTGACACTGACAGTTGGGCACATAACTCTGCCTTAACGTCCTACAAAAACATAAAATGGTCTCCTAACTGTTCATATACCATACTAGAATACTGATGCTAACAGGGCTGTAGACTGGGGTACACATGAAAGCCGACCATGTTGCCCTCTGCGACAGTCACAGTTAAACAGATAGAGGAATGCTCTTTAACGTCTTGTAGTGACCTGTTAATGGCCCATGAAACAACAGCCGCCTCATTAATCTTTAACTAAATGTGGCCAAAACACCGTCACAAGCCAAAAGCCTTTTCTTTGTCTGCGCTCACTTCAAACAGATTACAAATGGCCTGAGAGTGCAGCAATTAAAAAAAGTAATTGTGATCCAGAATGAGAAAAATTAGTGAGATTAAACTAGCTCGATATTTCTTTATTGACCGAGGACTAACTTGCCTCTAGTCAATAGAATGGCAGAGCGCTGTACACATAACAGGTATAACTGAGCAATAGCATTCCTACTTCCTACCAGGAAACAGAGGATTATGAAGGAATTTCATTTTAAATATGGTGTGTTGTACATTGTGGTCACAGTATTCTGCAACAGTAACAGTGGTGCTCTTGGTTAGTGTTAACCTTCCATCCAGAAAGTCACAGGATCAAATCTCACATGACACAGTTTGTTGTTACTTCCCCCACAATAAGGGGGAAATAGCCAAATCTCTAAGCAGCCATGAGGGTGGGAAAGAATATTTTTGCTCTCTTTTATGGCTACTGCTGGGGCTTCAAGAAATACACATATTTGAGTCCGGAACCTGTGTAATGCTCTTCACTAACTTTTTGTTCACTAACTGGGATTGCGTAATGTCATTATGTCCTTGAGCCCACATTGGTTATTTATGACTAAAGCTGTGAGCTTGTGATTGGTGGTGGTTGAAGAGGCAGTAGGTGTTGAAACATGGCGTTTATCAATCTACTGAACTAGCTCGCCATCACCTTCTTCAAAGGCTGGGCAATTTAATCAAAATTGCAATCTTACTTTGCTCAATCTCAATGTCGTCATGGGTCTTTATAAATGTCAGAACTACGGTATTTTCCGGACTATAAGTCGCACTTTTTTCATACTTTGGCGGGGGGTGCGTCTTATACTCCGGAGCGACTAATATGTGATTTTTTTAAAAATTCAAATATATATGGTCTCAACTTATATAGGCACTCAAAGCGCTTTACAGCAAGCATCCACTCACCCATTCACGCTCTCATTCATACAGCAGTGTACGCAGACACTGGAGGCAAGGAGGGTGAAGTGTCTTGCCCAAGGACACAATGACAATGTGCACCTTCAGGAGGCGGGATTCGAACTCCCGACCTTCCGATCATGAGACAAACCGCTCTACCATCTGCCTCACATACTTTCACACACTGCTAGAGGGCACTGCAGGCTAATCAAGGCAGAAAGAAAGTTTGGAGTGAGCGAGAGCGGAGGTTACGGCAATGCAGTAAACAAAACAAGCTAATCACGGGCTAAAAGCTAGAGCCACAGCTAGAGGAACGAGTTCGCAGATGAGAGCTTGAAAACATGCTGTTGGGAGAAGCTTGTCAGCCGTGCAGTTACATCTCCGTGCCCAAGGCGATTGATTTGGAGTGAGATCGAGAGTTTGGTATGTTCTTTATGCTAATAGTAAACCTCTTACCCCCCATTTGAACCGAGCGCATATTTGAAGCGTTTTCGTCGTGTTTTCGTCTTGTTTTTGTTGCTCTTGTCTCTCGTGTCTCACTTTTTTGTTGTGTTATTGTTGCTTTTCGGGCACACGTTTGTCACTCTTTTGTTCCTTCTTTAGTGCTTCTTTTGTGGCTTTTGACAGGGACAGTACACATTAATGAACATTTCTGTAAATGTGTCAGTATTAGCTGCAACTGTTGTCCCTGGGCAAGGTGTATAATGCCAACAAGAATTATAAAACATAAAACAATTTAAAAGTTGAGGCTACATACTTACATAACAAATGTTGACACAATTCATACATTAATAACATCTGAATGTTCGTTCTGTGACTTGCACAATAGAATGGAGAGTTTGGTGCAAGGGCAGGTCATACAGTTCAAACAGACATTATAAGGATAAATATGTACAATTATTATTTACAAAGCAACACCTGTGCAGAGGAGAAAATGTTCTCGGTTCAGGTTGGGGTTAAGATGTTAAAGGCCATTGTCGCAACTCAGATGTGCTGTAAATGTGAGAATAGAGGATGTGGGAAGCCTTTAAGAGTGTGTGGTTTTGTATGTGACTAGCTCCTTCCAAAATGTTGTATTATATAGGCCAATCTCATGTGTTTTACTTTAGCAAGAATTCACAAACATCACATAAGCATATCTAAGCAGCATTGTTTTTTGTTGCAGCTATGAGAATATGAAAGTGACATCCACACCTATGAAGCATGGCATGACTGCTGATGCGCCACTTCCATCAGCATCAAGCATTTCACCTGGATCACATTCAGAACAGTGAATCAAATAGGGAACATCTTCCACAATATTTGTTATTCTGTGTTTTGACTTTGCTATGGCTGGTGTTGAGACCTTGAAAGGGATCCACTTGACGAGGCATCCATACAGCAGCTGGATGCAAGGTATAAGGCTTTTTACTCTTGTTGAACACATGTAATGTCTGTTATCACTGGCACATGTATGACACTCTTTGTATGTAGTATGACATCGCTGGACTTGAATGCTAGTGCAATGAGGTGTTTAATGACATCAGGAAAAATAAAATAAGTAAAGTAAAAGTAAGAAAACTAAATACAATTTGGTCATTAGTTTATTCATTTAAATTTTGTATTCCTTTATTTTAGCATTGACTGGTTAGATGAGCCCATGCCCGTTGAGGTTCAAGAGACTGATGGCGATAGTGACAGTGATGGTGACTATGTGCCATCAATTTGTGTGCGGTATGTCAGCAGTTCTTACTAAATGTAAATCAAAATCAAAACCTATAAAACATTACAATATATTATTCTTTCTCACAGAAGTGGCGGTGCTTTAAAGCTGGGGTACTTGAATCTTGTGTCACCAGGCAGAATTCAAACTGTAATTCCCGCCCCCCACTCTACGCAACTGCGCACCTCGCTGATTAGTCCCTGCCAGTCTCCACCTCTCTGGAAGTGCACGAAATCGCGCACGAGAGCTGTACGTGCACACGCATACGTTGTTGACAGCCTGAAGTTGCATCCAAGGATCCCCTAGTTCATATTTTGTTGCCGAAAATAAATGTCGTCGTCACAGGTAGGCCTACGTGTTTTATTTACTCGAAATACTCATTTATGTTGCTAAGCTGTAATATCGCCATATATTATACAAAGATTTAGCAAAAATCTAAAATGCAAAAACAAAAAAACAGACAAGATTGTATGTGAAAACTGACAGATGTGTGCTAACTTTGCTAAGCTAATATTTGACTGAATGAATACGCTAGCTAGTCTCAAACAATGCGAGAATTGTGGAGTTTCTAAAACGATTGTCGTTTGTCTGTTATGAATAGGATGACGAGTCTTTTATTAATCAACCCTCTACAAGTATAGAGGTCAGGGCAGAGGTGGCCGTGGACGAGGGGCTGGCCGAGGGGCTAGAGGCCGGGGAGCAGCCGCACACGCCGAGGACGAGGCCAGGGACCCGAAGCAGATCGTGGGCGAGAGGATGGAGAGACGGGAGACGCTGACATGCAGCGAGTTGTGCAACTACAGAACCGGCGGAGAGAAGTTGAAGAGGTAGCGTCTAAATTTTCATCATCTGAATTGGTCATGTAAGAGTTACGTGTAAGTAGAAATAAGTAATGACCCAATTATTATTACAGCATAAGAAGAGAAAATACTTGAGCAACATATAATGCATCAATTTTATACACCGTGTATTTGTAAATAAAAAGCCTAATGTACAGTATCTTTTTATGTCTGCCCAGCATAAAATAAGTAGTGCAATAGTCTTTATATTTACAATGAATACTAAATTAGAGAAAAATGTTTCTGATTTAAAAAATATGAAATGTAAAGCAGTGTTAATTTCGTCGACTAAAATATTCAGTCTTAATTTTAGTCAAAGTGATATTTTTGACGACTAAAGTTGGACTAAAACTGAATTCAAAGTTTTTCATGAGACTAAAACTATGACTAAAATGTCCAGATATTTTAGTCGACTAAAATAAGACTAAATAAAAATGAAAAGGAGAGACTAAAATCATCCAAATTTCTATTGACCGTCTGAAAGAGCCTCATATCATGTAAATCCTCTGCCAAAGGAGCAGCTCTGAGCTTTGTTCATGTGGGAGCAGCTCCATGAAGCAGAGGACCTGATTAAATATGATTATAATGAATATTATAAATGCAAAGTCGACTAAAAGACTAAGACTAAAACTAAATTAAAATATGTTGTCAAAATTAACACTGATGTAAAGTTTAAACTTTAATTCCATTTCTATATGTCACACAAAGCTTTGATTATTATTAGGAAATAATGACCTAATGTTTTGCTCAGATGTAAGGCTACTATTCATTTCAAAGTAATATCACTCAAGTGGAAGTATAAAATACTGTAATCAAACAACTGTAAGATGTAATTTCAAGAGGAACAAAGTGATTGCTTCAGTGAGTAGAAAAAAAGAAAAAGGTCAGGTGCTCTTCAGGATCAAGAAAATGTGAAATAGGTACAAGTTTCTTTTTAACAAGAAGTCACGCCGGTGGAGTATGTACCCTGTGAAAGAGGAAAAGGCTTATGGGTACATCCCAGATCTCCAGAGAGCCATCCTGTTGTGCCGGGTTTCTTCAGGGAAAGGCATGCCAGCAAAGAGGAGACTGAGACCAGATGACCCACGGCGGTTAGGACTTCTCTCTGGAGTTCCACGTCAACGAGGAGTTGTTACAAACACAACTCAGCCGCGGCCTTGGCATGCACATGTTGAATGAGGATATATTAGAAATAACCGGAGTGACGTTACTCTCGGGTCTTTATGAAACCTTACACATTTTTGTCATTGTCACTGTCATTGGGAGTAAATTAAATAAAAGTCAGTTGGAGTAGCTTGTTGTCTGAAGTTGTAGTAAATACTGATGTAGTGTGTAGAGTACCCAACACATTTACTGAAGTAAGGGTAACATTACTTCAAAATAATATTACACAAGTGCAGTGTTGGGCAAGTTACTTAAATTGTTATGAATACACCTTTAAAAATGTAATACGTTTGTATTACTGTTTAAAAAATGTAGCTGAGTTACACTACTTTGTTCGCAAAATATAAACTGAAATGGTAATAATGCCACCGAGCAAAAGTGCAGTTAGAGATTTCCTTTTCCTTTCGCTTTCCTCCAGTCTCGTGTTTTGTTTTGAGGACATAAACTACAAACTGCAGATCTTATACACCAACCTCGAACTTGATTTGGTGCTGCATTTATTGGTTTATATATTTTATTTGGTTGGGACAGTGCATGTTAATGAACACACCACTCCGGATTGTACCTATGGGCTAATTTGCATCTGTTGTCCCACACTCACACGCTAAAACACACTCTCATTCACCCTGGCCTATTGTACATGTTTTTAGTGGTAGGGGAAACCGGAGTCCCCCGGAGGAAAACTACGCAGACACGGGGAGAACACGCAAACTCCACACAGAAAGGCCCCGTCCAGGTGAGAATAAAACCCACAACCTTCTGGCTGAGAAGCACGAGCGCTAACCATTACGTCACCGCGCCGCCCAGTATTGTTTTTACTTTAAGCTAATCAACTATGTGGTAACTACTGACCATGAATTGGATATTTTACAAGAAAATATACTGAAATGTTTTTATTTTATTGGTTTATTTGGTCGGGACAGTGCATGTTAATGAACATACATGGGTCTCATGCATGTAAACAAGCCACACCGGATTGTAGCCTTGGGCTAATTTGCATCCGTCGTCCCCCATGCTCACTCTCAACCACACTCTCATTCACCCTGGCTTATTGTACATGTTTTAGTGGTAGGGGAAACCGGAGTACCCGGAGGAAACCTACGCAGACACGGGGAGAACATGCAAACTCCACACAGAAAGGCCCCGTCCAGGTGGGAACCCAGGACCTTCTAGCTGTGAAGCACGAGCGCTAACCGCTGTACTACCGTGCCGCCAAATACGGCAAAATGCTTTTTTAATTTTTATACTTTATAACTTAAAACTAAATTGTTTTATGTCCATGACTTATCACAAAGCTGATTGGCTTTCATTGTTGATATGTTATATGGAGATTTTGAATGGGATTTTGACTTCCAGCACCATCAAGGAGGTCACACTACCTGGCTCAGGTACTCACAGGTCTGCTGCGCCTTGGCCTTGCTGGAGCTCTTGGTGGACTCACACCACACAGTAAGCCCGTCCTCCATGAGCCGGAGGTGTCTGCTCTTCTGCCAGCGGGACGAGCGCACCTTCACCATGTTACAGCCCTGCATCATCCACTGCACGTCTGCATTGTCCTCCAGCCCTGAGGAAACACACACAATGAATACATTCACTCAGAATAGGGCTGCAGTCGTGAGATTCAATAACAAACTTGAATATTTCCATATTGTAATATTTTACTAAACATTTCAAAAGTATGTTCCATTAAAGGAAAAAGTGTAAATCCCAGTCAGATGATATTGTGTCTTCTTGTCATATGGATTTACTGTCACCTAATATTGCAATAACTATATTTTGCTGATGTATTGTGTTATTCCAAACTCAGACAATAGAATGGAGGAAGTGCGGTAAGGTCTAGAAATGAGATAGAAACATTCTTCTTTGTTTATATAAATCATAGCCTGATACACTGAAACTCCTGAAGTTGATTAGATTTAAGTTTAAAACAGAGTAAGACAAATCTGCCCCAAATTAATATCATGATTTTTTTATATTTTGATAATCTGTTAAAGGGGGGGTATTATGTAAAATGTTATTATGTCATTCCCTCATTAAACACATGCCTGGAGTGTTGCCTTGGCTCATTCACATATTTTTGAGTAATCAGTAAAAACTTAGACGGCAGCCATTTTAGGTGTAGCTATGCCTCAGTCCTCCTAGGAACGCCCCCACCTCCTGGAGACGCCTCTGGACCTTTCGTCACCAGCTAAGCCACCAACCACTGCTCCTCAGCTCAGCAGAGCCCCCTCCCCGCACAGTAGTGTTGTTTAGATGCCACAGCAGTGTGCTGAAGGGGGCGTGTCGGAAAGCTTCTCAAAGAGACAGAGGCCTATTTCAAGACGTTCAGTACAGCCATTTTGAGAGAGCAATTTTATTCAAGGCAGTTATTTTAATTTACTGCATATACAGACCAACAGAAGGTTACGTCATCATTGTAGTATGCTATAGACTGGTGCTATGTGATTGAAAAAAGCATAATACCCCCTCTTTAACGACATGAGTCAGATATAAACATGCACCAGGTCTCATTTTGCCGGTATGTTTTATCTCCTACTTGTAAGTCTAGCATTTATTCAACATGAAAATATAGAGACAAGCTGCTGTTGTACAACACTTTGTCACTTATACATTATCGGTGAATCTGTTCTCGCCTGCACCTGACACTCTTCATTCTTCATGCAGTGGGAGTTGCATTTAAAATGAGTAATGCCTCATCATAATTCATGTTTACACTCCTACATTGTATCAACAAACAGAGCTCTTTTCAGGGCATCTTAACAGTGATTACATAGATGTGCCTTTGTGGATTTAGATCAGATCTAACTCTAATGAAGGGCCATAACAGTAATGATAATACGCTGCTCTGTGCGTCATTTGTGGACATTACAGGCAGCAACGAATAGAAAAATACATTGCACAGTAACAGCAAATGTGGTCGATTGACTCATAAAACGTATTTAAACATCACCACATCCACTCATGAAAGGATGCCTTTTTTGTCTTGACACCAGTGTTGTTACTTCTAAGAAATAAATCTAAGGCAACCGAATCTGGTCTGCTTGGTATCTTGGCAAAATAAAGACTTTGCTGAGAGCCAGGATTATTGCAGGTTACAACAAGACAAAGCAAACCCTGGCAAGTTAGAATAAATAAGACACACATATGCAACATTTCTACTTGTAATGATAGTAATTTTAGTAATTATGATGGTAAGGATGCCTTTTGTTCTTTCCCTTTTATCATTTTTGAAGTGACTCCACCAGGACCAGAAAATACTCATAGGGACCAAACCAAGACTAAACCAGGGTCAAACCATGACCGATCCCAGTGCGTATGAGTTTGTAGCATGAGGGATTATGTTTTGCTTCATTTCACGACATAAAGAGGCGCCAGACCAAAGCCGAGGGGTCAATGAACCTTACATAAAAGATCTTTTCAGAGTTAAATGGTTAAATCCTCACAACCCAATCATAAGACCAACAGTACAGGGTCATTGCCCTTCATCACTTTCTTTCTTTCAAGTCCATCAAAACTATGAACTTTTGCTTCCCAGTCAAATCACTGCATGACAAGCATTCAAGTACATTAGAAAGCACACTTTTTATCTTTCTCTTAAAAAGGTTATTTTAAACTTTGTTAACTCTAGTGACAAGAACTTTTCTCGATTACTTTATTGCCATTTTCAACCTGCCTTTTATAGTATGGCAGTTTCAGAAGCAGAAACAACGCCGGCTCCACAACAAAATGACTGAGGGTGTGTCAGAGCTTCAAAAGAGTGCAAATAGAGAATTGCGCAATCAAACTAAGTAAGTATGTGCTTTATTTGTCATTGTACAAGCATACAATGAAATAGTGTTCAGGTGTTAGTCCTGAGCCGCTGCCACTGAGCCACGCTGCCACCGTGGGTCAGCCTGACCAGTATGTTTTTTCAAGGTAGGGGAAACCATGGTCCTGCTTTCAGTGCTCCTCTTTTCCTCTGAAACGGTGCAGCACCTCAGCTCCACCTTCTCCTTTCTCTTCCTCCTGCGCAGCTCCCTCCGCTCCACAACATCTTCTCCTTGACTGTCCCTTTTTTGGGAGCCAATTAAAACTGAGGGTGCAAACATTTTTCAAATTAGATTGCAATGCACCCTTTTGCACCCCTGTATATCCGGGCCTGTGCAGAAAAATGTCAAATTTGGACTCAATGAATAAGATACAGATAGATAGTAAAGTCTATTGCTTATATCAAGGCAATAACATGACAAAACTTTTAACATAGCTACAAATGGACAGAAACATGTCTGTGCCCGTCCCAAGCCAAATCAAATCAAAATGGAAATCATTGCAGGTTGATGGCCACCCCAGAGAAAATAACACAAGTTTTCAGACTGCAGTTTAAAAGCATGGTTCGGACTTGGGAAACTCACTTTACTTTCCCTGCCAATAGAGAGGCCCCAAAACAAAGCAATTAGCTCCTCCTCCGCTCAGGCTGCGCTAAGTGGGTGCAGCCATCTTCCCATTGGGCTAAAACACAAAGGAGTCCCGCTGCCAGGCCGGGGTCCATAACAACCCTTGTTTTCCTAAGCTGTTACCGCATTCCCACAGCAGAGCGTAGGGTCTGATTCACTGCAGGTCAGCGCCCAATGCCTCGCCAGAGCCTCCACAACCTCGGTGTTTCAATCCGACACATCAACTTTTAGAATCGCCAACAAGCGATTCTTTTTCTGTGCTCAGCTGTGGGGTTCTTGATACAATAAGCGTCTGCGTAACTGCGTTTTCTTTTCTTGTTTTACACCGTGCAGAAAATCATGATGGCGGCTATTTATTCGCAGCGATGTGATTTAAATGATAGTGCATCCTGTCCTGAAGAATTAGACAAGGGGCACTGGTGACAAACAGACTAAACTTATAAAAAACTTCACACCTTACGTAAACCGTATTGTTTACATAAGGTGAAGGTTAAAGGGATACTTTGGGATTTTTGACATAGGGCCTCATTTCCTAGTTATCCAGAGTGTTGTTGATGTCTGGAGATATTTTTTTCTTAAATTCATGCAGTTCTTATATTTGAAGAGTCTAGTTGCGCTAGGCTAGGGCAAGGCTAAAGCATTTCTATGGTAAACGCTAGCCCGCATTAAAAAACAGTCTGGCGCACTCCACAGTGCACCTGAGGTAAATCACTTATAACGCCAGACTAACGATATAAATGTCTGTGTCGATAGGTTAATTTTAACCATTTTGCGTTTAAAATAACTTATATTTGAGCGGCATCAGCTTCGTGGCTGTAAGCTAAGGCAGCGGCGGAGTGATCTGCGAGAAAATAGTCCCTCAAAATGCAGTAATTCATGTGATACAAGGTCAGTTATATTTAAAAAATTATTCTATTAACACAGACATTTATATTGTTAGTCTGGTGTTATAAGTGATTTACCTCAGGTGCACTGTGGAGTGCGCCAGACTGTTTTTTAATGCGGGCTAGACTTTACCATAGAAATGCTTTAGCCTTGCCCTAGCCTAGCGCAACTAGACTCTTCAAATATAAGAACTGCATGAATTTAAGAAAAAAATATCTCCAGACATCAACAACGCTCTGGATAACTAGGAAATGAGGCCCTATGTCAAAAATCCCGAAGTATCCCTTTAAGTGATTGATGTGTGACATATGGGTATAATAAAATTAGGTTGTTTGTTGTCCTGAGCTGCTGTGACTGTGCTACGGTCATACAGGGCAAACTGACCGACATGTTTTTGTAGGTGGGTTAAGCTCTTAACTTCCGCTTTAACTGAGCACATTTTGTCCAGTTCGGCATTACCCAAATTTAAAAGCTTCTTGGACAAAAAAGTCATAATGTCGAAAAAGTGACAGATATAGCAATGTAAAAGTGACGATAACACGGCCACAGCGCAAGGAAATTGATCCGTTTAGATCAGTTTTGTTGGTCTTAGCTTTCAAATGGCTGTAAGCTGCGGTCGAGAAACCTTCAGATGTGGGTAATGCCGAAGTGGAGAAAAGGTGGGGGTTAAACGGTTAAACCAGTGCACACGGAAAAAACGCAGGCACAAGGAGACTATGCACGACACACAAAAAGGTCCAATGCAGGCCTTAGCAGTGAGGCAAGAGTGCTCACCAATGTTTTTAGGGAGACTATGTACACATGTCCTGGGACAACAGATGAAAAATAGCCTTCTTGGCTAATTTTGGTGCGTTTACAGAAATGTTCATTAATGTGGAATGTCCCTGTCAAATAAACTGATAAAAATGCATGCCTATCCTGTGACTAGCATGGTTAAGTCGGTTATTGAATTACTGTAATATTTCATCATAATCATTTACTTATTATTCATCTGATAAGAGTCAAGTTTAACCTTATTGTATGGGACTTGGGCTGTAGCAGAGTCTATTCAGTGCATCTCTTGTCTAAAAGAATAGTGTTTTTGACTATGCCTGAGAAGTGATAAATCAGCTTATGAGTAGGGCTGGGTACCGTTAAATGTTTTCCGATACCGGTAATTTAATGATACTTAGTTTACGGTATTGACCTGTGAACTTTATTAATATTATTATTTGAGCAATTGTTGTAGTTTTTTTTTCAAGCAAGCCATGGATAATAGTTATTAGAGAAAGAAAAGAAAACACAACAATGCCCAAAAAGAATAGGCTAGGCTTTATTCCTACTCCATACTACTTTATTTATTTATTTGTAGCTGTTTACATTCCGGTTTGTTTTCGATACCTACACTAAAATATTTGTGCCAAGAACCAGAAAACAGAACAATAATGTTAACTTAATCCATAAAAGACTATTTATTTTCAATTTGTATCATTTATTTGATGGGAAACAACCAAGTCACTTGCTTTAACGCTGTCCCTGCCTCAGAACTGATTTTTTTGGTACGTGCTTTAATACTTTTATTTTTTCAATACCAGTCGTACACAAACTTTTTTATTTTTAATACCATACAGGTATTATTTAACGGTACCCAGCCCAACAACATGCACTAAGAGTGAAGTGTGAAGGTGTAATTGTTGACACTGTTTATTCCTCATTTTTACTTTGGGTAGGGGACCGTTAAAGAATATCAGTATGGTATAAAAAAATAGTTTTAAGTATTACTGGGGTTGGGAAACAATTGGTTCCGATAACTGGCATAAATATACGTTTTGATGCCTGGAAAGTCCGGAGACAGCGCTACAGAAAGTTAGTTGATTGTTTCAGCTCAAATAAATGATAAAACCCTAAAAGAAAGTGAGAGAGTGAAATCCAGCATTCCTTTGAGTTAGAAGAAAACAAGGCTAATGCTGGCAAAAACATGCTGACACAAGTAATCTAAAATCAATATTAAATGCCAGTATTTATCCACTGTTTCTGGGAAGCTACGCAGGCAAACCTCAAGGCAGTAGTGTGCTAAAGGTCAAATGCTTTGTATGCAGGAGATCACTTTGAAATCTAGAACCATATTGAGAGCACAATAAACAATCAGATGAATGCTGGACGACACGTTGGGTTTCCGTCAACATTTTGCCCAATGGGGCCTTTTCCAAAACAGAAAAAAACACACACCAGATGAGGGTCACACGAGTCCTCCATTTTGAGCCCCACATGCCATCTTCTCCCCGGACGCGGTTCACGTTTCTATCAGCATAACAACTGTCACCAGAGACGTCCTGCAAGAATCTTGCACTACGCACATGGGCAGACCTAAGGAGAGGGGAGGTATAGCTGAGGTCCGGACGGTCCGGTGATGGGCCAATTAAATTCCTTTTACACAGCTGTCCCCACGAGAGGAGCCCAGGCAAGTAGGACAGTCCAAAACACAATGGGAAGAGGCTATAGGAGAAAAGGCGAACAAAGAACTGGACCAAGTGAGTGCTGTGAATGAGAAATGTAACAAATGATAGGCTTTTTATTAGAGGTCGACCGATATGAGTGGTTTTAAGGCCGATGCCAATTTCTGGGAATGTTGGTTGACGATATAATGCACCACCTATTTTTTTGGATAATATCAGCGATTAGACAATGTCTTGTCTATAATCCTGTGTATGATGCTTCTAAACTGTGACAGCAGGGGGCGCTTTAGAGGATTAGGGCTGATTTATTCAGGACATTCATGTTTTAGTAGTGTTACACAGAGTAGCTTTAACTTCATTTGTAATTATACAGTTTAAAGCAGTTGGCTGATTTAATGGCCCAGTCCATTCATGTTTTTAAGTCGTTGTTGAAAACTCATCTTTTTGCTTTGGCCTTCAACACAAGCTGAGCAGATCCCATGTATTTTATTATTATTGTTTCATGTTGTATATTTTGTGACTGTTTTTACTCTTCAATTGTACTTTATAATGTTTGTTGTACAGCACTTTGGGCGGCTGTGGCTGTTTTTAAGTGTGCTATATAAATAAAGTTGACATTGACATTGACATTGATTGTTAAAGGAAGGTAATGACACACAGTACAGTACCTTCGTGACAAGGGCAGGGCATTGAAAGAACTCGGAGTCCCCACAGTAAAATGTTATTGCTTCTTAAACCACTTTAGGACAGCAAAACATTTAAAATTAACTTTACAACATGTATTTGAACAGATAATTTTGAGATATTTCAATATATTTGCTGGTTTACAAAGATTATTCAAAGCACAGTGAACCCCTGAGAGTGAGTGGGTGACTGGTTCCTTACTGTAAAGTGCTTTGGGCCTGATAAAGGTAGAAAAGCGCTATATAAGTTCAGTCCATTTACTGTATTGAGCAAATAAGTTTCCTAATAGTGCCACCTAAGTGTCTGCTAGTCATGTTGGTGCTTGTTTCTTGGTGCCCGTTGGCGCGTCTCTCTCAAAAAGAGACACACTGCGTGAAATCAAAATGCAAATCTCTACACACAGAAAGGAGAAATCACTTGCAATAGTGATTCTGTTAGGAAAAAGCTAAATATATGAATAAAGAGAACATTGCACACAGATATATAAAAGAAAAACTGCAGACATTTTGTTTATCAATGTAAAATCTAGAAGATAAAGATGTAACAGATGGTAGGAGCACAACTCCCTTAGGTGAACATACGGTATATCTAATGATAGAAAATGTTCCCCATAACAACTACAGTAGCTCTTTTCAGGTGAAACATGTCCCTCCTGACCATGAGTCACAGGTTTGCTGTGATTGCAAATATGCAGCCAATTAAGAGCTCAACATAAAAGTCATGCAACGCTTTGAATTCATTCCCTCTTTTTCAACACTGACGAAATATAGTCGTATAGCTCGCAGTTTCATTATTGTGCCCAATAGGCTGTGCATGGATGTGGCTCATTTCCAAGGACAATACAAATGTTGTCTTTGTAGATTATTAATCTAAGGGGATGGTGGCGCAGTTGGTAGAGCGGTTCATCTCGTGATCAGAAGCTTGTGGGTTCGAAGTGCACACTGTCGTAGTGTCCTTGGGCAAGTGTCTCCAGTGTCTGCGTACATTGGTGTATGAATGAGAGAGTGAATGGGTGACCGGTTCCTCACTGTAAAGCGCTTTGGGCCTGATAAAGGTAGAAAAGCGCTATATAAGTTGAGCCCATTTACCATTAATCAAAGTGTTTCTTGAAACAGTGGCACAGACACAAGTCACTTCTGTCTTATGGAGGGACTGTTACAGAAAAGGTGGAAGCTTTATTCCTCCATAAGTAGAGGTAGGCAAATGATTTAAAATGAGGCCCCCCCGAGCACATGATCTGAGGTGCTTTACAAGCTTAAGAGGAATAGCCTGGGAACTGTCCAAACCGTTAAATCTGGTCAAGGGGACAGTTTGTTGTGAGCCCGAATGAAAAAGCGGCATCACAAAGCAGCAGAGTTTAAAACATTTCAAACCCAGCTTGAACCCTCCCTGAGGTCCTTGGACAGAGGTGATTTTTCCATGGCTACTCTCAAACTGCTATATCTGATATAAGATATTTTTATCCAAATCAGTACTTTCTATAAATGTATGCCACTGTGTGATTAAAAATGGGAAGTAAGAGACAACATACAACATTTATAAAGGTCAGTGTAAGACTATGCACTAATCTTGGAGGAAATGTCTTTACTTTTTTTCAAAGCCAGGTTTCTCCACAACTTACCATTCTTAAAGCTGCAGTGCCTGTTTTTTTTCTCATTTTCAAGTGAAAGTAGGAGCTAGCTGACAATAAGCTAGCTCTCACAATACCTCCCACACATTCTGATAGCTCATGTGAATTATTTAAATGCTCAGACGGTGTAGCAAAGCAGCATGGACTGCCATAGAAATAAAGAGCGGAGAGAGAGAGAGAGAGAGAGAGAGAGAGAGAGAAAAAGCATTTCGTCGTTGCAGCGTTGGACCCTTTTCTCTTCTGTGTGCACAAAGCCGGTGTGTGCGCTGCTGAGATTTAAACAGTTATCTAAAACCAACAAAAGGGCAGCGTCACAGTCCAGGCGCACCCCTTCACACCGGGAGCTTTACCGTTAATGAAGCGAAACCTTACAGCAATTAGAACGAGCCAATATCACATGACGGGAACAGATACATGTGTGACAACTCTCTTAACAGCATTGCAGAGGGCAGGTTTAGCATATACCTGTGTCAGTGTCAAGGCTGCTGCTGTCAAAATTAACCGGGCATGTGTCCCCAAGTTCAGTACCTGACAGGTGCTGGAACTGCAGGAATGGATGAGCAAAAAAATGTCTGAACTAACTGTTTAAAGGAACAGGCCATCGTTTTCCCATACTGAGATATGTTCTTACCTGAGCTTAGACAAGTTGATGCATACCTGTCTGGACCAAAGATGTTGTTAGCATTTAGCCTCTCCTCCTCTCCTCTATGGGGCCAAACGGGGGTGAAGTTAGAAGCGACCAAGCTCTTTAATGTTTTCCATATTTAAATACGTTTAAGTGAGTCATTACAAAATCCAAGTATAGTTACAGAGAATTGTATAGGAGTGAAGATATTACTGCGTGGACGTCGAAGTGCTCCTAAGGTGTTATTACGCCTTACAATATAGTACCGCTTTTTATCCGCGTAGAAAATCGACATGTTTCATTTTGTGTAACTATTAGTCTCAAAAATGGATTGAACCTGACATGGTCTGCCATACTTTTTGTGTTTTTTTCTGTTAAGTTTAACCCTAAGGACCACTAATTGGAGGGTCTGCTCTGCTGGAAATATCACAAAAAGAAATGGTGGCCATTTTAGTGTATGCAGCCCCATGTCGAAAAAGTCGCTTTTAACACTGGTCCAAAGTTTGGTTTAGGCCATTTCCAGCCCATTAGGAAATGATTTTTGTATTTGGTATCATTTTAAAGACGACATTGTCATGTTTCATTTGAGCCCAAATGTACTACTCTGTGACAATTACTGTGGTAACCATAGCTGCTCTAACTCAAACCTGAGGACGTTTTTTCACCATTTTCGCCAAAACAGTTTTACTACGTTTAACGCTGTTTCTTCCAGGAACATCACAGACACAAATGTTTGATACTGGACAACTCTCTAGACTGAGCATTCAGGAAATGTATAACATGTCAGCACTTTCTCAGCTTAAGGCCTCTTTGTGAGCCACAAAGTAGAAGAATGTCCACCTCATATGAGCCTCTTCAATAGCAATAAGCCTATATCGGCCATTCTGAGGTCGGAACAGCTGGTGGACCTTCTGCCCAGGTCAGGCCCAACTTGAAATTACATTTATAGAGAAGAACAGTTCTGTATTTAAAAAAAAAAACATTTCAAAAAAAGTTCTTCCTCTATTTTGTATTATATAGCTCTTAGGGTTATGCGTATACTATGGCATACACACAATGTCATTCTGTTGCTTTCACTACTACAATATACATAACCCTCTAAATCTGTCTAAAATGTCTCGATAATACAAGATCATCCTAACAGTTTGGCTCTGAAGACACCACATGGGTATGCCTAAAATACCATATGCATTGGTTGTACACTCAGGGTACGATTTGTCAAAAAAACAGAAAGGGGGGATAGTTACTCAATCACTTTATTGCATAAAAAGCACATACATTTCATGCTGTTGAACTTGAAACCCAGTGTTGTAAGATGTGTTCTAACTGTCTAGTAGTAGCTCAGTGTGGGGGGCACAAGCATCTTGGGGGACGGGCACGGCCCCCTATGGCCCGCCCATAGCGACGGGTATGCCTAACCTTAAGGACCTACTAAGTTCCTGGGTGTGCACATCACAGAGAAACTCTCCTGGACCATGCACACAACATCACTGGTCAAGAAAAGTAAACAGCGTCTCTTTCTCCGCAAGTTAAGAAGAGCCAGAGTCCCAGCCTCCGTTATGTGCAACTTCTATAGAGGGACTATAGAGAGCATCCTGACCAGCTCCATCACTGTATGGCACGGCGCACTGCCTCCTGCCGAAGGAGCATCCAGCGCATCGTGAGAGCAGCGGAGAGGATCTGTGGAGCCCCTCTCCCCTCCATTAAGGAGATGTCCACCCATCTCACCCACTAAGCCGTCAGAATCACCAGGGACCCTACGCACCCATCACACAGTCTCTTCAAGGTAATGCCTTCAGGGAGGAGACTGCGTACTCTACGGGACAGGTCCAGTCGACTTAAAAACAGTTTTATACACAAGGCCATCGGGAAGCTGAACTCCCTGTGTACACTAAATACTGACTTACTGTATTTGCTGTATAAAACTGCACTGTTCTGAAGGTGGATTTGCCATAAACCACAGGTTTACTACGAACAACACCATTTTTTACTCCATCCATTCATTTTCTTCCGCTTTATCCGGGGCCGGGTCACGGAGGCAGCAGAGATGCCCAGACTTCCTGATCCACGCACACCTCCTCCAGCTGTTCTGGGGGGACACCTGGCCAGGTCTCTGGCCAGGTGTCGCCTGGGTCTTCCACGAGGCCTCCTCCCATTAGGACATGCCTGGGGCACCTCCCGAGGGAGGCGGCCAGGAGGCTCCGAAACTGATACTGGCTCCTTTAGACCGCCCCAGTGCAGCTGAAGGTCCTGATTTGATGAAGCCAACAGAACAACATCATCTGCAAACAGCAGAGATGAGAGCCTGAGGTTCCCAAACAGGTCACCCTCTGGTCCCTATATACTTGGATCGTGTAACTACTCATGTAATAGTATTTAAATAGCGAAAACGTGGAAGAGCTGGGTCGTTTCTAACTACACCCTGGTTTGGCCCTATAGGAGAGGAGGAGAGGCTAAATGCTAACAACATCTTTGGTCTTTTTGCGTGACTGAGCGCACGCACAAAGACCAGACAGGTACGCATCAACTCGTCTAAGCTCAGGTAAGAACATATCTCAGTATGGGAAAACAGTGGCCTGTTCTTAGGCCCTATACGTGATTGTTTTCTAGTGGTGGGATGACACTTGTTTTGACTTTCAACGTACAGTAAAAGCAGACATTAAAGTGATAGAAGGTGAGATTGCAAAACAGGAGAGAGTGAGAGTCAAATTTGAAAGTGAACAATTAAGTTCCTCCCCTCCTGATTGGACCAGAGAGCCACTCCTAATTTACCAAATGAGGAGAGCAAGAACACACTTTTAAAAGCAAACAATCAAGCTCCCATCCCCTCCCTCCTTATTGGACAGGCCGTGTCACAGGAGAGTGCTGAAATCAGCAAAGGGAATCACTTAATTATTTATTTATCATTATTATTACTTACATTACGTCAAATTGCAGGCCCAGATGGTCAATTATATGCAATCTATTAAATTTGTAAAACATCTAAATTTACTGACTATCACTTTAATGAAAACTTACCTTCATGTAATTGTGCATCTAGGTATAAAGCATTTCTTTGATCATAAAGTAGCAGGATAAATATTGCTATATTACCCTCAAAGTTGTGAAAGGTGCTGATAAACTCATGCCTGTGAAAAATCGGGGTGTTAGAAATACGGTAGTAAAGTTATTATAAGAAGAAGAAGAAGAAGAAGAAGAAGATCTTTATTTATATAGCGCCTTTCACAGACATGGTCACAGAGCGCATTACATGAGAGCATTTTACATTCACTCCATACTTGGTGGTGGTAAACTACCTTAGTAGCTTCAGTTTCCCCTGGGGGAGACTGACAGAAGCGCTGTCGCAACTGCACACATCTGCGCCAACGGTCCCTCTGACCACCTCCATGCATTCACACACATCATTCATCCTGGCCTATTGTACATGTCACCTAGTTTACATATCAATGCGTGTCAAGGCAAAAGTTGCATTGACTTGCATTGACTGATATGTCGAGTTTTATTAAAAATATGTGAAATCTCTGTTTAGACAATAAAACATTACGAAAATACAAACTTAAAGCTTTACACTTTTGCTTACTCATGGTTGGTGGTTCTGCTGAAACAAACAGCCAGAACGTTACATTATTTGTATGTAAACTAGCCAAATACGAAGACATAAACTGCTATGACATAACAATGCTCACCATATTTCAATGTGTATATTTGGTACATTGACCTACTTCCCAATGCACCACTGCAAGCCGACCATATCTCTACGCAACTTACAATTGACCCAGCCTTTCTTTGATTACTGTAAAGTCCCCACACCAGATTTATAGCACCGGCATCATGTCACCGATGCCCCAGCTACAACTGCACAGCTATGCATTAAGATTGCCCTAGACATCCAGCTATTTTAACAGGTGCTACGGGTGTTGCTAAAGCTGCTGTGAGGTGTCTATTTTGGGAGAAGGAGTAGGTTGAGATGGACATGGTTAGGAGCCTGAATCACAGCAGGGCAAATCCAAGCTCTCCATAAAAACATGAGCACTTCAGCTACACCCACATTCATTCCCCGTTAGCGCTGCATGAGATGTGTCAGTCAGTGGCCAATCAGTCTCCTGATCAGCAACAAAAACGGTCAACTTTAACACAATATCGTAGGCTACTTTTACCAAATGCTTCAATTAAAAGGTTTTTCCCCCATCAAGAGACCCTCTCATAGATATGTAATTACGGTATAATAGTCTGTACATACATTAGGTTATTACTATGGATGCTCGACCTAATGCAATTCCACTGATCAGGCTTGCACTTTGTTGTAAAGCTCTGCAGCATCATTCAGTCAAATATTACCTGCCACTTCCACTGTAACAAAGGAGTCATGTCTTTCTACAGCAGCCGAATGCAAGAACAAGGTTTGTTTTTGTTTTGTTCAAGTATTTTTCCTACAATAAAGTTAAAGCCTAAGTGATGTCCCGATTATAATAAAGGATTTTTATCTAGTCAGAGTGCCTCGGATCGCCTTCTTCCTCTCTAGCTTCATTTTTTGTACCCGGATTCTTGAAGTGCACCTGCGTTTAAGTATATGATCCAAAGACGCGCTCTCCGCTTACCTGTCTCTTTTATGTTTCCTACAATTTTGTAAAAACAGTAGCTTCATTGCTCTTAGAAAATCAAGCAAAAGCAGGTCTGATGGAGAAAAGCTTAAGGGCAAAAGCGACACTATTATTATTATTATTATGTTTTAAGTCTATACTACAGTAATGCATGTGACTTGCCCATTTTTAGCAACTGTGAGTAAGCTTGATTAACAGTAAGTTGGCCTGCTTATCTCATTAAAAATATCAGTCATCAGTCAAATCAGTCATAAGGTCATACGTCTCCACAGATATCAATGACCAATCAGTCATACAAGCTATTTCATAATTCCTAATTCTCGAACTAGAAACATTCAATGGTATCAGCAACTACACAGATATCAATTACTTTCTTGTATATTAAGATCAGATTAGATAAATGTTTTATATTACTTTTTTCCTCTCACCATTTAATCATGGTGAATAGTCCTACCTGTTGCAGCTGGGAGAGAAAAAAAACAAACAAGCGACTTTAAAGCTGTGTAATAAGACAGCAGAGTACAGAAGACGACTCAAGAACCTTCATTGAAGATGGACATCTCCTGTATGAGCCTACGCAATTGTCTAATAAGACGTTTTATCATGAAGTGTGTTCATTGTCAATATATGAATTATAGCAAATAAAAATATAAAGAAAGAAATAAAGAAATACAAAAGCGTTCTGTGTGAGTGCAGTGCTTACCCAGCTTCTTCATGGGGTCTGCCGGTTTGTCGACCACTTTCCCCTTCTGCTCTTTGGCACTGGTGGCCTGGGATTTGGCGCTGCCCAGCATTGCAGCAACTCACAGAAGGTCCAGGTAATTTAACCGCAAACTTCTCAGCTGCGGTCCTAAACTGCTGTGTGGAAAAATTTACACAACTCCCCGAAGTTGCAGGTGCCCGCGTGTTGCGCTACAGACCAGTCACCTCGAGCAGACAGACAGCCAGACAGACAGACGTAAACTAAGTTCAACAGTTGAGGCAAGTTCAGTCGGCAACTCTAGTCCACATGTCCCACAAGTCCCTCCTCCGACAACCCACTCCTCATATCTGTGCGTAATACGAGTCCAGCGGCGGCACATTTGCGCACCCCACCTCATAGATACTCCAACCAACCGGCACTGACAAACAACACTGCATAGGTTCGAAATGAGCAAACGATTTCCCTGGAACTTTGTAATTATGCGGCTCTGGATCATTTTTAAGAAATAGGCAAATGTCTGAAACTTTACGCAATGCTCTGTCCAAGATTTGAAGGAAGTCGGTTAAAACAAAAATAGCCACACACACACACAAAAAATAATCCTGGCCTCTCATAAAGGTGCACGGAGTACCTGGTAAGAAAGCTTAAGCAAGGCTGATGACCAGTTAAACAAGTTTTTAAACAAAGGTGTAACAAAGGTTAAGAGCATTCAAAAATGGCTATCCATTAACTATTGGGTCCATACAGACAAATCAACAGCTTTTTGAATAAATACTGTAGGCTGACAGATTCAATCTTAAATCACAGGATCACAATCAGGAAATGGATCAACAAACGCAGTTTAATGACAATCAATTATGAAACAGCGCTCTCTGGTGCCCAAACAAGGAAACTGCCGGCGAACACCCAAAACAACAATCTTTTATGTGCAACTCAGTTAATGCAGTACCATGCTGTTGCTCGAATGTTTTCAAAATGGTTGACATTGACACAATTGGAAATACTTGAGTAGATATGGGCGTCAGCAGAAAGACTTAATAAACTATTGATAAGACTTCTGAGAGAGGTGAGATCAATATGAGCAATCAAGATATAAAATATAATAGGCGATTGCTTACTTAGAATCACTGGGGTACTTTCAGATTATTGGTTTGGTGAGATGCTTAGACATTGCAATCAGTTACGTATTTCTATTCAATGCACAGTTCTTGTAGAAGCTTGCTACGGTGTGGCTTATCACTTAATGCATAAAAGAACCACTGCTAGAGCCCATAATTTATATCTTTCATCTACACTCAATTGCAGCAACAGCCATGCTAGACAGGGAGAGAGATTAAGTCATGCCTGCTAATCCTCACAAGCTGTGATCTATGCAGGAGCTGCTCTGGTTCTGTGGCTGCACCTCTCCTGGATTTGAGAATATGGAAACCTTCAAAATGATTTCTCAGTCTCCGTGGTCATTAGATTTCACATTAACTGTAACATATCACTTCTTCCTCAAAGGACTCCCAGTTCGCCTGCCTATTTACCAGAGCTGAAACTCTGTCTGCTTCTATTAGTAGAAACAGTAAGCCAGTGTTGTTTGGAGCTATTGGATAGCTAGTTTTAACAGAGGTCTAGTCGAGTCCAGTACACACCACACATCAAGAGGTCCCACAATAATCTATTATTTTGATAGTTGAAGCAGAGAATTTTATTTATTTATTTTTTATCAAAGAGTATGCTGCCAACCACACATTTTGCATGCATGATAAATGCAAACTAAGGACTGATGACCTGTTAAACATAACAACTAATAATATAGAACTTATCTTTAGGCTAGTTTATATTGTGTACTAATAACAGGAAACATATATTGTATATTTTAGCTCATTGGAGTGAAGAAAATCTTGTATGTAAAACTGAGAGAATAAAATGACTTTCTAATATCTATTTCAATAGTTTGATAGAGGGTGTAATGCTGATAAGCTGTAAACTAAGGCTTCATTGCTTCCTTACAACAGCGAGGCACCGTCTATTACCTGGAACAAAAATCCTATTGCGATGGATTTATTGGATTAGCAAGCCAGTCGGCATTGTTTTAAACCACTTCAGAGGGTTTTATTTTTTAAAGATAGTATACACTTTTCCACACAGTGTTGAATAATTGTCGCAAAGGTCTGGCGTTGAAAGCCCAAAGGCGGAGTCCTCAATAGAAACACTGTGCTCCAGCAAATAGACCAACACCAATGCAAACAGACTGGCCTAGTTAGCAGAAAATCAAGTAACCATTATGGGGTTATCGTGGGCTTACTAGACACGTTATTTAATAAAGTATTGTTTTACGTGCCTCTACACCACAATCGTAAATACTAGCTATCATGATTTCTCACAGTGAGACATAATATACGTGTTTAAAGCAACAACACTGTTAGCTACATAGCATTACGCGTAAGCTAACCTAGCATAACGCAGGCAACGGACTATTATCAAAGGTTATTTATGGCGATTTGTTCGCGTATAAGCTTATTAAGTTGAATGTGTGTTTATTGTTTAACATTGTATAAATATCAACACTTTTATTTGCATTTGAGCGTAACGACGAGGCGCTCGCTTGCTAACTAACGTTTTGCTAACGTTAGCTAGGTCAGTTATCCGCAACAGCGAATACACGAAACATCAGTGTAACGTGAGAAATAACACTGTAAGAAAAACGTGTCGCTCGGAAAGGTCCAAAACGGATCTACACCAGTCCGTCCAGTGGAAAACAGGATTATTGACCGAGTGTAAGATCGCTCGACCCTCCCTTGGACAACGAAGAACTTGCAGATGCACTTGCTTCGGCCACTCGACTGTAAATGCCGTTTGTTTACGGTGCTCCTGAATTTCGCCCCGTCTCAGCCTCACACCGTATCACTCCGCACAAACTGAATGCGGAAAATGTATGAATTTCATACAGTCTTTCTCGCTCAACCTCCGTGCATTTCAAGCCAGAACATATTAAGCAACACACCCAGTCACAAAATCAACTAAATGGATCGTTTTTATTGCATAAACGCCACAATCGTACTACTTTCCGCGATTGGTTTCGAACATTTTCTTTAAAAACGGGGGGAGTGTCACAAGACCTACACATGTGTTGTCAGAATTTATAAATATTAAGGTCGTAACTATACGGGGGTCTTGTTATTTGTCTGATGCACCAAAGCAATATCACTCTGTACGTTCGACAATTTTATTATGTAATGATAAATTAACAGAAATGTGTTTTACGTTCATCCCCGTAGATGCAAATGGTTACGTCCACAAAATGCGCCGGACTGCTTTCTTGGTGTGGATTACGTACATCTGAGTGACAACTAAATGATCCAATGAAAAAATACTACGAGCTTAGCAACAGAAAAGTGAAATTCTTGGCCAATCAACGGAGAGAAGGCTGGCCCTAATCGTGGCCAATTCTCTAAAATGTGATTGGTTGAAACGCCCGTCAATCACTGTAGACTTGTGGTACTTGCAGTTCAAAAGGGGTTTGACTGTTCGCTCTCAACGTAACAGGAAACGTCAAGTCCCAGAATGCACCAGTCAAAGCAGGCCGTAACATGCGCGCGAGTAGAGGCGGAGCTGGTATATAAAGGGGAGCTCCCTCTTCTTCAGCAGCACTCTGGACTTTGTTGTGACGGTGAAACGCGGTCTCTGAGTGAACGATATCGTCAATAGCACCGAAATAGTTAATGATAGTTAGCGACAGTTGCTTTGACAAACCCTTGGTGGAGTAACAAGTGTTTACTTATTCCGAAGTTTACTTTACATTAGAGATAGTTTGTTCTCGTAGTATAATTTCATCATATTTGGACAAAGTTTATTTTTTAGTTAAAATTAAGTTTTTGGTAACTTGAAAGGGCTCGATTTCAAGAGCGTGACGATGATTTAACGGAGGTGCGCGGAAGACCGTAGGCATGTCAGAGGTATCGGAGCAGAGCCATCACCTGAAAACTCCAGGCAGCCCGTCAGGTGGGAGTAGCGGAGACCCTCTTTTGGAGCATCCCCCGAGCTGCAAGCAGAAGAGCGCAAGCCCCGAGAACGACGATAGGGGCCGCCAGAGAGACAAGCAGCAGCAGCAGCAGCGGCAGGACGGGGATATCAACACAGACAAGTTATGGCAAAGCAAAGGCGCACAACAGAGGGGGGTGTGCCGTGACTTGGCAGCCGGAAACGAGCTCTCAAAGTGCCATCCTTACGCGGAACCTGACGGCAATCACCACCACAACCACCACACCTCCGAGCATGGCAACGGCGAAGGGGACCACCACATCGACTCGGACACCGGGCTGGACCTCTCGCGCGCGGGGGGCAAGAGGAGGCACAGGCGCCGCACCTCCAGGAAGAAGCGCCACTGGAAGCCGTATTTCAAACTTTCCTGGGAGGAGAAGAAAGCCTTGGACGAGCGAGAGACCGCCAGGGCGTCCCGGGTCAGAGAGGAGATGTTCGCCAAGGGGCTCCCCGTGGCGCCCTACAACACCACCCAGTTCCTGATGGACGAGCACGACCGTGAGGAGCCGGATCTGAATACGGAGAGCGGCGGGCTGAGGAGACAGTCGGGGGTCGGCGTGGGGCTGGAGGACACTGGCAGCGAGGAGGACTTTTTGGAAACCAATAACGACGAAGAGGATGAAGAGGAGGGCAGCGACGGCATCGGGAGGCCTGGGAACTCTGGGGGAGAGTTTCTCCAGAGGGACTTTTCCGAGACCTACGAGATGTACCACGTCGAGAGTCTCCAGAACATGACCAAGCAGGAGCTGGTGAAGGAGTACCTGGAGCTGGAGAAGTGCATGTCCCGCCTGGAGGAGGAGAACAACCGGCTGAGGAGGGCCGTGGAGCCCCCGGAGGAGGGCAGCCCGTCCCGCCTCCGCGAGCTGGAGTGCGAGCTGGAGAGACTCAGGGCCCAAAACAGCGAGCTCCTCCTGCAGAACCAGCCCGCAGCCAAGTGACAGCACGTGAGATAAACAAACATCGGACTACTGCTGTTTTAAAGGGGCTGTATGTAATGTTTTTACTTTGAAATACTTTTTGAATTGTGCCATTGCGTTGAGTCGAGAGGTTCTAAACAGATTATTTAAAATTGCATTAATTTGTCTACAAGTTTTGAGCCAATGTTTACCAATCCTGCAACCTTCCAAATGCAGACCAGTTATTGTTTTATGGCTGTGAGCTTCGAAAGTATTTGAATTTGATCTTTTAGGGCTGAATTGAATGTTTAGGTTTTCGTCAGTGACAGCCATTTTATAACTCACAGTCAGATCAAACTGAGCCACAGTCTTGAGTTTGATAAAAAGGACTTTTAAAGTAAAAATGACATAAAGCTCTTTTAAAGTCACTTATTCTCTGTAATCCGATTGTTATGACTTTGAGGTCATGATGCAGATGTTTCCTTTCTATTTGGACTGCAAGGGTGTCCCGTTGAAAATCTGCAAGCTGTGTACATATTTAAAAAAAAATCTTATTCTTTTTTATAAAGACTGTATCTGACAAAATTAGACTATTGTTTCATACGTAAAAGTTGGTAAATCTTGACAAAGGCCTGATCGATTTGAAGCAATACATGTGGCATTTCCTCCTCCAAAACAAGCGCATTGGTTCACCTTGCAAAAGTGTTTTACAAAATTGATTTCACAGTCGACATTTTAACAGTTGTGTGTTCAAGATAAGTTCAAATAAAACATTGACTTGTGTTGGAAACGGTGTGAAGTGTGTTTTAAAGAGACAGGAAACGGAGCAGCTGAGCGAAAGCACGCAGCTCGTGTCAGCAGAAAGACGTCCACAAAGCTTTTCTTGTGACGCTCCTGAAATGGTCTGAACGGGGGACCCGGCGGCAGGGCCGGAGCTCGAGGGGGGGATGGGGTAAGATGGTGAGGCTTCATGAAGGTTGACCTGCAGCTGATGCACGCGCAGGTCTCGAGTGTGGAAAAAATACATTAGAGATGCAAATGAATGACGAGGCAACCCCCCAGGAAAGGCCAAAGTGCTGCCTATGATGGGGTTATAAATGTCGGCAAGTTTGCAGGGTTTCGGCTTTGGCCTCTTCACTGTTTACTTATTTCCAGGCTGCAGTGAGGCCCTCGTATGATTTTTATGCTGCACTTACCAGTGGTGGGAAGTAATCTGAACTCAATAGCTTACATTGCAAGTTTCAAAGCGTACATTTTGCACTTAAACACGCCTATTGATTATCTTTAGGATTGATCGGACGCTTTAGTGCCAGTTCATTGTACAATAAATTCGCTGCCGATTTTTTTTTTCTTTGAAGACTTGCAACTTAAAAGTCTTCAAGATGTCACTGAAGTAACGGTGTATTCCTTCCTGTTACACAATATTGTTTTTGATGTACTTTTTCTTGATCAGATAAAAAAATAGTTGCCACCCTGTCATTCAGCCTAGGGATCCGTGCCAACCAGGCCTGAAGATACAATACCCCGTCCTGCCTCAAGAGGGCCCCACTGCGCCTGTTTTCAAATGCACCTGACTTTCAACAGCCCCCGTGCCATTCGTGTAGGTCCCCCCCAGAAGAAACAAGCAGGGTTTAAACATACTTCTGTTTATTTACATCATATAACATTGCCTTAAAGCACACAGCCATGAGGGAAATGGTCTAGGAGCGGACATCTTTCTTTAGGTCCGGTCATATTAGTTCCAAAGCAATTCTAAAATGTACACAATACGGTATGTTACAGATTAAGATTATGTACAATAAGTTTAAAAAAGAAAAAAGTTTAAAATTTAGCACTTCTTACACAACGTAATAAACTCCAGAGGTGTTCCTGTTGATAAAGTTGTCGTTAAATGCTGCTCATATAGGAATAACAGGGCTTTAAGGGTGTGTACCATATTGTTATTATAGGCAAGAGTGGGCGACGTCGGGGGGATACAGGTAAAGCAGCAGAGAAGAAGACTTTTACGCCTCTTCGCTTGTTGATGCAGAGAGTGCATAGACATGTCCTTGGCTCGAAGTGTGCTCTTTACAGCCTCTCTCGTACACACTCAATGTACAATATGTCTTTGGGTCAGTGCCTGTGTGTAAGTCAAGCACTATCGATGACAGAAACCGAGGAAAGGACAACGATAAGACTTTGAAAAGAACCTGTGTTTAGGTAAAGGGATGATTTTGGGATTAGGATTATATGACACATGTAAGACAAAAGCAGACAAGAGCAAAGACGCAGGAATGGTGGTAATAGTTGCCAATTGCAGAACACGTTTGGCAAAAAAAAAAAACCTTAAAATTGCTGCTTGTGCCTGTCCCCAACCAAGATGAATGCAAACATAGAAAGAATGCAGCTGACGAAACCTACTGTACAGTGGGTTCAGAGAGTCTTAAAGGGATATTTCAGGATTTTTGACCCTGGGCCTCATTTCCTAGTTATCCAGAGTGTTGTTGATTTCTGGAGATATATATATTTTTAATTCCCGCAGTCTTTACATTTGAAGAGTTTAGTGGTGCTAGGCTAATGCTAGGCTAGCGCATTTCTATGGTAACTAGTAGCCTGCATTAAAAACCTCTTCAAAATCATCGGGTAGTCCTCCAAATGTTGCCATATCTGATTTGTAGAAAGCTCCTTTGTGAATTCAACGTGTAGCAACGCCGGCCGCAGGTAAACTACTGTAGATCCGGTAACCTAGCAGATCACTCCGCCGCTGCGTAGCTTACAACCAGGAAGCTGATGCTGCTCAAATATAAGTTATTTTAAATGCACAATGGTTATATTTCAAATGAATGATTCAGTCAACACGGACATTTATATCGGTAGCCTAGTGTTATAAGTGATTTGGGTCAGACTGTTTTTAATGCCGGCTACTAGTTACTATAGACATGCACTAGCCTAGCACTAGCCTAGCATCGCTAAACTCTTCAAATATAAGAACTGCATGAATTTTTTTTTTTTAAATCTACAGAAATCAACAACACTCTGGATAACTAGGAAATGAGGCCCTATGTCAAACATCCTGAAAAATCCCTTTAATGCCTCTTTCTTTATCCCCGTGCTATTGGGTAGAAGTCTGATTTTATTTTAATTTCCAAAAGCACTGAAGCTTTGAAGCTTTATCTTTTGTATCAAGTGCAGTGAAAGGAATTTACACCAGACCTGAACTTTTATAAATGCTCACACACGGCACAACTATGATCGAGAGCAATGGGATGGGTCTGAAAAAAATCTGCAGCTTTTACCAATACCAATAGAAAACGATACGATTTTTAGTTCCAGGCTGCTGCATAATAAAGCAAAAGTTATTAAGCGAGGTCAACTTTCTTAACCCACTGTTATGTGTGGAATAGTAACATGTCCTATCCCACATTTTACAAAAGACTGCGGGGAAACCTCTTAAGAACAGACCATGGCACTGCGGGACAAAACACATTCAGAAATCAGGCACTTAGAGAAAAATCTTGAGGTAAGACAACTCATCCATTGCTTTGTAATTACTGAAGAAGTGATGCAACGGAAACTGGAACTTTCTCTAAACATTTTTCAACTCTCGCCCTGTCATTTTTTTTTTTTTTTTTTGCGATCTTAACTCGTTCCCACAGTCAAAAGTGTGCAGACGATAAGATGACATAATTGTGTGAGCGGTCCAAGTTGAATTCATCGCAGCCCGTGTGTACCGTATATATACTATTCCCAAACTGGCCAAGGTTTTATTAAGACCCTGACCTTATGGAAAGCGGCTCACGGTGAAACCCCTTGGTGATAAATGTGCAGACAGATACGCGCCCTCAGAGGGAGAGGTGCCGAAAACATGTTGTTGGCGACAGATGGGGAGGATAGATTTTTTTCTTTTTTATATGCGCTGCTCTATGTTGGGAAATCCACCCGGCACTGAGTCTCTAAAAACGTCTTGGCCATGAAGCGACGGACAAAGCTGTGCGCAAGTCAGGAGTGATGCTGAAAATGATTGCACTTACTAAAGCATTTTCAAAGAGTAGCACATCTAAATTTCTTTGTTGTTGAGCATTGTGAGTTTCCTCCATTTTTTTTTTTTGTATAAAGGCAAAAGGTAACCATACTGTCGCACGGCGTTGCGCGTTTCTTCAAAGCACTGAGAGAATATCAAAATCCTTGGTGGCTGTTTTTTGAGTTCCCCCTTTAGACAAACTGGGGCTGAAGCTGCCTTTTGAACTAACTCTCCAATTGCCTGATCACACTTTGCTACATGTAACGACTACTCACCAGCCTGTGCATATCAAAGGTTTCGCACAGTGTTGGAAATCGAAAAGGCCATCGATAGGAATAAGGTTTGCTGTGTTTCCTTGGAGCAGGTTTACACTGAGAGGTGACATCACAATATTTCTTACTTTAATACAAAATATATAATATTCATATAGATCGAATAGAAAACCAAAATAATAATAATAATAATAATAATAATATATTAAAGGAAACATTTCAAGTAACGTCTTGAAAGAAATGACTGTGCACTCGTATGCACTTTTGTAAACCATAAAAACAAACTAAAAAAAGAAAAGTAAAAACAAATAACATATTATTTCTATTTACAAGGTTAACTTAACAAGGCTTTGTACAAATGTTACAAATTGAGACACACATATATTATAGCACAAACACATTATTAACAAGTACAGACATGTATTTTGTAATGTACTGTAAGAAGTAACAGTGGTCCTAGAAGTTGGTTTATAGGAAGACCAATAGGAAAAAGTCAGTTCTGGCCCCAAGCTTTGAGTTCCCTATTGAAATGCATTAAATCCGTCTGGTTTTGTAGCTCGACGTAGTCTCTAGTTTTGGCTCTTTAGCTACATATAGTATTTACTCAAACCGCATCGAAGAAAAGCACCATACACCCAAGCACCAGTTAGAGAAAGGTTAGCTCTGGCCCCCTTTCTCTGGTCACTTGATGAAAAATGAATGTGCGCTGGCCACATCTAAACAAGTGGTGATAAAGCGTGTCTTTCTAAAAGCGCACAAATTAGGAAATAAAGCTTTGGCAACGCTGAAACGCCCCACATGATGCAATCGGAGCCTCGAAACAAAAACAAAAAGCAAAAAAGGGGGACCGCTAAAATCACTGCTATAGACACTGACCACAACTCTGCTGGTGTTATGCCAAGTTCTGCCTCCATGTCGAAATTATGTTGGATAACTTAATACAATGCACAATAGATTTTATCGGATGCAGTTAAAAGCTTTGAAGGAATGATGGCGACTGCATGTTGAGTATATGTACAACTTTACTCTAAAAAACAGTGACTAAAATGTCGAAGTTTAGTCCTGTTAAAAATCTATTTAAATGTAAACCAGGGGATGAGGGTGGATTTTTGCATAAGAATAATTTAATGCGTTGATAACTAAGATTTTTTTTTTTTGCAGCATTGAATACTGGCTGAACAGTAACGTACTAGCACCCACTTAGATTTGGCACCCCATGAAAGTAATTGGTACTAAAATCTTGGTAGGAGGGCAGACTTTGGCATAAGAGCAGCCTGGGATGGGTCCTCACAGATATTGGTGAAACCTGGAGGTGGGTGCTTGTCTCGCCCCCGACCCTGCTCCGACCCGTCCGTGTTCAGAGGAAGCCGCTGCGTTTTGACCTGGTTTGCATTATTCACGGGAGACAGGGGGAAATTGTTCACTACTATCGGAGGTCTCTTGTCGGAGTTTTCGGTCGGAGACGCCACAACCGTGTGCCTTCGCCACGCTCTCCTCTTCCGCCGCGTGTCGGGGGACAGCGGCTTCCTCATCCCCACGATGCGCAGGTCGTCGGCCGACCCCATCAGACGAGCGCGCACTTGTTCCGCTAAAGACCTGGCCGCGCTTGTAGCTTTTGGAGTGAAGGGGCGGCTTCGACAGGCGCCACAGCAGGTTTGGGCCTGGATAAGCGCAGACTTTCCTGGCTACTCGCCGAAGATGGGTTGGTCCTGGAGGTGTCTCGCCTCGCCCTCCCCTCCGAGCTGTCACTTTGGGCGGTCACCAGCTCCAGCACATCCAAAGACTTGGCTTTGACTTTCTCCCCCTTTAGCTTCTTGCGGGCCAGGGTGTCACACTGGATGAGCTTATGGGAGTTAAACGAAGGCCGCGTGTGCAGTTTATGCGCCGTCGACGAGGAGGAAAACGAAGAAGACGATGGGGTGGTGGACCGCGCCCCTCCGTCGCTCCTCTCTCCCGTGTCGGGGGTGGGCGGGGCGAGCAGGCTGGTGGGCGTCGGCACGGGCTGCTTGTGCTGCGTATAGAGGAAGCTACGCGGTGCCGCCGGTGTCTGCGCGCTGGTTTGGTCGTTTTGTTTCTTCTCCGGCCGCTCCTGAGTCAGCGATCGCGACGCAAACCCGCTCTCGTTGTCCGTTTCGCTGACCAGCTCGCTGTGCTCGTCGTCCGCGTCGTCGCCCCGCCCCTCCGAGCCCAAGCTCCGCCCCAGAGTCGACAAAGTGGAGTAACCGGACACGATGGAGCGAGCGTCGTCTATGGATCGCCAGTGGGTCTCTTTGACTCGCGCGTCGGCCTCCTCGTGCCGGTCCCCTTCTACTTCCTCCTTTACAAGCTCCGCCTCTTTCTCCGTCCCCGCTTTGTCTGCGACTTCCTCTTCCTCCTCTTCGTCATCGTCGTCTGCTTCTTCTTCGGCACGAGGAGCGACGTCGGCCGTTGGGGACTCTCCGTCTTCCTCCTCTCCCTCCTCCGTCCCCGAATGTCCCGCTCTGTTCGGCTCGTGCTCGGAGTCGTCGTCCGTGCTGCTGCCCACTCGCCGACCGTTGTGGCGCTTGCGGCGCTTATTCCGACCCGTGACGGCGGACATGATGGACAGAGTCAGGCTGGTGGTGAGGTCCCTCTTTGAGCCCCATGACCCCTTGAAAAGAGAGCAAAGCACTGAATTTAGACACGCGAACAAGCAGAGCCGTGGGAACTTATTTTGGTTAGGGGGTGCTGAGGGACATGATTGCCCCCCAAAATGCTTTTTCTGTGCTTGTTTCATATTTAATAATGTTGCTTGCAATACACAAACTATCCACTAGGGGATGCTGCAGCACTCTCAGCACCCTGGGTTCCCACGGCCTTGCGAACAAGGGATATCAAGATAAAAACATTTTGTCAACCTCTTACCCCCCGCCTTAACTGAGTGCATTTTCTCCAGTTCGGCTTAACCCAAATCTTAAAGAGGGGTATTATGCTTTTTTCAATCACATAGCACCAGTCTATAGCATACTACAATGATGACGTAACCTTCTGTTGGTCTGTATATGCAGTAAATTAAAATAACTGCCTTGAATAAAATTGCTCTCTCAAAATGGCTGTACTGAACGTCTTGAAATAGGCCTCTGTCTCTTTAAGAAGCTTTCCGACACGCCCCCTTCAGCACACTGCTGTGGCATCTAAACAACAACACTGTGCGGGGAGGGGGCTCTGCTGAGCTGAGGAGCAGTGGTTGGTGGCTTGGCTGGTGACAAAAGGTCCAGAGGCGTCTCCAGGAGGTGGGGGCGTTCCTAGGAGGACTGAGGCATAGCTACACCTAAAATGGCTGCCGTCTAAGTTTTTACTGATTACTCAAAAATATGTGAATGAGCCAAGGCAACACTCCAGCCATGTGTTTAATGAGGGAATGACATAATAACATGATATAAAGCTTGAAAAAGTCAATTTTACATAATACCCCCCTTTAAAGCTTCTGTACTGGAGAGCAACAGAGTAACGCCTCATTTGAAAGCTAAGGCCTACAAAACTGATCCTAACTGTTCTGTCGCGTTATCGCCGCATTTTTGACACTCTTTTGTCATTTTTTCTTGTGTTATTGTTGCTTTTCTGGCACTTTTTTTTGTCTCTTATGTGCTTTGTTTTTGTCACTTTGTTTTTAATAGCTTTTTTGTTTTTGTTCGTTTTTGGGGATTTTTTTTGTCGCTTTTTGTCATGTTTTCTTCTGAGTTTTGTTGCTTTTTCATCGTTTTTTTCCATTGCTTTTTTGCCGTGTTTCGCCACATTTTTGTCACCTTTTTGTCACTTATTTGTAGTATTATTGTTGCTTTTCTGGCACGTTTTCATCGCTCTTTTGTCACATTTCTATTGCTATTTTGATGGGTTTTTTTCCAAGAAGCTTTTAGATTTGGGTAAAGCCAAACTGGAGAAAAGTGCTCAGTTCAGATGGGGGTAAAGATATGAACATCATTTTATTGTCATGACGTCACACAAGGATAATTGTAAGAAAAGCTGATTTAAATGGAGCCTTGTAACCGTGAAAGAGTGCACACACTTTTGAAAATGACAATGGCTACGTTTACATGGTCAGATCACTGGAGTAATCAGATAACCCAATAATCAGATCTAATGCTTTTACTCGACCACCGGAAACACACCGTACTTTTTCTACAAACACATTAGCGATTTATTTCATGGATAACGTTTGTGGTTTTTATTTCATTTCATTTTTAATCAAAATACTTTCAATCTTTTCATAATATATTTTAACCTTTGTCTTTATGAGATTAGTTTTGCTTCTTTGATGTATTTCCCCGGTTAGTTTATAGTTTAGGTGTGAAAGATCAGAAAGAAATCAGATTATATGAATATCAGAAAAATGTATATCAGATTATGCTGTTTACATGCCGCGTCAATAATCTGAGAACTCCAGATGGTCTCCATGGAAACGTAGCTACTGATCCTTAAGTCTGTCCTGGTCAAATAAAATCACAATAAAATAATCGGTACTCCAAAAAGACATATTTTCTTGTACTTCAGATCTTCAGCCTGGATCTTGCTACAAATCGACCCAGCTGTTTCTTTTAATAAGTAGATAAAATCAGTTTCAACTAGGGCCGGGACTCGATTAAAAAAATTAATCTAATTAATTAGAGGCTTTGTAATTAATTAATCGAAATTAATCGCATATAAATATTTGACCTGAGAACAGTGAGAAGTGAGTTTTTTCATAAGGATTTTTAGTATACCATTGAATAATGACTGAATACATAAGCTTAAGCAACAAAATATTGTTTATTTTTGTTCAACCAAGTCCAACAGACCAGTGCAATATTGCCATTAATTGTGCGTCTGCAGGAAAAAAGGAAACTGAAGTGTGGAAAGCAAAGTGTGATTAATGTCGATTAATATTTTTAATCGCACTAAACCTCATGTAATTAATTAATCGCAATTAATCGAAAAAAGTCCCGGCCCTAGTTTCACCACAAAAAAGTCAGGGATTATTTCAATAGTCACGATTAATCCACTGTGTTGCAGACTTTAGGCAAGGCAAGGCAACTTTATTTATACCGCGCATTTCGTACACAAGGCAACTCGATGCGACTTTACTCGACATGACCTCATTACCTGGTGTTTGAACTCTTTTAATTCACGCACAAGGCAAGTAGACGGGTCAATATTGAATAAAAATGTGTGCACAGTAGGTACTCTAAATGCAAAATCTACACCAGAGTAGTTATCTCTAAAAAGTCATTACCTTCGATTTCGCTGAGTCACTGTTGGTTGAGTCTGGGGGGACAAAGGTAAAAAAACATTAGGGTCAGTTTCAGAGACATAATGGGTCTGTAGGGGGCAGTAGTGGCAGAGGACACAGAGGTAGAGACCATTTGATCATCAGTTTTTGAAGGACAAATCCAGCAAAAAAAAAAAACTGCAGTACTGCTCTCTGTGGATGCGCCGACTTTGCTCACAACTCAAGCAGGCGTTTTTTTATACATGCACTGCAGAGGGGAGGCCCACACGGGTCAGCATTCATTTAAGGATATCGTTATTTGCATCATTATATAGCACATTATCTGAATCCATAGAGAGCAATGCAGTTCTCAGTTGCATTAAAAAGCAGGTTATGCATCTACAGTGGGCTCAGAAAGTGTTCGTACTATATTCATTTCATTTCATGTAATCACTACTTTGTCTAAATCCTACAGTACCGGTCAAAAGTTTGGTAGCACTCTTTATTTTCAACACCATTTACATTGTGTGATTCTCATCGAAGACATTAAACTATGAATGAACACGTGGGATTATGTAGGAAACAACAAAAAGGGGTGAAATAACTCAAAATATGTTTTATATTTTGCATTATTCAAAATTGCGACCCTTTATCTTTGGCATTTCCTCAATGAGCTTGAGAATGAGCCCACTCAGAAAAGGGTGCGAAGCAGAAATCAAAGCCTTCAGTGAGAATCTACAATGTAAATGATCTTGAAATAAAAGAAGAAACAACACATTAAAAGTGTTTCCAAACTTGTGACCTTTACTGTATATAGAGGTTTGTAGCTTCTGTAACTTGAATGTCCGAAAACAGCACAAATATGACTTTAGACGGCACTGCCCTGTTGCCCTGAGTGTGAATAATTTCAATTTTGAAATTTGATGTATTGTTGTAGGGCAACCATTCCCAAAGTCCTAAGCATCACGACCCCCTTATAGATCTCATGAGGCCCCCATGCACTAGGTTTTTGCTCTCTTTTCAGTTTGTAATGTCTTTGCATGTAAGTTTAGATAAAAGTATTAAACAACAGCAATAACTGTTGATTAAATATTAATTTAGAGGAGTATGTCTACACAATTACCAGGGTTACTTTGAAAACCACTATTAAAGTGCAGTGTAATATAGTGCAGAATTTTCAGTAACACTTTAGATTACAGCCTGCATGTGTAGGTACAGGTAACGAGAAAGTAAACACATGTTAGTACAGGTAATTACACATTAAAGTGCACGGTTTAACAACTGTTCAAAGAGCAATAAAGGTGTACACCATGTAGGTGTATGTGTAACAAAGGGGCACAGGATGTAAAAAAGGTGCACATTTAGATTACGGCCCGCGCTCATGTGCAGTTACATATTACAGGGTTTCCGCGGGGCATTAAAAAGCATTAAGTCATTAATTTGGTCCTTAAATGTCATCAAGCATTAAACTGGCATTAAATCTAAATTTATCTGAAAATGATGACATTAATCAACAATTTTTACCATATAAGTTCATCAAAAATACGAAAACAATGAATACATGTTCATCTGCATTTTCTTTTTGCTCAAACGTTTCCCATTTTGTCCAATTCTCTTTCCCCTGTTTGATCAAATGTTTGCAAATCTTAAGTAATTAAATATGCACAGTTTAAAAAAAATGCATTTATGGCATTAAAATTTACTATTTGTGCAATAAAAATGACATTAAAAAGCCTCGTACACCGTTGTTACACCTCGTTACACTTTGGACACCTTTATTAAACCTTGCACTTACATGTGTAACCTGTACTAACATGTGAAAGGACTTTCTTGTTCCCTGTACCCACACATGGAACTGGCGGGCTGTAATCTAAAGTGTTACAGAATTTAAAATAGAAGGGACCTAAAGCGGGATGAAAACACTCTCTCTGAAGCCACTGTCTAGTTACATATTTAGGATTCTGTCTTTCTCTGTGTTCTTTAACCACGACTGACCCCGCTTCAAAAACAACGCTTAAAGAAGTTACTCAATGATTGGGAGGCACAGACAGATGGGAATCCAATTTAAGGAAAACCACTGCACATCACAAAAAACACTGATAAACAGAAATCAGCGGAGAAGCACTGTAGGAGACACGAAAGCAGAGGGAATAAAAAAAGCTGTTTTGAGATTGAACGGCACACATAGCCTTAACACACTCGTCAACATCAGTGCACGGGAAAACGCCTTGTTCTTTTGCATTTTGCACGAGTCAAATGTCAAGATGCACTACACTATATGGAGGGGGTATTGGTTTCTTCTGGAGTTATTTCTGATGCGCAAGAGCTGTAACCTGTCACTGGTTGTGGTTTAAATATTCACAGCCATAGGTTTGAAATGTGCCTGGTGGATACATATGCCCACGCTAAAGAAGCAAAATATGTGTCTTGTTGGTAGAGCTAGAACTCTGCAGTGCTAGCAGTTGCTAAATGTAGGAGGAAAAACATGATTTCATATTGGTGGGGGCTGGACTAAACACTATAAGGTCCAAGGCCAACGAAATAAATGCATCTGGCCTTCTGCTACAACCACAACTTTACTGCTTTGTGTTATGAAAAGCCTTGAAAAGCAACAGGGCTGTCCAAGTTTATCAAATAAGTTATCTATTCATGAACTACAAACAAACCAGTGTATTGTGGCCAGACATGTTTTTATATTACTCATACTTCAAGTGACAACGACGACTGCCGCTGTAGGAAAAATTCTTCTCAAATGTCATTCATACGAGCCTGACATTTTAATTAGGGAAGCCACTTCCTGTTATTGTTCTAGATTCAATGGCATTTAGTTTGCAGTGTTTCTGACTATCCAGTGCTATTTCACAATGGGCTAGTTCTACATAAAGGTCACGATGACCTGACAACTGTGGTTTAGCTGTTTCGACTCTAAACCAACTCTTCTAATGTGTAACCATGTTTGAATGTAGTTCCCAACTTCCCTCATGGAAACATATCTGGGATTGTGCTTTGTTTGTTGTAATCCTGAAAGAGCTCCGAACGCTTCCCCCACCTGCTGATGTCATGAGGCCTTTTTAAATTCCTTAAGACTAAGACCATTTCAGTATCCAACTTGCCTTCACTAAAAATGGATAATAAGGTTAAAAGCATCAGCTAATGTTTAGGTATGGGTCTTAAAGGGACAATTATAATTAAATAATTAAAGCCTTGTGATATTTTGAACGCACTGTTTTAGATCAATATGGCAATTTCCTAAACAACAAAATGCCTGAAAAAAACACAATATAACCGTCTAAAGTAACTTGTCCCAGACTCTGGATGAAAAGTCATATAGACTTACAGTAGTCCAACATTTCTGTTTAGTTATAGTCTATGAAAATTTCATGTAAATGTAGTCGACTGTATCTAAAATCGGGCAGACATGGAGTCTGTGTGGAGTTTGCATGTTCTCAAGTGTCTGCGTAGGTTTCCTCCTGGTGCTCTGGTGTCCCCTACCACTAAAACAATGTACATTCGGCTAAGAGAGTGAGCGGGTGGTTGGTGGTGGTCGGAGCAAGCGAGGGTGCAGACTGGTATCACTAAAGTAAAGTAAATTGTTCAAAGATTCTAAGTGCTTCGTGACCATGTCTGTGAAAGGGGCGCTTCAATGGAGCTTCTCCAACATGAACAAAGCACAGGCCTGTTCCCATGGCAATGAATTTTAAATATATGAGGCTCTTTCAAACTGTGACACTAGAAACACAGATGTTTATTAGTCGACAAAAATATCTGCAGAATTTAGTCAAAGTTTTAGTCACGTGTACGACTTTTAATTCAGTTTTAGTCTAGTTTTAGTCAGCAAAAATATGACTTTGAATAAAATCATGACGAAGTATTTTAGTTTTGCTAATATTAAACAACCAAACCCTTGCAGTTGCACATCAGAAACGCACCATTGTGGATTACAGTGAAAAGTACTCATTTCTAAATGATCGAATGCAACACCAGGCGATAAAGTGTGACCCTAGACACAAACACACAGACAAACACCAGTGAAGAGCCGCTTAGTGACAGAAGTGGACTTATAAGTTTCTATTAAGGGCTGGACAAAGACTGGAGTGACATGTTGCAACTCAGGGAGCCCGCATGACACTGGGAGGGGACACACCACCACCACAATGGACATTACGATTCATCCGAGTTGCAGAAGTTACAGGGAGCATCTTTCTAGTTGTTGTTATGGAATCATCCTCGCGTTATTATGATGCTGTAAGTTAACGATGGCTATTTCTTATTTGCAAAGATGTTACAGAATGTGAGATTACTCCATGCCGTGATGCAGCTTCTGGTTAGGTTTCTTGTTAACAAATGACAAATGTATTGATAATATGACGTCATTTTGTCACTTTCTTTGGTAAAAATCACATCACAGAAAATGACCGTGACTAAATATTTCTTAAGCGTAACTAAATGTAACAGGAATAACTAAAACCAGAATGTCAAAATCACTTGAATTGTGGCATCATAACTTGGTGCTTTGCAGGGACTTCACAACAAATAGAAAGATGGTCCTTGGAGTTCATCGGCAAAACACAGAGAAATCAATCCAGCACATCCACGGACACAACCTCCTCTCACGCTTACACACACACACACACACACACACACACACACACACAACGACACATGAGACACATGGCCACGTCCTACCGCTGCGGCTGCTCCACAGGCTCAGCTGAAGAGGAGGAAACGCAGAGAACGCACAGAACACGTGAAAGATCAGCAAAAGAGGTCAGCGAAAGTGGGAGAGAAGAGAGAGAAGAGAGAACAGTGCACAACAGGTACAGTCTATCAAACACAACACTACTACAAGAGTTACTCATATCGTGTCATGCTGCGTTCTAGTTCGGACGGAAAGTAGGGAAATGTGGCCTCAAACTGGCACGAGTGCTCAAACGAAAGTCAAAAGGGTGATCTGTAGCTTCAAGGTGAAACATAACTTTGTGGTTTAGCATCGGTTAGCATTGTTGTTCATATTTGCCTGAAACTATTAAAAGTGTTTAAAAAATTAGTGATAGAAAAAGTTGAGCTTTTATGGGGTTTTGCGTAGTAAAGGAAACAATTAAGATTTCGCACATATAAAATAAATTAAAAATAATTCAAGGTTTGCTGGCAATGTGTTTGGCAGTAGATTAGTACTAGTGCTTGTACTAGGAGCTGACAATGGCTCATTTGGTAGAGCGGGTTGTCCAATAACTGATAGGTGTAGGGGCAGACTGTCGTTATGTCCTTGAGCAAGACACTTTACCCCCCGCCTGTATGAATGTAGTGTGTTAGTGAGTGGTTAGTGGAGGTCAGAGGGCCAATGGCAATAGCTAGAGCTGGGTACGTTACATTTTTTAAAATTCTGCTACTTACTGGTACAATACTTGCTTTACGATACCTGAAAGATACTTTTTTTATACCTATACTATACAAGACCATTTATTATGAATTTGTATAATTTATTCAAGCGTAAACAACCAAGTAACTTCTTTTAATGCTGTCCCTGGACCGACCTGCATCGAAACTTGGCCTCTAAAGATGTAGGTCATATTTTTTCAGTTCCTTCTTTTGGTACTTTACTTTTTCCGATACCAGTAGCACCTAAACCTCTTTTCCGATGCCATACTGGTATCATTTAACGTTACCCAGCCCTAGCAATAGCACAGCTGCAATAGTAGCTTTCACATCACCGAATACGGAGTGAATGAATAATGACTACAGTGTCGCGCTTTGAGAAACTTGCCAACACAGGCTTGTAAAGCGCAATACAAGTGTCAGCTGTTAGTGCAAAGAATGCAGTAGAAGTAGAAACCAACCCCATCTCCACTACGGACATGAATCTGCTGAAGAATGTTTGGTATTGTCACTCCTTGCATTAATTTGCAGTTCAGTGATAAAAGCTGGAGACTTCTGAAGTATAACAGCGTGAAAATGTTGATAAAATAGACTTGCCCCAAGGATAAGTACCCCATAGTAAGAGAAGCTTCAAGGTGAAGTACAGTGTGTATATATTCCTAGAGCCATTCAGTAGCGTCACGGTAGGTTTTTTAAAGCAAATGTGGCCACTGCTCTTTCTGGGAGATCTGCCTAGAATCCCTGGTCTGTGTGCGCACCATCTGGCCCCACTACGCGAGCCTGGTTGCAACAATAAGGCACAGTTTTTCATCATGAGGAAACTCTGGCCTAGAAGTAAGAGTTGTAATGGTAGTAATTAGTTGCGGTTGTCAATGAAACTGGAGTTGGCTAATCATTTCATCAAAAACCCAACACTATGCAGGGCTTACATCATACTCCACACATAACTTAATTAAATAAATAAATAAATAAATAAATGAATAAATCATTAAATCATTAAATAAACAAATAATTAAATAATTAATATATTATATTAAGGGTTGCCTTTTGTTACTTGCTTTGTACAAAACATTGTACATGAAACGAGACCGTGGTTGTCGTTGTGCTACATTTCTGTTATCTATATGAACATTTCAAACAATGCTTTGTATTTTGGTCTGTGTTAAAAAAGCCGCTTTGAAGTGTAACTGGTTCTCCTTTGACATTGATGATGATCAAAATATGCTGCTAATTGTATGATTGATAATGTAATTGCAATAGGATAAAGTTATTATTATAGTTCTGTCATGTAATGTCTTTATGTAAATGCTATCTTGTAAATGTTGTATTGAATTTGGGGGTGGGCGCTTATAAGCTCTTGCTTCAGCCCACTCCTTTTAAGCAGAATGTTTACTGCTCAAATAAACTAATAAACTAAACTAAACTAAACAGATTTTACCTAATTTTACTCAAATTGTCGCATTCCCTACTTTCGTATTCCGTCAGAACACAGCTTTAGTTTTGGGCCGACATCAGCGATCCCAATGGCCCCGGACAGTTTGTGTTATTGGTGAAAAGCAATAAGCAGCGTGCCCACCTGAGGCCTCCCCGAGCAGAGCGGTCCGGCCAATATTAGACAGCAGGTGGTCGATGTTCGGAGCCGGCTGCACGTCTTCTGTGTCCACTGGGGTCTGGGAAATAGGCATCGAATAGAAGAGCATTTTATTAGACGAGGAGGACATGAAAGCAATGTGTAGCTCGTTGGTTGCTTTGTAGAAGACAGATGTAAAACTGCGAGCACGGTCGAGTTTTGGTGAGATTACTTGGATTTACTTTACTTTACAGCCCAGAAAAGACAAGGTAATGAGACGGAAAAGCACGGCGACAAACAGACGTACATGGTAAATACTCATGGAATCAGAGGACACCCCTGTCGTTTAACTATACTTCATGGTTATATGATTTCTTCCATCCTAATTCCATGTAATTACTGTGCTGTAAAGGTAAAGGCAATCTAGTTAAAACCTTCTTATCAATAACACCAGCTATACAAGATTAAGATTTTACAAGGTCTTTTGCTAAAACCGCAGCCACTATCACAATGAACTTTAAAGTGTAGATCTAATTGGATTTCACCTTGTCCTACACCTCGACAAAAGCACCCACTCATTTTATCAAAGGCCTCAATCGACCCGCTACTCAAAGAATAAAATCTAATCAGCAATAAAACAGCAAACTGAATCTAGATCAAGGGGTTTTACATCAATGAAGTGACTGTGACAAGCGAAGGTCAGTGGTAATGGTAATCAGCAAGCATCAAAACATTTAAGTAGCTCACTATGTTTGATGAAATTTAAAAAAACACTAAACTTTGGACTTGGGTCTTTGCACTTTAAACCAGGTGCCATTGTATTTGTGCATGACTGTCTTGTTACTGCTCATAATATTAAACAAAATCTAGATGGATACACAAATATCATTGGAAATTTTCAAATCATGCAAATTACTCAAGTTGCATGTCTCTTTGTGGGTTCATTTACCAAAGTATATTCAGACCGTGTTAATCATGGCGGCAGTGAGCAGCAGGTAAGTATTTAATTCACAGAATGCATTTAAAGCTTTGACTTCTTGCTCTATAGTGTTTATTATGGATTTGTTGCCATCACAAAAGCGCCCACATCTACTGAGTGGAGCCATTGATTGTAATTGGCTTGTTGCATGATATGGCTATGCTAGTGCCCCTGACCTTAAATTGTGAGCACCAGCACTTCCTGTCCGTATTCATTTCCTATGGAGATTAGCTCAGACCCTCTCGAAAAAAGGTGGACAGTGACTTACTGGTAGAGGATCACTTACTGCGTGTTAGAAACTTGATGTAGGATGTAAATAGTTCAGTGGAGGAGACGCCTGTGTTTATAAAGGTCAGATAGTTTGTCTTGAAGCTAATCGCTAACATGCAATAAAAACAATACAAAATAATGAATACCTATATAACATTAAAACTATAGGCAAGAGTTGAAATTAAATGAATCTTAGCTTTTAGCTTCAAGACAAACTCTCTCACAGTCTTGATCAACACAGGCGTCTCCTCCACTGAAATATTTACATCCTACAGGAATGTCATCTACCAGGAACTCACTGTCCACTACAGAATCATTAAAAAATAAGTTTATGCGAGCGGGTTATAAGCTAATCTTAACCTCTTAAACCCCGCCTTAACCAAGCACATTTTCTCCAGTTCGGCTTTACACAAATGAAAATCTTCTCGACTGGAGTAAACGTGCTTGGTTCAGGTGGGGGATAAGATCAGAGGCGTGCTGGCCATAGGGAGAGTCGGGACGTTTCCCGGTGGGCCGCTCGGTTCCGGTGCTTCTGGGCCGGGCCATCAGAATAAAATAATGAAATAATAACTCACTATTCCAGGCCTAAAGGCTTTAACTGGGCTGCAGCAGGAGCATGAGCTGCTGTTCCAGATATAAATGAAGTAACACAAGCGTAATTGTCATGGAAATCTATCAAAATAATGACTGATGAATGAAAATCTGAAAAATATTCGCATCGAACTTTTCATTCTTGCGGCGGGGAGATACCGTTTCATATTGAACTAACTCAGAGGGGTGTTTAAGTGGAACACCCCTCCGCTTTAGTTCAAGTTGGTGCAGTCCAATCCAGCGGAGACAAGTGTCTGCGCGAGTTAAGAGACAAAAAGGCAGTGAAAGGTAGAAAGTGGTCAAATAAATGTTTTTATCTACATAGCTTTTGCTGATTGTGGGTTTGTATCAGGCTCAGACTGTGTGTGCAGCGGCCCATGTGAAAAGAGAAATTGTTAGAAAATTGTCAATGTGTGGTATTTGATCCAGCGACCTCTTGTACTTGAGACCAGCGCACTATTACGGAGCCATAATTCCGGGCCGGTCTTCTCCAAATTCCCGGGCTGAAATTAGGTCCCAGCACGCCCCTGGATAAGATGTTAATGGAAATTGCTATGGACAGGAAGTGCTAGCGCTCACAACTTCAGGTCAGAGGAACTAGCGTAGCCCCAACATGCAACAAGCCAATTGGTGCAGAAATTAAGTCTAAGTAGGTCTAAACCACAAACAAACAACTAAACCGGGGTAAATCAGACTAATCCAGTCCAAAATTGAATAAAACATTAGCAACATGTTAGGGTGAAGGTGAAACCAATTCTTATCCTAGACAGTCTATAATAAACCATTTGTAAGCAATAGATACAATGGGAAAAATGTAAGAGACACTGCAGGGGAACTAACCTTTTCATCCTTGTCATTCTCTTCATTGAAAAACCACAAGCCCTGTGAAGAAACAAGAGGCAGGTTGGGAAAATACTGAGATTACGCTTTTTCTTATTGAAGGACGAGACTGGGTTTTATCTCTCTCACGTGCAGTATGAGCGTCTCGACGATCTTGTAGCGGTCGGGCATGTGCGTGACCATGTCTTTCATGTTGTCATCGGACGTGCGAACAAGAGTGGGACCAAACACCAGCGCCAGGTTTCGAGGCTCCATCTGAACGTGTTGAAAAAGAAGGCACACCTGTTAAATTAGACTAGTGTGTGTGTGTGTGTGTTTTTTCCCTAATTTATTCCCAACCTTTGAATAAAAAAGTAGGGTAATACTTTAGATTACAGCCTGCAAGTTCCATGTGTAGGTACAGGTAACAAGAAAGTAATTACAAGCGTAACTAAGGTGTACAAGGCGTAACTAAGGTGTACTTAAAGCAGTCGTAATCTAATTTATCTATAATCTATAATTTTTGCCACAGTTGATCCAAATTGTAAACGCAGCATTTGTGAAAGGAAACCAGTTGTGTGTCTAAATATAGCGCATTTTTACCGATGGCGAATGCGGAAGCAAGAGTCTAAATTAGCACAGCGTTTTCTTTGGCGACCTGCCCAGTTCACGCCTCAACAATGTCTCAGCTCCGACTGAAACATCTAATCAGCTCAAGTGAACAATCGGGATGTGTATGAGAGTAGAAAGAGATTTTACTCAGCTACGTGGTAATTCGGGATGTGTATGTTTATTAGCTTTGAGTAGTTATGATGAAGGCTGACCAATACGTTTGTTAAGTGTGACGTCACGACTTCCGCGAGAGAGAGAGAGAGAGAGAGACAGACAGACAGGAAGGCCTTTGAGCCAGGACAAATCTTTGGCCATTGTCTTAGGTGTGAAACAGAGACTCAGCATGTACTTTGGCCAGGATAAAGCACAGGAGACGGGTCCGGGCATTGATTAAGCGGGCCAGACGGTACTTCACAATTAGTGTATTACTGACTTCAATTTAATTAACTCTAGAACTGCCATTACAAGAGTTACTGAACATACTTATTTCTCAGACTCATTAGCCAAAAATGCCGCACCTTCTGCTAAAAAGTCATATTTACTAAAGTTGGTACTTCCGGGTTAGCGTAGCTGCTGCGCCGTTAGCATTGTTCTCTAACCTGGAAGTACCGATTTTGGTAAATATTACTTTTATAGCAGTAGGTACAGCATTTTTGGCTAATGGGCCTGATAAATAAGTGTGTTCAGTAAATCTCTGTTGAGTTTCAGAAATATTGATTGTGGTATTAAAGAGTTTTTGTAGTTTCTTGCACATCTGCCAGACCCGGAAGTAGAGCTGTGACGTCACCACTTAACAAACGTATCGAAGGACATATCTTCAAATTTGGAGGTCACACTTCAATATAACAGTTTGATTTGATATTGCCTTTTATTATGTCTTGTGAAAATGGGCACCTATCATCCACTCACCCTCTGCTTCGACAATACTTTCCTTGGCCTCTGTAAACCAAATATTTACCCATATCGTTGCTCATTCAAACGAAACAAACAGTGCCTCACCTTATTCTTATCTGAATTATCTGCCACCGTCTTCAAGTGCATGACCAGGAACTTCAAAGTGTGGTAGTAATGATCGGGGAGGTCTCGTATCTGCCAAAGACGGAAACAGGTTACTCGAAATCCTTCAAGTTTACAGCAATGTTTGTGTTTTTATTTCTGCAGTTTATAAAACGCACCATTTTCTTCATTGTTTTGAGCCTGTCCGATGGGCTCTCCATCCGATTGGCGTCAATAAAATCGTTGTACTTGTCTGAAGAGGCAAACATATTTCAAATCAATTCAAATCATTCCTGGCGGCGAGTCGAGTGGTGAAAATAAAAGCTTGTTGCGACTTGATTGGCACTAACCGTTGGTGAAGAGCGGCTCTGGGAGTTTTCTAAAGAAGGATTTGAGTAAACTGCTGACGACATTGAGGTCCTGCCACTTCTGCAAAGATCAAGAGAAAACACACAGAGAGGAGTGAAAAATGTGTAGATTATATCCAACCCCCAAAATACAAGTGTAGGAACAAAACACTCCAACCAAGGGACTGTCATTTTTTTACAATAATAAGAGCTTTTATTTAAAGAAAATACAGCCTTCCCTGCTGATATTTGTCAAAGAAAGGCAGAAAGGCTTTTACCCTTTGTATAGCGTCATTGTCTTTTATACAGTTCTGCTTAAATGTCTTAATTAACTGCATTATCAATCAAAGCACAGTATGGTATGTCACTAATTCATAATTAAATCTGCAGTGATTGACTCGCCTCTTCCGTGGGGTTGATGTCCACTCCTTTGTTGAGCTGGTCCTGGAGCTGAGACACCATGGCGTTGTTCCCCGGGACTCTGTAGATACCAGTGTACTCCAGCCCCATCTCCTCCACCAGGCCACAGCAGATCTCCACGATCATCGGGATGAACTGGGGCAAAAGCAACACAACTTAGATACAGATCATTTAAACTTTTCACTCAATTCTTAGTTAGTCATTTTCTAGGAAACTCTTCAACATCTAAAGTTAAAGTAGTCTACCAAAATGTGCTACAATTGGTTTTATTCATATTGCAAGGCTTCGGGGAACCTTTAAGCAAATGCACAATGGGCCAGACTCATTCCTTAAATGTTATAATTTGAAGCTTTTTAATTGAAAAGTAAGAGATTGAAAACCGTTTCATTGGGAGCTTGTTATTTTTACTCGCTTCGGTTCTCATTTATTCTAATTTGAATTAGCCGAGAAAATGTTTTGCGAGCGAGTCATAGTTTAACCTCTTACCCCCCACTTTAACCGAATGCATTTTCTCCAGTTCGGCTTAACCCAAATCTAAAAGCTTCTCGACTGGAGAGCAATAGTCTGCCTCATTTGAAAGCTAAGACCTAGGCAAGGCAAGGCATGTTTATTTATACCGCGCAATTCGTACACAAGGCAACTCAATGCAGACCTACAAAATTGATCGTAACTTTCATGACGCGTTTTGCTGCGTTTTTGTGGCTTTTTCAATTGCATTTAGGCCGTGTTTTCGTCACTTTTTTGTTGCGTTTTGTTGCTTTTTTTTCTTCTTTTTTTTAAAGCTTTTAGATTTGGTAAAGCCAAACTGGAGAAAATGTGCTTGGCTCAGTTGGGGGTTAAGCTAATAAAGTTTACTTATTCCACTGAAATTACTTCCTTCCAACAGCCATATGTCTGAAAACATTTCTGTAGCCAAGTACCATCTTTTATTGACTAAAATGAAACTAAGACACTGCATAATAGTGAAAAATCTATTCTAAACCACATTACCAGCCGAAAGTACAATATGTGAAGAGGTCAAAACTATAATTCAAAACTAAACAAGAATTAAAAACAGCTATGATTCAACACTTAAACTCCGCCATAAGAAGCCAGTGCTGTAATATAATACACCGAGTGGCTTACCTTGTTGTTAGCGCCTGGTTGACACTCCTCCAGCCTCACTCCGAAAGCCTTAGGTCCTGCCTTCTTCGATTTCTTGATGATGTTGATTCCCCAGGGAGATTTGGGAGGACTGCTCTCCTCTGCAGACAAATGCAAACACGTTTAGCACAACATTACTGCCATGTTACGAAACATCAAGTAAGTTAATGACCAGTAACATCTGAGAGGGTTCGTAAATTGATAAATCTGCTTATAAAAATGCTTCGATTTCTATGAAGGTAAATGAGTTTTGACCTTGAAAACAGTTAACAGTAAGTGTCTGCTGCATGAAGTAATGGTTCATGATGATGGTAGCAAGTGCCAGCTTTAATAATTGCATTAAAATCGGAGCAGCAATAACAGAGTTAGGTGTGGAAATAGAGCTAATAGCAGAAGTTAACTTTTCACGATATATTTCTTGTTTTGTTTGATACTTTTACTTGCGCTTCAGTTGCTATACTTTTAAGTAGTGCTTTTACATGTACTCAAGAAAGATTTGGAGAATTTGTTTCCACTTTATCAGAGCAAACGTTGCGATAAAGTCAGTCTAATGCTCAGGAGTTGGTAGAAAGGTCACTGAATAGAAACTGAACCAAAATGTGAATTGTCCGTCACATGTTGTGGAAGTCCCTGCGGTAATGAGTCACGGCTCTGGAAATTTCTGTCATGACAATCAAAGTTTCCAAGCAGGTCTTAGTGAAAATGAAAAACAGAAAAAAAAAGGTTTGGTTGAGAGGTTTTGTTTTTTTCACTTACCTTTGCCCTCTGCTTTGGGCAAGCGCGGGGCACTGGCTGCAGTTTCTGCGGTTTTAGCTGAGAGGAAATTCGTCTTCATCCGTGGCAATCGTGGAGAGGAGTCGGGCTTAGCACTGGTCGGACTGCAGAGGGCGGCAGAGAGTTGAGAAAGTTGGATAACACTATGAATCACTGCTAATTTTAGTTAGAAAAACAACAGCATTTTGGAAGTGCTGTTGAATGTTTATATACTATTTTCAGATTTCCTAACCTGGGTGAAGAAGAAGAAACTACTTTGACTATGTATCATTCAAACACTTTGATAAAGAGTAATCTTATATGGGCTGTAATGGTGGTGGTGAATAACAGCAATACCAACATGGTAATAAATTCGGTATAGGAAACAAAATTATACACTTGTTATAACGTGTAAGATACTGTGAATGTTGACCTAATATATTGCATTGTTGCATCTGTTAATATGTAACCAACTCAATTGTTAATCGTTTTGTAAGATAAGAACTAAACAGTGTTATTGTTATATATTGTTATTTAAGTTTATGAACAGGGGTGGGAGTAAATAAGCTTGTCTTCTTCCCACTCCTTTTCGAGCCAGAATGTTAATTATTTTTTCTTTTATTATATATATATATATTTTTTTCTTTCTTTTTTGGCTTTTGTGCCTGTGTGTAGCTCGAAATAAAAACTCAATCAAACTATTTCATATTTAAAAATAAATAAAATAAAATCTACATAAGTCAGAAAGTGTCTGTAATGCTGTAAATAAAAGCTAAATGATTTAAAAAAGACATTGTAGAAGACTTGACGAATGTTAGTCTCACGTCTTGACACAGACGCTTGGGTCAGTGCAGCTTGATAACATGTTTTGATTTGCAATGGCAGAGACAACAAATGTTTACCTCTGTTTTCTGTAGTCGTTGAGTTTCTTGCTGATTAAAGCCTGTCTGGAAAAGCCTAACTCCTGAAACAAAACAAAACAAAAAACAAGTTAAGATGAGTTGGCAATGTCCTCCTCCCTGTAGCAACCAGCCATGTACAGACTGACAAGTGTGTTGCCTTTGGACACAACATTAACAGTAAACACTTGGAAGTTGTCCAGTTCTAATCTTTATTCAGGGTTTATAATATTCATATGGACAAGTAGCAGGTCTGAAAATGTAAAATAATCTTCAAGAATGGAAAAGAGGGTAAGTAGCCTGATAGATACGGCTGCAGATGAGAAATAAATGCCATATTTGACAAATATCTTGAATGTTGTGGTAACTTTATTAGTGTGATATTTAATTAAACCATTTCAACACAGATCAGAGGGTACTTTGTAGGAAAAATACTGCATGTTTCAGAAAAATCCATGGTATTGCTAATCGCTGAAAAGTCGGTACAAGGATAACTTTGAGCACCACATGAGCTCTTCAAGGAAGCTTTGTAGTATATCTCTCCCCCTCCGGTTTTGTTTTGCAATTTGTCGTAAAAATGTTGTCCTAAATTGAAGCCTGACGCAATATGATGAAACTTTCCAAAGACTGAATCCGCTCATTCACGACGGCACACTCTCCTTCCTCTCACCTCGTTGTCGGTCTTGTTGCCCTCCCGAATCACCGCTATCCAGTCCAGCATGTCCTCGCGGTCCTCGGCTTGGAGCAGGTACTCGCAGAAGTCCTGGGTGGTCAGTCGGAGCGCGTTCTTCCGCTTGGTCTCGCTGTACGCGATGTCCACCAGGCAGCCGCGGATGCTGATCGGCTGGTCGTCCTCTGCCCCGCCCCCGATCGTAGCCCCGCGTAGGACCGCCTCCCTCTTGTCCTTGTACAGGAACAGCGAATGGGAACGCATCACGGAGAAGACTCGCTTCCAGGGTCGCATGCTGCTCCGACTTTCTGTAGGTCACAAACAGGAAACATCATGGTCAAAAATGCACGCTTTCCTGTCACGCTGACCAAAACAATTCTCCTTTCAGTGAACAATGTTCCCCTTGTAAATAGTACTGTACTCACCTTTCCCTTTTCTGTGAGGATCTGCTTATAGTGCAGCCATCCTTCTCGCCGCACGTCACTGTATGTGATGTTTCCCAGCTCAGACGTCGAGTGCCGTTTGGATCGAACCTCCTCGGCTGACCCCAAGTTGTCCAATGACTAAAAACACAAGAAAATGTCACAGACCAAATCGTATCGTATCTATATCACACAAATTATAACCACAAAGCATGGTATAAAGTTACGCTTTTTACTCTCATCCCTCATAACTGGACTAACCATTTCAAAGAAGATATTTAGACTTCTTGATGAGATTGAGAGTCATTCAATTTTGATTCTACAACTACAACAACTACAACAACAATCTACAACGTTTTTTTATAACTCCAGTGCGAGCTTATGACTTGAGAGGTCTTGGATATTTATTATTATTATTATTATATTATTTTCATTGCCGAGAGCTCAAAACACTCGTAAACGTTTCTGTGTGTCTGTATGCGGAGTGAAACTCTGGAACAAACTGGATTTACAACACAAGCAATGCCAAACTGTCCATCGATTCAAACTGTTATATAAACATTGGGTCTGGTCAAAATATAGAGATGAGGGTCTTTAATTTAAATTGCTGTTGTCTCATAGTGTTAATAAGTGCTCAATGTTTCCTTACCTTCGTTGGTTTAATTTGTCTTTTACCATTATTAGTATATTGTCCATTACCATTGTTGGCATTGTTCATTCTCCTTACATTGTTTGGTATACTTTTTGTTACTATCTAACAATTATTGTTACCTGTGGAAATGCCATTATGATATAACATTTGTATAATGGTCCTTAGCAAAGTAACAGTGAAGCTGAATGTGTTAAGTTTTGAATGGGGAACTGGGGGTGGGATTAAATAAGTTATCTTCTTCCCACTTCCTTTCAGGTAGAAATGTGTCATCTTGTTTACATATTGTATATTCTTTTTTGTTTTTTGTTTGTTGCCCATTGCCTGAAATAAATGAATAAATGAAATTAATGAATTCTCTGTATGTGCTTTGCATGTGGTGGAATTGACAATAAAGCAAACTGAACTGAACTGAAGGTCGAGGCAAGTAAACTAGTTCAACCACATTATGCTTGAAGCAGTAAAACTTTCTTTCTTTCTTTCTTTCCTTCCCTCCTTTTTCTTTCTTTCTTCCTGCCTTCCGTCCTTTCTTTCAGGACCCCCATTAGTCTTTACCAAAGTAAAGGCTACTCTTCCTGACCTATCCAAACAAGGACAATTTCCAGTTAGTTCCAGGGCTGATGTCACTCATTGGCAACCTTTCTTTTGCGTGGGGAAATATAGGAATGAAATTGAGTAGCCAGTAACACATAAGCTCCCACTATCATGGTTTGAAAACTTAAAAACTTTGACTCAAGTCAACTTTGACTTTGACAAAATATAATCATGTACTTCTGTTTAAATGTGAAGAGGACTTACCCCATCTGTGAAGAAACTCTTGACTCTCTTTGGCAACCTCCTGCTAATGACAGAAAACACACACACACGTTTATGAGTGAAATTCTCCCGTTTGTCTGTAATGCAATAAATAGAACTAAAACGATTAAAAAAAAAAAAACACGTACGAGAAAACGCGTCCCTCGTCTCGGAAGCTGTTGAGTCCTTCGTCGCACGACTTGGAGCGCTCGGTGGTGATGGCTAGAAGATAGGAGGAACGGCGGGTCGATTTAATACTGCCTGCTCAGGGACAGCGTGAACGAGCGGGTGAGACAGACAGAGAAACAAAAAAGGGAAGGGATGAAAATGAAGAAAGAATAAAAAAAAAGAAAAAGAAAAATGTAATGACGTAATGCCAATCACCTCATAAGGATTGGATTAATGTTTTTGAAGAGTGACAGGAGGAAGCAGAGTGGGATGGACAATGAGTGGGTTATGGTGCGTTAACAGGAGATGGTTCGGTGTTAGGGTCGAACAAAACAAAACTTTCCTTTTTCCTCACCACCGACATGCAGGTGTAACTAATCACTGAAGTATGTCATGCAAATTTGGCTTCAAATTAAAGCTGAATAAAACATAAACTACATACAGTATATACACATTGGCTCATGCAGAGTCTGAGGAAATATGTTGTTCTGACGGGCATGCAGGAACACCTTATCAAGAAATGACTTTGATGCTTTAAAATAAAAGTCCAATATTCTCACCGACTATCCGTTACAGCAGCTCAGTTTGGTTCATATTGCCATTGAGCCCTTGGGCAAGACACTTCACCCACTTTACCTGCGTACGAAGTGACTGAGTCCTGACTGTAGCTGCTTAGTTTACTTTGGATTTTAGTGTGGCTCAGTTGGAAGATCAATAACCTGAAGTGTTAATGCCATTTTAATGCCCAAAGACCACAAACTCAAATAAATCGGTACATATATTTCCTTTCTTAACTTCTTAACCCCCACCTGAACCGAGCACGTTTTCTCCAGTTTGGCTTTATCCAAATCTAAAAGCTTCTTGAAAACGGTGTCAAAAACAGCGACGAAAATGAGGATGAAAAGCCGGAACAGCAACAATAAAACAAAAGATAAACGCGACAAAAAATAGGACTAAAAAGTGATGAAAAAGCAACAAAAAAGCCACATAAGAACCAAACAAAACAGTGATGAGTGATGGGTCTTAGCTTTGTAGAACTGACTCTAGAAGCTTTTAGATTTGGGTAAAGCCGAACTGGAGAAAATGCACTTGGTTAAGGCGGGTGTTAAAAGGTTAATATTTACAAACATTCCTTCACTTTTTTGATAAAACTACATAAAAATGTATGTATATATTTCAAGAAATTTTCATGAAAAAAATTTAGACTCAATATTGGTTTGAATCCAACTGAATGCTTTTCAATGGCATTTAAAGGCACGCTGTATAGAGTTCGGGAAATTCCACAGTTACCATGGAGATGCGCCATCTTTGCAGCTGTTAGCATACATTTCTATTGACTAACATTAGCTAAAAACAGTATAAAAAGTGGAGAAAAAAGCCGTGGAAGAACTCCGTTAGCTGCTGAGTAAATACATCTAACACACTGTGGAGTCCAATAGTTTTAATGTGAACAATAACTCCAGTAATTTAACTTTTAAAATCTCCATTAGTTTACAATTGCTGCTAATCCCATAATGCTTAGCGATATGACATCACATTCCCGAACTCTATAATATTCTGGATTGTACCATTTCCAGCAATACAAGACATGCTCCTAAAGACCAGCTCGACACGGAAAATGCTATTTTTGCAGTGCGTAATCAAAGAATGGATTTGGATGAGGACTTCACCTATTTTAATCTCATATTTGGCTGCCTTTAGTCCAACCTTTAAAGGTTTTTAACCACAACTATGAGCAGGGAGTCAATGAATAATAAAGTAGGTGTTGTGTTTATTGCGATCAAAGCGTAGAGCTACATTCGGTCCAAACTGCCCCGACCCCTTTGTGATTAAACCTTTGAAATAGATGACAAGTGCACACTGAATTTCTTGATAAGATGTGAACTAGTAAACGTCGTCCTTGGCGATCACATGCATCTGACGTGTCATCCCCACCCACTGCCCATCCAGGTACAAACAAAGTATATATACAAAGACTGGGGTTATTTTGGCTGCATGCCGTTGCCGTGGTTTCGGAGGGGGAGGGCTGGACTCACTGCAGTCCTGTGAGAAGAGCCTAGTGAGGGGGAAGGTGAAGGTGGGGGAGGCGGGGCTGGTGACCGCGGGGGCGCCGAACACATGCCGCTGGACACCACCGACGAGGCCGGGACATGCCGCGCCCGCAGGTCTGCGCTCGGGCTGGTCGGCTCATCTGTGGGCGGGGCGAAGACAGGAGGATGGAAAGAGGGAAAGGAGGAAGCATAAGAAGGTGTTAAGAGAGAAAAGGGGGCAGAGGGAAAAGCAGGGTTAGTTTTAGAGAAGTTGCGGGAACAAAGGATTGGAAAGGAACCATGGGTTATTATTAAAGATATGGTCAATGCAATATTCATACTTTAAAGGCGCTACGCTTGATCTCTTTTCTAGTACTGGGAACAATTATTTTGTTCTTCAGTGTATTGTAAAAAAACAAAACATAGTGCATCTAATTATAAAGACCACTCATTGATTTGTGAACAAAAGAATCAAGTGTAGGGCCTTTAAGCAACTTCCAAAGGGATGCTGACGGTGGGGCGCTTAACTTGGTTATGACATAATGCAGTTGCAGCGTCAGCATAACATTTTAGAGATAAAGACACTCACTGAAGCATTAAGGCAAAGGCAAGGCTATTTTGGTCCATGTCTATAACGTAATTTTCCACACTAAACAGTTTTGCCGATGAAGAGGTTCTTTGAAGATTTGAAAATTGCAATTACTGATAACAGCAGTAAATCAGATAGATTTTTTTAAGTGTGTTACAAGCTAAGTAAGCTCTAAACGTGGCTCAATAGTCTAAACCAAAACACTTCCAGAGTCCGTTGTGACAGAAAGCACATCCAAATGTACAGAGGCTACTTGAAGAGAGCAGAAAGGAAATAGCTTTAAAAACTCTGCAAAACAATTTCCACTGCACACAACCATTTTGAATCAACTGGGAACAAAGAAACACGATGTTGCTCTTGACGGAAACCGCAGTGTTGCTCTTTGCGCTGCCACGATATTCTATCTGGGACTAAAAAAGTGAATGCAAATATATCCTTCTTATGCACAAAATATGGTGTCTGTCTCAAGTCCAAATAAACAACATTGCACTGTCTGGTATTCAAACAATGCAAGTCGCACTGTTATAATTACAAGTACCTAACCTGTAAATACAATTCCTAATATTATTACCCATAAAACTATGAAGACTACCACAGCTATATAACAAACAAAAATTAAAGTAATAGGCCTCACTCCTTAATGCTTTGAAATTAGATTAATAAAAGGTGTATCTTTCAGAAAATGTCCACAGAAGGGAACAGTCATTTAGAAACAAGAATGTTCTTGTCGTCTTTGTCACATTTCTAGCATCCTTTAAAACAGAACGACACTTGAGCACTGAGGTGATAAGATATTTTTGCATCCAAATCAATCACAGACACTGTACCTGTGTCTCCTGCTGCCATAGACGCTGCAAATCAGCTAACGCTAACCGTGTGGAGTTTGTCTACTGTCTCGCACATGTGAAGTTTCAGTTCCATATCAGAGAAGGGTGGGTTAACTATTTCACTCATGCAGGGAGGACTGCGACTTGAGACATATTTAAATGGTAAATTGTACATGGACTCAACTTATATAGCGCTCTTCTACCTTTATCAGGCCCAAAGCGCTTTACAGTAAGGAACTAAAGAAGAACTAAGTAATTTGTGTACCTTAATAAATCCTTTCCGTAGTCCCTCTGGGGGTAATACAAGTGTTAATGGGATGATTGGGGGGTTTTTCATCTCCCCCCGGTGTCTCTGGCAAGAATACCACAATTGCAACTTTTCCTGCACCGGGTCGGAGTCACCAATACACACTAATGGAATCACGAAGAAGAAGCTAACAGGCTAACGGGCAAAGCTAACTGCGGGCTAGCGCCACTTAAACAGTATTTACAGCCAAGTGTGAGTGAAAAAAATGATCTCCATTGTGTAACTGGATGCACAATATCCCTCTCTCCCTTTGTCTTTTCTGTCAGCGTAGTATTTACTCTCACGGACAATTAATGAGTAAACTGAGTCACTTACTCACAGTGGGAAGAGCAGTCAAAATATTTGCTCACGTGGCCGAGTACAAATGCAGAGGTGAGCAGAGGAGTGAAAATATTACTTTAACCTCTTAACCCCAGCCTTAACCGAGCGCATTTTCTCAAGTTTAGCTTTATCCAAATCTAAAAGCTTCTCGACTGGGAGCTTACAGACTACAGTATAGGCCAGAGTAACGCCTGTTTGAAAGCTAAGACCTACAGAGGAGATCATAACTTTTTTGTTGCGCTTTCGTAGTTTTGTTTGGACTCTTTTCCATAGGCTTTTTTGTTGTTTGTTGATGCTTTTCTTCATTGCTTTTTGATGCTTTTTTTTGGTCGTGTTTTCGTCATGTTTCGTCACTTTTTAGTCGTGTTTTTGTTGCTGTTTTATGGTGTTATTGTTGCTTTTCCGGCACATTTCTTTTGTCACTTTTTGTGGCTCTTTTGTTGTGTTTTCATCCTCGTTTTTGTGGCTATTTTGACCATTTTTTTTCAAGAAGCCTTTAGGTTTGGGTAAAGCCAAACTGGAGAAAATGTGCTCAGTTCAGGCGGGGGTTAAGAGGCTAAAATCTGTAAACAGTAGAGACTAAAATAATTAGTCAGTAAAAAGTCAGATTTATGTTTGAGTGTTCATGGAAAAGGACAGTACACCAAAAATATTTGAAAAAAAAAAAGAATTAGAATTTCAATCATCTTCATACCAACATGACTTGACAGATTTTAGAAAGAGTAACTAAATGTTTTATTCAAGTAGTAGTATTCAATAACATCTGTCTCATGTAAACACAAATTAAACTGTCATACTGTCAACTGTCATTAAACTGGCTTATATCAATCATAAAATATGTTTCTGGTGAATGTACGATGACGAGTTGTGAGTAAGGGTTGGCAGGTAATATCAAAAGGTAAATGTTTTGTCAGCGCCATTGGCTATAAAAGCCTTTGTTTGTTTCGTTGGAGCCAGGAGGATCTGAAACCACAAAGCACACGCTCGCACTTCCGGACTGACAGGGAGGACAAGACACAGACCCTTAACTATTAGCATAAAGTGAAGCAGGATCTGACATTTCAGCAGCAGGTGAGGTAGTGCAAGGTGGAGTCACTAGAGGGCAGCACTGGCTCAAATACTACAGAGTACAGCGTCAAAAAGGGAAGCACCTGGAGCATTGTCTCCATGTTTAGACAAACGTTTACAATTCAGTGTCCACTATTATTACAAACGCTTAGTTCAGGGAGTCGTGGCGTTGGCGTCTGAACACAAAGGGCCACATGGAATAATGACACGTGGATTATGTTTAAATCTATTACATTTCAGATGATACATATTAACCTCTACAATTACAAAAATGACTAAGTTTCTATAAAAAGAAAGTTGTTTCTCGCGGTGAAGAAGGGTATTGGAGTTGCCCATGTAGTTAAATTAGGGTCACTGAGAGGAAGCGGTTGGAACTGTCCAGCTTCTAGGGCCAGTTTTAAGGTGATTACATTATCATTATGCGCTAGAACAAAGTTTTTAACCACATAGTCCCTAACTCACAGGCATTTTCTCTAATTGGGGTTTATGGATCTTTTTCCGTGCTTTTTTGTCAATTAGCTCCTTGTCAGACACTTTGGGCTGCACAATGTAGGAAATGTATGCAATTTTTTTCCTGTCAATTATTCTGCTTGTCATTTGAGAGCAGACTGAAATATGAAGTGCTAAAATAATATGTTTATGGAGAGCTAAACTACAGTGTGAGCAAGACCACACCGGGACTGGATATTTAGTCAAAAGTACTGCCAAAAGCTTTGCAGTCTAATCACAACCATACAAATTGCAAACTTGAGCCTCTTGTCATTAAGTTCACCAGCCTTACTCTCACTTCGTCTCATATATTATGTCTGATGGGGGTTTATGACGTCGCTCTTCCCACATCTAAATAGGCCGCCGTTTGTTAAGAGCAATAAAATCAGCTTAGAGAGCGGAAATGATCTTCTAAGACAAAATGGCGTCCGTCCACTGGGGGGACAAAAATGAACACAGGACAGTTTTAGACTTAGCCCACACATGAGCACCACGTCGTATGCGAGATCCTGACCAGCCCCTCCATCCCGACACACTGGACAATAGCGGCCATTGAAGGCAATGCGCTGAGACTCTGGGCCCCCACTGTTCCCCACAAGAAACATGCCACAAAAACCTCCTGCTAATTTACAGCTTCGAGCATGCTGGAGAGTGGGCTGAGAGCTCAAACTGCTGACACCGGACTTCCACTTTTATACGCTTGTGCATCGGCTTGAAGGAAAACAAGCCAACTGTGCAAAAGTCATTTATTTAAAGGTCTAAAGTCTGTTAGTGAGAGATATCTAGATACATGTTAAAGGGGGGGTATTATGTAAAATCGACTTTTTCCAGCTTTATATCATGTTATTATGTCATTCCCTCATTAAACACATGCCTGGAGTGTTGCCTTGGCTCATTCACATATTTTTGAGTAATCAGTAAAAACTTAGACGGCAGCCATTTTAGGTGTAGCTGTGCCTCAGTCCTCCTAGGAACGCCCCCACCTCCTGGAGACGCCTCTGGACCTTTCGTCACCAGCCAAGCCACCAACCACTGCTCCTCAGCTCAGCAGAGCCCCCTCCCCGCACAGTGTTGTTGTTTAGATGCCACAGCAGTGTACTGAAGGGGGCGTGTCCCTTCTTAAAGAGACAGAGGCCTATTTCAAGACGTTCAGTACAGCCATTTTGAGAGAGCAATTTTATTCAAGGCAGTTATTTTAATTTACTGCATATACAGACCAACAGAAGGTTACGTCATCATTGTAGTATGCTATAGACTGGTGCTATGTGATTGAAAAAAGCATAATACCCCCTCTTTAATAACCTCAGGTGTGTTGGAGATGAATTTAGTGTTATGTTCTAGGTGCAAACACCCTTTTGACTTCAGCTCACAGTTGTTTAGGGATTTTCTATTGTGCAAAAGTCTGAAAAAAATAGTAATCTAGAGCAGGTTGTATAGTATTTAACCTCTTACCTCCCAACTTAACCGAGCGCACTTTCTCCAGTTCGGCTCTAAAAGCTTCTCGACTGCAGAGCAACAGTGTAATGCTTCATTTGAAAGCTAAGGCTGTGTTTTCAATGCTTTTTTGTCGTGCTCCTCGTTTTTCGAAGGTTTTTCATTGTTTTTTTTTGCTGTTCCTTTTTGTTGTCTTGGTTTTCCTACATTTTTACCACGTTTTTGTCACTATTTTGTTGCGTTTTCATCCTCGTTGTTGTTGCTGTTTTGATGCTTTTCTCAAGAAGCTTTTAGATTTGGGTGAAGCCAAACTGGAGAGAACGTGCTCGGTTCAGGTGGGGGTTAAGAGGTTTAAGAAGCTTCCTCACTCCTTAACATTCTCCGGTCCGGAAACTGTTTAGTTAGTTTAGTTTATGTGTTTATTTGTGCAGGTGGTCTGCTCAAAAGGCGTGGGCCGAGGCAAAAGGCTTCTGAGCGCCCACCCCCCTTTATGGAATCACAGAGAGTTAAACGAGCCTAAACTAGGTTAACCCCGACAGCTTAAGGTTATAGGGCAACGTGTAACTGCTTCCCTCAGCAGCAGATCCAGTTTCCTTCAAATCAAAAGTGGGGCGACCGTGGCTCAGTTGGTTACAGCGTTCATCCATGAATCCAAAGGTCAGCAGTTTGGATTCTGGCTCGGACACTTCACCAGCCGTCTGTGTGAGAGTAGCGTACGAGCGGTCGGTGGTGGTTGGACGGACAGATGGCACAGATTGGCTTCCTCGCTTTCATCAGTCGACCAAGAGCAGCTTACCACCGTCGAGTATGGAGTGAATGAATAATGACTGCAATGTAACGCTTAACTCGCATGTTTATTACAAAGCAAGCCAGTCAAGATGAGTACTGTTTGAATCATACTTGTATTCATACCCTATTGGTAACTAAAAGAGGAAAGATAGTTCATGTGTATCTTGATTGCAAAGGGGGAATTGGGAACTTTAAACTCAAGCCTATTAGCAAAACAAGGAAAGGTTTTTGTGTGTCTGTGTGTGGTGTCAAACTGTGGAAAGGTCTGGAGGATAAGCACTAAAGTATTAAGTCAACTTATAAACGACTCAAGTATGAAATTGAGCAAGAAACGCAAGAGCTCATGTGGATTATTCATCATCGAATTTTGTTAATGTTTTTACGCCTGTTCTGCCTTATATGAATGTTTATAGTTGATAACAATTATCATAGGAAAGACTCGGGACTTGAATTTGCATTTAAATTATTATTCTTTTTTGTAAATGGGGGTGGGGATAAAAAAAGTGCTACTTCATCCCACTCCCATTCGAGCATGAGAATAAGCTCGATTGTGTATCCCATGCATTTACGAAACATAATGTACATAAGGAAAAATGTATTGGTTTGTAAGTCGCTCGAATAAAATGATGATCATTCAAAGGAGAACAATAGCATAAGCCTGTCACAATAATTACTATATCAACTCATTGTAAAAGTAAGATGAGTTCAATTGTATTTAATGTTTATTGTGGGATATTTTAAGATGAAGGACTTTTCGAACAAATCTATACTGTCATTTTCAAGCTTTAGAGGCATTAAAATGTCTTCAATAATATCGTTTGTCGCAATATTTTCCTGCCTCGATATATCAAACATCAGATTTAGTTATCGTGACAGTATTGGTAAAAGTAGTAGTAGCAGTTCTTAAAGGGGGGGTATTATGTAAAATCGACTTTTTCAAGCTTTATATCATGTTATTATGTCATTCCCTCATTAAACACATGCCTGGAGTGTTGCCTTGGCTCATTCACATATTTTTGAGTAATCAGTCAAAACTTAGACGGCAGCCATTTTAGGTGTAGCTATGCCTCAGTCCTCCTAGGAACGCCCCCACCTCCTGGAGACGCCTCTGGACCTTTTGTCACCAGCCAAGCCACCAACCACTGCTCCTCAGCTCAGCAGAGCCCCCTCCCCGCACAGTGTTGTTGTTTAGATGCCACAGCAGTGTGCTGAAGGGGGCGTGTCGGAAAGCTTCTTAAAGAGACAGAGGCCTATTTCAAGACGTTCAGTACAGCCATTTTGAGAGAGCAATTTTATTCAAGGCAGTTATTTAAATTTACTGCATATACAGACCAACAGAAGGTTACGTCATCATTGTAGTATGCTATAGACTGGTGCTATGTGATTGAAAAAAGCATAATACCCCCCCTTTAAGTAGATATTTAGCTGTTGTTATTGTCGTCGTTGGTAAAGTCATTTTTAAGAAACAACACTTCTCCGTCAGTACAGCCTGAGAGTTCTTATTACGCCTCTCATTAAATCCCAGATTTCAATTATCACGATCCTAAAGATAAAACACTGGGAGAAAAAAAAGAAAGTCTGTGGGGAGCGACAGGCCTAGTTTTACTTTGGAGCCATTAAACATGTCGCAGCCTGCAGCGCTCAGGACCTGGTTTCGCTGAATCAAGGTGAAGGCAGGAATGTGGCCCAACAAACTCAACTAAATGGTACTGTAGGAGCACGCTAAGCTATTTTGGTACAACTTTAAACTACGCTTTGTATTACTTCACACCTAGAAGTAATCTGTGCTTTACTATACATTTATGAAGGGTTAGACAGACACAAGTAAGTTTAGTGGCGTGCAAGAGTTTGATAGTACTATACATGTATGCCTTGCATTTTGTTACACAATGGCTACACACTTAAATAACCGAGTCCTAACGTTTCTTCGACAGAGCTTCTCTCAGTCCGAGCTACGTCAAACCACAGTCAGCTGATTTGAATCTGGTTAGCATTTTTATTTTGACTACCTTCGTCGTGACACGGGAGACGAGGGCGGGGAGCGGCTTAGCACGCTTGCCGAAATTTGCGTACGGTTTGGCCCTAATGGATGGTACAGTACAAGCCGAAGCCTAAAGAAGAGCCCCCTTTTTCTCCTTTCTAAGCCTTTGTCAGTCAAAGCAAGCCGTGACACGATCCAAATAACACGCCGCGGTCCCCAATACAAAGGCCGGGACTGTGGGGATGCACGAAAACAAGTCTGCCATATTTGAAGTTAAAATGAATGACTTGCAGCTTAGTCATATGCCCCGAGGGTGATCACGACACAGGATAGGCTTTTATGGCCCCGAGCTGGTGAGAAAAGGCACTGCCTGTCACCTATGTCTGAGAGCAGCGAAATGGTTTTGTAAAGTGTGGGGGAAATCGTCTACATTATGTGATAAATAGATGAGAATGTCTAGTATAATTGTATATAGGGCTGGAATCTCCAATAAGTAGCCCTTTCCACGTAGCTCCCCAAAGTCTTTCTACATTTCTACACACGCCTGATGTTCTGAACAATCTGAGAACATCTAGGTAAATATGGTAACGTGTTGTAATTGTGTTATCATCCTGACCACTAACTTGACCACTTAAATCGCAAAGTTACAAAAAAGGCTTGAAAGATATGACCAGTCTTAATCATGTCTCCTAAATCAAGCTAAGCTAATGCAATGACACTTCCATGCAGGGAGTATGATTTATATCGGGGAGGGAAAAAAGTTGCCGTCAGCAGTTTCAAATCAAACTCGGATGCTTCTTATCTCTGAAGTCTCGTAAGGCAGCAGGGACAGATCAGATTAGATCAAAGCAGCAACACTGCAGTGCTGCGACTCAGGGATGTTCCTGTATTTCCCAAGACAAACAGTGACAAACGCTCACTTCATCACTTCGTCACATGTCAATGAGAAACCGGTGAATAATAAAGAAAAGATGCCTCAATATACGGGAAGACAGGAAGGAAATTGAAGCTACATTAATCATAGTCATTGTTTTTTTTACCAATAAAGGTTTGTTTAACATTATATCTTCACTCACCTATGAAGGGTATAGAGGCCAGAGAGTCGTCCTCGATGGGCAGGGGTGCGAGGCTGCCGTTGGGTTTGCGAGGGGCGCCTTCCCCCGGGTCCTGGTCCGGGGAGAAGAGCGAGGGCTCGAGTCCGTCTATAGGCAGAGGGTAGTGGGCCTGCCTCATGTTCTGAGCGTTCCTTCGTCCCGTGGGGGTTTCTGTCTCAAAACCACCTCCTGCGCTTGTGCCACCGCCGCCTCCTCCCCCGCGCCCCGCTCCCTCTCGTGGTTCGTGGGTCGGTACGAGCGGTCCTGTGACTCTGAAGCGCTGGAGGAGAGCGGGGAGGAGGTGGAGGACACAAGGGGCGCGGCGGGCGCGACCTCCGGTGGGCTGGTCGGGTTCCAGTTCAAGTGTGGGCCAGAGTACGAGGGGTCCCTGAAGGAGTGCGCCTGCATGATGCGCCCGGTCTTACGGTAAAAGGAGGGGCTGTAGCTGCGGTACCCCACCGGCTGGTCGTCCATGCTCTGTCCGTGGGGCAGGCGCCGGCTCTGGGGCACGGCCTGCTGCTGAGGGGCCTGGGGGTGCGGTGCCGAGGGGTGCTTGGGATGGGGCTGAGAGTGTCTGGAAACTGAAGGTTGAGGGGGAACATATTGCCCGGCCTGTCGTGAGTTCCTGGGGGGCGGCTGAGGGGGCTGCTGGTTCCACGCGGGCCGCTCAAACCGAGGGGAGACTGTGGTCCTGTCCAGCATCTCCATCGAGCGCCCGTGGTGGTCGTACTGGGCCAGCAGGTTCTCAGAGCGTGTCCGGGTGTAGTTAGAGGAGGTGTGACCCCTTCCTGGTCCTGTCTCATAGTCCCCATAGGACCAGTAGGGCTCACCCTGAGGCCCCGGTCCAGACTGCTGCAGGAGGAACAGTGTGTCCTGGGACGCGCTGTGGGGCCAGCCTCCGGAGCGCTGCTGCTGCCTCTTGTATTCGCTGAGCCTGTCCTGAGAGTAGCTGCGCTGTCGGCTCTGTGTGCTGCGCCCCGGGCGCTCGGGCCGCTGGCTGTAGTACCAGTCTGAGAGCGCCTGCTGGGCACGCTCAGTGCGGACATGGGGCTGGGGCATCGGGGGACTGGTCCAGGCTGAGCTGGACTTTCGGGGTGAGGCCTGAGAGGAGGTGTGGTTGGGGTAGTGCACCTGCAGCGGGCTGGACAGAGGTCCCGAGGATGAGGATGAAGAGTAAGACCGGCCTCTGGTTTGACCCTGGGGCTGCTGACTGGTCATCCCGTACTGGATCTCCTCTGTGCGATGGGCGGGACTACTGTGTCCCACGCCCCCTGGGTCTCCGGGACGCCCCTCCTGCCAGCTGGCGGGGCTGCCCACAGCAGAGCGGTTGTCCAAAGGTGAAGAAGGGCCTGAGGAGCCGGGCCAGCGTGTCCAGTTATCCAGCTGGTTCTGGCCCATAGATCCAGGCGAGGGCGTCCCGGCAGGGGGCTGGGACTTGGTGCGAGGGTAACAGATGGGAGGGGGCGGCGGGAGGTGGTCCGCTCCCCCGGAGTATGGCTCGTTGCCTGTCAGGTAGGCATCATGGGAGTACGCCTGGGAGGATAGGTTAAGAAAAGGTGAGAGTGCAGCACATACACATTACTGTAGATCTAAATTAATCTGTCAACAGAGCAACATAAACCATAAGCAGAGACTGTATGAAAACATGTGCATTACACAGCAACATGTTCAAGTGGAACAAACCTATTACCACAGTTAGTCCCTCAGGGCCTCTGTTCTCAGAACAAACACCACAAACATGCATGTCCTCACAACATTGTACAAAAATCCGCATTAACCTTGAACTATTCACGAAGAACTTTCATTAATAACAAGTCTATTATCTTTTACAATCAATTAACAGTATTTGGTTGGCACTTATTTATACATTTTTAGAACAAATCTATTAGGCTTGAAATTAGTCATTTATCAAATACTCGTCCAACACACAACTTCAAACATAAAAACAAAGCAAAGACATTAAAGGCAACCTGTCTGAGCGTCTCAGGACAGGACACACATGGATCCTCACCGACGCTCGCTCTGAAGCTAAACCCTGTTGTCCTTGTGTCGTTATAGCGCCTCGTCTTTTTCCTTAATTCCGTTTTCTGTGCGCTTTTTTTCCCAGGACTTTATCTGTTGCTGGTCTTGTTTTGTCCTGTCTCAGATCTTTCCAAACTCTCTCTCTCTCTCTCTCTCTCCTCCCTGCGCTTCACTCCACCCTGTGGGAGTGTGCAACGCTCGTGATGTCATGCTAGGAATGCAGCACATACAGGCACAGCTCAAGGGGAGGAGCGCGCGGACACAAATCGGTCTATAGTTTCGGGACGTGCCACTTCCCTCAAAAATGTGCCCCAGATTTGAACACGTCTCGCACAATAAAATAGCCTCGTTTACGTGTTTGTTGAGTCGTTACCACTGTAGGTCGAGGGGAGGGAACAGAAGATGGTGCAAGTCCGATCCTGTGAGTGACGCGCGCGCGGAGCGTCCAAAAAAAATGTACAGCAGGAGCAAAGACGCTTTTCCAAAATGGAGGCGTTGACGGACCAGGACACCAGCAGCTTGTGACGAGCGCGTGTTGTAATGTAAACACAGAGGAGGGAGTCCTGAGTCACGGCCGACAGAATCTGTGACATTCTTTGACAGTGAATCTTGCCTCAAGTGCAGCCCCAAAACACACCACGCCGCATTTTACTTATGGTTAACAGTAGTAATTATGCAAACGTGCGCAAAGTATGCAGACAGCAGAAGGTGACCTCAAAGTTAAGGACGATGTACTGTATATTCTGTATTATACCATGGTCTGGGTGAATACTCGATTCTGATTGGCTGGAAGGTGTCCATTAAAAAGTGATAATGTACACCAGTTAAAAAAAAACAGTTAAATCACCTTCTATATCACTCCACTGCAGCTGTTTCCATAGTAACGGTAAACAATTGAGATGGAACTACTTTCAGGTAAAACTGATTAAAAAGTGAAATAACTCCTGTCCAGGACTTAAAAAAATAAGTAAACAGGTCCCAATGAACAGTTTCAGTTTGCCGGACCATGGTATAAGCACCACTCCGAGGTGTCCATTATCAGAATAACTGGACTCCGAGGAAGCAGCCCTCCACGTCGTCCAGTTATTTCTGATAATGGACACCTCGTCGTGCATTATCCCTTACTTATTATTTACTGTACTGTAAATTTCTCTTAGTGAATGGTCAAAAAAATCTAAAACCTTTTTTTTTTTTTTGTCTTCTGCATTGATCTAACACCGAAACTATTCCAACCGGTTAATAGTTGCGTCTCCTGCAGTCTGCAATTCATTCAGGAAGCTTGTCATTTCACAATACGCAGTTAAAGTATTTTTGGCACGTTTTGTCCTCCTCCTCTTAAGTATGCGGCTCTAAAACCATTCTTTGCCACGTTACGCCATACCACAAAAATGCCCAGCATAAGTTAAAAAACACACTCACCAACTGCAGCACGTCTTCATCTTTGGGCATAATCGAAAGCTCCAACACACTCTCGCTGCGAAAAGAAGGGAAGGTATGAAGATAAACACGAGCGGATGGAGTAATGTGTACATTCCACTGGAAATAAATGACCAGCGCTTGGAATACTAATAATAATCTGCAAAGTGATACTGCTGACGGGAGACTTGTGCTTTTCAGTAACTGCATAGTGTTGTCAGGCGTTCACTACTGACGCTATTGTTCAGTCCAGAACGGATTATCACGTGTGGTACAAAAATGAGCTTGTATTTCAGCTCTTCAACGTGAGTAAACAGAGTCCGTACCTGTTCTGGATGAGAGCGATGACCTGCGAGTACGTCTTCCCGAGAACACTCTCCCCGTTCACTTTCACCAGCCGGTCCCCTGCAAAAAAAAAGACCATTCAGAACCATTAACGAGACGGTTAATCCAAAAATAATGTTCAAGTACATATTACTACTACTGCAAGGGCCACAAAGTACAGCGTTACTTTTTCTATGGGGACCATCCTTTAGACCACTGGTTCCCAAAGTGGGGGTCGGGACCCCTCGGGGGATCGCGAGGCATTGAGTGGGGGTCCCCAGATGATTTTAGGATGAAATAAAAAGAAAAAAAGGCAACTGTTTTTGATATATTTTCGAGTGTAAAACAGCATATCATTTGTGAAATCCATTCATATAGTTAAAATAAACAGTTTAAATACATCTTAACTTGATTTTAAAATGTGTTTTCTTCCCTAAAGTAGCGTAAGAAGCAATAACTTTATACAATGGGGGTCCCGAGTTGTTTATGTGTCAATTTTTGGGGTCCCAGCCAAAAATGTTTGGGAACCCCTGCTTTAGACCAAAATCCTTTTATTTGTGTACGGCATTTGACCGACGAATGCTTAGTAAACAAGGACTTATTGGACAGCGGAAAAATCATGTTTGGAATTTGGAGGAGTCCCAAGAAATAAGACGCTGCTGCTTTCCCCAGAGCCAGCAAGGGTGAGTAAAACTACGGCGAAATTGTTCCATTTGGGTAATATAATGCGTATTGACAGGCAAGAAGCTCCAGTAACTACTTCATAATAATATAAATAATGTCTCATAAAAAAGCCTAGAAAACTCTCCAGTGCTTTATTCACCATCACACGCTTTCTTCATGCTACACATTCACGGCGACTGGTTGTGTGACAGTTTTTTGATGGCTGTGTTTTGGTTAGTGGCGTTTGCTTTGGGGGAAGGGCTGACACCATGTTTTGGGTCAATATTGCCTCTTGCAAAGTTGAAAGTGTTGAACAATGTTGTATGTGTGTAATAGACGATCACAACAATGGCATAATGCGTCTCCTTTAAGGTTTATTCGCTACTTTGCCGACTTTAGCATATAAGCAACGAGTAAGTAATAAACAATCAGGCTTGAACAAAAGCAAATATGACTGTCGTCTAATGGACAGCATGGTATTTGTAATTACGTACAGGAGGGTGTGGCAAACAAAACAAAAGAGGTGATTCAAATGAGATCTAGTAGTAGCATAAGCTCTCAAAGTTTGGAACCTCTTCTGTATAAAGTATGATGTCAGATTCGTTCTTATTATTTCATGTCGCACTGGTTTGCCCTGTCTGGGAACACTTCCACACTGCCGTAACCTTCAGCTACACCGGAGCACTGAAGCTGTCACACCGGTACCTGCTTCACCTCTCTGGGCTTTAACAATAAAACTTCCTGCTGACAGAGCGGCAGCTAATTTACATAATATTTGCTTTTCAAGTGACATGAAACTTGGCAGTATCTAACCCGACGAGTGCCAAGGAAAACGTTTACATATTTGTGCTCCAATATTTGTTTTAGTGCTGACCTAACTACTGATGATGTATGAATGAGTCTAAATGCAAACCAGCGACAAGTAATTCAATGCAAAGTGATAAAAACCTAACCTAAACCTAACCTAAGTCAACAAATGTAAAGTCCTATTGGGATTGTGGACACTCATTTTGGATCAACAGGATTAAGACTCTTCCACTTCCACTCCATAAATGCTCCGTAACTGAAGTGTTGTTATCATTTTTCAATAATCTTCATGTATAATTATATATATCTGCTGGCCTGTCTTTCTGACCAGTGCTCCAGTGGGGTAAGAGTTACGTCACTTGACCTCTGTGTTGGCCCTCACATACAGATAAACAGGTTGGGAAGGTTAATGCTGTCGTCCATATGTTACCTGTGCAGAGGCCTGCCTGGTGCGCGGGACCCTTCTCCCTCACGTTTTTAACAAATATGGTGTCCATCGGCTCCATGTGGCCCTTCTGGTACCCTGAAACAGAACACAAACACATTGGATATTTACTGGATTAGCATTAAAATCACAAGAGCAGCTACTTTTAAGAACGTTCGACACCTGCAATATTTAGGATTTTTCTGTCTGATCAAATATTAGCTAAACTTTTTTCTTTATTTTTATCAGCTTAAAAAGAAACTACAAGTAAATAAGCTTAAAAATAAACTGTACATTAACCTCTGTCTACATATACCTAATTTTAATAACTATTTTAAGAGGGAATCTGAATCATTGAAGTAAATATAATCTGAATGGACGTGGGAGTCTCTGTTCCTTAGGCTGTAGTTCTCCGCTGTGTCCAGTAGAGGGCAGACTGGCCCTGAGCAGAGCTGGTTTGAGCTCCACGATATTACATCATCTGCTGCAAACCCTCTGTGTGAATGGTTTTAATTTACGACCCGATCATAGAGAAAACGGCCAGAGCACTTACCCTTTCCGTTACTGTTGCCATTTTCTTCGTCCTGCAAAGAAGAAGAAAAAAAAGATTAAATCAAAGCTTAGGCTTGAACGAGGTCTATTAACAAAGTAGTGGAATTTATATTTTCTGGTTTAACGTTGAAGCCACAACCACAATTAATTAAAATAACACAAATTAATTGAAAAGTCTTAGAAATTAACATGGAATTAGGGAAATATTATAAGTTTGTGGTAAATCTGAAAGCTTCTTCTTACAGCCTATAGACCAGTGTAACGCCTCATTTGAAAGCTAAGACCTACAAAACTGATCTAAGATTTTCCTTGCGTTGTCGTCTCTTTCTTGTCGCCTGTTTTGCTGCATTTTTGTTGCTTTTTCACCACATTTTTGTCACCTGTTTTGATGCTTTTTTTGTGGCATACTGCTACTCTACTACTACTGTCATTTGACCCGTATTAAACTCTATTAGGCTTTTCTCTTTCCCGCCAAAAGTATCACCTGAATTTTCACACATCCAAAGCCCTGAACCCTCATGAGCGCATTTCCATTACCTAAGGGGATCATCAGAGAAGTGTTTACAAGCACCTCCGAGTGCCTATCTGCCTTGGCATCTCGCACCACGCGCCTAAAAGACAAACCTGCGTGTTTTATGAGCTCATGATGTTAGGGTGATGCTCCAGGACACACAATGGTGACATCACACATCCACAGTAAGTATGGTATAAGAGTAAAAGGAATTTAATCAAAAGACAAAGTATAGATATTGCCAAAAAAGAGAGCCTCAGTTCAGTTTTAATCTTTCAGCATATCCTTGTATAGAAGAAAGGGTTGTCAGAGCAACCAGCAGTCGCTACCAGCAACAAACTGGAGTGGATGTGACTTTCCAGGGGACACAATGACAGATTAGGCTCGGGCGGGGTTCAAACTAGCAGCCGCCCGATGAATGAAAATGGTTTGATATTCAATAACTCACCAAGGTATGAGAGAAAATGTCAAATTTGGCAAGTGTCAAAACAAGAAGGGATTGATGAATGAAGATAAAAAAGGGAAATATTTTTGAAAGGAGGCGATAACAGATAAGACGTTGCTTAAAAAGTCATGAAATTTACGACAAAACAACAAATTACCGTCTCAAAATGAACTGATCACCCGAGTTCAAGCATCAACATGAATGCGTAGCGATACTTGGTAGCTGCAGTTTATCTACAAGCACAAAACTCCTGCACTATAGTGAGCTGAGTGGACAGTTTGGGGTTAGCAGAGCGATGGCCTGACCGCTGCCGGGCTTTAGGCAGAGCTGAGTGGGCTAATTCCTGGATCGGGGCACACAATGGTGGGGGTTTAGAGGCAGTGAAAGGAAGGCAGACGACCCTGGGACGAAGCCACGAGCCGGGGACGCTCCATCACCGCCGCCACGGACCAGGCCCCGGTCGCCAGCAATAACTATGGATGAGCAAGTCGAGAAAGTGGAGCAAACCGCACTTCCAGAGACATTAGTAACAAGTGGGATTAATGTTACAGGCTAAAGCACTGTGGATTACTTTACTGTACAAAATGTCTTGTCTAAATAAAGTCCCTCAATAATAACCATGACATTTAGAATAGCAGTAACTCCATTGCTAGATATTGGCCAATAGATTTGGGGCATGCTTTATGGGCCTATTTGAAATTTAGACTGATTATAGGCTGGTCCATCCAGACACAAGGACAGCATACAAACTCAACACAGGAACAACCCCTCCCGGCTCAGGAATCAAACCTGTAACCTTTTCACTGTGAGGAAGTGACACTACAACCACACAGGGAAAGATACTTCACCAACCTTATAGTAGGAATGGGTGTACGTTCTGTGGGGAGCCAGTGGAGGTAAGCTTAAGCCGTTTGGAAATGAGAACTATAAGCCTTTTTTTCAGTATGTCAGATAATGGCTTACGTAATTCAAATTCAACAGTTCCTCCCACCTTTAACCGAGCGCATTTTCTCCAGTTCAGCCTTTACACCAGAGTAATGCCTCATTTGAAAGCTAAGACCGACAAAACTGATAGTGACTTTGTTGTGTTGTCGGTGCATTTTTGAGGCATTTTTGTCTGTTTTTTGTAGGTTTTTTTTATCTTGTTATCGCAGGTTTTTCTTTACGTGTTATTGGTCCTGTTTTTGTCATTTTTTTGCTTGCTTCTTGGTCACCTTTTTGGAACTCATTTGTGGCTTTTTATGGCTCTTTTGTCGCTTGTTTATTGTGTTCTTTTGTTGCTCTTTATGGTCATTTTTTTGGTTGTATTCTCATCCTCGTTTTTGTTGCTGTTTTGACGCTTTGTTCAAGAAGCTTTTAGATTTGGGTGAAGCCAAACTGGGGAAAATGTGCTCAATTGAGGTGCGTGTTAAGGGGTTAAAATAAAATGTACATGTCGCTTTTATAATCTAAGTAGTTGCACGATACAGTAATAGCATTAGGGACGACAGAGGCTCAGTTGGTAAGAGCGTTCGTCAGACTCGCATCCTGGCTCCTGGTGTAGACTGTCATGGTGAGAAACACTTCACCCAATGCCTGTATGTGAAAGTAGTTTTGTACAGGTCTGTGGCGGTCATGGTGGAGCTTGGCAGCCTTGCGACCCCAGGGCAGTTGAGGCTACAATAGTGAGTGAATGAATGATGACAACAATGTAGCACTTTGTGAAGCTTGTCGATTCAGGGTTGTAAAGCACAATACAAGTGTAAGGCATTATTACTATTAGAATGGAAAGAGCATGGCACCTAATTATGGTAAGTAATTACTCAGCAAAGCGGAGCACACACCTGTCCTTCTACAGTTGGAACATGGTTAGTATTTTCTTGCTCATATGTTCCCGCTGGCCACTGATAAGTGGACACGCGAAGGTAATTTGGGAGTAGCTTTTCGATAAGAACAAGTGTCTTTCATTGTCGATTCTTATTGTTCCGAAACCGCATGTGACCCTGGAGGCAGAGGGGAACCAGGACTACGCCAAGGCCAGAGCGGGACACGGCAGCATTGGGCCTATTGTCTCGGGACAGGCCTTGTACCGCCGAGGCTTCCTCTGAGTGGTACCAGCCTGAGACAACAGACTCCATTCATAGCGAGGGCCTGTGTGCAGCTGCGGGATGGAGGGTGGGTATGATAATAATAATAGGGGTTTTGTTTTAGAAGCCTCACCCATAAGCCTCAATTTCACATCTGGAGGCATTTGCCCCCACACCTAAAATCACCACAGAGGAGTGTTAGCAAGCACCAGAGCAATTTGGGATTCAGACTGAATGAAAACAAGGTCAAGGTAGCACTTTTGAGAGGCTGTGCCAGAGTGGGACGTGCTCCTATAATAAAAAGAGCAAAACATGGTCTATTTTATTATTATTAATATTTTAAGGGCCTGCTGTTGTTTTAGCACATCCCTTTTTGTCATGTTAGTTGCTATGGATGTCACAAAGCTGAACTGCAGAGCTGCAATCTGAACTTATCATGCAAAATGGACTTTTTTCTTGTGTTTGATCTGTATTTTTATTAATTTATTGAGGGAACATACAACTGTCGATGGCCGGCGCTCACCTTGAAGCTGTTGTTGTGCAGGGCGGACTCCGGAGGGTAGACGATGAAGTGGCGCAGCGTGAACCCAAAGCCCTGGGAGTTCTTGTGCAGGAGCAGGGTCCGGGGGCACTTCCAGGCCACGCCCCCGTCCCGCCCCGCCCGGGACCCCAGCGGCGGCCGCGGGTTGTCGCTGCTCGAGGAGAGACCATCCCTCCGGCCCTTACCCTGCGAAGAGAGGCGAGATTTGGTAAATGCAAAGGGACCGTAACAGATGCTAAAGTGGGACTGTTGTTATAGAAGCATAGATACGTTTTACTTGGCTCGATATTAATGAAATGTATGGGAAGAGCACCCTTAAAAGGAAACAGTCAAATCAATAGGTAATGTTGTTAGAGCAGACTAACAAGATTCTACTCATAATGATTCATTTAACATACAAAGTCAGGATGGGTGGATTTCAAATGAGCAACATCGAGTCTACCAACATCATCATCAACATGTGTGGTCATCACTGTCAAGGATGTACACTTCCTAAAGCCCAAAGTCGCTGGGGGCAGCTCAGTGACCCCCTTAACAAGAAAAATGTATGGGTGAAAGTTCTCTGCGAACGTTTCAAGGGGAGATAAGTTGTAAGGCCTACACGTACGGTACCAGCTTTTCTGTGCAAGTGGTTCTATTTTCCCAATAAACTTAATAGGCTTGGACATGCATTAGTCTTTGTCTAGTATTTTTAGTCCTAGTTTAGTCCGGGTGCCCCTCTTTTAGGGTGACCAGATGTCCCAGTTTACCCGGGACAGTCCCAGTTTTGAGCCCTCTGTCCCATGTCCCAGTGGATTTCTCCAAAACCATTGATTTGTCCCAGTTTTTTGCAAGCTCTGTCCCAGGTGTCCCGGTTTTTCACCAGTACCACGCCTAAAGCAGCTATTGTAATGACTTCAGGCCACGTGTGCGTCAAATACAAAGTTTGCTTATTGACTGAACCAATTAAACAACAAAAGGTCCATCATCTCGATGCTGATTGGCCCATTTAATTGAGATTAGACTTTTACAAACAGGAAGTTTGACCATTCAACGTGGGTGAAAAAAGTCACAATTTGGCTAGCCCTCAAAACCCCCATTGTGTCCCGGTTTTTAATGTTGGAAAATCTGGTCACCCTACCCTCTTTACAAATTTGACATTTTGGGGAGGAATTGTCTCTTAGGATCCAAAAAGTCACAGACCCCTAACTGAACTATTAATAGTAGGGAGGCACAATGTGTAAGAGAAATACGATATTGTGTATCGCCTACAAATATCCGATACTCAAACGATACACGTTTTGACTCTCACCGCTTTTAAAATACAACTTTCACCAACTATATAGAAGTGAATATGGACATGCTGTATATCATTTTGAAGCCAAGAACCTGGGGAATTCAATCGCTGAGTTAGTATTAACCTCCGCAATTGTATTTTGATCGCCGCACAAAATACCACGGCTAGCAATAGCATGCTAAAGCTAGCGGCAGCCTGCTAATGCTTACGGAAACTAATCAATCCTGGGACAGAAACTATGAAGAAAATACCAAAAGTAGCCTAAAATATAAAATTGGCTACTCGTATAGAGTTCGGGAAAATCCACTGTTACCATGGAGATTCGCCATGTTGCAGCATACATTTTCCGGGGTCGGCCCATTAGTCCGACAACCCATTAGTCCGACGTCTCATTATTCCGGAAATGTCCCAATAAGTAGGGGTTGAAAAATGAAATCAGGTTCAGGCAAGACTCCACTGGCCTTAAGGTTAGGGCCAATGGTTGCATATGGATCTCTAATCCATGGGTTAGAGATGTCGGACTAATGGCACCTCTGCTCAATGGTAAATTTTCGGAATAATGAGACGTCGGACTAATGGGTTGTCGGACCAATAGCATGGCACCCATTTTCCATAAACTAACATGAGCTAAAAACAGTGTAAAAAGTTGAGGAAAAAAAGACATGGAACAACTCCATTAGCTGCCGAGTCACTACAGGTAAATACATCAAACTCACTATGGTGTCCAAGTGTTTTAATGTGAACAATAACTCTAGTATTTTACCTTTTAAAATCTCCATGAGTTTATTATTGCTGATAATCCCATGATGCTTAGTGGTATGACATCACAATCCTGAACTCTATTAGTTGTTTCTATTAATATAAAACTGACTGTCCCAAAGATACAGTAGTGTCGAAAATCCAGGGATCCTTGCTAAATGGTTTTTCCATTAGTTTATTAACAGATATAATTGATAATTAAGTCACATCAGGACAAGAACATATAATACTTTATTGATTTCACAAAGGAGATAAGAGGACCGTTCACTTTTTCACTAGAGAAAGACACTTTTAAGAAAGTCTCTTGGTATCGGTTAATATCGGATATCAGCAGATACTCAAACCCCAGTATCGGTGCATCTCAAATGAATTGCAAGGCTAACCAATCATGACAACCACTAACTAACAACCGTTTCTAATAACACTTGAGATTTACCCATATATACACGTACATGTTTTTGACCTGTGGGAGAAAGCCTGAGGGAGCAGACCTCACACCAGACTGAACGACGCGTAAAAGAGCTTCTTAAATGTAACTTGAGTCAAATCAGCTTTAAATACCGCATGGATTAAAAACAATGGGCGTTGGATTCGAGGAATTGTTTGCCCCGGAAAACAGTTCGGTAAAGCCTTAGATTAAATAGGTAAAGGAGATAATGGGGAAGTATGTACAAACAGAATTACCAGGTCAAATACCAGTGACCCCACAGTGAGGTAATGGTCTACACAGAGGTACAAAAAGTTACAGCCTCTCTTTGCTTTTTACCTAAATTATTCAAACGCTGCACTTTTCACCTCTTCTCTACTTCTCGGCTATTGTTATGACGAAGAAGCAGCCATCGGTAAACGAGGCGAGCTCACTGTAGCTGACGGACACACGTGAGAACTGTCACCCTCCCGCCGCCTCATCGACCCACATGTGCCAGTCAAACACGATCACCTGACCAAACAGGCCCCGGGTCGTCCCAAAGGAGGAGGAGGGGGCAGAGGTATCCCGGCGTCAGAGCTGAGGTCAAGTCTCCTGTGGGGCCAGTCATCCGCAGAATGTTCGTGTGTGTATTTGGATAAACCCAATGAACTGAACTATGTCATTGCGCTTTTACCAAGAGAATTAATCCTTATGAAATCAAACCTCTTAGTGATCAGATGTATGCCACAGTGAATAAGAAGAGCTCAAGTTATCATTTACAGACTATGATGTATTCAGTCGATTATGGACTATAGAGCAGATCGGCCATCTTTGCAGCTGTTAGCATACATTTCCATTGACTAACATTATAAAAAGACGTGGAACAACTCCGTTAGCTGCTGAGTTACTGCTGGTAAATACATCTAACTCACTGTGGTGTCCAAGTGTTTTAATGTGGACAATAACTCCAGTATTTTAACTTTTAAAATCTCCATTAGTTTACAGTTGCTGCTAATCCCATAATGCTTAGCGATATGACATCACATTCCCGAACTCTATAGTGTTAATGTAACAAGGTTATTTTGTTTATTGAATTTCATCAAAAAATATATCTGTTTATTGAAATCATAAACAGCTTTAACACCCCCTTTTATTTGGAGTGTATTTTACCTGGCAGAGGTGGTTTCCATGGCTACTCCCTTTGCTCCTCCCCTTTGACTGCTGTGTGATTAAACAACGGTATGTAACTGGTTGGGCTCTGTGATTTTATGATCATTTCGGTCATTTTACTCAACATATATCAGTTTAATTTGTTTATCTGTAACATAACACTTAAATCTATGTTTTAAGTGATTCGAATTTATTTGGATTTATATTGCCATTTGGTCAAGTTAAGATGTCGTCAATCTTTGTCATTTAACTTGTCAGGGGAGTAACTGCCATAGCTCCATAATAGAGTTTGGGAAAATCCACAGTTACCATGGAGATCCGCCATCTTTGCAGCTGTTGCATACATTTCCATAGACTAACATTAGCTAAAAACAGTATAAAAGGTGGAGAAATAAGCCGTGGAACAACTCCGTTAGCAGTTGAGCTACTACTGGTCAATACATTTACCTCACTGTGGTGTCCAAGTGTTTTAATGTGAACAATAACTCCAGTATTTTACCTTTTAAAATCTCCATTCGATTATTATTGGTGCTAATCCCATGATGCTTAGCGGTATGACATCACATTCCCAAGCTCTATATGTACAGTTGTACAATGTACAGTTCATATTTTGTAATAATACTCTTTTATTTGGTATGGTGTGTATAGTGGCAGAAGACAATGTCAGACCACCTGTAATCACCTGTCCTATCTATTTGTGGTTCCAGAGTTACCAATAAAAGTCACAAAACCTCCAGTGGTTTCGTCATTGCAGCCTGGGTCGAACTTCAAGGGGTTACATCTGGTGCCATGACCCGGATTAAGTCAATTTTTGCAAATAACAACAAGCTGAAAGACTAACAGCTACCGAAATCAGTATTTAAACTTAGAGTAAAAAGTTGTATAACGATAAATGAAGTTATTGTCAATCAGTGGTTGTTTACAATTTGTTTTCGGGATTAGCATTATATTCAAAGAGAGAAAAGGACATTTAATGGAAGCATAAGTCACATTATGCCCCTGGTGGGCCTCAGAGACACTACAGGGGGGCTCCCAAAGCTTGTCTACAAAACAACTACATTGAAAAAAAATCATTTTAAAAGGTAAATACATTTATTTGGAGAAACGTAATAGTTTGAACCAGTATTTAGCTTTACCACCATTGCTAGATGTTGCTTTTTATGTAATTTTAGCTGTAAAATAATAGAAAATTCCTTAGAATAGAGTACATTTTTATGATTTGGGGGGCCCAGAGAGATTTTCGGATCGATAAGGGGGCCGCGATGTCCCGGACTTTGGGAATGGCTGTTTTACACTATATGTAACAAAACCCTGCATCGCATTACTTAATAATGATCACACTTTATTTGAGCCTTCACAAATTGGTAATAGTGAATCTTTGTCCATCTTTGTGTGACTTTTACTTGAGCATATTTTTTTGTCCTGTTTAGACTACAGCAGTGACCAAAATGCTCGTTTCACTTCCACTTTCTCCCACACATTCTGTAATAATAAAGCTTTGCAAAGTCATGAAAACCCTGAGACGCCACACTGACCCGACAATCTCCACAAACTCACTCAACAACAGGAAGTGCGGTGTGCGGGCAGAAGGCAATATCCTATTAATAACCAATGCAATCATCTTCCTGTAGGATCTTTTCTTCTAAAGCAATTTAAAAATGAATTGTATAAATCTAAGCTCAACACGCCTTGTTTCTGTCATCTGGCCATATCAACCACTTTTAAATCAAGCACCTCCCACCCGCTATTCATATAAATGCACTCTTATCCCTGATGTTTTAGCCATGTGACCCAATCCTCCTCCAGCAGCAGAACCATCAGCCACCTCAGCCTATCAAACAACACGCTACATCGGTGTGGGAAAATGCATTGTAAATCAAAGTTGCCATTGTGTTCTACAAAATTAATAAACTTCGAAAAAGCTCTACAGTAAACGTTCTTTTATTCCCTCAGTTTCCCCACATACGTTGCTGGACTGACATCGGCAAGGTCAGATGAAGTGTCTTGCCAAAGGGCACAACGACAGCCGCTGCTAAACAACGTATGCCAGAACATAAAAGTCGACAAAATTGCTCGAAGTTTTGACCGAAGAGCGCAAGAATACTGTATAGAGTGCACATTACGCTGATGGAGATCCATAAATCTATGTGAAAGTTGCATGTTTAGTCTAGCTGTCCAAACAATGAGAAACAAGCCCTTCTATTTTGAACGTGTGGCTTCCAGTGGCATGGAAGCCGACAGAGAAGACGGGGCAAAGTTTTAAGCACCAAAAAAAAAGCGGAAATGACAGAGTGAAGGAGAAAAAGTGAGGAAGAGCTAGAGAGAGAGAGGGTTGAATTCTTGCGCAGGAGCGGTTTGGCCTGGGACAAGTCCAAACAGACACTTTGAATGGGAGAGGGATGGAGGAGAAGGAGGTAGGGGTTAGGAAGTAGAAGGAAGGAAGGAAGGCGGGAGGAGTATCGGGCCGAGGAGACGGGACAGGCTCCAGCACGCGGGTTTCGACCACATGGCCCCTCCCGCGCGGAGCTGGGAATACCAACCCTGTGATTACCCAAAACACACGGGGCTGCCTGGGTCCCGGACAGCGCTGTTCCCACTCCTCCACGGCACCGGACTCTAAGATATGTGTTTAAAGTCAGAACTTATACTTTGAACTCAAATGTCCAATTTTATAGCCACCTAATGACATTTATCACCAGTAGTAATCACTAACATCTCTAAAACGCAACTAATTTGTTGCCTTGAATAATATATATCACCAAAACTGAAATCTCCTTGCTTACAAAAAAATAGCATCTTGTTGCATTGTCCGTTTTTAACAACATAAAAACTCTAGTAGAGGAAAAAATAGAAACTCACTCTCCCAGCAGAATACAATCTACAATGCAATCTAATACAAATACTGAAATGGATGAGATATTATGCAGAAGAGCAAATTTACCATGTTACAATAGTGTTCCCTCATTATTCAACCGTGCAATGTGGGAAAGTGCCTGCTCCTCGAATTTCCCCAACATCTACCGAAGCTTTACAACACAACACGGTGCAGCTCTATGAAGGTACAAATGTTTCAAAGGAGAGATCTGAACATGTGTAAATAAAAATAACGGTGTCTTTTAACGTACAAATACTATACGTACAACTTTGTTTCTATTCAAGTCAGTAATTTACAGGTACAACTCTATAAATTACACATAATTCATACAGAACCTTCTGCTACTACAGTGCTGATGTCCGACAGAAGAAGAAGATATATATTGATATTATATAGCGCCTTTCAGACATAGTCACAAAGAGCTTTTCACTCCATATTCAGTGGTGTTCAGTTTGCCCTGGGGTAGACTGACAGAAACGTTGTCGCGCCAACGGTCCCTCTGACGACCGCCATACATCCACACACACATCATTCATCCTGGCCTATTGTACATGATTTTAATGGTAGGGGAAACCGGAGTAACCCGGAGGAAACGTACGTCCGTGACACCAGAGAGGGATTGGGATTTGTTATGATGGAGAGGAGGAGACTTATAGCGAATATTCAATCAGAAATTCAAACTTTGAATAACATTTTATAACCAACATAATGTAAGATAGAGATCAAGATGTGTTCAAAATGACCACCAATCCCTGTAAAAAGCATAAAGCATTTCAAGCTAATTATTCTTTAGTTTGGTGACTTTTCATAGGTATAATTTCAGGAGTTTGCTGATTTTGTTGCTGAATGGCCGCTCCAGGCAGTCGGACATTGTTTAACCAACTCGACTCTTGGAAAGTTTTTGCTGTGGTTTTGGGTCTAAACTTGACTTCCCATGCAGCAGCCTTTCAGCGCCAGACAAGGGAAACCTCCTCATTGCACCTCTCAGAATAGACACTCGAACCCAAATTTCCTCACAGGGAAACGCATAACAGGAAGAGATACTCACGCCAATTAATTAATCGCCACAATCCCCCCAAAAAACAATCAATAAAAAAGGCCACACAACGCTTCCTGCCGCAAACTGACCTCAAGTGGAAAAATAAAGCATATGTTTTCATAAGCAGCGTGCCTAAGGACATTTCCACTTCAGAGTTCAATTAGAGAGCTATCATTACTATGTTTGGGTATAAATATACAAAATAAGCAGTGCTCGGAGAGGGTAGGATGTTCTCTGTCACGTTTCATTACGAGATCAAGACTTAGCGAGATTAAGCCCGTCTATACTGAAATAATCCATCGAAATCTGCAAAGTGAAGCCGCTTTTGGGTTCAGAGCCCCGAGGATATGGATGCCAGGATCTCTACTGCGTATTTGAATGCTTTTGTTTAGATGATAAAAGCGACATAACTTTTCGCAAGGGAATCAAAATGGCAAATCGTAAGAACACCAAGCGGTACACAACTAAATACCAATAAATCTGAGTTTAGCAGATAATTGTCTTTGCACCTTAGAGTTTAGGGTTACTTTGAGTAGAAAGCGAGAATTGAACAGTCGACTTTCTGGAATGGCTGTAACTGCTGTAAGATGATGCCATTTCTCTCCAATCGTTACTTGTTTAAAAGACTCTTCGCTTCAAGACAATTAGCAAATAAATAAATAAATAATCCAAATGAAGGTCAGGAAGTCAAGAGTTAGTCGTTTAGTCCAAAATGTTTTTACATATATGTTATCAATAATCAAAAGAAATACTATAAAGTTTCAGTATTTGTGATGCAGGCAAAATTAAAACATGGATAAATGTGTAGTGGGAAAAAAGTGTATAGTCAAATAGAATGCATAACAGAATATATATTAGAATTGGTGATACAGTAGCTTTGGGAGAGCAGGTCCCGTCTGATCCCAAAGTGCAGGCACGGAACAATAATGCTCTTTTAAAAAGCTGAGAGCTGCAACCTGTTTGAAAAGTGGAGATTTAGGAGGCTACAAACGCTGACCAGAGTTTAATCCCGGCTGTCTACGTCCCGCACAGAGCAGGGACGTGGCTGCCAAGAGTTAGACGAGGGAGAGGGGACAGTATGCGTAGGGAAAGAAAATAATGAAGTAAAATAGAGATGAAAGTGCTTGAAAGTGGATCGGCAAATTCATTATCTACTACTACCACATCTTCAAATCTTACTAACTCTTGACTAGTCCATGGAGAAGTGTGTTTCTTTATTCATTAAGAAAGTAGTTTTTTTTAAATTTAAAATCATATAACACTTTATACTATACAACAATAAATTGCTAAGACTCACCAGCAAAAAAGAGGGGACACTCAACCACCTCTGCAAGTCTAGATGCATCGTCGTAAGCGTCCCATAATCCCCAATATCATGACTCCAAAACCTTTACAGTTCAAAACAAAGAGATCCAACGCTGAGCCTCCCGCTCTTCTTGGCGTACAGTAACTGAACCTGCGTCGCTAAGTCAATATCAAAACGCGTGCTCCCCAAACCTGTCTGACCCCTTCACCGGTTCAGCCACGGGACGACGGCTGATGGTGCAACGTCAGTTAAACAGGTTTTTTCGGATCCCGCAAAGAGACAACGTGTGCAATACAGCTCATTGTTTGCCATCGTGGCGGGTTGGGTCGCACGCAGCGTGTAACGATATCGTGGTGATGTCATTTATCGAACCATTTCTCCAGAGTGACTTGACTTGGCCATGGCATATCGGAAATAAACATGGAAAATGTCAAAGAGAAAGCTTCCACATAAGGTTTACTCAAAGGAAAAGTGAGCTACTGGCATCTATATTGGATAATATTCCTATGTATTGTCCCCAAGCTGTCATCTGTACCGGGTTGTGTTGCTTCAGTGTTGAGGACGGTTCGCCTCACACCTCAAGAGCTTTAGTCAGCAACTAATGATCATTTAACAGCAGATTGGGCTTACTCTAGACTTATCGACAACTGAGTGGTTAATTGAAGACGGTTGAGAAGCGTTTTCTAAGATGGAAAACTCCTGTATGAATATGAACTTCAGTCTATACGTTTAAAAAAATTTCTCCTTGAGCGTATCAAAATTAGAAATGTTTTAAAACATAATTAAATAAGCAATCAGAAAAACAATGTTTCCATTTGCTCTGATATGTAAAATTTAAAAAAAAAGTGCGATAATAGCGATAATAACATTTATATGGGGAGTAAAAAACATAGTTTGGCGGAAATTTACTAAATTCGGCAGAAAATTCAATTTGGTTGTTCCAATCAAAAAAGTTAATGAAACCCTCGTCATATTTTTCATGGAGTCGCCGTAGCGATGACCAGAACTCCCCATTTACTCTAATGGAAAAATTGCTCATTCTCATTGCTTATACCAGGGGTGTCCAAACCTTTTCATGGGGGCCGCATATTGAAGGGTACACGGGTTGAAGCGCCACAGATCGGTGGTTAGTGCCGCAAAACCTTTGACTAGCAGAGGTTTAAATTGTGCCCAATACCTTTATTGATGCTTAAAACCTTCATGCCAGCTCTGTCTAACAAGAAAATGTTAGTTTTTAGGTTAGAATTGTGTAGAATTATTACATTTAAAATAAAAAGGACTATCTCTGATGATGTGTACCAATTCAGCAAGAAGGCCGAGGAACTTTGGACACCCCTGGCTTATACCATGAGGTTTCCAACGATATATAGTTTTCATACTCTCCACAAAAATCCAACAACAGTGGAAATCTAAACATAGTGAACTGGACTATAAACACAGATTATCATTTTATATTTCAATACACTATTTTTTCTTTAAGTATTTGAAATTGTGCCCATGTAAAAATATCAATGAATGTGTCTAACCTTCCTATTAGAACAGTTGCTTAAAGTTGGCATTATTTCCACTAGGCAAACACTTCAATATGCAGTAGTCGTACTTTCTATGCTACACTGCTTCTCCAAACTACTTTTTCTCCTACCTATTTTTGAAGCGACTGTGTTTGACTTATGAGCAGATGTAAACCAAGCTTTTAGGTACATTTTGTCAGTGAACAAGGCTGCAAATCCTGAACTGATGACGACCGATAACTTTTGAGAAACTTAGCCAAAACAAGCTTCCTCCGCAGACTCCACATCTCACGCCATACAGACACATCGTGCGTAATCACAGATAAACAGCTTATTCTCTTTCTGCAGGTCGTGCACGTACAGTACTTTCTCCTCCCCCATTTAAAACACATGCATTCCTGTCCCGATTGTGGCATTTCTAAACCGTGTCACTGATTTAGATGCGGAGGGGGGGATGGTCGCCGCCCAACACATGAAAAAAAAAACGCAGAAATGAACAAATATTATTCAACGCAAACACGCGAAACCTAGTTCTCGTGGGTGACTCCGCGGATGCCCTGTATTCTGGGGGCATTTTGAGGGGGATGGGGGAATCTCGCACGCCTTGCCTTCTGCCCCCTCCTCGCACCTAGAGCTAAAAGTGGCACTTGCATCTCATATGTTTTCTCAAGGCACGAATAAGCAGCCATTTAAGCACAAAGATCATCTGTGTGTATGTGTCCTTGTAATATGGAAATTGAATGTAGGGCTGCAACTAACGATTATTTTGTAATCGATTAATCTATCGATTATTTTTATGATTAATCGAGTAATCGCTTAGCTGTGAATTGTGTAGAAAATTTTTATTTTTTCATTTTTTTTTATCACAAAAAGCTAAAGTGGCACCACTTGAGGACGTATTGATGACGTAAACTTAAAGTAAATGTTGGAGGCTCTTGGTGCTAATTCTGCTTTCTGATTGGATGAGACACAGACAGATATTGATGAAATTTACAATGTACAAAACACTACAGACCCAAACTATAAAAACAAAGTAGGTTTTCATCAAAAATACTACATTTTCATGTCATTTTTGCTCCATTTGAGTCTGTGTGAACCAGAAAACGATTAATCGATTACTAAAATAGTTGTCGACTATTTCAATAATCGATTAGTCGTCGATTAATCGATTAGTTGTTTCAGCCCTAGCTAAATGCTTTACACACTTTTAACAATGGCCACATGTCAGTTTTTTCTGAAGAGGGCAGCTCGACTTGTGTCACTTACAAGAGGAATATCATGTGAAAATGCTATAAAATATTAAAGAGGGGGTATTATGCTTTTTTCAATCACATAGCACCAGTCTATAGCATACTACAATGATGACGTAACCTTCTGTTGGTCTGTATATGCAGTAAATTAAAATAACTGCCTTGAATAAAATTGCTCTCTCAAAATGGCTGTACTGAACGTCTTGAAATAGGCCTCTGTCTCTTTAAGAAGCTTTCCGACACGCCCCCTTCCGCACACTGCTGTGGCATCTAAACAACACTACTGTGCGGGGAGGGGGCTCTGCTGAGCTGAGGAGCAGTGGTTGGTGGCTTGGCTGGTGACAAAAGGTCCAGAGGCGTCTCCAGGAGGTGGGGGCGTTCCTAGGAGGACTGAGGCATAGCTACACCTAAAATGGCTGCCGTCTAAGTTTTCACTGATTACTCAAAAATATGTGAATGAGCCAAGGCAACACTCCAGGCATGTGTTTAATGAGGGAATGACATAATAACATGATATAAAGCTTGAAAAAGTCAATTTTACATAATACCCCCTCTTTAAATCAAACGAGACACTAGACACCGTTTGCCTGCACATGGATCATATGTAAGTTCACACAACCAGGCCAATCACAGTCAGTCACTGGTCAGTCCAGAAACATCTGCTATGATAACGCTACTATAATTGTGTTATAAGATGTAGCAGATAACTGTCCTGCACAGATGAGGAAATGGTTGAGATTACACAAACACCCACATTGGTTTCACTTCCCACAGCAAGAAGATATTGTGGTGTGGTTGTCTCTATACCATAATGGACTTGTAGAAACTGCCTCCTGATCAAACAGTTTCCCTTAAAATGCAGTAATTTGTCAGGTTGGGAACGGATATTGGAGACACTGATGTATCCACTGGTCAAACAGGGGTCATTAAGGAAAACCACCATCAATACACAATCAATATACAGTAATCAGTACATGGCTCTTGCCCGTAAACTGTGAGAAAACCTTCATCTCGGTCTACGATTCTGAAAAGCACGCTGCCGCTCCTTACCCAGGGCTGGTATGAGCTGTGCCCACTCGGCATGCCGGTCAGCGTGGGGCTCGGGGTGCCGCGCAGCACCGCCACCCAGATGCAGCGCGGTTCAGGGGAGCTGCAGTCCACCCCCACCGCGTTCTGAAAGCTCCAGTCGGGCCGGGCCGCCGTCTGGGGGCACGGGAGCATGGCAGCGGGCATGTGGGCGTGTGCGGCGCTCTCAGCTACGCACCGGCCGCATCGTGCCTTGCTCACTCAACTTGCCCCGGTAAAAAAGTCAGCTAACTTTGCACCAACCCTGCGAGTCCTTCATTCAGCGGTCTCGCCTGGTCCTGGCTCCATTTGTCAAATAAAAAATAAAAAAACTTTAATCCCGCAAGTCCCACATCCCGATTTCTCCTCTTCTTCTCGGTTGAAAAGATGGAAAGCGAATGAGCGGGAGTGAGTTAGTCCTTTAAAAGGGGGTTGGTGAAGTCCAGATGCATGACCAGATGGAGCAGAGCTAGGTCTAGTTTCACTCTAGACACACACACACACACACACACACACTCACTGTAAAAACAATTGACATCTCCTGTCCTCGTGGGCTGGTGTCCGGGGATGTTCTGCGTACAAAGCTGCAGAGTCCAACCCCCCAAAACACTGTGGGTTGGCTGTCCTCTCCTCTGGCCCTCCTCCCGCCCTGTCCTGTCTCTCTATCTAAATCTGGCCATCTCTCTTTCCCAAAAATGTAGCTCGATTCAACTTGGCAAGCATCCCTATCTTTACAGGCGAATTCAGCCTGAGAAATGGAAGTAGTCTCCAAAAAAATGTAGAGGAGTTGGAAAAGGGTATGCTTAAAGTCCAAATGGTGGCATCTCTTTCATGAAACATACCTCTGCAAAGGCCCTGCTTAACACGGTGTCCAGATGTGGATTCATAATTGAAGATTTTCAAATGTTCAAAGTCAGAACCTCCCCTAGAAAGCCTTCTATCACTGGATGAAGTAAATAGTCCATAATTCAAAATGTCCAAAAAAGGGATATTGCTCTGTCTCTCTCCCTCTCCCTAGTTGTTAAAAAAAGAGCTAAATCCGTCTTGCCGGCGGCCGTGTAAAGAGCGTAGGTCTGCTGTCTCCACTTGTGCGTCTGTGTTTGAGCCGCACAAACACACGAGTGACAAAGCTGTAATCCTCCCGCCGCTAAAACTCCACAAAGGCTGGCCCTGCCTACGCTCGCCTGCCCCTCCGAACAAAACCGCCAGAGAAAAGAGAAAGGGGCCAATTTCAAGCACAAAAGGACAGGAAATATGACTTGTTGAGGTACATGGTGCTAATAGTATATTTTACAACATCTAAGCAATAAAATGTATAACTTACGACCAAAAAGTACTACTGCTGCTAAACTTTGAAATACAATGTTAGTAGTTTGTTGACAAAGAATAAGGTCAAATCTTTTTGTAAACAAGAGAGCTTGAGATCTATCTATCTATCTATCTATCTGAACAGCTATATAGGTTAAGTTAATATGAACAACTCATATAAAGTTATCTGATGTTGACTTGATGTTGATTAGTTTTTCCTGAACAGCATTTCATATGTAAACTAAAATACAAACACTTTAGGTAGCCCTATTTCTATCAAGGTCCAGCATTGATTAGATACAATTTTACCAGAGTTATGAACCCCCTACTTATATTATGGACACTGCTACTATTTGTATATAATTTTGGGAGGCCTTGCGGTCAAGTAAAACTTCCTTTAAACATTTGACACTGTATAATGTGTTGCCACCCCAGAAATTATCCCTGACCCAACTTGTCTAGATCCACCCCTGAGCCAAAATGGGTATGGGTTCAGTGGCAGATATTTGTAGCCGATACCCGATATCGTATTTTTCCGGGTATCGGCTCCAATATCCGATACCAGTATTGGATCAGTGCATCCTTACTTGTACCCAAATGAATCAGACTCTCTATTCTAACGTAAATAGATTATGAAAGAAAGCGTGACACGAATGGCTCAGTCAGGGTCACCGTGACCTGTTTAAAGGCCCCACACTCCCTCCTTCAGCCGACTACAGTTCACAGGACCCACGCAAAAACACACGGCGCTGTGACACCTAGGCACCAGCGCTCTAAATCAGTCAAAACGGCGACCCGCTCCTGCCCCTCTCACCAAACAACCAGGCGCCCAAGCTACACGTGAAAAAGACAATCAAAAGGATTCTGAGCTTTTCTCGAGAGCCCTAATAGATTAACACTGATCTGGAGGGCAGCTGAGAAATGGTGGACATTGCCACTTAACTATGTTCTGACATGGGCCTAAACCCGAGGGAACAACTATACAACATATATTACCCGAGCTGTCTTTCCGAATATCAAAAGTTCCCACAGCCGCCTAACAACATCAGCACGGGCCAAAAATGACAATGAAGCCCGACAAGTTTCACCAGTGACATACAAGTGCGGCGTGTCCCGACTCGAAATGGGAAGGAAGCAGTGCATGGCCTCTGGATATTTGGTAACTCAACACAGACAAGACTCCAGGCTAGAACAATTTATACAGAAGTAAAAGTCATAAAAAGACATAAGGGAACACTCAGGGCGCCAAGCCAGGAGAGATAAGAAACAGCTGTAGATTTTGGATAGTGAGTTATGACATAATATACTGGTGCTAATTTAGGCGACACCAAAATGATTTTCAAAAAAACAATTTGAGCTAGAAAAATCACTTCTTTTACCAAAATATAGTGGCTCAACTTATATGAAAGTTACATTTTAATACTCAAAGTCAAAGTCAAAGTTGTAAAATATGATGCGGAATCAGATACACAGTTGGATCCTAAGGTGGTCACACAGATATCAAGCCTGTCTGATTTACACCTTAGGCAATGACAGACGGGTTTATTTGCTTTCAGGCTAGAAACCCAAGTGAGGTGGCAAAGTTTACAGAGAAATATGAAGATGTGTGGAGGTATTTTAATGAGTTTCGGCTTCAAGATTGCAGACATACCATTCTACATTTTTCTGCGGTTAAAGGTTTTGTGTCTAGTGTTTTTATCCACACACGATGTACACCACTGTTGTTTTAAGTTCAGCAAATTATGACTATACCACAACAACAGAGCGTGATATAAGCAAACAAAATGTCTAAATGAAGCTGCATTTCAAAAGCCTCCCACTTCAACAGAATGCAGTAGGATGGTTGGAAGAATGAAAACTGTCACAATACTCGTGTTTAGTTTTCAAGGATGAGGACAGAGAATTTGAGGGTTCTGCGCAGTATCTTTGCAGTTCCTAGAATTGCACTTTTCTGGACCGAGATGTCTGATGTATTTCCTAGGATCTGCTGGAGCCACTCCTCCAGTTTGGGGGTCACTGCCCCGAGTGCCCCAACGACCACGGGCACCACTGATGCCTTCACTCTCCAAGCCTTTTCTAGCTCTTCTCTGAGCCCCTGGTATTTCTCTAGTTTCTCGTGTTCCTTTTTCCTGATGTTGAAGTCGCTTGGTATTGCTATGTCAACCACCACGGCTTTCCTCTGCTCTTTGTCCACCACCACAATGTCCAGTTGGTTCGCCATTAACATTCTGTCCGTCTGTATCTGGAAGTCCCACAGGATCTTGGCTCAGTCATTCTCTACCACCTTTTGAGGTGTTTCCCACTTTGACCTTGGGGTTTCCGCATACTCTGCACAGATGTTCCTGTACACTATGCCAGCCACTTGGTTATGGCGCTCCATGTAAGCTTTCCCTGCCAGTATATATATAAGTTTTGAAAGCTTCTTGAAAAAAGAGACAAAAATGAGACGAAAACAAGGATGAAAACGAAACAAAAAAGTGACAAAAAAGCAACAAAAAAGTGAGACTTTGGTTTTGTCAAATATTAATAATCATGTGAGCATCTGAAAGCAACAAAAAAGTGACAAAAAACGACAAAAAAGTGACAAAGATGCAACAAAAAGCGACATAAATGTGACACAAAAAAAGTGTGATTAAAAAATACATTTAAAGAGTATTATGCTTTTTTCAATCACATAGCACCAGTCTATAGCATACTACAATGATGACGTAACCTTCTGTTGGTCTGTATATGCAGTAAATTAAAATAACTGCCTTGTATAAAATTGCTCTCTCAAAATGGCTGTACTGAACGTCTTGAAATAGGCCTCTGTCTCTTTAAGAAGCTTTCAGACACGCCCCCTTCAGCACACTGCTGTGGCATCTAAACAACACTACTGTGCGGGGAGGGGGCTCTGCTGAGCTGAGGAGCAGTGGTTGGTGGCTTGGCTGGTGACGAAAGGTCCAGAGGTGTCTCCAGGAGGTGGGGGCGTTCCTAGGAGGACTGAGGCATAGCTACACCTAAAATGGCTGCCGTCTAAGTTTTTACTGATTACTCAAAAATATGTGAATGAGCCAAGGCAACACTCCAGGCATGTGTTTAATGAGGGAATGACATAATAACATGATATAAAGCTTGAAAAAGTCGATTTTACATAATACCCCCCCTTTAAAAAAGTGACGTCAACACAGCAACAACTCGAGGAAAAAGATCAATTTAGATCAGTTTTGTAGGTCTTAGTTACACTGTTAGTGTTAGTTACACTGGCTCCAGAAGCTTTTAGATTTGGGTAATGCCGAACTGGAGACGATGTGCTCGGTTAAGGCGGTGGTTAAGAGGTAAGTACTATTTGGCAAGCTCAGCATTGTGAAGTCTGAATCGCTCGCTTTGCAACTTTGAAATTCTTTCTTTTGAGGGTTGTTTACTTGTGTTTAATTTGGAAAGCTGACGTATCAAGGGAGGAAGAGCAAAGCATCAATTTATGACCAACGCAATGATCCAAAATTAAGGCTTTTTTTCCCCCGCTATGTCTTTTCAAGCATCTATAAAATGGCACCCGGCCCGTCCTTGTCCTCCGCTGACCCCTCTCATTGCAGCCTGTAGTTAGTGAAAACACCCCATCATTGTGTCTACACTGGTTTGTCACTCAACATTCTCTTTCTCCTCTGTTTCCTGTGCATTTCCTGGCTTCTTCCCATTCACGTTGCGGAGCGTAGGCCTCTCCTGAACGTCCCGCCTCCGTTTCCCCTGATGGAAAAAACTGCTCGGGGTCTGCCTCTGAGCGTCCCTGTGAAAATCTCTTGGAAAGTTGCCATGTTATGAGTATGGGGGGGGGGGATTAAAACATATCAGAGAGCTAATCGGTCTGTCAGAGTCGGCCACACCTCCGGCTTTTTTCTTTTTTCCAGCTGAGGTGTTTGTTATCGCACGGGTGGGAGGCAACGAGGCATCGCTGCTTGAAGATTAGCAGCACGTGTCTGGCTTTGAAACCCTTTCTGACAGAGATTAGCGCGAAATATGAGACTTTTGGAATATCATTGAGTGTGCCCAACACTATTGTATCAATGTCAAATAAGCCATGAGGGAAGTTGCATTGATACTATATTGTTATCTGGTTTTTGGTCTTGTAAGAGGGAGAGCTGCATGATTACGGGGAAATAACAAAAAACAAGATACAGTTTTTTTATAAACCTCAGTTCAAAATCAAATCAGTTTTTGGTCTTTGTGTGAGAATGGTTATGTTTAGTTTTAGTCAAGATTTAGTCAAACAAAAATCTAATATGAAATGTATTTAGTCATCAGTTTGGCTTTACCCAAATATAAAAGCTTCTCGACTGGAGAGCGACAGTGCAATGCCTCATTTGAAAGCTAAGACCGACAAAAGTGATAGTAACCTTTTCATAATGTTGTCTGGTTGTCGTGTTTTTGATGCTTTTTTGTCAACATTTGTAATATTTTTGTTGCGTATTCATCCCCTATTTTGATGCTTTTGTTTAAGCTTTCAGAAAAAGCCTGGGAAAGGTGGGGGGTTGAGAGGTAAATCATATTCGCTGTTCCTCCCGTATGAAGAAAAGCTCAGACTTGTTTAATCCCTTCAATTCCTTCTTGCTTAGTTTTCAGTAGTCAACAAAATATCTAGAGATTTTTGTCAAGGTTTGAGCCTCATTAACTACTTTTAATTTAGTTTTAGTCTTATTTTAGTCACCATAATGGTTACTTTGACATTTTTCCTCCTCTGAAGTCCAAACCAGGAGCTGATATTGCCCCAGATGTTGCAGTAAACCGGACAATTAATGAGACCAGCTTGCAATTTCCACTAAATATAAAACTAATTGCACACAGCCATAGTCAAAACTGGGCTAAAAAGTGTCTTTGTCAAATAGAAGATGAATACACATAAAAAGCAACCACTTTGACAGCCCCCACAAACCGATGATGATGAGCAACACAACCCACAGTAAGTGTTGTACATGTGGTACTTTCTCAAAAGCCTGATCAAAAGTCATTTGTATCTCAAGGCTACGCTTTGTTTACACAGTTATTCTCCAGATAAGAGCCGTAAGCCCGTGGGAGGTGCACTTTCTTGGCCCCTCGCAGCTGAAGGGTTTAGTGGCGTCTGCAGCCTGTTCAGACCTGCTTGGTCCCGGGACGGCGCTGAGGGGGAGACCTGTTATTGTTACCGCTCTCTTCATGTGTGACTGTGTGTGTCCTCAATGTAAACTGTAACTCAATGCTGCTTCTTTCACACTCGTCCTTGTCTCGCCGTCAAAGCCTGCAGTGTTTTATGAGAGGGAGATAGAAAGGCAAACAGAAGAGCCTTTGTTGCTGAGAACGGGACACTGCTCGGTCTTTGACAAAGAGATGAAAAGTTTAACGTATAGCGCCGCGTGAAATGAATATTGCATTCAATTTGTACAATACAGTAATACACCAATACCAGATATTGAGTTAATACTTGATGCCACCAAACCTAACTTAAAGGCCACCGTTTTTCCATACTGAGATATGTTCTCACCTGTGCAGAGAATTCTATAGGAGTGAAGATATTACTGCGCGGACATCGAAGTGCTGATAAGGTGTTGTTACGCCTTACAATATAGTTCCCCTTTTTATCCACTTAGAAAATCGACATGTTTAATATTGTGTGACTATACTTGGAGCGTGTAACTGCTCACGTGATCGTATTTAAATAGGGAAACCGTGGAAGAGCTTGGTCGCTTCTACCTTCAGCCCCATAGAGGAGAGGAGGAGAGGCTAAATGCTAACAACATCTTTGGTCTTTGTGTGTGACTGAGCGCACGCACAAAGACCAGACAGTAAAGCATCAACTCGTCTAAGCTCAGGTAAGAACATATCTCAGTATGGAAGGTGGTCTATTCCTTAAAAAAAAAAATGAAATTTCAGTAATGCCTTGTTCTATAAAAGTACATACTGACATATCCTTTATAACAGTGGTTCTCAACTGGTGGGCCGCGAGCCTTTCTGAGAAAACATTTCTTTTAACATTTACGTACAGAGATGTTAAAAGTCTAGAATCACTGAGTGTGTTAAAATGACTATTCTCGGGTTGTTTTTATCATAATGTCAGCTTTTCAGTTGAGTTTCAATTATAATGAAACTCAATGAAACACATATTTACTTCAGTAAAATGGTTCAAGTATCACAAATATAGGATAAAAACTTAAGTGTAAGTAAATGTACTGATGATAAATCGATATAGTAATTATTGCCACCGGCCTACGCAGTGCATCTAATTGTAAAGCCTTTTAATTGCTGTTGTTTACATTATCATGACAGTATTTCTCGCTTATAAACTCATCCCCGTGAAGAATTGTGATACTAAAGACTCGAGAGCACCACTAACCGTTTAAAAATCTGTCCTTCAAAGATCACAGTCCATAGGAGAACAATGTATTATTTATTTTACTCGTATGTTTGGTCGAGACAGTACTTGTCAATGAACACAGGTAAACATATCTCGCCGGTGTGTAGCCACGGGCGAATTTCGATCTGTTGCTTCACACTCGCACACATTCTCTCATTTATCTTGGCCTATTTTGTACAGGTTTTTTCACGAAAGGTTTTCTCCTCGCCCAGAAGCAAATTGTACACTAGATGCCTTTTGGTCAACCTCTTTAAGACATGTGGCTTGGAGCAAACTAGATTTTCTTTGTGAGCTCCTGTATCAAAGGTTTTCAGTCTGCTTTAATGATAAAACATTTATCAATTTATTAAGAAAACCACACGCTCAGCCAATATATAAGCTTATGACTTGTCTGTCAACGGGGCCGGTCCCATTGACGGACGAGGTTCAGCAGCAGCAGCAGTATACCCCCCACAGCTCTCCATCCCCGGACTTTACGGTGCAGCCTAATTACACAGACCGGTGTATTTTTACCCAGCTGTGACTCAGTGGGACATGTGGCATTCGCGAGCGCAAAGAAGTCTGTGCCGCTCGCTCCATAAACTATTTAAACTGAGGGTGAAGTGAAGTGTGCACACGCCTCGCAAACCCAGACAGTTATTTTTAGGCTGCAAAAATGTCGTTGAAAAGCTAGATCTCGAAGTTACAGTGTCGTTTTAGACAATACAGTGCCTTGTTGGTATATTTTTTTTTTATGGAAATGCTGAAAGGAAATTGCAAAAGTCCTGCCATAGTTTTATCTATGAGTGGTGTAAAGAAGCCTGCATCCTTTTGAAAGATGGATTTGCAAGGTTGAAAATGGTACAAGCAACTGGTAGAGAGGACCTATAAGACCAACAAATCCCACATGGCTTCATTCACATCAGTATAAACACGTTATAAGCCACAGCTGTAAATAGATATGAGAAATCCTCTTAGAAAAGCCGTGGTTGGGTGACAAAAGGACATGCTATAAGAAGGTTAATTTGGACAGTAATCTCTTCGCAAATCCACAGAAATATAATAGGTCTGCAGATGTAGTTACAGGTTATGTCCACTAGAGGGCAGCTGCCACATAGCCGTGTCAAGGCAGAGGGGGGAGCGCACAGGGCAATGGGGACATGCGCTGTTGAAAAATAATTACACGTTGATGGTAAAAGTCAGTAGAAAGAGCAGTTATCAGGGCTGGACGGGAGCCTCGAGAGGACTCCTGCACCTGTCGTGGTCGGGTCTTTAAAGAAGAGATAGCAGGTGGAGATGTAGTGCAGGGGCAAGGTCAGATATGCCTCAAATCCACAGAGCAGCTGGGTGGTCCAACCCCCAACCACTTTCACCGCATGATGTCAACCCCCCCCCGGGGGCCAGTTTTACATATAGGTTTAGATATGAGGTCGGAAAGTCTTAATATAACTTATGGATGCTTAGGCAATGGATATTAAACCACAACAGAATCTGTGGTATGGGCCGTGCAAATGAACTCATACACATGTATTTTGTACAATTGTCATGGAATGTGAAAATGGAATATGTGCAAAAACGCTTTCATTCTGTTTTACTTGAAAAGTGACATTTTGATTCAGTATTTTTTTTTTTTTTAGCATTCAGTAGCAAAGAAATAAAATAAATGTGTTGTTTGCACAGAGTAATTGAGCTTGGCCAACAGTAGGTGCAGTCTTTTTGTTCAGTTGCTGCACCAAAATATGTGAATTGGTAAAAACTCGCCCTCACACGCTCTAATATTTGGTTGGACCGCCTTTGGCTTTGATTACAGCACCCATTCGCTGTGGCATTGTTTCAGCAAAGCTTCTGCAATGTCAAAACATCCAGTGTTTTTAAAATAAGAAATTGTACTGATGATGGGAGACTGTGACCGCTGCGCAAAGCCTTCTCCAGCACATCCCAAAGATTCTCAATGGGGTTCAGATCTGGACTCTGTGGCCAATCCATGTGAACATGACGTCTCAAGCTCCCTGCACCACTCTGTTATAATGTCATGTTGGAATATGCCATCGTGGGAAAAGGAAATCCATTGACGGAATAACCTGGTCATTCAGGATGTTCTGCTGATCTAATTCTTTGGGCACACAGTGTTGCTGAACTTAGACTTGACCAACTGCAGCAACTCCAGATCAGGGCAGTGAGTTAAATCCAGGTGGAAATGCATTTTAACACAAGGGTTGACCATTTGTTGTCACCCACTTCACTACCAGAACATTCAAATTAAAAGCACATACGCAAGCCAAAACTTAAAGGGACTATACAGAGTTTAAACATGTTAAAACTAACACTGTCACTCAAAACATTGTTACTTCGGGTCCGTCATGCACGAATTTAACATGGGGGCTGCAGTTACGCATAAGACCTGAGGTGGCAGTAGTGAGCATAAAATGACCAACTTGCATCTAGTCTCTTTAATGCTGATCACCAGTTAACAATCGGAAATAGTAACATTGCCAGTGACACTTCAAAACCTGGACCACACAACTGCATCCTTGCACACACTTAACACTAAACAAACTGCTCACTGTGTAGCTGTGATTAGAACATGTCTAAAGCAGTTCACCTGACCATCAACTCCTCCCTCACATTATTCATGCATTCTTCAGCTTCAGTCCAAACTTGCACATTTTACTGGGCGCACTTACAAATCACTTCACTTCACTGTTCCCACAGCGTTTTACTACAGGCTATCAAATGTGTTTAGACCAAACGCACACTCAAATCTTGGCTTAATCAATCGCTGCTGATAACCGAAGCAGCATTAAGTCACTCTTGGCTAAAAAACCCACTGTTTTTTTCACTTTACGGTCTTGTTAAAGGCATAAAAAGTACAAACTGTGCTCCACAAGTTTTCCATCAGAACTCTGACCTAAATCTGTGAGGACACTTTACTGTCCAAATAACTTTAATGAGCCACGAGACAAAACAAATGACAAAACAACGCTGTGAGACCAGTTTGCAGGAAACATTTTAAAGTATGACAAAACAGTTGCAGTATAGACCTGCATAGTGTGTGGGTTTGAGTAATCAGAACATGCTTTATATTATTGCTTATTATAAAACAAATGCAGTTCGTAAAATTCCATAAAACAATATTACTTTGGGCTATAATTGTTTGTTTGTGTTCAGGCAGCTTGGTAACTTCCTATAAACATGTCTGAGGACCCCCGGGGATTGAAACGAGGTATGAAAAGATTTAGCGTTTGTTTTTTATGACGTATTTTATGGCGCCAAACCATTACTGGATGATGAGCTGGTATAAAAACTGAACCACAATCATTACATCTGACCACACACGCCAATTTGGAGATATCGTCCCATCATGATTCAGGTCTATTTACTGCCCCTCATTTAGAGCAGCCTTCGTCATGCGCTGCGGTAGTGACAGGCAGCTTCAACAACACAACGTGAAGCGTGAACTCTCAGAAGAAGCAGATAGCTGTTGTAGAAGACGTTATAAAGTTACTAAAAATACATGAATTGTGTGAGTTTTTTTATTGATATAGATTAGTGTTACCCAGTCAAAACAAGAGTACATTCTTCTTTTTCCTTTTCTTTTTGGCATAAACAAGAAGCAACTTCCCTCTCTCTCGGTACAGCGTAATTTTTTGCTTATTTCTGCGAACTGCATTTGTAGTTTCTGCGTTCCACATTGTTTTACTGGATGCTTTTGTATATCTTTGCTGTGTTTCTGTGGGGTTCAGTGGATTTCTTTGCTGCAGAGAACCATGAAGGACACAGATTCTTTTTTTTTAAGTAAACAAACAGATATCTTATGAATTAAAGACATTTGAGCCCTACACATTTCTTCTTCTGAAACACTGAAGAGGCACCAATGACAAATAAAGCACTTACTTACTTCAAATATCTGATCACTGTTAACAAAGGCATGAGGCAAAAGCTCATTTATAGTTGGAAATTGTTTTTGCTGCACTCATTATAGCATTGTCTCTGACGTTTGCTCAAATAACGGATGAGAAAAGAATGGCACTGTCTTTTGCCCAAGTGATGATTGACTAATACATCATTTTGGAGACACAACGCAGTCTATAATCAACCCCTCGTGTCTCCCAGGAATGATCAAAATGAAAAATTAAACCCTGATAGCGTCACCATGATTTTTCAGTCGTCTCAAGGGACGCGCGAGTCGCCGAGCCAAGCACTGTATAAACACAAGCAAATCAGAGGATATAGAGAAAGTATTGTGCACGGCAGGGGAGTTAGCAGCAGATGTTGGACACTGGACAACACTGAGGAGGGAAGAGAAATGAGGGCAAAGTGATAAAAAAAAAACAGAAATAAGAGGTTGGGCCACGTTTTCCATATGAACTGAACTTGTGCGTGCATAAATGTGAAAATATAAGGCAATATCAGTAATGTGGCAATGTACTGTGCAGACCCACTTTTTAGTTTAGCTACTGGAGCCTCTTTAAGTGGCACTGCATGACCGGGAGCTAAATAAAACAATGACACAGAAATCCCATCAGGCGTGTTTATCAAATTAGTGTCATCTAAGTATGTCGACTAAACACTTTGACCCCGTTTTTATTTTTTGCAGCAGCATTTACAGTATTACAGTAAACAGCATGGTAATTTATTTGCAAATGAGGGAAGAGAAACTGAGATGGAGAAGCAGCAACAGAGAAAACCACAACTGAAAGCATCCTGGTTAAGTTTCCCAGAGCTCTTAAGTGGAGAGAGACGCTGCTCGGGTTTAAACTAATAAGAGGGGAGTGGCATCTGGAGTAAGGCAGTTCAGCCTTACTGAATCTAGTAGTCAAGTTTACAAGAAGTGCATGGTTTTACAATAATAACAAGCAGAAATGTGGTTGCGTAAGTGAACAAAACAAAGTCTGCACATTTTATGAGGATTTATTTTCCTTTTAAGGCTTTTATGGCCTGTGAAATTTGTTAGACAGTGTTTGTTTGTTAAATTGGGCATTTAACAAACAAACTAATATAGGCTAATGTTCTGATTCAGTCCGGAACTTAGCAACTTTAACTAGATATCATTTTTATTCCACTAGACATTATTTTACAACATTTGTGGATAATTATTTTAAAAACAGAATTACAGTTTAATAGGGACGTGGCATAGCAAGTCAGTTAGGCAAATAATTATTTTAGCACTTTTTTTTTTACACATTTTCTGGCACACTACAAGCATATTTAGCACATACATATAAGGTTAAGTCACTATCGGGTCATCATCAATGTTTTTACAGTGCTTTGCCCACTAGGAGTAAACAAAAACAGCACTCGAGTCGGAGTTAGCCATGACGCTAACGTTAGCTTTATGGTTAGCATTCTCTGTTATGTATGATTTATGGACTGTTGAACCCGTTTGAATCGCTACATGTCTCTGTATCTTTATTTGATAGAAAATATATCCATAATTCAGCATTTGTTAAAGTAGTGGTGGAGTAATAGAGTTCAGGACTGTGATATCGCTAAAAATCATGGGATTAGCAGCAATGATAAACTAATGGAGATGTTAAAAGGTAAAATGCTGGAGTTTATTTATTGTTCATATTAAAACACTTGGACACCACAGTGAGTTGGATGTATTTACTCTACTTTAGTAGTGACTCTACAGCTAACAGAGTTGTTCCACTGTTTTTAGCTAATGTTAGTCTATGGAAAATGTATGCTAGTGATGTGCGATTCGTGAACGAATCGTTCAAAAGATTCGATTCACTTTACTGACTCAGGAGTCGTGATTCCCCGCCTCCATTAACTCGTTCACTAACTCGCCCGCCCACTGCTTTCTAAACTGCGATCCCTGGACTGCGTTTTTTAGTCCCAATGAATGGCACACTAATATTATGTGTGTGTAGCTAGTTTGAGCACAGAAACCAAAAGCTTACTGTTCACAACTAATAACTATTTCCCCCTAACGTTCTCCTTCCTGCCTGCCCGCGCCTGCTCTACGAGCCGTACGAGCAGTGAACGACTCACTGTGGTTCTGGTTCAGCCCCGTCCCGCTCCCCTTCGAGTCGTTCAGCACTGAACGAGTTGTTCAGCTCTGAACGAATCGTTCATCTCATTCAGCACACGCTATGATGCTGACTCGTCTCATAACTCTCGTTCTCCCACGGAGCTGCTAACTGGGTTGAAGAAAGTCGTATCTTCTGACAAAAAAAAAAACCTCCACACGTGACCGCCTCGAACATTATTGATGTTAAATGAGGTTGAATATTTCTGTACAAAACTAGAGTTATTGCACTCAGAAGTCCTGTGCTGCTCTGTGTGAGTAAGTGACTCGTATGAACTGAACTGGTCTGGGAGAACGAATCACTCTGTGGTTCACGTCAAACAAAGGCACTGATACGTATGAATCAAATGACTCAACTGCTAACTCCCGGCTAAGCTAGCCTCGCGCTAAAGTGTAAATAAAGCAGAGTATTGGAAAAACAGATAAATATAATTGAATGCCAACATCATGGATTACATAAAATATAACTTTATCCAGTTTTACAGTCTAAAATGGCACCAAATTACAATCAAATCACCATGTATTTTTTTTTTTTTTTATTAAACAACAATTATTAATGGATTTAATTATGTGTGGAGGTTACGTTTTTTGTTCTCTATGATATTTTCCCAACTACTGTAATATTTTAATTGGTTTAAACGGTGGTTTACATTAGACTGACTCACTGAATCAAACGACTCAAAACACCCGATTCACTTTGGTGAGTGATTCATTTTAACTCGAGTCAGTAAAATGAACCGAACTTCACATCACTAATGTATGCTAACAGCCACAATGATAGCGGATCTCCATGGTAACGGTAGATTTTGTGAGAGCAAAAGAGCAGCCATTCTGAGCGTACGGTTTCAAAACTCCCAGAGAAAGTGCCGCACCTGTATTTTTCCATGTTGTTAAATAAACAAAAAAGAAAACTATGAGTGGTTGTAAGTCGAATATTTACCTAATATTTGCATAAATCTAATCAGATTTATAGGGTCCAGAGTGCTCCATTTACTGGCTAGCCTGGCGCCAGTGACTTTCGTACATAGTTTTATTTTACTGCCTTTCCATCAGCATAACAATGGCATTTCAGGCAGGCATCAATAGTAGATTAATTATTAAACGTAGACTAGACATATGACATTACAGCAACATTATGAGTGATTGTACAGCCATATTGCAACGACACAGCTCAACCATTTCTCAGGATTCTCGAGTTGCACAAAAGTTATGACAAATTGACTGAATTGAAACTACGCTAAGTGATACAGTTCAGTTACTTTGTCATCCGTCCTGAACCAAACCCAGTCCGCCACAGTTCAAGTTTCACCTCTGACTTCTCACATAGACGTTTTCTCATAGTGTGAACAAGGATCTCCTGTTTTAGCTCGAGAAATTCTTTGGGTTCGACAGATGACGACTTTCCACTTGTTTCACGGTTCACGAGTGTTTTCACAGCTGATTTTTAGAGACTGAAGGTGAAAAGCTTAACACAGAGGCGAAACCTGCAGTTTGAGCAACAAAAGTGTTATAGTATTTAGCGACCAAAATAAATTAAAACCAATGCAGTATCAATCAAAGAATAGGTGGTAAACATTCATTTCAGACTATATTAGCTTGTGTTGATGGGGTGAAAAGCGAGGCGATCTATTCACAAGCCACTACTGACTGGATTTGAAAGGGATGATACTCATTTAATTAATTAATTTATTTAATATGGACATAGCAATTACATTGGACAAACCAGATGCATTGTTTAAAGTGTTATAGCACATATGCTAATTTTCAACATACTAAGAAATACTAGTTTCCTTATACTGCAGCGCTACAACTCGGCCACACAGCAGCAATGGACACTTGTAGAGGGTTTGTATAGGTAAAAAAAAGTCTGTTTTGATTGTTTTCATGCCATTTTTATCCTCATATACAATATAAACATTATTTCGACACAGTGGGCAATCACTGAGCAAAAATGTGTGTACATCTTGACAGATTTCAGCAATTAAATACAATGTTGAAATTTAGTTTGAATAATATTTGGAATAAAAAAAGTTGAGCAAAGTCCTGCTTAAAAAAAATAAACATTTCATGCCAAATCTAAAGCTTTTTAATGACATTTAAGGTCTTAATTTTGTCACACACAAAAAAAATCAATATCCAATATCCGAATCGCAAGAGGCCATGACAACTTGGAAAATCACTAAAGTCTTCCAGCTGACTGTGAGATCAACACATTTTGCCAACACAGCTAAAACTAAAAATGCAGGCAGTTTTAGTTCTATTTTCTTTCATAAAGTAAAGTTTTGATGTCTTGTTTTGACACAATTTGATGAAACATACTGAAATTGTTTATTTTTTGGTCAAAATCATGCAGCTGTAGTGGCAACTCTGTAGTAATACATTCATAAATCACCTATGCTTGTACGGTCTTCTCCAGCTGTATTTAAAAGTCAATGAAAGTGACCAAATGAAAAAAAAAACCATCTTTATCCCTAGTTCCCCTCTGTCTGAGTGCCAGTGTGAGGCGGGCGGCAGCTGCTGTGGTCAGGTACTATTGCCCCAGCTGGATTCTCTCTCTCACGTTTTTGCCTTCACTAATGTAAGTCTATACAGATACAGTATAGGAGGCCCATGCAGTGACGCCATCTGGCAAAGAGCTGTTCCCCCTTCCTGCACTGTACAACCCCCGCCCCCCCATTCATTTTTTCCCGACTGACCACAACCACTGGGAGCAATCAGATCGTCACGTCTGAGCTACATAGGAACCCGCCCAACCCCCACACTTTTTAAAATTTTCATTTTTTTTTCCTGCCCCCTTTTGCTGGTGGCTTTTAGAAGGCTTTCAAAACCACAAGACTACAGCAAACCGCCCCAATTGGACATCCCAGCAAAGAAACGGGGTGTATTTTTAGCCCATGTGTAATTAGAAGATGGAAAAGCATAACCATAGGGCTTCGTAGGTGACGTCATTGTTCTCTCGGAGTCGGGGCGTGGCACTGTGGATGCGAGACAGAGCTATGGGGCATTAAAAAAGGGGGGAGGAAGCAAGACAAAAAAAAAAAAAAGAAAGAAAGAAGGGTGTTTATTAGACCAAAAGAGATGGCCTCCTACAGTCCCCTTGGTCTGCAGTTTCCATTTGAGGTCATCTGGTTTTTGCATTCCTGCCATGAACCAACGGGCCATAGACCACAACCAGGAAGTGTACAAAAAAAGTTCACGAAAAGAGGAGCGTGCAGTTTTAGGGAGTAGACCAAACAGTGGATTTAATCGAGAAAAAAGGTGCAGAACAGCTTTAAAACTGTGAATCTCAAACTGCAACTGTTGGCACTTTCTCAAATGTAGACAGAATTTTAGAAACGGTTTTGTTGCGCTTTGAGCTAGATCTTGTTTGGAAATACATCATGGTTTCCAAACAGTTCAGGTTTCGATACTCGGAAAGCCAAATATGTGCTGGGTGGTACTTAAAGGGGGGGTATTATGTAAATTCGACTTTTTCAAGCTTTATATCATGTTGTTATGTCATTCCCTCATTAAACACATGCCTGGAGTGTTGCCTTGGCTCATTCACATATTTTTGAGTAATCAGTAAAAACTTAGTCGGCAGCCATTTTAGGTGTAGCTATGCCTCAGTCCTCCTAGGAACGCCCCCACCTCCTGGAGACGCCTCTGGACCTTTCGTCACCAGCCAAGCCACCAACCACTGCTCCTCAGGTCAGCAGAGCCCCCTCCCCGCACAGTGTTGTTGTTTAGATGCCACAGCAGTGTGCTGAAGGGGGCGTGTCGGAAAGCTTCTTAAAGAGACAGAGGCCTATTTCAAGATGTTCAGTACAGCCATTTTGAGAGAGCAATTTTATTCAAGGCAGTTATTGTAATTTACTGCATATACAGACCAACAGAAGGTTACGTCATCATTGTAGTATGCTATAGACTGGTGCTATGTGATTGAAAAAAGCATAATACCCCCTCTTTAAAGTAGAGAACCAATGTTTTAACGCAGTCTGTATCAATTGTCGATAAAGATAAACAAAGATCGATCACAAAAATAACTTGGCGCGATCAAGTCTGGTCTACAGTATAAAGCGTTATCAGGCAAGCAAGGGGTGTGAAAAATTGCTAAACTTGAATAACATGGGATTGCATTTGCGTGATATAATTATTTATCCTTGAACAAGAAGACATGCAATGATGTAGAAGTAGTTAAAAGTGAGTGGCCGCTTCTTGAATACTTTCTGTATAGCAACTGATGTATAAGCCATGTTTAGAGCCAACTAAGAAAGATTTCCAACCTCAAAAACTAAGCCTTTATTGTCTGCATTTCAGTCATTGAGTTTATCCTATACAGTGACGGTGACGATGTAAAAATTCCCTCCAAAGCATTCATATTTCTAACATTTCCCTGATCCGTGCCAAATCCCAATCAGTTTTCCAGTTTGCCTCATGACCTCGGCGCTGCAGACACTGAACAGACGGAGCCGTATGGAGAAAATATCCACACGGCGTAATCAATTACCACATGAATATTCAGCTTTTTACTGTCGCTTTTGACGTCAATGCAGCGCAGACGTGGTCACATGAGCTGTAGAGTGAGATATTACGGGTTCAGTTACTTCACATCTATGACATTCGAAGGGAATATTCAGCCTCTTTAATGCTTAGCTCATTTCCAGACTCTGCGACCAGGCTTAAAGGCAGGGCATCCTAAAAGAGCAGGGGTGAGCTTTGCGCTGTGGCACTGTCCTCTGCGTTTCTAATGTCATGGCAGAGGTTCCTGCCCGGCTGATGCAGCGTTTAGCCCCTGCCACTCCGAGTTAGTAGGATTTTTTTAATACAGGGATAATCACAAAAGCAGAAGAAGAAATGTCTCCTGCAACAAAATGTCAAACATCCAAAGCCAAAAGGGATCATTTCACTTCAGCCAAGCGCCACATGTGTGTTGTTTCATAATGTATAAAACTGACTGAAATAGGCATGGAATTGAAAGCTTACTATAGTCAACGATCAGCTTGGACATGCCTGATCTAATACAATAAGTTTAAATATAGCTGTCTTTTCACAATTCAAAACATGTCAGAATCAACATTAACAGGGTTTATACAGGCAGGAGCAAGTCAAATTCAAGGCTTTTTAACCCCCACAAGAGCTGAGCACATTTTCTCAATCTTGGCTTTATCCAAATCTAAAAGCTTCTTGAAAAAAAGTGTCAAAATAGCAACAAAAATAAGACGAAAACGAGGATGAAAATGCAACAAAGAGCGACAAAAACATGACAAAAAAGTGGGAAAAAGCGATGAAAATGTGGGCAAAATGCAGAAAAAAAGCAATGAAAAATAAAGAGTCAAAAAAGTGATGACAACGTGACAATAACGTGAGGGAAAAGATCAGTTTAGATGAGTTTTTTAGGTCTGACCTTTCAAATGAGGCACTACACTTGCCTATAGGCTGTAATCTTTTAGATTTGGGTAAAGCTGAACTAGAGAAAATGCACTTGGTCAAGGTGGGGGTTAAGAGCTTATGCTAAAATACCATATTTTAATGACACAAAAGCATCATCAGAATTGGACGAAATGGGGCAACTTTTGAGCAAATCAAATGTGGTCAATTTCTGCGAAACTGCAGCTGAACAAGTTTTAGACCGTACATTTGGGTATTTTTGATGAACTTACAGAGTTCGGTAATGTCATGTCATATATCGCTAAGCATCATGGGATTAGCCGCAATGATAAACTAATGGAGATTTTAAAAGTTAAGTTATTGTTCACATTAAAACACTTGGACACCACAGTTAGTTAGACGTATTTACCAGCAGTAACTCAGCAGCTAACTGAGTTGTTCCACGGCTTTTTTCTCCACTTTTTACACTGTTTCTAGCTAATGTTAGTCTATGGAAAATGTATGCTAACAGCTGCAAACATGGCGATCTCCATGGTGATGAGGATTTTCCCGAACTCTATACGGTGAAAATTGTTGAGCAATATCATCATATTCCAAAAAAATGTAGATTTAATTCCAGTTTGAATCCAATTAAATGCTTTTAAATGACATTTTCATGATTAATCGATTAATCGCTTGGCTGTGAATGGTGTATGATTTTTTTTTTTTAATCACATAACGCTAAACTGGCATCGCTTGAGGACGTGTTGATGGAGTAAACTTAGCTCTTGGCGCTAATTCTGCTTCTGATTGGATGAGACACAGACAGATATTTATGAAATGTTCAATGTACAAAACACTACAGACCCTAACTTTGAAAACAAAGTAGGTTTTCATAAAAAAATAATACACAATTTCATGTCATTTTTGCTCTATGAGTCTGTGTTTACTAGAAACAATTACTCGATTAGTTGTCGATTAATCGATTAGTTATTTCAGCCCTAAATTAAGGCCTTGATTTTTCTTTATTCTTTACCATATTTACCCAAATGTTTGTGTTCAGAAGAGAAAAGGCGTCTAAAATGTCACAAACTGAGCTCATTTGTAAAGCTTTTGTGGAATTAAAGCCTAGAAAACTACTTGACCAAAATCGTCCTATACTTGCCTGTTTGGCGGAAAAGACAACAAGGGAACACTCCACGTGAGCATATGGTATCCCTCCACTGTTTTGCACCAAATTCACCCTTGCACTGCTTACAAAAAGAAGCGGACCTTATAGAAACACGGCGTTCTGTTTAGCTTTGCTCATCGAGAAGAAGCGGGGCGAGGATATACAGCGGACGCATTAGACCTAAACATACCTTTTATGGCGCATAGGAACGTATTTGGGCGACGGCGAGGAGATCTGAGACGGCCGAAATGCGTCGAATGAAACAAAATATCACGGTTCGGGATGGAGAAAATTTGAGAACGATGACCAAAGAAGGAAGCGGAGCCAGGAGAAGGGCAGGCGGACAGCGATGAGTCAAAGTCACGGGGAAAACAAGAATGCAGGAATTTGGGGTTAGGTTAAACAACAAAGTCTATCGAAAGTACGGGGTGCCACGACGAGGAAGCAGGACATGCACAAGTGGCTAATAAATCTAGATAAAACTCACTTACTTACTCTGTTTAAGAGGCTGAAATGATAAGACTTGACCTTGTGGAGTTACGCGAGGACATGCATTTGATAACCTCTCATTTCAGTAACTTTGTAGTTGAAGCGGTTATAGTAGAAGAAATGAATCCACTCTCCTTTGATCGAACTACAGATACCTCAAAGGGTCAAAACTCAAAACACCGGAGCCTTAAATGGGGAAAACTCAAAGCATGGAAACACATAGGGTCAAATGGCTAATGTGTTCCGAATCAACCACTCATGCAATGTTTATTTAAAAAAAAAAAATCAGTGGCAAAACACATTCCTGACGTTCGCAGATGACTTCAGGTGATTCAGCAAAACCAATTTTCTTGTAAATCATATGACTACTGTTGGGTGAGGTCATTATTTTGTTTTCAGACGTGGGATTGGTTAATGCTGGAAGAGACATATCGCTGTATTTAATAATTCACAAAATCCACAACATAATCTGTATGTTTGGGAAAGATACTGCAGGCAAATTGTCAGGTTTTCGAAACAGATCGGTCTCCAAACCTATAAGCTTTCACAAAGAAACAAAGAAATACTTGAATCTACACATTTATCACCTTTCTATCTGCCTTAACAATTGGCATTTTGTCTCTCCACATTTGTGCTTTTTTCAACATCAGCCAAATTAAAGACTTTTGCTGATGTTTAAAGAGTTTCTTAAAAAGAAACACTTTTGTTGTTGTGATACAGTAGTCTGCACAAACAGTCTGTCTTCCCCGCATCCTCATTGTCTCATTAGCTTTCCGGCTAATCCCCGTCCCGTGACTTTACTCGACTGTCAAAACAACCCTCTCCTACTCCCTGTGTTTCTCCGTGGGAAGTCCCGTAAACAGACAGCATTGATTCTATGTCCATGCACATTTTGCATGTTGAGGACGCAGAAAAAGGAGGGCAATGATTTGAACATGATGGGGAGTACACCCAGAGTGCCAGAGGGAAATACCAGAAAACTGCAGTGTGGTTAATTAGATAAGACAGTAATAAACATAATATGACTTAAGCAGAACATGCCGGTTATGTACGAGAACTATGAACACTATCACTTCGCCGAAACAACAACACATGTCCAACAAAAACAATATATTTGCAATGAAATGGTCATCTGAACATACAGCTATACCTTGATTGTAGCCAAAGATATTTAAAGAGGGGGTATTATGCTTTTTTCAATCACATAGCACCAGTCTATAGCATACTACAATGATGACGTAACCTTCTGTTGGTCTGTATATGCAGTAAATTAAAATAACTGCCTTGAATAAAATTGCTCTCTCAAAATGGCTGTACTGAACGTCTTGAAATAGGCCTCTGTCTCTTTAAGAAGCTTTCCGACACGCCCCCTTCAACACACTGCTGTGGCATCTAAACAACACTACTGTGCGGGGAGGGGGCTCTGCTGAGCTGAGGAGCAGTGGTTGGTGGCTTGGCTGGTGACGAAAGGTCCAGAGGCGTCTCCAGGAGGTGGGGGCGTTCCTAGGAGGACTGAGGCATAGCTACACCTAAAATGGCTGCTGTCTAAGTTTTTACTGATTACTCAAAAATACGTGAATGAGCCAAGGCAACACTCCAGGCATGTGTTTAATGAGGGAATGACATAATAACATGATATAAAGCTTGAAAAAGTCGATTTTACATAATACCCCCCCTTTAATAAAACTCTAGATAGGACATGACACTCGTGGCGGCCATCTTGTGCCGACGAGGCTAACCCGTATAGCAACCGATGCAAAACCAGGAGCAACATTTTCTTTCTATCTATCTATCCAGTCCAAACACAAGAAGAGGTAAGTGCTAAAAGTGTCACTTAAAGACTGTTTGATAACTACATTTCCTTCTCCTTAAATTCTAGCTTGTGGTCATAAAAATAGACGCCAAATGGCCAAAAACTGTCATTGAATAATCTAGAAGCTGAATTTGCTGAAAGTCTCTCCCAACTCTTGTCCCCATTGCTGTCCAGTCCAATAAAGCCTACGGGACAATGCATTACTGTAGCAAACTAAACATACTGTGTTACGGCTCGGACTGGAACATCCTCCGCTCCTGTCACGTCCAAACTAAACTAACCCGAACATGATATTTTACTCCACTGCATTCACGGTACATGATGTAGTGCACCCACACTGATGCCAGGATGTTGCTCCGAGAACGGAGAATGTCTCTAAACATTTGACCTATTCAACCTTTCAGGGACATTTGGCAACGTCTCTGCGAGTTTGTGCCGTGAATAAGCCTTTCCCTTCTCATTGCTGCATCGTTGTGTTTTGCTTGTCACTCTCGCCCCGTGACGCATCGAATTCAGTATTTTGTTATCTGCCTGTCCTCTTCCTCCGCGCTGCCCCCCCCTCCTGCATACCAGCCCGGGCTGTTCAAAAACAGCCATTGGACCGAGATACAAAGCGCTATTCATTTTTTTTCCCCCACAAGCAACAGATTTTAATCTTCATGGTGCCTTGCAAAAAATGTGAGAAAATTTGACTGAGATGGGACTGATGGAGAAAGTTTCTTCTCAAGCCTGAAAGCAGAGGGTGGTGAGATTTCTCGAGCACACATTTTAGTAGTTCTTTCTTACAGAGGTAGTTTGTCCCAGGGCAAGTACAGTATATAGTTATTTACAGACGGGTGCACAGCAGAAGTCGACAGTTCCAACAGCCAAAGCAGGTGCGTCCACTCGAAGACCATTAGGCCCTGCAGTGTTCGATCGCTGCTCCTCGATCGAGTCCTTCTGGGCTACCTGCCTAGAAGCTTGCGCCCTGGCTGATGTGAGAAAGGTAGGGTTCTCTGACAAACAACTGCCTGTAGCTCACACAATATATAAACCCAAGGATGGCGGGAAAAAGGCCGACAGTGAGCTCACCAAGCAGGGAGCATTCACAGACAAAGACCTCAGTCCGGATCCAGATTGTGACAGACACAGACGCATCGCTGAATTGAACTTTTAGGGCAATTTGGACAATGTTCAACCAAACTGAAGCTTAGTATGAATTCAGTTTGATTTGCGTGTATTCATTTTGCCATTAAACCCAGAGGAAGTGAGCCTTAACTTGAGCCTTGCCCTAGGGCTGGGCGATATATCGATATTTAAGATATATCGATATATATTTTTAATAAGATATGGAATTAGACCAGATCGCGGATATCGGGATATTTCAAATTCAGATATGCTATTACGTTAACAAAAAGAAACACGTAATCTCAAGCTGATTTAAAAAAAGTGTATCTTAAACTTTATTTTGTTATCTCTTTATATATAAATGCTTCCCTCAGAAAAAGATTGACCTATTTTATTTTATAGGCTATTTTATCCAATACATTTTTTATTTAAATGTGCACCTTACAGAGCTTAGTTATAGAGTGTTTATGTTTACTTTTATAGTGAGTTTTCAATAAAACTACTGGTATTTGGCTTTGACTTTGACTTAAAGAGGGGGTATTATGCTTTTTTCAATCACATAGCACCAGTCTATAGCATACTACAATGATGGCGTAACCTTCTGTTGGTCTGTATATGCAGTAAATTAAAATAACTGCCTTGAATAAAATTGCTCTCTCAAAATGGCTGTACTGAACGTCTTGAAATAGGCCTCTGTCTCTTTAAGAAGCTTTCCGACACGCCCCCTTCAGCACACTGCTGTGGCATCTAAACAACACTACTGTGCGGGGAGGGGGCTCTGCTGAGCTGAGGAGCAGTGGTTGGTGGCTTGGCTGGTGACAAAAGGTCCAGAGGCGTCTCCAGGAGGTGGGGGCGTTCCTAGGAGGACTGAGGCATAGCTACACCTAAAATGGCTGCCGTCTAAGTTTTTACTGATTACTCAAAAATATGTGAATGAGCCAAGGCAACACTCCAGGCATGTGTTTAATGAGGGAATGACATAATAACATGATATAAAGCTTGAAAAAGTCGATTTTACATAATACCCCCCCTTTAACATTTAATTTCACTGCTCTCACTTTGTGGACCTACCTTGCCCTAATCCTAACCTTGAAGACGTCCATTTAGGGCCTAACCCGAAAGATCCTTAAGTTACACCTATATTCTCTTAACTGCAGTATAGTAACAGCTGGAAAAATCACATACAACTGAATTCACTCAGCTGTACTTCTGAAAGACTCCTATACCTTTTTACTACAAACAATGAAAGGGAGAGCCAGTAAATTAAATTCTTAGTTGTGGTCCAAACTAATTTCAAAGTCTTTCCTAACACATCTGTAGCGTCCCACTTCTTCACAGGGAAGAGTTTATGAGAACGTTTCACAACTTTTCAGGGTCACTTTCACAGGAATGCTAGAATACACAGCATTGTTTCCACATGTCTGAGTTTACGAAAACAAATGTGTTCCACTGCTAGAAAATGATCAGGTATAGGGCCTTTAATTATTCTGTAGTAGCAGCACTTTCACTTCTTCCATCTCCGTCTATTCGGCCCCCAGCTGCTCGCTCTGACACCGGTCCCCTCCTGCCTCTTTAGCCTCTTCACTGGGGCCAAGTGTGTAACAAGGGGGCCCCTCACCTTTGAACCTTAAACTCTGAACCCAAAATTCGGGCCTCCAGACTACGTGCCCCGATCCCAGTGGCAGATATGGAGTCTGCAATTCAGCGCAAGACCAGACCTGCTCCTCCATTCTTCACATTAGTGGGCCATCACATCAGCACGGAGCCCCTCGTGGACGAGCGCGGCAGACGCATATTTCCCCGTGTGAAAACAAAACATCGCCAGGAGACAAGGACAAACAGTGCCAGTGATGTACAGGCACAAGCTGGCAGAATCTAATTTGCCCGATGTGATACGGTGAAAGATCCATTGTTACGAGACAAATCTTCTAGTAGGACAATGCTCAGGAGGAAGCTAATTTCTAACTTAAGATTGCGTGCATATGTCAAAAGAACAATAATCAAAGATAGATATTTGCTAAGACCGTACAGCATTTTCTCCCCGTCTGTTTGGATAAGTTTCCTTCTGGTGCAATGGTTTCTCCCATGGTGTGAACAATAGACTAAAGCCTAGAGCTTGGTACTACAGAGCATGAACTTGGATCAAAGGGGGGGGATCAAGGTGGCGCAGCAGTTAGTGCTTGTGCTTCACCACTCGAAGGTCCCGTGTTCGATTCCCACATGGACGGGGCCTTTCTGTGTGGATTTTGCATGTTCTCCCCGTGTCTGTGTAGGTTTCCAGGTTTCCCCTACCACTAAAACATGAGAGTGTGTTTGCGAGTGCGCATGGGGGACGAGGGCTGGAAATTAGCCCAAGGCTACAATCCGGTGTGGCGTGTTTACATGCATGAGACCCATGTTTGTTCATTAACATGCACTGTCCCGACCAAATAAACCAATAAATAAAGTTGCCCCAAAATGGTATTGAGGGATCAAATAAAGAAGACAAATAATAATATAATCATGTATAACGTGGCCATACCGCCTTTGCGATGCCCAATCCCGTCAGACCTTGGAAGCTAAGCAGGGTAGGGCCTGGTTAGTACTTGGATGGGAGACCGTTCAGTAACACCAGGAGGCCTAGCGAATGTAGTGAGTGAGTGGTTGGTGGTGGTGGCTGATGTGCGCAGACTGGTTGCCTCGCTTATCATCACCGAGTATGGAGTGAATGAATAATGCACCAAATTGTAAAGCGACTTTGAGCGTCTGGAAAAGCGCTATATAAGACTAATGCATTATTATTATTATTATTATTAACTTAAATTTAACCTCCTTTGATAAAGATGATGATAGCAAACTATTTAATTAAAAGTGTAAAATCTTCCAGCAGAGGTTTATAGTAGAATCAGACAGTTCTAATTGATCGTCTTCATTGTTTCTGCCTAATTGTAGCTTTCAAACTGTGATTCAGGAACCACTTGTACCTTTAGTGCTCTGTTCTCTTTAGACCATTTTTGGCCCTTTCTCAGTCCTAGTTTCTGTATCCATATTACTTTACTTTACTTTAACTTTATTTGTCTCCCTTGGAAGAATTTGGACAGGGTCCCATAACACATGAAGACACCACAAATACAATACACAAATACATGTTTAGTTATTGTAGTAGTATATTGAATTAGTTTACCCTGGGTCAAGGCATCATTCAATTCAATTTTGCCATCAATCATTCACTTCACTTTAAGGGCAGGCACAATAAGCTTTAGCTTCTGCCTGCACCTGGTCATTTATTGTGTTTTATGTTTCGAATGATTTGTTTGAATTATCTGTAAATGACCGAACCGAAATAAATGAAAAATGAAAATGACTTCAGTATTTGACAGCCAAATGCTTTCTTAGGTAGTTTGGTATTTGAGAAAATGGTGCTAACTTATTAGTATTAGCTAGGGCCGGGTAGAGTTACATTTTTTTATACCAGTTCTTTAATGATACTTGGTTTTCGATACCAATACCTGAACATTTTCTATACTTATACTAAAATATTTGTCATATAGAACCATAAAACCAAACAACTGTGTTATTCCATAAAACACTATTTTCTATTATTTGAGATGAAACAATCAAGTAACTTCCTTTAATGCGGTCCCTGGACCGATAGGCATCAAACCTTAGTCTCTAACAATATATTTTTTCGGTACGTGCATTCCATGCTTTTAATATTCTATACTAGTAGTACCTAAACTTTTTTTTCCTGATACTATACTGGTGTTATTTAACGCCCTAGTATTAGTCACGTTTGATTCTCTGTGTGGTGGTTCTTCTTGCACATGTTTACAATCCAAACTGATTCATCTTGACATGAATTACTCCCGTGTACTATGACTATCAATAACTGTTTATTGTTATAATCCAAGTCAGATTGAGTGATTGGATGCGGTCCAATCACTCAATCTGATCTGGTGAATTTTTGTTTCACCAAATTCTTTTGCACAATCCGACACGCGCATTCGGCTGAGAAAACGCTTGATCAAAAAGCGATAAACCGCTGACGTCTGTCGAGGAGTCAAACGGTTCCCATGTAGTTTAGCATTTTACAAGTTATGACTGAGCAAAACAGTGTTGAAATCAAGAACGACTTCCATGGCAAAAGTAGAACCAAATGGGCAGCTTAATTGAAACGGCATGGCTTTCTGAAAAACAAAAAAGGAGTTTATTTAAGGTCCAAAGTTAGGCCAAGAATAAATCACTACAAAGAGGCACAGTGAGCAAACAAAGCCTGCATCTATCCTCTGTTTCGCTGCTTGGGGAGGGGGATTTTCCACATACGCAACCGATCGCCAATCAATAACAGAATCGATATTTTCTCATGAATTGACGAAAATTCCAAAAAGTGAAGGCGAAACTGAGAGTCCTTTGAAGACTATTCCCTAAACAAATCGGGGTATGTTTAGATGTGAGCGGTAAACTGACTGTAGGAAAAGGAGATCAATGCAGAGCCATTAGCAGCAGAAACGCAGCTGCTGATAGAGCCGCTCCCATCGCACTGGAGTAAACAAGGTCAGGCCCGGCTCATGCCCTTCCAATTCACCTCAACACACTCTGCTACGGATTTGTAAGAAAAAAACGTGTCAAGCAAAAACGACAAGAACATTTGTTGCTTGTTTAAGAATGTTGCAACACCAGAACCCAATTTCTAGTATTGGGGAAACAAAACAAAACAAGCTGGACCCCTGTGTGTGCTTTTTGTCCCCCAGAGGGAAATTTGTCTGATGATGCGTTGGGCCGTTTTGCTGATCTCGAGTCAGGAGGACTATCAAGCTGGAGAAGTAGCATGTTCTGAGGAAACACACGAAGCCAAGTGAGATGTTTCTCTTTCAAAGCAAATCAACTTAATAGACTTTTTCTATAGATTTCTTGGTATTTTCAGGAAATATTGAAGTAAAGCAAAGACTTGTCCAACAAATCCAGTGTTGCCTGTATTAGCCCAAACTATTATCCACACTACAAAAAGTAAATATTAGGCATTGGCTTAGATGACTTGAATTTAGGCAAACCGCTCTTGTTTTGAGCGGTTTTTACTCATTTAGACTTTTTTCAGTTTACTTTGCTAGTTTGATGACATTTGAGACTAGTTCTATAACGTAATCTTGCTTGAAAAAAGAAAGTAAAACTGCCACTGGAAAAATGTATCTTATCTTAGACAAAAATGACTTAAAAGTGCTTGAATTACCAAACATTGTTCTGATTTTGAGAAGGTTTGGACTATTGTATGGTCAGTGGAACACAGATTTATTTATTTTTATTCTTTTTAAATCTCATTTCAAGTTAATTTATCTTATTTTAAGCAAACTAATGCTTGTTCCATTGGCAGTCTTATTTCAAGACGATTCCAAACCTACTCACAATCAGCATTAATTGTCTCATTTCAAGCACATTTCAAGCCATTTTCTAAAGGTAATGATGGCATTTTTACCCCATTGGCAAAGAAAATTATTTGAAATAAGGACAAAATGTATTGAAACGAGTCAGAAACATCTCAGAACAAGTTAAATAATCTAGGTCAAATGCCTACCAAACTACCGGTACATCTTTACTATTGAAAACGACTCATATTTTGATTATTATGCTCAAATTAAGACATTTAAACTAATCTAGTTAATTACTTTTTGCATTGTACAAAAACGTCCTTAAAGAGACTAGATCAGGGGTGCCCAAAGTGGGGCCCGTGGGCCAAATTAGGCCCGCCAAAACAATTCCATTGGCCCGCCAGAGAGTGACCTACTTTTGCGCTGCATCTGGTCAATACCAACTCTCTCCCATTCATTCTCAATGGTAAATATGGATGCAGTACACCTTTTGGCCACCAGCGTCAAATTGGGGGCGCTGTTTCACTCGTTTCGGAAAGTTAAGGAAACACAGTTGTGGTGTCTTGGTGTTTATCAATCACAGAGCGTTGTAGCATCAACTTTCAGTTTTCCAACTTTTATTGCAAAGGTTGTTGACATCAACAAAGGCACATATTAAAAATTGACTTATAAAAGAATTGATGTCGAACTGACACTTTCAAATGATCTAATGTGGCATTTTCTTTGAGTTACCAAATGAATGAGGTAAAGTCACTGTAGGCGCTGCTGTTGTTTGTACATTTTGCACTTCATTGCTACAATTGTTCTGTTCTACTAAAACTAGGCTTTTGCCATAGTTAACATTTGTTTTAATTTAGCATGCTATTTGCATAGATAGAATCAAATGCAAATGTATAGGCTACCAACAAATAAAATAAAGTAACTATTATTATTTGCAGTTATATGTGCTTAACGCTTCACATCGCCAAGTTTGGCCCGCGACCCACAGGCACATTTTGGCCCTCGGAGACAAAAAGTTTGGGCACCCCTGGACTAGATGCAAGTTGGTCATTTTATGCTCACTACTGCCACCTCAGGTCTTACGCGTAACTGCAGTCTCTATGTTAAACTCGTGCATGACGGCACTTCGAACCCGAAGTAACAACTTTTCTAGTGACAGTGGAGGATTTTAGAGGCAGTAGTGGTGAACAGGTCTGGGCTCATTCTACACATTAGGACATGGCTGGAACATGTAGGGGGAGGAAAATATTTAGTTTTCACATTTTTAAACTCTGTATAGTCCCTTTAAGCTCCTATTTTCACAATGTTTCCATGCACACTAATTAATTTGATGAACTCCTTCAAAAACAGAAAAGTTCTCACACCTCTATCCCTATTTAGACCACCGCAGGTGCCGCTTTGACCCGTAAAGTGTAATCCAAACAGTGAAAAGTGCAGTTTGAACACCTCTGCTGGGACACACGTGTGCTTGATTGATGAAGCCCATGTCCACAGCCCTCACAGGTTAATGATTGAACAGACGAGAGCAGAGGATCCGTGACCAGCTGCTACAGAGTGAAGAATGCAGAGAAGAGAGGTGTCATTGGAGTGATGCCAGAAAGACCCACTGGTATTTTGTATCGGTACTTTCACACTGCACTGAAAGCTTTATGGATATAACATCATTGTGACGCAAAAGTTAAATATGTGTAATGTAAATAACCCCTGGATGAGATGCTTCGCTCCATTATAGCACATCTTAAAGCACATACAGAAAGATGAAGTTGTCTTACTCTCAAGCCCTTAGTGCAAAATACAATATTTTACACAGTACACAAAGGAATATACATTATATGATTATTATTTAAACAATAAGGGGCAGCTAAGAGGGGAGAGCCAAGTGAGTGAAGCTGTCCTGCCTTCAGTTAGATCTGGCATCAATTGAGACTACACTTGAAAAAGAATAATAGATTTACTTGAATTAAGAGATTAAATCTAAAGTCTGAGTAGATGTTGTCTAGGTAAGATAAAACCTCTTATTGCCAGTGGAACAAGCACATTTTTTCTTAATTCAGATTAAGTGAATTAGTCTGATTTCAAGTGGGATTCGTGCTTGTTTCACTGGTATTTGCATTTTCATCTTATCTTAGATTAGTTCATATTGACTCAAACTCAACATAAAGTGCCTTAATTTAAGCAATTTTAAGTCATTTATCTCATTTAAGGCGGCCTTTTTTCCAGTCCATCTACCATTTTACAAAGGGGATCTTTATAAACATAGACTTTTCTTGTTTTCAGGCGGCAGCAAGTGATTTGGCAGGATTCTACACCAGACTGATCTTCTGTAACAACCAGCTGTTATACTACAGTAGTACTAATGTTGCTGTTTACTACCGCAACTACGATTGTGTATTTTAACAGCGGGTCTGATAACAGGGTTTATACAGCAAATGTTGTGCTTTTAATGCCATTTTAATGCCACAAACAAATACAAAATTGGCGCATATTTAATATCTGAACATTTCATCAAACAGAGGAAAGAAGAATTGGACAAAACGGGCAACTTTAGAGCAAAAACAAAGCAGTCAATTTCAGCTAAAACTGCAGCTGACCCTCATTTTGGTATTTTCAAAGAATTTATACGGTAAGAAGTGTTGAGCAATGTCATAATTTTCCAATACATTTCTCTACCCCGCCAGTTTGAATCCCATTTAATGCTTTTTAATGACATTTAAGGCCTTGATTTTGGCACTTGATGACATGTAATACTTTTTAATGCACTGTGAAAACACTTGATAACTACAACCGATCCACAAAAAACTAGATATATCAAATATTCAAAATACAAAACAATGTCTTCACACTGACGAGCACGACGCCATTTTTCCATAGTCATTATATTGTTTTTTTTTTTAAAGAGGGGTATTATGCTTTTTTCAATCACATAGCACCAGTCTATAGCATACTACAATGATGACGTAACCTTCTGTTGGTCTGTATATGCAGTAAATTAAAATAACTGCCTTGAATAAAATTGCTCTCTCAAAATGGCTGTACTGAACGTCTTGAAATAGGCCTCTGTCTCTTTAAGAAGCTTTCCGACACGCCCCCTTCAGCACACTGCTGTGGCATCTAAACAACACTACTGTGCGGGGAGGGGCTCTGCTGAGCTGAGGAGCAGTGGTTGGTGGCTTGGCTGGTGACAAAAGGTCCAGAGGCGTCTCCAGGAGGTGGGGGCGTTCCTAGGAGGACTGAGGCATAGCTACACCTAAAATGGCTGCCGTCTAAGTTTTTACTGATTACTCAAAATATGTGAATGAGCCAAGGCAACACTCCAGGCATGTGTTTAATGAGGGAATGACATAATAACATGATATAAAGCTTGAAAAAGTCATTTACAGTACATCAGTGATTAGGTCCGTGAGCTCACTATATCGTACAGACATTCATTCATAAATCCATAAACATTTCCCGTGTCGCAGAGCAGTCCGGCGTTACGTGCCTCTTCAGAGCTCGCGCATCTGTTAGTGCTCTCAGAAACGCTTCCCTCTGCAGCATCTCGCATGTGTTTCCACTTACTGCTGCCTTAATCATCCCGGACCTGCTGACTTCACTGCTGCCTGTGGTCTGAGGACTGAAGCACCCGCACAAGACTCAAAGACCATTAGTGGATCAGGGAAAATGCCTCTGAAGTTCGGGTCTTCGTTATTAATAGACGCCGTGTTTGAAGGGTCAACAATTAGGCAGCAGCGCCACGAGGTTTGCAATTTACAGATATGTTCCTCGACCCCTTTCACCCGGAAGTGTCTGGGCTAGTAAAGCCTTTCTTTAAATTACTCAGCACATATTTGAACAAGTAGTAATTGCACGAGAACCCCAACTAAAGGTACAAACTCTGGACTGGCAGGTTGACACGGATGCAGGGGAAGTATTGTAAAAAAAAAAAGGTTGTGGAAAATATCTCTATGAAAGTCTTGTGGTGGTGAAGACGAGGACATGAAGAGGCTACGACTAGAGGACCTCAATATATTCCCGAATTGTCATTAAATAGTATAACAGGGTTGGTACATATTTTCTCTTGAGGTTTTCCATGACTTCTCCATGACCCTTAACAAAATTTCCATGCCTCCATTTTATTAACCGCATTCATTATTAAAGGGGCTCTGTGGAGTTTGGAAGTTTTGTGCTCGCAATTGCCCCCTCAGGCCAAACGCGTAACTGCAGCCTCCATGATAAGCTCGTGCATGAGGCGCTCAGGCTTTACGAGCACCAGAAATAACAGTCCCGTCAATTTACAGATTTGCAGGCATGACTTAAACTGAGGTAAGAAACGTTACTGTTTTGTAAGATATTTAGACCAAATCAGTTTGAGTGAATGTTTTCCTAGATAAAATACTTGAGCAAATGCAGCAAAGTGAATCGAGTGAAGAAGCCAAGTAATACAACTCGTAAACTATATTGTAAATGGAACATGTCCACTTTTTGTAGTCGTTTCACTGCTTATAAATCCGTGAACAGTCAGGCTTATTTTGCGGCCAAGAAAAGCTAACATTAGCGACATTACTTTTGCCATTGTAAATACAGCCCCATTACCACTGTTACTACTCAAATGTTTTGTCGGACACCGTTGTTTTGAAAGCATCACCCCTTTTCCCCCATGTATTTAGTCATCTTTTCTTACCTTTCAAGCAAAAATAAGCTGCGGGTCTTTTGAGAGATTCTCTTTTCCGATGTTTACTCCAGTTCTTTGCCTACGCTGATCAGACTCGACTTTCGCCTTTTTGGTCACACTCGAATAAACTCTTCGTTTCTTTTCGTTATTTGGGGTCTGGGCTGGAGTTTCGATGGTGCTTGAAGCCGGTCTCCTCTTATTCTCCGCTAAATCCATCCCTCCGAAGTTACCACTCGCGCTGCAGCGTCAGTATAGAGGCGATACAGCTGACGCTACAGCTAACGCTACAGCTGAGCGTGCACGCGCATTACGCATTACGCTGTTTGCTTGTTCGACCCGAGCATAAACTATTTAAGTGACTTTACAGACATATAGAGGCAATCGCGGTGAAAAGGCCAGGGCTCATTCTACTCACCAGGGCATTGCTGGAGCATGTATGAGGAAGAAATTTTACATTTGTATACATTTATTTGTGGTTAAACTTATGTATAGTCCCTTTAAGCTATTTATCAGTGCTATCATTATCATTTTCAGTTTGGGTTTTTTAGGAGTAGTATATAGCAGTCGAGACCAGAATACTAGAGAAAAACCAAAGAGTACTGAGAGCAAGGCCAGGGCGCATCGTGACAAATACTAGAGGTCGACCGATATTGGGGATTTTACGATATCTGCTATCAGTCGATCTAGCGATATCGGGACATTGGACATTGCATTGGAAAGAGCGAAGTCAGGGCTTTAAAACAAGTCCTCCCACAACTTCCTAGGCCTCAGGGGAACAGAGAAACATCGCAGTGAATATAGACCCTTTAATTGTTTGTAAAAATTCCGGGCTTAGCTGGAGGCAGGGAGCTCGATTCCTATCTATTTCCATTGTAGCTGTTGTCATAGTAACGATAAACAAATGTCTAACTGTTTTAGAAAATATCAGATAAACCTTATTTTATCGTCTCAAATGTCATTCCTCTTGTTCTTGCACCTTAAGCCACAACAGGACCACATTTTTCAGTTGTAGTTTTACACTTAAAATCGCTAGTTTAGTTTAATCTTATTTATCTTGATCATTTCCTGCCTCCAGCTGATGTCACTGATGATGTCAACAGTTAAAGGGTCTATTGGACAGTTAGTTTCACAAAATCTCAGTGAATATGGACATGCTGCGTGTCATTTTCAAGCTAAGAACCTGGATAATTCAATCCCTGAGTTAGTTGTAACCTCTGCAATTTTGTATTTTTGATGCAAAATGCAGCAAGCTGAGACAGAAACTATGATTGAATCACCTAAAGTAATACAATAAAATGGGCCACTGCTGAAGTGGCCAAGTATTTATGTTTTTGCAAGATTATAGACATTTGTAAAAATCTGCCAAAAATATCAGCCCAGCACATCGGCCTCAGCCAATAAAAATTCCCCCAAATTGGCATTGGCCTTAGAAAAACCCATATCGGTCAACCTCTTAACAAATACAGCTGATTTGTGCATTTTTATTCCTCTCCTCTAGTTTAGCTCACTCTATGTTTGAGTTTAGTTCTATGAGTTTGGTTTGCTCGTCTATTCCGTGCGTAATCTGGAGTGGCCTGAAGCGTGAGACAAAAGAGGGGAGTGGCACGGACAGACAGGTAGAAGCCTATGTTTCAAATCGGGCCCATGGTTGGATGCTCTGAGAGAACCTCCCTACATAAGGTGACGCAATATCTATAAGAGGCCACAGACATAAACGCAAGGTAACTCAAAAATGTTCAGAATGTTAGTTTTGGTCATGCTCATCCCAATTTAAGTGCATTTTAGCCTTGTTATTGTGAACTTGGGTGAATAGCTGTGGTGATCGGTTGAGCGGTTGTCATTTGATGAGAGGGGAAAATATTTCATTAGAACGATGTAGGAAATACTGTAGGTGTCGTCCCGGTTGGATTTCACTTAAGCTTAATTACTTTTTACTGAATGCCCATTTTGACTTCCCTCCTCTGCCAGTAAGCCTGCTAAGTTTACCCGTAACAAGGAACAAGACGGCCATTATATAAAACACAGAGTCATGCACACGCCACAATGTGATAGTGATACACGAGCCCAGCACTAAAAGATGGGCCATAGCATCGACCGCTCCATCTCAAGACTTCCATAACAGCGCGCTCATGTTTCCTGTTATCAATTCAGTCAGCAGCATCACATGGAGGGAGAAAAAAAAAAACCTGCAGCTTTTAGCCTCGCTCCCCCTCTGCCCCGCCCTCGAGCGCTATTGATCTCACTGCACAACGTTGGCCCGGGACGCAGTAACAGTATTATACTGGTCCCCTGCGGTGGCCATTCTAACCAGCGTCATCCTCTGAAACAGCAGAAACAGATTTACTCGGAAGCCGGCCTGACAAATTAGGGAGTAATTACGTTGCATTGAGTGATTTTCAGGCACTTTTATCAACTGGATCAACAGACGCACGGGCAGAGGCTAAGTGGGTTGCAAATGTGTTAATTTCACAAAGGGATAAGATACAAGGAAAGGTTGTATAATAGGTAGGCTTGTCACGATAACACTGTTTCTCCGTTTTTAGCCGTTTTCTGACAGAATATAAACTTATTTATCACACACAAATAAAGACAAGTCTAAATCGTGTCCATATGGATGTTTTTTCACGGCAGATTGTTCAGTAGAAGCGGAAAAAAACGGCAGTCGTAGCTAGCGTTAGCATGTAGCATGATGCTAAAATGAAGCATCATGTTAGCATTCTCTTTTTGTATTTATATATGTATGGTTGAACTACTTTGCTCCTCTCCATGTCTTTGTATCGTTATTTAGTAGAAAACTATATTCATAATTCAGCATTTGTTAAAGTAGTTTTCTCCCCTTTGTTTCCCTCCTCTACTGCTTCAAACATGACCATATTATATGGGTGATTCCAGAGATGCCGTGTGTGTCTATATTGAGGCCGGAAAATATCGCGATAAACAATATAATTGAAGACCTTTTTATGCGTCAGGAAGTAACGCTAAAGCAGGGGTGTCCAAAGTGCGGCCCAGAGATGATCCTTTTTATTTGAAATGTAATAATTTTATCTAAGCATAAATAAAGGTATGGGGCACAATTTAAACCTCTGCTAGTCGAAGGTTTCGTGGCACTGTATGCTTCAATATGTGGCCCCCATGAAAAAGGTTTGGCCACCCTTGCTCTAGAGCTTAAAAATGACAAAAAAATTAATTACTACATTAGAAAAATGGGGAAAAAATACAAGTACAGACGATAAATATTGAGCCCAAAATTGTATTTTCTGTCATTTATTGAACGATAAGTTGATATTGTAATTATCATGACAGCTATTAATATGACAATAGGAATGCAAGAACTTGGATAAAAAAAATCTTCACTGTGTTTACGAAGCCTTAACATTGGAGAGATGACTGAAATATTTACTGCTAAACTAATACAAGACTCAGTGCCTTTCAAAACATGCATCTTCTATATGTAACAAGATCCCAAGCAGGATATTTCTGTTGTTTGAATGGATATTGCACTGACCAAATAACTGCGACATTTAGACAACACGAGAACAATAGCTGTCGAGTCTGTTGATCTGAACAAACCACAAATTGGGAAGTCGATGAGGAATTCTGATGTGGGATGAAATCTGTAACATTTCTTCAACAAAGTCAGTCTTGTGCTTGTGACAAACAGCTAAGAATGAGAGTACGAATGCCATCAAACACAAATGAACACCGAGTTGTCTGGAAAAGCCTGACTATGTTCCACAAATCTTCATCTGAAATGTCAAAAGAGCAGCTAATTCCACATAAAAATGTCATAGTTTAACATCTTCCATAAATCGTTTTGGTGGCGTCTCGATTATAGGCTCGTTGTTTTCTATTTGACTTCAATCCAAAGGAGTGAATTCCTTTCAGCGTGTAAAGGCAGGTGAAATTAGCTTTGCAGGAAGACGCAGCTAAATTAAAGCCAGTGGGCGTTGGCTAAAACATGCAGGGTCAGAGGCTGGGTATGAAACGGTTTGGACACTGGGGTTAGCAAAGCAGAGGCGAAGCGATAGAGAGAGAGAGAGCCCACGGTGCAGCTTTGTAGGACGTTTTATTAGTTAGCGTTGATTAAGGAGGCAATTTTGCGGCCACCGACGCGGCAGCACCAGTGCACTTACTACCGGCTGCGTGGAGCTTAAGTTCTGTTACGAGCCTAGAATTAAAAAACATAAAAGCCAATTAAACATGCTTGAAGGCAACAGGCTATAAAGGCAACATGCAACTGAAGTGGTCCGATTATAGGGCCACAGCGGGGAGGAAACGCTCAAATCTTTGCTGGGGGGAAGCAGAGCAGGGAGGTGGGGAAAAGTGCTGTGCAAGCAGGTAGGTCGGCAAAATTACACAAGCTCATTTAAAAAAAGTTAGAGAATAAGAGAGGCATGGGTCAGGAAGGGCATTCAGGTTGAGACTTGAGTCAAATGAATGCTAGACAAGCTCATGGCAAGGGCATATTTGTACGGCCAGTAGGGCTGCACAATATCTGTATCTACTGTATCGCGATATTAGGTGATGCAATATCAGTATCGCATAAAGCCACAATAAACAGCAACATCACTAAAGTCTTCATCTGACTGAGATCGATACATTTTTTTGCAAACTCAGCCAAAAACAAACAATGCACTGAACTTATGAATGTGTAAAAGTTCTGTTTTACTTAAACATTTACTGACTTAGTTCAATTTTAGTCTTGTTTTGGTCCTGATGTAGTCTTTTTTACACAAGGTGCATTGAGTTGCCTTGTGTACGAACTGCGCGGTATAAATAAACATGCCTTGCCTTTTTTAAGTCTTCTTTTGACACAATTTGCTGAAAAACTAGTTACTTGTGACTTGTGTTTAAAGCAGTACTAAGTAACGTGTTTACCTTAATAAATCCTTTTATCCGATTTACGGTGTTATCCCATTTACGGTGTTAATGGGATGATTGGGGGGTCTTTCATCTCCCCCTGGTGTCTCTGGCCAGAAAACCACGCTTGCAACTTGACTGCCACCGGGGCGGAGCAACCCATACACACTAATAGAATCACGGAGAAGAAGCTAACAGGCTAACGGGCAAAGCTAACTGCGGGCTAGCGCGACTTTAAACAGTATTTACAGTCAAGTTTGAGTGAAAAAAAATATTCCCATTGTATAACTGGATGTACAACACCCCTCACTCCCTTCACCTTTTCTGTCAGCGTAGTATTTACTCTCCAAGACATTTAATACGTTAAAAAATCGTAACTTGCTAAGACACCTGCAGTTGCGCTTATGGCCTCTAGGGCAAGAGTTACTTAGTACTGCCTTAATTAGAATGGAACATCGCAATAATACCGTTCACAGCCGTATCACATATACGTTAATTCCATATCGTTCAGAACCAAATCAGCCCATTATGCTGCTATAATGTCAGGTGGGCGGCATAGAATTACTAGCATTTCCTTTCAGTCTTAAGAATGAATACAGAGTTAGCATGAGAATCTGTGGTCAAAACGTATCCAAAAGTGCCCATGAGAATGATTTACAACGGGAGAGAGTGTGACAGCAAACTGAATCTAACTAAGCCAATATCATGTTTACATACTTGTACTAACACCATGTCACGATGGCCTTGCGATCTAAGAACATGGCTCGTTATCCAAGGCCTTAACTTGCTGTGAACAAGACAAGACCAAACTACACCGAGACTTCAATGCCACAAGATGTTTTTGTTATTTTTTTCTTTCTGTACAACTCCCGGCACTGACAACACACCCTCGCAGCATTAAGTTGTGGGAAAATGCTGTGGTTTAGGCCCACAAGCAAAAGAGATTTCCTTTGAAGATATGGCCCATTAAAATAATTATGCGTTCAAACATATGAATTGGTTGTGGTCTCGGCCATGCTTGATGTAGAATCCAGAGGCCATGAGTGTAGCGTTTATGTCAAAGGTTTAAAACTTGTTGCTATCACACAAAGACAAGCTCGGCAATGGGGACCAAAATGCATTATCTCAATATTGTGTGTGAAAGGTGTCCACAAATGTCTCAGTTTAGGCAGATGTGTAGCTCTGAAAGATAAGTGACTCATCATCATTCATTTTATTTAGATTATAGATGATAAATAACCCACATATAAGTAAGAGATCACCTCGAAAAGTATAGAAGAAACTCAAAGCAATATTGTCACACACAAACGCCCTTAAACCCCCAACCCTAGACAAACAATCCTACATTCATACAGCGGGAAGGCAGAGGAAGTCATATCTACTGCACATAACAGAAAAGCCCCAGATACTGCCCTGTCAAAGACCTCCGCCCCTCATGACACACCACGTTCCTGAGTCACACTCTTACAATTAAATACATACCTGCACATTTAGCATGCAGGGAAAAGGAGATGTAGAGGTGCTTTCTTAAGCTCATAGTAAAGTGAACAAACCCAAGGGCAGGAAGAATGACGAGGTGAACAAAACAAGCACGAGTAAAAAAAGTTTAAATCACATTCAAAGACTTGGGTGTGTAGAGCAGGTTATTACTCCTCTATCAGTAATAACCTTATCAATTTATTTTGCACAGTGGGAACAAAGATGGCACTGTGTACAGGCGATAGTTGTCTGCACGCAGCGTCGGAGTTCGGGACGTCCTGTCTCGTCTGACAGCAGCCTGATGCAGCGAGAGGCGGACAAAAGACTGCAGCAGCCCACGCGTAAAGACAGAATCACTTTCACGGAACTTTTAGCCGCTAAATCCTGAAAAACGTGGCGCGAGCGACCAAGCATAAAGCAGCGCACAAAGTTTGATAAGATTCTTCATCTTTAGAGCAGTATATAGTTCATTGTGTGTACACACTGGCTATGTAAACTACTGGTAATCCTCTTAGGAAATCACGCTCTCTGACCAGCCCCGGTGCAGCGGACCTCAAGCGGTCCCGACACAATAACGTGCAGGTAATAACGGTGCCAGCGCGCAGTACTTACGTGGTTCTCAGCGTAGGGTGGTATTCCAACAAGGCAAAAAGCAACTCCATTCATTGGACAACACGAACTGTTCGGTTGCAACAGGGAGAGGCAATTCGTGTCGCTCCAAAAGCGATAATAAACACGGACGGGTCCGTGCGTAACGAAGCTAATCGCTCCAACTCCAAACTTATATCTCCACCTCTACTCCGGCTTCCTTCCTTCTTCCAAAAGCCCACTCAGTTCCCGTTGTTTCGAGCTGCTCCCCCCGCCTCCCCCTTCTCCTCCTCTTCTTCAACGGGACATAACTAAATCCCTCCGTGTGCTGGGCCTGCCTGGAAACAGGAGCCGCAGCGCACAACACACATGGGCCATCGGAAGTGCCACGAGCGCTCCTTCAAAGTAAAAACGGCACAGTGGGGTTTGATTTGTGAGATCAGTCATAATAAATAGAGGCTCAACTTATCGTCTCGGTGAATAATAGTCTGCAAATAGCGGAGTTAGACTATGCCGTGTGATTCTCCAAGTACAACTGAACACTAACGCCTATAGTTCTCTCTTTTTCACTCTTTCACGGTGTTTTGCAACGTTGAGTCGGCCTCTTTAGTAAACACAGTTGGTCAAACATGTTCTATGAAAAGGTTAAGGGAACTCATTACGACTTTATGCACCATTTGATTATGTTGCTAAAGTTTTTCTTTTTTCTTTTTAAATAACAAAAACGATGTACAGGAAGTCACCGTTGTATGTTATTGTTGACTTGACATTTCTGTCCTAAACAACAGAGTGCATGTGGGTGCACGAGCGCGCTACGCCCTATAGGCTGCAGTGTGCGGGCTCCCTCTGTCTGCGCTAACCTGATTTAGACCCATTTAATGATGCCAAAGATGCCCCCTGCACAATTTAACGTATGAGTCGAAATAGCCTGAACACAAATAATAATAACGCAACGATACAAATGGTGTTTAGTCAGACATTAAAAGTGAACCTATAGACCTGTCACGATAACAACATCTAAAGTTCGATACATTGAGGCAGGAAACTATTGCGATAAACGATATTATTTAAGGCCTGATAATGCCTACCAAACATAAAGCTGCAAATAAATGTACAGACGATAAATATTGATCCCAAAATGTATTGTTTATCATTTATTGAAGTCGATATAGTAATTATCGTGACAGCCCTAAAGACAAAGTCAAAAAAATCCCAGAATTTCCCACTCGACCGTGTGAATCATACAAGCACAAACCAAACAATAACTTGTCACTTAAGAGCTATATTTTTAGCCTTAAATGTCCCACACCCAGAATCAGTAGTTCTTCTGGGAACAGCGCTGACAGACCTGTATTTTTAGCAACATAAATAATGCTCATGTGAGTTTATGGGGAAGTGAAAGGAAGCTTACTCATGGGGCAGTAAGAATACAGTAGACATCACTCATAGCAACTTGTTGGATTTGGCTGCCGCGCTCCCCTTGGCACGAAGATGAGAAAAGTAAACGACACAAGAATTGAGAATATGGACACTTGACCGTTTATAGTTTTTTGTTATACTGACATAATTTTTTTTCAACGTAAAATGCAGCCCAGGGTGTCCAGTTAATTTAGCTTCAGCTTCAACTTAGTCCTCCCTTTCTCACTGGATTGATAGACATTAAGGGATGTTCATAAGATTTGAAGGCCAAATATAATCTATAGGTCTAGTGTGAAAGGCCTAAACGTCAGTGTATAAGTTATGTTACTGATAAGAAGGATAAAAACCCAGGGTCAGATGGAAAGGTAAAGTGAATATACGGCCATAATGCTGGTGTGACGGCTTTAAACTGGGCTGTGCATGTGGCTGCTATTACTCTGAGGGGAGCAAGTGTCAGGAGCCACTTCAAAAGCCTGCGTTCCTAATGGAGAGACTGACTACAGTCACAGACAAGAAAGCGGCTTATACTTAATACAGGGACAGATGAATTCCCACGACTACAGCGGGTCCCCGGTATTAGCTGGTGGGGGTTGTTGAATTTTCTATCATCATTTTTAGGGTTATACATTAGAAAGTTACTGGTACGACTTACGTAATAAAGTCAATAACATATTCTTTTAGTTTTACAATGAGGTTTTAGCTCAAGGTGGAGATCAGTCGCCATGACACTGCTCCTGCACATCAGCGCTGAAGGATGGATCAAATCACAGAACAGGTTTCTAACTGTACCTTAATCTTATAATGCTTATACTGTACGATTCCTTGAAACAAACGCATTCTCTTCAACTAACATCAACCAAACCACTTAATTTAATTGTGTGATATCATTGTGAACTTAACTTCTGTCCAAAATCAACAGGAGATGGCAGGATTTGAACCACCAACCTTGTGGTTATGTAAGGGACAATGCACGACGAGAAATAACTGGATGAACGCCTCAGTTCATCCAGTTATTTCTGATAATGGACACTATATATAGTTTAGGGGTGCACATTTTAAACACATCCAGGAGCACAGACATTCAAAATAAGACTGAAACTGAAATCTGGTTTTATGGATTAGAAGACCTCATGGATATACAGGGACATTTAGTTCTCTGCTGAGTGAGGACATAGTAATAACTTAGAAACTGCAGCTTTTTTATCCATTGAACATACCTTTCTTTACTATTACTTGTTTGCACATTAACTAGTTCTTCTTTGATTTTTTTCCTATTTGCACAGCCTGAGTGTTTTTTGAAATATGTTGTAATAAGTCCATTTTGAGATCGATAAAGTCCTATCTTATCTTTTGCCATTTGCAACTGTTTGAATTGCGAATTGCCGAATGTGTTTTCCGAATCTCCCCTCGACAGAGATACTATCCCAGACCAAAAGCTTAGACAGGACACTCTCCAAAAGTCTTGGATCTTACCCCCTCTCATCTCCCAATCCGCCCCATTTCAGGGTGGATAATTCCCATATGTCTCCCCAAATCCCTCCTCGTTCAGGACTGCGGACTCGAGCAAGCTCCGGGGCTCTGGGTGAAATCCTCGAGACCAGCCCGGATCCCAGTGGGACTTAACAGAAGTATCCCGGTCTTAAGGCAGAAAAGGCAGATGGTTCGGCCTTAACCTTCAAACTGAGAATGCGATACTTTCCCAGTAGAGATGTCGTCTCGCAGCAGGGGCTTCCACGTGGACACAGAAGAGACAGAACAATCAAAATGGCAGAGTACTTTAGAGCACAACTACACTTATAGACCTATTACGTAGGACTGGATTTGTTTTTTAGATAATAGTACTTAAGGACTTGGTTTACAATACCGGTCCGATACCTGTACCTGTTTTTTCGATACCTACACTAAAATAAATATTTGAAAAAACTAAATATTTGTCATCTAGAAACATACATAAGAGCCATAATGTGAATTTACTTCGTACCTGCTTTCAATTATTCTACTTTTTTTAAACCAGTAGCAGTTAAACTTTTATTTCGATACCATACCGGCATCATTTAACCTCCTAACCCCCACCTGAACCGAGTACGTTTTTTTCTAGTTTGGCATTACCCAAATCTAAAAGCTTCTGAATGCAGCAAATTAGAAAACACAAACGAGAAGAATGAAAGAGGACGAATACACAACAAAAAAGCTTGAAAAAGTGACCAAAAAAGCCACAAAGGAGTGTTCTGGCCCGAGGCCTCCAGTTTCCCTTCTTCTTGTGTTAGTTGTGTTTGTGTGGCATAACGCTGTTTTCCCTCCATGTAAACCTGGCTGTGTGGGCTCTGGTCTGGGATTAGAGGACTGGTTTCTGCTGTTCTGGTTGGCTGCTCGTCTAGTTTTTTTGTTTGTTTTGTATTTGTTAGGCCTAATTTTGTTAGTACACTTTGGTTGTCTCAGTTTTGTTAGCATTTTTGTTAACCTTTGTAAATGTTGTAAATAGCCTTGGTTATTTTTGGTACTCTTTGTTAAATTTACCTTTTATTCAATTACAACTTTTTTCTTGGTTTTTGTTGCGACTTAGTCCTAGCTGAGCCGGGTTGTAACAAGGAGCAACAAAAAAGTGTCAAAAAATGGGATGAAAACGCAATACAAAAGCCAATAAAAAAGTGGCAAAATTTTGATGAAAAAGACTGTGAAAAAAGTGAGACCACGGCAACAATGCAGGGACAAAGATCCGTTAAAGGGGGGGTATTATGTAAAATCGACTTTTTCAAGCTTTATATCATGTTATTATGTCATTCCCTCATTAAACACATGCCTGGAGTGTTGCCTTGGCTCATTCACATATTTTTGAGTAATCAGTAAAAACTTAGACGGCAGCCATTTTAGGTGTAGCTATGCCTCAGTCCTCCTAGGAACGCCCCCACCTCCTGGAGACGCCTCTGGACCTTTTGTCACCAGCCAAGGCACCAACCACTGCTCCTCAGCTCAGCAGAGCCCCCTCCCCGCACAGTAGTGTTGTTTAGATGCCACAGCAGTGTGCTGAAGGGGGCGTGTCGGAAAGCTTCTTAAAGAGACAGAGGCCTATTTCAAGACGTTCAGTACAGCCATTTTGAGAGAGCAATTTTATTCAAGGCAGTTATTTTAATTTACTGCATATACAGACCAACAGAAGGTTACGTCATCATTGTAGTATGCTATAGACTGGTGCTATGTGATTGAAAAAAGCATAATACCCCCTCTTTAAGATCATTGTTGTAGGTCTAGCCGTCAAATAATAAGCAACGTAATGAGTACTAAATCTGATAGCAAAACATGGTGACAAAACATGTGGGAATAAAGTCAGGTATAGTGATATAAGATATTTTAAGTATTGCATTGTACTGCTAGATTTGCGATCTGTAGGTTTTAACATCAATATTTTGTTCAATGTGCACATCTTAAACACGTCCAGGAGACTGAAATATGAATATGTGATTCTTGTACTACAGTAAGAATCACCTAAGGGATAATGTATAGAACGCCGGTCATTATCGGGAAAATAAGTACCGACAGGGCGAACTGGATCCCGACACGCAGCGGAGGGGTCCACTTCGCCCTGAAGGTTTGCCAACTGTACACACACAAATAAACTGCATACACTTTTATGAAGACAGAAAGGTTTATTTAATGATTTCCGCGGCAAATAGTTCCCAAAAGTTTGCGCGTTGCTTGGCAACGTTTGTTGATTCCAGGCAGTGTGGCGAGGCTAGTAGCAGCACAGCTAGCTACTTATTGCTAGCCTAGCTACTTAGTTTAAGGTGCAGTTGGAGAGGAGGAATGGTGGTGAATCTCTGGGTAAGTTGAAAGTCGGACTCCCGTTAACTTCACGAGTGATTCCCCCAACTTCTCTCGCAGGGACGGGGACAGAGATAGTGTCCGCCTGTCCGCTACTACTACTCGCGGAGTGATATGAAAGACCTGTATTACAAGCACGAACTCCGTTGCCATAGGCAGCGGTCATTATTTTTTTTCAGAGGTCTTCTATCAAAAAATAATGACCGGTAGAACGTTGGGAAATCACATTCAAATCAATGGAGCGTTCTACTTGCATTGTGAAGGGCCGTATAATAAATTAAAGCATTTCAGAGGATAATATGCTGCCTAAATAATTCTTTCAGTAGTCTTTGCGTTTGCTAACCATTAAAATGTATACTTCAACTCAATATCCCCAAACAGAGACTGTCCTATCTCAAATAAAGCCTTCTGGACCAAATATGTGTATAAGTAAATATAAACTGAAGGTGAAAACTAAAAATACGACATCTGTGGAAAACTCAAGTTACAGCTCATGTGGGATGTAACCCTGTTTGATGATGGGAAAAAGTCTGATTCCCAGACAAGGTACAAAAAAAATATCACCACCTCTCTCTGCAGGGCGCTTTCCTCACGCCCGATGTAACACTGACTCCTCTCTCCTGCATCGCATGTGTTTTCTATTTGAGCGGACAGAAAAGATAAATCAAACCAAGCTTCTGCGCTTTTCTGTGGGAGAATAATCGTCCCGCGCCGGTGCCCCCCTCCGGAGCTGAGGTCTGGCCACATCTCGTCCCGGATCACATGAAAATACGGACTCGGGTCGGGCATAAATTCGCTTGTCGGGAACGTAGCAAAAAGAGCTGTGAGTTATTGATGGCAGAGGGAGAAGTGGGAAAAAGAGATTTGTACGTTGTCAACGCATTATCGCGGCGAGGTTTAACTTACGCAAACTTTTAACCATTGGAGCAACTGATTTCATTCAACTTATTACAATGAGAACAAGCATTGGGCCTCATATACACGACAGAGCAGACATACGACCCATAGTTTAATGTGTAAACAGCAGATTAGCTCATTAGGAAGTTATAGCCTCTCTTTTTGAGGTTTGAACAATCTCCCTGTTTGAGTGAGTTAAGGGTTTCCCCTGCCAACTTAAAACATACACAAGTCACTTTTTGAAGAAACTGTACTTCTTGGAGTTTCATCTCAATATGTTTTACTTCTACTTGAGGAATAGCAGTCTGAGGAAGCAGCGCTCTTGTAAGTGAAACATTTGTCTTCTCTTTCCATCGTGAGTAAATCTGTCATTACCTCCTGTCACACCAACACTGAAAAAAGTAGTGTTTTTGCTTATTTTCACCTCACCAGTTGTTTGGGTCAGTACTTTTTCTTTCTTCTTTTTAACTTCTACTTGAGTAAAGTTATTTAAAAGAAACATTACTCATATTGGAGTAAACATTTTGACTTCTGTACCCACTCCTGAACCTACAGCTCACCATTTAGAGACGGGTCCCTGGGTGCTGCTGATACAGAGGCATTTAAGGATGGGTCAAATGCAGAAGACAATAGTGTTTGGTAGGGCTGAAACAACTAATCGATTAATCGACAACTAATCGACTATTGAAATAGTCGACAACTAATTTCGTAATCGATTCATCGTTTTCTGGTAAACACAAGCTTAAATAGAGCAAAAATGACATGAAAATGGTGCATTTTTGATGGAAACCGACTTTGTTTTTAAAGTTAGGGTCTGTAGTGTTTTGTACATTGAACATTTTCTACATGTCTGTCTGTGTCTCATCCGATCATAAAGCAGAATTAGCACTAAGAGCCTCCAACAAACATTCACTTTAAGTTTACTCCATCGTCAGGTCCTCAAGCGGCGCCACTTTAGCTTTATGTGATAAAAAAATTGAAAAAATAACATTTTCATACACCAGTCCCAGCCAAGCGATTCATCGATTAATCATAAAAATAATTGATTACCAAAATAATCGTTAGTTCCAGCCCTAGTGTTTGGGATAATACATTGAAATTGTATTTAGTTACAAAATACTGAATACTCGCTGCAAAATGTATCTTATAACATATTCCATCCACTCAGGGTACTGTGTTCTTAATATATAGAATCAGTGCATAATTTGTAAATGAGTAGTTTCGGAACACTTTTGGTCTGATGTGATGGATTCAGGGAACAGGCCAAAACATTTGCCAGACCACTCTCATTAAACACCATTATATCAGATCAAATCTTTGCTGGATCCTTTACCCTGAAAAACTGAAAATTGGGGGAATGCGTTCCCCTAAACGGGGGATCAAATTAAGTACTGCATTCATACTTTCACAGTGATTTGTATTATATTCATGCATGAATGAATTAAATATCATGCATAAATCAATAACATGTAGGCTAAAATTGTTACATCGCCTGTTATGAACTTATTTACTATTAATTAGGAATGCAAAAAAAAAAAAACTTTGCAAATGCCCTCAGCCCAGAATGACATAGCTGGATATTTTCTTTCTTAATGTTATGATTGAAATTTATTGATAGAGTACTGTGATGTATTCCATTGATTTTAATAAAACAATTGTATTTTAAATACCTCAAATACCTGACACAGTTACTCAAATGATACTGTAGTCCACATTGATAGGACTTTATCCACTGAGTAAAAGATAATAAAACATTACTTCTAATAATTTTGCTAAATGACCTACTAAAATAATTTTCATTGTAGCCTCTTCACTGCCTTGACCCTGACACAGAGCCTGGGGGGATGCACTCACTCCATCTCCATCATGAGTGACTGTTCGGGCCTCAGCAAAGTGGCAATAATTTTAGCAGACACCCCCGATCTGCCAGCTCCAGGGCTGACACGGGGCAAACAGGGAGCACCCATAAACCAGAGAGAGAAGAAAGAAAGAGACACCCTCCAGCCATTACATAATCACAATTAACAAGTGTCATCCTCTTTACTCACATGACTGCGCCCAGACACCACCCTCCTGTGTAGCCCCTGCAATCTGCTATTTAAGTAATAGGATTTTTTACTGTTCTATATAGGGCTGCACGGTAGATCGACAAATTGCTGTCATTGCAGGATTGGATATTCTATATTCAGTAATACTAAAACTGATTGACTCTGACATGTCACGCCGCTTTGCCCACTTGTCTTTTCATTTTACAGACAGTCCATTTTCTGACCTCGTTCAAATAACTTACCGATCGTCCACTAAAAGCCACTCAAAAGTAGTAACAGTTTAAGCTAATATCACATAAATAGGCCCATTTTGCCAGAAAACATACATTTCAATTCACTTTTTCTCTTTTAATGCTCCTGGGCATGTTGTAAACAAGACATTGACTATGAAACAATTGCAAATCTAATGGTAAACGCCAGGGCTTCACAATATATCGCACACAATATCGTATCGCGATATTAGGCCACAGTATATCGCAACATCACTGAAGTCTTCATCTGACTAAGATCGACATTTTTTTGCAAACTCAGCCAAAAACAAACAATGCATTGAACTTATACTGTACATGTGTAAAAGTTCAGTGTTACTAGTGAAACACTAACTTACTTCAATTTTAGTCTTGTTTTGGTCCTGATGTCGTCTTTTTTAAAGTCTTCTTTTGACACAATTTGCTGAAAAACTAGTTACTGTACTTACAATTTGTGCTTAATTAGCATGGAACATGTTGTGTTGAAATGGTTTACTGAAATATTGCAATAATACCGTTATTGCAATAATATCGTTATGGAGGAGAGAGGAGGAATTTAGTCCCCAGGGGGAAATTCTTTTTCACGCACACAGTGCATGTTTGACAAAAGGACAGACAGAACAACAGAGAGCAAACAGTATGGAGCACACTCAGCCGGGCCTGTTGTTAATGTGACCGTATGGTAGGTAGGATACAAATAAATATACTTGAATTTAGAGATAATGGCCAAACTAACAACAACGCCACCTGGAGAGATGGCTCCAGTACCAAACAATAACCGCTGGCAGTAACCAGCAGCACAGGTTCATGGACTGAAGAGCACAAGAGACAGTAGCTTATGAAAATATAGTTTTCTTTATTCTAACAATGTGTTTAAAAAGTCTTTTGTTATTAAATTGATTTTAAAACATTGGTTTCTGTCACACATTCCTTTCACACAAACATAAAATACATTGTGACACAAAAAGTAACCAGGGACAAAGCAGCGCTACACAACGCCTTGGTCGGGGCCTTACTGAAAACCCTTATAGGTGGCAGAAAGGGCCAACAAAGTGCCCAGTTTGTACGTTATCAGTCTTTCTTTGGGCGTGAGCTCCGCTGGACCCAGGACCGGTCCAGACAGCAGTTTAGAGGCACTATAGTCCAAATAGCAGTGCCAAAAGGAGGTTGAACGAAGGGCAATGTAGTAGTGGAACAAGGGCAGCAAGGGGCAACCAAAATGGGAGATGGCTTAAAAAGGGTAGCCCAGAAGGGGAGGCCCATCTGATGACCCAAGATCACTGCAGTTTAGAGTGGAGGTGCAACTTCTTAGTTAATTCCAGATGAAATTCACAACACTGCACAAAAGTAATGTAAGCCCACATCTAGTTATTATTGTTTAGGTGGCTTACCAAGAATGCTGTTATGGTTCCGTCTGTTTTTGTTCAGTTCCCCCTTGGTTCTTGTGTGTTTTATTTTGACACGTCTGTTCTGTCTTTGTGGTTTTGCTTTGCTGCCCTTGTGTTGAGTACCTGCCCGCCCTAATGTGGTTCACCTGTTCCCTGTTCCTGCTGTATTTAGACCCCTGTGTTTGCCCTGGTCCTTGTCGGTTCATTGTTTTCTGTTTGTTGGTGTTTTGCGGGAAATAGGCGCAGCCCCACGGCAACACAACAGCCTAAGACAAAGCTGAGTTAGACCCAATGAATGAACCAATTTATGAATGAGAGCTCACCGAGTAGTGGGGGCGCTCTAAAGTACGAGAGCGAGTGTTTGTTTGGTTTTGTTCTTGACAGTTAACAGATTAAAAGAGCAGGTGGAACAGTACAATATGACAGAGATGGGGCAACACAAGTAGTAAGCACATTTAGATACTATATTCCAAAACTGTGCAGGCCCGATGCCACACTCCTCCTCTTGAAGCAGTTTTATCTTTGAAACAAGTGCCAAGACCTGTTGGAGACATTGTACAAACTGTGATGCTTCTCGCTATCTCTCCCACTTAGCTAATCTAATAAAAAAGTAACTGTATTTTCTCCTCGTGCAAATGCAATAAGAAGCGGGACATTATCACTAGAGCTCGGCTGATAGCACGAAGTGGGCCACGTTTACAGCTAACGGCGGATAATATGACTACAGACCCGTGCACAAATCTAACCACATCTGAAAGAAATGGTTGCTGCTGATTGTGGCAAAAAGATGTAATAATGCTTCAGTGGTATTTGGTTTTGTAACATAGCTGGCCATAATGTAAACAGAAGTTGTATGTACTTCAACTACCCCACAACAACAATATTATACAGGAAATAAACTACTCGATTTATGTTGATGTCACAACTTTAGTCGAAGTCCTTTGGGTAATAATACGGACTAAACATGTTGGGAACCTCTGTACAGTATTATTCGTCAAAACATCAAAACGAATTGAAATGTGGCTAGTAAAAACACAAATAGGTAGCGTTCACGTGACATCACAACATTCCAAAAAGCCCATAGTTTTAAATTGAGGTGGAGGGCAACTGAAAATTCCACGGCGGTAACTATGGTAACTGCAGTAACTGACAAAATGCAGATTTTAATGTCTTTGTTTTTGGCTCATATCACAGTCATTACTGGAAGAATCCTCATGAAACAAAAACTGTCACAAAGTTCATTTTCTCCTCTTCAAGCACATATTAACAAATGTCTAATTATTTTCCCTGAAAGGCGTCAAAAAGTGGTGGCAATATTCAAAAACATGAGCGTGATGTTGTCCAGCAGAAAGGACTTTCAGACATAAAAGTAATATCACAGGTTTCTGAATCCAATCACTGTCAAATACTGATGAGCAAAAGCATTTTTCAATTTTAGTTTAGGAGATTTCTTACAAACACTGTATTTCTCCCATAGAGTTATATTGGCCCCTGCCCTCCACCTGACATTATGACATCATCACATTCTAAATCGTGAACGCCACCTATTGGCTCTTTATTCGTTATATACAAACTAATATTCTCAGTAACTTTTCGCTTTCATACTCTGATGTGCTTTTTGGTTTTTACAATCCCTGTAGCTCTCAACGAAAAGATTTCTACGTGATACATTTTTTCATTATTTTTGCAAAATTTCATATTCACAAATGTAAATTTTCTGGTAAAAAGCCCCTTCTTAAACTCTACTTGCTCGAAATAATACAATACAAAGAATCAATACATTCCTCTTCAAACCCCAAAGCTATTAAGACTCTTGATGCTTTAACCTTTTTTAAGTGCTGCTGCTAAGAGCTACCTCTGCGATTTTTGTGTTTTGTTTTGTTTTTTAGTTTTTGTTTAGTTTTGTCTTTACCCCTGGCATAAGTGTTTGTAACTATATTATTACTGTTCAATTTTAAAACAAAAAAAAAACTATGGGCTTGTAGGGCTGAAACAACTAATCGATTATGGAAACGGCTGACAACTTTTTCAGTAAGCGATTGATCGTTTTCTGTTAAACACAGACACACAAAAAAGGCAAAAATGACGGGAAAAAAGTCTTTGTTTTTAAAGTTACGGTACAAATAGGGTTTTGAGCATTGTAAAATTCATAAATATATGTCTGTGTCTCAGGACAATTATCCAATCAGGAAGCAGATTTAGCACTAAGAGTCTCCCACAGACATTTACTTTAAGTTTACTCCATCAGCATGTCCTCACTTTAGCGAATTAGTCAAGCAATTAATAGTAAAAAATGATCAGCAAAATTATCCTTACTTGCAGCTCTATTGGCTAGTAACATTTGCAGATAATTAACCACAATGACCAGTATAGCTTCATTAAAACTATAGTTTACTTATACTCAAATGGCGGTGTACCCGTGTGGGGCATAGAGAGGTTAACTATGGCCAGCGCTATAGGCTGTAATGTTTTTGCTTGATCAGCTGTTTACGTCACATATGTAGGAGCTTAATAAGTTATGTACAGCTGCTGTGCGTATGACTGCCCCATTATAATTGAAACATGTATGGGCTTAAAGCAACAGAGAGGGAAAATCTGCACTTGTGCTCTTCATACATGCAAGTCTCTGTTGACACTGCTTTGAAGAGGTTGAGGGACGTCCTGCGCAGAGTAAGGGGGTGTAGAGAGAGGGCACGGGAGGGGGTGGGGGGAGCCGTAAATCCCCCCCCTCTCTCTCTCTCTCTCTCTGCGGGACACGGGGGCAGCTCTTTGTCATTCGGGACAACTGGCACGAGAGCAGGAAACAGCTGATGGTCGGAACAAGCGGGCATTGTTACAGTTTATTACAGTTTACATAAGAATATCAAAAGATTTCCACTCAGTTACAAGAGGGATTCGTCGCAAATTTGCTTCAAAGAAAAGATCAAAGCTCGTCCTGGTACCACACGCAATAAATGACCTGAATGTTGAAATTATACACTTTCTATAGTGACTAGACCAAAAGCAATTCAAGTCTTAAAGGAACAGGCCACCGTTTTTGCATACTGAGATATGTTCTTACCTGAGCTTAGACGAGTTGATGCGTACCTGTCTGGTCTTTACGCGTGCGCTCAGTCACGCAAAAAGACCGAATATGTTGTTAGCATTTAGCCTCTCCTCCTCTCCTCAATTTTCTAAGCGAATAAAAATGGGTACTATATTGCAAGGCGTAATAACACCTTAGGAGCACTTCGACGTCCACACAGAGAAGATATTACTTATTTTATCCGAAAATCGACATGTTTAATTTTGTGAATCTATACGTGGATCGTGTAACTACTCACATAACCGTATTTAAACTGGAAAAACGTGGAAGAGCTTGGTCGCTTCTAACTTCACCCCCGTTTGGCCCCATAGAGGAGAGGAGGAGAGGCTAATTGCTAACAACATCTTTGGTCTTTTTGCTTGACTGAGACCAAAGACCAGACAGGCATCAACTCGTCTAAGCTCAGGTAAGACCATATCTCAGTATGAAAGAACGGTGGCCTGTTCCTTTAATGTTCCCTTGTAATATAACATAGAAGCAAAGAATGGTAGCGTGTTATTAACATGTCATCAATGAAGTCTCTAAACTTCGTGAAGCAGCATATTGAAAAAATGTCTTCAGATCAAATTAAAACATAGTCATTTTTTTTTTATAATACTCAAATGCCTAACATAATGACTGTTCAGGCAAGTCAAAAAAGACAAAACAGGCTAGAAAATGCATTAATCTGAATTCAATAGACAATTTTAGAATTTCAATTGAGATTTCCACATAGCGTATATTGAGCTGGATTCTTTTGTGGAAGAAGTCTGTTGTCGGAACCCTTTTATGTCCAGATTTGTATGTGTTCAGCTGATAGACTATCTCGCAAAGTGCCGAGGCCCCACTTCGTATAGTCTTTTTTGGCCTGCACACAGGGAGAGGCGATCAGAGACGCCTTGTTCGAGATATAAGAACAAAGGGGAGGAAATAACTTGGAATGTGTCACACACAAAAAAAGCTACGGGATGACTGGTGTCGGTACAAACACTGTCTGTACGATTGAACTGTCCACAAGTGTCCAGACTGTTGCAATAGGAAGTATCCCAACAATAAAATGAATCATATAGTTTTTTTTGGAATGCTATAAAAAGTAACAGTGTTATCAATGAGGGAGAATTCTATATCAAAAATAGTCACTTAAATCTATTCCTACGTAATAAAAAGGTCTGAAAAATGCTGTACATTTAAAGCAGTACTAAGTAACGTGTTTACCTAAATTAATCCTTCCCGTAGTGCCTCTGGGGGTAATACAAGTGTTAATGGGATGATTGGAGGGTCTTTCATCTCCCCCTGGTGTCTCTGGCCAGAAAACCATGCTTGCAACTTGATTGCCACCGGATCGGAGCCACCAATACACACTAATAGAATCACGGAGAAGAAGCTAACAGGCTAACGGGCAAAGCTAACTGTGGGCTAGCGCCACTTTAAACAGTATTTACAGCCAAGTTTGAGTGAAAAAAAATATTCCCATTGTATAACTGGATGTACAACACCCCTCTCTTCCTTCACCTTTTCTGTCAGCGTAGTATTTACTCTCCAAGACATTTAATACGTTAAAAAATCGTAACTTGCTACGACACCTGCAGTTGCGCTTATGGCCTCTAGGGGCAAGAGTTATTTAGTACTGCTTTAAGCATCACCTCATCATCAATGTATCAAATTGACATGCATACTATCTAAATCGCTATCCTACCCGTTGGATTTTTGGATGGATTTAACTAACAGTTCTGATCTGGGGTCGCTGCAGTTGGTCTTGGTTCAGCAACACTGTGCACCCAAAGAATGAGTTCAGCCGACGACCTGAACATCCCAAATGACCAGGTTATTCCATCAATGAGGACAGTGGTCACTAGGGCTGAACGATTAATTGCATTTGCAATTTTATCGCGATATGACACAACGCGATTTCGTAATCGCAGGGCACGCGATTTGGGAAGTGAATGGAGCAGCGAGATATGGCAGCAAAGTCCGCTCCACCGCGTGCTTTTGTTTACGTCACAGTCTAGTTAAGGTGCGTGGTAGATTGTGGATGTACAGTGAAAATATCAGCATTTATCATGCAGCCACCGCGAAGGACTATATTGCTTTCTTCTCCGTTAGCATTTCGTTAGCCGCAGCGCTCATCACGCCATTCTCTCGCTGCTACTACACGCTCTGATGATCACAGAAATTCCCTCACCTCCGGATTCACACGTCTCCGCCATAGAGATATAGCCAGGTGAGCCTGTGCTGCTTGTAAAGAGTAAAGATTCGTTTGTGGCTCAGTTTAGGAGGCTTATGTTTGGGAATGTTGTGGATAAAGAACTTATCTCAAAAGCATAATGACGGTTCATGACCATAAAATATCCGCGGAGGCGATGTGCCATGTGCCTCTATTTACCTTTGCATCTACCGCATATGCGCTCCCATAGGAAGTACAGACGCTAGATATAAACACTAAACTGCTGTATGAAAAGTGTTGGAAACTACAATCCGAGGCAGGACTCTGTGTCATGTCTTATTTTGCTGAGGAAATGTGCTGTTTAGCGCTGAAATGTCACTAAATGGCTGCAAGTCAAAGAGAAAGTAAAGTGTCTGTGTTTGGCACCTCATGTCTCCTTTCGTTAATGTTCTCTTTCTTCATATTGTCCAAAGTTACATCCCAAAACCAAAATGCTGCTCCTAATTCCACTGTGTTTTGGCGTGTGCTCCATCTGGCCTCTCCGTGTCCATCAATAACGCGCATCTGAAGCAACTACGAGTCGCAGCTCAGACCGGTATTTGATTGGCCGAAATAATAAATAGTTTATTATTAATTGGGAGTTTGATTTCCTAAAACTTTCCAACTAGTTAAAGCAGATGTTTTTTTTTAAATATCTATCTATATATAATTTATCTTTTATAGACTGTACTGTTAAGTTCAGACAGTTTTTAAAAAGTGCAGTCCACATGTTCCCAAATTTTGAAAAGGTCAGGCAACAATTTTGTTTGCTTTATTTTGTTTGCAATTTTCACTTCAAATTAATCTAATATTGTTTGTTATGAAACAGACTGATTTATTGCTTGTGTTAGGTGAAAAATACATAAGAGGACCTTGCAACAATAATCGCATATTTAATCGCAATCGCAATATTGAAGAAAAAAAATCGCAATTAGATTATTTTCCAAAATCGTTCAGCCCTAGTGGTCACACTCTCCCATCATCAATACAACTCTTTTGACATTGCAGAAGCTTAGTGAGACAATGCCACAGCGAATGTGTGCTGTAATCAAAGCTAAAGGCACTCCAACACAATACTGTATTAGAGCCTGTGACCTTTTGTGTTTGTCTAGTCTTGTTCCTTCTTTACTTATGTTCCTAGATAATAAATAAAATAAACAGGTCCTCAAAAAAGTATTATTCAAGTACCGGTGTCGTAAACTGCGTACCGTTAAAGTGCTGGCATCGGAAAATAATTTAAAAGGTACCAAGGCCTAATTGTTCCCCACATAGACGAAACAGGGGGTCCGGATGTCGCCCCCACGGAATTTTTTTGTTTAGTTTATCAGCTCATTTGTCAAGGACCGTGTACAAAATACGCTTTGTACCTGATTTAGCTATTGTTATTTCTATCTGGGTTAATTGCTACTACTGCCAAATCTATCTATTTTGTTTAGTCTATTTTTAATAAGAAGTCTCCAGACTAATAAATGAATCTCATCCAGGCTTGGGAGAGTCCATGTTGCTATAAAAAGGAATTGTTCCTAAAAAAAACTCTATTTCTCTGAAGGACATCCCCGATTGCAGCCCCCTCTTTAAACACCAGTCAGGAAAAACAAACAGTGGTCTCATAGCAGCAGTGGGAGCGCTGGGGGCTTCCTTCCTGGTTAAGTCAAACTCCATAATAGAGTAGCTTTCTATCTTTCACAGCTCCACTTCCCGTATTTTGGAGTTTACTTCCTGTCCGTGGTGCATCACTTCCTGCGGCGGGAGGACAGCAGACGGGACAATAGAAACAGCGATGTCATGCACGGGTGGAAGTTCTTGGTTCAGATTCGGGAAGGCGAGCTCTGTTTCAGTGTAAATATTTCCAGCAGGACAAACATGAGTCAGATATGAGGGGCATAAATCAGGCGGGAGCGCTGAAAGGTGAAGTGTTGTGCTTCCTAAATGCCAATGAAGAGATGAAAGATAAGTTCATCTCCATAGGAAACATAATAACATAAGCTTTAAAGCACAGAAAAACCCAATGAGTACAATTTAGTACAATGTAATAGTTGTAAACAGTAAAATAAGGACTGGTGCCAGGTCTGTTACTTCCACTTGACCATTACTATTTTCACATAGAGCAGCGATAACTTCATCCGGACGTGGCCTTAATGCACTGTGCGCTGTCCTCTCAAGCGGCAGCAAGTGCACAAAGACAAAGCCAAGGGCACAAGAGAGCGATGGAGAGAGTCTACAAACCAGCAATGACCATTTATTATTTCTTTGCTCATATTGCGACTGGAAAAATTACTAAATTAATCATAATTAGAGATACATAAATGTCCAATGTGTTCTGGAGATAGAAATGTTTCATTAGCTCAGGAGCTTCATACTTTTCAGGCCGCGACCCCAGTCCAACAACTAGGGTCCCCCCAGTGTAAATTATAATTAGTATTTCTAATAAATTCAGGTGCACAACATTTAAATTCTGGTGTATTAATGTCTGTTTCGATAGTATGTTTTGATATTTGGCTTGATTTCACTAACATGTATTCAAAATAAATTATGAATTGCAAAAACTTAAGTCTTGAAAACATCTGGCGACCCACTGAGAGGTCCCGACCCCCACTTTGGAAACCCCTGCGTTAGTTTTTATTCAAGGTATAGGGGGGAAAGTACAAGCGTGCAAATGGCCAATAGTAGGCTATGACTGTCCACAAAGACAATAAAATAAGAGCATTCATTTTTATTACGGGTGATTTTGTTTGCAAAAATCCTGTTTTTACTATACGTGCGGATCCGTTTCTCCGTAGACCTGACTCGCAACTTTGCTGGGAGCGGGACATCAACAGTTCGTCTCCATGGAGATGTCGCTGCCTTGCATTGACAGCAGGTGGCCAGACATTAGGTTTGAACACAGTACATTAGATCAGGGGTTCCCAAACATTTCAAGCCATGACCTCCAACATCACTCAACCAATAACTCAGGAGCCCCTTCTGTAAAATGTAATGAGCATTTATAATAATTTAAGGTGCAAAACATTTCCAATCTGGTTTGGTGAGGTTAGTTTGGACGCAGTGTTTTGATATTTGGCTTAATAATAAACATTAAATTCAATGTCAGAAATGTAAAAATAGATTATTGCTGGCACGTTTACATTTTGAGATGTAGTACCGTTTGGTTGCTATGGTGATGTAATATAACCTTAAAGTGCATATGACACATTTTTTGCTAAAACACAGTTAACACGATTATATTTAAGATTTAGCTAAAGATTATACCCAGCTTTCTTTAGTTTGACCATTTTTGTGATGTTTATGTTTTCACTTCCTTATTGGACACCGACAGGAAGAGTGACATCAAAGAAGATAAACAATTTTAAACTGTTGCCGTGCAACCATGTTAAGTCAATGGGAAATGAATGAGTCAAACTGCTATGGCATGTTACCTTCTTTTATGTCACTTCCTGTCAGCAGCTTAAAAATTCAAATAAAAATAACTTTTCTGGCCAACATTTCTTCATTAAAATTGCTGCTTCACTGTAAAAAATTATAACTATGCAACTGATGTAACCCATCTAAATAAGTCATATTTTCAAGAGCATTAAAATCTGTCATATGCATTTTAGATGTTCCGCAGTTTGGCTTAAAAAATAGTCATTAATTTTCACATTAATTGAACCACTTTGATAATGTTTTACACCGCACTAAAGCCCTTCCCGGAAAGGTATGAAATAATAAGAGAAAAGGACTCGTCTAGACAGGATTTTACACGCTAAACGAAAGATAGCATTACCCTTAAAGTGCAGAGTCATCACCGTCTGTGCTGACAAACATCTTACTGAGAGGCTAAATTTACGACAGAAACCGCCATCTGCTGCTAAAGTGATAATCCCCTATCCCCCTGTAAACGGAGGTAAGAGGCAGTGACGGGAGGAGGCCACAGGAGGGCGCACTACATGGAGGGAAACAGGAATAAAAGCGTGTATTTTAGTCTAAATATTACAGCGGGGATTTCCTGAAGATATTAACTACTGTATGACTGGCTAAAAGGAAGAACAGACTAATGAAAAATGGATGTAAGATGACATAGATAAAGAGATTTACTGTTTTGAAATGACTACTATACGAAAATAAGGGGAAGCTGGCTTGCCTTAACATGTGTATTTCAAGTTTATTGCCACAGGTTTTAGCAATATGATCTGGCAACTCTGCCTTTTATCAAGAATCTCACAGAGGTTGGACTTCGGAACTAGAAATAACAAACTTATACGTCACGTAAAATGTTTGTTTACATAAATCACATGGAAACTTAACTGTGTACTTTTTTATATAGACATGTCAGCAAATTTAGGGATGTTTATTAAATAGACAACAACTTGCAAACCCTATTGCTTTAAAGTGTGGGCATGAGCCTTGTATTTTTCACTTTTATTCCATCATGTCACATTATATAACAAACTTGAACCTAACACTATGACATGTTATGTAACTTTCTTTTAGATTAAGAGGAAACAAAAGATACTACACAAGTTTAATCCCTTTATTCCAACAATCACTGCTATTTTCTAGAGAGACAAGCGCATAAATCATCCACACAAGCTGCTTTATCTACAATATTTTAACCTTTGACAGGAACTCTGGAGAGATTGTAGCTATATTTTGACCAACTGCAGTCATGTTCGAAGCCCTTATAATTGAATGTTCTCCTCCTGTCGCTCCTATACCCTCAGGCTTAAATGTTTAGTCCCATTAGCCGCCCTCAACCCACTCTGAGGCAAAGTGCTGCTGACAGGACGGGCCTAACCACACGGGTCGCACTTTAAACCCTCAGAAAGGACCACCCCTCTCATTATAAGTTCATCTGAAGTCAGTGCTTGCGACTAGAGCTGCAAACTTGCTGTCGAGATATCCGCTAAAAAAGAAACATCCGTATTGATCTGCTCGTATTAAAACGTTTGCAATTACGCTATAAGTCTAAACAATCTTCCATCACGGAGAACTGTTCAAATATCTCATTCCTATCTCGTTTTGTCCAGCTCTAACTTGCCGTTATTAAGCCCGTGGTCTTGAGTTGTTTACTTGCAGAAGTAGGTTGTCCCAGATTTCGTCTCGAGACAATCTGTGCATTGTCTGCTCATGTAACGGTGGGTTATTGCAGCCTGACAATATAATGGCCCCCAGACCCGTCTCCTTCACACAAGACTACACTGCGCTCATAAAGTTTCCAGTCACTTTTCACCACTTTTCATTAACGCGAGCTCAGAAGTTGGCGCACTGTGAATTTGTGCAATAAAGTGTAGGGTGGAAGTAAAGGAGTTTCTATTGTGAATTTAGTGACTGAAATGTTTCGTCATTGAGTCAAACCGATATTTTTTTGCTGACAAAATTTAGACTAACTAATATACAACCCATCTTCTTATTACAAAAGTGATCAGTGATCAGCCATGCAGAATACCTTGCTCCAACAAATCCACTTTTTATTAGACTAAATATCTTAAAATTGCATGATCTTGTTGATTTTTTAACACAGCAGTTGTGATGTACAAGGCTCACAATCTCGTGCTTCCTCACTGTTTACAAGAGATGTTTCAAACTAGAGAATGTAGATACAACCTCAGAGGAACTGATCTGCTACAAATACCCAGGGCGAAGAATAGTAATACTAAGAGGAGGTGTTTATCAGTCAAAGGAGTTGATCTATGGAACGGTCTACCTATTCAACTTAAGGGCTCCAAAACTATTAAAGCATTTAAGAAAATGTATAAGTTAAACATTATGGAGAAGTATAGAACACTTGAATGAAGGAAATGAAGTTGATTGAGGATGCATAATATAATTTTGATTGTTGAAGTTTAAGTTTTGTGCTTACATCTTACCATCGTTGGTATAAGAGAAACTGTATAATGTGTCATCTTTGGACATAGTGTCTAGGTTGTAAAAAGGCTTAGGCAAAATAAGTCTTGACTTTAGCCTAAACCCCTTTCGGTCATTAAGAATTTAGCACTTAAATTCTTAATGTACACATTTTTTCTTATTGTATAATGTATAAGATCTTTGAAAAACATGTGACCTAAGATCTAAATGTTCATAATGACCGAAGAAAAAAATAAAATTAAAAATTAAAAAATAAATAAACTACTACTAAAACTATGACTGTGAATGTCCAGATAATTTTGTCGACTAAAATATGACTGAATAAAAATGAAAAGAACAGACGAAAATCCTCAAAACGTCCAATAACAGTTTGGAAGAGCCTTGAATCATATGTATATTTTCACCGCCAAAGGAACATGTTGGTGCTTTGTTCATGTGCAGAACTAAGTTGAAGCAGAGGACCTTGGTTAAATGTGATTAGCATAAATATTATTTAACGCAAACTTGACTAAATTAATCTTTAGTTTTATGTAAATATAGTCAACTAAAACTAGACTAAATTTTAGACTAAATCTTGAACAAAATTAAACTACATTTTTGTCAAAAGACTATGATCTAAATTAACTGGTTTATCCTGATACAGCTTGTACTGAAATCAAAGTAAATATGAAACTGTTTAATTTTATAACATATCTGGTCAAGCGCTTTATGTGACCATGGACCGAGGTGTCCATTATCAGAAATAACTGAAGTTCACTTTTCTTGAATCCCAAAAGGTAAAAACCCTGGAACATTCAGAACCCACACTTTATAGGCTTTCGGGATTTCACTGATATTACTCGTCCTTGACATAAAAAATACATGGATAAGAAGCTGTATCTAGTTTTAACCTCTTTACCAACCAAATGAACTGAGCACATTTTCTCCAGTTTGATTTTTAGATTTGGGTGAAGCCGAACTGGAGAAAATGCACCCAGTTAAGGCTGAGTGCATTTTCTATTAGAGTATTAGAGGTTAAGGAACATATTGTGATTCTTTGATAGTCTCCACCTTCAAAATGTAACTTTTATTGACAAAACCATAACGTTTGACAATAGTATAGAGTATTAAAGAAGATGTTAAAACTTTCTGCCGGAACTTTTTGACACCTGCCGTAACTGAAATCACCAAAAGGTAAAAAAACAAGTGAAAGTAGCACCATGCATGTTGCCCTGTAGTAGTAGTAACCAAGCTAAACTCCCCAGACTCCCCTCATGTGCGTCCCGTGTGTCTCCAGAGGGGCGCGGCGTGGCATGTTTTGCTCATGTGACGCAAAACCACTTGAAAACATCTCCTCGCCTCCTGCGGTGTGGTTAATTTTCATTGTAAGTCCTTTCTGTTTCCCCCCTGGTTTCAGAGTAGACAATTAGGTCATGGGGGCCACACAGAGACTTAGCAATTGGCCTCATAGTGTCATGGATGAGACGGCCATTATATGCTTTTATATATGTGGGCCTTCATTTGGATTTGAATGCAAAATAGCCAGAACGAGATGATGTTTTTGAACTTTCTATTACCGGTGGACAATGGTGGGAAATTCCTAAAAGTGCTAAAAGACGAGACGCGTTAAGCCAACGGGCTTTGGGGTCGGGTGTTGGAGTCGACCACCTGTTTGCCCCCTTTTTATCCCAACCGTCTGGACACACTTGTTGTTTATGAACATTCGTGTTGAACCTGAAGTATAATGTTCTCGGCAAACAACAGAATGTCTCGCCTAGATTGATTCTCATCTGCGAATTCTGTGTGGTTTAGATTTCTACAAACATGTTCTGAAACTTATGATTTTTGTGTTTTATCCATTAAACCTCTTAACCCCCAACCTGAACCAAGCACATAATAGTTTGGCATTACCCAAATCTGAAAGCTTCGTGTGCAGACGTACAACGTGAAGATGGCAACAGAAGTGACAAAAACACAATAAAAAAGCTAGAAAAAAAGTGAAAAAAGTGAAAAACACAACAGAAAAGTGACAAAAATGAAGAAAAAGAGGAAAAAAGTTGATGAAAAAGAGGCAAAAATATGATGAAAAAGGCAAAAAAAATTAAGGCAAAAAAAGATGAAAAAGAGGCAAAAAAACGATGAAAAAGAGGCAAAAAAAACATGAAAAAGAGGCAAAAAATATGATGAAAAAGAGACAAAAAAAAGATGAAAAAGAGGCAAAAAATGTGACAAAAGAGGCCAAAATATGATAAAAAGAGGCAAAAATGCAAAGAAAAAGAGGCAAAACATTTATGAAAACAGAGGCACAAAATATGATGAAAAAGGCAAAAAAAAATTAAGGCAAAAAATTTATGAAAAAGAGGCAAAAATTTGGATCAAAAAGAGGCAAAAATATGATGAAAGAGGCAAAAATGTGACAACGCAACAAAAAAGCCACAAAAACACAACAAAAATGTGATGATAACAACCCAAGGGAAAAGATTCGTTTGGGTGGCGCAGATGGTAGAGCGGGTCGTCTCATGATTGGAAGGTCGGGGGTTCGAATCCCGCCTCCTGAAGGTGCAAACCAATGGGTGCTGGCTGCTCTGCTTTGCGACGACGACACTGGAGGCCGCCATTGTACCGCCATATACCCGTTAGGCCCCCATTGGAATGCATTGGACTTTAGACACGTTAAAAACAACTTTAATGCCTAATTGTTTAGAACTGTCTAGAGCTAGATATTCCTCCTGTGATTACGCTGGGTTAGACACAACTAGAGGCACCGGGCTGGTTATGGTAGCATAAATTTTAGAAATCTCCTACTTAACGGGGGTCGGACTGTTAGCATTGGAGCTGCGCGAGCTACACGTCACGCAGTGGCCGAGTCTACAGTGAAGCTCCCACCCTTATGCCCTTATTAGGAACATGCTTCGTCAGAGCTGGGGAGGAGGAGCCTGTAAATCCGCCATGAATTCCCCTCGAACGTGGTCATTGTGGTAAACGGGGAGGAGTGAGTAATGACGGTCTATTAATAATATGTCTATGGTGCAAACTGTCGTTGTGTCCTGCGTACATTGGTGTATGAATGAGAGTGTGAATGGGTGAGTGGATCCTTGCTGTAAAGCGCTGTGAGTGCCTAACGTAGGTGGAAAAGCGCTATATAAGTTGAGACCATTTACCATTTAGATCAGTTTTGTGGGTCTTAGCTTTCAAATGAGGCATTAACTGGCCTGTAGGCTGTGAACTCTCCAGTCAAGAAGCTTTTAGATTTGGATAAAACTGGAGAAAATGCACTGGGTTAAGGCGTAAGGCGTATTCAAGCTTTTCTCTTAAAGGGGGGGTATTATGTAAAATGGACTTTTTCAAGCTTTATATCATGTTATTATGTCATTCCCTCATTAAACACATGCCTGGAGTGTTGCCTTGGCTCATTCACATATTTTGAGTAATCAGTAAAAACTTAGACGGCAGCCATTTTAGGTGTACCTATGCCTCAGTCGTCCTAGGAACGCCCCCACCTCCTGGAGACGCCTCTGGACCTTTTGTCACCAGCCAAGCCACCAACCACTGCTCCTCAGCTCAGCAGAGCCCCTCCCCGCACAGTAGTGTTGTTTAGATGCCACAGCAGTGTGCTGAAGGGGGCGTGTCGGAAAGCTTCTTAAAGAGACAGAGGCCTATTTCAAGACGTTCAGTACAGCCATTTTGAGAGAGCAATTTTATTCAAGGCAGTTATTTAAATTTACTGCATATACAGACCAACAGAAGGTTACGTCATCAATGTAGTATGCTATAGACTGGTGCTATGTGAAAAAGCATAATACCCCCTCTTTAAATATAGCTCCTGAATATTTGTCAAATGTGCACAGTGGATTGAATCTTGGTTTAAAACACCAATCTGATTGCAATATCAATATTTGTCTGAAAAATCACACAGCTCTAGGGATGTAACGATATTGACAATATCACGATATCGCGGTTGTAAAAGTGCCTCGATATCGTCGTGGTCTTGTTACGATATTTAAACGGACAGTTATCCGTCAAAAACAACTTGAATAAGTAGGATCCCGCGGGAAAAAACATTGTAAACTACATAGACCATGATCCTTTGCGCTGCGTCGTCACAACAAATGAGCTGTTGAGCCAATAGGAGCGCATGTTGTACGCTGTACTGTCCACACAACAAGTGAACATGGCGGTTAGCGGCGACCAAAGTGGGGCTCCCGTGGATGAAAACGCCCCCGAAGTTGTGCCAACCCCTGCAGCTTTTAAGTCACACGTATGGCAGCATTTTGTTTTCCCTGTGTCAAAAAATGCTAAAGGAGAGAGGGTGGCGGACAAACAATGGACCATGTGCAAGCACTGCCACGCGAAATTACGATAGATCACGGGAAACACCAGCAACATGCGGAGCCATCTGACGACCCATCACCTTTTTTCTGGAGGTAACAGGTGCGCATTGCTCGCAAAGCTTGCAGCTCAACAAACTGAATCAAAGTCTGTCCATGAATATTAACACTGTAGCCTAGTTTCATGTTTAAAAGCACCAATGAGGATTATATGAAATGTGGCAATGCATTGTTTTTGTTTACAGTTCTACTTGCTCAACGATATATTGATGTTAATGACTTGAAGTTGCACTTTAAAAAGCATTAAGTGATCAGCGTTTACGTATGTTTTTATGCTCCATGAATATAACAATAAATGGCCTAGTGACTGGCAAAAGGAGTTTAAATGTCACTTTTTTATTATTATCATCATAAACTCAATATCGTGAGCTATTTTACAATACCGTGAGCCTCTCCACAATATCGCAATAAATATCGTACCGTGAGCTCAATATCAATATCGTATCGTATCGTGAGATTATGATATCGTTACATCCCTCCAATACATACTTTCACTTTAAAAACATATCTTGGTGCTGTGTTGCTCTGAGCTAATTTTGACTGCATTCCTTTCCAGTCCGGCCTATGGGAAACAGACAGCTTAGCAGATAAGTCAATGAGCTGGGAGAGCTGCACTGTTAAAGACACATAGTTCAGACGCTGAAAGAACCGCCAGAACACATGACACTTTTCCGCTAAAAAGTGGCCTCGTGGGAGATTTTACTGGCAGAAATATAAACAAGATTAGGAATGCATAGCAGAGAAAATGTTGCCCAGATCTTTCCGTTCCCTTTGGGGCTTCAACAAATGTGGATTTGTCAAACAATGAATGATCCACGATTAGACTCTAGTCTTGTTTTGACTGTCCCTAATATTGCAGTTGGATTGTGCCAGTAAATGTTTTACTCTGTGCGATTCAACATTTGGCTTTTATAATCGTGTGAGCAATACATAAACCTGTGCGTCCAAAAATCCAATATAAAAGTGCTTGGGAGGATTTTGTAAAATAATGTTTTATGGAGAAGATGCTCTTTGATATTAAGGGAACTTTACACAGACTAGAAAATGGTGCCTTGTTTTGCTTATTTTTCCATATAAAACTTGTATGTCTTCAGTTGTCCTCAGTGTACTGTGAGTTTCTGAAACTAGGGGCTATGAGAGAAAAAAGGTGATATTTAAAAACAGTCTTGAATATGGTCATCAAAATATTGTAGCAATATTTGAAGTATAAGTGTATGGATTTTAAACAAATTGTGTCAAAATAAACTTAGAATAATACAAAATCTGGACATAAACGAGGATAAAATGGATTAAATTATCGGTAAATGGTGACAAAAACTGAACATTTGCTAATTTGTATGTGTTTTTGCTTTAGGGCGTTACCAAAAAGGTGTAAATATCAGTCAGATGAAAGACCTCAAAGGATGTATATAGTAGAGCTGCTCGATTATAGAAGAAATAATAATAAATAACTATAATAAACGATTATTATAGTAATAATTGAAATCACAATTATTCAAACCATTATTTGTTGCCTTTAAAAAAAAATCTTGATTTTATTTATTAACTAATCTAAATATCTTCTTTGGACAATTAAAAAAGCCCAAATTAGATATGCTCATGTTTCTAAACTAATCCTCTATTGAGAGAGTCCTGTCACACCTGCTCCCTGCTGGCCAGCCCTCACACCTGCCCAAGCAAACCAAGCACGCGGCCTGATGACATCATCACATAACATTCTGCATTAGCACATGAATGCAAAGGGAACAAAAACAATCATCCCAGCGACATGAAATAATACAAGTTTGCTGAAAGTTTTAGACTCTTCTACACAAAACCGGTGCCTGGGAAAAGGATCAACTCTAAACTTGTGTTCTCCTCTCATCAAAAGGTGAGCACCAGCGTTATCTCGAGAGCTACATGAGCAAATACAACAGTTCTATCACGCTGGATCAGACGCGCTCACACAGAAGTGACTTTCTGTGCTTTGGATAGACAAGCGGGAGGGCGTCCTTAATAATCGTTTTTTCTCGATTATGCTATTTTGTAATAGTTTAGCGTAATAATCTAAATCATAATTGAATTCCGATTCATTGCACAGCCCTAGGATATAGTGTCACCTAATACTGCAATAACAATAATTAGGCGCTGTATTGTGTAGCCCTAACAAAATGGTTTATACACGACATTTACATTATAATATTTGCTTTCAAAGGCTACTACGCCCACAGTCCTCCTCTCCGATTGCACTGAGGCTGTTAAAGCTTTGAGGAAACCGCTTGTTTGTGATGGATGTGTTTTGAGCCGATCCATTTCAGATGCCAGAGTTCAATGGGCAGTGGTCGCCACAAACTCCTGTCCCGCTGAGGCCTTAATTACTATTGATTTGGGAAAAGCACTAACGACACAAACGCAGATGCACCGAATGTAACAATTAATCCTCCCAGAATGATGTTTTACCAACTTTCATTGAGTTGGCCTGTGTTTTACAAGCTTATAAAGAGCGGACGCATCCCGATTAAAAGTATCATGCCTCGAGAGGAGTGTGAAGCATTGCAGTAATGAGACGGCACCAGCGAGAAGGAAAAGGCCTTTTATATAACCAGCCCCATCCCTGTATGGGACAGTGTCTTCTTTTCTGCTGTTGTGTGTTGATGCAAGTGGGATGCTGCTACGTATTAACAAGAGGAGGTGGACTCAGATTATGAACAATGATGCTCTGTGTACTTTGAAACATGAATGATGTAAACAGGGAATATACAAGTTCAAGTTGAGGGCAAAGCCAGGCATTTGTTTACATGTCTAAAAATGTAAACATGTACCGTATTTTCCGGACTATAAGTCGCTCCGGAGTATAAGTCGCATCCCCAGCCAAACTATGAAAAAAAGTGCGACTTATAGTCCAGAAAATACTGTATGTAAGTGTAACCAGGTGAAATAATAGGTATCTATTGAAAAGGTTAGTTGGGAAAACCTATTACTGTTTTATTTCACTAATGGACTAATGTAATTCCTTTTGTCAACATACGGTGGTGCTATTTCCTCATGCGTGAGTTTCCTGTTTATTTCGCGCACTTTTACTTCAGAAGTAAACACCAAGAAAGGCCATTTTAAGCTGAAACTGGTATGGGTAAGACGCATTTAGGCCACAAGAGCTTCAACTTGATATTCTGGGTAAGAAATTATCTGTATGATGGCTTATTATGTTTCTAGTTAATAGAAGATGTTAACAGGCAAATGTATTTTGTTTTTTGTCCTCTTGCAGAGGTGCCACTGCCGTTTTTTGTACTGATTGAACAGCGTAGTTCAAGTGTTAGTAACGCCGTAATAACGCCATTTTGAGGTCGTTGTTGAGCTGTATGTTAAAAGAAACAACCCAAACGATAACAAAACCTGTTCTGACATTTCTAGAACATTTGGGAGAAATAAAGAAACCCCTTTTTTCGCATTTGAAGTTGTGTGCATTGTTTATCCGGCTTCAAATCTTGGTACCAGGAGTGGGGTTTCTCCTTTATTTTTTTCTTTCTCCGTGAATATATCGGCGTTGTTTTAGATGTAACGGCAGTGGTGAAGAAGTGGCCTAAATTGATCCTCTGAGACCGCGTGGTGGTTGTGACTGCGTCGTGGTAGCTGTCCTGGGACCAGACCAGAGTGGACGGGTGCTCGAGTGGCTGTGAGGGACCTCGGCCAAGGCTAGCTCCAGACGGGGAAGGAATCTGGGCTGGAGGGACCATCGTCCAGGAGCATCACAGTGGACACAGAGCATCGCTGGAGTCATTATCTTAAACCAGTTTATCCTTTACTGTTCTCATTGACTGATACTTTCAACTGAATTTAGTGACGAAGAAAGTAATAAAATGTCTAACAGTGGTGATAAAGCTGGAGCAGCTAGACAGCTGCTGGTGGACAATGACAATGCTAACCAACCTGTTGATGTGTTACAACAGTTAAGTGAGTTGACCAGAAGGCAGGATGAAGTTATGTCAGCCATATCTTTACTTAATACCGAGCCAACCAGATCCTATGTGTATGTACCCAGAGAAAGGCACATTTCACCATTTACTGGAGACACAGATAAGGATGGCAGGGGTGTAGATGACTTTGTTGAAGAAGTAGAACGGGCGCTTTCTGCTAGAAACCAATCTGTCCCCGAGCAATTTGATTTTGTAATGTCGCTGTTGAGGGGTACTGCTCTTGATGAAGTGCGTTTACGCAAAGCTGATGGTGATGATGTAAAGGATCTGTTTGTCTACCTTAGAGATGCTTTTGGGGACAAGCGCAGTGCTTCACAACTTTTACAAAACTTTTACAATTGCAAGCAGAAAGAAGGGGAGGACATACGCAACTATTCACATGCTTTGTCGCTGGCCTTTAGTGCTGTACTAAAACAACATCCAACCTCTGTAACTGATGAAAAGGTAGTGTTGAGGGATCAGTTTGTTGAGGGAGTAAGAGACCCCTCATTAAGACGTGAACTAAAAAAGTATGTGCGAGCACATCGTGCTTCTTCTCTTATTGAAGTCCGAGAGGAAGCCTATCTGTGGTCCTCAGAGGATCCAGGCACAAAAGTGGTTAGGCCACAAGTCAAAACATGCAGTCATGTTACCGCAGAGGCACAGTGTTGTGCAGCTTCCGCTAAAGAAAACACTGACAAGCCTGTCTCATTCGATGAGGTTCTAAGGGTGCTGGGCGAACAAGGTAAGGTCATAACTGAACTTACTAAAGCAGTGCAAGAGCTGACTACCCAGAGCAAAACCACTGGTGGCCAAAAATTTACACGTACCAAGATGGCTCCAAAGTTTTCACCTGATGGTCAACCCATATGCTTTAATTGTCAAACCTCCGGTCATGTCGCCAAGCAATGTCCTCAGAGAAAATACAAAAATACTGAAATGTCTACTGACTCTAGTGTACAGGGAAACGGCAAACCCTGGTTGCAGTGAGTCGGGCAATGCAGGGCAACTCAAAAGACTCACCTAAAACTGAGATTACTCGTGAGCAAATCATTGAGCGCGCTATAGGTAAATGTCCCATTGTTGATTTAAAGCTAAGTGGAATACAAGCGCAGTGTTTACTTGACACGGGCAGTCAGGTCAGTACTATAACAGATGAGTATTTTAGAAAACACCTGGGTGGTGATGAAAACTTGTTGACTACTTCTAGTTGGCTCAAGATAACAGCTGCAAATGGACTTGGAATTCCATATCAAGGATATGTGGAATTAGACATTGAGACTATGGGTCTGAAAATACCAAATTGTGGTTTCTTGGTCTTAAAACCCTCTGCTCCCGCTGTTGTTACAGAGCAATGTATAATTGGTATGAATGTTATTCACAGATGTCGACAGCTTGTGACAGCAGAGTTTGACAGTACTTTGGGAGGGTCCTTAGACTTTGGGTGGAGGACCGCTTTCCAACAGATACAGCTGTGTAGCATTGAGAGGAAGGCAACAGCTCGGGTTGCAGGTAAAGACAAAGTACGTATTCCTGCATCCTCGGTGTCAACTGTACTGGTTAAAGGTCACACCAAAAGCTCAGGCCAACCCACTCAGTTGATTATTGAACCAGTAACCACATCGTTACCTGTTGGTCTTGCAGTTATCCCAACGCTTGTCACAAGTACAAGCCATGTTCTCCCGCTCCAGGTTGTAAATTTCTCGGCAGAGGATGTGTGGTTATGCCCCAGAACGAGGCTAGGCCTGGTCTCAAATGTTGACTGTATTGAAAGTGAGCAAACATGCCAAGTGAAGTTTCAACGCATATCTGCAGATGTTGAAGAGGTTTCAGTTGATCAAGACAGCGAGGAGACTGACAGTAAGATGCAGACCATCTTAGATAGGCTTGACATAGGTGGTACAGAAGACGAGAGAGTTGCTCTTTGTGCATTACTGGCTCGTTACGCAGATGTATTTACAGATGATGAGGAGAACCTGGGTCACACAGATAAAGTAAAGCATGAGATTAAGCTGATTGATGACGTACCTGTCACACAGCCGTATCGTCGTATACCTCCTAACCAATACCAAGAAGTCCAGGCGCACATTTCTAATCTGTTGAGGAAAGGTATAATCCAAGAGAGTGAAAGTTCTTATGCTTCCCCAGTAGTGATCGTACGCAAGAGTGATGGAAGCATCCGCTTATGTGTAGATTACAGAAAACTTAATCTCAAAACAAAGAAAGATGCATTCCCACTGCCTCGCATTGACGAGAGCTTTGATGCCTTGAAAGGTGCCAAATACTTCTCCACAATAGACTTGGCGAGTGGGTATCACCAAGTGGCCATGGATGTGAATGACAGGCAGAAGACAGCTTTTACTACGCCTTTTGGGCTGTTTGAGTATGTGCGCATGCCCATGGGAGTTTGCAATGGCCCTGCAACATTTCAACGATTGATGCAGGCTACCATGAGTGACTTGATCTTTGACATTATGTTAGTCTACTTAGACGATATCTTGGTGTATTCACCAACACTTGAGTCCCACATAGAAAGGCTTGACATTGTCTTAAAACGTTTGAAACACACAGGACTTAAATTGAGGTGGGGAAAGTGTCACTTTTTGCAGAAGGAAGTTAAATTCCTTGGGCACCAAATTTCTGCGGAAGGAATAGCCACTGACCCCTCAAAGATTTCAGCTGTTAAGGAGTGGCCTGTGCCCGCCACAGTTAAAGAGCTACAATCATTTCTTGGCCTATGTAGCTACTACAGGAGATACGTTGAAGGGTTTTCACAGATTGCAGCCCCACTACATGACCTGGTAAATCAGTGTCATGGTGCTCATAGCACAGCTAAAGCTAGCCAAAAGCTTAGTGCCTTGTGGAAGGCCACCAGTGAAGGTGCATTTAACACACTCAAGGAAAAACTTGTGACTGCACCAATCTTAGGGTATGCTGATTTCACTTGTCCCTTTGTTTTGGAAACTGACGCCAGTGGTCAGGGTTTAGGAGCTATCCTGAGTCAGCAACAAGGTGATAGGAAACGAGTCATTGCGTATGCCAGTAGACGGCTGAGAAATGCAGAGAGAAATGACAAAAACTATAGCAGTATGAAACTTGAGCTGCTCGCACTAAAATGGGCAATAGTTGAAAAGTTTCGGGGTTACTTATTGGGATCCAAGTTTACGGTTATTACCGATAATAACCCTCTGTGTCATTTGAAGAGTGCTAAACTTGGAGCCATTGAACAGAGATGGGTGGCCCAATTAGCTGCCTTTGATTTTGATGTGCAGTACAGACCAGGTCGTTGTAATCCAGCAGCAGATGCATTGTCACGGCACCCGTTAGCAGGGGAGCCAGAGCTAAACGGTGATGATGTGGAGTTTGATGACTGTATTGCGATATGCAACTTGATCTGTAGAGGGACTTCGCTTGAGCCGGAACTGGTCACTGAGGGAGTCAAGTGTTGTCAGTTAAACCAGATTAGAGCTGTGGAACCTAGCCAGTGTCAGCCACAAGAGGCAACACCGACTCTCCCAGGCTACTCCAGAGAAGAGTTGAAGGCGTTTCAAAGTCAAGATCATGTGATAAGTGTCTTCAAACAGTTTTGGGATCAAAACACTCAGCCCAGTTCACAGGAAAGGAAATATCTCCCTGCAGCAGTCAAGTCATTGTTGAAGCAATGGAAGCGCATTAGATTGCGTGATGGTTTGTTGTACAGGTGTCGTAAAGATGATCATTTTGGGGAATGTTTTCAATTGCTAGTTCCGAGTTGTTTGCAGAAAAGTGTCATGCAGAGTGCCCATGATTCTATGGGTCATCAAGGAATAGAGAGGACATCCCAGTTGTTGAGACAAAGGGCATTTTGGATAGGAATGTACAAGGACATTGAGACCTGGGTAAAAAACTGCCAGCGCTGTATTCTCAGTAAAATGCCTAAACCAAAGATTCACCCTCCCATGAAGTCCTTTTGGCAACGCGTCCGCTAGAGGTAGTTGCAGTAGACTTTACCATTCTTGAACCTGCCTCAGATGGCCGTGAGAATGTTTTAGTTGTCACTGACGTGTTCACAAAGTTTACGCAAGCTTTTCCGACACGCGACCAAAAAGCTGATACAACGGCCAAAGTTCTCTTAAAAGAGTGGTTTATGAAGTACGGGGTGCCTGAACGTTTACATTCCGATCAGGGCCGCAACTTTGAGTCGGAAGTTATTGCAGAGCTTTGTAAAATGTATGGTGTAAAAAAGACACGCACCACACCACATCACCCGTCAGGGAATGCACAATGTGAACGCTTTAATCGCACACTGCATGAGCTGTTGCGCACACTTCCAGCTGACAAAAAGAAACGCTGGCCTGAACACTTACCAGAGCTTGTATATGCATACAACGTCACTCCACATGCCACCACAGGGTATTCTCCCTACTTTTTGCTCTATGGGGTAGATCCGCATCTTCCTGTTGATGCACTGCTGGCAAAAGAAAATAACAATGGGAAAAATCTTGATTGGCTTTCTGTGCACCAGCAAAGACTAAAAGAGGCTCATGAACGAGCCAAAGAGTACTCGGAGCAAAAAGCTTCTGAACGCATTGTACAGCATAGTCATAAAGTGTTCTGCCCCTCAGTTGAGGTAGGAGAGTATGTGTACCTGAGACACAGACCTGCAGGTCGTAACAAGATACAGGATGCATGGAGTCCAATTGTATATCAGGTTGTGGACTTTGTAGGCACTACTTATACAGTGCAACCTGCAGAAGGCGGCCCTACTAAGAGGGTAAACAGAGTTGACATTAGACCTTGTAATCTACTGGAGGTGACACCCAAAAACACTGAAAAGACTGTGGATAAACTGACTGAGACCAGTGAGATGAATATTGACACATGTAAAGAGACTGATGATGGAGTATTAATTGAAGAGCTTTCAATTGACTTTAACCCTCACTCAGTTGCTGCCAAAAGCCGAGCCAAAGATTGTGTTCAGTTGGAAAGTCCTCTTCTTGTTTCAGATAGCGAATTCTCTGTGACAGAACAAACTGAGGCTGACCATGTTGGAACTGAGATGTGTACCACTGACCAACCATGTGAGGTGCAAGCAGTAATTGCTCCTTGTGCTAGAAAAGCTCCCGTGCCTGCTCCTAGGAGGAGTAAGCGTGCAACTGCAGGGAAACACCCAAATCCCCACAATGAGCCAAGGTCAGTGGTGGAGCCAGAACTAAGCTCATCTACGGTTTCTCAAATAATTGCGAGCTTAGGGGCTGTCTTTTTCAAGGAAGCTTTGAAAGAAGTTAAGGGTAGTTATACTGCCACCGAGGACGGTGACTATTAAGCAGGGGAGAATGTAACCAGGTGAAATAATAGGTATCTATTGAAAAGGTTAGTTGGGAAAACCTATTACTGTTTTATTTCACTAATGGACTAATGTAATTCCTTTTGTCAACATACGGTGGTGCTATTTCCTCATGCGTGAGTTTCCTGTTTATTTCGCGCACTTTTACTTCAGAAGTAAACACCAAGAAAGGCCATTTTAAGCTGAAACTGGTATGGGTAAGACGCATTTAGGCCACAAGAGCTTCAACTTGATATTCTGGGTAAGAAATTATCTGTATGATGGCTTATTATGTTTCTAGTTAATAGAAGATGTTAACAGGCAAATGTATTTTGTTTTTGTCCTCTTGCAGAGGTGCCACTGCCGTTTTTTGTACTGATTGAACAGCGTAGTTCAAGTGTTAGTAACGCCGTAATAACGCCATTTTGAGGTCGTTGTTGAGCTGTATGTTAAAAGAAACAACCCAAACGATAACAAAACCTGTTCTGACATTTCTAGAACATTTGGGAGAAATAAAGAAACCCCTTTTTTCGCATTTGAAGTTGTGTGCATTGTTTATCCGGCTTCATAAGCAAAAAGGAATACAAGAGAGCCATGAAAATCTGTTGCTTCAATGTTCAAGGCTCACTTATCTGTCACGACATGAAATCCTTTTATCCAAGCACTTTTAAAGCAGTACTAAGTAACGTGTTTACCTTAATAAATCCTTCTCGTAGTCCCTCTGGGGGTAATACAAGTGTTAGTGGGATGATTGGAGGGTCTTTCATCTCCCCCTGGTGTCTCTGGCCAGAAAACCATGCTTGCAACTTGACTGCCACCGGGGCGGAGCAAGCAATACACACTAATAGAATCACGGAGAAGAAGCTAACAGGCTAACGGGCAAAGCTAACTGTGGGATAGCGCCACTTTAAACAGTATTTACAGCCAAGTTTGAGTGAAAAAAAATATTCCCATTGTATAACTGGATGTACAACATCCCTCTCTCCCTTCACCTTTTCTGTCAGCGTAGTATTTACTCTCCAAGACATTTAATAAGTTAAAAAAATCGTAACTTGCTAAGACACCTGCAGTTGCGCTTATGGCCTCTAGGGGCAAGAGTTACTTAGTACTGCTTTAAAAGTGTAAAATTAAACCATTACTGTCTGCCTCTATTACATTACTATGGGCGCCGGACGGATTTAGTTAAGTTTGCATTCTCTCCTCTTGCTCTGGTTTCCTCTGAGTTCTCAGGTTTCCCCTACTGCTGAAAATATGTACAATAGGGTCCCCTCTAGAGCCAGGACTGCCCTTAGAATGTGACTTTCCAGGTCAAATAAAGAACAACACTGCTGTAATAGGAAGCTCAAAGCAAGGATTTTTATCAAGTGTGCTGTCAAGATGCAAAACTAAGTAAATGCAATTATTTCTACCATTATACAAAGATAAACTACTCAAAATCGTTAAAATATTGTGTTGAAAATGCACAAGTCGGATCACAGTTTAAATTCTTTCCACAAAAGCTCATTACAGCCCCTCTCACACGAACATTTCACCATGAACCAAACCCATTTCAGGAGTAAACAAGTCAAAAAGGAAAACGCCGGAAGAGATAAAAGCTCCATAGCCACAAACTAATGTCCCGTGACTCACAGGAAGTCCTACACTAGAATGATCGTATTCGGGGCGTTACGTCACAATATGTTTCCATCCACCACAGCGTCCCGCGTCCCGGGCCGAGCTCTGCACCAAGGCCACGCGGTGTCAGCGTTTCACGGGCACTGCGCACAAGTATAAATAGTGTTTGTTTCCTCTGATATAGAAGGCTGTAAGCTACACCGGCCTTCATGCAGAGTGCAACTGGAGAGTCTTTTACAGTTTTGCTCAGTATCAAACGTCCTATTATTTACGGATGCTATACCCCCATGATCCCTCTTACTGTATGTCTGACCCTGTACTTTGCAGAGTGTAGGCGAAGGTTCTCAAGCTTCATATGTACTGGGTCGTTTTGGGTTTTTGTTTCCTTGCAGGACGATTTGACCTCAAGGTGTCACTTCGGGTGGATTTAAATAGATGTCTACTATTCCTATATGACTGAGAGCTTCTACAACTGTAACTTGCACAGTGAATAAGACATGGTGCCAACTTCTTTCTACAAATGTAACAGAACAGATAGAGCTAGTTTTTTTTTTAAATCATATAGTTTAACTTCTTAGACTATATGATTTAATTCTTTGCCTTATTTTGGATGTACATGGTTTTAATATTGTATGTATCGAAATTCTTGATGTAATGTAAGCAATTTTCCTCATAGACCAGTAAAGTTTGTAAAAGTCATGTGCTGTTTTTGTGTTCCTTATGGCTTATGAAACTGTAATTTCACACTTTACAGCAAACGTGATAAACTATTGGAGAGAGCAAGTTGCCAATGATTGCATTTGTTGCACTTGTGTTGAGGATGTACTACGTATATATATTCTTTATTTCAGACTCAAAAAGGTCCACAAGAAACATGTAAAAGAGACAGACAGACAAATAAAACAGAGAATTACTATAGTCCATATAAGCAATTTCTCCAGTGCCTCCAAAGCACCGAGCTGTACCTGATACTGCTCTGGTCAGGCCGTATAAAAACAATTATAATTTGATTTTGCGAGTCCATGAGTCTCATCATAAATGTATAAACAACATTTCTTATTACAGCATTTAGTGTGGTCACATTATTCTGTACAAACAGCTGACTGGCACTGGTCCAGCGAGGGACTTTCAAAAGAATCCTAAAGGCATCGTTGTATGCTACTTGTAACTTGTGAAATGTAGCTTTTGTGTAGCAACACCACAGGCGGGCAGTGTAGAGCGGTGTGCAGTAGGCTTTAAACAAGGCTATTTTTACATTTTCTGTACACATTCCACATTTTCGTACCAGCATGTTAGCTTGTGCATACAATTTACAGTACTGCCTCTGGATGTCATCATTATCAGAGAGGTCACTCCTGATGATGTGACCGAGGTACTTCACTTTGTCCACAACTGCCAGTTCCCCTCCTGACAAGTGGAACATGGGAAACACAGCCTTACGCTGCTCTAGTCCTCACAATCATCACAACACTCTTTTTCGGGTTAAACTTGATGTCATATTGTTCACCGTATTCAGTACACACGCAATTGCTGGAGGCCTGCAGAGTAGGGTGACATGATGGCCAGGTCATCAGCATAAAGTAGATGGTTTAATAGTCTTTCCCCTATCATGCAGCCGGTCTTACAGTTTTTCAATGTTCGGGAAAGATCGTCCATGTGCCAGAAACTACTATAGTGGGTAATGAATGAATTGTCTGAATCATAAACATAATACAAAACAGTTAAACTTAACTTAAGCCAAAGCTGCACACGCTTTACTGTGTTTTGTTTATAAACCTCGCAGAGTAATGACTGCACTTAACTATGCGGTGCTCGGGCCATGAACTGCACACATGTGGCCTTGGCATTTCTCCGACACACTGCGCGCTCTGTGCGGCGGCCTCAGGCTTCCTATTCGGGGGAATAAGGTTATGAGATAAGCAGACAACAAACAGAGTGCTTGTTCTTTTGTGCGTCTGACCTTATAGCTGCATGCTACACACAACAACGCACAAGGCAAGGTCCCCCTGACTCTTACATGTGCACCAAGGCATGCACACCCAAACAAACACATCGTCTGGCTGGCAATGGGGTGACATCATCCAAGCTAAAGCGGGCAGGCCAACGTCACAATGACCTAAACCTGCAGTGAGGAGATGTGCCTCTTTTGGCTCAACTGTCAGGCTGCAAAGAGAATCACTTTCAAATCGGAAATGCAATGAATGGAGTTGGCAAATGTGCTTCTTGTATTAACTTGGCCGTTCATATCACTTATATGTCATATGTTGAAGCCTTGGACGCGTTTAAAATGAGCACTATGAACTCAATTTCAAAATTTAAATCACAATCAGATAATTTGCCAAAGCTATTGTTCAAATACCGGACTCTCCCCATACTCTCTGAAAACCTGCTGCACGTGCCCCTCCCATCAGAGCAGCAGAGGAGCGGGTGAATGAGGTAATCAATGTGCAGCACACTGCTCCGTGAGGGCATAGCAGGATATATGTACGCTCAGGCGTGGGAGGGGAGGTCTTGTCTCGCGGCTGTCAGACAAAAAACCATTCGTCGAACTCCCACTGGGTCATTAACCTACACAATATCAGCAACTACCGTGAAACAAGCAAGTAATAACACAAAGAAGAAGAAGAACAGCGCTGGTGTGAGGAATGTTTCATTTGACAGTGAGAGCAAGGTTTCCTTAAATTAAATCATGCTGCAATCAAATAAAAGAGTTCAGTTAAGATTTTACTTTGCACCTCTTTGAGTGTTTTGTTTCATATTGTTTAAACGGAGTAATGTTTAATATTGATCGCAGACCTCTATCATGCTGTGTTATGATCATCAACATCAAATAGTAAGTTACATACATTGATACACATATATAGTATCAATAAAAACCTGTCAATTAATCTCCCTTGTAATGCCACCTTTATACCTGGTTGAGAACTGTTTTATCACAACTGGTTATAGACTTTTAATCAAAAAAGTTATCTCCAATATGATCACTTGTTTGTCACCACATTCATCCTGGGTTATTACTATTGTCAGGACAAACAGGCTTTAGATTAAACATCCTTGCTTTCCCACCGGCTTCCTTTCACTCCACAAACAGACCGAGGTGCAGGTGACGCGAGTGAGCACACAGTGTGACAATACGGCCCCAGCCCGCAGACGCCCTGTTGCGTGTCATCCCTCCGTCCAAAGACTCGAGACATGAAGGGCTATATCTGTGCGGCTGCAAGACCTGCAAGATGTCATTGTAGCATTTAGTGAAGTAAATAAATATCCTGTCTCCAAACATTCCCTTAAAAGCATAAAGACTCTTGTGTTAGTTTATCCGTTTATAACTCAGTCTTCACTCGAATGTTAAAGCTCTGGGACTTGTTTGAACTGCGCACTGTGGACTGAGTCTAGATCTTAAAAAAACTTAAATTCCAAACACACGCCTTGCAGCTAAATGCATGACGCCCTGTTGCATGCCACCCTTGCATCCAAGCTACCGCCTTTACTCTTGACTTAGAGGTTCAATCTGTGTCTAGTCTCTAAACAATAAAAAGCCTTTACCTTTAACTTAAACTACCTTCCTCACTTCCCCCTATCGCCCCGTCTCCACGAGTGCGCCTCTAATCCGACCAGAGCAGTGATGGTTTGGGCGATGTCACGTCTCGGGAGGCGCTTGCCGGAGGTGGCAGCAGCCTTGCCCCCTCCCCCCGCCCCGGCTGTTCCCACCCTGTAGTGTAGTAGCGCGGCTGAACCTATGTTGCCGGTACAGTGGGGGAACACACCCTATACGCCGCATGCGGGAGAGGAGGCAGCATGGCCAGCTCTCTCGCCGCCGGGAGGCTGTGACACAAAATGATGCGCTCCTGTCTCTCTTTGCTGTGCGTCCTTACCTGGTCCATTCTAGCGGAGTCCTAGCCTCTTCTCTCCTCTTCGTCCCCAGTCATGGCACTAGATGTTCCCCCGCGTCCCTTCCCTTGTGACCTTTACCTCGCCTCTTCTTCTCCTTCTTCTTCTTCTTTCTTTGTGAGTAATTCCCATTTAGCGAAAGGAGCAGAAGTGACCCCGCTGTCCTCACATCGCAGCCTCGCAACCTCTGTCTCTCCAAACAGGCATGGGTGCTTCCTCGCCTCTCCCGATGTGACAGTTTGACACATCCACATAGACACTCCTGTGCAGCCTTGTCCTTTCAAAAGCAACGGGATAGCGCGAAAAGGTGTGGAGGGTGGGGGGGTGGAAATAGTTGTGTTATTTAGCAGGAGCTTGTACGCCTTCTTGAGAGGACACACAGAAGAAGAGGAGACTCCCGCTTCTTGTTCTCAAGCTCCCTGTGTGTAAGCTGGCCCCTCGCCCGGACCCCTCCCTCCGCAAATCTACCCTGCCCCCTCCCTCCCTGTCGCAGCGAAAAACACACAGAGTCCCGCGACGGCCAATCGAAGCCGAGCGCCGGCCCCATTGGTCGACGGGGAGCCCATGTGACCGCCGGCAAAAAAAGCATTGACAGACCCTCTACCAGCTGTCCAGCCTGAAAACCTCAGTTACCATTGACAACAGATCCCCAGGTGCGAGGCGATTGGCCGGGAAGGGTTTCCTGCCCCCGCCTCCGCTCATTAAGGGTATAAAGAGGGAGGGGGGGGGCATGTTGGGACGTGTAGTCTGGACTGGGAGCAGACACGCACGCTCGGAGTTCATACAGTAAAGGAAAATCCATATAAAAAAAAGAAGGGGCGTAAACTAGAGACAAAAAAAAAGTCTTATGTCACTATTGTATCTGCTAAAACATGATGCTGTGGTAATTCTTGTAGCGTCTTGATGATGGTGGATAATACTGTAGATCTAATAGATTAGGAGGCAAGAATGTTTTGTAGGTTAAAACCTCTTCACCCCTGCCTTGACCAAGTGCATTTTCTCCGGTTCAGTTCTTTACCCAAATCTAAAAGCTTCTGGATTGGAGCCAGAGCAACGCCTCATTTGAAAGAAGCAGAGACCTAAAAAACTAAACTCATCTATTTCCTTGCATTGTTGCCGCATTCTCTTTTCACATTTCTTTTGATTGCTTTTTTCTTGCATTTTCGTCCCTTTTCTGTTGCTCTTTTGTGGCGTTTTTCCACACATTTTCATTGTCACTTTTTCATTGCTTTTTTGTCACATTTCTGTCACACTTTTGTTGCGTTTTCATCCTCGTTTTTGTCGCTTTTTTCAAGAAGCTTTAAGATGTGGGTAAGGCCAAACTGGAGAAAATGTGCTCGGTTCAGGTGGGGGTTAAGAGGTGAATGATCAATATGGATAATTTATCTTGCAATGTAGTAACAAAGAATGATCAATAAAGTCTATGATACCATTCTATAGGTCTGTGTGTTTTACCTGTAACTTGGAGGCAGATAATGTTTTGTGGCAACATCTGAGGAAACAAAAGAAAGGTAAATGTTCCACTTATTTCATCCTTTCTGAAACATTTACAAAGGTTTCCTAATCCTTTGTTATCCATAGGCATCTAAATAGTGATTACCTTGGCTGCTGCTCTTTAATATCTTTAGACCCAATAAGGCTACTCCTAGCCCACGCCCTTTTCCTAAATTCCTAAATGTTTCTGACTAAACCAGACCCAGGGATGGTGCCCATTGTAACTTTGGCATCTACAGTGTCTCTCGAAAGTACTAATACACCTTGAACTTTTGCACATTTTGTCATGTTTACAACCATAAAGACTTTATTTTGATTTTGTTTACTGAAAGTTCACACACAAGTAACAGACAACTGTGAAGTGAAAGCAAAATGATACATGATTTTGTTATTTTTCAGAAAAGTGAAAAGTGGGGCGTGCATAAGTATTCATACAGCATGACTTAATACTTTGTGGAACCCCCTTTTGCTGCAATAACAGCAGCAAGTCTTCTGGGGTATGACTGTACAGGATTTGCACATCTAGAGACTGACATTTTAGCCCATTCCTCTTTACAAAACAACTCAAGCTCTGTCAAATTAGAAGGAGAGCGTTTGTGAACAGCAGTTTTCAGGTCTTTAGTCAGATTTTCAATAGGATTTAGGTCAGGACTTTGACTGGGCCATTCTAACACATTAATATGTTTGTTTTTAAACCATTCCATTGTAGATTTAGCTTTGTGTTTAGGGTCATTGTCCTGCTGGAAGGTGAATCTCCGCCCCAGCCTCAATTCTCTTGCTGACTCCAGCAGGTTTTCCTCTAAAATGTCTCTGTATTTGGCTTCATCCATCTTCCCAACTATTCTTACAATCTTCCCAGTCCCCGCTGAAGAAAAGCAGCCCCATAGCATGATGCTCCCCCCACCATATTTGACACTGGGGATGGTGCACTCAGGACGATGAGCAGTGTTAGGTTTGTGCCATACATAACATTTTGCATTTGGGCCAAAAAGTTCAATTTTTGTCTCATCTGACCAAAGCACCTTCTTCCACATGGTAGCTGTGTCCTCCATATGACTTCTAGCAAACTTCAAACGGGATTTCTTATGGCCTCCTTTCAACCAAACAAATAAACAAAACAAACCCACGATAGTTGGATATTGCAAAAGGTATGACTATGAAACAATGTATACATAAACTTATGTTTATGTGGTAGGGACAGTGCAAGTTAATGAACAAGCCACACCGGATTGTAGCCTTGGGCTAATTTCCCTCCGTCGTCCCCCATGCGCACTCTCAAACACACTCTCATTCGTCCTGGCCTATTGTACATGTTTTTAGTGGTAGGGGAAACCGGAGTACCCGGAGGAAACCTACGCAGACACGGGGAGAACATGCAAACTCCACACAGAAAGGCCCCGGCCTTGGTGGGAATCGAGCCCGGACCTTCTAGCTGTGAAGCACGTGCGCTAACCGCTGTACTACCGTGCCGCCTTATAAGTAAAAGCCTTTACTTATAAGTAAGCCTTACTTACTTATAAGTAAAGTGTCAAAAGAAATTAATGGGACAAAGTAACATAAAACCTATTTTGTCACAGTAACAAAAAAGTTACAAAAAAAAGAGATGAAAAAAACAAAAAAGTTACAAAAAAAGTTACAAAAGAGCAACAGAAAGGAAAGGAAAGGAAAAAGGGGAGTTTTGTAGGTCTTAGCTTTCAAATGAGGCTTTACACTGGCCTATAGGCTGTAAGCTTTTAGATTTGGGTAAAGCCGAACTGAAGAATTGTCGTTGTGTCCTTGGGCAAGACACTTCACCCACATTGCCTCCAGTGTCCGCGTACACTGGTAGCCCCTAGGAGAGACCAACAGGCCCGGTTTGAACTGTGAGGCCGTCCTTCCGTGGACCCACCACCTGCAGAAGGAGCCATGGGGGGCTGGTGCTATGCGATTTGAGCAGCTCCAATGGCTGCCCCCACGACCCGGCAACGGACAAGTGGATGAAAATGAATGAATGAATGACGAACTGAAGAAAATGCACTTGCTTACGGCAGGGGTTAAGAGGTTAATAGTCTGATGTAACAAAAACAATGACAATTCCATTAAATTTTGAATTGTTGTTAAATAACACAGTGTTATTACAATAGGGGAGTAAAACGTGTCAATAAAATTCATAGAACTAAAAAGCCCGGCATTCTGAGCGAGCAGGAAAAAGACATCCTCTGCCGTTTCCCTCTCAGTCCACACTCGGGGGAAACTCCCACTGAAAACAACAGGAACCCCAGCAAAGCCACACCGAAGGCCACGGCTGTCCCTCCTCCCCACGTCCTCCAGTTATACTCCTGACCCCGACCATTACGGCGCGCCTCTTTTATTACCGTCTTTTCTTCATGTGCTCCGTCTTTGACCCCCGTCCTTCTCTCTCTCCGTGTTTTGTGTTATGGTCCCGGGCTGATTTATCCCCCGCCCGCTCGCACGGATTTCATTGGGATTCCTGCAGGGGTTATTGGAGGTTACAGGTGCCGCAAAGGGGAGTTGTCCTAGCAAAGTGACCGATATGAGTCACGGGTCACCGAGCGCCATTCGTTACAAGAAATATTTACAACTGGGATTGGCTTGTTTAGCTAAATATACTGTGGTGTGCGGAGATGTGTGTCAAAACAAAAACACATCTGAAAGTACATGTAAAAGGAAACTAAATGCAGTTGACACCCCTGCAAAGGCACTGGCCCTACATCCCGCAATGGTAAATATAAATTGCCCAGACCTGGAATACAAAGTGAAAATCTAGTTCAGGTAAATGCTTTGTTTTCTCTGCAATTCAACTGTTAGAGAGCGATTGACTAGACTGGGTTGTTTTCTTCTCTTTCTTAGCTCGAGATAGTTTGCATTCTTACATTCTGACTTGGTCCGTGTACATTTGCATTCCATATATTTTTGATTTTAAAAGGAAATTGTAAAAGCAAAAGTTGAGTTTTTTACATATTCTGCACTGTTGCAATATAGAAAAAAAAACTATTTTGTTTTACACATTTCCCAGTACCAGACAAGTATTTCATAATCGAGTTTGCAAAAAAGGAAAATACAGTAATTAAAGAGCAACTAAACACCAAATCAAGTTTTTTTTTACTGATAAACTGTCTCAGTGGGTGTCTAATAGTGTTGTCTACTGGTCCCTGACATTATTCTGACATTATAGCGCAAACATGTGTTAAATCCTAACTTTGGCCTGAAAACGAATGTGTTGCGCCCCCTTCAGGGTAAACTCTGCTACTAAATTTGAATTTCCTGATTGACTTGAGACGTGTTCACGGCCTCCACAGAACGTCATAAGCCGCACCAGCTCCACACATCGTCATCAGGTGCTGCCCATTGTCCTGCCCCTGTACCTGTGGTTTATAACCAAGTCCCTCCCACGTAATCAGTCTGCCAATGCAAAGGCCCACACACTCACCCCCCCCCCCGCATGTCACCCCCAAACCTCAGAGACCGCCTCTTTCACGGCAATTTTTGACTTTTGTTTGTGGGTGGGGAAAGGCTTTGGCACGCCCGTTTAGGTACTCTTTAAGCTTTTATTGATTGCGTTGGATCTTTTTCTGCGTCAGCTCAAATACCCGGAGGTGTAACTTGCTTGTTGAGGAAAACAGCACAAATAAAAGTTTAGTACATCTAAGTCTAACCCGGCCAAACACACAAACACTTAACGCACACGTGGAAAAATAGGATTGGTTCTAATTTGAGGAATGCGTCTTGTGCGTTGCCCATGGGCGTCGGAACCATTCATTGAAACTTTTGAAAAGTGGTTGTTTGGTCCCCTCCACTTTCACAACGTGAATTTTCATTGACTTTACATTTACTTAAAGTTTAGACTGGACCTTTTCAATAGGCTCCCAGAGGGCAAACAATTAAATCTGACCCGCGCCGTATTTTCCATAAAAAATCATATATTTGGGCATTATCCGAGCCAGTATGGCGTTGCCCCGCTACCATCACCTCAGAGCGACTGAAATGTAAACATGGCTCTGTAAACCGCTGAAAAACGGAAGCAGGACTTTTCGCGGTCCTCGGCAGGTGGACAGCGTGTTTCTCTGTCTTCATCATTACAAAGGGCCTGGCCAGTAACTTAAAGGTAAGGAATATCAGTTTTGATGTGTTTACAAAGCGGGTGATGAAGCTTGAGCGTTTCATTTGACTCAATTTTATCTGCGTTTGTGGGAAATGTGTAGATACAAGCGTTGAGATGGGTTTTTTTGTGACGGCAGGAGTTAACGGGTGTGGCTGAATCTGAATAAATGCTGGACAGGAGAACAGCAGCTCCACAAGTGTTTGGTTAGCCCTATATGTCCACCCAGCTGCGAAGAGGAGGTGCACTCGAGTCTCATGTTTTCCTGCAGTAGCGTACTTCTTTGGCCCGATTTGGATGTACAGTAGTCCCACTAAAGCCCTAACGTTGTCCTGTTTTAATGTTGTCCCCCAATTCACCTTCAATGAAATCTATGTCAAAACGCGTCAAAAAGGCAAAAACATTGTACTCCTCGTGAAGGTCCATGTTATACAAACTGTAGATTCTCTCTTTGCTGGAGAGGGGGAGAGGGTATCATTTTTGGCCGTCCAGTCTGTGACATCATCATCACTATGGGCACATCTTACTGTAAGTTCAGCAAACGTCGAACAGCCTATATGTCGCATCTGTTTATGCCAGTCTGGTATTGTCCTCGCACACCGAGTCTGAGTGCGCACAGTACCCAAGCAGGAGCGCAAACATACAGATGGAATTGATCTTTTAGCCAAAAAACTCAGGTCTACTAAAGTTTTATTAGCACCACTCTCCTAATCAAGACAGTTTCACTTCCGGATATTCGAGTTGATGCAGAAACGTTATCAATAAAGGTTGATTATTGTATTTTCTTTGTGGGCACTGTCTGTTATCAAGTGAATGTTTTATATAGACAAATAAAAAAACTAAATAGGCAGTATTTTTTATATTGCAACAGTGCACAATATGTAAAAACTCATTTTTTATTTTGCATATTGCTTTTAAAATCGAAATTATAATGAACGCAAAAGTACTCGGACCCGACTACAAGAGCGAGAAGAAGCCTCTGAAAATAGAAGCAAAACGTCCTCCACTCTATAAGCCCAGTCCAGCTGATGATATTTGAACATCTCCACAATGATGGAGCATTTTGGAGCATTGTTTTTACCTCATGATTTGGAGAACGGTCCTCGGGCGCTGAACTGCGGTTCCCAACACTGAGAACTACATTCCCTGCAGGACAATAAGCACATCATAACCTTAATGAGTGAATTTACTATATCAACTTTCAAGGCTTTCCACCAATTTTAACTGACAATAACAGACTGAATTACAAAATTACAAGTTTAAGTCAATATTACAAGTCTAAACAATGTGGCTCTAAATTACTATATCAAGACTAAAACTGGACAAAAGATTTACGGGGATCCACTACAGGCAAAACTATTTTTTGGGGCCAAATTGTTCTCTTAAAGGAACAGGCCTCCGTTTTTACATACTGAGATATGTTCATAACTTAGCTTAGACGAGTTGATGTGTATCTGTCTGGCCTTTGTGTGTGCGCTCAGTCACGCAACTGTTGTTTAGCCTCTTCCAGCAAAGGTATAGCTCCAAACTGGGGTGAAGTTAGAAGCTACCAAGCTGTTCCACGTTTTCCCTTTTAAATACAGTTACATGAGCCTTTACACCATCCAAGTATAGTTACACAAAATTAAACATGTCGATTTTCTAAGCGGATAAAAAGGGGCACTATTGTGTGGCGTAATAACACCTGGAGTACTTTGACGATATTACTGCGCGGACGTCGAAGTACTCCAGGTGTTATTACGCCTCACAAAACAGTAGTTTGGAGCTATACCTTTGCTGGGAGAGGCTAAATGCTAACAACTTTTGCGTGACGGAGCAAACGCACAAAGACCAGACAGGTGCAAATAAACTCGTCTAAGCTAAGGTAAGAACATAATCTCAGTATGTAAAAACGGTGGCCTATTCTTTTAACATATAAACGTTCACCTGTAAATGAAAATAAAAAACCTAATCTTCACAAAAACAATTATAGTACTGATTCAAATTGTGATTTCAAGGGTCATTATCTCAAAATGCATTTTCCTCACATTGGTGCGACAATATCTCCTCGAAAGTAACACATCAAACTTTTGAATTAAAGCAGTACTAAGTAACTCTTGCCCCTAGAGGCCATAAGCGCAACTGCAGGTGTCTTAGCAAATTACGATTTTTTAACTTATTAAATGTCTTGGAGACTAAATACTACGCTGACAGAAATGGTGAAGGGAGAGAGGGATGTTGTACATCCAATTATACAATGCGAATATTTTTTTCACTCAAACGTGGCTGTAAATACTGTTTAAAGTTGCGCTAGCCCGCCGTTAGCTTTGCACGTTAGCCTGTTAGCTTCTTCTCCGTGATTCTATTAGTGTGTATTGGTTGCTCCGCCCCGGTGGCAGTCAAGTTGCAAGCATGGTTTTCTGGCCAGAGACGCCAGGGGGAGATGAAAGACTCTCCAATCATCCCATTAACACTTGTATTACCCCCAGAGGAACTACGGAAAGGATTTATTAAGGTAAACACGTTACTTAGTACTGCTTTAAAAAAAAAAAAACACCCAAGATCCTCTCAAAAAAAGTATTCGTAACTAATATGTCAACAAAATAAAACCATAAATTTAAACCTGGCTCAATCCATTATTCAGATTTTGTCGGAACCTTTGGGCATTTATAAGCATAAAGGTTTTATTTTAATATGAAAACATAAAATGACAGAAAACGTCCATTACATTGTTTTCTCATATTCGTTTCAAATTGATATCGCTAAATTAAAAAAGTTTCCATGTTAGCCTGCAGTGTCTCGCTTTAACTCAGAACTGAACCAGGAGATCATCAGTGTGCTGTGTAGGCCTATCTGTAATAAGAATTGTCAGAAAACCACCAGAGGGAACTTGTACCTCTAAAACGTGCATTTATCAAACTAAAAGATAACAAGTCTATATCTATTCAACTCTCTCGATAGCATTACGAGTACCTCATTTCTTCTGCTCATGTTTATCACCGCTTTGGTATGTTGTTCATTGTTTTCCCAAACTCATTATGTGTTGAGTTGTATAGTTTCTCCTTTTGAAATATGCTTTAGCGACCGATAACTTGAACCCTTCACTGAAATATTACCCGATGGGAAGATATTAAGTGGACAAATGTCTTTCTTATCTGTGCTTCCAATTATTATTTATTCTTGGTTGCGTTGGAAACATCTGGCCATAGCGTCTCACTATGTATCTTTAATGTTGCCCAACGTATGAGGCGCTAATTAGGAAGAGAAATGTGTGGCGTCCGTCCAGTAACAATAAGCTGAAACAGTTGAGGTTTGGAAATTTCCTTTTAAAGCCATTTTTATTAAAGAGGGGGTATTATGCTTTTTTCAATCACATAGCACCAGTCTATAGCATACTACAATGATGACGTAACCTTCTGTTGGTCTGTATATGCAGTAAATTAAAATAACTGCCTTGAATAAAATTGCTCTCTCAAAATGGCTGTACTGAACGTCTTGAAATAGGCCTCTGTCTCTTTAAGAAGCTTTCCGACACGCCCCCTTCAGCACACTGCTGTGGCATCTAAACAACACTACTGTGCGGGGAGGGGGCTCTGCTGAGCTGAGGAGCAGTGGTTGGTGGCTTGGCTGGTGACAAAAGGTCCAGAGGCGTCTCCAGGAGGTGGGGGCGTTCCTAGGAGGACTGAGGCATAGCTACACCTAAAATGGCTGCCGTCTAAGTTTTTACTGATTACTCAAAAATATGTGAATGAGCCAAGGCAACACTCCAGGCATGTGTTTAATGAGGGAATGACATAATAACATGATATAAAGCTTGAAAATGTCGATTTTACATAATACCCCCCCCCTTTAAAGAAAAAATGCATTGGATGATGGACTCTACCCAAAAAGCTCTACACAATAAGAAACACAAGGACTAGGGAACAATTGAACACCTGTTACGACTTACTTTGACTCAATGGGTGCATAACATAACATCTACAGATACATATTATGGGATTATTGGTTATTGTATGAATGATTTAATTAAGTAAAAATAGCCTATCCATGATCCTTTGTAAACTTAGGGCCGTGCTTGTGCTGCAGTGCTGAACAAAATCGTCTAAAGCGTGATGTGTGCGTGTGTGTGCGTGTCCGTAGACAGAGGAACAGCGGGTGCATTGTAATGGAGAGAGATTATACTATCAGCAAAGGAATTCAGATTATTTCCCAAAGTGGTCCTGTCAGCAGAGCACAGCAGAAACATTAGACGAGCGCAGGCAAGATACGCGAGTCACCTGACTTTAAAGGGACAGATTTGTGGATGGTGTGTGCTGTAGCTGTTGTCAGATATTACATGTTTATCAGGAGTTTATTTTTTATAGTCGTTTACACATGTTTGAGTATTCTTTTGAATCTTAACCCCCACCTGAACCGAGAACATTTTCCCCAGTTTAGCTTTACCCAAATGTAAAAGCTTCTCGACTGGAGGTTCCAGCCTACAGGCCAGAGTAACAACTCATTTGAAAGCCAAGACCTACAAAACTGATCACGTTGCCGTCACTTTTTCATGTTTTTGTTGCGCTTTTGTTTCTTCTTTGTCGCCCATTTTGTTGTGTTTTTGTTGCTTTTCCATCACTTTTTTGTCGCCAGTTTTGTTGCTGTTTTTTGCTGCGTTTTTACCCCATAGAACCTTTTCCACAACTACCGCAAAAGACTCCAAGCTGTCATTGATGCTAAAGGGGGCAATACTCGGTATTAGGAACTGGAGTGTGTAAACTTTTCCACAGGGTCATTTTGGTATTTTATTTTTAAGTCTCATTTTGTCCCTATTTTGCTTTTTCCAAGAAGCTTTTATATTTAGGTGAAGTCAAAATGGAGAAAATGTGCTGGGGGTTAACCTATGACCGTTCTCCACGTTATACTCGTCTGTTTTGTTAATCCCAAACCAGCTGTATGGGGTTTAAATCTGTAGACTGTGCCCTCCATGTTTCCATTATGACTATCTTGTTATTGTGGCACAGCTTGGATTTGAGTTCTGGGTCATTATTATCCAGGGTGAATCCCCAGGGTGTTGCATGGCCCTGCAGTACAGGTCACTAACCCTGAATCCAGTAAACCCGCTCCAAACCATCACTCAGGACATCTACAGGAACTTCTACGACCGACTTTCGATGAACTTTCTGAAGAATATGTGATGTCCATTGTCTAAAAGGCGCCATGAGTGTCTCCTGTTATATTTGCACTAATACATGGATTTGTTTCCCCTAACATGTATTGCATAATGTGGAAAAAGAACAGAGAGAACATGGGATCTTACCGAGCACTACTTCATCAGAGAAAAATACAACGAAGCCTTTAGTAGGATACACTGTGATACTTATTCTTCTTTGCCTGCAAAATGCCGCGAAAATTATATCTTAAGAATTAAAATGATTTGCTGGAAGAAGAAAAAAGGATCTAAACGCAAAAGAATAGGCAATGGCCTTTATTGAGCATAAATCATTGCGAAAGAAGCTCCCAGAAGTTATATAATTTACAAAACTAACTCACCTGTTGTTTTTTTAATCAGGACGGTCTTTTACACCGATGAACCGCCATATTTGACTTTGCGTAATGAAGGCAACATCGCCATCTGTAGGCCGAATGGAGCACTGCAGTCCATGACGTCTCTTGTTCCAATACAAATCTTATGTATTCATCGTTTTATACACAACTGGTCCGTCTATATTATTACTTATTTACTGAACTGATGAAGCTCCATTGTGGCTATATAAAGAAATACTTAGGAGAAAGTGCTTTAGGGCCCAACTTGGAGTGGAGCTCAGCTGGGACGCCTGTGAGAGGGGTGATGTGCAAAGACCCATGATGCAAATCAGGAAGTTGAAATGTTCAAAAGCATAAAAAGTAAAACGCTAAAACAATACATAACAGTTTTATAGTTTTACAGCAATGAAGATGCATTGGAATAGCTTCACAGTGATGGTTACTGAAATTTTACTAATTTGCTCGTCACATCCCAAGGAAATTGCAAAATGTCAAGTCAGGGGGAACAATAAGAAAACGCTTTTATATCACTATTGTTAACTACTCTCTTAAAAGCTCTTAAAATGACTTGATAAATTGATTAGAAAAATAAAAACTGGACGCACTCAAATGTACATAAATCTTTATTAAGTCATAATATATATTTTAAATACTGCAACAAACCAGTGCATAATTTGGTAAACATGTCTCTTATATTTCATAAATCATATGAGGTCTGGTGGTGATGTAAGAAATACAAGTGGATAAAGCCTTTTGTTTGAGTCCAAGTTGTTGATCCACTGATGACAGCCTTCATAAACTTAACTGGAGTGGCTCGTAGGTTATTGACACATTTTCTCTTTGACCTAATGGGGAACTGATTGCCATTAGAAGATGAGAAAGTATTGGCAACATCGAGGATGGATAAAGGCATTTTGATGTAGAAACAGAAAGGTATTGGCCACAAATTCTGTACAAGACACGTTTGTTGTGCTACTAAAAGGCAATTTGTGCTCCACCTTTTAAAGTAAATCAACAAACACAGTGAGAGAAGAACAAATAAGAGCATTGTAGGATGGAATACAGGCAGAATTCTTGAGCAGAAATTTGCCAATTCAGTGACAGATGTGATGACATAGTGCAAATCAAGGAGGCAGAGAGTTTGGCGTCAGCTCATAGTCCCTTGTCCTCACAGCCTCCTGAAGATCTCCAAGAGGACGGCATCATCATGGCCCGGCTCAACTCTTGTCCCTGTGAAAGAAGGGAAATATCACAATTTAAGCATTTTTTACCAATCCATTCAAGTGTCTAAATCGGTCAAGAAACCTGGCAGCCTATCTCCAAACATTGGACAGAGCTGATGATTTGTCCATTGGTTGTTATAGCACTTATTTTGACATGTCCTTTATGCTTGGCTTTATTCATTCACTCCATACTCGATGGTGATAAGCTACTCTGCCCTGGGGTAGACTGACAGAAGCGAGGCTGCCAATCTCTCCTCCATCAGCTCCTATGACCACCACCAATAGAATAGAATAGATAGACAACAATCATGTTTTATCAACATACACAAGTGCAATGAAACTTGTATGGCTCACAAAGTCTAAATAATAAATAATAATAAAAACACTCGCAGACAAAAACTCACAGTCCTTGTTGCTGAGAGGCGAGGGTGCAAGCCATTCAGCCACTGTGCCACCATAAAGCAGGTCTACATCTGGTGTCAACTCTGACTATACTAGCCCACATTAGGGCTGGGCAATTAATCCAAATTGAATGGAAATTGCAGTCTCTACTTTGGTCAAGCTCAATAATCGTCATGGGACTTTATAATAGTCAGGTTTGCAGCCATTCCTTTGGCAGAAACAGCACCTAATGTTGGCGTTTGGATGAGACGATGGAAGATTTTTGTGAGTTTTTGAGCTGAGGTTTGTAAAGTTCATGAATCGGCTACATGTATTTATTTTACAATGGAAAAATCATATCGAATCGAAGGTCGAAATATGATAGATCAATATGAAGGAAAAAAAACTCGTGATTTTTTTTTTTTTTGCCATATTGTCCAGCCCTAGCCCACACATATACTACATTTAGGCTATTATTAGACTTGTGGATTTCCTTTCATCTATGGTTTAGAGTCTAAACTATAGATTATTGCTGGGTTGCAAGTTCTAGAATGTGATGATGTCACAGGACTGCATTACACTTTCACAAGTCATATCTAAAAAGAAAATTAATGAATTACAAAAATGATCATTAATATCAGTCACTGGGTCCAAGATCTCTCTGTACAAGACCAAAAATGTCCTCAAAGACAAATTGTACCCCTATATAATATTATAGGCCTTTAGAACGCTGTGATGTCACCTGAAACCCATCAGTCATAAGGTAGTGTTGTCACATAAGGCTACCAAACCTTTATAAGACAATTGAATTGAGATATTTGATCACAGGGGCATGCACAAAAGACATTAGTCTGATTCCACTGCGACTATTGTGATTATTACATCACATGCATATGCTCTAATTGTATGCTAAAAACAGTCATGGCTTTAAGATGAGATACAGGACTGTGATATTTATTCGTTCAACAACCTATAGCTCTCCTGTTATAATAAAACGATAGCACTCACCGTTGTCCATGATGGTAGGGATGCGGGACACGGAAGCGCACATCCCCGCGGTGCACAGGCGCTTCTGCGGTCGGGGAGGGGGATCTTGCTTCTTTTTTTTCATCGTATCTTCATTGTGTCTTCACCGTCCTCCTCATTATCATCACAGCACGTAGATGATGTAGGAGAGGAAAACCAGGCCCATGATGGCGAAGAACATCAACACCAAAATGTCCACCATGATGGAAATACTGTGGGTGCGCGGAGGAGGCGAGGACGAGCGGCACTAACGGGAGCGTCAGCTGCGGAGAGACGAAAGCCCCTCCCCTCCCCAGCGTCCAGCGAGAATGAACAATAGACCTGCTGCCTGAGGTTATACAAATCAATGAAAGGCTATTGTTGCGATTAAGGCAGCATATGTGCTTCTGAAGTAGGCCTATGACTCTGCTCAAGCTTTTGTTTATTTTATTCTGAGCTTCTCACCAGTCAGTCAGCCTGTAACTGCAGTCAGAACAAAAGCACTTGGGGATTGTACCAGCCTAAATGTTTGATGTGTTTTGGAGTAAATGGCCTACATATTTAAACATTTGAAATCAAATCTCCCTCATTAATGTGAAATTGTAGAAACACAAATATTCTATTACTGATCACCAGGCCTATTTAATAATATAGAGAAGACCTGCTGGGTAGACATGCAACAACTAACTCTATATGGATATGATTAACCAATGTTTACATAGCAATGTTGTGCAATAAAGATATTAATATATATTACTGTTTAATCTCCTAACATTTTCTCCAGTTTGGTATTACCCAAATCTAAAAACTTCTTGGAAAAAGTGTCAATATAGCAAAGAAAACCAGGATGAAAACGTGACAAAAAAGTGACAAATGTGGAAAAAAAATAAAAATAGCAGAAATCCGTAAAGAAAACCTATACGAAAACAAGGCAAAAAACTATTAAAAATACAAAAACAAGGCAAAAACTACAAAACACAAGAAAAAAAAAAAAGTAAAAAAAAAAAGATACAAAAATGTGACCAAAAATAAACTACGAAAACACGACAAAAAATAAATAAATAAATCAAACAGCAAAAAAAAACAGACAAAAACAGCGACATAAACATGTCAAAAACGCGGCGACAATGCAACAAAAAAAAGTTAGGATTAGTTTTGTAGGTCTCAACTTTCTAATGAGACATTACACTGTTGCTTTTAGATTTGGGTAAAGACGAGCTTGAGAAAATGCAATCGGATAAGGCGGTTTTGTATGAAAAGAGATCATTTGTGAAAGTTATAAAACGGTCCACAAACACAGCTGGACATTCGTAGACTGGAACTGGCCCACCCTCCATCATTCATTCATCTTCCTCCATTTTTCTTCTTAACAGGGCCAAAGATGTTAAAACCGATTCAATTTAAAAACAAGTTCTCAATCATCCAGTCAGGAAACATCCTCGGCGAATGTATTGGTTAAAGCCCGCGACGTCCCCAGTGAAAACCAGACCACCGTGTGAGAAAAATGACATTTTATTGAATCTGCAGAATCATAAGTACAATTTGATGTGCTGTAACGGGGCAACAGTAGATGAGATCAGGTCCGGTGCATATTATGTACTGTTCGGTTTGTTTATGTCATCATCATTGTTAATATTATGCATATTATGGTCATCTATTTCATTTAAAAAAAACAAAAACAAAAATATATATCAAAAAGAAATTAAGAATGGAATGCACAAAACTGGATTATTACATTTTCTCAGCAAAGTCTACAATTTTCAAACCAGTTTCAATGATGGGTGCCAGGAATGATTTCTTTTTCTTTCTTTTTTTAATTTAAGGTAGGACAGGAACTCTAAGGTAAAGTTCAGAGGGATGGGGTGATACAGACAGGACAGGGTTGGACAGAGGTTATGTGTACAATGCCAATATACGTGTACCTGGCATTGTACTTCAGCAGACAATGGTGTTTGGTGAAAACTTGTTATCTCCTGGCTCTTTTTTAAAATATTATTTTCAGGTCAAACTTACAACTTGCCCTGCCTCCGGTCGCAAACTCCACTCTAAACCACATTTACACAAGTTTGGCTGCCTCTTGCCAGTTTCAAATAGTCCAAGACACTATCTACATTTGTGAATTTAGAGAAATGAGTGAATCGCCATACTATCAAAAACCAGTGTTATGAGACGAGCACACTGTACGTTCATTTAATTCGGCAATGGCTTTCAGCAAAACACTTCAAAGTCCATTTTCATTACATTATAAAGTTGCAATTAATTTTTTTCCTTTTTTTTTTATGAACACCAACTTGCACCACGCTCTATTCTTTTTAATTTTTTTTGCATCATTTAAAAACAAAAACACAAAATTTCAAATCTCATTCAGAAAAAATATTATGAACCCACAATTTCTTTTTCAAATGCAGGCAGCCACTTTCCCAGGGCACGATCACCTGTAAAATAATTTCCCTAACTCATCATTATGATACATATAATTGCACAATGTCATCTCTAGCTACATAGTGAGAGCCAAGAGTCTTTTTTTTTTTTTTTGTCCATATCAAAGCTGGAGTTTGACGCCCAGAATCAGAGACACATTGAAGAGTATTATGGTTCGGGGCTAGTGAGATATTTACACCACTACGCATAGATTTAAAAATGACATTTTTCTTTTCTTACTCACAGAATTGCGGTATCAAAACTAGGATAACAATACAGCACTTCTGTGAAATCACCAGCAAAATAATTGACAATTAAAGCCACACTGCGCAACATTTCACCCAATGGATAAAATATAAGCGTTTATTTCATTGTGGGCGTTTTAATCGCTGTAAAACACCTCAAAAAACATGCCTCTGTTTTTGTACATTTTGCTGGGAGTCGGACATAGATACAGACGCATCTACTGTCCACAAATAGTAACAATTGAGGGGGAAAACTAAGAGAAAAAAGAAGTCTTTCACCTATTACTCCATCACTGCTTTAATAAATGCCGTTTTATGGATGTATTTTCCACCAAATAAAAGATATAGACACATGAAGAGGAGCAAAGTGGTCCAACAGCCCATAAATACATAAATAACTAAGAATGCTAACCATAATTCTAACGTTAGCTTCATGCTACAAGCTAACGGCTATTTTTTGAGTATTGTTTTTTTACTTCTACAAGACAATCTGCTCTGTAAAGACATTAATAATGACCCAATTTTGCCTTGACTTTGTGTGTGCTAAATATGCTTATAGTCCGCCAGAAACTGTCTAAAAAAAGAGGGCTAGAAAGATTTCCATAACGGACTTGCTTACCCCTAGCGTTGCCGTCTCGATCATCTTGTTACCATGGAGATGCTGCCACTTTGCTAGAACTACAGGTAGCAGCATAACATTAGGTCCTTTTTTGAACGCTTTACTTTAATAACCAACGACAGGAGCACGTTTGGCTATTTGGGTTTACATTTTTGAGTTTTAGTTGCTCTTGTTAGCAACTTCATAACATGGCATGTTCCGCAATGTGGCTTTACCTTTGTATTCATGAAGTGACCTACTTCATACTCCATCGACCACCACCAATTAAAAAAAAAACGCTCTTGTTAATACGGTATATTATTTCAAATTGTAATCTTTGTCTCCGCTGCTAGCTTTGATTCCAACATAAGTAAAGCTAGCTACTCTTTTGTTAATGATGCAATACTGCGTCTAAGAAGGTATTTTTTTCTCACATTTGCTGGCAGTTGAAACGGACTTTCATTTTACAACCAAACAAAGATGGTGGAAAAAAAACAAATCTATGACATAACAAAAATCACATGTTAAAACTTTTAGAACCCACATCTCAGAGAAATCAAGATTGAAATGTTAATTTGTAACTGTATCAAGTTGTGCTTGGCCACGTCGTTTAATGCACAAGACAAAGTGGCTATTTTAATAGGTGCACTTTTTTTGTAATGTAATTTCAGAATGTAAATATCCAATCAATAGTTAAAGAGTCAACGGCAAAGGTGCTGCAATTCAAACGGAGCATTGCAATTGAGATATTTTGTGAACAGACTGGCAAGTAAACATTTGAGCATTAAGACAACACGTGCACCTATTAAAATGGCCAGAGAATGTTTCTGAGAGGCATAAGGTGGAATAGGGGATTGTGTCCATCACTAATCAACAATTTCTGTCGCTTTTTTTTTTTTTAAGACTGAAGGCATCCATGCGGCAAATCCGGGAATAAAAGACAGTAGCTACATCCGCCCTGACTTAAGGTGGACTATTCAGGCGAGGCTGTTTTAAGGTGGACTGACAATGTCCCCTGTAATGTGTCCCTGATGCCTCCAGTGGTAGTTCATTTGCGCAAGCCAGGAGGTGCTCTTCAGTTTGGCTACAATTCCAGTTTCACAACCCACAATGCAGTGCTGAACTAAAGGTTTTTCGACTTATTCCAGATATAAATACATTTTTTTTAAACTCTTGCATTACATCGAAGTGTATTATTATTATTATTATTATTATCATGATTGAGCAAAGCATTTAAAGGAATGTATACAAGTCGAGCTATAGTTAGGCTGAGATTTGTCACTGTTGTTTCCAGTCTGGCCAAGTTTGAGCTGCACAATGTCATCGTGGAAAATTACTGAGGGGAGAAAAAAAAAAAATCTTCCTTGAATTTACAGTGCAAAGGTTTTACGCTTGTATAAAGACATAAACGATAATCTATTAGTAAAATCAAGTACACAATGTAGTAGATACGGTATGCTGTATGAAATTGTGGAAAGGAATAAGTAAATTTAGATACCCATTAGGTGGCGGACAGCGGCAGAGCGGTTGCTCCTGGTCCACAAAAAGTGGATTGCATTTGTGTTGCATATCTTCCTTTCACTATTCAAGTTTATCATCTTATGCCCAACCAGGTCTTCATTCCAGCTTAAAACCTTTGCACATACGAGATTTAGTAACTTCATTGGTTAAAATAATTCATTACGCACCATACTTCAGTTTTTTCCCCAGTGCAAGATATAGCGGGATGAGCGTTGATGACCCCTGATACGATGCAATGATTTCTAGGTTAATTTCACTTTTTTTTTTTTAAGAGATAAGATGATACAAAAAGAGACTCCAGCACTGACAGACAGTAGAGGCAGGCAGACAAAAACAAAAGAGACACACATTCACTTTTAAGGTGTGTGTATGGGGCTGAGCGGGGCAGGTAGGATGCCAAAGGACAAGTCATGGGGGCATTGAAGAAACAAGTATAAAATCAATAGAAAGCGGCATTAAGGTTAAGATGAGATGGCACTGGGCGTTTTTTTTCTTAACTTCCCCTCCCTCCACCTCTAAACTCTCTCCTTCTCTTTCCCTCTCTCACACTCCCTTTCCTTTAGCTTGCGTTTCGCTCAGATGGACTCCACGTAGTTGGCAGGGAGCATGCCCGACATGCCAGTGCGCTCCACGCGACCGAACATCCAGCCCTCGTCGATCTGCTGCACGTCCAGGATCACGTCTCCGTCCATGAAAGAAACCTCGTCGTCATCAGCAGCGGCGTAGTCGTATATCGCCCGGTATCGTTTCTGGGGGGAAAAAAGGGGCGTTGAGTGTCTGTAAGAGTTTGTTTTTATGTTTTATTCTATTATGTGTGCCCAGACTACACACTGCAACAGCGAGGAGTGGAGTGACAGCTGAAGTCATATAGCAGGGGTGTCCAGTGTGCGGCCCTCAGACCAATTTTTGGTGGCCCTCGGGCTTGTTGCTGAAACGTCACCAGAGATGGTCCTTTTTATTCCAAGTGTGATAATTCTACACAATTCTAACCTCAATAACTAACATTTTATAGTGAGACAGAGCTGGCATTAAGGTTTTAAGCATAAATAAAGGTGCAGTGCACAATTTAAACCTCTGCTAAATACACCTAGTTGACGGTTTCGCGGCACTGACCACCGATCTGTGGCCGTTTGGCCCATGAAGAAAGTTTGGACACCCCGTCATATAGTCTGTAAGTCTAAATGCATTAAACATTTTACAGAACGCATATAATTTAACTTCTGGGCCTGCATTTAAAGCAGTACTAAGTTACTCTTGCCCCTAGAGGCCATAAGCGCCACGGCAGGTGTCGTAGCATGTTGCGATTTTTTACTTATTAATTGGCCGTGAGAGTAAATACTACGCTGACAGAAAAGACAAAGGGAGAGAGGGATATTGTACATCCAGTTACACAATGGAGATAACTTTTTTCACACAAACTTGACTGTAAATACTGTTTAAGTGGCGCTAGCCCACAGTTAGCTTTGCCCGTTAGCCTGTTAGCTTCTTCTTCGTCATTCTATTAGTGTGTATTGGTGACTCCGACCCGGAGGCAGAAAAGTTGCACTTGTGGTTTTCTGGCCAGAGACACAAGGGGGAAATGAAAGACCCCACAATCATCCCATTAACACTTGTATTACCCCAGAGGGACTACGAGAAGGATTTATTAAGGCAAACAAGTTACTCAGTTCTTCTTTAAGTAACATCAGTCAGTCAGTCAGTCTAGAAGGATTACATGTGGCGTGACCAGATACATCATTTTCAGCTTTCAACATTTTGTATTACTTTAACATAAGTAATACAATGTTAAAGTATTACTTAATACTTGTTTAAGTATTACAATGTTAATACACTTCCATAAGTATATTATGGAAGTATTTTCTTCCATAAAGAAAACCCAAAATGTTTGATTAAAAACTCACCACAGAGCTGGGAGTGGGAGGGGCTGGAGCAGGGGCAGCCTCCGCAGCACGTGCCTTTTCATGGTAGTTCTGGGGCGGAGCAAAGCTGGGCTGGTGGTCTGATTATAAAGAGAGAAACGTTACATTGATTGGAAACTTCACAGAATATCAGTAGCTGTTTTACACTGTTTAAGCGAGCCTATTTTGCTTTCGTGTCGATGAGCAAAACACTTGACATTCCTGACTGTGAGAATATATTACAGTGCAATTGGTGAAGGTTGATGACTATAGAACAGTAATCCACACTCGCATATTAAACATGGGGTTATACAATTCACACTGTGCACTCAAACAATGCAGTGTTTCCATCAGGATTTTTTTTAGACCATCTTTCTCGAGAGGCGAGTTTTCAAAAGCAAGCTAAAACCTGCATACATTAATTCCTAATATCGTGTTACACAACGGCTGAGACAATGCTGCTCTGTGTCGGCGAGGAGACAGTGCAGCCCGCTCTAAGTCCTCACCTACCTGAGAGATTCTGATACTGCAAAATAGCAAACGTATTCATAGTTAAAATGCTGAGTGCTACTTGGACTTAATAGGCTGGGTTCTTCTAAAAAGTGCCACTTTGGTGCAATTATGACTGACGATGTGGAGCCGTTTTATTTCACTCTAGCTTGCCTCCTGGTCATGTAAAATAAAGGTTTTTTAACTATGTTTTGGAGAGCTTCATGTGTGATGCCTTTCCCCCCCCCCCCAGTCACTGAACAAAGACCCAAAACACACAAAGCCAAAGCAGTAAATAAACGGGCATCAGCACATCAACACTGAAGGGATAAGACCAGAACAAAAGGATCTGGAGTCAAGGAAACTAAAAGTAAACACGAGTAGCTTCCACACTCATTAGGCCGTTAACAATAGGCTTTGGGATTATAACTGCATTTCCATTATTAACTCATTGTTCCAAAGGTGTAATGTTAGACCAATGGAAATTTCAACATGTTATACTCAAGATGGTTTACAAACACCCAGTTGAGACATACTTTAACTGAGCTACATACCCTGGGCTGGCATGCTTGGTGTTCCTGTAAATTTAACCTTCTCACCCTCATGATACTTGACCTGCAAAAGACAAGAAACAAAAACAATTCCATGAACATTCTCATAACACCAAAGCAGAGTCAGTTCCCGTGTTGTCCAGCAGAGGTCTCCTTTCTGCTTTGCCTGTGAGAGAAAAGGTGGGGCGTATTCACAACAGCAGCAGCGGCGGCGGCTTTGAGGATGACAGGAAGTGACATTTCGAGAGGCAGGAAGTAGAAGTCGCCATAGTAACCCCTGGTGACACATCACTGCAAACAGGTGAAGCGGAAAAGGGGGAAGCTAGCCAGACGTTTGTGCGATTTTGGTGCTTCCTGGGTATTATTAATGGCAGTAGGAAGAGGTTATAACCACTAGATGATGCAAAGTGAACGTTTTAAGCTTGTACATTAATATGAGGTCAGACCAATGCGGAGGAGGATAGAAACTGTGGTGAAGTATGAGTGGACCTACTGGTGTAAAAAAATGCTAAACACAGTACTGATTAAATATGGCATTAAAATGTCAATGTTCAGTGTTGACTAAACAAAGGAGATGATACAAAACAAAGTGAATGTAAGCCTAACAAGTAGGGCTGCTCGATTGTGACAAAAACTATAATCTCCTTTATTTTAGGCGCAGTTAAAATCACGATGGTCTTGTGTGTTTGTTTGTCAAAATCATATACATTTACGTTACACAATTATATGTGGGAGTAAGCTTGGGCGTTGCTACGGCCACACGTGGGTACTACTCAGTTACAGTTCTACTTGAATGCAATTATAATGAAGTACTTGAGTAAAAATAATTGTTAAATATTTACTCACAGTGAAAAAAGTAAGTGGCAAATGCTTCATTTCGATCCATAAAATAATGATGTAGATGTAATTAATCTCGTGCATCTTGCTGTACTTTCAAGCCATTTTTGGGGGAATTTTCCGTGTAAATATCACAATTTCCACATGTTTTTATGTTTTGTTTCACACAATGTTTGGTGTCATTGACTTTTTTTCTTAATGTACTCAGTACTCACAGTGCTTAACATTTTCTCCAAGTACTTTTTTGTACTTTTACTTAATTGTTTGGGTCACTACTTTTTACTTCTACTTGAGCAAAAAAATCATTTCAAAGTAACGCTACTCTTACTTGAGTAAATTCATTTGTTTTTCTTGATTATTTTTGTAATGGTTGTTATAATAATCACAATTCATTTGTAACTGTGATCAATTGCACAGCCTTAAATTGTAGGTACTGTTCAAAGACAAATTTATTTTAAAACATTACATTAATACACAAGGCGCATTGAGTTGCCTTGTGTATGAAATGCGCGGTATAAATAAAATTGCCTTGCCTTGCCGTAATGAAGTAAAGAATATACTTTTTTTATAAATCAAAGTATTAAGTACCAATACTGGCTCTTAAGTGCAGGTTAAAAATAGCGCATGATGAAACAGGAAACGACTGTGTGAGGCGTCAAAGGCGGCATTCAGGGCTACAACATGTCACTGTGAGTCCTCTATGATAGCGCTCAATAACCGGGCTCTGAACAGTGACGAACAGTGCCAGAGTTTGTTCTGTCAGGCTCACAGTCAAAGAGCCCACTGTTGGTAAAGAGGGTGATTCAGTCTGTAGACGGGCCAATTCTAAGTGTTTCTGCTCAGGACAGTGTGCGCGAAGTGAGTGGGAAGACAATGTGGCTTTTCCGAAGTGCAATATGCTGAACTGCGAGAGTGGATGTAGTAGTTTGTTTCGTTGGGCTGTAAGAAAATGAATCATATTGAGACAAACTCATCCTGAAATGCACATTATTAACAGGTGGGATGATGCCGCCGTGTGTAAACGTAACCAACTAAACTCGCCACACCCATCTCAAATGTCAGGCTTTCAAAAGGGATGAGGTGTTGGAAGATTAATATTTTAACAACTATGTCGCACTAAACACCTGTTAGAAAGGGAGGAGTACTACTACAATATTGAACAGACGTAATGTACAAAGTAAAGGGTGCCGAGTGTCAAGTCAAGTAGAAAATCGACACCTTCTGATGCTGCTGCTAGTGCTGCCAGAAGAACTACAACAGTTTCTACTACAACTGTCTCCAATTATGGCTGAAACAACATATAGATTTAAGTTAATCATTTACTGAAATAATCGCCAACTAGTTATATATCGAATATACAGACTCCAAAACTCATAACACTGTGTGCTGAGAGCAGACGTTTTACCAGGTAGCAGTGGTAAACGTAATGCTTTTTGATGCAATTTTAACGGACAAATAACATGTTTTCAATTAAACACATGCTAATAAAACCTGAGCATAATATTCATTTTGTGCTGGAGAGTCTAAGGACAGGGGACACCCACACCGCTCCTCATCACCTGCTGCTGACATTTAATTGGACATATGTTTATGTCTGCCTGGATACTTCACTTGCCTGGACTTTACATTGTCTTATTTACTGTTTTTGTTTTATTGCCTTAATGTTTAGTGCAGCCCTGTGAGGCAACTTCTGTTGTGATATTGGGCTATACAAAACCATTGACTGATTGATTGATTAATTTCTTAGGATCTGCAGACATTCAAACAAACCTAAAAATGAGGGGATGTTTTGATATTCAAAAGCAGATTGAACAAAACAGGCCAGTTTTGAGCCAAAAAGTGTGTATAATTTCAGCCCAAACTGCAGTGGAATGTGCTTTAGACCATAGTTTCTGTATTTTGACAAACGTATGCATTAAAAACAGTCGAGAAAATCATTATAACACATTTAGTTTCAACGCCAGTTTGAGTCAATATCAATGCTTTAAAAAGAAAGAAAAAAAGACTTTAAGGCCTTAATTTTGGCACAATTCCTTTAATAGCTTTAAAGCAGAACTAAGTAACTCATGCCTCTAGAGGCCATAAGCGCCACTGCAGGTGTCGTAGCATGTTGCGTATTTTTACTATTTTTACTAATTGTCCGTGAGAGTAAATACTACGCTGACAGAAAAGAGAGGGATATTGTACATCCAACTACACAATGGAGATAATCTTTTTCCCTCAAACTTGGCTGTAAATACTGTTTAAAGCAGTACTAAGTAACTCTTGCCCCTAGAGGCCATAAGCGCAACTGCAGGTGTCTTAGCAAGTTACGATTTCTTTACTTATTAAATGTCTTGGAGAGTAAATACTACGATGACAGAAAAGGTGAAGGGAGAGAGAGGTGTTGTACATCCAGTTATACAATGGGAATATTTTTTTCCCCTCAAACTTGGCTGTAAATACAGTTTAAAGTGGCGCTAACCCGCAGTTAGCTTTGCCCGTTAGCCTGTTAGCTTCTTCTCCGTGATTCTATTAGTGTGTATTGGTTGCTCCGACCCGGTGGCAGTCAAGTTGCAAGCATGGTTTTCTGGCCAGAGACACCAGGGGGAGATGAAAGACCCTCCAATCATCCCATTAACACTTGTATTACCCCCAGACGAACTACGGAAAGGATTTATTTAGGTAAACACGTTACTTAGTACTGCTTTAAGTGGTGCTAGCCAGCAGTTAGCTTTGCCCGTTAGCCTGTTAGCTTCTTCTTTGTGATTCCATTAGTGTGCATTGGTGACTTCTACCCGGTGGCAGGCAAGTTGCAATTGTGGGTTTCTGGCCAGAGACACCAGGGGGAGATGAAAGACCCCCCCAATCATCCCATTAACACTTGTATTACCCCCAGAGGGACTACGAAACAGATTTATTAAAAGTACACAAGTTACTTAGTAGGCTACTGCTTTAAATGTCCCACAGAAAACTTGTTTCATCAGTCAGACAGAGCAGGATTAAATCAAAATTACACGGGAAATGTGTAAATTTACAGTGTATTTGATGAAAAAGCATATACTCTATTAGCATGTCCACAACATGTCCATCACTTTAGCTTTATAGGAGTAGAATTTTGTAGACTTTTCACACCTACACCTGCCTACTATGGCTACTGTTTGTTACGGTGCATAGTTGGAAATTATAAGGTACTGTGTTTGGTAATGATGTATATTTTGTAATAGACTGAATAAAGTAGAAAACAAAGATCAATATATTGTTTTTCATGTGGTTTGCATTGTCCTCAACCCAAAATTTGAGAAAACGTGTGTATTTTTCTCACCCCCAGATTTCCCTCCCTTGATCTCGGACGCGCAAATCTCTCATCAAAAGGGAGCCATAATTAGCCAGTGCCCTCCACGCTTATTATGTGATTAGAGGCCGTAGCTGCAGCTCTGGTTTGGCGCAAGTGTGAAAATGTCTCAAAGTCGCGGCCGAGTGCACACGAAACCGGTGAATGTGCGGGGAGACATGGGGACACGACAAGATCTAACTCGGATTCATTAGGGCTATAAAAGTGAATCAACAATGATGGACCTCGGCATTTCCAAAATCTCATTGCACAGTGGCTTGTAATTAGTTTCCCATGCATTAGAAAACAGCCCCCACAGCTGACTTAAGCAGATCTGCGGACACTGTGCATGTGCGGTTTTTTTCTGCGACGCTGTTTGGTATTTACAGAGAAGGCGGCGATCAATAAGTGCAGCTGAGGGACACACACCGGCGGGGACAGTGCCGGAGAACGAGCCATGTGGAAAAGCAATATTAAAAAGGGAATTTCGGTAGGTTATGACTCTTACGATGAGGAGATGGCTGAGCATTTAAGCGTTTAGCAAAGGAGAATGATTGATTAAAATGATGGAAAACAAGGTGAGGAGTCAGGCTAAAAATACCACGGTTTAAGTAAGCCAGTGTGATACTGTGCGACGCATTGTGTCCAAAATTGGGCTGTAGCGGCTGAAATGGAGCTAATCTCCAAACCAAGGGGTGTCACTGTGGGCTTGATGTGACGGTGTTTTGTTTCTCTATAAAAAGGGAGGAATTAGTGGCTCTGATGCGGCTCGTGTTTTGGAGGAGGAATTGGCTGCGACCCCCAAAATCACGCTTAAGGAGCAAAACATTTAAAATCTGGTTATGTTGGTTTGGATACTAGGGATGGGACGATACACTTAAACTCACGATACACCTCGATATGTCAAGAGTCACGAAACGATACATCACGATACGATATCAAAAAAGAAAAAATATTACTGTACAACAACAACTTGTTTAATTTTGTAACAGGCCAAACACAAACAAGAACACTCCCTTAGTGCTGCTCTAACCCTACAGTAGGTTAAGTTATCTCAGGACTGGTTCTTCTTAAAAAAAACTAACATATCAACATGTTCTGGTGTAATCAGTGATCTTTGAGCAGACACAGCGCTTTTTGGACACTCAAAGACGCTTTACATGAAAAAAAAATAAAAAAATAAAAACATTTATTTTTATTTTTTAAATTTCACGATCCATTTTTTCGAACTCTATGTGTTTCGTCACGTTTTGTATCGCGATATTTCGCCAAACGATATTTTGTCCCATCCCTATTGGATACTGTATGTTGACATCTGGCTTAATTTCACTAAAATATGCTGTTTTAAATCAAAAATGCATCTAAATAAATGTCAGAAATATAAAAAATAGTCTCAAAATCATCACTGCTCTAAAGGTGGTTTGTAGAGACATCCGAAACGATTAGCAGCCAGGTGGTTTCCTGATTTAGCAGCAAACCTGCTATAAACAAAAGGCTGCCAGTGATGGCAAATACTGTAGAGGTCTTGCAGACTCCTGGAAGTGTTTCTTATACCCACGGTCAGCTGGAACAGACTCCAAAGTAGCAAGAAAAGTAAGACTAAATTGATGAAAGATGCGATTAAGCTTAAAACCCCTTTCAGATCTGGTTAATAGCATTAGTTACTTAAATCCATTTACATGAACACTTTAGTGGAAGCTGCAGCGGGGTAGTGAAACGGGTCGGTAAATTCCTCTTGGCAACATGTAACTACAACAAGCCGAGTTTAATGAGGCGCTTCGTTTTGTGCATCAATAACAAACTCCCTGCATTGATAATAACGGTGTAATGCCAACACTTACATTGCTGATTTGGTTCTGCGTTTTCTTTAGTCTTTCCATCTCTGGTGTGTCTGAGACTACGCTGACTTTCCCTTTGTTCCTCTCGAAGTCCTGTTTGTAGAGAACCTGCAAAACAAAACAATGACATAAGTACACGAATAAAAAAAACGACAAATTAGACAAAGGCCAAGATTTATTGCAGTTTTGAAGAGTCGCAATGGCTGCAATTATTAAGGTCTTATTAAGTCCTCTCCAAACATAAAAATAGGTCTTCATGATAAGGTGTTTATGTATTAACCCTGCTAACCCTGTCGATTAGCGCTCTCTTTGAAGTGCAAACTTGTATTGGTTTAGCAGATAACCTCTTAACCTCTGCCTTAACCGAGCACATTGTCTCTAGTTGGGCTTTAGTGCCGTGTTGCCGTCACTGTTTAGATATATTTTTTTTTGTCGTCATCGTCTTTTTGTCACTTTTTCTTTGAAATTTCGTTGCTCTTTCGTCACATTTTTTGTCACTTTATTGTTGCGTGTTTGTGGCTTTTTTTGGTCACTTTTGTATCCGATTTTTGTCGCTGTTTTGACGCTTTTAGATTTGGGTAAAGCCAAACTGGAGCAAATGTGCTCGGTTAAGGCGGGGGTTACAGGGATGTTTCAGGATTTTTGACATAGGGCCTAATTTCCTAGTTATCCAGATTTTTTTATTTTTTTATTCATGCAGTCCTTATATTTGAAGAGTTTAGTGTTGCTAGGCTAGTGCATGTCTATGGTAACTAGTAGCCTGCATTAATAACAGTCTGACCCAAGCACAGTGCATCTGAGGCAAATCACTTATAACACCAGACTACCGATATAAATGTCCGTGTTGACTGAATAATTTTAGAAATATAACCATTTTGCATTTAAAATAACTTATATTTGAGCAGCATCAGCTTCCTGGTTGTAAGCTACGCAGCGGCGGAGTGATCTGCTAAGTTACCGGATCTACAGTAGTTTGTTTACCTGCGGCCGCCATTACTACACGTTGAATTCACAAAGGAGCTTCTATAAATCAGATATGGCAACATTTGGAGGACGACCCGATGATTTTGAAGAGGTTTTCAATGCAGGCTACTAGTTACCATAGACATGCACTAGCCTAGCGCCACTAAGCTCTTCAAATATAAAGACTGCGGGTATTAAAAATAAAAAATTATATATATATATATATATATAGCCAGAAATCAACAACACTCTGGATAACTACTGTAGGAAATGAGGCCTTATGTCAAAAATCCTGAAATATCCCTTTAAGAGGTTAAAATGGCAGTTATCAAATGTACCGTCTGATTTTTGTAAATGAAATTGCAACGCATATCGAAGAAACATTTACATTACATTCCTTCCCCTCAAAAGACAAACAAAAGAATAAGCCCTAAACAATACAACACACTTTATTGTTGCCCAAAATCTGAAATGAAAAGTCAAAAAGGGTCTTGTAATCTTTTTGTTGTAACCGACACAAAGGGATTATAGTCATGACGACGACGACACGGGATTAGATGGGACCAATGCAGTTTTCAGATTTACAGATTTATTTTTCTCCATGACACAAATAAAGCACAAAATGAGATCAAACATAAACATTGCTGCTCAATTCTAATGCTTCATTCATTGGCAAATTGCAAAGATGGAAATTGTTTTGCCACTTCCCTCTGCAAACAACAAAAAAGCCATTAGGTCTTATGTATAACACCAGACCTCTCTCAAGCATCTTCTGAAATGCGATTCTTGTATGAGATCAGCAGTTCGTATTTCACAGTCTTTTCTGATGTCTTTAAAATCACTCTCTGATATCTAATCAAAAATCATACAAATCTAGCAACAGCCTAACAATGTTCTCCCCCTTTTTCCCCTGCAATCGAAATGTAAACTGTGTGTAAATGTTGCTGAATACTTTAACTTGATAATGCCATTTTGAAGGAGCAGTTTTTAGAGAAACCTGTGTCAGACACTGAGCAATTCTTCTTATGCTTTACAGGCAAAACTCTGCACCTGTCGGCCAAAAAAAAAAAAGAGCATGACCAAATGAGGGAGGAATTTACAGTTAAGGCGTATCGTTGCTAGCAAACAAAACTACATATTTAACCTACTGCTCTATTGAGGTGCCTCTCTCAGACTTCCTGTTTGGTGGGGCAATAGGGCGACTGGCAGCTCCATATATGGCCACGCGAGAGGTGACAAGTGCAGTGTGTACGTGTTTCGCTTGGTCCGTCCTGCAGCGGGACAGGGGGGAGGAAATGTCCACCCAAGCAGCCCAAGATGAGTATCACAGTTTTCAATGCGCCGCCTCAACGCTGAGCTGCAGTAATTTAACCTCCGGCCTTACTTTGCCACTGTGACATAAATGAAAGCTGTGGGTTATTGTGAGCTTTATATGAAACAGCGGTTGGCCTCGGGAGCTGAAAAAGGGCTCAAAATATACGTCCTAACCAAAAGTATTGTCAAAGGCGTAAGAAGTAGAACTAAAGGAAATGATTGTTCTTCTGAGAATCTGCCTTAGAGCAAAACGCTGCAAAGAACAACTTGAGGAGTGAAAAGAGTAGAGGTGCAATCTGTTGAAAGAAGGCCTTGTGGGATCTTCCTGTGTAAAGTTTCCTCCAACTGCTTCTATATTCCCTACCTACTTTTTTTACAGAGAAGGTTGTTAACTGTGAACCTTCTCTGTAAAAAAAAAAAAAAAAAGAAAAAAGGAAAAAGAAAAAAAAGGGGATGTATGTATGTATACAGTATATATATATGTATATGTGTGTATATATATGTATGTGTATATGTATGTATGTATGTATGTAGGTGTGTACGTGTGCATATATGTGTATAAATAACTTAAGGATCGCCCTTTTCACTTGCTTTGTATTAGCCATAGCGTACATGAAATGAGACAGCTGTTGTAGTTGTGTTTCCTTTCAGTTGTGTTTCTTTTCCTTTCCGTTCCGTTAAACTCTGTTAATTTATATTTGTACAAACAATTCTAGAGATGCTTTGTGGGTGTGGTCCGTGTTGAAATGGCCGCTCTAGTGGGTTGTAGGTTCTCTTTGCCGGTGGACAAATAAAAAAAATAAAAAATCAAAATATGATGTTGCTTAATGTAGGATTGATAATGTAACTATAACAGGTAAAGTTGGGTCACGGAGGGGTACGATGTGTGTGTGTGTGTGTGTGTGCTGTGTTCCTGCTCTTGTGTCTTGTACTTTGTAACATGCTCCCTGTACTTGTGTGATTTGATCAATTGTTTTATTTCATTGATGTCGGGGGTGGGCGCTTATAAGCTTTTGCTTCAGCCCACTCCTTTTGAGCAGAATTTTAACTGCTCAAATAAACTAATAAACTAAACTAAACTAAACTAAACTAAACTACCGCCGAAAAACATGTACAATAGGCATATCTCCGCCTATTCTCCCTTTGGATAGACAGTTTTAATCTCTGTGTCAAATACTTTGTTTTAGTGCTAGTCCAACCAAATCATTTACACTGCTGCTACACACAGGATTGAATTGATGAAGTGTAGTGAATAAGGTTTCATATTTTAGACACGACTTCTTCTCATTCTGAGATGAAATAGGATTTTATGGCATATTTCGTAAAACCCTAACCCTAAAAACTGATTAGAAAAATAGAAAAAAAAACTAATCGCCTATAACATAGTAGGGCTGGGACAAAATATCATTTTTGCAATATATCGCAATACGTTTTGCCACGATACCAAATTATAATCGATACTTTATCAAAGTATTGATACTTTCAATACTTTTATGAAATGTGTTATGTTAAAAGGATTAATTGAAGTAAAAAAAAAATTAACTAAAAACAAAATAGTCCTAATCACCTTAACCAAGAGCATTTTCTCAAAATCTAAAAGCTTCTTGACTGGAGCTTACAGCCTATAGGCCAATGTAATGCCTCATTTGAAAGCTAAGACCTACAAAACTGATCTACACTTTTCTGTTGCGTTGTCGCCGCATTTGTCACAGTTGTGTTTTAATTTTTTTATTGCTTTTTGTCATGTTTTCATTGTTTATGCTTTTCTGTCCCCTTTTGTCTCATTTTGTTGTGTGCTTTGTTTTCAGCCTATAGGCCAGTGCGTTGCCTCATTTGAAAGCTAAGACCTTGTAGTGTCTGAAAATATGTGTGATATCTGTTTGAGACACATGACTGTTTACACATGTTACGGTAAATATATTACTTTTCATAATTACTTACTGTATCGCAATATGTATCGGCCCCAAGGTATCATGACACGTATTGGATCGTCCCAGCCCTAATATCCATTTCTTCCAACAGCAAAAACATACTGCTCCACTAGTTCTTGTACAGCAAATACTGAACTTTCTGAATGAGTCTTATGCACTGTCGACAGAGCTTTGGATCTCTGTTATAATCCTCTGTAAAACTGCCCTTGGACACACTTCAGTGACTAACACTAAACTGCTGAAGCCTCCACAGTGACAGTCCGCCCCGATACTCCCTCCATCCACAACTCGTACAGTATCCTTAAGATGAGTCAGCAGACGCTACACACAGGCATCCACAATACGACTCCTACTGTATATCAGCTTTGCTCAGCGCTGTCACGATAGTAAAAGGACAAACCCTGTTTTGACATAAGGACAAATTTGAATTTCAATACAATTATAATAGAGCAGGACACTTCTGCGGTTGTCCCTGTACCCCGTACCTCAAGGGCGTTTGTTCAGAAAGCTGTCACTGCAAGCTCTAAACCCCCACCTGAACCGAGCACATTCTCTCCAGTTTGGCATTACCCAAATCTAAAAGCTTTTTGAACAAAGCGATGAAAAAGTGACAAAAAATTCGATGCAAAAAAGAACGTCAATAAAGTGACAACACGGCGATGAAAAAAATCACTTTTGCAGGTCTTGGCTTCAAATGGCCTATAAGTCTGTAAGCTCCAGTCAAGAAGCCTTTAGACTTGGGTAAAGCTGAACTGGAGAAAAAACACTGGCAAGATATTGAAAGTATTATTTCTTTAAAGAGGGGGTATTATGCTTTTTTCAATCACATAGCACCAGTCTATAGCATACTACAATGATGACGTAACCTTCTGTTAGTCTGTATTTGCAGTAAATTAAAATAACTGCCTTGAATAAAATTGCTCTCTCAAAATGGCTGTACTGAACGTCTTGAAATAGGCCTCTGTCTCTTTAAGAAGCTTTCCGACACGCCCCCTTCAGCACACTGCTGTGGCATCTAAACAACACTACTGTGCAGGGAGGGGGCTCTGCTGAGCTGAGGAGCAGTGGTTGGTGGCTTGGCTGGTGACAAAAGGTCCAGAGGCGTCTCCAGGAGGTGGGGGCGTTCCTAGGAGGACTGAGGCATAGCTACACCTAAAATGGCTGCCGTCTAAGTTTTTACTGATTACTCAAAAATATGTGAATGAGCCAAGGCAACACTCCAGGCATGTGTTTAATGAGGGAATGACATAATAACATGATATAAAGCTTGAAAAAGTCGATTTTACATAATACCCCCCCTTTAAGTGAAAAGACAATGTGTTAAAAAAAAATCAACCCAAAATTCTTCGTAAACTATACATAGTACTGCAAATCATAGCTTTTCCTTTTAAAAATAATGTTTCAGTTCCTTCTTTTTCAATCTGGAATTACCCCTGCAAAGTCCTCGAGAAACACTGCTATAGAGTGAGCTCTTGTATCTCATCCCTCATCTCCACAGTATTATCTTAAATGCATAGAAGTCTGGACCATCCTTATCGCATCACAGATCCCACAGGAGCCCGGCCAACCAATAATAATAATAATAATAATAATTCACTGCATTCAGCACAATTTGTCGTGTTTTGCAGCCAAAAACTTTATGAAAAGTACAAGTAGCAATGACTGTGGCCTAAATACTGGATTTAAAGTGTCAGAATTTAACAAAGACAAGTAACTTCATTCTCAAACTAACGGTCAGGATCGTCGAGTCATTGCATAAAAAAGGCGTATTGCTTAAATCGTGATGCAGTGTTTTCGTAAATCCGCTATAAATGACATGCTCTGTCATAGTTGGAATATTGTGACAGGCCAAGCCACATAGACACAAACAGCAGCTGATCAACCCTCCTCCACCTCGCCACGCGCTGCCTTGTGGCAACACGACTGGTTTATGAGTCAGCCGCAATGGTAGCGTGCTGTTCAATATGTCCATATAAGCAAGAGTGGCGTGACATACTACAACAACTAAATATCAAGCAAGGGATTAAATGACTTGAAGTAAGAAGATTTATCTTGTTTTGAGGAGGTTTTCACTCCTTTAGACTGTTTTTTCAAGAATACTTTGCTTTGTTTGATGACATTTCAGACTGGTTCTAAGGTAAAGTAAAACTGCCAAAAATCTTAACCAGTCAAAACAACTCACATTTAAATGATTATGCTCAATTTGAGACATTTAAACTAATCTAAATAGACATTGTTTGGAGTGTCTTCTCAACAATTAGGACTTCACCTTCTTCAGCGTATTGATCTGAAAACTCCCACTATATCATCACTTAATTTAGAGTCGTCCTCCAAATTCTCTTTATGTAACAGCCTGCTCTCCTCCAATCACATCTTCTCTCTCTCCTCCCACTTAAACCATTCATATTTCACTGCATCAACAGCGGCACCGACAAACCCAAGCTCCCACTCATTAGAATTAGCCTCTCATATTTGCATTCCTGTAGCATCTTCCTCCTTTGTCCTCGGGGGGGATTGTGGACTTTTATCTCGTTGCTTTTCCGCGCCGCTGCCTTCCTGTCTCTCCTCAAACCTCCCTCTCCATTTTCGTCAACACTCCTTTTCCCTCCCTGGCTGTGTGGGGTTTTTTTTTTTTCCCCCTCTTCAGTTTTGTGCTCTGAAAACGTCTCGTAATGAGGTGTGACAGACTTGGAGCTGGCTGCCATGGCAATAGGGTCACTCTAGTTCCCCATAAACAACGTCAACTTCTGTACGCGGGCAGCGCAGTTCAAGTACAGTCACGGCCATAAAATAGTAATTAATTTACCAGCATTAACACTGTGGGTCCTGGGAGGTGTCTGCCTGCGTTACTTTGGCTTCTCTAGGTCAGTGATTCTCAACTGGTGGGGCGGGACTCAAAAAGGGTCACAGGACTATGTTTAATGACTTATTTCTGTTAGCTTTTGTTAGCTAGTCTTGAGGTCGATTACTCAACAAATCTCTAATAAAATACTGCATTTGGAAAGTATAGAACAAGTAGAATAACACTGCAGAATGTTTTTTATCTTAATACTTCCACTTGGCTTGTCGAGATACTTTGAAAAAGGGTCCCGACCCACGGCTCTAGGTGACCCATGTTTTCCTTTCTTTAAAGAGAAACAAAACTAGTTTCTCTTGTTTTGTAACCTTGACACTGTGATGGTGGGTGAATTTTACATTTCAGTTGTTTACATACGTGAATTAACACGTTTTACAACTTTCAGACTTCAGAGCTGACGTCACAGCAACATTCAGTCTAATATTTTCAGCAATGGCTGCTTCTACCATGTGCTCTATAGTCAATATACTACTACTACTTTACTCAAAAGGAATAAATAAAGTTATAGGCATTTATATTTGTAAGAGGCTGTACTGTCTAACCCATTGCCTCTAAAATAGGCCCATAGATAGATTGCACCTTCCTATCAATTCATTTTGTAAAACATAGACACACATGGCATCATACAAGGGGGTGTGGCCTAGCCGAGGAGGAAGAAACCCTCTCTTAGGAAACACCGTTTTCTGGAGGACTATAAGCATGACTATCACACACCAATAAAGTCAAGCCAAAATCGGGTCCATATGGATATTATTTCAGAGCTAAATGTTCAGTAGAAGCGAAAAACAAGATTTGTTGCTAACGTTAACATATGTAGCGTGAAGCTCACGTAGCTTTTACAGGCTGCTGAACCATTTCTAGGGACGGGAATCGAGAACCGGTTCTACAAGTAGACCCGGTTCTGTTTGAGCAAAGCATCGGAACCGTACGTCTACTTCATTATCGATCCCTCTTATCGATGCTCCCGCTCTGAAAACACTCTTTTTGCGCCGCGGAGCTAGACGCACGTGCGTAATAACATAGTTCTCCGAGTCTGTTGACGCTGCTTCGAAGTAAGCATCTGCCCAATCTCAATTCTACCCCTTAGCCTCCGCTTAGCCCTTCCCCTCCGTTTTGAGCGTTCACGAGACGAAAGAGTGTCGTCAGTTAAAACAGTCCATTGTTATAAACGTGTCAGTTCTACGTTTTCGCTTCGCTGCTGCGAACACTCAGTTTATTTGCGCTGTATTGCTGTTTCTTTCCAAACTTTCGATACGTCGCTATTGACATGACACACGGGGTTTAGTGCCTCGCTCCTGCGCCTGCTCCTGCGCCTGCTCCTGCGCCTGCTCCTGCGCCTGCTCCTGCGCCTGCTCCTGCGCCTGCGCCTGCGCCTGCTCCTGCGCCTGCTCCTGCGCCTGCTCCTGCGCCTGCGCCTGCTCTGAGCCCGGGTACGAGGCTGCATTTCCCCGGCATGCACCTCGGCAGCCTCCACTCAGGCCCGGGGCTTAGAGCGGAGTCTACAGCCGCCTGTCCTCGCCCTGAGAGCGGGTCTACCCGTCCCTGAGTGCGCTATATAAGCGGATCGGCTGATCTCTCTGGCTAACGGGCTGCAACAGTAGTTCTTCACACGGACAGGGGGAAGGAGAAAGTAGCCCCGGATGAAGCAGAAATAGATGAAAATCTGTAGGGTTTGGGCTGAGACCGATGTGGTTTAGGTGTTACAAAACACCATCAGTCTGTTACAAGTTACAGACACTTGTTGAAAAGTACAAAAATTACCATTATATTTTAGAGGATGCAGGCAGGCTGAGTGCCAGCAGAAGCCACAGTATATTTGGAAACTTGCTTAATTTAATGAATATTTTTTCTTGGGAAAACTAACAATGTGTCTTTTTTAATAGACTTTATCAAAAGCACATTCATTCCTTGCTTTTCCCCAACACACAGACAAGTCAGGTATCGATAAGAGAATCGATAAAGAATCGAATCGATAGGTAAAATTATTGATGGCGTTGATATCAATAAAATCTTATCAATTCCCATCCCTAACCATTTCGCTCCTCTCCACGTCTCTGTATCTTCATTTAGTAGAAAAATATATATAATTCAGCATTTGTTAAAATAATGGTGTTTGTTTTCCCCCTCTGGCTGCTTCGAACATGACCATATATAGACTATTCCAAAGATGCCGTCTGTATCTATTCACCTTATTCCGCCCCGCCCACTTTTGCCTCGTCTCGGCACTTCCGTTGTATTGACACTTCCGGTAGAGCGTGAAGCCCGTTCATTTAAACAGAGAACGAGGTCAAATGTTCGCCGCTATAATGTGATGTTTAGTAGATTGATTTGTGTAAAATGTCAAATGTTCACTTGCACCAACAAGTCAACAGCACGGTTTCTCTGCGTGGCCTAAAATCGGCTTTGTTTTCGTGTAGTAACTGATTTCAGCTTGATTTCTCCAGTCCTATGTTAACAGATAAGAGAAAATGGGCGGGCACGATTAATGGCGGCCCCCACGGGAACTTCCGGAATAAGGTGAATAGTCCACACTATTGGTACTGGGGTATTTTTCAACAATTTAAATTTATTGTATTTATTGGGTAAAATAGTAAGCAGTGTGGCTTTAAGATCATTGTTTATAGCTATTCAACCATTTGTTCTGCCCCATATATAAAATAACTGGCATTGAGCCTTACAGTCATTGACAATGTGATGCATAAATCATCCCTTTACAATTTTTTATTTATTTCTTCCTACTTCAAGTACAGGAATGCTGCCAAAATGTACATTGACATAATAAAATTCTATATGGCCTCTCTCACTGTTGGGCTGTTCCCATTTTTTTGAGTCCTGATACATAAACCATGTAGAAAAACACCATCTGTGCCACAATCCCTCAGTTATCCCCAGCACAAGTGACAACCACCCCCACCCCAGCGGCCCAAAAAAAGAGACATCTCCCCATACAGTAAACTAGCACGTATCTGCTAATACAGGCTAATACATTAACCAGAGGGTGCTTGCTTTCTTTGTTTTATTATACCTTGTAAATAGCCTCAACCTCATCAATCTGATTTTTATTACTCGATAAATGGCCACAGTACAAGTTAATTTTTCCATTCAAACTACTATATTACACTTGAATGGGATTGGCAAGAGCGGCCGAACTTGAAATAAAAATGTGTTTGCGTCCCCAAAAAAAAGCCTACAGTGGGTGAAAATCTCTCCCCGTCTTTCCCTCCACGGGCCTTATCTTATTAAAGCCGTTCTCATGACCCAGTTGTACGGATATTTTTATCTTTCGCCTCAAAATACCTTAACCTTCGCTATTTATGCAGTAGCTGTAGCATCGTGTTAGGTAATAATTACAACTGGAGGGACAGTGTGTTTTGCATTTTTCCCCCGAGGGCGGACAGGTGGCTCAAACAGGCTTGCCCTGCTTTTTATGTGACAATTAAAAAGGCAAACAACCAGTTATACACTCAAGCTTTCTATTAGAGACTGAACCACGGCCAAAATAATTTAAATCTATGACTAAAACATTGAGAAACATCCAACACCGGACCATTAAAGCAGGTCTAAATAGGACAAAAAACACTGCCAGATCAAGCACAAAGCCAGGACAGTCCCAGTAGTCCAGGCCTAACGTACAACGAGGGCAGAACCAGGTCTGAAGAACCTGGAAAACTCTCTCTTAGAAGGTCCCAGGTTCAAGCCCCGGGTGGAACCTTTCAGTGTGTTCTTCTTTTCATTGTTTTGCTGACGCTGTGCTTCTTAAAGCAGTACTAAGTAACTCTTGCCCCTAGAGGCCATAAGCGCAACTGCAGGTGTCTTAGCAAGTTACGATTTTTTAACATATTAAATGTCTTGGAGAGTAAATACTACGCTGACAGAAAAGGTGAAGGGAGAGAGGGGTGTTGTACATCCAGTTATACAATGGGAATATTTTTTTTCACTCAAACGTGGCTGTAAATACTGTTTAAGTGGCGCTAGCCCGCAGTTAGCTTTGCCCGTTAGCCTGTTAGCTTCTTCTCCGTGATTCTATTAGTGTGTATTGCTTGCTCCGGCCCGGTGGCAGTCAAGTTGCAAGCATGGTTTTCTGGCCAGAGACACCAGGGGGAGATGAAAGACCCTCCAATCATCCCATTAACACTTGTATTACCCCCACAGGGACTACGGAAAGGATTTATTAAGGTAAACACACGTTACTTAGTACTGCTTTAAGGTCACAAGTTGGTTTATCTCAACCCCAGCAGAGCTGCCGTGGGGAAGTGAAAAACTGGCTGAAAATACATTTCCTAAACCAAAATGAAAGTAAAACTGAGGTAATTGTGTTTAATCAAGCTGATCAAACCACTGACCTTGGTGACAACATGATTGATAGTTCTTTTAAAATAGATCAAATAGCAAAGTGGTGAAAGCAAGCCAGTAAGAGAAACTAATTTACATGGTCTACAATACGTCTGGATTATTGCAACTCTTTGTATTATGGTCTTGATGCTTCTTCTATTCGTCGCTTACAACTAGTACAGAATGCTGCTGCAGCCTTGTAACAGGGAAAAGGCGTTTTGAACACATCACTCCTGTGCTGCAGTCTCTTCATTGGCTCCCTGTGTGACTTTTAGAGCTCAATTTCTTTAACTTGTATTTAAATCATTGAATGGCTTGGCTCCAATGTAGAAATGTTGTTTGCGCATGCTCCTATTATATAATCTTGCCGTCATGTGGCCAGTTGATCTTAACCTCCCTAAACAGACGTGGTCGCTGGGCCTAAACTTTGGAGTGAGCTTCATCTGAGCATTCACACAGCTGTTTGCGTTGGCTTTTAATAACAAGAGCTGAGCTGAATATTGGACCGCTGTTTTTATTTTTATTATCATTATTATGTACTTATTATTTTGTCTTTGTCAGTGTATTTTTACTTCGTCTAAAACCTGTGCATTGTTGGCTGCAATTTTCGATGTGTGTTATAAATAAAACTTGACCTTTACTTTGTGTTTCCCTCATCAACTCAAAACATAATTTCAGATTTAGTACAATAGGCCTTATCTGCATTATCCCCTGCAAATATCTACAAATAAATACAAAGAATATAATGATGTCAGTCACCTGATATTTTTCATAATAAAACAATGAAAGAGGAAGCCACAAAATTACAATGCTACAGAGAAGGTTCATCCTCCAACTAGGAAGTCCTGACCACGATTTGTCTCAAGGTCCGGCCTAATTCTCCACACAGGTCGCCCTGAGCATTGGTTGAAGGATGCAACAGCACCAAGACTTAAAATGTTACCACAAAAGACACTCCGTGACTTGGATAAGGCTCAAGGTTACTTCATTTGCAGTTGTAAGTGTGTTCTCTTCAGTGAGTGGGATAAGTGATGTTTTTTGTGTGTGTGTGATTACCTGGCTCTGTTTCTCCGACTGCGCTTTGAGGCGAAGGTTCTCTGGAGTGTCAGCCACCGCGGTGAACTTCGTGGTGGGGTAGTGTCTGTGCGGCATAAGACAACAAAACAAAACCATGCTTGTTAATAATTCTGATGCAAAACTCCAGGCTCCTAAACTAAAGCTTTTTCAAAAACACAAGCCACAAGTGCAAGTCTGCGGCCCCACACGAGGTGCATTTTGTTATTCAAGGTGGTCCCGGGGTTCGAGTTAGGAGCCCCTGTGGACAAAAGGGATGTCAGTAACACACTCAATGCGTTGTCAGTGCAAGCCAAGGTACTCTGAAAACAGGGGAGGGAGGGAGTGCAGGCAGAGGCTGTGAATGAGGGAAACATACAGTACAGGGCGAGGGACTGTGGAGGTGAGGATGTGCAGGCGTACAAAAACATGGACATTAGGGCGGCACAATAATGGAAGAAAACCTCTGATGTGTGGAGGAGTCTAATTCAGGCTAGATTAAGACATTAGCAAAGACTAAACCAGGGCTAACTCAAGTTTAAATCAAGCTAAAGAACCAGAACCAAATGCAGAGCAAACAAGAGCTAAACAAATAACATACAAATGATCTGTATCGGGGATTTTCTCTTCTGTAATATGATGTTTCTTTTCCCTGACGACAGTTGCAACTTGGCTATTATGCTAACCTTGGCACATTTACATTGAGGCTTATTGCCGACATGGTGATTCATGCGCACACTCCTAATTCAAATAAATACATTTAAAAAAGGGCCACACCCAGAGCTAACATAACCACTACATCAAGTCTGAACCAGGTTTAAGCCAATCACCACATTACAAAACTAAATGACTAAAACGGGGATGAAGCTAGGACTAAGTCAGGAAGAAGATAGACCAAGCAGCAGCTCATAAACTAATTGATCTTCCAAGTACCACCAGGTCTAGATGAAGAGTAAATCAACCAAGCTAAACCAGGTCAAAAAAGGATGAAAAAGTGACCTAAAATCAAGGCCGCGGGAACCCAGGGTGCTGAGGGTACTGCAGCACCCCCGGTGGAAAGTTTGTGCATTGCAGGCAATACTAATAAATAGGAAATAAGCAAAATGGGGGCAATCTTGTAAACCAAAATACATTATTACATAAGCATAAATTAATATCTCTTATTAAAATAAAGGCTAAAACTGCTGATGAAGCCCAAGCACCACAGTTTGAGAGCTACTGGACCTGACTGTACCAAAAAGCAAGGTCTTGTTACTGCCTCTGCATTGGCGATATATTGTGCAGCCCTATACATGCACACACAGACAGACAGGGAGGCCTATAGGGGAGGGAGAGAGAGAGAGGAAGTCCACACAACAGCACACAGGTCACACAGACAGCGGGTGAATGATGGCATGGGCAGCGGCTTGGTTCTCAGTGAATTCTGGGAAATCTCTCGGCAGCCCCCTCGGACCACCTCCTGAAACAAATCACACAACATATATATCGGTGGCCGGGATTATTACGACACATTGCGGGGTTTTGGCTGAGCTTTGTTGCCAAGAAATACTGCATCAAATACATTATCAAATCACTAGCCTCTGAAGTGAACCGAATTGTGAGCATACAGTACAGTATGATTCCCCCACCCACATTTAACAGTCGCTACAATAAAAGATAATATTTTGCCATTACTTGCAAAGGTGAATAGAAGAATCCACTCCACACTAAGACGCATACACTTATTTAAATGTCTAGCTCCGTCGCGGTCACTCGACATTGCTTTATTGATCAACTAAACCAAAGCAAGTGTTAGTCAATGCTTTAATTGACTCGGGCTTGTGTTCACTGCTACAATCCACAGTAGGTTTCGTAGTGAGGGGGGGAAGACCTCTTTTTGCTGCTCATATGGACAACGTGCCTCGGGACAGGGGTGACCTCAAAAACGTAGCCTCTAAGCACAACACAGACAGAGAATTAGCAATTACAATGAGGTGATTAGGAATTGAATACATTAAGCGTCATATAGGCTGCAAGATCAGCATAGGAGTCAATTTCATGTTTCTCTGTTGAGTTTACAAATGAGGAATTGCATTGTGCACATATAGTGAAAGAACATTTTAGGGGTCCAGTTTGAACACTGACATAATTAGGTATTTGGGGATTGAAAATGTGAGTGAATGGGATTTACCTGGCTCAGACTGCCGCGTCCAAAGCCAATAATAGCCCTCGTCTGCACTGACTAAACAGTCAACAACGCCCGATGCAGGTGCCAGCACGCTCTGTCCTTCCATTCAGTCTGACCCTGGCGCTGCTAAATAGCTCTAGCGCCTCAACAGGAAATATCCGATTCCAATAAGCTCTTGTTTTGACTCGAGGAACCAATTTTATAGCCAAGATGATATGACTTTCAAATCCTTTTCTGAGAGTAATACTTCAAGGTCATTTTAAAAGGTCTAAGGCGCAATAATGATATGAATGACTCAGACTTTTCCGTGGTGGTGTCGTTTTGTTTTGAAGGACAAGTTTCCGTTTGAAGGGGCGATGTTGCTGTTTTTCTTTGGCGAGAGCTTGTTCAGCCTCTTGTTTTGTTGGAGAAAGTAAAAGGGGCACGTCTCACGCCTCGTCAATCTCCACATTGGATGATTTTCCAGAACATTCTAAAATCGGCCACTTTTTTCACTGTACTTACTTAAACAGGTATTTGATCCCCGTGTGTGAACCTACTTCTCAAAATATCTGAGGGATTGTGTCCCCGGGCCGCTCTAGTTTAGGAAAAATTAGCTCCAAGGACAGTAATTAACTTTAGCTGGAATCTCAGAAATGCGGCGCTCTTGTAATTGAGACTCAAAAAGCCATTGAGGCCATTAACTTAGAGACGTATCCGGCAGCATTATAGCTCTTTAAGTGTATTTATAGTATAGATGTTCCTCGATATATGCTGGGAAATAACAACATCTTCCCTCTCTCTGTTGGGTGTGTCACTCTGTGGTTTTCCTTTTCGGAAGCATCTCCGATCTCCGAAACGCCTCTCCTTTCTCAGGCCGGGGGCGTTGTCATCACCCCCACAAAACCAGCAGCTCGTAAAAAGCATTTCTCAAGTCGTGCCTTTATGAAGCTGTCCTTGAAGTTACACAGGGGGTAAAGTATTGGCGGCGTTACGGCGGTGTGTCAAATGCATTTGTAGCTCGTGTTCTGGCAGGGAGTGAGTCACGGAAACACTCGTCTCGAGTTGACAAAGCTGTTGACTAAGGTGACACATGCACAGACCATTTGTACGAATGAAAATAATAATCAAGGGAGGAAGACGAAGCTCCTAAATCGATCTAAATCAACTTGAAATCACACTTAGCACATCGTATAGACTGCACTGACTGAGGCAATAACAAATATACAAGTTAATGACATGATGCCATAATAAATGTTTAGTATCACAACTGCCTGAAAAACAGTCACCACCTGCTCTGATCTGGGGTTGCTGCAGTTGGTCAGGGCTAGGTTAAAAAAAAAAAAAAACCTCTGAGTGAGTTGAGTGACCACCTAAACATCTTGAATGACCAGGTTATTCCATCAATTTCTTCTTCCCCAATATTCCAAGATGACAATACCAGGAGTCCATATTTTAACCCCATTGAAGATCTTTGGGACGTGCTGGAGAAGGCTTTGCGCAGTAATCACACTCTCCCATCATCAAAACCAAGATCTTGGTTAAAATGTCAAGGCAACACTGGATCTTTTGACATTGCAGAAGCTTATTGAAACGATGCCACAGTGAACGCTAAAGGTGATCCAACAAGTAAATAGATTATGACCCGACCTCTTTTGTGTGGTGATTTTCCTTTTTGGTCAGGCAGTGTATTTAAATTAGCTGTGTATGGGTTCCCAACTTTTTCCCCTTGATAACATCTTAACCCCCGCCTGAAACCAGCAGATTTTCTCCAGTTTGGCTTTACCCGAATCTAAAAGCTTCTTGAAAAAAAGCGTCAAAATAGAGATGAAAACGTGCCGGAAAAGCAACAATAAGACTTTTTTTTTTTTTAACTTGACAAAAACGTGACTAAAAAGAGACAAAACAAAAACACAACAAAAAGCAACAGAGAAACAATAACAAAATTTGACCAAAAAGCAACAAAACTGCAGCAAAAAACTATGAAAACACGGGAGAAAAAAAGACAAACGCTTCAAAAATGTGACAAAAAACGCTGCGACAAGGCGACAGATAAGTTACCACCAGTTTTGTAGGCCTTCGCTTTCAAACGAATTCTCCAGTCGAGAAGCTTTGAGATTTGGGTAAAACGGGTTCGGTTCAGGTGCTTAAAACAGCAAAAAGATGTACAGTTAATTGCGAAAGTACTAATACACCTTGAACTTTTGCGCATTTTGTCATGTTTACAAACCTAAACATAAAGATTTTATTTTGACTTTTTTATTGAAAGTTCACACACAAGTAACAGACAACTGTAAAGTGAAAGCAAAATGATACATGATTCTGTTATTTTACAAAAAATAGAAAAGTGAAAAGTGGGGCTTTCATGAGTATTCATACAGCATTTTCGGAGTGCATTAAATTGCCTTTATAACATTCCTAATGACTGCAGAATGTTCACACCTTGCCCTAACCATTAAGGCCACCTGTGCGTAATCTACCCTCAGTATAATTACAGCTGTTCTGTGAGGGCCTCAGAGCTATGGTCAGAGTGTATTGGTCACTAAGCAACATCATGAAGGCCAAGGAGCACACCAGAGAGGTCAAGGATAAAGCTGTGGAGAAGTTTAAAGCAGCGTTAAGTTATACAAAGATTTCCCAAGATTTGAACATCTCACGGAGCACTGTTCAATCCATCATTCGGAAATGGAAAGAGTATAGCACCACTGCGAACTTACCAAGACATGGCCGTCCACCTAAACTAACAGACCGAACAAGGAGAGCACTGGCCAGAAATGCAACCAAGTGCCCCAAGATAACTCTGGAGGAGCTGCGACGTACTGACGCTGAGCTGGGGGAATCTGTACATGAGACAACTATAAGCCGTACTCTACACAAATCTGGCCTTGATGGATGAGTGGCAAGAAGAAAGCCATTATTGAAAGGAGGCCATAAGAAATCCTGTTTGAAGTTTGCTAGAAGTCATATGGAGGACACAGCTACCATGTGGAAGAAGGTGCTTTGGTCAGATGAGACAAAAATTGAACTTTTTGGCCCAAATGCAAAACGTTATGTATGGAGCAAACCTAACACTGCTCATCGTCCTGAATGCACCATCCCCAGTGTCAAATATGGTGGGGGGAGCATCATGCTATGGGGCTGCTTTTCCTCAGCGGGGACTGGGAAGATTGTAAGAATAGTTGGGAAGGTGGATGGAGTCAAATACAGAGACATTTTGGAGCAAAACCTGCTGGAGTCGGCAAGAGAATTGAGGCTGGGGCGGAGATTCACCTTCCAGCAGGACAATGACCCTAAACACAAAGCTAAATCTACAATGGAATGGTTTAAAAACAAACATATTAATGTGTTAGAATGGCCCAGTCAAAGTCCTGACCTAAATCCTATTGAAAACCTGTGGAAAGACCTGAAAACTGCTGTTCACAAACGCTCTCCTTCTAATTTGACAGAGCTTGAGTTGTTTTGTAAAGAGGACTGGGCTAAAATGTCAGTCTCTAGATGTGCAAATCTTCTAGTCATACCCTAAAAGACTTGCTGCTGTTATTAGAGCAAAAGGGGGTTCCACAAAGGATTATTTCATGCTGTATGAATACTTATGCACGCCCCACTTTTCACTTTTCCATTTTTTGAAAAATAACAGAATCATGTATCATTTTGCTTTCACTTCACAGTTGTCTGTTACTTGTGTGTGAACTTTCAGTAAAACATTCAAAATAAAATCTTTATGTTTAGGGTTTTAAACATGACAAAATGTGCAAAGGTTTGAGGTGTATTAGTACTTTCGAGAGGCACTGTATGTACTTTGAGGATACTTGAACAACTATGGGAGTAGGACTATGGTTGAGTACACCCAGGACACTTAGTCACCATTAATCTTTCAACACGAGGAAATTTGATTTAGTTTCCTTTGAGATGTTTGCCAATAGTGTTCAACATGTCCATAACTCATCATTTGTGCACAAAGGGAAAATTATCTACAAATGTGTGAGTTGGCACAGACAGCTATAATCAAATTTGACTAGTTATATTTATGCAGAAAGCCCAGTGCTAGATCTTTCCGCAACTGTATGGTCGCTGATTGATTAATAAATGGACGTGCACACAAAGCAGGGGAGATGTATTTCATACTGTAGATAAACCTTTGATGAGAACTTCTGTGGAATTCATGTAAAATAATCTGCACTCCCCTTAAGCAGTGAAGAGGTTTAAACAGGACACAAACATATCAGTTACTGGGAACATTAGTTACTGAAGAGCCTTATTTATCCCCTGAATAACAATAACATTTACAAACTTCCTTTTCTAAAACTGTAGGCTCTTAAAGAGAAGTTTACTCGATCCGAGCCGGTCTTAAACAAACAGAATCAGCCATAATAAACAGCTCTGAAGAAGGAACTCCTGCTGCTGAATGAGAGTCAGGCAAATAACAAGGCCTTTTAAGGGAAGCAGCGACCGTTCAACCTGCCATTGTATAAAACACTTACACAGATATAAACTGTAAACTAAAAGCCTTGCTTAGTGAGGAAACAATGAGATTTTCTGGCATCCTCTGAAATCTGCTTGTGTTCAGCTTAGTGTTGCCAAAGCCCAAACAAGCCTTAAATTTTAACTGCTTTGGTTAGATTTATTGTCATTAGGACTATAATATTACAGAGTTCCAGAGAATTATTTTCTGTTTAGTCAATAGTATGGAGCCTACTCAAACGTAATCGCAGCCGCATCAAAATCCAAAGTTTAATGACTGGGACGATACACTTTTGTCGCGATCCAGTACGTATCACGCATCACGATACTGAGGGGCCGATACGATACGTATTGCGATACAATATATCCCAGTGCACAATGGCAAGGCAAGTTTATTTGTAGAGCACAATTCATACACAAGGCAATTCAAAGTGCTTCACAGGTGCATAAAATTACAAGAAAACAGATAAAATCAATCAATGAAACATTAACATAAAGTTAATCAATTACAGTAAAAGGCAAGAGTGCAGATAAAATACTTTCAGTTTTCATATGCACGGGTAAAAAGAGCTGTTTCAGCCTGGATTTGAACATTGTCAGAGTTTAGGCCTGTCTCACATCCTCATGAAGACTGTTCCAGATTTTAGCTGCACGAAACTGAAACTCAGCCTCACCGTGTTTATTATTGACTCTGGGAACCACCAGGAGACCCCTCCCTGAAGTTCTCAGGACCCGAGATGGTTCATACGGCTCTAACATGTCAAAGATGTTCTTTGGTGCTAAACCATGAAAAGACTTATACACAAGCAGAGCTGTTTTAAATTCTATTCTGAGTGACAGGAAGCCAGTGCAGAGACCGGAGCACTGGACTAATGTGGTCGTATTTCCTGGTTCTTGTCAGGACTCGAGCAGCAGCGTTCTGGATGTACTGCAGCTCTAACAGCTGGTTTAGAAAGGCCAGTGAGCAGGCCGTTACAGTAGTCTAACCTGCTGGAGACAAATGCATGGATGAGTCTCTCTAAGTCTGGTTTTGACACTATATCTTGTCTGCAAAACTTGGACCTCTGTAATGTAGATCTCCGCAAACATGCTCTAAAATGCATGCGATTTCTGTATTAGTTTAGCAGTTAGTTCATATTATTCCAGTCTTTTCTCAAATATAGAATCCATTAACATGTTTAAAATGTGCACTATGTGAACTGAATCCTAATGTTGAAACACAGACTGCAAATCTCTGCAAGTTACAACCCAAACGTAGGCCTCCTCTCGCTCTCCTCTGGTGTTTATCCACTTCCCATAGGCCTAAATGTGCTCTGGGAACATGCCGAGTCCCTCCCTCCCATTTTTTTTTCACTCCCTTTTTGCATGGAGACCATCAACAAAGGAAATTCCTCAAGTTCCTGTACAGTGACACCACAAGCCTCACACTAGGAAAAACTAGGACTAACTGTACGTTGCATAGTTCATTGGGAATTTAAGGGATCCCCCCTCACAAAAAAAAAAAAAAAGTCAGTGGGGAGGGATAATAATGACCGTGTGAGCAACGTGGGATGTGGAGAGCAGGCAGTGTTTCAAGTTCAGACGAGTCCTTTTGCACATTGCTCAGCGGGGAAGCCAAAAGTGTTGCGTAAGACATCTGTTTAACATACAACATCTCAGCTGCTGAAGAGTGGCCTTTTGTGCAATACGCAGGTTTTTAAAGCTTACTTTTACACAACTATTGATGGAAAGTATGTCGAACGTAAAGATCTTCTTTGTTAGTTATATATAGTACATGAATTAATGAGTAAGTGAGGAAAACTTAGGAGGGTGTGTCCGTTGTGTCTGGACAACACAAAGGCCTAAGGAATAAAAAACAGGTGCCCACAAATGGTTGCGCTCAAAAGCAAAAACGTTTTCACCTATTACTTGATAACTTAGGGTGACCAGATTTTCCAACTAAAAACTGGGACAATATTCGTAAATAGGCCGTAGGGGTTCTAAATCTAAACTGTCTTTACCCACGATGAATGGTTAAACTGTCGACGACTTATGACAAGCATCAATCCGGATCCTGAATTGAGATTTTGAATTGGTTTACACTTGGTAATTGATACTCCCATGGGCCAAAGACATTCATTTTCAATTGAAGTATGCTATTTCGGGGACTACATTGGCCAAAACTGGGACAACTGGGACAGATTCCGAGTAAAACTGGGACAAATCAATGGTTTTGGAGAAATCTTTTGGGACGTGGGACAAAGGACTAAAAACTGGGACTGTCCCGGGTAAACTGGGACATCTGGTCACCCTATGATAACTACTTTAACAAATACTGAATTGTGAATGTACTTTCTACCAATTAAAGATACAGAGACATGGGAGAGGAGAAAAGTTGTTAAATGGTCCACGAATATATAAATAACGGGAATGCTAACCATAATGCTAAGGTTAGCTTTATGCAACATGCTAACGACTAGCTTCGATTGTCGGTTTTCACTTCTTCTCAATTTTCTAACTGCGAGAATGAGACGAAACAGTGACAAGGACACGATGTACACTCAGCTGTATTTGTGTGTGTTAAATATGCTGATAATTCACGAGGAAAAAATGTCTACAAAGTGTGAATTCCCATAACTAGCATCCTTCTTCCTAGTAACCTAGAAGAGTAGCAAAAGACAGAGTGTGTGAAATAAACTTGTTACTTACGCGTTGCAGTATGGTCTCTTGTTGTAGCCTTTGTAGGTCTTCATGTTTAGAGTCATTTGGCAGACCTCGCAACTGAAGCATGATTTATGCCAATACTGTAAGAGAAAAACAACACACAGGATGAGACACAAAGGGACAGTAGTAGAGCCATTTATTTCTTCATTAAGTCGTATTAGTTCAAGTTGGATTAGCTTATTCAAGTCATCCTATGTATCTGTCTATACAGTTCCAAGTGTTGAAGCGTCAAAAATTCACTATCCATATCCAACATCAAACCACTGCCAATTAATCTAGTCACATTTACTGCACCCTAGGAGGCAGGTAGATGTTTGCCATGTGAAAAATCATCAACACTTAACATCATAGCAGCAAATCACATAATTACAGGGAATCGCTTTAAATGACACTTTTTCTAAACAACAAGCGGCTGAAAATGTGACTAGTGACACATGAAAGTATTTTGGGACTAGTGACATACTCCACAATAACAACTCAATGGGGATTTTTAAAATGTTATCCTTTACGTAAAATCATGGGATATTAAAGTTACAAGTAGCTATTCAATTCACAAGAAGTGACATGTTAATCGCTTTTACATTATTTTGTCTACAGTAAATCTGTGGACATTGTGGTCAGACATTTATCAACAGTGAATTTGGCCCGTAAGATTCAACGTGTTACATTCAATGCCAAACTCCATATGTTGTCTATCTCTACTGTGCAGTACTACACTACTTAAGAAGCAATATGTAGATCCTTTTAGCCACTTGAGAAATATTTTGAAGTGACGGCAGTACAAGTATTGAGTATTACTGTCCCTTCTTGTCATGGGACTTCAAAATATTATATGGGAGCTTATTACCTCAGTGTAATAAACAAATGAGCCCCGACATTTGCATGCCGCTGCTGGAGTGTTGAACAGAGCAGCTTCCTCTTTTCAACAGTTCACACTCAGGAAGTTTCTAAATTACTGAAGTAATTACTGGTCAGTTTTGCTCACGTCATCTTTAAAAAGGTTTTACTTTTCCTTAAAGGGGGGTATTATGTAAAATCGACTTTTTCAAGCTTTATATCATGTTATTATGTCATTCCCTCATTAAACACATGCCTGGAGTGTTGCCTTGGCTCATTCACATATTTTTGAGTAATCAGTAAAAACTTAGTCGGCAGCCATTTTAGGTGTAGCTATGCCTCAGTCCTCCTAGGAACGCCCCCACCTCCTGGAGACGCCTCTGGACCTTTTGTCACCAGCCAAGCCACCAACCACTGCTCCTCAGCTCAGCAGAGCCCCCTCCCCGCACAGTGTTGTTGTTTAAATGCCACAGCAGTGTGCTGAAGGGGGCGTGTCGGAAAGCTTCTTAAAGAGACAGAGGCCTATTTCAAGACGTTCAGTACAGCCATTTTGAGAGAGCAATTTTATTCAAGGCAGTTATTTTAATTTACTGCATATACAGACCAACAGAAGGTTACGTCATCATTGTAGTATGCTATAGACTGGTGCTATGTGATTGAAAAAAGCATAATACCCCTCTTTAAGAGTTGTGTTTTATACGCTACAAAATCATCTGCATCTTTTCAGCATGGTGTAAGGCCATTAGTCACACAATATTTTCATATCTTGCAATGGTGAAGGTACAGTACCCTGAGCCTTAAAGATAATAACAATGTAAAGTTAGCAACATGTCCATCCAGGGTAAATGGTCTCAACTTGTATAGCTCTTTTCCACCTCCATTAGGCACTCAAAGCGCTATAGATACACTCATTCACACTCTCATTCATTCCCTGAACCCCTGACCTTCCAATCATGAGACAAGCCATCCATTTTGTCTACAGGTAAAGCTGTGATTCAGGGTCCACTCGGCAAATAAACCAATGTTTTCTTAATAAATGTAGTTTCCAATACAATAAACAAACAACTAGTAAGTAAAGTGACGATAGGTCGGCTGCAAAAATACCGGCCAGACTTATTTTCTTTCTTCCGTAGAGTAACTTTCTTCATGCCACCATAGAGTAGGGCTGCTCAATATATCTAAAAATATATATATAAATATCGTATCGCGATGTTAGGTAATGCAATATCCGTATCGCCAGAAGCCACAATATATCACAACACTAAAGTCTTCATCTGACTGACATCCACACATTTTTTGCAAACTCTGCCAAAAACAAACATTGCCTTAAAATAAATGTGTTAAAAATGTCCTCGTTTGGGTCCTGATGTGAATTTTGTCTTGTTTTGACACAATTTGCTGAAAAACGAATTACTTACAATTTGTGTTTGAATGGAACATGTCGTGTTGAATCAGAATAGTTTTTATTGCCATTGTTTGGGAACAGGTTCACAAACTAGGAATTTTTCTCGGTGAAGACTTGCAACATTAAACATATAACACAGAGTTTAGACAAAAATAAGCTATATAACTTTAAACCGTAGGGCTATAGGGGCATGCATAAAGAATATTCAAATAAATAACATAAAAAAATGAGTAAAATATGGCAACAATTTGACATAGAACAATAGCGGGATTGACTTTACAGATTGTGTATAAAGTGATACATGTGATACCATTTCATATATTGCAATATTGAAATGGTAATATCGCAATAATATTGTTAGCGCAATATTGCACGGCCATATCGCATATAACTTCAATATCGTTCAGCCTCTTGTTTATCTATACTGTGGCAACTCTGCTCTGTGCTCTGACGAGACTATAGAATAGATCATTAATTACTGGTAATGTGAACAAATGGGAAACAGACGAGATTGTGACCGAGAAATTTCGTGCACCTCCAGCTTTTACAACCATCTATAATTCATACTCAGGATTGCCTTTTTCACGTGTTGCTGCATACATTATCTGCAGTACATATGTTAGACAAAGGTGAATAGTCTGGACACTGTTTTTTTACTCAGTTCTCCTGCTACCACACCATGGGCCTCTGCATCCAATTCATCTCCAGTACACAACTTCTTCTGCTTCTGCCTCCTTCTTCTGTCCCTGGCGTCGTCCCGAAAGTTCAAAGTGTTTCTCACCTTCTAATTAGCATTAGAAGGCGAGAGGCATGAAAGCAGAGAAGGCAAGCGAGAGGGGAAGAGCACAGAGGAGGGCTGGACAAGAGAGGAGGCAGTGAAGCAATGATCTGGCTGCTCCCGCTGTAATTGTCAAGGGGAAAGCAGGGAGGAGCGCTAAGATTTCAGGAGAGGAAGAGAGAGTGTTCCTGTTAGCTTGGCCTCTGGGTGTACACTGCCATCTTTGCCAAGTGTGGAGCATTTCTGCACCACATGCTAAAACAGAGAAGAGATGGGAGGATGTGGACCGAATCTGTTCTCAAGATGCGAGAGCTGAAGGGAATATTCATGACCATTATCACTCCGCATTACTGTTCTAGATCCCGGAGTGACGAGTTGCTCAAAATATTTGGATAAAGCCAGAAAGAGGACAGGGATAAACAAGTTAAAATATTTAAGGGACCGACTCTCCAGATCCTCGAATATTCCTTCTAATAAAAGTAATACATCATCAATTAATGATATTTAATGAAGAACTTTTAATTCATATATTTATCATAATGTCACCTCTTTATGAACTTCATTTGGGTTAAAACGGCCAAAGTTTCTTTTGATGTTGAAGATAAATAAAACAATAAAACTATCACAACTAATATTTTACAGTGGAAATGGGAATGTCAATAATAATGGGTCATGTTGATTACGTAATACTTAATAATAACTAAGTAAATGTTCAATTACTAGAATGGTGCTTATAAGTAATGATTGGTTATGGTTATTAAGCGAATGGTAAAGAGGAAAAGTAAAGAAAAGTACAAATTGTAAATAAAAATAAAATAAAAGCCTATACATATTGGTAAACTGCATACATTTCTATCATCGTGTTGTCTTCTTACTTTGGAAGTCTTGTAAACATCATGTGATTTCTTTTTGTTAAACATGAATGTTTTTCTTTAGCAAAGCTGCTGTACGCAAAGTTAATGTGGACAATTGTAATCCTGTAATCCAGGAATTTGTAATGTAAAGTGTTACATTGTACGAGATGTTGTATCAATGTATCTGGAATGTAAATTCATTTTGAACATGGGGAAGGCACTTATAAGCTTTCTTGCTTCGGTCTACTCCTTTTGAGTTTTTGTTCCTTTTTTGTTACTTTATATATTTTTTGCACTGCTACAATGTTAATGTAAATAATCACTCAAATAAATTCCAAACCCAAGGTTGCAGACTCCTGTTCAAGAAACGATATCCGTTAAAAACCACTGAAAAGGTTTTACCCAGATCTAATTGCGATCCATTTCCCTGTAAATGTGTCCAGGAACATTATATTTGACAGACAGAAGGTCTGCGGGCAGGGCATTCTATTTAAGTCTTTCCACGGGTGGAAAAAAGTGTTGCGGTTTTCCTGGAGGGGGTTATTTATAATTCAAGCAAGATTTATGTCAAATTGTATCAATACAAGGTGAATGGCAGCATTATTCTCGACTTCAGGCGTGATATCGGGGCATATAGGGCTGACCCAGTTTGACCTATTTAGGCTTATGTTCTGGGACTAAGGGGGGAAAAACTGTTTTATAAGATAAGATTTGGGCGGGTTTGGCTGCTGACACCTGACAACCCTGCCGAAGAACCCTGTGATATAACCTGCTAAACGAATACAAAATAACATGCATTTCAGAACATGTTTGTGGAGGTCTAACAGAAGAAGACACCAAATGCTTTGTTTGTTAAGGATACTGACTGTATAGAGCGGGAATAACTGCAGTATCTGCTCATTTGCAAGCATTCAATTTGCGATTTGATGAAAAAGAGATTATTAATAGGGCCGCTCTAGAGAGAAAAATAAATATGTAAAAGGCATACAGCTAATGTGCTCCTAGAAGTAGCACCAATTGATTACATAACTACTGCCTCTAAAACTGCTCTCATACGGATACAACATTCTGTGGCAATACGAGTCTTGCAATGTCTTTCTCCGGCTAATACCATTAAAGCTCGTACATGGACTGAACATTTGCATCACGCGGTTCATGAACAACCCTCGCGCTTTTCAGGTGGTTCTTTTTGCTGTGACATGTTCCAGTCGCCCGTGGTGATAACAGCTCGTCCGGTCACACAGCAGCACACTGGGTATTTTCCGATGGCAGAAATCTGACCTCAGTGTCCGGATGTGAAGGACCACCCAGGACGGGACACAGTAACAGTCAGAGGCGCGTGAATGTTTGGGGCTACGGTCCAACAATATCACGTAGTGTCTGACAAAAAGGCGAGTTACGCAAGAGGTTCCCTGCCCTTTTCAATTATAAATCAATAACGCGGGATTATAGTGAATTCAAACGACCAGCTGGGACCTTTTTTCCAGCAAGGTTTCTATGGACACAAATACACATAGACTATTTAATGGGGCATATACACCATCCTGTTCACTTTAGCCGTCTTCTTCTACAGCTAAAGCGCTTCAATCTATATTTCTTCCTGGATTATCTTGCTTCCTCTATCACCGGAGCTGTTCTGCAAACTGCGTTATCACGGTGCCATGGATTTGTTCGCATGACGATGGCATAGCTCCACACAGTCCCACCTTAATTCATAGGTTTATAAGATGAAGAGGGGCTCAAAGTTGGATTTTTGTTTCACCCATGTGCTGGAGAAGACTTTGCGCAGTGGTCCAACTCTCATATGGTCAATACAAGGTGATGGGTGATGGTGGTTCAATCTCTTAACAGATTCAAAGGGATTTCTCCATCAGGGACAGTAGGTCATCCCACTACAAATCCACAGCTTTGGCTAATAAGAGCCAGAAACTACCATATATTGCGGCTTGTGTGGGGGGAATAATAATCAGCTGAGGGCGCCCGGTTCATTCTCAAGAGTAAATACTGAACTTGCGCCTTTAGCGTGACTTAGGCTTGCCGCTAACACAGTACTAAGGAGACCAAATGAACCCGACTCAAGCCGTTGACCCACATTCCTCTGAGAAAACCCGGTTTCAAGTATTGACCTTTATAGGAGAATTCGACCCCCATCGGACAAACAAAGGCCCTGTTCAACCTGTTCGAGCTGCTCAAATGGTCACAATAAACAAGTGAAAACAGGTGAGGCATTCGGCAGGTAGTGGTGCACAAAGAGATGTTGTGAAGTGGCAACTAAGGCTGGATACACCTTTATTTGCAAGGGAAGCAACACAACTTGTCCATTACGCTGCAGATGAGGTGGATTTGGCTCTGTAGCTTTTGAAGTCTACCACGTACAGCGGCAATTCTTAAAAACTCCCAAATATCATGACATAAGGACGAGATGTAGTCGCAAAATTCATCCCTACAGCACAAAACTGTTGGCCCCGAGAAATATTACACATACTAGGGGTTAAACACCGCTTCCAAATTTCCTGGAGGACGCCTCCAATCCCCATATTAGGTCAGATATGATGAACAAACAGGGATTTGAAGAAAGTGGGGCTTTACTTTGGGCCACGGTTTGGAGGTAGAAGAAGAAAATCTGCCACAAAGCTACCATGGCGATCGCTGGACAGGACAAAGTTCAGTCAAAATTGGCAGTAAAACAACCAATCTCACTTTAAAGAAAAAGACAGAAACATACATTGTATCTCATTAAATGAAATGAAAGTCTACAAATCTAATTGCAAACGCATCCTGTCAGAAAAATCTTCAGCCCTGTAGGTTAGTCTCAAACGTGCATCCTCAAAAGACAGCTTCAGCCGTTAGCAACAGCGTATATACTGTAGGCAGACGAAGGAGAATCTCGCCTTTCTTCCGGAGAGGCCGAGACTGGATCTAGTCATCAGCTGGAAATATAGGCCACTGCAGCAGAGACGAAGCGATAGAAATAAAAGAACCAGAAACTCGGCTCCGGCTGCTGTGTCTGTGAGGCTTCAAGGACATGACGCTCCTCTTAAACTGAGGATTTTGTGAAACAGTGCGAGGAGGAGTCTACGTTAATTAGGCATTTTTACCTTGATTGTAATCTTTAAAGCAAAAAGACTTTGAGTACTAAGGGCAAATTGAGATATTTGATAGCGATGACACGGTACGTTTGCTTGTAAGATCAATTTAAATGCAAATCGACTTCTTTCACCAAATTGTTTACCAAAAAAAGCCCAGATCCGGACTACAACAAGGCAAAAACTGAACTAAATTAGATCATCCATGACTAAAACCTTCGCACGTTTAAAGTTACCAGGCATTTTTGTTTCAAGCCTTATAAAGCTTGGTCACATGGATTTTGTATGGCTTCCAGCAATATGGTATGGCACCACCAAATATTGCGTATGTCTGAAAAGCCAACCACAATTTACTAAGAAAACCGGCGTATTAGTAGTAGTAGTAGTAGTAGTAGTAGTACTGTATGTGGTGATGGTCTGCTGTCCATGTGTGTCAATGGAGATCCAAGCCTCATGTGTAAAATGCTCAGTCAGCCTTTCAGCTTCCTCCTCATTGAATTGAAGGCTGGACCGTCCCATTCCCTGCAGCGACGGGACGTCACGCACATGACAGCACTGCGCTCAGACAGTGGGGGCGAGCGAGGCGAGCTGGGGTTAAAACGCGATATCTTCCAACAGCGGGCGTGGTTCATACCCAGGAACGTTATCCGTTGTTCGGCCGAATGGTGACGAAATAATTCAAGAGAAATGATTAATGTTGCCATGATGATGTATTACGAAAGCGCAACTGAGCAAAACAAACAACACATTATTAATATTGCCACTATTTTAGCTTCTTCTAAAATGGATATTACGTTTTCCAAGTCTTGAAATACACAGTTAGCGTCATAAAAGAGCTTGGATATTACCATACAATAACTCTTCAAGCCGTTGTCTTCAGGTCAACTTTTAGTGTCTTTCAATTGACTTTCTCGCCATTTTCACTGCTTGGCTTGGTCAGATCGGTCTGATAAAGATCATCATAGTTGGTCTTTCCTTGTCAGACTGTTGCTTCATGCGACCACAGCCTGTCGGTTAGAAGTCATGTGCGCTTACTCACACTTGGTAACAACAAATGTTCGATTTTAGGGACTTGTTCCTTTACTGACACTCCCATATGAAGCATGGCTGGCTGGCTTTATACAGTAGATCGGGTTGCGTTATATGCTTTGAAATGATAATTACTTTTTGCACAATCTTGAAAGGCATTTTAACGGCCTATCGCGCTCGCCACAATACAGTAAGTGCTGGAGGAAATTCGAGCCTTACTTAACGCAACCCTTGGGATCTCTTTCAAAAGCATATTTTAGTTAATCTGAAGCAATTACCGTTATCTAAAAGCACTATTTTTGGATTTTCAGAGACATGACTGATGCCCAGATGAAACTGAGGAAATGTTCATTTAGATTGCACAGATTTGAGCTAATTTTTGCAGCATTAAGGCTAGAACCAAGAAACAGCCCACATCTGGCTGTTGCAAATGAAGGAGAAGCTAACCGGTTAACTATTGCCTAACCTGACACAATTAAATGGCAGCCAAGGGCATCTTCTGGTATCTTGACCTGGATTTCAACAGTCATGCTAACCTAGATGATGCTAAATGTGGAGTATGTTAGCATGTAGCTTAGATAAGAGTAATTAGTCAGGGGACCAAACTGTAATGAAATAGAGTTCGTGAAACATCGCATTAATATTGTTATCCAGTTTAATGCTTTTTAAGCCCATTTTAATGTCCAACTACTATATTTCTTTTTACTATATTCACTGTGCATAGTCTTCTTCTAAACACTGGCAAACAGTTGGTGAAATTAATTGATGGGGAGAACTTTCCAAATTCAAAGGCAAAAGGGAAACAACAGAAAACCTTTGAGTTAATAATTGTGTACAATTTCAACCAAAACTGCACCTGAATGTGTTTTGGACCATAATGTTTGTATTTCTGATGAACCTATGCAGCCAAATAAGTCGAGCAATGTTGTTATTTTCCAATACATTTTGATTTAAAGGGATACTTCGGGATTTTTGACATTGGGCCTCATTTCCTAGTTATCCAGAGTGTTGTTGATGTCTGGAGATATTTTTTTCTTAAATTCATGCAGTTCTTATATTTGAAGAGTCTAGTGGCGCTAGGCTAGAGCAAGGCTAAGCAGTTCTATGGTAACAGCTAGCCTGCATTAAAAACAGTCTGACTCACTCCACAGTGCACCTGAGGTAAATCACTTATAACGCCAGACTACCCATATAAATGTCTGTGTTAATAGAATATTTTTTTTAATATAACTGACCTTGTATCACATGAATTACCGCATTTTGAGGGACTATTTTCTCGCAGATCACTCACTTACAGCCACGAAGCTGATGCCGCTCAAATATAAGTTAAATTAATAAGTTTAAATGCAAAATGGTTAAAATTATTCTATCGACACAGACATTTATATCGTTAGTCTGGCGTTATAAGTGATTTACCTCAGGTGCACTGTGGAGTGGGTCAGGCTGTTTTTAATTAGCATAGAAATGCTTTAGCCTTGCCCTAGCCTAGCGCCACTAGACTCTTCAAATATAAGAACTGCATGAATTTAAGAAGAAAAATATCTCCAGACATCAACAACACTCTGGATAACTAGGAAATGAGGCCCTATGTCAAAAGTCCTGAAATATCCCTTTAATGTTTGAATCCAATTGAATGCTTTTAAAAGTCATTTAAGGCTTTCATTTTGGCACAATGACTTGCTTTCTAATGCCCTGCAGGAAACGTGAAAATAGTTCAAGAGGCACATTTGTTTAGTCAAATAAGGCACAGAAAGATGACGGCAAACAGCATAATGTTACTTTTGCTTATAACAGCTGCATATCTTTTACATAAGCGCTCTTGGCACTATGGTGGACCTTTATAAACACACGGGTCACTGCAGTAAACTCCCGACTGCTGTCAATTTAATGGGGAATGTGTGATACAGGCAGATATGAGCTGCACTGGTCGCCAATGCCCTGGGAATAAAATGTGTGATAGAGAAGTGAACTGAGAAGTCATGTGTGACCGTGACATCAGTGACTCAGCACGGATCGTCCTCCACTTCGGGATCAGATGAATCAGATTTCAGAAATAAGCCGCTATGACAAGGAAGGTGTCTACAACCTTAAAACATGGACGCTAAAACTGCCAGGAATTATCAGTCTGTACAGTTGATTTGTTCTCTAATCACTGGTACTTGGGCCCCAAAGCCTGAGTCACACTTTCTCTCTCGCACCAATACAATCGACTAATATTCAGATAGAATATTATTGCACTTTTATTACAAGGGAGGTTTACACTATCCCATGAATGTTCCTCCATATAGGGAAATACTGTAAGTCTGTTGTGCATATTGTGCATATTTTGGGTTGTTAGGGGAAACAGCACCTTGGAAAAACACACAGATGCAGGAAGAACGTGCAGCACCTTCCTGGTCATTTGGCTGAACAGTTTGCTGCGATATGACGTTTTCCCAAACCAGGGTCAAACACAAGGTTCATCCACCAGGGCGTGTTTGTTGTAGGACGATGTAACACAGGGTTTCCCAACCAGGGGTACGGGGACCCCAGGGGGTACGCAAGGACATAGCAGGGGATACTTGGAAATATTTTAGATCCCAAAAAAAAGTACAAACTGGATAGAATTTCAATATTATTTTAAAAGAAAACTTATTTTAAAATTTGCAGTGAAAGGTTTGAATTTCAGAGTGCGTTTGTTTTATTTTTCAACACAGTACACAACTAAACACCAATAAATCAGAGTTTAGCTGATTTCTTTTTAAATAATTGGCTGCACCTTAGAATTTAGGGGTACTTTGAGTAGAAAAGGAGGACTCAAGGGGTACCTGAGGCACAAAAGGTTGGGAATCACTGATGTAACATATATGTTTAATGAATAATGATCGTAAACCACTTTCATGTCAGTTGGACTAACAGAATTTTATTGTTAGACCAACTGACATTTCCACTTATTTTCATTCTAAACAGGCATTAGATAGGCCACATATGAACAAACATTTACTTACGGTTTATTCATCTTCAAATTTCAGATCAAATATAATTTATCTTTAAAAAACAACAATAAAAATACTTTTTAAACGTTTGCCCACATGACACATTTACTACAGCACTACTTTTGTTGGAAAAGGTTAAATGTACAAAATTTTCAACCTGCCACCAACTTGACCAGTCATCAGAGGTCTTCTGAATACTAACTTTTAAAAGGTTATTTCTTCAGATATGTTAACATGCTTATCTTAAGACACTGGTGCAATGTGATTTGGGCAGCTCCAACAGCTGCCCCCACGACCCGGCAAAGGAAAAGTGGAAGAAAATGGATGGATGGATCTTAAGACACATAAAATTATGCCAGATGAAATAAATAAAGACGTTTTTGTCATTTTGATCAACATTTGTATTCAATGAAAGTAAATGTGGTCTGTTAGGCTATATGACAATTTAGCACTTCATGATCATAATGATATGCTTTAAAGATCTTAAATATACATAAATGTAACGCACAGTGAACTTTAACATTTTAGACATTTATTACCTTTTTTGGGGGAAAAATTGTAGTTTTTGTAGTTGAAGGACACTAAAATCTTGACCCATATACTCTTTTCTTATGTTATTGGACTGTAACACAAACAAAAGCTGTCTTGTTTTTAAAATGGGATCTCATTCATAGCATAAATGACTTTTTGTGCTTTTAACCACATTAACTTTGTTCCCTCGTCAAAACAGTCCATCACTTCACTTAGCACTTCTGTCATTTCTTCTTCTACTGTAGAAGCACACCAATCTGTATAATTTCCTGAATTTTGTTGCATAATGGATAGAATTCAAATGTTTCCCCCACATTTGAACCTATCATCACCGGACCAGTTCTGAGCAGTTCTGCACTATCACGGCACCATCAACTTATTAGCATGCCATTAGATAAAAATAGTGCCCTGAATTTTGCTCTTTTCACGGATAATTCTTTGAGTGCATGGCACTCCACATAAGAGGCAAGATTATCAGAGGGCGGTCTTTAGTCAAGTATCTTTTTTTCCCATACAGAGACATTATTCTAGTTATACAACATGAAATATCAATACTGAGGTGCCCCAAAGCACAATTATACACTTAACACAGATTTCATTACGAGCAGAAACACGGGAGTTTATCGTTTTGTTCGGACGCTGTAAATGCCTGCACTTAACGTCAGAGGAATTGGCTTCAATTTAGCTTTTCATTAAATTGTATTCTCTTCTAAAGGGCGTCTTTGTTGAAAGCAAGAGTGTGACTTATCCACAATCCACTAGATTACGACATTAACACCGGCATTGGAAACTCAAATAGCACTTCACAGGAGAACACTTAATCTGCATTGTACTATTAAATAAACAGACAGAGCGCTAGATAATGTAGCAGAAGTTAAGGTGTGCCCAGATAATAGCTAAAACAAGCAAACACATTGAAGCATTTAGTTGTGGTCATGCAGCACAGCTCCTATAGTGAGGAGTGGCACACTTCACATATTGTATGCTTTTAACAAGGCACAGGACCAAAACAATGGTTTGGATATTCAGTCAAACTGCACTTAGTCTAATCTTCAATTGCAATTTGAAAGGGTGCGATAAGCGTACTGCAAAGTAGGGGTTGGCAATATGGCTTTTACCAATTCGGTTTATGAACAGACAAGAATCTCTTCACTCCAGTCTAATTTAACACAAACATTTTATTCGTTCAAAGTCTGAAGGGACTCCTCTCCAAACCAGGTGCTGTTGCTGTCGCAGCGTTGGATCTATTAATTATAATCCACAATCAATATGATAACAATTCAATTAATATTTGATTAATTGCACATCCTCATGCACAGACAGCAGACTTTTACAAACAGAATATCCTGTTTCCATGGGGTTTTATATTTTAGTATCAGTTGGCTGTAACGTGTGAAAACGTTTGCAATGGTACTTGTACTTCACTTAGTAACAACTGTAAAACTTCCACACATTACTGAGTGAGACTGAAACTATGAGCCAACCCCTTCTGTGCATCCTCCTGGTTGTCAAAAATGTTAAGTATTCTACTATTGGACTTTCATTTTCCCGCTAACACACCCCCATGAACACAGAGAGAAGCGTGCACTGGAAAGCAGTTTGCATAAGTTAAAGTTCATAAAAGAGCTTTTATACAAATGTAGGCAAATACCAACTCTACATAAAATGATATGTGGAGGCATGTTGCGAGTATAGGAAGGAGAAAGCAGCAGTTAGACCAACAAAAGCTGCAGCAGAAATGCACTTCCTGTCTCAAACATGACGGGCTCAGTTCCCCTCGGCTCAGCCCTGCCCCGGGAGACTAACCGACACACTGACGACAAGCCACTACAGTTCACTCCAGGAACCATGAGTTAACCCCCAAGTCAGGTGAAAGCCCTCTTCTGTGAGTGGATACTGGATAGCGAAGGCCGAGAGAGTTCCCAAACAAATGGCATAGAAAAAAGGTAAAAGGTTGTATGATCCAGACGTTAAAAAAATCCCAGTGTGGAGAAATTAATTTGCCACGGAAGCTACAAATATCTACCGTACTTTCCGGACTATAATTCACACTTTTTATCATAGTTTGGCTTGGGGTGCGACTTTCCTTCTTCATTTTGCATTTTTGGCTGGTGCGACTTATACTCCAGTGCCATTTATAGTCCAGAAAATACAGTAATAGGTTGCGTTCACGTTTTAGGATTCTATTTCAGTGGGAGGGCAGGTGCCAATACAACTCTATGGGAGCAAAACAGTTTTTGAAAGAAATTTCCAAAATGAAAATTTCCAAATATTTTCCCTGATCATCACTTCATAGTGATTTGATTGACAAACCTGCCATATATATTTTTTATGGCTGAAAGTCCTTTCTACCAGCCAAAATCACAAATATGTTTTTGAATATTGTCTCCACTTTTGGACGCCTTTATGAGTAAATGATTAGACCATAGTTCATATGAGCTGAAAGAGAGGACTTCGAACTTTGTGACAGTTTTTCTTTCATGTGATTTGGCTCAAGAATTACAGAGAAATTAGCAATTAAATAAGAGTAGTAATCTGCATATTGAGCATTACCATGGTTACCGCAGTGGAATTTTCAGTTGCCCTCCACCTCAATTTTAAACTATGGGCTCTTTAGAATGTTGTGATGTCACGTGAACGCAACCTATTGGGATTATCTCTAACAAGTTTTGAGACTGCGATTGAATTTGCCATTTATGCCAGAAACAAGAATCAGTTCATATATGGCGCACATTTTGGACTAGTAGCTTTAGCCTTTGAGAGAAGACAAAAAAATTGATTCACCCTGCCCCACTAAAACAAGAATTCCTTGCATTTCACAACATGTTTACAGAGATTTAGCAGTTTACACGTAATAAGACCCCATGGAGACGGGATATTTTATTGTTTGCAAATACTGTAGCATCGAACGGCAGCTTTTGCAATTCTTTCATCACAAAACATTCACATTGAGAAAAATAGCGCAGCCCTCGCAACATGTAGTTCCACTCTAGTCTGGGCTACCCCTTTGTTGAGCACGCGCTGATAAACTTTGAACTACAGCCCACATTCTTTCGCTTTAGCACACATTTCAAAATCGGCTGTCCCCGTACAAACAGAAAGGGCCACACAGGGGAGTAAAGGAGGCCGCCGCTTCACAGGGCTGTGCATGTACCGATGCAGCGGGACAGCAAACGTGGAGGGCAGGCGCGTCCCCGGACAGCCAGAGGTCCCAAGAGCGGACAGAGGCCTTTGACAGAGCACATTTTACGGCAGTGTCTGGCTGTAGGAATGTGCCTCAGCTCCAGGCCAGATTCCTGTGCATTCAGCCTGCACGGGCAATTTAGGTTTACCATACAAACAAGTGCCTCAGTTTGGGAAACAAATAAAAGGGAGGAATGCTTCAAAAATGTTGATGATTAAGGGATCGCGATAGTACCAGTAGTGGGAATACTTGTCGAGAGATTTTTAGCCATGCTTGACATCTTAATCTGCTACAAAGCTAACTTCATTCACACCATAATGATGTTTAGGTGGTAGTAGTAAAATGGGACCAACTCTTTAAAACAAACAGGTCCATTCTCGACAACTTGGTACTGTATTATCACCGCTGCAAGAACAACAACAGGGCAGCGAGAGGTCTCCGTTAATATTTTATGCTTTGTACATGGCAACCTATGCATTTTGCGCAACACCATATCTTTAGCAGGAAAAGGCCAACCCCTCTAACCTCCATTTAAGGCACTTTGGGGAAAGCATTAGTCATGATGATATCAATGTAACAGCGCAATAAGCATCCCTTAGTGCTGATGCTACTTTAGATAATGTGCTTCGTGCGCCCCTTTCTCCACCATCCTCGTCTGTCTGATAAACTCCAGACAGGGATTGATTTCCAGAGCGTTCAGACGTCAATTAGACAAATATTCAACTCGCACCTTAAGATAGAAATCACCACGGTGTCATCTAATTCGTCCTAAAATACGCTTTTGAGTTGAGTTGGTGAATTATCCCCAATCACATGGTGGTCGCTTTTGTGTGGATTACAAGCGTCAGTCGCGTCTCTTCGGCTACAACTGATTAGATTAGCACCTTGCCTGAGATTAGAAAGCCTCTTTTGATTGCAAACTAATCGAGAAGGCTGCTTTAATCATCCCTGACTTGGATTAGCGAGCGTACACTGGACGCGGACATGATCACATCAGTCCACGACATCGACTATTGATTCGACACACCGCACTTGCTATGCCGTGGCACCCCAAAAACACATAATTTTGAGATCATAAACACTCGTATTGGACGCGTATTGCTAGGTAAGGATTAAAGTTTCCGACATGGGCTAACCCGGGACTTGTGAATCGGTTTCCTCCTTGAGCGTTTCAAGGCCCACACGAAGAAGAAGAAGCACGTCTGTCTGTCGGGAGGAAGCGCGCACTGGTTGGCCTTTTACCACACCCTAAAGCAAAACTGCAGAGTGATTTACGCACAAATGATATCGAATTATCCACAGAATCAATTAAACTCTCACATAGGACACTTTACTCTCCATTTTGGGGGAGATCTCTCCTTGCAGACGCCGCTAGCCGTTAGCTTTCCTTGCTAGCGATGTACCTGTCCTGTCGGGTGTTCAATTCATTCACAAAAAAATGGCACGTCTTGGGTGTGATTTTTTTTTGTGAGTGTGGATTTTGCAAACGGCTTTTTCACACAAAACGCTACAGGGCGATTTACTCGGATGTGAGGGCTTGAAAGCACCCCGGTCGTGCTCTTACCTTGTCCAGACAGTTTAGTTTTTCCACGGGGTAAACCACTCGATCACATCTGCTACACTTCGGATTCATGTTGAGGAGCGCTGTTGTAGCCTGTTAGCACGGGGGGGGTAAAAAAAAAATGGTGATACTGGCGTGAGAAGGGTGTCCGCTTCTTCCACCGACTCCTCGCTTTGAAGCCCGCCTACACTACACGCTTATGACCGGCGGAGGACCGACACTAACCTACTCGTATATGTAGCAAATCCAGGAGGTTGTTGTGGTAGCCGCACAGCTGGCTGTCAGTCCTCGCGCAAAACCAGACACGGAAAGCGCGCTCCCGCTGCTCCCTCCAAACGCGCGTCCACGAGCAGATGAGGAAGAGGGTTTTTCTTTTTCCTCACTTCTTTGGGTACTCATTCAAAATCGCGAACTTTTTTTTTGCTGCTGCTGAGGTTGACACTGTTGTTGTGCTGTGTGTGCCTCCAAACCAAAAACTCCCAACGCTATCCCCAGACTTAGTTGCACCTTCTAACAAGAATTCGTGATTCAATCGTACATAATTATTGTGCAGCACCATTGTTTTTGGCTACTCTACCACCAATTATTTTGTCGAAAAATAATACATTTTACACATCTGCCACGTTCGCCCGCATGTCCCTCTTGGTATTCATTTGGTAACAATGCCCCCTGCTGTCGAAAGGATGAGACTGCATGCCCAATGATTTATAATTTGTCTCTTTTGGCTTTTGGGGGAAATAAAAGCTCTCTCTCGCTCTCTATTACTTCAATCAACAGTCATCCGTTTTATCCACAAAAAGATTTTGCGCTTTTATCCCATTTCACCCAAAGTGTTGGTTAAGAAAATATATACGCCAAGAAAGTATAGCAAATTATGAAAAAGATCACTCTTCTTAATTTTAAAATGAAGCACACATTATTTCACTATATACACTTTTGACTTATGAGCACAGAGAAATAGAAAACGAGCATATGACATTTATTTTAAGATAGTTTTTTTACATTTGTCACATGGTGTTATTTTATCAAATGTTTGCTCATGTGCATAAGTGGACCAGCAGAGTCATATACACATTTGTTAGTTAGGCAGCATTCTCTCATTTAAATCAGTTTTGTGGCATTAATCAGAATCAAAATAGTTTTTTACTGCCATTGTTTGAGAACAGGTTCACAAACTAGGATTTTTTTCTCAGTGCGAACGTGTAAGCTACAAGCTATAATACTGATATAAATGCAATTTCAAATGATAAAGTATGTGCGGTCCACAATACTATATTCCAGCTTGCACTTGTTATTTAGCATCTGTCTTGATAAATAACCCTCAGAAAGTGCATGTGCCTAAGAATTTATAAAAGTTCTATCACTGTAGATATAATAAGCCAAATCAGCATTATCAGTACGCATGCGTGGTAATGTTCCGGTCAAAGTTCACAACTACCCACGGTGTCATCTATGGTGTCAACAAAGCCCATTAAAACCATACCATCATAGTGGAACAACCGGCTATTTAGTGACTATTATGGCGCTTAAAGTGGTTTTACGGCGATATGCCAGGTTCGCATTCATTCTCCATTGCAGTGCGACTGTCCTCATGGGCTTAATCAGTGTATGGAAGAGTTTTGCCCTATTCACGAGTGCAGTGCTTCCCAAAGTGGGGTCCGGGGCCCCCTGGGGGCCTCAGAGACAGTACAGGGGGCCCCCCAAAGCTGGTCTACAAGACAAGTACATTGAAAAAAAGATCAGTTTGAGAGGAAAAATACATTTATTTGGATAAATGTACCACTTTAGATCAGTATTTAGCTACTGTCAATGCTAGTTGTTGCTTTTTGTGTAATTTTAGCTATAAAATAGTAACAAATTCCTTTGAATAGAGTAAATTATTGTGATTCGGGGGGCCCCAAGATATTTTCAGATTGATAAGGGGGCCTCGATGTCTTGGACTTTGGGAATGGCTGCACGAGTGCGTAAGCCGGCATACACACTCATCAAATTTCCTACTAAAAGAAAAGATCCAGAACGTCGTGACGAATGGATTAAATGTGTAAGTTTGACATATCGCTAACTAGTAATGCTATTTGTAACCAATACGTCTATTTACTTAATTCTCGAAGACCTCACAGTCACTGATTACTATGACAACGGACAGCGCCATTTTAGCTACTAAACGAAGCAAAGCTATAACTAGCTAAAGGTAGGCACAGCCGCGGTCTGCGGCAGGTCTGAGGACTAAGCCAGGACCTAGACTACACCAGTTAAAAATCAGGACTGAACCATGACTGAATAGGAAACTAGCGCTTTTAGACCAAGAGAAAAGCACAACACAGCAGTGACAACAAGAAGGATATAGGCTATTTACCTTTAGCGGCAGACCCAGAGCCTGAGCTCACTACTGTTGTTATTAAGTTTACTCCAGCTGCACCGGAGGAAATCAAAGATTTGTTTGTGGCAGAGTGAGTGCTCACTCAGTATTTGACATTTTTGGTAAAGTTTCGGTAATTTATTAGTGACACAGTGAGTGCTCGTACTGTGTAAAGATCTTTGACATGTGAAGTGCTTTGCTTTGTCAGAGCGATGTGTTTAGAAAAGTTTAGCTTGTGGCTGAAAGAAAACTGTGTCATGATGTGGATCTGATCTGTCCCTGCCGCTCAGGAGGTAATACTGTCATTTCTCTCGTTTTAATCACTGCTTAAATGGAAATTCCTCTCAAAACATGAAGTTACAAGTGACGCTGCTGCGGCCTGTTGCTTTCTGTTGTGCCAAAACCACGCTTAACTGGTTGCTACGTGTTGCTATGTCAGACTGCACAATGTCATACCTGATTTTGGCCATTTGTCATGTTGTTTTCCATGCCAAATGTAGGCTAATTCTTGATTTATCCATTGCGATGTCAGGCAACGGGAAACACGCTAAAATGGCGCTGTCCGTTGTCATAGTAATCAGTGACTGACGTACACGCCATCTTCGAGAATACAAACTGTTCTTTTTTATTTATTTATTTTTTGGTTTAGCAAGGGCCACAAGTTATTTTTTCTCTCCTCAGTAACACTGTGTTCCCGTTTCTTTCAAAATTCTTTTAAAACATCCATTTTCAACGCTCAAAACAATCAATATCTGTGTCACACTCAGTCATGTACACAGTTTGGGATACGAGCTGGGTAGTCCTGACCTTTCACCTGGACCAGCATGCTTTGCGCTCGGTGAAATGCTGAATCCGCTTATATTCTGTGTTATGTGTGCTTCAGTCCTTTAGGTGCTTCGCTGATGCCAGGTGGTACCCGCCCGGGACATGGCAGAAATGGCGCTCGCGCACCCTTAGCCTCTCCCGGATTTGGCCCATTTCCAAACCTTGAACAGAGCTGAAGATTTACAGACACTTTACTTGGCCTTATTAATTCACTCCATACTCGATGGTGGAAAGCTACTCTGCCCTGGGGTACACTGACAGAAGTGAGGCTGGGTGTTTTCAATAGCCATATTTTAGTGCAACAAACATATTAATTTATTTGTTACTAAATAATTTTAATGTTTTGCATGTAAAAAGATCATTTGTAAAAGCCCACTAAATCAACACAGCTGGACATTTCTAGACTTATAGACTGGCAGACGTCCATCATTCATTCATTTTCTTCCATTTCACTTCTTAACAGCGCCAAAGATGTTAAGTTCCACCAGACTAAAAGAATGAACGCTGATTCAATGCAACAAGAACTGCCATCTAGTCTAGAAATGTCTGGGTAGAACAAACATCACTGTGTGTAATAAAGACTTTTGACTGAGATGTCTCTAGTGAAAAATCAGACCACCGTGTGAGAAAAATGAAATTTTATTGAGTCTGCAGAATGTGCTGTAACAGGGTAACAGAATTTTGAGATAGTTTAGTTAGTTTAGTCTTTATTGAAGGGACAGTGCACAGAGACATTAAGCTCAAAGACAGATATGTTCTGCAACAGATTATAGCTAAATAGCTAGTTTCCATCTGCAGTCCCTGGGTACATAGATAATATACAGATCAGGTCTGGTGCATTCTATGTAGGCTACTGTTTGTTTATGTCATCATTGTTATTATCAGACATGCAAACACATTGTCTACATAGTGAAAAATGTGACTGTTTACGGGGCCATGGTGGGCGCGGCGGTTGGTGGAAGATTTTGAACAGAACAAATGTAGATAGCTGCATTTTTTTATGATAAATGAACTCAAACAAGACAGTTTTTTGCCACTTCCCAGAGCACCATGACCTGTAAATAAATTTCCCTAACTCATTACTTATAATACGTCATCTCTAGCTACATAGTGAGAGCCAAGTCATTTTTTTCATAACAAAGCTGGAGGTCGACACCCAGACACTGAAGTGCATTGTGGTTAGGAGCTGGTGAGATAGTTACACCACTACGCACAGATTTAAAAGTGACATTTTTCTCACAGAATTGCGGTATTAAAAACAAGGAACAATATACAGCACTTCTGTGAAATCGCCAGCAATAGGGTAACTGATAATTATCAGCTTTATCAGCTTTAATTATAATTAAAGCCACACTCCGTAACATTTCACCCAATCGATAATAAAATAAACATTTATTTCATTTCCGGTGTTTTTATTGGTGTAAAATACCTCAAAAACATGGCTCTCCTCAGACTTTGAATGTGTACATTTGTTGGGGGCGAGACAAAGATACAGACGGCATCGAATGTCCTCAAATGGCCACAGTCGAGGGGGAAACTCTTTCACCTATTACTTCAGGACTACTTCAACAAATGCTATTTTACAGATGTATTTTCTACCAAATGCATTAATAATGGAGAAGGCTTACCATAATGCTAATGTTAGCTTGATGCTACAAGCTAACGTATTACTGACTTCCTTCCCCCTCGCTAGGCCACGCGTCTGTATCCATCATCTCGTCATCATGGAGATGCTGCCACTTTGTTATAAGTACAGGCAGCACAACATTAGGTCCTTTTCTGAAGGCTTTACTTTGATAATCCAAGAGCTTTATTTGTATAGGACCTTTCACAGACATGGTCACAAAGCACTTTACATGAGACTCCAAAATCCACTCCAAAATAACTATATGTCGATCATTAGGCGCATTATCTGGCAATTCTTGTTTACGTTTTTGAGTTTTACATCAGTTTAGCTGCCCTCATGAGCAATATTACAAACTGGAATTCCAACATAAGTAAAGGTAGCTACTCTTTAATTTTCGTTTTTTTCTCACGGTTGACAGACTTTCATTTTGAAACGAAATAAAGATGGTGAAAAAATACAATTATATGACAAAACCGAAAGACTGAACCCACATCCCAAATAAATCAGCAGACTGGCATTTGCAACTAAACATTTGTGCATTACAACACCTGCACCTATTAAAACTACCAGAGAATGTTTCTAAGAGGCATAAGGTGGAATAGGGGATTATGGCCATCACTAATCAACAATTTCTGATTGAAGGACTGAAGGCATCCAGGCAGCAAAGTCAGGAATAAAAGATTGTAGCCACATCCGCTCTGACTTAAGGTGGACAATTCACGTGAGTGAGTCTGTTTTAACCTCTTACACTTTCTCCAGTACGACTTTACCCAAAGAAGCTTCTTGACTGGAGCTTACAGACTATAGACCAGTGTAACACGTCATTTGAAAGACCTAGAAAAACTGATGTTAACGGATCTTTTTGCTTACCGTGTTGTCGTCACTTTTTTTTTCCATCCATCCATCCATTTTCTTCCACTTTTCCGTTGCCGGGGCGTGGGAAATCACATTGCACCAGCCCCTATGGCTCCTCCTGCAGGTGGTGGGTCCACAGAAGGACGGCCTCATGATTCGAACCGGGCCTGTTGGTCTCTCATAAGGAGCTTCTGAACCGCTCTTTGTCTGACCCGTCACCTAGGACCTGTTTGCCATAGGAGACCCTACCAGGGGAACAAAGCCCCCGACAACAGAGCTAAGGTGGCGGTTCCAGGAGAGGGTCACTTTTTTTTAATGTTCTTTTAATCAAATTTTTGCCACTTTTTTGAGTTTTTGTCACTTTTTTTGTTGAATTTTTACCATAATTTTCTTCTCGTTTTTGTTGCTATTTTTGGTAATGCCTAACTGGAGAAAATGTGGTCGGTTCAGGTGGGAGTTAAGAGGTTAAGGTGGACTGACAACGTCCCCGTAATGTGTGTAACTACCCCTGATGCCTCCAGGGGTAGTTCAATTGCGCAAACCCGGAGATGCTACAATTCCGGTTTTACAACCCACAATGCAGTGCTGAACTAAAGACTTCAATTTATTCCAGATATAAATATATATATTTTTATACTCTTGCATAGATTTCAAACAAAGATCAGAACTTTACTGGTTAAAATAACAGTATATCAATCTGTTATTATGCACCATTACCTTAAGTTCCCCTCCCTCCACCTCTAAACTCTCTTTCTCTCTCACACTCCCTTTCCTTTAGCTTGCGTTTAGCTCAGATGGACTCCGCGTAGTTGGCAGGGAACATGCCCGACATACCAGTGCGCTTCACGCAACCGGTCATAAAGCCCTCGTCGATCTGCACCACGTCCACGATCACGTCTCCTTCCATGAAAGAAACCTCGTCGCGGTATAGTCGTATATTGCCCAGTTTCGTTTCTGGGGAAAAAAAGGGGAAATCATAAAGGAAAATTATGGTTTATTTTGTTTTGCCCAGCCAGGCGACACTAATTCATATGTTGTTAGTTGTTTGATGTATTGTACGTCAAAGTTAGGCTGTGATTATGTTTGTTTGCCTGTGCTTTGTGCTCTTTGTCACATTAAAGCAAATTAGCGAATTGTTCCCGCATTCAAAGCAATAAGATGTCATTAAAATAACCATAAGTCTGTTGAACTCTTTATAAAATTACCAGATAAACATTGAAGGCCTGATTACGTAACATGCAAAAAGTAGCATTAAAAGGCCACAGCACAAACTCATTTATATCAGATTTTTGCCACTAATAAAACAAACTGTTTATAATAATATATCAGGTGAAACATTTTTTTTAAATTACATGTACTAATTTTAAGTTGTACTAATGGTGCGTTCCACTTGATCTCGGAAGTCGGAATTTCCGAACTCCGACTTGGAAATTTCAACTGGAACGCGGGACAGAATCAGCTCACCCGAGAAGGAGCACTTTACTCCAATCTCCTTCGGGGACAGCCGACAGGGCACTGCCAGTCCAAGGAGACAGCACCCCGAGCAACAAAAGAACAATAGGCAGGTAATTAGCAGTGATAAGCCATGAATAGGACAGGACTGATCGATACCTGGGTGAGCAGGCGGTGAATAGCTGTGATTAGAGGGAGGAGCCGGGCCAACCCCAACTCCTCCTCGTGGTCTTTATCTAAACTGCGTGCTGAGCGGGACTTTAGTCCGCTGATGAAGCCTTTTGGATGAGAGGCGAAACGTTCGAGACTTCAACTACTGAGTACAGAAGATGACTCAAGTACCTTCATTGAAGATACTCACGTAACCATATTTATATAGGGAAAACGTGGAAGAGCTTGGTCACTTCTAACTTTACCCCCGTTTGGCCCCATAGAGGTGGAGAGGCTAAATGCTTAACACATCTTAGGTCCTTTTGCGTGACTGAGCGCACGCACAAAGACCAGACAGGTACACATAAGCTCAGGTAAGAACATCCAGAGACGGTCAATCATAGATTTAGGCTTCCACTTTTTAATGCTGATGTACAAAAACCAGCATGGTTAAAAATATGACACATAGCCCAGCATTGTCATATGGGTTATAGCAATAAAAAAAAAATAAAAAATAAAAAAAAACTCTTTGGAACCAATGGTCTTCAGACAGCTCTTTTGAGACAATGCTTCTCAACAAGACACAATTCTTAACTAGTGTGTGTTTTTCAATGGCAAAGGCAGTTTATAAGCCAGACTTCAGGTTGGTTCACATCTGACTTTAAATAGTTGCATAAATTTGTCTAATCAGCACTTGGAGCATCCTTAGCTATGAGGTTCACTTACTTTTTTCTCCCTGTCCTGTGAATGTTTACATGTTATGGCCAATGAAAATATGATAACATGTACTGTAATTTTTTGGGTGGTATTAGTTCAATCAGACACTGTTTGTCTCTTCTTGTGATTTAAATAAAGATAAGACCACATGTTATGACCAATTTATGCAGAAATGTGAGAAATTCCAATTCACAGACTAGACCAAGTCTAAACTATGTTACATCAGGACTATAAAGGGAATCAACAATGATGGACCTCGGTATTTCCAAAAACTCATTGGACAGAGGTTATGGCCCAACTTGTCTGCAATGCTGTGTGGTATTTACAGAGAAGACAGTGATCAATAACTGCAGTAAAAAAAAAGCAATAGTAAAAGATCAATAACAACTCCCTACATTGTAACAGTGTCTTTGTAATGCAAACACTTACACTGCTGATATCAATCGGTCAAGCCAAGTTTAATGAGGTGCTTCATTTTGTGCATCAATAACAAGCTCCCTACATTGATAATACCAATGTTTGTGAAATGCTAACACTTACATCATTCATTTTGTTCGCCATTTTCTTTATTCTTTCCACCCCCTGGGTCTGAGTCTATGCTGACTTTTGCTTTGTTCTTCTCAAAGTCCTTATGGTAGTCAAGCTGCAAAGTAAAAATAACAATAAAGTACACATAGAAAAAGATAAAATAAGCTTCAGCATAAAAAAATGTCAATACAGTCCACATAGATTGTAGAATAGACAGACATTGAAAACAAGAAAAGTGAGGCCAAGATTTATTGCAGTTTGAAGGTTGCAATGATTAAGGTTTTATAAAGTCCTCTGTAAACGTAAAAATATGTGTGTAAATATGTAATATGTATAAAAACCTGCTAACCCTGAAATGCAAATCTGTATTGGTTTAGCAGTTAATAAAGCAAACTTATGTCAAATGCAAGCGCCTGATACTCAATTTTTATTTACTAGATAAAAAAAAAAAAAAAAAAATTCATTGAGATCTTTCAATCAGCTCTAAATACTACAATCAATTTTTGGTGACATTTTGTTGTTGCTAGAAATTGCTTGTAATCTTTTTGTTGTACCGACACAAAGAGGGATAAGACGAGACAAATGTACTTTTCCGATTTGCAGATTTATTTTTCTTCATGACAAAAACAAATGACATGCACAAAATGAGATCAACCAGCAAACTGTTTATTAGCTATTAGCGCTGGGGAGACAGGTGGCTCAGACAGGCTTGTCCTGCTCATTATGTGACAAAAGAAAAAAACAAAAAAAACAGTTACACTTACGTTTCATATTGGAGACTGAACCAGGATTGAACACAGCCAAACCAAAGTACCAATAATTAAATCTAGGGGAAACATCCTACACTGAAGCACAAAAACAGGTCTCAATAGGACAAACACATCAATACACAATGTCTATTAATATGCCTGAATTAGGGCTGGGTACTGCTAAAAGATTCCAGTATGGTATCAAAAAAAATTGGCGCTGCTTGTATAGTGGAAAAAAGTATTGAAAGCAGGTACCAAAAATATGTATATCTTTAGAGACCAAGTTTTATTACCTGTTAGTCCAGTCCTAAAGGAAGTTAAAATAATTAGAATCATTGCTCTGTTTTCTGGTTCAAGATGACAAATATTTTAGTATACAGTATTTTTTTATTTATTGGTTTATTTGGTCGGGACAGTGCATGTTAATGAACATACACTCACCTAAAGGATTATTAGGAACACCAGTTCAATTTCACATTAATGCAATTATCTAAATAACCACTCACATGTCAAGACAATCTCCTGAACTCCAAACTGAATGTCAAAATGGGAAAGAAAGGTGATTTAAGCCATTTTAAGCGTGGCATGGTTGTTGGTGCCAGATGGGCCGGTCTGAGTATTTCACAATCTGTTTAGTTACTGGGATTTTCACGCACAACCATTTCTAGGGTTTACAAAGAATGGTGTGAAAAGGGAAAAACATCCAGTATGCGGCAGTCCTGTCGGCGTAAATGCCTTGTTGATGCTAGAGGTCAGAGGAGAATGGGCCGACTGATTCAAGCTGATAGAAGAGCAACTTTGACTGAAATAACCACTCGTTACAACCGAGGTATGGAGCAAAGCATTTGTGAAGCCACAACACGCACAACCTTAAGGCGGATGGGCTACAACAGCAGAAGACCCCACCGGGTACCACTCATCTCCACTACAAATAGGAAAAAGAGGCTACAATTTGCACGAGCTCACCAAAATTGGACAGTTGAAGACTGGAAAAATGTTGCCTGGTCTGATGAGTCGATTTCTGTTGAGACATTCAGATGGTAGAGTCAGAATTTGGCGTAAACAGAATGAGAACATGGATCCATCATGCCTTGTTACCACTGTGCAGGCTGGTGGTGGTGGTGTAATGATGTGGGGGATGTTTTCTTGGCACACTTTAGGCCCCTTACATGACAATGAGTTCACTGTACTACAATGGCCCCCACAGTCACCAGATCTCAACCCAATAGAGCATCTTTGGGATGTGGTGGAACGGGAGCTTCGTGCCCTGGATGTGCATCCCACAAATCTCCATCAACTGCAAGATGCTATCCTATCAATATGGGCCAACATTTCTAAAGAATGATTTCAGCACCTTGTTGAATCAATGCCACGTAGAATTAAGGCAGTTCTGAAGGCGAAAGGGGGTCAAACACAGTATTAGTATGGTGTTCCTCATAATCCTTTAGGTGAACATGGGTCTCATGCATGTAAACAAGCCACACCGGATTGTAGCCTTGGGCTAATTTGCATCCGTCGTCCCCCATGTGCACTCTCAAACACACTCATTCATCCTGGCCTATTGTACATGTTTTTAGTGGTAGGGGAAACCGGAGAAATTATTGTAAAAAGTATAATTCAGCCACCAGCTATGAAGTCCTGACTAAGATTTTATCTCAAAATCTGGTAATGGTTTCCCAGCATTTCGCAACCTGGAGTCGCCCACTGGTCCCGACTGGTCGCCTGGAGGCATTGGTTTAAGGTTGCAACAGCACCAAGACTTAAAGTTTGTAAAAAACAACACTTAGTGAGTTGGATAAGGCTCAAGGTTACTTCATACGCACTTGTAACTGATTTTTTGTGTGTGTGATTACCTCGCTCTGTTCCTTCGCCTGCGCTGAGAGGCGTCTCTGGAGTGTCAGCCACCATAGTGTGCTTCGTGGTGGGGTAGTGTCTGTGCGGGAAAAGAAAACAACACAATTAATAATTCCAAAACAAAACTCCAGGCTCCTAAACTAAAGTTTATCAAAAACACAAGCCACAAGTGCAAGTCTGCAGCCCCAGGTGCATTTTGTTATTCAGTTACATGTTGGTTCATGTACACACTCACAATTCAAATAAATACATTTTTTTTTTAAAGGACACTACTACTACATCGAACCATTACAAAATTAATAAAAATAGGATAAACTTAGGACCAAGTCAGAAAGAAAATAGACTAAATGATTTGAAAATAGGCTAAATGATTTGATCTTCCAAGTTTCACCAGGCATAGATGAAGAAAAGCAGGATGAACCCGGGTCAAAAAGGGATGGAAAAGTGACCAATAATCGACTAAATTATGCCTAAACTGATTGTAAGCAGCTTCTAAACTGAATAGTGTTGCTCATTATCAGTACGATAGTCATAAATTACAATCACATATTTTCCAAAATAGTCAGAACCAAGTCTAAAAGATCTACAGGTCAAAATCTGGACTAGCTTTGGAGACGTGTTGACCGATAGCATTATATGATCCACCAAACAGAATCAAATATAGTCCGATAAAACACAGTATGTGAAATAAACTGTTGTTACTTACACGTTGCCATATGGTCTCTTCTTGTAGCCTTTGTAGGTCTTCATGTTTAGAGCCATATTGCAGACCTCGCATCTGAAGCATGAGTTATGCCATTTCTGTAACAGAAAAAACAACACACAGGATCAGACACAAAGGGCAGCCATTTATTTCTTCATTAAGAGTTATTAGTTTATTCAGTTTATCTGTCTATGTGCCTGTTTAAAGCAGTGATACGTAGAAGCTTGTCTCTAAGAAGCCACCCATATCTAACATCAAACCATGGCCAATTAATCTAGTTGTTTTGCCATGTGAAAAAAAAAAAAAACTTTTCAAGATGGCAACAAATGACATAATTATAGGGAATCATTTCAAATCACACTTTCTCTAAACAAGTCGCAAAGTTAGTCGCTGGAAGGCTGAAAAGTGCAATTATCGGTCCAATACAGTTGAGGATTGTATTCCGAAGTATTTTGAAGGAAAATCCATTGGGCTTTTTTCCCATATTATCCCCTTGAGGATAATAAAGTTTCCTCAATCTGAGTCAAATTTCTGTAGAGCCCAACACAAAATAAGGGTCTTCACAAATAAAAGCTCAGCGAGGAAAAAAAAAGTGTCCAACTCTTGCACAGAGATCTCCTAAACGCAAGATTTGCATTTTCACAAAAATGTGTGACTTCTGAACCAAAACATTCCTTTGGCAGATTATGTGTCTTCAATCACTGAAAACTGTCCTGGACCCTCAGTGGACTGTCCGAACCGGCTGTGCTGCTGAAATGAATGCCTCTGAGGAAAAAAGGCCTCTGGAAAAGTGCCGACTTTAGAGGCCCCAGAAACATCCTGAAATTCACATTTTAACACCATCCTTTTCCCCAGAAACACCAGTTCCGTGCAAAAAGTCATTACACTTATATTAAATGTAATATTCTTTGGATGCTGGTCTTTGTTGACAATGACAATGACATGAGGGAACCCATGTTGTCATATTGCTTTGCCTGGTTTTATGTTCGTTTTTAGTGGTGACTAACAACACTGTTGTTTGTCTTGAAGATGATGCTTAAAGTCGTTTACAATTCTGTGCATTATTATTAGGATGGTGCTCTCCATTTGCGCTGTGAGTGTCAAGTGGTGCTGAATATACCGTATAAAGTATTCATATTCATTATACATTTCTTAAAAAATGTAATGATGGTATATTCAATAAACAAACATATGTGTTTCATGCCTTTTTTTATATGTCTATAAAAAGTGTGAGGGTGTGAGGGGGCCCCAAGGGCTACTGACATCTTAAGGAGGCCCTGGCGTTGAGTGCAAAAAAAGTGATAAAGATGCTGCAACTCAATTTACGTGGATGCGAGGGCAAAAAAAACACCCCAGTTCTTACCTGGTCCATGCAGATTAGTTTTTCCACGGGGTAAGTGCTTTATTGTCATTGTACAAGCGTACAACGAAATAGTGTTCAGGTGTTAGTCCTGAGCTGCTGCGGCTGAGCCGTGCTGCCACTGTGTCAACCTGACCTGCATGATCTTGGAGATCGGGGAAACTGTAGCACTCGGAAGAAACCTGGCTGAAATGGTGCCCCGCCTCCTGGGTTTGTCCCTGTTTCAGAGCGTGGTGTCCTGCACTGGTCAGCTCCACCTCCTCCTTCCTCTTCCTCCCTCCGCTCCCTCCGCTTCACAACAGTCTTTCACCATCTCCTCGTTAGTCCCTTTTTTGTTTCCTGTAGCTCCTCTCGTGACTCCTCGACTGTGCTGCAGCTGTGAGGGCTCTTGGTGCCTTTAAAAAGCTGCTAAACACTTTCAAACATTTGCTACACATCGGATTCATGTTGAGGAACGCTCTTGTAGCCTGATGAAGATACTGGCGTGAATAGGTGTCCGCTTCTTCCACCGACTCCTCTTTTTGAACCTGCACAGTAAGGGATTATCAATCTGCTCTGGATGCTCTGGATACACCTATGAATCATGTGACCTGTAGCAGGATAGATAACAGCGGTGTAGCTTGACTGTAAGTTTGGTTGGTCAGTTTGGGGCGAAAGCAGCCGGTGACGCCGCCTTGATGTGTCAGTGGGCCCCGGGGCTGAGAGTATAGAGGCCCCATCACACTTTTTTCTAGGCATATAAAAACACCTGCAACACACTTGTTTATTTATTGAAAGTACCATAATGACATTTTTGTTGAAATAATAAGACAAATTATGAACAATTACAAATAATGAATCTATAATAACTTGAACATTTTCTGCTGTAGTGACACCAAATTAGAACAAGTTATCAATTATTGCATTTTAAATTAAAAATGTATTATATTAATCGTCAATAGATTCAGAAAATATGTAATGGTCTGTTGGGTTAAACTGTCAACAAAGTGTAACAGTCCCCACAGACAACAACAAAATACTTTATTGTAACATGTCCTCCAGTTAAGATAAGCACCAACGCTGTATAACTTTACTTGTAGGCCTACCACACCTTCTCCCAAGTAGTTTGATGTCAAGTCATCTTTAATAGCTTCTACATTACCTGCTAGTGACACCAAATTGGCAGTGGCACCATAGCCATTGTGATTTTTTTTAATGATATATACACCTACTCCTTTAGAATTTTCAATCTGAACCTTTTATTGGCATTTTTTATGAAACAGTATGGCTATAAATCTTAAATAACTTCAGTTCTCAACGGTGACCCTACAAACCTTCTACATTTACTCATTTTTAATATACAAACTTTTATGGTCATATATTTATGCATAAGAAATGACAATAATTACGAAATGCTATGGGCTCCCTCCAAAAGTGTGTCCATGAGCAGATGAGGAAGAGGACGAGGCGTTCAAAGCTTTTTTTAATAGTGTAACAATTCACAATGATAAAATACCTACATGCTATGTTCCAGCTTGCACTCGCTATTTAGCACCTGTCTTAATAAATGACTATCAGAAAGTGCATGTGCTCAAGAACTTCATGAGTTGTTGTTACGCTGTTGATATAGTACCGAGGCTGCTTTGATGCTGCTGACTGCATGTGAGATTTTTTTTTTAAAGGGGGGTATTATGTAAAATCGACTTTTTCAAGCTTTATATCATGTTATTATGTCATTCCCTCATTAAACACATGCCTGGAGTGTTGCCTTGGCTCATTCACATATTTTTGAGTAATCAGTAAAAACTTAGACGGCAGCCATTTTAGGTGTAGCTATGCCTCAGTCCTCCTAGGAACGCCCCCACCTCCTGGAGACGCCTCTGGACCTTTTGTCACCAGCCAAGCCAACAACCACTGCTCCTCAGCTCAGCAGAGCCCCCTCCCCGCACAGTAGTGTTGTTTAGATGCCACAGCAGTGTGCTGAAGGGGGCGTGTCGGAAAGCTTCTTAAAGAGACAGAGGCCTATTTCAAGACGTTCAGTACAGCCATTTTGAGAGAGCAATTTTATTCAAGGCAGTTATTTTAATTTACTGCATATACAGACCAACAGAAGGTTACGTCATCATTGTAGTATGCTATAGACTGGTGCTATGTGATTGAAAAAAGCATAATACCCCCTCTTTAAACACAATATTCTGCAGTCCAAGTTTCATATCATGTGACACAATGTCTTTTGCTTAAGGGAATAGGTCTTCTGCTGTGAATCCTGTTTGCCTTGAATAACATGTGCTTCTTGTTTCTCGTGTGGCCTTCAGTAGGGTCTGGCCTCAACAATGCAGTCCTTCTCGTTCCCATCGCTCCCCATCTCTGAGTAGCCCGGTTTGTGGTTCTGAAACTTCAGGGATGGCCAGTAACTCCCCCTCCGCTAGAAACAAAGCAATATTTTCTCCTTAGCTATGAATTGTATTTCTAAATTGGGCTTTTACAGAGCTTACCTGCATGGGGGAAAGCGGTGAAGAAGCAGCTGGGTAGCAACTCATGAAAACAGCGACGACTACCAAGGAAAGAATAAGCACCAGAGCCACGATGATACCAGCGATCAGAGCCAGATTAGGCTGTTCTTTCTTCTTCGATGAGGAGTCTGTTTTTACATCTAAAAATAATAGACCATTTCAAAAGTACATAACATCGGAATGATTATTTGCCTGGGTTACACTTCCTTTTTTACCACTAAAATGTATTATGATAAATATGCATTTTAGAAACTGACCACTGTAATCGCTCAGTTGCATATAACAACTCACCTTTGCCACTCTTTATAATTTTTATTGACCCATCGCCTGGTCCTGAATGAAAATATAAAACCTTATATTGAAATCTATAACAGTGATGTATATTTTGTACTGAATACTAATAAATCTTCCTTACCATCTCTCTTGCAGCCATTTTGCAGAGTCGTTACCCCACTCTTCCCCTCGCTCTCGGAGGAAACAGATGGGTCAATAGAGGTTTCATCCCTGAAATATTCTTCACAGGTTACATCTTCACTCTGCAAAAACAAAAAACATGAGCCTCCTCAGATACAAAATGCATCTAGAATGTATTTTTCTGTACCTCATCAAAACAAGCATAGTCCAACCATTCCTGTCTGTGTCTGTCCATACCGTCTGAGCACCTTGAGTACAGAGAAGTTAGATGAGTGCAGTGAAACTATAAATTACATTTATTTAAACATGTCTATATCACCTCTGTAGCACGTGGCACCAGCTACACCCCAAGGTTTCGTTAGCAGAGTGACAACGCTCACAGCTGTTGTGCTGCAAACATGCTGGAAAAAATGTGAGCAAAGTTAACAACATGCAGGAAACATGTGAGTGTGCATCGTTTAACACAGGAATCTATCGGTATAACTTACTGGGCAGTGCCGTAAATTCAATCGCAGAGTTGTTTTTGATTTTGGAAGGGTCAATATCAACACGGTGGTACTCGTAAATTGTCTGTTTGCCATCTGTAACACACAAAATAACATAAAAAATATTATGATTATGCTCATGTAAACAGTTAAAATAAAAAAGCCCCTTGTTTCGGTCCCTCCCTTTTTAAAAAAATTAAAAAAAAAAAATTCATAACGTCACTGTGCAAGCATGCTCTACATAGGGGCCTCATGGTTGGAATTCTTCATAAAATTGCCACTTCACTGGTGTAAATGTATTGTAATACCAAGCAATAAGAACGAAGAAAAGAAAAACCCATAAAAACCTGTGATAGTGGAAACCTGTTGAGAAGAGCAGACCTAAGACATTTGGAGAGCCCCAAAAGACGATTTGCAGTTTGATCAAGTTTACTTTTATCTATCAATGACCAGGTTAAGGTCCCATTTTAGTGACTATGTTTTCCTTTAGTTTGGTTAATCCATCCATTATCTCTTGGTTTTTGCCTATAATAGATTAGTCCAGATTTAGGGACATTTTAGTGTGTAGTGAACTTGCTTGGTAAACTAAATGGGCGGCGCGGTAGTACAGCAGTTAGGGCTCGTGCTTCACAGCTAGAAGGTCCCGGGTTCGATTCCCACCTGGACGGGGCCTTTCTGTGTGGAGTTTGCATGTTCTCCCCGTGTCTGCGTAGGTTTTCTCCAGGTACTATGGTTTCCCCTACCACTAAAAAACATGTACAATAGGCCAGGATGAATGAGAGTGTGCATGGGGGACGACGGATGCAAATTAGTCCAAGGCTACAATCCGGTGTGGCTTGTTTACATGTATGTTCATGCACTGTCCCGACCAAATAAACCAATATTTTTTTCTTTCCTTTCTTAATCTCTTTTTCATATATATTTTTATTGAATTTTTTACAGTTAAAATCACATTTCTCACTAAACTTTGGTCACCAGCCACACTTGAGGAGAGAGGCGCCATTTAACTTCGACAACTCAAAGCTCAATGGCACAACCATTGTTGGAGATAATACCCAGATACTGTAGGCCAATGGTTCCCAAAGTGGGGTCTGGGGCCCCCTGGGGGGCCTTGGAGACATTACAGGGGGGCCCCAAAGCTTGTCCAGAAAACAAGTACATTGAAAAAAATATATTTTAAAAGGAAAAATACATTTATTCGCTAAAAATGTATTACTTGAAACCAGTTTTAAACCACAGTCATTGCTAGATGTTGCTTTTTATGTAATTTTAGCTGTAAAACAATAAGTAAATTCCAATGAATAGGATAAATTATATTCTATTGGGGGGCCCTGAGATAATTTCGGATCGACAAGGGGCCACGATGTTGCGGACTTTGGGAATGGCTGCTGTAGGCTAATATCCATCCAGCCTGCAATGGCTCAGGATCAGCAGACGATCCAGACCACGGCAAGTTCGATGAGTTTTGCCCGGCATCGAGCGATCACTGGATCACTTCCTGAGGACACCTCCACCGTTTTGCATTGAAATTTCACAAAGAAATGTATGCATTCAGACGTGAGATGATTACCAATGACTATCTGTAACCATCTTACAGTAGAGGATTCCAGGTTACTTCCATTATTTTTTTTACCTTTATTTAACCAGGAAAGTCAAACTGAGATTAAGACCTTCTATTTTAGACATTTTTAGTGGTTGGGGAAACTGGCGCACCCAGAGAAAAGCAACACAGAAACGAGAAGCTCACGCAATCTCCACACGTAAAGGCCCTGAGATCCGGCAACCCAACCCGGGTCCTTCTTGCTTTAAGGCAGGACACTGACCTGGTCCTGGAGCTGTAGAGGTCGTGACCATGAAAGCATCAGCCAGTCCTGCCTTCACTGGATGGTCCGCGGAGCTGATCTTATCTACAGTCAGCGGGATCTAGCAAAAATGCAACTCATTATTAGTAAGTTTGTTAAATGCTTTTAAATCTATAAGGAAACACGTGGCGTTACATTTTTGTAGCTGAATGAAATGGTTCCTGACTTGTGCAGGGCTGCCTGGAAAGTGAACACGCCGTCTTTCTCTCTGCCCTGAAGTCTCACTTTTCCCCACTGCACCACAAACACCTCACCTGGAAAAGATCATTGCACTAAGGTCAGGTCAGTTAAAACCACCACTGACTTCTACAATGTTGAGCAGGTAAAATTCAAAGACAATCTGTTGAGCCTGCAGTACCATTATCTAGATATTGGACAGTGGAGTCTTTGGAAAAGCTGGGGTCAAAGTTTGCCATCAGAGGAGCGATGTACTGAGTGGTCGTCAGCATTCGGTGTGTAATGTCCCCCATGAAGATGAATCCTGGAATCGAGAGTCAAAAATCCATGAGTGACGTCCTTTTAAAAGCTCTTACCACTACAGCCATTGCAATTACTCCTAGAACTGGTACCGAAAGGCAGAAACAGTCCTTTATTTCAATAAAGCTCAGAATTTTGTCGTCATAACTGATCACTATAAAAGATATAATAAACCCATTGAGATTTTAAAGGGACTAGATGCAGGTTGGTCATTTTTATACTCACTACTGCCACCTCAGGTCTTACGCGTAACTGCAGTCTCTATATTAAGCTCAAACATTAACAACTTTTTGAGTGACAGTGCAGGATTTTAGAGGCAGTTGTGGTGAACAGGTCTGGGCTCATTCTACACATTAGGACATGGCTGGAACATGTAGGGGGAGGAAAATACTTAATTTTAACATTTTTAAACTCCCTATAGTCCCTTTAAAATGCAATGTAAGTTCTGATAAAAGTGTGTGAGACATTTTTGCCAGGTAGTTTCTGCTAGTACGCCCCCAGCATGGCGGATTTCTATGGTAATGCTCAATTTATCTATCCTGGATCCAGAACTGAACATGTTCTGACCATTTTTTATTTTTTTAAATTAAAGATATTTCACAACTGTAATGTATCTTTATGCGTAAAGGAATAGGCCACCGTTTTTACATACTGAGATATGTTCTTACCTTAGCTTTGACGAGTTCATTTGTACTTGTCTGGTCTCCACGTGTGCCTTCTGTAACGTAAACACAGCACAGACGGCGTTAGCATTTAGCCTCTCTCTTCTCCTCTATAGCTCCAAACGAGGTGAAGATAGAAGCTACCAAACTCTTCCACGTTTTCCCTTTTTAAATGTGGTTACGTGAAGTGTTACACTATAAAGTATAATTACACAAAATTAAACAATGTGGATTTTCTAAGCGGATAAAAAGGGGAACTATATTGTAAGGCGTAATAATACCAGGAATACTTCGGCATCCGCACAATAAAGTGAAGATATCACTGCGCGGATGCCAAATTACTCCTGGTATTATTACGCCTTACAATATAGTTCCCCTTTTTATCCGCTTAGAAAATCCACATTGTTTAATTTTGTGTAATTATACTTTGTAGCATATTTAAATAGGGAAAACGTGGAAGAGTTTGGTAGCTTCTATCTTCACCTCGTTTGGAGCTATAGAGGAGAAGAGAGAGGCTAAATGCTAACGTCTGTGCTGTGTTTACGTTACGGAAGGCACACGTGGAGACCAGACAGGTACAAATTAACGCGTCAAAACTAAGGTAAGAACAGATCTCAGTATGTAAAAACGGTAGCCTATTCCTTTAATGTCTTAAAACTAAACATGATAACAGCTCTAGTGCAGCAAACATCACAGGTCAAAATGAGCATCTGTCAAGTCCAACCTACCTCCTGTTGCTATGGTGATCTGCCTCAGGAAATGACCATAGAAGGGGAAGTCAAAGGACAGGGCGACTCTCTATATGAAAAACACAGACTTTTTAAAATTCAGATTCTCATTTTTCATGCATATAAATGTGCGTGTGCTGTGTGTAGCTATAGGCAACGTATTATTGGAAATACTGTATGGGTTGCAATAATATGGTTGCAACCCATACTGTACACTAAACTACACAAGAAGCAATAAATATGTTCAGTCCTCGCGATAAAGTGAGCTGTCCAAAAACACAAAGGCAGACTGAACAATTGGACAAAGGTCCTGACGGGGCAGGTCTGTTCCCAGGCAGCACAATTATTTGGCTTGACTCAGAAAACATTACAAATATGGGCTGGAGACACAGTTGTTTGGCGAGACCGTGTGAAGGAGTGATTCATGAAGCCTTGTTTGCATGCAGTGTCACCAATCATTATCTCCACCTATAGTACAGTAATGTTTTTGCTGGCACCACTTTCTTTGTTCATGGGTAACATTACCATAACAAGATCACAACAGAACACTATATTGAATTTGAAGATGAAAGGTATTAATTATGTCTATGCAGAAACTGAAAAACGAATTCAGTATGAATGTGGACCAAGGAACTTATAACACAATCCTATAATGAGGTAGAACTTAATTTGCTACAATCACACACAATGTTTCTCTAGTTTTAGAATAAAACAGTTGATAAAAATGATGTAATAATAATAATATTTAATGCAAAATGCAAATTTGATACTATACTGTATGGCAAATGAACGCACATAAATTGTAGCAAACAGGGATTTAACTTATTGCTCTGTGTTATTCAAGTGTGCAACTGAACTACAACAGACTAAGTAATTGCTATTAAGTATATTCATAAAAGTACTAATATGATTTATTTGCATAGTGCTTTTCAAGACACTCAATGACGCCAAATGTTGTCGATCATTTTATGTGTTTTAAATTTGTGTCATGCTGTTGCTGTGAGGCACATTGAGTTGTCTGTGAAATGAAATGTGCCATACAAATACGATTATATTGTTTGTGGATTCTTTTTAATAGTGCAACTATAGGAATCTTACCGCAGCTTGCTTGTGTGCGTTTGACAGGATGCCGTGGAGTCTCACTTGCCCGTGCCTGAGGTCAGCCATGTCCACCCAAAGATCCCGTGTGCGCTGGTCGTTTGGGCCGAAGCTCCTCCATGTGTAATATTTCCCTGAATCCTCCTGCCCACACAGAAAACACCAAAAAGCAGAGGCTGTTATTGTGCTACCACGTCATACAGGTGCTAAAATCCACCAAATTACATGTTAACTCTGATATGCTTATACAAGTGAGTTTTCCATAAAGGGCACTGGGTAATGTTTAAATATATTAGACTCAAAGCACTGCCAAGACTACCTGTGCCCAGAATTTTATGCAACACACCTGGTCAGGATTATAGCTGAAGGATAAACGTATGTTTCTGTCCCAGACATGAGACAAACTGCAGAAATGCCCACACAGCCCAGGAATCTAACTCTGGCTAACACTCTTGCTTTGAGTGTTAGCCATTTAGCCTTTGTGCCAAGTAATCAGACCGCTTTCTCTGGCCACGTAACATAAACATGCTGTAACTATCGAACGGGATATTCTTAAAGCTTTTCTGTTTGCTTAGTGATATCCAGGTATCTATTTTGGTCAGACCGTGCTTTATGTTTCATGCATTTAAAAGACAAGGCAAGGCAAGTTTATCTATAGAGCACAATTCATACACAATGCAATTCAAAGCGCTTTACAGTTGCATAAAATTACAAGACAGCAGATAAAATCAATCCATAAAACATCAACATAAAAAGGTAATAATTACAGTAAAAGGCAGATAAAATATACTTTCAGTTGTCATATGCACGGGTAAAAATAACTGTTTTAAGCCTAGATTTGAACATTGTCAGAGTTGAGGCCTGTCTCACATCCTCATGAAGGCTGTTCCAGATTTTAGCAGCATGAAACTGAAACACAGCCTCACTGTGTTTATTATTGATTCTGGGAACCACCAGGAGACCCCTCCCTGAAGTTCTCAGGGCCCGAGATGGTTCATAATGGCTCTAACATGTCAGAGATGTACTTTGGTGCTAAACCATGATGGTCATATCAAACAAAGGCATAGGTGACTCACCACTACACGTGTCAGGTTGTTGGACAGTGTCTCAATGGTCACACCAGGCCCCAAAACTGCTCTGTTCATCCTGGGATGTCCGGCAAGTGAACTCTGGTGAAGTTTACTGCTTGTCTCTCCTTGGTACTTGGTGATCACTGTGTAGAAATTGCCTGTACAAAACAAATGTATTTAACTTTGGATAGGATAGCTGCAAATGTATTTCAGTTTCATAACAAAAAGTGATTTATTTGAGCAACTAAAACACACCAATATTGGAAAGGTTTCTCCAAGAATAATATTGTGTTGTTGTGGTTCGGCACATGAAGAAAAAGCAATTTGTTTAAGGTTAATGCTGCGGCAATTTTCGAGAAAAGACAGAAATCTAACACAATAAGAAGTATCATATTATGCAAACAGAATGTTTTATGAGCACACTGAGGTAGGTAGGGTTGGTGTTAAAGTCTTTGGGTGTTGTAATTGACTATTTGTCTCCACTTTCAACCACAAAGAATAGGATTTCACTGTGGGGTTTAAACCATTGAGTTTGTTTATGCTCGCATCAGATTCTCAATGGGGGTAAAGTGTATGTCATCATGATTCATGCACAACCTCCTAGAAAGTCAAAGGAGGTGAAGTACTGCGTCAACAAAACACAACAATCATGATTTTTTTTTTTTTTTAACGAAACTAAAACTTAATAGGCACCTTTCTACAACTATATACACTTTGGGTTTAAAATGTTTTTTTTTTTAAACGCAGATACTCTTTTACAGAATGACAGTTACCAATATACTTCAATGCAGTTACCCCGGAGACGGTAGATTGCGACTCTTTCTATCACTTTACTGCACGCTGCGTAGCTCTGACGTCACCGAGGCTATATAAACCCATGTCGCCTGCTCGTTCTACGCAGGGTGTTTTTTCTAACCCTAAATCCGGGTTACTCCCTGTACTAAACGTTTGCTGTTTTTCTCTGGGGCTTTCAGTAAGCTACAGGGAGGTTTCCGAGTTGACACGGTGACAAAAGGGCGTAAAAAAGTCCAAGAACATCACCCTGTGAAGTTCAGTTCCCGGTCGGAGGCACCGTGAATTATGCCGTGGTCAGTTAAGTCTGCCGCGAAGAGTTCGTCTCTGTTGCTCCGGTGCTCTCTGTCGGGGCATGTCTCAACTGAACAGAGCAAACTGAGCAGGGCCAGCCTCACGGACCCCTTCATGGTCCGGTGTGGCAGCCTACGCTCAGACATCCCTCCACTGATCCAAACGGTCACATTTTTTACCCGTTTTTACACGTGGTTTTCCATGTTACTGTCTTTTAAGCTAGGGCTAACGCAGCACTTGCACACCTGCTGCTAATTTCCGTAGACTTGGACCATGCTTAAACTGTTAACTGCCTTAACTTTTACTATTTACTTGTTTACTCCTTGGTTACGCGAAGATAATAAATATGCGAATTCAATTGTTTTGTGGTGGTCCTAGTTTGAAGTAAATGTATGGTTTTATGGTTATCGGCAAAGTTATGAACCTTTGAAATCAAGAGGAGAGTTTCTATTATCCTCTAACCTGAACCAAGCGCATTTTCTCCAGTTCGGCTTTACCCAAACCTAAACGCTTTTTGACTGGAGAGCAACAGTGTAATGCAATGGCCGCTGGCTGCTCTGCTTTGTGACCGCAAACACTGGAGGCCGCCATTGCTCTTCCATTGCTGTAGTACCTCCATTTGGCCGCTAGGCCCCCATTGAAAAGCATTGGACTTTAGACACGTTAAAAACAACTTTAATGCCTGGTTTCAATTTTTTCAACACTTAATATGGCTACATATTCCTCCTGAGATAACGCTGGGTTAGTCAAAAAAATTGAAACCAGGCTGGTTTTCGAAATATTTTTTTTTTAATCTCCTACTTAACGGAGGTCGGACTGTTGGCATTGGAGCTGCGCGAGCTACACGTCACGCAAGGGCCGAGTTTACAGTGAGATCCCGCCCTTTTGCCCTTATTAGGAACATGCTTCGTCAGAGCTGGGGAGGAGGAGTCTGTAAATCCGCCATGATTTCCCCCTCGAAAGTGGTCATTATGGTAAACGGGGAGGAGTGAGGAGGAGCTGTCTATTCTTTTTAACAGTCTATGGTGTAATGCTTCATTTGAAAGCTAAGATCTACAAAAGTGATCGAAACTTTGTCACGTTTTTGTCGAGTTTTGTCACATTGTTGAGCTTTTGTCATGTTTTTGTTGCATTTTTGTCACTTTTTGCGACTTTTCCAGCACATTTTGTGTTTTCATCCTCGTTTTAGTCACTATTTGACGCTTTTAGGTTTGGGTAAAGCCAAACTGGTGAAAATTTGCAAAAAAAACAAAACGTTCCCATCAGTTGTTGAATGCAATTAATGACCTAGGGCGTTTTTATCGCGCCCTTTCATCATGTGAATTTTAAATCCTAAATTCCAGAGTCTTGAACATTATTTGTTCAGCATGGTTAACAGAAAACAAGGGGGGAATTTTGCCTAATTCAGAGCATTTGTTTGAAAACAAAATGAAAATGTTAATTTTGATTGAAAATGACTTCTGGCGTTGGCCACAGTTTCTCTGCAATTTCCACAATGCAGATCATGAAGTTCTTGTATAGTGATTGGTTCCTTAACAGACAGTATCTATTTGGGAGCAGAACCTCCTGGCAGCAGTGCCCTTTGCCAAACTCCCGGAGTCCAGTCCTAACTCTGCGTGGGATGTTGGTGAGACCTGTTTGAATCATTATGAAGTTACGATTTAAATGGGACGCCAACCATATGTTTGAAATTTGCAACGCATAACAAAATTCAGTGTTTCTCAAACATTTCACATCAAGTATGACCTTGGAAGATCTAGCCTACTCCCTTTTTCTTTCAAAGAGCTGATCTTGGACAACTTAAACAACAAAAGAACACAATGTCTATTGCAATGTTTTTCAACCTTTTTTGAGCCAAGGCACATTTTGTTGAAAAAATCATGAGGCACACCAACAGCAGAAAATGTGTCTTGAATAGGAACACCATATAGTCTCGCTAGCCACAATGCCACTGTCACCGCCACCTGTCGCATTCATGCATCACTAATTCTCTTGTCTCAAAAGAAATGAGCTACCTGCGGCCACTTACTGATATGGAAAAGTATTACATGGCGACTGTCGATCACTAGACAGCACAGACACTCGAAAACGACACGTTATTTGCGGATAATAATTAATTTGTTTAAAAAAAATATTTTTTCAGACCCACTAGGTGAAATTGGATAATTTCCCAGACAGTAGCTCACGGCACAGTGGTTGAAAAACACTGGTCTATTGGGCTGCACTATTTATTTAAGCGCATTGCCCTGTGCGTAAAATGCGTGGTTTAAATTTGCCCTGTCTATTTCTGTAGAAAAAACACTATGAAAAACCTACTTGAGAATAAAATCATGACTAAAACTTTTTTTAAAACGCATCTTAATTAGGACTCCAAAAGCTGTCTAGTCATGCATCTTTTAGTTGCCTATACGTCATTGTTTTTCTCCACCCGCCCATAAAGTTATGCGTCAAGGAGTTTGTGGCAACTCAGAAATAATAACCTTATCATTGTCGATCACACAATCCGCCCGTTTACAGCATCTATGAGGTAAGGTTGTGAGCGCTGTTGAAGCGTTCTAAGCTGGGAGGAGCACAGACCATGATTATAAATGCCGTTTTGTTTTGGTTTCCCAGCTTCTTGACTGTCAGTCGTGTTGAGGCCTCTGGCAAAAGGCCTGAGCTGTGAGGTGGGAGTCATGTCTGGACAGCAAAGGAGGAGGTGACAGAGTTCAGAAAACCTTAAGCGAATTAATAATTTCAAGGTTTTAGTACTTGTACTCCTTAAATATAAAACATCATCATGACCATAGATGAGAAATTAAAACCACTGTAGAGTCCAATGGTTACTGTCTTGATAATGGGGAGCAATATTTCACAAATTGGAAGAGCTTTGCAGTAGTTGCAGTTGCATGACAAAGGTAATTTGGATCACATAGCTACTGTTTCATGAAGCACTGAACCACAGCCTCTGATTATATATATTTTTTCAATTGGTGCACAAACTATATCAAATCCTGAGGTATCCAGTGAGGTACCTCATTCGGGTCGCTCCCCTCCTTCTGGGCTGCCTGGCTAGAGATTTGTGCACTGTCTGACCTACAGGTAAGCGAGGTCGGACTCTCGTTTCCTTTTCTCATTGGGACACTATAGGCCATTGGTTCTCAGAGGGGATACTGTCGGGACCCACCCGAATCCTATTATGGGAATCCATGACCTAAATAAGAATTGAATGTCTAATATATCAAGTGAAATACTGTTTTCCCCCACAAATTATAGTAGCAAACAACCTATAAAACTGAAATTATGACCAAAACAACAGTTGTTTTTGTTTTTTTTAATAGAAGATGAATACCAGAGGTGGGTAGAGTAGCCAAACTATTTACTCAAGTAAGAGTAATGTTACTTTAAAATGTTTTTACTCAAGTAGAAGTAAAAAGCAGTGGCCCAAATATGAACTCAAATAAGAATGAAAAAGCTCTTATACTGTATGTTACTTGAGTAGGCCAACTGAGTAACAGCGTAAAAGTTGCATTAATGATTCAGTCGTGAGATTATGAGAAACAAAACATGAGCTTCCATGAAATCAAATTTAAAAAAAATCATTTTATACGTCAAAATTAAGATTTGCCACTTAAAGATTTACTCACAGTGGCACAAGGTACTCTTATTTCGACACAAGTAAGAGTACAGATACTTCATTTTAATATTACTCAAGGAAAAGTAAACAGTACTGTATGAAAAAATGACTTACAAAAGTACAGTTACTTCAACAAATTACTTAAGTGTATGTACTTGAGTAAATGTAACGGTGTACTACCCACCTTTTGTTTGTAGGAGCAGTTGCCTTGACCAAAGCAGAATTAATGGTAAATTCACTGATATATAATGGTGGTCAGATAATTTGCACGTTGTCTTACTCAAGTAATTTTCTGTGCACTTACACTTCTACTTTAGATCATTTTGAATCTACTTGAGTGAAAGTTCAAAGCACTTTCACTTTTCCCTGATCCTTTTTTTTTTATAGCGTTCACCGAGGTCTCCTATTGTTGGATCAAACCTGGTCTTGTTTAGCCTGGTCACCAAATACTTGATTTCCAACTTGAACTGTCTAAAGAATGTTTTATGCTTGATGTTTTCTTCTATTGTCATCAGCGTAAACTCAACCCACAAGTCTTTATTGTTGAGCCAAATTGTCACAGTGAACATCAGAAGTTGTCACAAACAATATTTTAGTTTTATTTTGGTTTTGGCCCAAAGTATTTTACTCCACATGGTGACCGGTGTGACACGCTCCCAGCTAAACGAAAGCAAATGTAGGCGCAGATGTTTGGCCAGAGAATGACCTGTGCCCACTCTTTTAGGATCTACCAAACCACGGCATTTGGATGTTTTTTTCTGTGAGCGGTCAGCAGGCGGGCACACCCTTCCTGAGCAGGGACTGGCATGGTCCCTATAACATCAGCCACAGTGGACAATTACAGTATAAATCTATGCAAGAGGAGCAAGTTTAGCTCCACATGGGAGCTTTAGAGTTTGCTTCCTCTAAGATGTGAATGTGCTTCTTACGCACGCTGAAATAGGCTGGAGAGTTGTATTTTTACGCAGGTTTTTATGGTATAATACAGCAGCGATCAGGAAGTATAACATTATGACCACTGACATCTGAAGTGGATAAGAGCTGTTATGGATTTTCAGGCCAATGCCATGATGAAGACGTCGAAACGCAAAACTTTAGTCTACCTTTTGCATACATTGTGGACTCGGATTTCTTGCTTTCCTGCCTCCACAGTAATAGTATGGTATTTAGCAAGCTTGTTTTCTGCTCTAATTATACAATTGGAAATAGAATGGGCCAATCGGTGTATCAATCAATCAATGGTTTTGTATAGCCCAATATCACAACAGGAGTTGCCTCAAAGGGCTGCACTAAACATTAGGGAAATGAAACAAAACTGAAATTGCCTGGACTTTACAATGTAAAGTCCAGGCAAATGAAGTATCCAGGCAAACATAAATATTATGTCCAATTAAATATCAGGAGCAGGTGGTAACGAGCCCGTGGGTGTCCCCCGTCCTTAGACTCTCCCGCACGGCGAGAAAAAACTCAAAAAGCCAGCGGGAGAACCACAGATGGACAGATCCACTCCCATGTACAGACAGGCTATAGAGATCCAGGGCCGATGGAGTCCCTCAACAGACGGGCCAAGATCACAGAACGTCCAGTCCTTGTTCTTGTGCGACCCATGTTGGCGGGGTTCCTCCATTCAGTGGGGTTCCTCCGTGTTTATGTGGACGAGCAGACTCATCGTGTGGAGCAGATAATGAGTAGCAGATATATTTGCTCTCTGCATTTTGATGGCCCGTCCGAGAGAGACGAGCTGATGCAGTATGAGCTACGCCTCAGATGTGGAGTTATCTAGAAAGCAACAACGATGTAAACGAAAAGCCCCAGCATGCGAACCCAAACATGGGGGGAAAAAGGCTTTTAACGGATCTAAGCCACGGAGAAGACTCATCCATTGACACTAGATTGAATGGGGCTCATCATTACAAGATCCTGCAGCTCCACTAACTGACAACAAAATCGTGTATCATAGCACCTCATATGAATGTAAGTCAGCACACAGGTAAATGCAGATTGTTTGTCTAGCTTTGTGAAGTTGGCTATTTGGAATTCATACATTGTATTTACACATGCTGGTCCCCTTATTTGTACTTGGTTTAGACCTGGGGTTGTCACTTATTTTTCTCTAATGTAGATTTTGCTAGTTGTAAGTGTTAAATCGCTATTTATCATATGGGGTCATGCTGCACATCACTGTCGTATACTGTAGCTCTCACACACTCGCTCTCGGGCACTGAATTTTGGCTTGCGTATCAGTATGACGCACAACGGAGGGTATTTATCCCTCTTTCTGTGGAAGCATAGGCAGACTTGAATGGTTAGACGGCGCAATTTCTCGAGTTCATGTCTCCGATGCCCACAATGATGGTAAATAAACTTGCATAAGACATCCAGACCCCGGCCTATTTTTCATCTATCCTCTCAGACGCCATTGTTTCTTCTCTAACAGTAAGAGTTTCATCAAAATTGTATGGGACAGTTTAAAGAGAAAGTCATTATTCAATGTCAAATATTTGTTCTACTTTATTGTTTGATGAAGACACAGAACAGACTGAAGGGTCAAAATTGCATTTCGTGTAATTTTTTGGCAGGTCCCGTATTGACTCATCCCACATTCAAATCCCCTAAAACTCCTGCGTGTTTAGCTATCACCTCACACTCTCGGACAACAACATCCTGCCTTGTGAAACACCATTGGTTTGCAACTCTCTTATTTCATTCACTTAATCTTTGGGCTTTCTGTGACCCGGTGCTGTCAGCGGGACGGGGCGCAGGAGACCAAACACAGGCCAGCGGTTGTACACAAATCATTTTCTACTCAGCGGCTTAAAGTTTTTTCAGACAGGCTGAGATCATGAACACAGCTCCCCCAGGAACCAAACTGATTCCTTTTTAAGTGAAAGAAATTCAGTTAATAATGCCTTTTGACAAGACAGATAAGGACTCTATTGGTGCTATAATCCTTGTGTAGATCTGGTTTAGATCTAGGTTTGTGGTTAGGAGAACCTAGATGGGAGGATTTGTCCATTGTTTATGCTTTGGATTGAAGGGGAAAACCAGAGCTTGTGGAGGAAACCCATCCAGACCAAGGTCTATACAGGTAGCAGCAAGTCAAATGTAATGCTTATTAATGCTATTTTAATGTAAGTACTATATACTTGTGCTGAAAGCACAAAAATCAGTGCATATTTCATGTCTTAAGATTTGTAAATATTCCATAAAGATAAGCAAATTGGACAAAACAGGCAACGTTTAGGGAAAAAAGTGCAGTTGAATGTGTTTCCCCCGACAATTAGTAAAAAGTAGTTGAGTAATGTAATTTATTTCCCAAGAAATGAAGATTTAGTGTCAGTTTGAATCCAGTTTAATGCTTTTAATGCCTTTTTTTGCTGTAGATAATTAATGGATGGATGGATTTGCTTGATGACCTAACCTATTTAAATTTGGCTGCCTTTAGTTAACATCTAAAACTGGGGTCTCCAAGTAAATTTCCCTGGGGACCAGAATATATCGGGAGTCTATTGCCAAGGTCTATAAACAAAAGCTCCAGTAAAGTATGTTTTAATTTTAAGCTTTTTTCAATAAATGAATATTAATGATCCCGACAGGACTGTAGCCTCATAAAAATGGCTTACAATTGTATTGCACTTTTACAAGCCGGTGTCAAACGTTTTTGTTACACTGTAGTCATTATTTATTCACTCCACACTCTGTGGTGGTAAGCTACTATTGTAGCCACAGCCGCACTGGGGCAGACTGTCCATTTACCACTTGGCTATAATGTGTTGTTTGGAGGCCCCTGATCTCAAATCTGAAGACGAGACGGAGACGTCCCCGCTCCATCAAAATCCAGTTTGATACTTTTTAATGACCTTTAAAGCCTTGATTTTGGCACAGTTCATTTAAGGACTTTTGAAACCCCACAGGAACCCTGAGTTAGGTCTCATTGCAAAGACACATCTTTGTTCATGTTTTAGGTATTTTCAACAATAGGTATCTGTATCTGTAAAGAATAAATGCTTGTATTTTATTCTATTAATTGGGTGAACTGTTATGTGGTGTGGCTTAAAGACCTATATTTTGGTACAGATCATTTAATGACTTCTAATGCTCAGCGAAAACCTACAAACACGGGATTAACATGCAAACTTCACACAAGTCTCACAAGGTCTGGGAATCAAACCTGGGACCATCATGAGCGCTAACAACTCACTCTGTCTATTTCTTTGCTTTGATCCACTTTAATGTTTAGTCTTTTTCATCCCTATATAGTTCTTGTTCAAACTTGGCTTTTGTCCTGTTGACAAAGTTATATCGCCTTATCTTCTCTGTTTTTCGTTCCTTTTTTAGTGATTTACCCCACGGTTTGTCCTGAGATCATGTGGGCTACACAGACTCCCTCAGGGCTACAGTCGTTTTTAAACACTTGTAAAAATACACTTCATAATGATTTTTGACAGCACAGATAAGGAGCATCAGCTGTACGGATCATGGGGTTAAGTTCGACAGCTGACCCATATGTTGCAAGTGTTGTTCTGCAGACGAATGGGAGAAGGTGATTGCACTTGAACGTCCAGGAAATACATGTCAAAGCATTTGTTTTCAATTTAGTTGTGTGAATCAGGAATCCCTATTCGGTGCTTTCAGTAATTAATGACTATTTGTCATTCAATGGGACTATGGCTGGTTTTCATTTAGACTTTATTTTATTTAAAGTCACGCCTTGGTGTTATTAAGAGAATTTATTTTAGTGGAATCCATATTTAGTTTTTGTTTAGTCTTTCTTTTCTTTTTTTTGCAGAACTAGTCAATCATTGGTGTGGTCCTTATTTAGATTTTCCAAATTTAGACATAATAATATATATAATAGTTCTGCCATCATTTTAAAGGTATTAAAGGTGCACTAGATTGTTTGTGTAAGAAAATCTTCATATTAGCCTATTCAACTCGCCCAGACACGGGAAGAACAGGCAAACTCCAGCCATCCCAGGCGAAGGTTCTTCTTCATCATCTGTAGTTGAAGTGTGAGATGTTTCACCTCTCATCCAAGAAGCTTCATCAGGGACATTAAAGTACTCTGACCACAGGCGGACTAAATATAGACCACTTTGTCCTAGTCCCACCCCTTTTTGGTAACTGCTTGCAATGGGTGCTTCACGCGCGCTCCCTGCGTCTCCAGCAGAGCAACGGTAAAAGCTGGAGACGGTAGGTGCAGGAGAGATCGCTCCAATGTTCAGTTTACTTTTAACAATATTTTTATGCCAAATTAATGATATCTTTTACTTCTTACATGTAAATTTGTGTCACTAGACTGTAATTTGTAAATATCCCCTGTGAAAATGTTGAAATTACCACTTAGTTATATTTTATTATCTTACCAGTTAGAGCGTTAGGCAGCTGACCGCCCGTCCAGGAGCTTTCTTGTAATATTTGTGTTTATCCTTGTCCCGTACAGACCCTTGCTTGCAGTTGTCCCCACCCTGATGGACCTTCGTTTGTGTTTTGTGGTTCAGATCACAGTAAAAACCATCATAACTGCAGTCCTGAGTCCGTGGCCTCTCTACACACTTACACCGGTCACACTGGTGAATACAAAGGCTACTCTGTGAGCCCTCGCATTTGAACGAACTCGTCCTAGGGCGTTGAACGCAGCGACTCCCCGTTCGCTCCAGATCATCTACACAAGTGGGACATTAAAAGTTATTAAAAACTTTCTAATAGAAAGTACTACTCTCAACCTTTGGAACTCACTTAACACTTGTTTATCGACAGGTTGAGAGTATCCTTTGAATAAAAAGGGGCGGGTCCAGGACAGGCTAACCCCTCCCAGTGGTCTATATTTAGTCCACCTGTGGTCAGAATTTTTTATGTCGCTGACGAAGCTTGAAAGCCAAAACGTCCTACACTTCAACCACAGAGTACAGATGATATCTCAAGAACCTTCGTCTAGGATCTAGACAAAAAGGCTCGAGAGAACTAGCCACGCCTCCATCTTTGTACAGGTTCAGACTTGTTTTAGTAAATAAGTCAGTAAGCGCTTTATTTGTTATTGTACAACAGTGCAACGAAACTGTGTGCAGGTGTTAATCCATTTTATTCTCCAGTGAACGTCCATTTTTCAGAACACTAGTTGTAAGCATGTGTGGCTTAGCTGTGAGTCTTGCCCGGATACCTTAAAAAGCTGCTTCTTTCAGGACCATTATGGGCTGGAAAACAATCCGCCGAACCCCACAAAAACACGGCAAAAACGCACAAAAGCATCCAGTAAATCCAAATACAGACTATATGTGTTGATTTGAGCTTAGTCTAGCCGTTTTTTTTTCAGTCTGGGTTTTCATGCCCTGAGCCTCAAAGTCCTGAGCTGGACCTATCCTTCTTCAAGCCTGGGCAAGCCCTAGTTTTGCCCTAGTATAACTCTATTTCAACAGTTTATAATGAACTGCTCCTCAGTGGAAATTCTCTACGTCCGCAACTCATCACCCTAGCTTCCCAGATGCCCTTTAAGCCTCAGTGCTGGACTTGCTGTGAGGCTGAACCTAATTTTAAACCTGAAACTGGCTGTTTGTGGGCTGTTGTTTAGACTTGGCCGCATTTTTGTGGAAGAGGGTATTTTTATTTTACACTTTACAATAAACTGCCTCTTCAGTGCATAGAACAAACAAAAAGGGGCACGGCGCGCTCATTTGATGCTCCATAAATGCTCCCTCTAAACCCTGGTTTTACTGCTAACTTTAAATGAGAAACGAGACAAAGCCATGTAAAATTTATACAACTTTTCCCCCCCCAGTTCATTCATATATTTGACAAGCAAGTTACACCTGCTTAGTCCTTTATTTTATGATTATTTAGCAAAACTGCAAGCAAACATGCAGCATTTCATCATGACACATTGAAGATCGTGTGAAGCAAGTAAGAAAGCTGCACTGGTGGATTAGAACTTTAAATAGTTATAGAGGTACTCACTTGTTTGTTGTTTTGCCATAAACCCGGGTAGCTCCGACTGAAGGAGGCAGGCGAGTAGCATCATCAATCGGAAACACATTTTGAGAAAATGATTTAAAAAGTAACAAATTGTTTTAAAAATGGATTATCGATAGGTCTTCAACTCTCCTCTCTGTCTGTGTACGTCTGTACTTTTGAAAACAGTCCCTGCTCGTCTTGGCTCACAGCACGAACTACACCCTCCCTCCCTCTCTCCTCCTCGGAGCTGCCCCGGCGTCTCCATGGTGATTACAAAGACGAGCCGATTGGACAGAGAGGAGGAAGATAACAGTGAGTGTTCAAGGAAATGGTAGATTATGTGATTTATGTAATTGTTTTTATTCGGTTGGTGGTTTGATAATGAATCCCGACAATTTCAGAGTCTTTAAAATTAAGAATGGACTGGGAAGGAGACAGTTAGGACGTACAAGGAGGTCAATGATAAGCCTGTGTTCAATAATGACTTAAAGTGCATATTATATTAGACTAATTTTTTGCTAAAACATAGTTAACACAATTATATTTAAGATTTAGCTAAAAATTGTACCCAGCTTTCTTATACCCAACTATAAACATCACCATTATTGTGATGTTTATAGTTTCACTTCCTTATTGGACAGCGACAGGAAGTGACATAGATAGAGGACAACAATTTCAAACTGTTGCCGTGCCAACCATATTATGTCAATGGGAAATTAGTCAAACTGCTGTGGAACTTTACCTTTATCTATGTCACTTCCTGTCAGCAGCTTAAAAATTCAAATAAAAATAACTTTTCTGCCCAACATTTCTTCATTAAAACTGCTGCTTCAATGAAATAAAATTATAATTATTTACTATTTTACAATAGATGTTACCCATCTGAATACATAATATATTCAAAAGCATTACAAACCTGTCATATGCACTTTTAAGAGGGGCAAAAACGTTTTAATGGAAATTTAACTGGAGCCAGGAACTTCCGGAACCAGCAGCCATTTCCTTACGGTTTCAGGAAGAAGTCGGCTGCACTAAGTCCATTCTTATTTTTACAGTCTATGGTCTGATGGCGCAGACTGGCAGCTTTAATCGCAGGGCCGCTCTATAGCTATCGTATCTTCCCACCACCACTGAATATGAAGTAAATCAATAATGCAATTTAAAGCGGTTTTGAGCATTAGAAAAAACGCTATTTAAAGGAGCTGTATCATGCTATTTTAGCCATTTCAAAGTAAAGTATAGGCATTTATATGATATACTGTACCTCTATCACTATGGAGTACTCATTTTTGAGAGAAATATAAGTATTTTTGGGGGGTATTTTTCAAACCCGGAAGACAAAAACGCTTCGATTCAGTTAACTCCGCCCCTCTCTCCGCTCATTCCACATTCACAGTATTATAAATATAAACATCGCTGCAAAAAGTGAAGTTACTTCACATAATGCAGTTATAAGGAGTTGACATGTGCAACACAGTTTCATAAATGGCTAACACACACAGGCTAACACGCGTTTTGATTGACTCACCGCTCAGTCTGGCCTCCCCATCGGGTTATGAGATCGCGTTGGTTATAAAAGTTAATCTACTTTGATTCTGGCCAAGGTTCACCAAGCATCCATCAGGTTGGTTGATATAGTCGCTGAATCCCGGAAAGAAATTCCAACTTCTGGCGAGTGCACTCTTCTTTAGGAAGGTTGAATAGTCCTTTTCCTCTCGTAGCCAAACGCGCATCCGTGGCATTATCGTTCGGTAAGAAAAAAAAACAGGCGGTGAGAGAGAGAAAGAGCTAAGTCTTCAAAACAACACTTTTGCTTGGATCCATGGATCCTCCGGCCATGGGTGCGTTTGTTTAGCCTCGTGGGACAGCACAGACGCATCGGAGAGTTCTTTTTTTTATTTATTTTTTTTTTTTTTTATTGCTCTCTTACAACAACCAAAATGAAAAAGCTGTTTTATAAATAAAAATCAGGCCGTAAGGCATTACATTACAGACGTAGAGCACTTCCGTTCCTTTGTGACGACACAACTGAACAGCTCAGTCGTTTACCAGGAGAGGGTGGAGCAGCTGCTCAGAGAGCAGGATTCAGGAGGATTACTTAGAACTGCGTGAATGAAGCCAAAAACCGCTCTGGGGGTGTTTTTGATAAGGAAATAGCATAACAACATGGCTAAAAGCTCCAAAAAGTCGATTTTGCATGATATAGGACCTTTGAAACCTAATGGTCACACAAAAGCATTCTGACTGTGATTTTTTATTCTGCTTTGACTCTAGTCCGATTAGGTTCATTAGGTCTTCTAAAAACCTAAAACCTGAGGAAGGCCACAGTTGTAGCCGAAACCGTCAGGTGCGAAACTAACACTAAGGTCTGGCTATAAGAAAAAAAATAACATAGCTGCTTTGACTCTGTGGACATTGCTGTCAACAACATAACCAAATTTTGCCCATTTGTTTTGGATGACGACGGCATTCATACAGCTCACTCTCACCCTGGCTACAGATACAGAACATCATAGTGATACAAAATGCAACAAAAACAAGACAAAAGGTTCCTCTGACTCATCATTCCTCGTTCAAAAGTGAGTGAGCTGTTTTAAAAGAATTCATGTTTCAATATTTCTACCCCTTTCAACGTTCCCAAAACACAGCATGGCACCACCCACAGCTCAGACCCACAGCGGAGTGAGAAGTGACATTTTAGATTAAACATGGTGGCTGTGATGCTAACAACTCCCAGCTTTGAAATCAGATGTCGTTAGTACAATGCAGCTCTCCGTAATGTTTGTATATAACATTTCAGAACACATTTTCTGTATTGTGAGAACAGCAACATCCCCACCCGGTGTGTGGCTCCACCAGCTAAGCTTTATTTGTTCGGTTTCATTTGCAGTGGTTACGCAAAAAGCCCTGTTTTTCGTAGTCGACAGAGGTTTTACTAGTGTTGTGGCTGTCTCCGGACCACTCCTCAAAACCAAACCTTTTTATCATTTTCATCTGCTTTGAGACCAAACAAGAGAAAACTTTAGTTTGAAAAAAAGACAACAAAAAACTGAAAGTGTCGCCCTTGTTAGACGCACAGCAAAGACAACTATTAGTGCAGTCTCCTATAAACAGTTCATATACCATTGTATACAGTAGAAGCCCAGCCCACACCTAAAATGCTACTTCACGACTTTTCTTCCACCACTTCAGACCAGGAACAGCCCACAAGAGCTGCAGTTTTGGAGATGCTCTGACCCAGGCGTCCTGCCATTACATTATTTTAAGATCATGAAATTAGAGACCAACTTTGATCATGTGGTGCTGTGGAAACATCTAAAGCTCGACTACTGTTGTCTGTTCTTTGTGACTCGTCCGTGTGGTTACTGTAGATTGTAATGTTGGTTTTGTCTGGCTTTCTCTGTCTGATAATTGAGTTTCTGAGATTCTCTCGTCATAGGCAGCTGCCAATTTGACCTTGGGACACAAGTTATTTTCAAACTGTTGCATCATACAGTAGCGCAGGGGCGTCCAAGTCACAGCTCGGTAGCCAGATATGAAACTTACACCAGTTTTTGTCAGCCCAGTAACTGAAAAGCCTATTTCAGTATCAGTCAAACATGGTCAGTAATTAAGCACATTTTATTAAGTACTTGAGTAGAGTTTAGAGGATCTGTACTTTACTTGAGTTGTATTTTAGTTGAGAACTTTAATGAAGCTTCTGCGCAAATTCAACCTGGAAGACCTACCTGCAGCACTCTTTCACTGCCTCATCACCGGCAGGTCCTCACCAATCATCCAATCACAGCCCCAATTCAAGGAGCACCTTTGTGAAAGCCAATCACCGCAGCTGCTCATTCTTACTTCAGCCATTCATCGCTCAGGATCCCCTTTTTAAGCTTCCTCGTCCATCGCTCGGCTGTTTCCCAGATGTGTTGCAACCCTCCTCCGCCCCTCCTCCACTCAGCTCGTCGTTGTCAACTGGCCGCCCCAGGTCTCATCCTCTCTTGGCCAGTGTCATGCCTCATTTGAAAGCTAAGACCAATACAAAACTGATCTAAATTGATCTTTTCCCTTGCGCTGTTGCCGCGTTGTCATCGGATTTTTGCCACTTTTTCCTCGCTTGTCACTCTTTTGTTGCTTTTTTAAAGCTCTGTTTATTGCATTTTTGACCCATTTTTGTCACTTTTCATATTTTTATGTGGCTGTTTCACTGCATTTTTGTCAAATTTTTGCCACTTTTTCATCGTTTTTTTCACTTTTTGTTGGTTTGTCTTGTTGCGTTTTCATCCTTGTTTTGAGGTCAGCTAACAAATTTCTGTTAGACGTACCAAGGTCACGAATGTCGACCAGAGGAGACCGGGCTTTTGCCGTCGCGGCTCCGACGCTTTGGAATGGTCTTCCCTTAAATATTAGGGCATTTTTTAAGTCTATTTTGAAGAGCCACTTGTTTGTGAAGTCTTTTAACCAAAACTGAGCAGGACTTTTCGCTGGCATTTGTTTGTGTTGTATTTAGTTTTTCTGCATCTTTATTTTTTATTTTTTAAATAGTGTATTTTATATATATGTATTTTCTGTACAGCACTTTGGGCAGCAATGTTGTTTTAAATGTGCTTTATAAATAAACTTGACCTTGACCTTGACCTTGTTTTCCATTTGTTTTTGTCGCTATTTTGATGCCTTTTTTCAATACGCTTTTAGATTTAGGTAATGGATAACATGTGCTCGGTTGAGGTGTGGGTTAAGAGGTTAAGTAATAGTTTGACTGAGCAACTTTTACTTTTATTGGAGTAATACTACAAGTAGTATCTACCTTTACTCAATACTTTGACCACCTCAGCTCCTAGTGTTTCTCGCACACTCAAAGTCCAACACCCTGTTAAACCAGTAGGTGTCAGTATAAATTTACATTAGGCAAAAGTTGAGCTAGTAAGTAATACATGATGGCTGCTTGTCTTTTATTGTATGGAAATGTGATCTGTCTTAACCAAAGTTCAAAGATATTTTATGGGCATAGCCAAGGCCAAATTGTTTTATTTATAGCCAACATTACGCACAACAAAAGGGGGGAAAGCCATAAAACATCTAAGGGAAACAACATGTTGGCAGCTTAAGACGCGTAACTTATAGCCTACAGTGTTTATGTTGGGGTTTGTGGAGTTTAGTGAAATAATCTGACCCTATAAAGTCTAAAAGAGAGTCGTGCAGACGGTGACGTAAACAGCGGGAGGGTCGTGCGTGCAGCTGCGTCAGGTTATACACTGTCCCACCAAGACCTTTCACCTAGTTTCACATGTACAGGCCTACACGACGGGTTAGGGATGCAAACTATTGTTTTGCCTGTGATCAAACGAAGCACTATGTTTCACTTAAAACCTCAATCGTTGATATTTACAGGCCACAGCTTGTGAATACGAACATTCAATAAAATATGTATATCAAGCTGTGGAACCATATGCCTATAATAACAGGAGGGACAATAAAAACTACTAAATGTTAAATAGCAGACATGTTGCATAAACTGTATCAACTGTAACAACATGTAGCTAAAAGAGCGAATAAGTGCAACTCCACCTGTTTATATGATTTTAATCTCTTCTCTAACTACTTGTAAAACTTTGAAGGATGAGCAGTTATAGGCAACAGGCATCTACTCCCCTCTAGTGGCCAAACGGTGTGTTACTCGGTGTGTAACAATCAAGCGTCTCTTCATAAAAGAAATGAAAAACAAAACCCAAAAAATTAACCATTAATCAAATAACCATTAAACAATACACGTATGATTAATACATAGTATTATTTCACTGTTTATAAATTACTCCGCATATTTTAATCTTCAACATATCCACTGCTCACCACACGGGGGTATAGCTCAGTGGTAGAGCATTTGACTGCAGATCAAGAGGTCTCCGGTTCAAATCCGGATGCCCCCTGTGATAGGATGATCCTTTTCTGTCTAGAATAGCCCATTAAATTTGCTGCCACGTTTCCTAATGTGCAGGTGAAACTCGGAAAATTAGAATATCGTTAAAAAGTGCTTTCATTTCTGTTATTCTAGTTAAACTGTGAAACTAATATATGATAGACTCGTGCAAAGTGAGATATATGAAGCACACTTTGACTGATTTTGCCCCATTTTTCAAGTCCAGTTGAAGAAAGGGGCGAAATCAGTCAACGTGTGCGGTTGAATTCCCCCAAAACACCTGTGACATGTGCTATGAGACAAAAGTACAGGCCTGAGAGCTGACAGTGTCTCCCAGTATGGACCTCGGACTTTGGTTTCCATAAAGGAGGGTCATTCAGTCTAAAGCAATTAAGTAAATTAAAAGAAAATGTGGACGCTGCTGAGACAAAGCTCCCTGGTAATAAAACTCTTAAAGAACAGCCATGAAGTACGAGTGATATCTGTGCATGTCAAGAATGCCTTGCTCGTGGAAATCCTAGCCCAAAGATATTTAACTCCATGTAGTGGTGAGGAGATTCCCGTGCATGATTATTTTGTAAACACAGTGTTTGTATTATTTCTTTTAAAAACTCTTTGTTGAAAAGGAGAGATAGAAAGATTTTTTATGTTTGATGTTTTATTGATTTTTTGTGTCTGTTTTCTTGTAATTTTATGCAACTGTGAAGCACTTTGAATTGCCTTGTGTCTGAATTGTGCTCTACAAATAAACCTGCCTATAGCCTTTATTTGTTTTAACTTTTATTATGGCTCAGCTTGTAAAAACCCCAAATAATTAGAATATTTAGAAAATGGACTGTAATCTAGATCATATATTAGTTTAACATTTTAAGCTGAATTACAGAAATAAATGAACTTTTGAACGATATTCTAATTTTCCGAGTGTCACCTGTACATAGGCTTCACTTTCATTGTAAAGTTTTTTTCTTGGATTAAATTTGTGGACTGACATATAGTATGTAAATATATGAACAATGGGCCTGCTACGATAATTGTAAATGGTAGTTCATATTGTATGTTACACTTTTATAATCCATATTGCTAAAACGAGACGTCACTTTTCAGCATTATTTTTTTATTCACAAAAACATTAAACATCATACAATAAAACAACTTAAATAAAGTCTTGAGCAGCTTAATTCTCGTAAGACATTACTGATCGCTGTATATAGGCCTACAACGGCCCGAACAGTTACAAATAAATTAGTTTTGGCATGTTCCACATATAAACACATTATTTACATACATCTGGTTTGATACAGTTGATTCACTGAAGGCAGCTGGTGTGTTATCTGGGGATTAAAGGGAGGAAGTCATCTCGAAAGTGCAACTAAATGGTGAGAGTCCAGTTACAGGAACAGATTGGGCAATAATGTAATCTACGTTTCACTTTTATTTACTTAGGTTGTTTGGAAAAACCCATACTGCATCAAATCCACTGTTAGTAAACCAATGGAGGATTCAAAATGTGAAATACTTCTGGAGTTTGCGTCCACACTGCAGTTTTCTGATGCTACTGTGTTTTAGATGAACTCACAGCAGGTAATGAAGTAGGTCTTTGCTTTATTTTTAACCGTTTTCATGTAACTCAGTGGACGGTGATACCCGTGCTGGTGCATTTTTCCCATAATGCTCAATTCCAAATCACTGTCCATTTTGCCAGATTATGAAAATATAATCATATTAGCAGAAGTGCTCAACGGTCCCGACCGAACTCCTCTGGCTCTTGGTGGTAGATCCAGTCTTTGTCTTATTCACCCTCTCCTTTGTTTCTACAGGCTCTTGCTGTGAACACCTTTCATTCATTTTTTCATTTATTCATTTATTTCAGGCAGTGTCTCGTGTCTTGTGTCTTGACGCGGCTGAAGTTCGGCTCGGTTTGAGGAAATGCAGTCCACTTGAAAACTTTTAATTTGCCAAAACTTTGGACCGCATCCAATCCAGACTGGCGGGCAAGCTTCAGGGAGGAAAGGAGAGAAAAAAGACATTAAAAAAAACAACAATAGTTTTACTACAGCAGCAAAAACTTTACAAATCATTTTCAAGTTAGAGAGCATGCTACAATAGAGAGAAATGACAAACTGTATCAAAATAGCGAGGAAAGCGAGACGTAAACGGGAATGAAAACGCAACAAAAAAGTGACAAAAAGTGAAAAAAATGACAAAAAAATAACAAAAAAGTGACAAAAAAATAACCCAAAAATGACAAAAAAAATACTAAAAAGTAACAAAAAAATGACAAAAAGGTGACAAAAAAGTGACAAAAAATAACAAAAAAATGACACAAAAAAAACTAAAAGTAACAAAAAAGTGACAAAAAAATTACTAAAAAGTGACAAAAAATGACAAAAAAAAACTAAAAAAATAACAAAAAAGTGACAAAAAATTACTAAAGGTGACAAAAAGTGACAAAAAATAACAAAAAAATGACAAAAAAACAACTAAAAAATGACAAAAAAGTGAAAAAAAAATTACTAAAAGGTGACAAAAAGTGACAAAAAATGACAAAAAAATGACACAAAAAAAAACTAAAAAGTAACAAAAAAGTGACAAAAAAATTACTAAAAAGTGACAAAAAAATGACAAAAAAAATAACTAAAAAAATAACAAAAAAGTGACAAAAAAATTACTAAAAGGTGACAAAAAAGTGACAAAAAATGACAAAAAAATGACAAAAAAATAACTAAAAATGACAAAAAGTGAAAAAAAATTACTAAAAAAATTACTAAAAAATAACAAAAAAGTGACAAAGAAATTACTAAAAAGTGACAAAAAAATGACAAAAAGGTGACAAAAAAGTGACAAAAAATAACAAAAAAATAACAAAAAAAAATGACAAAAAGGTGACAAAAAAAAACAAAAAGTGACAATTCTTAACTTCTTAACACCCACCTTAGCCATGTGCATTTTCTCCAGTTCAGCTTTACCCAAATCTAAAATGTTACAGCCTGTAGGCCTGAGTAATGCCTAATTTGAAAGCTAAGACCTACAAAATGGATCTAGACGGATCTTTTTCCCCGCATTGTTGCCATGTTGTAGCTGCAATTTTGTCACTTTTTTGCCACTTTTTGTTGTTGTGTTTTCGTCACAAATGATTGTCACTTTTTTATAACTTTTCTATTGCTCTTTTGTGGCTTTTTTGGTCACTTTTGTCAAGAAGCTTTTAGATTTGGGTGAAGCCAAATTGGAGAAAACGTGTCCAGGTTGGGGTTAACAGGGATGAGTTTAAGAGAACATTATACAACTTTCAAGGAGCAATACTCATGAAGATGTAAATAACCACAGCTAGTTCATGATGGATAAGAAGACTTTTGAATGATTTGCACAGCACACAAAAGTAATTTCCCCACAAATACCTGCTTATGCTGCAGGACAAACAAATCTAAATCCACTACAAGAATAAGCTGAGGTGTTGGTAACATGTATCTTACGTAGCAGGTTGGAGGTTGTTAGTCAAACCCTGCCTACTGTGGCGCTATTGTGCTAAATGTGCCACAATTACAAACAACAGGTGTGGTTTAGACGTTATCCTGAATGACATCAGAAGCTATTTAGAAAACTATGTACCGCAGTTATCCTCCAAAAGCCTCCATCACAAAATGACGCAGTAGTAATCGCGGTTTAAAATAGAACGAGCCTCACCCCTCCCCGGTCAGGGCGCAGCAGGGCTGAACGTGCCACGAGTGAGTGGTGATCGTGTCCAAAGTCAACCACTGGGAGATCTCAGCCGGGGTCATCGAGCCCTTCACGTCCTGTTTGTTGGCCAGGATGAGCACAGCAGCGTTTTGGAGGTCCTGAACAAGATAAGACAACATGCAGTTAACAGGATAAACATGTCATCTTCTTCTCTTTATCAGATGGGAACAGGCTTAATTACTTTGATTTACATCCGGTACCAGTGACATGAACGTAACATAGTGTAGCACATTTTACCATTGGTTCTTATGGCGATTTTACATGTGATTATTTGGCCATAGTTGTATCAATTCATAAAAACGTACAATAGGTCAGTGAGACTTTCCCAGCTTAGAAAAATGTTTGCATATAAAGTTCATTTACAAAAACGGATCAGTGCCATTGACAAATATATTTATTTTTATAATATATTTAAAAATATAAAAATATTTGCACATTTCCTGTCTATTTTGCACACACAGAGTGATCTTATTGAGAGCCGAATGTAACAGGTGAATTTCTCAATCAATAAAGGATTATCTTATCTTATGTTTTCGTCTCTTTTTTTTTTTCGTACGTTGTTTTGTTGCTTTTTTGTCGTGTTTTGTCACTTTTTTTACGTGTTATTGTTGCTTTCCCTCCATGTCACTTTTTTGTGGCTCTTTATTTCTTTGCTTTTTTATCACTTTTGAATCGTGTTTTTTTCCCCCGTTGTACTTTCATCCAAGAAGCTTTTAGATTTGGGTAAAGCCAAACAGGAAAAAACATGCTTCGTTCAGGTCGGGGTTAAGAGGCTAAATTACATCAAGTGTCATCTGTAGAGTAACAGTAACACATATCCAAAACGATCCTGAAAAAAGTTCAAAATGGAGATATAGCTTTTGCAAATGAACTCTTCATATATATATGTATCTTTCAGCCTCTTTGACTGAAAACTAAACAAACCACTGAGTATTGATTGCGTGCCGTACACTTTCCCTTTCTTTGGACTTTGGACATTTGACCTTTATACATACAAACATATTTTAAACATAATAACCGCGTGAGTTGTGTGGTCCCTGTGTCTTTTTTATTTCTTTTTATTGATTTTACATAGATTATATATATATTTTTTTTATTATTTATTGTTTTACGATTTTTATTGATTTTATAAATTGATTATTTATTTCTTATTTTAATTATTTATTCCATTTGTGATGACTTATATATATATATTTTTTATTCTATTTTTATTGACTGGTTGAGCTACATGGAGTTTTGTGTGTACTTTTCTGTTTTGTGCAGCACTTTGGAACTGTTCTGTTGTTTAAATGTGCTATAGAAATAAAGTGGATTGGATTGGATAATAAACCTTTAGCATCGACCGGAATTATGAAATGCTTTAGGAACAACCATATAGACCCTTTAACTGCTTATATCATCAGTGACATCAGCTGGAGGCAGGAAGTGACCAAGAGAAATAAGATTAAACTAAAACTAGCGATTATAAGTGTAAAACTACAACTAAAATATGTGGTCCTGTTGTGGCTTAAGTTGCAAGAACAAAAGGAATGACATTTGAGACGATAAAATAAGGTTTATCTGATATTCCCAACAACAGTTAGACATTTGTTTATCGTTACTATGACAACAGCTACAATGGAAATAGATAGGAATCGAGCTTCCTGCCTCCAGCTAAGCCCGGAATGTTTACAAACAATTAACCCTAACCCTGTTTTTAAATCCTGAATACATTTGCCCCGCTGTTCGCCGTGTAACTTCCTGAGACGAGTTACCATCTGCAGACGACTCGAGACTATGCAGAATATGAAAACAAAGAAACAACAAAGAACCTGTCATAACTTTTCTGTGAGTCATGGGGCCAGTTACGTCACGACGGTTTTGTTGGAACATCGTGAAGTCAACACCCAGTACAGGCACTTTCACTCGGACCGAAACAGAGAGCTTTGTTTGAAGTATTTCCGTTACGCCTCGCAAAGACGAGGTGTTAACATTGTGCATCCGTCTGCGCGATATGAGAAATATAGTTGTGGTGTGTGATAACTCTTCACTTTGTACTCAGTATGTGCCATTAAACTTAACCAAAAATGTAAAAAGCAATTTGTTTCTTCATCAATTGTGATGAGCGTTACTGTGGGTGTTATTGCTGAGTAATATGAAAAAAGAAAAAAAAAAAAGAAAGGGAAGAACGAGGGAGAAAGGGGAAAAAGAGAATAATCATTGGCTGCTCCGTTTTTATGTTGGTAATGTATGGCTGTTTTGTTTCTGCTTTTTCTCTCTGTGTATTTGCAAGCTGTACCACCTACGTATTTACAAAAAATAATAATAATGTGTAATAAATAAATAAATGTGTCAAAGCAAGACTTAAAGGGGGGTATTATGCTTTTTTCAATCACATAGCACCAGTCTATAGCATACTACAATGATGACGTAACCTTCTGTTGGTCTGTATATGCAGTAAATTAAAATAACTGCCTTGAATAAAATTGCTCTCTCAAAATGGCTGTACTGAACGTCTTGAAATAGGCCTCTGTCTCTTTAAGAAGCTTTCCGACACGCCCCCTTCAGCACACTGCTGTGGCATCTAAACAACAACACTGTGCGGGGAGGGGCTCTGCTGAGCTGAGGAGCAGTGGTTGGTGGCTTGGCTGGTGACAAAAGGTCCAGAGGCGTCTCCAGGAGGTGGGGGCGTTCCTAGGAGGACTGAGGCATAGCTACACCTAAAATGGCTGCCGTCTAAGTTTTTACTGATTACTCAAAAATATGTGAATGAGCCAAGGCAACACTCCAGGCATGTGTTTAATGAGGGAATGACATAATAACATGATATAAAGCTTGAAAAAGTCGATTTTACATAATACCCCCCTTTAACCAAAAATGTAAAAAGCAATTTGTTTCTTCATCAATTGTGATGAGCGTTACTGTGGGTGTTCTCTGTTACCATAAGCAGGTATCTAGTTTATTTTTTTTCGGTACAAAAAATGAAAAGCGAAAATTTGTATTGAGTAATATGAAAAAAAAAAAAAAAAAAAAAGAAAAGAAAGGGAAGAACGAGGGAGAAAGTGGAAAAAGAGAATAATCATTGGCTGATCCGTTTTTATGTTGGTAATGTACGGCTGTTTTGTTTCTGCTTTTTCTCTCTGTGTATTTGCAAGCTGTACCACCTACGTATTTACAAAAACAAAAAACAAAAAGCGAATAATAAATTTGTCAAAGCAAGACTTAAAACAAAAAAGGATCTGAAATCTGCCAACGCGTCGATCTTATTTGTCACGTTAAAAATCTAACTAAGGACCGTCTTGCAATGGCTTGTGACTTCTTGCGATATGGATCCTTTGAGTCCTATTCACATTTGTCTCTCTGAGAAGCAGTGTTTACCTCATGTGCGAGCATTTGATGCAGCTCCTCTTTACTGACGGTGAGACGCTCCCGGTCCGTGCTGTCCACCACCAAAATCACAATCTGAAATGTAATACAAACACGCTCTTTATGTTTCGTATACAGATGGTGTGCGCTGTCGAAACAAGCGTATGCGCCTATATATATTTTACATGTATGAAATTATCTTCGCCAAATAAGATAATTTCATACATTTACCTGTCAAATTAGGCTGCCTATTCTACAATGAACTCGTGAGTGAGATAGCTGCTGAAACAATTTAACTGTAATCATAAAGCAGGAGTGTTAAATTGTAATGCAAGTTGCTGACGAAATATTCTTCTGTTCTTTGATTATGAAATAGTACACAAAACAAAGTTGAAAAGCATGAATAGCTCTTTTTCTACGAGAAACTAAGATGTTGCATTGACACTTTTAGCTCTGCTCGATTCCCGCCATTTCACACTAAACCTTCTTGTCTAATAAAGCCCAGTGGCACAAACTACATATTGATTGATTGATTTGAGCTATTATTTACAATGAGTTATTATTTACAATATTTACATCATTACATTTACATTGCCACAAAAAAACTATAAAATAGAAATAAGTAATAACTCAAAAGGAGTAGGCCGAAGCAAGAAAGCTTATAAGTGCCTACCCCCAATTTCAAAATACAATTATTGATTAGCAGCATTGATAATTCAAAGCTTTTACATGTAAAAAAAAAATCGGACTTATAAGACAACTTACATACTTACAAGTATGAAAAACATAGAGCGAAAATAGAAAAGTGTGTGATTTCTGAGTGTATTTACTTTTTTTTCTCTTATTTTTTATCATTGCTTATGTTATATATTATTGTTTAAGTAGTCACAGTGTTTTAGATATACATATATATACATACACATACATTACTAGTGCACATACAGTATTCATTATATATATATTATCATCACCATAATAACAATGACAATAATAGCATTCTCAAAAGTATTCCAGTGTATATGTTCCTGTTTTCAGATTTTTCTTCCTCATTTGGATTTTGCATGGAAAGGTCTGAAAAGTCTCTGTACATTTGCGAAGTTACTCTAAGTACCCCTGTTATACACACACAGTAGCAGCCAATTTTCAATACAACAACAACCTGGTTATAACATCCACAGCTGTCAGCTTGTCCCTATCATCCGCGCTGCGTTATCTGAAACCCTTCCAAGAACAAGAGTGTGCACAAAATGTTCGAAAAGGGCAATCGCGGGGCTGTTTGTTATGCAAGAGTCGTCAGAGCCGAGGAGATGAATAGGTAAACTGGGTCATTATGTTCTGGCCTAAAAAAAAAAAAAAAGGATAAAAACATTTCCAGGCGCAACTAGAGAAATTGATTTGATCTTTTTATAGCCTCTAATTGCTATGTTTGTTTGACTACTGTTCCTTGATGTTAGTGATTATCTTGCTGTATCTTAACTGCTTTTTCCCCCCATTTTCTTTTTCAGTCGACAGGTTTATACAGTGGCTTAACGGTCTGTGATTGAAGGTAATGGTGGGAAATGGAAAAAGTAGACTATTTGTATCGAACAAGGACTAGTGTGTTGTAACCTCTTAGCCTTAACCGAGTGCATTTTTTTTAGTAAGAGGTTCAACAAGGTTTAAACAAATAAAAAGAGCTAAAGAAACTAATCAGGACTTGAACCACAAAATACTTAACAAGAACAGCTTCACTGTTCCTCCTCTATGTCCAAACAAGGAAACTTCATCTCCGGTTCACTCTGTATTTGTTAATCTAAATGTTTTTTTGGGGGGGTTTACCTCTGTGTGGCCGTAGTAGGAGTACCAACTCGCTCGTAGACTCTCTTGTCCCCCGATGTCCCAAACGAGAAAGTGCGTGTTTCGAACTGTGATTTCCTCAACATTGCTGCCTATGGTTGGAGATGTGTGCACTGCCTCTTTCGTCAGGCTGTAAAGAAACATAAAGTTACGGTTAGAATTACCATATTAGTAACTGTAGTAGTAGTAGTAAGAGGAGTGGTAACTGCAGTAATAATAATAGACCAACAATATATAGGCCTATGGGTTTATTTGTCTACTACCTAAAGTTCCAATACTACGTTAACTTGACTTCCACACATACTTTCTGAGTGAGTACAACTTAGTTTTTGCAGTAGACGTTGTTCACCTCATTAACCAAGAGCATTTTTTTGGTCACTTTTTCGTCAATTTTTTGTCATATTTTCCTCACATTTTTGCCACTTTTTTTGTCCAATTTTGTCACTTTTTCATCAAATTTTTGTCACTTTTTGTCATATTTTGTCACTTTTTCATCACTTTTTTGTCACTTTTTCGTCAAATATTTGGTCACTTTTTTGTTACTTTTCTGTTGTTCTTTTGTGGTATTCTTGTCATTTTACTGATACTCTTTGGTTGCGTTTTTGTCACTTTTTTTATTTATTTTTTTTACTTTTTTCACTTAACTGTTATTCTATGGCTGCTTTATTTCCCGCATTTTTGTTGCTAGTTTTATCAAGAAGCTTTAAGATTTGCTTGAAGCCACACTGGAGATAATGTGCTCGGCTCAGGTGGGGGTTAAGAGGTTAAAGTAGGACTCTTGGTTGCCTAGCAGTTGTAGTTCTGGTAGCATCAATATTAATCAATTGACATTTCTGTAAAAAAACAACATTAACTTGAATTTAAAAAAGTAAACTCACAATTGGTAGAGGACAGTCGTCTTCCCAGCATTGTCCAAACCCACGATGATGACTTTGTGCTCTGAAAGTTTGACAAGGAACAAGGAAATTCTGTTTATATTCGGTTCCACTTCCTCGAAGCAATTTGTGTCACATGATCAAGAGAAAGTACATTTTAGCTCAAAGACTGTCGTCGTTATTCGAAGCTTTAGTGATGGACTTAGATTAGATAGAGGTGGCTGTGACGTAATGTCCACAGGGTTAACATTATATAAGTGCATAACTGTCCTGCTGTCCCAACATAATGACGAATAAAGTCCACAAAAGTAATGAAATCCCATAAAACAGGAACCGTAACTTGCTAAATTGTATAAACCAAACACAAAACCGATAAAAATCTTATGAAGACATAATTTTTAGAAGGGCTGTAGATGGACATTTGCTTGAGAATGCTACAGTTTAGTAACTTTGATTTCAAGCTTAATGCAATCGTCTTCATAAATAGATAAACAAGTAGAGATAGAAACCCAACTATTGTAACATCTTCCCGGCTTTAATCGAGCTTTACCCAAAACTAAAAGCTTACAGCCTATAGGCCAGAGTAAGGGCCCATTTGAAAGCTAAGCCCTATACACAACTGACCGTAACTTTTATAGCGCTTTTGTCACATTTTTGAAGCATTTTTGTCGTAGGTTCGTCTCTTTTTTGTTGTGTTTTTGTCACTTTTTATTGTGTTTTTGTTGCTTTTCTGTGCCTCTTTTTTGTCACTATTTTGACGCTTTGTTCAAGAAGCTTTTAGGTTTGAGTAAAGCCAAACTTTAAGAGGGTAACCTATGCCTATTGGCCCAATGATACTGTGTATAAGATAGGCTACAGCTCAGTAGAAAAGTAAATAGTGAAAAGAAAAAGAATCAATCGCCTACTTCAGCTTTATAAACAGTCATAAAGGCACATACTTGGCCAGTTTAAACAAACGAATCAAAAATGATCTGCTATAGACGTTTAAGTCAAACTTTGCCATGCCCAAAATCAGTCTTACCTTTGTCCCCGAACACAGTCAGCATCTTCGTCAGCATGAATCCCATTACGATGGCAAAAACGTAGCCCTTTTCTAATAACTTAAAAATACCGAGGTGAACCCGTGTTACCGAGCGCTGTTGTTGTTGTCCTCTCTCTGACCTGGCCCCGGCTCAATGTGTCTGTGTCAGGTTTGTCCGCGCGTGGAGCAGGTTCACTTTTGTTCTGAGTCTGTGGGAGGGACGCACTTCGTGGAAAGAACGCTCTGAAATGACTCACGCGCGGAGTAGCGGTGCGTTCAGGCACCGTGGGGAAAATGGACATTCAAAATAATAACAACAACAACAACCTAGTGTTAACCTAAGGCCTATTACAAGTGTAAATAGGTTTCAGTAGTGAGTTTGGCGTGGCCTGTTGTGTGAAACGACTTGGATACACTGGTTATTTTTTCTTTCTTGTCCATAAAAAAAAAAAAAGGCCTAAATGTTGTAGTTTTTAAGAGATTTGTAATTGACCTGCCTGTTATTAACAACGACAATAACAACAATGATAATAATGATAGTAACAAATTAAATGCAGAGGTGGGTAGTTCTCATTTACATTTACATTTACTCAAGGAACCTTTTGAAGTAACTGTACTTTTGCAAGTGTTTCTTTTTTCATACAGTACTTTTTACTTCTTCTTGAGTAATATTAGATATTAGAATGAAGTATCTGTACCCATAGAGTGTAAGTGACTGAGTAAATCTAGATGAATCTTAATTTTGACTAAAATTGATGTATTTTGTGTTTTGCTCCCTAATTCTTCATAATGATTTCTTTGTCTTTTCTTTGAATAAACAATAACAATAACTCTTTATCAAACTCATGAACGTAATAACCTGTTCCAGCTATTACACTGTGTGGTATGTCCACACTCAAATCTGCTGCTAACACTTAATGCACATCTTTAAATACACTCACGCTGTTCTATGTCAAACTGTTGTCGCTGTCTTAGCCATATTTTTATTTCTTTAATCTTCTCTATGCAAGCCCGTATAGTCTTATAGTTTTAAAGTCAGAGTATTTTATCTAAATTATGCGTTATATGTTTTAAGTTTCATGATGTACGATGTACTGATGTGAACCTGTTCTCAAACAATGGCAATAAACCTATTATGATTCTGATTATTTCATGTTTTATTTCTCACTGAAACATGAATCAAACTTTTACGCTCATACAGTTACTCAATTACTCACACGACACTCAAGTCAAATTTTCTCCAGGTACTTTTTTACTCTTACTTGAGTTGCCTAAATATTTGGGCCACTACTTTTACACATGGCCGGATTTATGCAGGGGCTTACAGGGGCTAAGCCCAGGGGCCCAGCAGGTTGAAGGGCCCATGGGCATAAGGAGAAAAATGCATGCTCAGCGCGGGTTGTAGTTCCCTCTCTCTTTGCATACTCCCTCACATGTAAGGCTTTATCAGGTGACTTTGTACCCAAGACTAAACCACGTCTAAACCAGTTCTAAACCAGGTCTGAGCCATTTTCATTGAGTTGACACGCATGCATGAGAATGCACCAAATTGCACAATTAAAATACAAATAAATACTCAGGGGGAGGACCCTCAGACCCCCCTTTTAAAGGTGTCACCCAACTCTGGCAGTACACACTAAAAAATGCTGGGTTAAAAGTAACCCAACTTTTAACCCAATGTTGGGTCAAAGTTGGTCCGACCCAGCGTTGGGTTATTTTGACCCAACTGTTGGGTTATTATTTTTAACCCAACAGTTGGGTTAATATTTTTAACCCACCGTTGGGTTGTTTATTCTTAATTTTACCCAATGATTGGGTTAATTCGTAATGATCACCCCAGTGCTGTTTTAGAAACTTTATTTCTTACAAAAGCAGAACATAATTGTTTAACACAACATCATCAGCAGCAAATAATTAATTTGGTTGTTAACAAGCCTAAGGAAAGTCCCCCATTGTCCATATTGTACTTGCTGTATTTTGGTGAAGTGGTCCTTTTTCAGAGTCAGAGACAGGGCTGTGGACAGTTCAGTCACAGCAGGGACAGGGCTGGGAAAAGTTCAGTCTGAAGCAGGAGACAGGGCTGGGGACACTGCAGCAGGAGACAGAGCAGGGACAGGGCTGAGGACACTGCAGTCTACAGCAGCAGAGACCACTGTGGAAATAAAGAGAGACATTGTCACAGATGAAATCCAATACCTGGTAACCATTACTCCACCAGGGACACCAACCTTCCCATAAGACAGTGACAGTATAATGTAAGATCTTACCTTGGTGAAGTAACAGAGGCATCGTCTCAGAGGCAGGTGGACACTTCCACTTAGCTGAAGATTCCACTGGAAGAGAAACATTACATTTGTGTTTGGTCTAAAACTATAAAGGGTCATGTTATATATTTTGTAAAAAATATACTGCACTTACTGGGACTGGTGTCCAGTGATGCAGATGATGATCTTCAGACAGACAGAGCTGTTGGATGAGCTCAGGAGAGTTTGTTTTCTGTAGGACACCCATTAACACAAGTTTGTATTTTAGCAAATGAATTAAACAGAGAATAAAACATTTCTGATCATTATAAAACTGCTGCTTACCTGTAAAGCTTTAGTGGCATTTATCAGCTCTGGAGGTCCCACATGGAGAGGGTAAAGTTGATCTGAAACACACAGGACAGAGGCTTTAAAATATCCTAACTGAAAACTGTTAACACTTTTCTCTGTTTCTCCCATATCTGAGCCTCTCCTTCTCTCCTCTACTGCTGCTGCATCTCCTCATCCCTTTAACCATATTAAATTACTAAAGGCATTATGTAAGAAACAACAGCAGAGATAAGACACTGACAAACAGTTTAAGAGTTCGCGTTAGCATTAGCATTAGCGTTAGCATTAGCTAACGGTTGTCGCGCGCATTATATTAAATAGGATATCATAACCGATTATTTTAACTACCTTTAGCCCTCATTATTTCAGTCAATACTTGTCCTATCAACACGAAATAAAAACTGGGACAGAGAGTGAAGTGTCCTCTGTCAGGATTATTTAACTACACACCTCTGTGTCGAATCGTTTTTTAGCTACAGCTCGTCCAAAAGACGTGACTTTAACCCTTTCTCTTCTATGACAGATGCTAACAAGGTGTTAGGGAAACACAAAGCCAAAACCAAATTGATTAATTATTTGTGCCTAATCAGTTTCATTTGGATAAATACTGACTCTTTATGACAGAGTAATCAAATAAAAACATGTATAAATACCTTTATGAGCAGTTTCAATCGGAGGAGGTGGAGGAGCAGTAATGGCCGCTGCTGACAGTTGAGCTCAGTGGTTTTGACCCAACCTGCTGGGTAGGAAAAAAACAACCCAACTCTATGAAAATAACCCAACAAAATGACCCAACAGCCATAACCCAGCAGTTGGGTTGTTAAAATAACCCAGCATTTTTTAGTGTGTAGTAAAGGTTCTTCCATGAAGGCCACGGACCTCAAATTGGGGTCATTATGTTAAACTGTTCACAAATTTGTTGTTTCTTAAACTAGTACTATGTTTAAGAAATTACTTCTGCATGTTCAAATAAAAAAAAATCATTTTCCCTTTCATTGTAGAGAGAGAGAAATCATCTGACAGACAAACATACAGTATATGGGGGCCCTGAAAAAAAACTTTAGCCCCGGGGCCCATTTTACTTAAATCCGGCCCTGCTTTTACGTGTACTAATTTTATATTAAAGTAATGCTACTCTTACTTGAGTAAATATTTTGGCTACTCTGATTAATTATTAATGTTAGTCATGTTTTGTATTCTAGTTGTAGACCTATATCCTACAGCAAACACAATAAAACTTCATTGGTTCATTTATTTTTGATTATAAGTTACAAAAGCTTTTAAAGGAATATCATCGATGAAGTGCCCAAAGGGAAAAAACATACATGTATAGCATTGGTAATACAGCAATCAAGCGATTTATGAAACATAGGCTGTATTTTGATTTTATTTTCAAATTTCCTTGTATTTCCTTCCCATCTCCCACTTGGGCTTGTTGTGTGGGATCGATGACAGCGAATAAAGTGTCCCTGAATGCACCACGTACATTTCATTACGTCACACCGGGCACACGAGCGCTCCAGTGACGCAACAGGAATCGCCCACACACGCACGAGCCTTTTATGGAGCAGATTAAAGCGCTCCTGTTGTTTCCTCCAAGTGTGGAGAGTTACAGGAAGATCAGGGGAAGAGAAAGAAAAACTGGACTGACACAGAAAGCCCCCGGACTCCCCTGCGACTTCCCCCGGGGATTGTCGTGCAACTAAACCTAACTAAACTTGCAGGCTGGTTTTGAGGTTCCTGTTTCTTCCCTGTTTGAAAATATTATCGACTCAGCCTCTTGTCTTTAACTATAAACTATGTTCTATGGTATACGCACGGGTGTTCATCCCCTTTAACTAGAATGCCCGCCAATATTAAGCCTACTACTTTATACAATCTTGATAAAATAGTGTACTTTATGTGCTGATATGACACTGAATTCTTTCGATTTGACAACAATTTTACCATATACATAATTTTGAATGTAATGACCAAAATCATTGTCAGTTTTCCAAAATTGAGACACAGTTTGAGTGTAAGTAGAGCAGACTAAAGTGTTATATTGCTTAAAGTGTCCTGTTCTGCAGTCACGCTGATGGTTTCAGTCACGTTCAGCTCAGATGGAAATCACGCTGTTGTTGTCACACTTCCTCTGCTGCAGATTCAGCAAGTTTCACATCATGTCTCCACATCGTCAAACCTTCAAATAACCACATCCTTTATGTAACATAATGGGGCTTATGCAAAGTACATTCACACACAGTTTGATTAGTCCTGGCTCGTATAGATCATATCATTTGGCCTTTTCTAGGGCTGCACAATTTACAGTTCATCTTTCTGTTCTTCGCAGGCAGTATCTGCCTTTTGATTTGACATTCCTGATGTTTATCCAGGCTTGGAACACCTAGACCTAAGGCTGTACTGCTGGTGTTATTTAGATGTTGATAGGCCATATAAATGAGTTTAATAGGTCACCACTTTCCCATACTGAAATAAACCTGGTACTCTTGTGTCCTTGGATCCTGGATCAAAATTGGAGCCCTGATCAGGGTTTATACAAATGACATCAAGTCCAATTTCAATCTTATAAATGACGCAAACGCAAATGATCTGTGAGTATTTAATTTCCTCCAATGTGTAAACATTAAATCAAACCTAGGCATGAGGCAACATTTTATATTGAAACGCAAAATGGATAATAATGGCAACTTGGTTAGCAATTATGCAAATCTATCCAAATCTCAAAGCGTATTGACTGGAGAGCTTACAGCCTATATGCCAGTGTGATACTCATTTGAAAGCCAAGACCTTCTAGTGTCTTAACATATGCGTGAGATCTGTGTGAGCGAAACACAACTTACATCACATTTGCCGTTCCTAACTGTTAAGAGAATAACATAAAATCGCTATTTATAATACTAGGTCAAGCTGTACAGTCATACTATCTCTGTCACAGCCTTGACTGTGGGGCTCAGGCGTCCACTCTCAGCCACTGAATGTTTTGCTTGCGTGTCAGTATGACGCTCTTCGTCGGTATTTATCCCTCTTCTGTGGAAGCATAGACAGACTTGAATGGTAGGACTCGAGTTCATGTCTCCGGGTCCCGTAACGATGGTAAATAAACTTCTCCTGCATAAGACATCCTGACTGCTGCCTATTCTTCATCGATCCTCTCGAACACCATTGTTATTTCCCTAACACTAACCCCAGCCCCCTGATTACTGTAACAGGTTAAGCAAAAAATAGTGTAGAATGTAAACCGAAACTGCTGCTGACTGTTAAGCCATAAAAATAGATGCGCATTGTCATCATTTTTCAAGAAACGCATTCGTCTAGTGCCAGTTCAAACCAATGAAATGCTTTTTAATGACATCAAGGCCTTCAGTTTGGCACAGTTGAAACCCTTGCCAGGCGGATACTTCACTCCTATAAGGACAAGCCAGGACAAGCATACACATGGCCAACACAACAAACTACTGTGGGCAACAATAGAACAGAACCTAGCTGCGTGCAAAAGAAACACACACAAAACTAATTCCACGTACCACATTTTTTTTGATTAACTTTTTAATTAAAATACGAATTTATCCACAGATTAAAAATGAAAGGCAGAAAAAAGCAAAATGTAGCTACAATCAGGCACCAATGATACATATTTTTAACAATTGCGATAACGCAACAATACCATTATTTACGGATTATCATTTCATATTTACTTACTCAACTAAAGAGACGGGGGCAGGTCGCCACGGCAACCCGCCAAAGACATTCAACGATTCAATCATTGTTGGGACAAACTGTGAATCTTACTCTCCCAAAAACCTCACAAAAACTGAAGCGTACAAAAAAAAGAAAAAAAGAGGCGAATGTCCACAGGTAAAATCCAGCAGAAATCAAAAGAAAATAAGAGAGTTTTCAAAAATGGACAACCAAAGAGTAGTTTGAGAGTAATTCCGGAGCGCACAAGTGTTTTTTTTTTCTTTTTTTCTTCCCGATATAAGTATAAGCCCTGGTGAGGAAAATGATACACTTTAGCGGGAAAGTATAGGGCTACGGCGCATACTTTGGTAGCCACAAGGGACGCACAGAAGAAAATGGTATGAAGACGAAGGTTATAAGGTTAAGACATCCCACCGGCGGCACGATGGTGGACATGGCTTGGCGAGACAATCCGGCACTTGTGATCAGAGTTTGTTGAATTAAGTGGCATTTTACACGACGAAAGACTCCATTCGCACAACAGTAGCAGTGTCAAAAAAATAAACACTCCACCAAAGCTTAAAGGGGAGGACAATACGGTACGGTCAGGGAAGAAGTAAACATCTTTGGAGTGCGACCTTTGTGGTTGAGACACTTTATCTCTAGCCTGACCAGCCACATTTATGACTTTTTCTAAGGCTTGATAAAAGTTCCATTTCTCTATGAGGGTTGGAAATTTTCAGCACAATCCCTTTGCATTCTTGGTCGTTGTGCTCTTGGGCGTCCACAATCTTCCACGTTGAAACTACTCCCCGTATGTGCAATAAATGGCATTTGCACTACATCTACAACCACTACTTTAGGTTCGAATCCTACACTAGTCAAGGGCTTCCTGAGTTCAGTTAACCTCCAAACATGTGCGTGAGCTTTCGAAAAGGGACAACAAAGCTTTATAAACAATCACAGAAAAAAAGAAAATCCATAAAATAAGAATTTGAATGGCTGGCCAGGCTTTGGACAGCTTTTTATGTGATAATTATGGCAACAAACCACTTGTCTTGTTAAGGTCTTGGTGATAAAACAAAAGTAAAAGAATGAAGGTGACAGATTGATGGATTCATATTACAGGCCAGGGGTGTCCAAACCTGATGTGATTTGGCTCACCAATAGATTGAGCTAAATCTGGCAGCTCCATTTGCTCTAGATCAATTGTGTGGATTTATTTATATATTTTGTGAAATTGTAGTACTGTATTTTGAAATTGCATTGCCCCACTGGACTAAAACAGCAGACTAATATTAACAAAATTGAGCCAGAGTTGTTCCCATGAGTAGAATGTGCCTTGTGTTGTTAAAAAATTATCTATTGTAACTAGCTTTAACACTTTAAAACAATGTGTCTAGTTCGTCCAATGTTATTGTTATGTCCATCCATATTAAATAAATAAATAAAATAACATGGAGTAAATTGTTCAAATGGTGCATTTCAATGATAAGTATCCCCAAACATGTCTGAGGTGTGTAAAGGTTCTCTTCTAATGTTTTCACTTGTTCAAACAAACATTTTTTTAGCTAGTCCGACCTTATTCCTAACTTTCCTTTCCTAAATCTTCATGGGGTTGAGTTTTTAAGTATATTTCACACCTTTGAGGGAGAACAATGCCCTTGTAAATGTTTATAATTACTAGTCAGGGCTACTTTCAGGTTTACAATCACGCATAGATGCCACACAGTGGGCTCTTTGCTCTTTTTTCGACAAATGTTTGCAAACACAATACACTCTGTGGGGGCATAATGGATTTCACTCTATATCAAGTGTAAAAATAGATTTCGTCGCTTGAAATGTGTCAACTAGGGAAATTTGGGCCAATTCAGCGAGGAGCCTGAGGGCCACTTTTGGTCCCTGGGCCATAGTTCGGACACCCCGGGCCACTGCAAGTCAACATGCTTTGCGTGAACGGCGACACATTGTGTACAAGGGGAGATAGAGAGACCCTGTTCGTAGCGGCAGAGGACACTACAGCTCTACGACCGAAGAGTTGTACAAATCACAATCATTAATGTGCACAATCGTAATATTTACTGTCCTCGTGCTGTCAGTAGAATCCAGTGAAATTCATGCAACATCGGAAACAGAAACAGTAGTAGTAGTTGAAGTAGCATAAAAGTAAATTGCAAGAAGAAATCTATGGCATCTTATGTGTTACTTTACATTGTTTCTGGCATTAGGGCTGCACAATATGTTACTATCTTATCAGACAGAAGACCGTCGAGAATGTCCCGACTTGAATGGCAATAACAACATGCCTCTTTGACAAGTGTCCAATCAGATAAAACATCTGTGTGTGTAAAGGTGAATTGGCAACTCTTGTCACTCGTCTTTGACAAACCAGTGTGTTTTAAGGAAGATTCAAGTAATTGATCAAAATAGTTTTAAGCACTCGGGACCCCATGAGAAGTTTTGTGGAGGCCACTTTGGGGTACTAATCCCTAGGTTGGGGTTCACTGACTTTTTAAAGGCCTGTGAAATAACACTTTATTAAATTAATGCTTGTGGGAAGGAGAATACTGAATGCATGGGCCCGATCTTCCGCCTAGTGCAACAACAGCGTTGCTCAAGACGAAGTTGTGCGGTGTGCTACAAGCAGCGCTGCTGCTTCCTTATTAAACGCTCGCAGGACAAACTACAAACTATTTCTCCCACTGTGAGTTAAACACTGTCTGTCTCCAGAATATATTGATGGTGCCGCTCTAGCACCAGTATTAAAGAGCGCGGGGCAAACTCCATGCCACAGAAACGTGATCAAAACATCAGCAAATACACCCTCCATACCCTCCACACCCACCATCCTCCACAGTCCAGTCCAGGTCCAGTCTGGAGGTAAAGCAGCTTGGGGAGGGATCATTCTGGCAATAACATTGCCATGGGAGTCTGTCCCTGTCCAGCCCACTTAACGCGCCAGGTATAAAGCTTAAAATTGTGCAAAGCGCCCGTCTGCGCAAAAGTCTAGTCTACAGTCTGCGTTTAGAAACACAAGATCTACGTCTCTATGTCATCAACCAACAAGCCTAAAGGTACAGCAGGAATGGGCTCTAGTCTGCAGTGATTCCTAACTACTACTAAGAGAGTTAACACCCTTGGACACTAAAGTGCACAATGGCAGAGTAGTTGCACAAACTGGTGAATTGGAAACCCTTGTCACTCGCCTTTAGACTTACCAGTACACACTCGTCTCCGATTACTCTGAGCGGTGACAAGCCAAAGAAGATGACCTCTAAATTAACAGCCTTTGCATTTCCATTTCTCCGCCAGTGACCATGTTGTTATTGTCAAAATTTGGCATATGTGTTGATATTGTGCAGCCCTAACAGTGTTGTAAACAGGATCATTTGTTGTTGCCCGTCAGGCGTGGCCCCAACCCCCCACTCACACAGTCCATTATGTTTATACTGTATCTCCTAAATCCTAAACTGCTCCCTTTCCTCGTTAGCTCCATAGTCTACACTTTTTAGCTTTCACTTGTACATTGCAGAAAATGAACGCAAACTTCGGCTAAAATGACTTGATTTCTAATTTTGTTTTGGTATATTTTAGTGGTTGTACTTGATTTCATTACTTGAGTAAAAGTACAAATACTACTGATCAAGTATTAAATACCATAAAGGTTGCTCAGTCACATTTTTGAAAATGAAAATACTTCTAGTAGTTGCTGTGGGATATTCTTAAGTATTCACAGTTGAAAGGAAAATTAACTTTGCAGCTTGAATATCCCGTCTGTACAGCGACACTATGGGGACAAACCTTTGTCCTTGTGGTGAGCCAGTGGCATTTGATAATACATCTCTACAACGCCACCTATTGTCCACAGAGTGTGCATTATTAGGCTTTTAAAATTCACAAAACACATAACAAAATTTACTTTTTCTTTGGAGGCTTTACATAAATGTAGTATAGTGAAATATATATACGTTACTGACCACCTGGGTATATTTAGTGGAGGTCTGGAACTCGAATTAGCCACAGCCACTGAAATAACACTCACAAACTCAAGTCATTTTAACCGACATATACTGCAGCTGTTCCTAAAGGTGCACTCAGCGGATGTACACGTCGCGCCCCCAGTCCTGCTCCTGGTTCTTGTTCCGTCCCGTGTTGGTGTCCTCTTGGCAGTAGCGCTCTCTCAGTTTGGGCCGTCCAGGGTGCGGCTGATGGTGAGGCGGCGGGGGCTGCGAGGGGTGGTTTAGGTTCTCCTGGTCCGGCTCGGCTCCTTCGTCTTCCCACGAGGCTTGGCGTGGGGCGTGATGCTGGGACAGGTGTAAGCGGCTACCCCCTCCTCCTCCTCCTCCTCCGCCCCCACCCCCCTGTACGGCTCTGGTTCTTCATACGGGTCGGTCTCGATGTCCATACAGGAGTCTCCCGCTTCGGTGTAGGCGGAGTCGCGGCTGCCCTGGGTCTCGGAGTCAAACGTATCTTGCCGGGACAGACCTCGACTCGTGCTGCTGCCCCGGAGTTGACCGCGGGACGAGCGCAGGTGGGTTTGCTGCTGTTGAGGGGCGTGGTGTTGGTGATGGGGTTTGTCACTCTGGTAGTCACCTCCGCCGCCTCCGGACTCAGACAGGGGACCCTCATGCTCCTGCTCCCCGTGAACCAGGTACTGTCCCTGGGTAAGTCACAGCCGCGTGCCACACAACATGCAAAACACAGAGCAAATGCACACGCCGGGTTAGTCACACGATGAGAGACCAGCGTTCAGCACACTTTAAAAATTAGCTTTTGTCATGCAACCACACTTTGTTATCTTTACTGGGAGTTAGTATTTCTGGAGTTCTTCCTGAAGTTTCACCTTGTATCAATGAACGGTCTCAATTTATAACGTGCTTTTCCACCAACATCAGGCACTCAAAGCCTAATGTAGATGAACCTGTTCTAAGGCAGTGGTTTCCAAACTTAGGTATGGGATATGTCCTGTATGGGGCCCCCTGGAGGTCCTCAGAGGAGTTTCAAAGAGGCTCCACATATTTGAGAATCGCATTAAAATGCTTTATTATAGGTCAAAACTGTTTTATGTATTTATTTATTTTTAACTTTTGAGCCAGTTTGCTCCCTTAATCTATAAATTTAAGTCATTGTTTCAGCATAGATTTAAAAGAATACATTTACTGGTATAATAAACTTTTTTTTTCTTCCTGCAAACTAAATAGTAATATTGAATTTTAACATCATAATAATCGATTCCAGACTAGTTCAGAGCTGCACAGTGACTGAGGTGGTGTCAGATGTTGATACGTAATGGGACATGACCTCAGTCACTAAGAAGGAAATAGTCTGGTTGCCAAACTGCAAGCTGCTTTGAAAATAATATCAAATAATTCTTACTTTTAAACGTACTTGACTATTTTTTTTACTTGTCTTTCTTTTTTGAGATTTATTTTTCTTGATGTGGAGCTTTTAAGCAGCATACAATATATCCACCAGATAATAAATATAATAAAAATAGGTAATGTAAACATTTAGAATTAAGTGATGTTGAATTATATTTGTGAGTTTTGTATTTGTTGTGTCAGCTATATTCTTGAGAAATGCATTGAAATATTAACAGTGAAAGACAAGTATTACAGTGCCACCTGCTGGAGGATAATCAAAACGCACCACATCAAGACATCATGTTCTACCATCCACTAAACTGCACATTTTTATGTAACGATATTTGTGGGATTTTTAGCAGCATATTTGAATCATCATCAACACTATCTACATTAAGATTTACAAGTAAAATAAGAGCATTTGTTGGGAGTAGCTTTTAGTCAAGAGGTCATGCACAAATATAAAACATATTTCAAACTGCATTAGACATTGTTTAAATTCATTAGGCATATTGGTTTCTTTTTAGTAGCAACTTTCACCGTTTCACCAAGCGTCAGTGTTAAAGACGGCCATGACTTGCTCTTTCAGGGTGTGGTTCCACGGCAACACGGAGGAGGACAGTGGACTGAATTTTATAAAAAGGCAGCAGCGGCGGAGGGCAGAGGGCAGCGAGGGAGTGGGCACCAGATTTCGTTTTGCACTTAATTAGAGCCAAATGAAAGGTATGGGCCTGGGACAGAGGTGTCTTCTTAGGTCATTATTTTTGCCGTTTTATGTTGAGCCAGGGAGGACAGGCGGAGCGCGGTGAGGGGTTGAAACAAAGTTAATGGGATTTGGCTTTTTATAGTAACTTGTAATTGGGGTGGTATAAGAGACTTATGGCCTTGGCTGATTTAAAGAGTATGGATATTTTCATAAACAGGGATTTTTCAACGATTTTTCAATTACTTCATTTTATGAAGCTGAGGAACATCAGACTGTTGAAACACTTGCTTGTATTGTATGCGAGTTCTACTTTGTGCAACATGAATCTTTACATATATTTCATTGTGTTTGTGGTAAAATGTAATTGATTGGCTTTGTTTCATCTTTATATAATTCCTTTTTCATGAGTATAGTTTATGTTTATGAAAATTTAAAAAGCAAAAGGTATAATTTCTCAAATCAATTTATTCTGCAGCTTAATTTAAAGCTACACAGAGAAACCTGGCTTAAGGTGATGTGTTGTTGCAATAGTAATGGCAACGACTCCTCTGTCAATATAAAACACTGTATATAATCTTATAAGGCTTGTCCCAATGTAGTGAATATGTTTTGAGAAAAGTGTGTATGTTTGTACTGCTTGAGAAATACCGTTTATAAAAATATCCAAAACAGCCAAAGCCTTATTTTGAAAAACCTAAATTGACACAGTAAATATACCAATGTGTTATTGCACTAAAAGGGCCATGGGGTCATTCATTTTACGTGAGCAAGTTTCCGGTAGAGTCCCCCCTCCCATATTACTGTGGCTCTTGATCTTCCTTTTCATTCCTCTAGAGGGCGTGCTCCTCCACTTTGCGGTCGTGCCCCTCCAGCTCGGGCCACAGGTCGATGTTCCTGCGCAGCGAGGTGAGCACTTGTACCTGGAGGTTGGAGACGGGTTCGGGGGAGGCGGCCAGCGCGGCGGTGGCCATGGTGCGGTTGAGCAGGGGTTGGGCGGGTTGGAGCTCGGGGGGTGAGTGGCTTTCCAATACGCCTCCAAATAATCGGCCAAGTGCTCACACGCGTCCTCCAGCTGGTTCTCGTCCAGGATGATGTCGAATAACTCCTGCGAACACAATAAACGAGAACGTAATTGAGAACAAGATGGCTACAAACAATGGTGATTATTGGGTAGATTTATGCACCAAATGCCCGGTGACCGCAATTGGACCATGTTAGATCGATATATATATGCGAGGAGATTTGTTTATTTTTTTATTTATTTTTTATTTTATTTATTTGTTTGAGCAGTTAACCTGCTCAAAGGGAGTGGGCTGAAGCCAAAGGCTTATAAGCGCCCACCCCAAAATAAAAATAATAACATTACATTTAATATTTACAAGGTAGCAAATCATAAACAAAGGAACATAGGGCAAAGTAACAATAAATGAAGAATAAAACAAAAACAACAGCAAAATAAAGAACAAAAGAATGTGCTACTTTTATGTTATAAAGGTTCATTAATACATATTATACTCTGAGATCTTGCTACTTCCCAGTTGTCATTACCATTCTTAATATAATTTAATTTGGGTTTAATTATCATTATTATTATATTTGTTTAATTGAGTTATATGTGAAGTATGATGTAAGCCCTGCATAGTGAGGTGCATTAAAAAGCCAGGGTGTAGAGCGGGTCCATTGAAGAGGGCAGTAACTCCCCCTCAACAAACCCCCACCCAGCTGCCCTAACAGCTGATTTGTAGATGATGTTCCTATGCTGAGTGGTGCATTAAAAGACAAGGTTTTGAGCCCGTTGGGAGGGGCCCTCTCAACAGATTCATAACTTGCTTACCCTAATTCTCAATTTGTAAATTTGAGCAATAGAATGACAACCGTTCCAAGCAGCAACACTCTTCCTTGATTATAGATAATTGATCCTACTGCGCCTCCTAGTGGCAACACATTTCTTGTTCTCTGTATGTTTCAAAAGTCTTTTGTTTGTATTTATATTTGAACAGGTTGATGTTTGAACATCGTTTCAACTCCATTTCCAGTTTATTCCACAATTGTACACCATTAACTGTTGGGCTAAAACTTTTCAAAGTTGAGCTATGTTTCTGAGTCCTAAAGTTTAATTCGTCACGTAATTCATAACAACCAGTACGTTCTTGGAACCTTCTTTGTATTTGGCCCGGTAACAGTTTGTATCTTGCTTTGTATAACATCTGTACTGTTTGGAACTCAACAATGTCACAAAACTTCATGATCTTTGATTTTAAAAATAATGAGTTTGTGTGGTCCAAAAACCCAACTTTATGAATTACTCGGATAGCTCTTTTTTGCAACAATACTATTGGTTTTAATGTGTTTTTATAAGTACTACCCCAAACTACAGTACAATAATATAAATATGGCAAAATCAGAGAACAGTATAAGATATGTAGAGCTTTGATGTTTAAAATGTGCTTTGCTTTTGCTATTACTGAAATGCTTCTAGAAATTTTCGTAGATATATATTTAATATGAGCTTTCCAAGTAATTCTGTCATCTATAATAACTCCAAGGAATTTGATTTCATGCACTCGCTCTATGACAACACCCTCTATCTGAATTGCTTCCTGAGCATTGGAATTACGGTTGCCAAATATCATCATTTTGCTTTTACTCAGATTTAGAGATAGTTTATTTTGTTTGAACCACTTATTGACACTTTTGAGTTCCAAGTTAACAATCTGACACAGTTGCTGTAAGTCGTCACCTGATGCAAAAATATTTGTATCGTCAGCAAACAAGATAAATTTAAGTACTTGAGACGTTTTACAAATGTCGTTAATGTACATGTTAAACAATTTTGGGCCCAGAATGGAACCTTGAGGTAAACCACACACAATTTGTCGACAACTCGACTGATAATCACCTATTTTCACACATTGTTTTCTATTTTTTAAATAACTGGTAACCCACTGTAGAGCTACCCCCCTAATCCCATAATGTTCTAGTTTATTAATTAGTATATCATAGTTTATTGTATCAAACGCTTTACTCAGGTCAATAAATAACCCTATTGCATATTTCTTGTTATCTACAGCATTAGTTATTTCTTCAATTATATCAAAGAGCGCGTGTGAGGTTGAGTGATTATTCCTAAAACCAAACTGATTGTCCGAGAGTAAATTACACCTTTCAATAAAGCTGTCAAGTCTAGAGTTATAAACCTTCTCTAAGATTTTTGAGAATTGCGGTAAAAGGGAAACAGGCCTGTAGTTTGTGAAGAGATGTTTATCTCCTGCCTTGAACAGAGGAATCACTTTTGCTACTTTCATACTTTCAGGAAATTGTCCAGTTTGCAGAGACAGGTTACAGATGTATGTTAACGGCTTAGAGATACTTTCAATAACACTTTTTAAAGTTTTCATATCCATGTCATAATAATCTGTCGAGGTTTTATTTTTACACCCTTTAACAATGTCCAGTATTTCCTTTTCCTCCACAGGTTTGAGGAACATGGACAGAGGATTTGTGTCTATCAGTTCACAATTATAGTTCTCAACATTTGTAATTTTTGCAGCAAGATTCGGTCCAACATCTACAAAGAATTTATTAAATGTATCGACTCCTTCATTCATATTATTTAAAGTATTATCCTCATCTTTGAAATATTTTGGATAATTAATTGTTCTCGGTTTATTTCTAATTATACTATTTAAGATATTCCATAAACCTTTAATATTATTCTTATTGCTATCTAACAACTTATTATAATAATCCTGTTTACATTTTCTAATGATACCTGTCAGTTTATTTTTATATTTCTTATATTTATCCTCAGCTTCTTTTGTTCTATCATTTATAAATTTTTTGTAGAGTGAATTTTTTTTCTTGCATGCATTTAGTAATCCCTTAGACATCCATGGGGTTTCTTTACCCTTTCTGTTTTTACAATATTTTTTCATTGGGCAATTTTTGTCATATACTTTATGAAATATTCGCGTAAACTCATCATATGCCTTATTAGTATCATTCTCTCTGTATACAATACTCCAGTCTTGAGCTAATAGTTCCTTTTTAAATGCATCAATAGTTTTTTCTGTTTTCACCCTTCTAAACCAATAAATGTTTTCATCATTAATATTTAAATATCCATTTTTGTACAATACAAAAACTGGCAGGTGATCACTAATATCATTTATCATTAAACCACTGACTGTATCACTATCTATTTCATTTGAGAAAATGTTATCAATCAAAGTCGCACTGTGGGTTGTGATTCTACTCGGTTTGGTTATTAGAGGAAACAGACCTATACTAAATAAAGTATTTATAAATTCATCCGTCTTTTTATGTTTATATGGGTTTAACAGATCGATGTTAAGGTCTCCCCCACAAACATGACTTTATGATTTAAACCTGAAAAGTGCTCCTCCATCCAATTAGAAAAAACATCTATATCAGAGCCAGGTGTTCTATAAATACAACTTACAATAATATTTTTCTTTTTTGCCTTGTAATTTCTACAGTAAGGCATTCAAGTGCATCATCCACTGCCATAGTCTTATTTTCCATTACTTTATAACTATAGTTGGAGTCTATAAACATAGCTACACCCCCACCATGCTTGTTTCTTCTGTTCATACTTATAAATTCATAACCATCAATAGAAAACTCAATTTCTCTGTCATTATTAATCCATGTTTCTGTGATTAAAATTACACTAAATGGTTTAGAAAACTGTTTTAAGAAGCTTTTGATGTGGTTAAAGTTTGCATAGAGGCTTCGACTATTGAAATGGATTACAGTGAATGCCTTAATGTTCTTAAGTTTACTATTGTAAAGATCCTCTGTATAATATTGACAGTCATTAGTAGCTCTAGTAAAGAAGTTATTTTCAGGGTCGATGTCGATCTCAGTGTTCTGTAAGTCATATTGTGATAATGTAAAATCCTGGTTATTTGCTTCAGCAATTCTCCTTAATGAAAGGTCCAAGTCGATTCTTCCTATAGAACTATATGTATTACAGGACATGTGAAATTATGTGCTTTTACATACCAAAATCCATACGCTTTTTCCGGTGTTTATACTTGATTTGGTGTACTGGTGCGCGGACGTACAATGAGTTTGTCATAGCGCAAGAAGGCAATCTCCCCCCTTTCCCTGGCAGCTCTCAGCTCCGGCATCAGTTCTTTTCGCTTCCTTTTGATGGATTCCGTGTAGTCCTCGTTTATGAAGATTTTGGTCCCTTTGAGGTGTTTAGCGCGCTGCAGGATTGCTTCGCGATCCTTCCAACGCAGCAGTCTGGCGATGATGGGTCTCGGCCAGTCTCTCCCGCCGTCAGGTTTCCCTACGCGGTGAGCTCTCTCTACCTCCACCGGGTGTTGTAGATGTAGCTTCTCCTTCAGTAGTGTTTTAACTTTCTCTTCTGCGTCGGCCCAGGTCTCCCCAGGCGTCTCCAACACTCCCTCAAAGACCAGGTTGTTTCTGCGGCTCTGTCCCTCCAGATACTCCAGTTTGTCCGTGATAATATGCAGATTGTCACATACTTTATAAAAATCGTTTTGAATTGTGTTTGTGCGCTCAGTGAGTTTCAATGTTCCTTCTTTCAGAGTGTCCACCTCACCTTGTGTGAACTGTAGGCTTGTTTTTAGCTCTTGAATTGATTAGACTGTCTATCAGTGTCTCAATTTAAAGTGAACACACATAATCAAGGGTTAAAAACACGGCAGCATTGATCATTTACATTTCAAAAACAAGCTTTCACTTTTGGCTAAATGCATGTTAGCAAATCGATGGCGGTCTCAGAACTAGCCCAGACAATAGGCTTTAAAAATGTTAAAAGGGCAGTTTCGTGGTCTCTCTAATCTATGAAGCAGCAAAAATACAGGAAATATAGATCGGAGGGCTTAACCAGTAGAAGATGAAATGACCAAAGTGAACTGTGTGAATGAAGCCAAATACTGAATATTATAACATGGTTACAAGCTCATATTTATATTTATATACAGTAGACTATACACATATATGTCTTTAAGAAGATATATTTAAAAGTGCTTAGAGAAAATGTTACTTGAGTACTGTAAGTACTCAAGTAATGAAAAAGTCTGATTTATTTTCAATGACGCTATAAACTGGGTGAAACAAAACATAAAATCATGTGAAAATTGTGATATTTACAAAGAAAAATAGAGAAAAACTAAATAATTCTAAAGAACAAGGTGCACGAGACGAGCTACATCCATTTTATAGATCAAAATGAAGCACTTAAATATTTACTTACTGGAAAAACTAACAATTATTAGTTACAAATCCTTCATTATGATTGTATTCATGTAGAAGTAAAAAGTACTGTATGATAAAACTACTCAAAGAAGTGCAATTTTTTACTTAAAGTAAGTAAGTTACTCAAGTACATGCACTTGAGTAAATGTAACTGATACTACCCGCCTCTGGGAAAGGTCAAGGAGATACAGTGGGGCAAAAAAGTATTTCAACCTGGATAGACTCATTAGGAAGATTTATTGACATGTATATCAGTTTTTGGCGATCAGACCTCGGCGGTAGACATCGATGTATGAATAAGTCAGTATGGATGGACAGGTTGGAGTTAGGGATGTCTCCCCCCGGAGCCTGGACACTGGTGGTGGTATGGATGGGCCGTGAAGATGCAGCAGGGAGGAGCCTTCTTTCTTCTGTCCTCTTGTGCACAAAAGAGGCGGAGATGGGGCGGCGGCGCAGCTGGGAAGCGAACGAACCATGATTGCTGGAGGCTTAAAAGCAGGTTCGAGGTAGATGATTGGCTGCCATGGAGGTGCGGCTCTGAGCTGATGGGCTAAGGCGGAGGTGTGGCCCTCACGGAAGCGACCATTGGCTGGAGGTAGGTGATGCTGAAATTGGTCTTGTTGTGACAGTTTTTAGAGTTATCTAACTGAAACTAGTCGCAAGCAAATACACAGACAGGGATGGACAGTCTGGCTGCCATGCTGGGCCTTTTGGTCGGGGGCTGGGGAGCGCCGGCTTTCTACATCACAATGGACACAAAGACTCTGCGGATTGTCCCTATCTCGGCTCCCCTCGGCTGAAGCACATGCTGGGTTTCTGCTTCACACCTATGACAATGGCCAAAGACATGTCCTGGCTCAAAGGCCTTCCTGTGGCCCCTCCCATCTTGGTGCTGGGACGGCCTCTCATGTGTACCTATATAACCAGGGGAGAGACTTCGGCTCCCCAGAGTTCGCCATCATGGATTTACCTGTGTTTCGGCTCTCCACACGTGTGTTAAATTAAACTTACACTTTTGATAAGACAAATACTTTCAAGTTTTCCTTTATAGTGGTGAGAAATTCCACAACAGTCTCCCAGGTTGAATTAACGCCTAGGCTTCATTTGGCCGAAATCCAATAGGAAGTCTATGGGGAACTGACCAAATACTTTTTGCCCCACTGTATATATCAAAACGGGCAAAGAAATGAAATAAAAGCAATATAAAAACCTAGCTTAGTGATGGATAAGTAGCTCACGATAAAAAGACACAAAAACATACTGATCCACAAACATTATGGCATCATTTACTAAAATCCCGTCTTTTTTATTGGTCTATAACATTGTGAAACTCACCGGTGGGCACTGAGCCAGTTTGTCTGCAGCTACCATCTGGACATTTAGGTGTTTGGCCTGGGACTTTCCTCTGGACTTGATCAGCCTCTGTAGGACCTGAGAGGAGACAGCGGGGTCAGTGAGACGAGACTTTGAGCGCAGCTTCAGAGACTCAGTACCTTGGGCGAGGCTATTTTGATGTAGACGATGATGGGAGCCAGCGAGGTCTTGGACAGTTGGGTCGGGTGGTTGATGGTGTCCGCGTCCAGGGCGACCAGCTGCAGGGTGCGGGCCAACTCGAAAATACGCTCGATCTCACTCTGCACCTCCGCTACGTCACGGGACACACACAAATACGTCAAGGGGAAAACGAGATGTCCAGACTAAAAAAAGCCAATTCCAGTGGAGTTAGGACAATGAGTAAGAGGTTAATAAAAACATACAGAAACACAATCATTTGCAAATAGCACGAATGTTATTTAACGTACAATATACAGTATCGATTTGAGAGGATTTTAAGTGGATTTTAAGTGGATTTATCTGGGGTTTGCAAACAATAGTATGTTTCCTGTAGTTTCATTTACATTTTACACATCTTCCCAACCTCTTTTGAAATTAGACTCAGCACTCGCATCGGTCCGCGTGTTAGCACTTCACCATGCACATCGATATTACTCCGCTTCCATTTGAGCACGGCTAAATGGAGCAGCGCGCCATTCTCATTCGAAGTGCCGCCTCCCCACAGGCGCGCGTCGCATCTGTTAGTTTTAATATTTATCGTTTTCGATGTGTGAAAGGAAGGGGGCACTTCAGAATGAGACGCATTTGGCACTCAGAGTTACTATTAATAAGGGCACGATTCCGCACAGTGTCAACAAAACACCGAGTTTTTCGGAAGCGCTAATGGGCACTGCGGTGATTTTAATACTCAAAATTTAACTGAACATTAAGTTTTCACTGTGACTCCCTGTGTGAGCCCATCTGCTCATGTAAACTGCATAGGTCAGAGTAAAAGAATTATACAACTTTAGTGCATTAAATCTTATTTGAGGGGACCCAGTGATGTTTTCAGGGACTATTTTAAACAAACCAGTGCACTGTTTCCGTGACATGTTTCGGATGCCTTCCTCGTAAGTGTCACATGATGTTACAGCTGATTTGATACATGAACTTAGACATGCGGTACCTTTTACACAAACCTAAGCTCAAATAAAAACAAATGCTTTACTCCAGTTTCATTTAACACACATTGTCTCGTCCAAACTCCAAAACTACGTGCTGTTTAGTGAAGAAATGTCTGTAAACCTGACAAATTATAAGTCCCACGATGATTACTGAGCGAAGTAGAGATTGCGATTGTGATTGAATGTCGATTCTATCAAAACTAGACCTCTTTTAAATGTTGTCTTAAAGCAGCACTAAGTAACGTGTTTACCTTAATAAATCCTTTCCGTAGTCCCTCTGGGGGTAATACAAGTGTTAATGGGATGATTGGAGGGTCTTTCATCTTCCCCTGGTGTCTCTGGCCAGAAAACCATGCTTGCAACTTAACTGCCACCGGGGCGGAGCAACCAATACACACTAATAGAATCACGGAGAAGAAGCTAACAGGCTAACGGGCAAAGCTAACTGCGGGATAGCGCCACTTTAAACAGTATTTTCAGCCAAGTTTGAGTGAAAAAAAATATTCCCATTGTATAACTGGATGTACAACACCCCTCTCTCCCCTCACCTTTTCTGTCAGCGTAGTATTTACTCTCCAAGACATTTAATAAGTTAAAAAATCGTAACTTGCTAAGACACCTGCAGTTGCGCTTATGGCCTCTAGGGGCAAGAGTTACTTAGTACTGCTTTAAAGGAACAGGCCACTGTTTTTCCATACTGAAAAATGTTCTTACCTGAACTTTGATGTGTTGATGCGTACCTGTCTGGTCTTTGTGTGTGCGCTCAGTCACGCAAAAAGACCAAAGATGTTGTTCGCAACTTTCACGTTTTCCCTATTTTTTTTTTTTTTTATTAGTTTATTTATTTAAAAGGGACCATGTACAATTATAACATAAATGTTGCCATTTGATGCATTGTACCAGAGTTAGCCTGAGGCTAATTTACATCTGCAGTCCCTGGCAGGGAACGGACGACCCATAACAGAAAAAAGACAAGATTCACAAGACAAGGGGTCGACCAAGAAAGACAAACCACATACAACATTACAGATTCATAAAACCCAGACAAGACACATCAACAACACAAATACAGACAAACAAGTCAGTACCAGAGGGAGTGTAAAAACCAAAGAGGGCTGGCATGGCTAGTGTGTACAATGCTGGCTACTTTTTAGATGCTTTTTGAGTTCAGTTTTAAAGCCCTTGATGGTCGTGCATGTCTTTATATTGTCAGGTAGTTGGTTCCACAGTTTAGCAGCCTTCACTGCAAACGCTGATTGACCAAAGGTGGAATGACGGAAAGGTACAATGCAATCATGTGGAGAAGCAACTGTAAATACAGTTACGTGAGTACCGTATTTTCCGGACTATACGTCGCTTTGGAGTATAAGACGCACTAGTCAAAAAATGCGTAATGAAGAAAAAAAACATAGATAAGTCTCTCCGGAGTATAAGACGCACCAGCCAAAAAATGCGTAATGAAGAAAAAAAACATAGATAAGTCTCTCCGGAGTATAAGACGCACTAGTCAAACATTGCCTAATGAAAAAAACAATAGCCTGAATAGGCGTACGGTATGCTAACGTAACACATTGATGGTTAGCTACATGAAGCATAAACAACAAACTAAATGTTAACGTCACATAAACAGTTCAGATAACTATAGCATAAAGAACATACCAAGCTCTCGACCTCACTCCAAATCACTAAATCCATTGAAATCTTCATCCTCTGTGTCACTTCCAGTGTTACGTTACTTTAAAAAAGTAATTAGTTATAGTTACTCACTACTTGTTCCAAAAAGTAACTGAGTTAGTAACTGAATTACTCTATAATGAAAGTAACTCGTTACCAGGGAAAGTAACTATTTGCTCGTCTAAGCTCAGGTAAGAACATTTCTCAATATGGAAAAATGGCGGCCTGTTCCTTTAAAACCTGTCTTTTTAAGTTGGCTTTTCACTCGAGACTGATGGGGGTTTGTTCTCTCGGTTCTTTGTAATTAGGGTAAAATGTTTTTAAAGTAAAATGCATTGTCTTTTATCACTATATGAAGCTTCCAACAGTTTTGAGTTGGTGTGTAACTGTGTAAAAAAAACACTGCACTGGTCTGAGCTCAAAGAAAACTTTCATATGAATTTATTTGCAAAATAATATGATGCTTATTCTTATGACTCATCTCTCTGTTACCATGGTTATCAAGTCATTTGATTTGGCAAGTTTCTCCGCCTTCCTGTAGCTGCTTACGTTGTTACACCTTTGCCACCTATAACTTCTCACTCAATCAAAAGCATCTTTATATCTTCTTTAAGAGTCCCGAGTCTGGGCATTGTATCTTTAAGAGACTTTGCACAGGTCATTTCTCCCAGCTTTGTTTCAGTGCACTGATCTTCGGTAATAGTCTCTGAAATAGCGCCGCACTGAAGTTTAGAGTAGTGTCTTTACGATCATTCGACATGTAAGATTAAAACCAAAAAGCACAATGTTCTGGGTCTGCTCTTTTGAGGTGCAGTCATTTGAGGGAGATAACAGGGCCAGAGCAATCTGCAGAAATACCGCTTTGAGTTCAGCCGCTCGGAGGAGGCTCAGAGAGAAAGAGCTGAACTTAAACCCGCAGTACTTTAACAATCCTTTTACTTTGTTACTTTCCAGAACTCATTAAAGACCAATGCATTTCTAAAGGCAAGACATTGCAGGAGGCTTTAACATCTTAGTTTTTCTAGCCGCAAAAGTCAAAACATCAGAGCTGGTTTTCTTAAAATTAGGGTTTCATTACACTCTTGCAACCAAATCACCTTAGTTGCTCCTACAGACTCCAAACTCTCCAGTCTTGTGCTTGCCCAAAGAGGATTTTTTAAATATTTAATCCTAGCCTGATTTATTCAGTTTTTACAGATTTCTCTTTCATAACTAGCTTATGCAAAAACTAAAGAAAATAGCAAAAGCCCCCACTGAAAAAGCTTTATAGCTAACACAGTATATGAAAAAAAAATCTATTTAAACCTGGCTTCATTTTTGATTGATAAGATTTTGTCGTTGAAAATACAGGAACGGTAGTGCAGCGGTAAGTGCTCATGCTTCACAGCAAGAAGGTCCCGGGTTCGATTCCCACTAGGACGGGACCTTTCTGTGTGGAGTTTGCATGCTCTCTGCGTGTCTGCATAGGTTTCCTCCAGTTTCCCCTACCACTAAAACATGTACGATAGGGCAGGGAAAACTGAAGTTACTGCACATACATAGTTTACCAACACTTATTATGGAGTGAATGTAAAATTGTCTCATGTAAAGCGCTTTACAAATAAAGTTCTTCCTTTTTCTTCTATTTTTGGTGCATAAATACCTGTTTTTCTTATGAATTATATATATATATAAACAACAAAAGCAAACTTGCAATACATTTTTGTTTTATCATATTCATGTCAGTGATCTACAGTAGAAGTTTAAAATTACAATCTTTCAATGTATTTTTCCTATTCACCTGCAGTGTCTCGCCTTAGAAAGGGAGATACGATATATATTTCTATACAATATTTAGGGCAGTGCTCATGAACAGCTTTGGGGGAAATAATACAAGACCCTTAATACGGCAGTTTGCAGACGCCCTGATGCCCACATGGTACTCGTTCCTACAAACATTTTTCTGACTCGTATCTTTTTGTTACAGACTACAGGCTGTCACGATGGATAACAGGGAAACTGACAGGCAAGCAGACAGGCAGACAAATGCAGTGAGAGCAGATGATGGGTGTTGTAAAGAAAAGTAAAGCAACAAAAAAGTTAAAGGAATAAAAGACAAGAGGAGGAAAGATTGTTTTTCTGTTGGAAAGAGGAGCATACATACCCAGCACGTCTGGATCGAGAGAGGAAGGAAGATGGAGGAGGTGGGAGAGAAGACAGGATGAAAGAAAAAGGCCAGATCAGAAAATAAAAGAGTAAAACTGGGAAAGCTTTTCAATCGAAGAACTCTGAACATTAATGCCACATTGTGTACCCTGTAAAAAAACCCAACTTGGACACAAATACTGCTGGGGTTTTCTGATCTCATCACAAACGGGCAAATAAGTTACAGCATGTGGTTGGATAAAAACATGTGCAGTAATAGTAACTAAATACTGGCTTTAAGTTTCATATTCTGCAAAATAGACAACGGGATTGTGCTGCCATAACCACATACAGGACTCCCGTCTTTGAAATGTTGTTCTCATGAAAACATTTGGGCCCGACAGTGTGATAGAGACCCATCAGCTAACGGAGTTGTCTCATTGCTCTTTTCTCTACTTTTTTAAGTTTAAAGCTAATGTCATTCAGCGTTCCCACTTGAAAAAATGCCTTGGAATGCCGCTCGAAGTGGTAATTACAACATGTAAACTCAAAGATGTCCAGACTGCTCCGAGTTCGGACACGTGACGAAAACAGCAATGGTGCCCCCAGTGGAGAAGTGCAGCTAATGATAAACTTTAACAAACACGTTACTTTTTGTCACAGCCTTCAACATAACGTTATGTAGCATGTTTTGAATCATATCTAGAGTGGAGAAACAATAATATAACGTTAGCATCTTATTAGCTAACTGTTGTAGCATTTGCCGGTTTGTTTACATACGAGTTTATTCAGCTGGAACGCTCTGAGGTTGTAAGAAGGGCCCGACCGATGTGTATTTTAGGGGTCCGATACCGATATAAAGGGGGTTTATAGTTATTTAATTTGATGTTGTTTTTTTAATAGCTCAAATAGCCTATAGCTAAACATGTATTGATATAGTAAAGGTTTCAATCTTAGAAATATATAGAAATATATCTAACAGAGGCCAATAATGTTTATTACTGAGGCCAATACCAATTATAGGGGATTTTGATTGGCCGATACTGATATACACTGCAGATATTTTTGGAAAATGTCTGGTCTATAATCCCGTGTATGAAGCTTCTAAACGTGTCAGTGTTGAACTGTGACAGCAGGGGGCGCTGTATATTCATGTTTAGTAGATACTTTAGCCAAAGCTTGTTTGAGAGACAAAAATCAGTAGATTTCAAAACAAAAACGTTAAGTCTCTCTCTCTTGTTTTGCCGTTGTTTCCTTATTGCTATTTTGTTCCTTGTTGTTCCTTGTTGTTCCTCTTTGTTCTTGTGAAATAATGATTTTAATTGTATTGATTTTGGGGGTGGGCGCTTACAAGCTCTTGCTTCGGCCCACTCCTTTTGAGCAGAGTGTTTGCTGCTCAAATAAACAAATAAACTAAACTAAACTTATTGTTCCAAAATTATACACAAAGGTCTACACCATAAAATGTATAAAAATGCTACAGACTTGTGGCCAATTTTCACCGCGATGTTTCTCTGCTCCCCTGAGACGTGGGAAATTGTGTGAGGGCTCATTTTAACGTTATAAGACCGACAGATCAGCCTCGCCGACAAATCGGTCGGGCCATAATTGTAAGTCGTCATTTTTAAGTGGGAAAAATCCCAGATACCAGTTTCCTGGAATGCAGCTTCGGCCCATTTGAACTCTACACAATTAACTCGTTGTGTAAGGGATGTATCTGACTAAGCGCCCTCACAAAAGCAAAAAGTATTTCAGTTATCTGACAGCTAATAAATTATTAATTTATTAAACATGGCATGAAACACAGATAGTGTCAAATGAGTGTCCAGCAGCGATACAGCACAATGACTAAAGGTACTACGTGCAGGCTTTATTTCCCATTTGGAATGTGGAGTACCGTGTTGCAAATCCCTTTCAGATCAATTATTGGTTTTACACTAACTGCTAATAGATAAAAAGTATGTTTATTATTATTATTTTCATTTTAATTTATAAGACTAGGCTGGTTGCCCTATGAGATCCATCTGAAGGGTTGGATCAGTAGAGTCACAATGCCCCCCTCTTCATATCTGTACAATATTCAAGACCCACCTTTTTAATTTAGCTTTTAACTAATATTTATTTATATTAACTTTATTTATCTGTTTTAGTTCTATACAATTATTTCTTTAGTTCCACTCTTTTTTATTTATTTATTTTATTTTATTTATTTATTTTTATCTTGTGCTATTCCACACTTTTAGCCGAGTTTTAGCTGTTTTAATTTATCTTTTATTTTTATGTTCTCCCAGTGTTTCCTCTGAGGGAGCCCTCTGCCCCGGGAGTGCTGGTTGGCTGTGGCCGTGCGGGCGCTCTCCTGTGGGTGCCTGGATGGAGGTTGGACGTCTATCCTACACCTCCTCCGGGCGCCCTGTGTTGGCGCTCTGTGGCTGTGGTCGATGGGCTGCTCCTGGTGCAGACGGCTCCTTGGATGGTGTTTCCTGTTTCGGTTCATCTGTACTCAGCCTTATGTACCCCACTTTATGTCCATTTTTACTTAAGACTTTTAACAACTGGGCTGTCTGTATGTATATGTGTCTGTGTGTCTGTGTGTGCGGGTGGGGTGGGGGGAGGTGGGGGTTGTTGTTATTTATGTATATTTGCTGGTGGGGACTATTTTAATGATTTTTTAAGCACTGTAAAGCACTTTGTGTTACATTTTGTATGAAAAGCGCTTTATAAATAAAGTTTGATTTGATTTGATTTGATGATATTGTCTGCTTCTTCACGGGACACGAGCGGTGGTGGTGCTGTGGTGTCTTACCCAGGCTGGAGCGGGTGCTGGAGCGCTCGATGATGGTGTGTTTGCTGGGGTTGTTGAGGACTGAACGTTTGGCCAGAGAGATGTCGGCAGTGACTCGTGTGATGGATATCCTGAAAAAAAATCATTAATATTACTACTGAATCAAAATGAAGCTAAAACTATGCGCAACGGCCGCTCTGCTCTTACCTGCCCTCGAACTTGTGTTTAAGGAAGTCGAAGAGAGCTTTCTGCATCATATCTGTCACCTACAGACACAGTGGATACGGTAAATGGGTTTAATAAATCGCACTAAAAGAGTCTGAATCTCAGTGGGGCTTCACTGGTTAAATAGTTGGTAACTGAGGAACAATTACTGGCGCCTGACTTTCTGTGTCTCTCCGTGTCTGGAAGGGTTTCCGCCACACTCCATCAAACCAAAACAATCGCACGCTTCTTACCTCGTATCCTTTGAGCGAGGGCCCGACGAGGATGATGGGTCGCATTGAGGGAACCACATCGTACGGCGGGACGTGCTCCATCTGGGACAAAGCACATCACACAGTCACGTTTTGCCTCATCTACTTGCTGTATAATCTCACGTTTGGCTTTGGCTCTGAACATGAATCAAATACTGGGCTGTTCGAGACGCCATATTTGCCAAAACTGATGCAAACGAGAAAAAGTGCTGCAGTCACTTATGTACAATTTCATATTTACACTGCCCGACCACAAAACAATCTAATGTTTTATTGTACCGCCTTTAGCTTTGATTACAGCATCCATTCGCTGTGGCATTGTTTCAGCAAGTTTTTTTAAGATCTTGTATTGATGATGGGAGATTGTCACCACAGCGCAAGGCCTTCTCCAGCACATCCCTAAGATTCTCAATGGGGTTAAGATCTGGACTCTGTTGTGGCCAATCCAAGTGTTAAAATTATGTCTCACGCTCCCTGATCCACTCTTTCACAATGTAGTCCAGTTCACTGTGTAATTTCGATGGATTTTTGTGGCGAGTATCAAAACTATACATTACTGAAAACTCAATTAAATAAGCAATCCGAAACACAGAAATGTATATGGGGAGTAAAAGTACTCCCCAGTAAAAGTACATTTAGTTTGGCGGAAATGTACAAAATTTGGCAGAAAATTCAATTCGTCGTTCCAATCAAAAAAGTCAATGAAACCCTTGTCATATGTTTTATGGAGTTACCATAGCGATGACCAGATCCCCCCATTTACTCTATGGAAAAATTGTATAATAGCACAATTTTACCAAATGACAAAGGCAAATGGAAACATTGTTTTTCTCATTGCTTATATCATAAGTCCCCTCCTGGAACCGCCACCTTAACATGGTGGAGGGGTTTGAGCACCCGAATGATCCTGGGAGCTCTGTTGTCGGGGGCTTCGTGCCCCTGGTAGGTTCTCCCATGGCAAACAGGTCCTAGGTGACGGGTCAGACAAAGAGCGGTTCAGAAGCCCCTTATGAGAGACTAACAGGCCTGGGTTAGAACCATGAGGCCGTCCTTCTGTGGACCCACCACCTGCAGGAGGAGCCATAGGGGCTGGTGCAATGTGATTTGGGCAGCTCCAACAGCCGCCCCCACGACCCGGCAACGGACAAGTGGAAGAAAATGGATGGATGGATATATCATAAGGTTTGCACAAATATATAGTTTTCACACTCTCCAACAGTGGAAATCTAAACATAGTGAACCGGATTAATGTGAGCTTGATGAATCCTGGCATTGTCATCTCTAAATACGCCCGTGCCATCAGGGAAGAAGAAATCCACTGATAGAATAACTTAGGATGTTGAGGTAGTCAGCTGATCTCATTCTTTGGGCACAAAGTGTTCCTAGTCCTGACTAACTGCAGCAACCCCAGATCAAAACAATATTTAACATAATCTATATATATATACTGCAAAGAAAAGTATAATTCAAGTACAGTATTATTCGGTTTCAGCGTAATTTTGTACAATTCCAAACAAAGTGCTTGCAGTGATCATTTCCCAAGCAGGCAGTAACACTTTGTGCTCACATGAGACAAATGTCCAGCTTTGGTGTGGCCACTCGCTTCATACAATTGCAACTGCTTATTATAGAAACGGCTCTGACTGAAGTCTATACGAAACGCCGTCCCTCCTCCGTCTCTGTTCTGTTCGAGCTCTCAAATTGATAGATGTTGTGCTTTCAGACGGCGCAGTCCATTTATTTTATTGACTGCTTATGAATGTTCAGGAGCCTGGATCAATTCTTTTTCTCCGTCTCCCTTCCTCCTCCCCCTCCCCCTCCTCTCTTCTCTCTGAGTCCGGGCTGCTCGGTAATTAAAACAGAACTAATTAAAATGTGACTGCGGCTGTAACACTGTCGCGCTTCACCTTTCATCCGCGCTAATGTGGAGATTTATGTCCGGGAATTAAAACTAAAGCTATTTCTTAAGCCGTCGATGTGTAATAAACATATGTGCATTTTACACGTCTGACTCCATGTGTAATGCAGTGGAGGTAATGGCCGTTGCTATGACACTCGAAAATGTATTTGTCTTGTGGCTAAAACAACATGTTACTATGTCGCACAGAAAATACCCAATGCCACCAAAAACAAGCATCCTTCTAATGCTCAACGTGTGTTTTTTTCCCACCAATAAAAGCACCCGCAAAATAATACATGCTTATAATCTGTTGGGCTAAATGTTACAAAGAAATAAACAACACTTGCAGGTGTGTTAAGTTTGAGTTTGACCTGTTTGTGGTTGAGTTGAAATCCTAATTTAGTTCAGCGTGAAAATATAGGCTTGGTTTGGCCTGGTTTACTTCTTGTTTATTTGCATTTAAACCTGGTTCAGACCTGTCCTCAATTTGACACTTTGTAAAATATGTGTTATATGATAAACATTTACTGGCACAGGAAAGTGTCAATTCATGATTTTGCTCCCATGCAGTAAGTTTTCTAAACTTTTATCTCCACTAAATTAAGATGGCGGTACATTGTGAGCAGTTAAAGCTGCACTGCACATCCACAACAATTATCATTCAGTATGAAAAGGTTCCCCCCCCAAATTTTTTCAATCCATATAGTCCTGGAAATTCAGTGTTTATATCATGCTACAGTAAAAGCGTCACATTTTCCCTCTGGCTTTTTCAATGTAAATCCAATCCTGTAGCTGACAGAGTGACTTATACGCGGCACCCACACAACTCAATGCAATCGCTGTGGGAGGATATACGCATTCATTTTGAATCATGAAAAAATAACGCACATATACAGGGCTCGCAGCTGTTGCCTTTAAATCCAATTGAAGAAAATCCCATTCACGCTGGCGACAGGAAAAATGTTCTATACACTGCCTGACTGAAAGAGAAAAGCCAGCACCTGGGGCTGCTGCAGTTGGTCTGGTCTTGGTTCAGCAACACTATGGGGGTCATTTACTGAGCCAGGTGCTACATTGCGAGTAGTGCTTAACATTTGCGAGTGGGCGCGTTGCACTCGATTTACTATGAGAAACTGTGTGTATTATTACTGCCGTAAATGTGATTTGCAAATGAATTTACTGCGCGAGCACAGTCTGCGCAAAACTGCTACTGCTGCAGACGCCACAATCAATAATTATCATTTTAATTCAAAAACAAATTATTATTATTGTAGCAAACCAATCCTCTTGGCTTTAAGGAAATAGCCTATAGATACTGCCTGGTTTGTGTCTGTTATTATTATTATTATTTAATTGTATATGTGCACGCGTAGGAAAAAAAAGACAAACTCCAAGCTGGAGTCTGAGGAGCGTGTCCTGCTGCACGTACGTAGCGCACAGGCCACAGCCAGATCTGGGACTTAAAGGCATAGGCCACTGTTTTTACATACTGAGATATGTTCTTACCTTAGCTTTGACGAGTTCATTTGTACCTGTCTGGTCTCCACGTGTGCCGTCTGTAACGTAAACACAGCACAGACGGCGTTAGCATTTAGCCTCTCTCTTCTCCTCTATAGCTCCAAACGAGGTGAAGATAGAAGCTACCAAACTCTTCCACGTTTTCCCTATTTAAATGTGGTTACATGAAGTGTTACACTACAAAGTATAATTACACAAAATTAAACAATGTGGATTTTCTAAGCGGATAAAAAGGGGAACTATATTGTAAGGCGTAATAATACCAGGAGTAATTCGGCATCCGCACAGTAAAGTGAAGATATCACTGCACGGATGCCAAATTACTCCTGGTATTATTACACCTTACAATATAGTTCCCCTTTTTATCCGCTTAGAAAATCCACATTGTTTAATTTTGTGTAATTATACTTTGTAGTGTAACACTTCATGTAACCACATTTAAATAGGGAAAACGTGGAAGAGTTTGGTAGCTTCTATCTTCACCTCGTTTGGAGCTATAGAGGAGAGAGAGGCTAAATGCTAACGCCGTCTGTGCTGTGTTTACGTTACGAAAGGCACACGTGAAGACCAGACAGGTACAAATGAACTCGTCTAAGCTCAGGTAAGAACATATCTCAGTATGGAAAAACGGTGGCCTATTCCTTTAAACTAGCAGGAAACAGTTATGAGATTTTTTTTTTATCATGGACTCCTCAAAAGCTGAGAAAATCAATCCAGCAGGAATACACGCGCACGGGCTCGCACTTTGGAGATGCCCACGGATGAGTGGCAGGTGAACAGCGAACATACGGCCTTTGCCGTTTTTTAGAAACGCAAATATCAACTGCACTAGCTTTTTTCTCCACTTTACACTTTACTGTGTATGTACGTGTTAAAACGCTTAGTAAATGACCCCCTTAGTGCCTACAGAATGAGCTCAGCTGACTACCTAAACATCCAGCTTATTCCATCAATGGATTTCTTCTTTCCTCATGGCATATTCCAAGATGACAAAGCCAGGATTCATCAGGCTCACATTGTGAAAGAGTGGTTCAGGGAGCATGAGACATCATTGTGCAGAAGCGTACTGACACAAAGCGAATGTGTGCTGCGATCAAAGCTAAAGGCGAAACGAAATATTAAATTAGAGAGAGTGACTTTTTTGTGGCAACTTTTTTACTTGTCAGGAACAAGTTTGTGAACATCGGGGCATTTATAAAGTAAACAAGTTCAAACCAACCAAAGGGTTTACTAACATGCGTAATACAATTTATTTACCAATTAGGCAGCAGAATGAGCCCCATAGTTTGGGCAACCAATGAAGTAGTAATTCATGCTCTTGTATCCCTATAAGCTCAGTGTCTTTTTTGAAAGCTTTACATTATTGCAGGTATTACAGATAAATGCTTTAGCTTTTGGGGACCTGTGCTGTGACTCTAGTCTGCATGAACCTAGAAGCGTCTCTGTGAAATCCATTCACAGCGCACCGCCTCCTCTGTTCCTTTGAGCAGGTTCTCATAAGTGGGAGAGCGCGTTGGAGAGGCTGCTTGACTCCATTACGTTACATAAAGCGGTCCTCTCATTTGTATTCGTGGGGTATAAAAATACATATTGCAAAAGATGCTAAAAGGCTCTTGTCTGTGAAAGGGCAGGATGTGTTGAATGGCAAACTCCAAAGTAATGGATGATTGCATATACAGACAAAAGTTCAGTGACACAAGGAAGTTTGTAAAGGGGAGTAACTCAAAGGTTGCCTCAGTGATTCCCTTACATTTTCACATCAAGAGAGGGCTAAGTCTGAATGTCCAGCCTACCCATATAAAGCAAAGGTAATATGCTTTGTGCAAGTATTTGGTAATAACACATCTTTATCACTATCTTACACTTTGTTGGTTAGAATATGCAATATTCATCAAAAGCAGCTAAAACTCCATCTAAGCTCTTCTCACCCTTCCTCTATATGTATGAGCTTTGTGGGAAAAGGAGGAGTTATTTGGGAGTTGTCGCCGTGATGCTAAGAACAGCCACTGGGGAAGATCCAAAGATCACTCAAAGATATGCTAGTGGCCAGAAACATTACTCCAGGTATGTTTTTGATGAGAGAACAACATTGTAACATGGTAAAAAACTCTAAAAAGTCGATTAATACCTCACTTTAACATGGATTTTAAAATGGCTTGGTTTTCTGCCTGAGGGGGAAGCTATCAATCGTGTAACAGCTCGAACTAAACGTCAGCAGCTAGTGTTAGCGTTAGCAACTTGTCATATACACATATATATATACACACATTTAAGTGGTTTATTCATGGCCAATACGCAACTCACAATTAAAGCAGCGTTTGAGACAGACCTGTTGCTGTTCTCCTTTGACTCTCACAATGCATTGTGGTCTATATCGGTGCTCACAACTTTTTAATATGCATTGATGGTGAATTTCAGTGCACTTGTTCTTTCTCTCACTACAAAAAATCTCGACAAATGAAGTGTGTTACATAGTGCACTGTATAGAAAATAGTGTGGACTTCTGGACACAGCTCAGGACTAAATAAACTTCAAGGAAAGCAGCAACTAAAATGTGTCCAAATGTGTAAATTCAGCAAACACTGATACAGTAATGCATCAGATATTACAATACAATATATCTATAAATCTGCATCGTGATCAAAGAGGTGTCACTTTAAACAACGCACTCAAAGACAGGTGCTGCATCAACTCATGGCGCGGTTCGAATGATGCTAACAACATGATCTGTGGATTGTGTCACAAATCAAAGCCTCTGTCTCCGATGGAAATGAAAGGCTGTCGGGACGCGTTACTGCGGGACACGCTCTGACTAACACGGTCTGTCACACGTCCACACCTGCACCGGCACAGAGGACGCCGCTCGCCCGAGACACGCAGGGGTTTACAAATCAGAGGGTTCGGTTCAATCACAAGCGTCACAGAAGGTATAAGAAATGTGTATTATGGAGTTAGAAGGCGTAACGCAATCTGATGTTTATTTCTACACAGCTGGTTACACAGCAGTAACTCTCCTTGTCCCATTTTTTTTTTTATTGTTGCCAACGAAGAAAAATAAAAGTAAGCAGTGTCTCAGTATGAGCAGCTAATACTTTGTCAAACTGCAAGCAAAATATGTTGTTTTAAAGGGACTAGATCCAAGTTGGACATTTTTAGACTCACTACTGCCACCTCAGGTCTCACACGTAACTGCAGTCTCTATATTAAGCTCGTGCATGACGGCACTTCAGACATGAATTTACAACTTTTTGAGTGACAGTGCAGGATTTTAGAGGCAGTTGTGGTGAACAGGTCTGGGCTCATTCTACACATTAGGACATTGAGGGAACATGTAGGGGAAGGAAAATACACATCAGGTGGACACATCATGTATATGGGGTTTAAAAATAGACTTAAAAACATTATTTTGGATGCTGACTGTAAACGCTTGGAGGAAGGCACCTGCTGAAACATGTTAGCGTTTACTTCATGTTTTGGCCAAATAAACAGCTATGTGAGTATGTCTGTCTGGATAGTCATTTATGAAAAATTAAAGTGCTACCCTCTACATTTTTTTAAATTATTGTAATTTTTGGGGTTTAGCACTCAAAAGATTGAAGACGCGCAACTCTCCTCCCTCTATACAATTATATTGGGTACCACAGCATTGGTATTTTACATTTTGTAATTTGAAATTATGTCTCTGTAAGAATGAAATAGTAACAATGAAATACAGATGCTAGAGCTAGTGAAGACTTTGACTGGTGCTCCTCCTAAAACTAATGACATTTTGATTTAGTATCATTTATTTATGGCATGGTTAAACACACCTTTAGCGCAGAGCAGTTCAGAACCGATGTAATGTTGGATTATGGTCTTTAAAAATGTTTTAGTTTCAACAATGGCACAATTGTATCCAGGATGTACAGAACGAAGCACTGACACTGTAGAAGAAGAAACAACTAAATTACATTCAACAGCCATAGACCGTTAAAAAGAATAGACAACTCCTCCTCACTCCTCCCCGTTTACCATAATGACCACGTTCGAGGGGAATTCATGGCGGATTTACAGACTCCTCCTCCCCAGCTCTGACGAAGCATGTTCCTAAAAAGGGCATAAGGGCGGGATTTTCACTGTAGACTCGGCCCTTGCGTGACGTGTAGCTCGCGCAGCTCCAATGCTAACAGTCCGACACCCGTTAAGTAGGAGATTTTAAAAAAAATCTTTCGAAAACCAGCCTGTTTTTTTTTGTGTGACTAACCCAGCGTTATCTCAGGAGGAATATGTAGCCATAGAAAGTGTTAAAAAAATAGAAACCAGGCGTTAAAGTTGTTTTTAACGTGTCTAAAGTCCAATGCTTTTCAATGGGAGACTAGCGGCTATATGGAGGTACTACAGCAATGGAGGAGCAATGGCTGCCTCCAGTGTTGCGGTCATAAAGCAGAGCAGCTAGCGGCCATTGTCAACAGCTTAGCCCGAGGATTGATATGCCCACTTTAAGACTACATACTTTTGTTGGTAAAAATCATCTCCAAGATGTTTTTTTTTTTTGGGCTAGTCTCTTTGGCTCCCACTCGTAACTTAGTTGGGAACGGGACATCACCAATAATGCTGTTCTGTTTTGACCACAAGATTATGTTCATAATTAGGCCTCTTCCAAATGCTTTATTGACAACCCACTGCAAAAAACATTTAGTTGCTCTTGTAACTAGCAATATATAACCTGGATTGTTTCGCAGTGTGGTTTTAAATATCACATCAACATTTATGGAAAGAGAATATGCTAAATCCAATTCCTAGTGTTTACATTTACTGCAGCCAGACAAAGAAGTCAATTTAAACAATGTCAATCTAAGGCCTAATACGTCTACAGACCATAGCTTGCCCAAGTATTCTTGCTTTTCTCAGCTTTGATAAACCAGAATGTTTTCAGAGAGACAGGAAATAAGTAGTTAATAACATGTTATTTGTTAGTAAGGGATGCACACTCACCGACTTCTGCTTCTGTTTAGCCGGGCCACCTACATCATTGTCATTCCACACAAAACGCAGCCAAAACGCAGCCCAAAATAAAAAAAAAGGAGAAAAAAGACACAAACACAAGAGGACACTTGAGTTAGTGACAGTTTTCAGATTAGAGACGAGGAGTGGATCGGGAGAAGAGTCGCCCATTGATTTGAAAAGACAGCCTTCGACGCTTACAGAGGCCAGAATAGATGGAGACAGATCGCAGCACAAGCAGCAATTTCAGAGTCGGGTTAGTTCAACGCCTCCCGAAGTATTGAACAGTACGAAAACACATTCAAAAGTTTAGGACCAACAGTGGATGTTGGATGAGGAGAGAAAAGGGGGTTACAAGAGGTTAGACACCCAAACCAGTCGTGTCAAACTCATTTCAGCATTTGGGCTTAACAGGGCAGAGATTGCAGGGTAACGGTTGGGTCTCTGCATTCAAGTACATCTACGTCGTTTTATGATACAGTACTTTTTACTGCTATTCTAACAGGGCAGCACAATACAGTATAGCACAGGCTGAATATACATACAGTATTACAAGAAGCCACAAAAGCTTTCCATCTGACTGATACTTACTACTTGTTTGCAAACAATGTGTAAGTCTACAGCAAAAGAGGGCACACTTCTAACATCTCGCTTGCAACATGTTTTAGAAAGAGACTGCCTAAAGTTTAACTTATGTTAAAGAGATTGACTAAAGTTATTAACCATTAATTAAACAAACACTCAGTGTAATTTAACACAAGGTAATTAAGATAAAAACAATAGTTTTATATGTAAGAGGACAGTTTAGATCATGGGTGTCCAAACTTTTTTCCATCAATGTCTGCATATTGAAGTTTATGCGGAAACATTCAACCGGGTGCATTTAAGAAAGGTTTTAACTGTGTCCCACATCCTAATTTAGAAGAAGATTAACACAGCTCAGACTCACAGAACATTTTTACTTTTTGAGGCTATAATTGTATAGAGTTATTGAATTTGCAATATAAAGTACCACCAACAATTGCTCTAAGGGCCGCATTTGGACACCACTGAAATGATCAGTGGTGTGATCATTTCATTTAGATGAAATGATCTTGACAGTGACTTACTAAAATTAGCAAACTTTAAGTTTTAGTCATGATTTCCCAAATTTTGTTCTAGTTTACCATTGCTTTGGTCCCAAATGTGTATGTATATGTATAAACTTTGGCAGTTTTGACACAATATGATGAAAACAAACAAAAGAAATTGCATATGATCTGACTTGAGTGACAAAAGCTTTATGTTTTTTCAGATTTCGTCATTAGTAAAACAGATCAGATTTTTACACAGTTACTCAGTATTTAGGTAATAATTTCTCTACTTTTGTACTTTGATTTGAGTAATAATTCGGGTCACTACTACTTCATCAGCAAATGTGTTTTAAAGTAATGCTATTCCCTTTTGAGTGCATTATATGTTGAATTCTCTACTCAACTCTGAAAGCCGCCAAAGTCCTCTAGTAAAAAAGTCTCACACTGAAACTGTTCATGTTTTCAGTTCTCAGTTTTCACAGGAATCATTTGAAAATGTGATTTTGATTGATTGAAGACGTATTCACAGCCCTATTCTGCATTCAGTGTTGTCTTTAGAGGCAAAACAGAGCCTCCCAAATGGCTAAATCTGAATTTGACACAACTGGTTTGGACGGTTTATGTTTCAACAAGGATGCAGTTAGCGTTAGAACTTGTCCCGGGACGCTACCGTGCATGTTACTGTCCAGTCAGCCTGCGTTACCTTCTTGAAAAAGGGCAGGCGGGGTATGTTGGCCTGATGGGGGGACGTTACGCTCCCTGACATGCTTTTGGGGAGCGCGGCTCGCCCTGCAACTCCGGGGGCTCCTCCGCATCCAAGTCCAAGGAGTCAATTTCAAAACTGGCGTCGGGATGGACTGAGTGTGTGAGGGGACAGGACGAAAAGAGAAAAGAAAAAGACAGAAAAATGCATAGAAGAAATAAAGTACATACAGATGGAGGGAGATGTAAAGTAACAAGATAAGACATAGAGCTAAGCAATGCCCACCCAAATACATCTCTCATTCATTTCTCAAAATTTTAAAGAGGGGGTATTATGCTTTTTTCAATCACATAGCACCAGTCTATAGCATACTACAATGATGACGTAACCTTCTGTTGGTCTGTATATGCAGTAAATTAAAATAACTGCCTAGAATAAAATTGCTCTCTCAAAATGGCTGTACTGAACGTCTTGAAATAGGCCTCTGTCTCTTTAAGAAGCTTTCCGACACGCCCCCTTCAGCACACTGCTGTGGCATCTAAACAACAACACTGTGCGGGGAGGGGGCTCTGCTGAGCTGAGGAGCAGTGGTTGGTGGCTTGGCTGGTGACAAAAGGTCCAGAGGCGTCTCCAGGAGGTGGGGGCGTTCCTAGGAGGACTGAGGCATAGCTACACCTAAAATGGCTGCCGTCTAAGTTTTTACTGATTACTCAAAAATATGTGAATGAGCCAAGGCAACACTCCAGGCATGTGTTTAATGAGGGAATGACATAATAACATGATATAAAGCTTGAAAAAGTCGATTTTACATAATACCCCCCCTTTAAGGTAAATGCCATCAGTGCATCTAATCCATTTTTGCTTCTGTTCTTTGTTGTTGTTTTGTTCTTTGTTGTGGTTTTGTTCCTTTTGTACTATGTCCTTTTTTATTATTGCGAAATGAACATTTTTATTGCATTGAGTTGGGGGTGGGCGAAACAATCAAACTAAACTAAACTAACTGCAGGTTGGGCGAGCAGTGCTTAACTCTACTGAGAATAAGAGAAAGGGAGGCACGGAAATGTAGTTTGAAAACAGAAATTGCAAAGACAGTGGCAAGATAAAAAATATAACAAAGAAAAGAAAGCCATGGACCAAATCACCATAAGGAAAATAGTCACCTTTCTGCAAAATATTAAGGCACGCTATTAAAATAATTGTAGCAGCAAGAATATATTGGAGCTATTTTGAGAATCCCTTTGACATTAATCATGAGACAATTATAACGTGCTGTGATTGCGTTTGCAGAAAAGTAACTCCTTTTGGTGACAGAGTAATGTGGAGATGAAACATAAGTAGTCGGGGAGATTTCGTCCACTGGGGTTGGATAGGATGCGTCCAATTTACTTAGGAATGTAAACCTTTCACCGTAACCACTGGGTCTAAAATGCACTGTTTTTCAAGTAGCGGGTCGGCAAAAATGCAGGTGCTTAACTTTATAGCTCAGTAATATAATGGTAATGAGATGGAAATAGCATGGTAATTAAAGGGATAACAAGAGGTAATGTATTTTCCAGCCTTGTTTTCTTATGTTTCCTGGTAATTGACAGAGTTTATATTGCGTAAGAGTTGGGTAAGTTTGAAATGACTCATATTACTATGAAATTATGTTTGTGTTTAGAGTGCACCGATCCAGCATTTTTGCTTCCAATACCGATACTGGGCGTTTGAGTATCTGCCGATATCCGATATTAACCGATACCAAGAGACTTTCTTAAAAGTGGATTTCTCTGATTGAAAAAGTGAATGGTCCTCTTATTTTCATTGTCAGATCAATGAAGTGTTTTCTTGTCATGATGTTACAGATCAATTATCAATTATATCTATTAAAAAACGAATGGAAAAACACTCAACAAGGGTCACTGGATTTTTGACACTACCCTTGTGACAGGCAGCTCACATTAAAGCAGAACTAAGTAACTCATGCCCCTAGAGGCCATAAGCGCCACTGCAGGTGTCGTAGCATGTCGCGTTTCCCCCCCCCTTTAATTGTTCGTGAGAGTAAATACTACGCTGACAGAAAAGACAAAGGGAGAGAGGGATATTGTACATCCAATTACACAATGGAGATAATTTTTTCACTCAAACTTGGCTGTAAATACTGTTTAAGTGGCGCTAGCCTGCAGTTAGCTTTGCCCATTAGCCTGTTAGCTTCTTCTTCGTGAGTCTATTAGTGTGTATTGCGCCTCTGACCTGGTGACAGGAAAGTAGCAATTGTGGTTTCTGGCCAGAGACACCAGGGGGAGATGAAAGACCCTCCAATCATCCCATTAACACTTGTATTACCCCCAGAGGGACTACGAAACGGATTTATTAAGGTAAACAAGTTACTTAGTACTGCTTTAAGTGTTCTGATCATTACAACTTAATAAAATAATAATAACAAAAAATAAATAAATATCTTGGATCAGTTATTCTTTAACAGTATTTCATAAACTAAAATACAAACACTTGGCCGATTTTATTTTATTAGGCCACTTTAGGTATTTCTATCTTAGTTTCTGACCCAGCCTTGATTAGTTGCCGCTAGCAATAGCATGCTCCCGCTAGCTTTAGCATGCTGTTGCTAGTCGCATCATTTTGTGCGGCAATCAAAAATACATTTGACCAACTCATTGATTGAATTCTCCAGATTATTAGCTTTAAAATGACATGACAAAATGACATATGGACACAGCATGTCCATATTCACTTAGATTTAGTTGGTGAAAATTGTATTTTTAAAGCGGTGAGAGCCAACACGGTTCAGTATCGGAGATTTGTAGCCGACTTGATTTTTTTTCAGTATTGGACCGGTGCATCCCTATTTGTGTTATGTTCCTATATAATTTCCACAGTTGCCATGTTATTACACTTTTAGGGATCATGCCGTTCCCATCCTGTGACTACACTACATGCTGTAAAGTAAAATGTGACGATAAAAAATGCACTAAAAGCTTGGAGCATTTGTGAGGCTCCCCGCTGTATGAAAACAAATATCACATGAAAACATTAATGCAGAGACAATATTATAGTGTAAAGATTTGGAAATTGCGATCCCTACAAGTCCATTTGAGCCTCCCGTTCTGCTGTCCCTGATAATTAGCATCGGTTTCCACTCCTGTCCCTCTTCTCTCTCCTCTAGGACTGATCTGCTGTCACACATCGCTGAACAACGCTCCAATTAAAACCTCCATCCGCCTGTCTCCTCTCCTCTGACTCCTGCGAGGCCCCTGACCCTTTACCTGTGCCGGGCGGAGTGGGTCGGCGTGTTCCCGTGGCAACGTCCAGACTCGAACTTCCTCCAGACTTACTGCCAAAAGAGAGAGAGGAAAAATAAACCTATTTCAGTTCAACGTGACGTGACGTTTTCTGGATTGAACTGGTCTGATAAAAAGTTATTTGTTATTTCTAAATGTAATATGGCAGAAGGAAAAAGCAAATGCACATTTTCGATACTAAAAAGTGGCTATTGTTGATACTAGTATGAGCAATTGAATTATATTTTCAAATTTAAACACACATTGCCAGTTCGATCAATGTCTCATATGATATTTTTCATGTAATTTTGGGAAAAGTTCCGTATTGCAATCGTGCTTGGATTTGCTTGGTTTAAAATCAATATTTTGTTCATTGTGCATTTAAAGGGGGTATTATGTAAAATCGACTTTTTCAAGCTTTATATCATGTTATTATGTCATTCCCTCATTAAACACATGCCTGGAGTGTTGCCTTGGCTCATTCACATATTTTTGAGTAATCAGTAAAAACTTAGACGGCAGCCATTTTAGGTGTAGCTATGCCTCAGTCCTCCTAGGAACGCCCCCACCTCCTGGAGACGCCTCTGGACCTTTTGTCACCAGCCAAGCCACCAACCACTGCTCCTCAGCTCAGCAGAGCCCCCTCCCCGCACAGTAGTGTTGTTTAGATGCCACAGCAGTGTGCTGAAGGGGGCGTGTCGGAAAGCTTCTTAAAGAGACAGAGGCCTATTTCAAGACGTTCAGTACAGCCATTTTGAGAGAGCATCTTAAAATGCCCACTCAAATCAATGTTTTCATCTGCCGTGTCTTGCAATAGTAGCAATTTTTGGCTATTTCTCATGAAACAGCGGATAATTAGCTAAGTGAGCTAATATTGAACCGAACCAATCTATGTGAATTTCAAGTCGACTGCAAAGCTTCAAACAGAATTCCTAATCAACAAACAGAGGAGAAGACCGGGGCCATTTCGGATGTTAGTGTTGTTTTATATATAAGTGGAGCACCGTGATTCGCTGTGTCGCTCTGCATTTTATCAGGTATCATTATGATGTGGGGGATTCGTGACAGAAGTCTGACCTGCTTTCTCAAAAACTCTCAAACCTGCCCTGCTGCTTTGTTCCTGCTGTTATTTGTGCTATAGGTGTACAATAACAACACTGCAACATTGCACCTTTCATGATTTGGTCTTTCATCAGGCCAGAGCAATTGTTTTGTTTTTTTTTACCTGGAGCTGAGGCGGTTCTGTCTCATTTTCTGCTCCTGCAGGAGGCGAGTGTTTTCCAGTTTGACGGGGCTCGGGATGAAGCCAACCTCACACCCCTCCTTCACCAGGCGCCCGATCCACCAGTCGTTGCTGTACTTCTGCAAAGGAACAGGCCAATGCAGGGGAGTTGGGGGGCAGTTATTTGAGCCAAAAAGAAAACAATAACTTTAAATATCTACAAAATGATTCAAAAAGTTTTAGGACTCTGCCAACACTTAGACTTTTCCATCTATTGTTTATCAATCCAGATATGTATCAAATCTCTTTAAAATCTTTGACTTGTTCAACGAATATTCCCTGTACTTTATGATTTACAGAATTGGTTTTGTTACAAGTAGCCATCTTCAAAGGAAGTGGAAAAGAAAGGTAAGAAAGAACTCTGAAACACCATCATGTAGCTGTATACTAACTTTTGTGTGTTGATTTAGATGTATTTCAAGTCCAAACCTCTTTAATGTGAAGGAAGTCTTTGGCTTCGAAGGATATGGCCATGCCCTGCACTGGGACGTCATCGCTGGGGCCGGGGTTATAACCAACGTTTGTCCGCACTGCGAAAGCCACTGGTTTGGTCTGGAGCAGAGCAAAGTGTCACGTTGGTGATGAAGATTGAAGACATGTGTTTGTTAAGACAGTTGGACATTTGAATGATTGTGCTTAGGTTTGCAAAGGGGAGGAATTTTGGGAAATGTTCAAAAAAATTGAAAACTATAAGAACGACAAGAAGTGTGAGGACCATTATCTTCATGTCAAACCATACAAAGATAACACAATGTACCTGAACCCACATTCTGCTTAATACTTTCACTAATGAGTGGTAGGACGAATGGCAAAGTTTTATTATAATGATTTTGTTTTATATCACATTGCATTTGGTTAAATTCACCTGTCTCTGACACAGATCATAACAGACCAATATTGCATGAGGAGTGGATCGAGCCTGTATCTGACACAGAGCTGCATTAAACTGAACACACCTAAATTATAGACTTTTAAAACAATATCATATTGTAAGAAAATATGAAAATATGAAAAGGGTTGAACTGTGAAGGGAACTACCTGCTCTGGAGAACTGAACTAAAGCTGAGACCAAGAAAAAATCTAATTCATTATAAATGTATCAACTATTGCTGGAATAATTCTCTTCCTCCTGCGAGAGGAGGTTTGAAGCAGCTGGACCTCTTATCTCTCCTACGCCGTCAACACTTCCCTTCAAGGCCAAGCCACGGAGCCAAACCTGATAAGGACTGAGCTCTCTGGGTCATATTTTGCATAACACTGACTTTCAAACTGTAAATAACCACACACACACATACCTCCCTCCCTAACCACGCCCCCTTCGTTCTGCGTCTGCCTCAACACGTTTCTTCAGCCCCATCTACTGGTCAATGGCCAGTCATCATGTATTTCCCATGTCTTGATGTTTCTATATATGTGCTTTGTCTTAACTTAACCTGATTGTAATTTCGCATATCTTCTTTTGTAAAGTGCATTGAGTTGCCTTGTGTACGAAATGCGCAGTATAAATAAAGTTGCCTTGCCTTGTAATACTGCACAAACTTGATGAATATGAGACGATTAAAAACATGAAACATTTCTAAAAGCCCTTCTTTGTATCGACCACATCCTAAAACACTGTCCTCTTCAAACTCTGGTGTCAGACATGGAGATGATGATTTCTCTGAGACTTTTAATATCTGCTGTGATCGATATTTCAGTGTATAATTCAGATTCGTATGCTCCAGTTGTGCTAATTCCCTATTTATTCCTATTAATCTCCATAAGTTCCCGTTAATTCCCTTGGAAAATTCCCAACGTTGAAAATGCCCAGAATTGTGCAACCCTAATTGTACTGCTCATGGGACTGAAAGTTAAGAGCATCATAGTAGATATTTTTGAAAGAGCGCTGTTAGTTTAAACTCGGTAACCAGGGTCTACACATGGACATTAACCTGGTACAGTCCACCTTAGTCTCTGTGAGCTGAATGTCTCTGCACATTGTCCCGTGAATAAAGATGAAAGTAGTACATGGATGTGTCTCGAGTGTGTTCATAAACATGCCCCCCAAAAAACTAATAATAATATCAACCTTGGCCTTCTCGAGCGTAGCGAGCGCCTGCCGATCTGCTTCTTTTCTCAGCGCCTCGGGGTCCTCCTCCAGCGACACGTCCGAGTCCGAGGGCCGACTGGTGTACGAGTCCGCAGAGCCCTGGGACGACATGGGGACAGTGGTTAGGAGCATGATAATAATGTCTGATTTAAAACTAGTAAAAGTAGTAGTAAGTAAAAGTAGTAAAATAAAGTATAAAGACAAAACTCAAAAGCTTTTCTTCAATTGTGCTGAAATATTACTTTATCATTAATAAAGTAAGTCTCATCCATTATCCCACAAACTGTCTAATTGCCTTAATTGTAACTAAAGAGACACTTTACAGTGACCTGGTGAACTAACACATGATTGTGTTCGTCCAGTCGCCCATAACAGAGACACTGGGGGCCTGGACTCTGTAAGACGACCCCGCTGTATGTAACGGGAGCTATAACAGAGCATTTCCACCATGAAGCAGAGAGACTGAGACTCCGTGTGTCAAGTGGTTACTAAAGGAAACAATGTGAGAACTTTTTAGACAAAGAGCATAGGGCAAATAAATAAAATGTGGCTGCTTACTTTTCGGATCCATTACACACATGTTTTATTCACAATGACACAAAGTTATGAGTATTTTTTTGTTTTTATTCTACGTAGAGTTTGGGTTGCCAGATGCTTTGGTCTTCCTGTCAACTTAAAGTTTGATATACTGAGGCAGGAAACTATCGTGATAAACAATATTACTGAACACCTTATAATGCCACAGAAACTAACTCTAAAGCTTAAAAATGACACTAAAGCTTGTTTGAAAAGTACTTAAACTTAAAAGAGGGGGGTATTATGTAAAATCAACTTTTTCAAGCTTTATATCATGTTATTATGTCATTCCCTCATTAAACACATGCCTGGAGTGTTGCCTTGGCTCATTCACATATTTTTGAGTAATCAGTAAAAACTTAGACGGCAGCCATTTTAGGTGTAGCTATGCCTCAGTCCTCCTAGGAACGCCCCCACCTCCTGGAGACGCCTCTGGACCTTTCGTCACCAGCCAAGCCACCAACCACTGCTCCTCAGCTCAGCAGAGCCCCCTCCCCGCACAGTAGTGTTGTTTAGATGCCACAGCAGTGTGCTGAAGGGGGCGTGTCGGAAAGCTTCTTAAAGAGACAGAGGCCTATTTCAAGACGTTCAGTACAGCCATTTTGAGAGAGCAATTTTATTCAAGGCAGTTATTTTAATTTACTGCATATACAGACCAACAGAAGGTTACGTCATCATTGTAGTATGCTATAGACTGGTGCTATGTGATTGAAAAAAGCATAATACCCCTCTTTAATATATCCCACAGTAAACATGAAAAACAACGAAACACAACTTACTTAGGGTACAAACAAAGTCAAACAATGCAAATGTACTGATGATGAACATTGAGCCCAATATGCATGGTTTATCTGTCATTTATCGAACAATAAGTCAATATTGTCATAAATTCTACAAAATTTTACATTAGACAACTTAGGTAAAACAGACCCTTATTACTACAAGGTCTGCACAATATGAGGGGAAAAAAAGCAATATTCGATAACTGTTTTGAATATTAAAAATACTACTGCCATTATTTACCAACAACTTCAATCAATGCACTTCAAATTTTTCACAAAATCATGGCCAATTTGTCTTTTCAGCAAATGATGCCAAAACAAAGCTTACAAAATTACAAAATCAAGACCAACCCAAGGCTAAACTGGAAATAAATGTGTAAAATGGTGACTAAAACAGAATTTTGTCATGATAAGTACATTTACAATCATGCGTATAGAAGAACTTTGCGATCTATTGCAGGATCTTACGAGACGGAGTACACATAGAGCAGCCCTAATGACTATTACTTTGCCACATTTTATTTGAGATCTTCATCTTTGCAGGTATGATAGGAGGCTGTTGTGGGAGGTGCTGACAGCTGAGTTTGCCAGGTCCTGCAGAAGTGAGTCATTATAGGTGTGGGTTTCTAAAATAGAGCCGAGACCGCACTTTATCTGTGACGAGCAGCATATGCAAACGATGCTAACAACTCGCTGTGATAGAATGTGAAACAACGCCAGACCAGTCAACACCTGGGATTTCGAACAAGACTTTGCTGCTAATTAAAAAAAAGGGTCCACTGAGAGAGAGAGCCAAAAATACAGAAGAACTGGGTGGAAGAAAGCATAACTAGAACTGCAGTGGAAAAAGTCCCAAAATAAGTTTGAAAAAGTTTCTGAAATGGCTGCACGACTGTGAGAGAACTCTTCATAAACTGGGGATTAGATGGAGGCGTGAATAATATTGGAATAAGACTAAAACCCCTCCTGGAACCGCCACCTTAACGTGGTGGAGGGGTTTGAGCACCCGAATGATCCTGGGAGCTCTGTTGTCGGGGGCTTCGTGCCCCTGGTAGGGTCTCCCATGGCTATAGGTGACGGGTCAGACAAAGAGCGGTTCAGAAGCCCTTATGAGAGACTAACAGGCCCGGTTAGAACCATGAGGCTGTCCTTCTGTGGACCCACCACCTGCAGGAGGAGCCATAGGGGCTGGTGCAATGTGATTTGGGCAGCGCCAACAGCTGCCCCCACGACCCGGCAACGGACAAGTGGAAGAAAATGGATGGATGGATGGATAAGGCTAAAACACTACCTGAGTCTGTTAAAATGACTATTATCAAGTTGTTTCGATCATTTTCATCTTTAGAAGCTTATCTAAAATGCGTATTCAATTATAATTTGTAAGGAAATTACAGTATTTTGCATTATATATAATTATATATAATTGCGGGTCGCGGCTTGTCATACTAGGGTGAGAACCACTTGAGAACCACTGATGTCAAAAGTATAAAATAACCCATGAAATATTGGTTATTATGATTAATTCAATCAAATGGAGAGTTGGTACAACCTCTTGTGCAGCGGCTATTTTCCATTTTCCCGCATCGCCCTAAATGTAGCTATTCACAGGAAGGCCATGGACGTTCATTTTGTGCTAATAGCTCTCATTAGGCCTGGCTGAGCTCCTCCTCTGCCTGCTGTAGTTTGGCCCACAGTGATGACAGGCCGCACAGTGGGCTCACGGAGTCAACCAAAAATCAATGTCACAAACAACCACCATTTTTCATTCTTTTCGCTGCTCGGAGATTTGGCAGCGTTTTTTGTGCACACAGTTAAAATGCTGCCTGGCATCGCATAACTTACAACAGTCCAACAGAGCTTTTCAAAAAGATTGCTCATTTTTAGGCATTTATATGTTTTTTGTCAGCATTGTTTGTCAGTACTATACCCCTAACTGTCCTATTCATTATTACTAACTTTGGCAACTTTGGTAGCATAAGACTTCTGATGTTTTTCTTCTTTTTGTTATTCCTACTTGCGGAGGCTGAATTATCAACGCTTTGAACACTTAACTGCTCAAATGTCTCCAGGCCTGTTTTAATGATAATTAGCTTCTTGTACTGAAGACATGCAGGCGTGTTTATAACCTATTACAAATCCTCCTGTGTTGCCTTTATAGTTCCTCCCACACTCTTTATCTCTCTGTCATTCGTCGTAACAGTCTGACAAACACCAGTCCACTGTTGACTCTGACTCGGCCACCTGTCGCGGCGAGCCTCCACAAACAGCACGTGGTGGCGACTCCCTGTTGTCACGGCAACGGCTGCATTTACTTCCTGTTCCCTTTTCTCTTACCCAGCGTCTCCCTCGTCGCTTCTTAGTCTAGATTTATAAGGCATTTCCAACTCAGACTGCACCACTTTACTTAATGTAAGCTACTCATAGATTTCAGTGACATCTCCGGAAGGTAATTCCCCGTGGTGATGCACTGTGTAATGTTTAGATAGTGACGACATATTTGAGGAGCTTACTTGTTGACCATACAAGGTGAGTGTGATTAAATGACAAACTATGATTACTGTTAACTGCTATTTAAAACACTTTTAAATGCCGTAAAATAGCAATCTTTTTATTTCCAAGTCAGTTCAGTATAATGAGGATTTTTAAAAGCATATATAAAGCTTTAAATTAATGTGAGTAACCACTGCTTCAAACATGGTTGGCACAATATATCACCATATTATTAGCACTATTAGGTGATGTAGTGATGAAAACTTGTACCAATATTCAGTGTTTGTCCTGAGTTTCCTATAGAGTTCTGGAAATTCCACTGTTACCATGGAGATGCGCCATCTTTGCAGCTGTTAGCATACATTTCCATAGACTAACATGAGCTAAAAACAGTTTATAAAGCAGAGAAAAAAGCCATGGAATGACTCCATTAACGGCTGAGTTACTGCTGGTAAACACATCTGACTAACTGTGGCGTCCAAGTGTTTTAATGTGAACAATAACTCCAGTATTTTAATTTTAAAATTTGACATCACATTCCCGAACTCTATACTTTTATGTTTGCCTTGTTGGCCTTGATTTTGTATTTTTAAAGCAGTACTAAGTAACTCTTGCCCCTAGAGGCCATAAGCGCAACTGCAGGTGTCTTAGCAAGTTACGATTTTTTAACTTATTAAATGTCTTGGAGAGTAAATACTACACTGACAGAAAAGGTGAAGGGAGAGAGGGGTGTTGTACATCCAGTTATACAATGGGAATATTTTTTTTCACTCAAACTTGGCTGTAAATACTGTTTAAAGTGGCGCTAGCCCGCAGTTAGCTTTGCCTGTTAGCCTGTTAGCTCTATTAGTGTGTATTGCTTGCTCCGCCCCGGTGGCAGTCAAGTTGCAAGCATGGTTTTCTGGCCAGAGACACCAGGGGGAGATGAAAGACCCTCCAATCATCCCATTAACACTTGTATTACCCCCAGAGGGACTACGGAAAGGATTTATTAAGGTAAACACGTTACTTAGTACTGCTTTAAAGCTTGACACAATTTGATGAGAAATTAAATTGCTTCCAATGTTTGTTTAAATCTAATGTAATGTACTGTTAAATTGGTGTATTAAAAATATTACAATAATAATGTCACGTTTACTTGTGCAGTCCTACTTCAGACAGATCAGTGTCATCCTGGTTCTGCTCTCCAATGTTTCCACATTAACTTTTTGTGGCCTCTGGAGTTATAAATGATACTACTAGGATCACAAATTGGACTCAGTATGATGCCACCATCTTATCTAATACGATGTGGGAAATCTGTATTGCTGTTTCTTAATTTGCTGTTGCTTGTGAGTGTTTCTTTGCCTGATGAGAACAGCCACAACAGCATCATTTCTCCTCCCACCAGTGTCTGAGTCATATTAAATGAGTAAAAGGTGCTTAACTCGACTCCAAAATAGTAAATATGAATCATCACCGGTGACTGTGCGTTGTAATTGCAATAATGTTTCTTTTTTACATTTCAAAACCCGTCAACTTTATGACTTCATGTGTTCGCTTCTGTATTACAAAGCACATTTCTTATCCATGTGAGCCATAATTTTCTTCATTTCAAATTACAGCCAAACAATAAACAATACATGTTCCTCTGCAATTCACAGATACTGTAGAAGGGGAGCCGTAAAAATGATGGCCTTTCAATATAACGCCTGCTGGTGCGACTGATGATTAAGACCTGCTTTAATCATGGCTTGGTTCTGAATATACCCTCGCCAACAGTTTTTCAATTTTAATGTCTTGTATAAGGTGAGGTCTGTTGTAGGTTAATTAACTATATCAGTCAAAGCCATTGCTGTTTGCTTTAAATATGAAAAAAGGAAGATTTATGAGATTGATCTTACAAACCACTCAAGAGTAAAATTGCACACAGAGGCCATGACCGCAGTGAAATATCTTGCAAACCTCTTTAGAGTAAAAGTTAGTTCCAATTTGAGTCAATGTCAGAATCAGAATCAGAATAGTGTTTATTGCCATTGGAACAGGATTACAAACTAGGATTTTTTCTCGGTACAATCGTACAACATAAAACATATAACACAGAATTTAGATAAAAAATAAGCTATAAAAATGTTCAAACTATAAGGCTATAAGGGCATACATGAAGAAGATTAAAATAAATACATAACATTTACATAAGTTTACCCATTCTTTCAGCAGTAAAAAACAACAACAAATGAATATGCCATAACACCCATTCCTACAAGTAAAGGTCAATATCTTTCACAGTTAGCGAGATATGAGCCATTATTGTTATAGCAATATTATGTGACACAATAGGTTTCCATTTGACTGAGATTTACATATTTTTTGCTAGCATAGTCTAAAACAACACTTAAAGAGGGGTATTAGTATTGCAGGTGTTTGGTAATAATCTCTTTGTTGGTTAGAAAATGCAATATTAATCGAAAACAGCAGAAGCAAAAATATCCAGTGGTTTCACATCCCAATTTTCACACAATCTCCCCATAAGCCGTTCCCACCCCCTCCTCCTCTTGCTCCCCTTCGCTATTCAGCTGTTTCAAGAAATGATGAAAGGATTAATCTAGAGCTGGGCGATTTCCCCCCCAACCCCCCAAAAATCAGAATTTTAGTCAGTGCCATCTGCCCCTCCGACCACCACCACTCACTCACACACTACATTCGCTAGGCATCCTGGTGTTACCAAACGGTCTCCCATCCAAGTACTGACCAGGCCCTTCCCTGCTTAGCAAAGGCAGCATGGCTTTTGCTGTATTTCGATCGAGCTAATAAAACAAAAAATCCTGAGGTGGGCTCTGTTCTTCTTGGCACATTTATACAGCAGGACCTTCTTCAGAGAGGGGGGCAGAGAGCTAAAAAATAAATAAAAATAAATCGATTTTTGAAAATATCAATCGATTTGACCTACCAACTCGATTTTTAAATCGAATCGATTTTTTCCCCAGCCCTAGATTAATCTTAGCAAGAGATCGAGATGTGACGAAAGCATTTCATGTAGGACCTCACAAGGAGGTTTTGGGGAGCTGGTGCTGTGCCGTGCTGCTAAAAATAGCCATCAGTGAAGATCCAAAGATTACTCAAAGATGTGCTTGCGGCTTGAAACACAACTTCAGTTATGTTTTTGAAGAGAGAACAACTTTATAACATGATGAAAAGCTCTAAAATGTCGATCTTGCATAATACCTTCCTTTATAAATGTGCAAACGTTGATTGAGAAGATTTGTGCCTTGTTTAGGTCCTGGTTTAGTAGTATTGTTTTGACACAAATCGATGAACAAACAAAACAAATTGCTTACGATTGCTGTTTAAACTGAATCGAACGTACTGTATTTGTGCTGCCCCGAGTCGCTTTTATAAATTACAACTGAAGAACTTGCGCGGCTCAGAAAAGTGGAGCATGCGAGGGATGTGATGGCCTTGTATCTCTGAGTCACTCCCGATGAATCACAGTCAACAAACACAAACCGCAGAGAAAGTACAGATAGATTTCTTTGTGTGGTCGATACAGGAAACAGAATGGCCCCCAAATCGATGCGAGCAATTTCCAATCACAAAAACCCGTCTCCCACCCTCTCTCGTGTCTCGAATTCGCGTGCGTGCTTCGCTTCACACACATACACAGCACCGGCACAGTTCAAAATAGCAGCGGGTCAGCTGACGTCAAAGGGGCGACGCCATTGGCCGGCGACAGGGAGCGACCCTGCCAGTGTCATAGTAACCAAAGCCATGCGAGGAAGGGAAGAGCGAGGCGCGTAACGAGACAAGAACATATGGGGATCGATAGCGCATAAAAGACTCAGGGGGGAATTTACAAAAGGGAAATCGTGTGGAAGCTGTTTAGAGTTTGATCAATGGGCTGCTTCTATTTACACAGGGGATATTAATATTGGTTTGTAATAATGTTATAACTATGACAATGCTACCTAATCAATACTTTTACTTTTAGACATTAGAGCATTGTTTTTTTTTCTTCTTTTTTTTAATGTTATATTAGAAGTAAGTGCAAGAAATTCAGCATAATGTCCAAACTGCTGGATTTGTCCACTCTGGGCAACAGTTAAAGAAAGCTAAAAACAATTGTTGGCAGATACAAGGAAATATTTAGGCAATGTAAGCGCTGAAATGATCAGAAAGTCTGGCGAGGCTGATGTTTCAGATACATAAGGACTACATTTGTCTAAACAATGGAAAGTCGATCTAAGCTGTATATCTAAGCCTGGATAAATAAGTACGAGTAACTAATTTGAGTAATCGGTGCTAAACCGGAACAGTAATAACTAGGGCTGGGACAAAATATCGTATCGCAATACTTTTTGCTGCAATACCAAGTATAAATACTTTATCGAGTGTTGAGATACTTTCAATACTTGTGTTTGGAGGCATTTTCATCCTGCACTCCTTTGTTTTCCAGTAACAGTTACACAGCACTTTGTTACATTTTGTGTTATTGTATCGGTCCTGAATAGGGCTGAACGATTACCGTATTTTCCGGACTATAAGTCGCACTGTTTTTCATAGTTTGGCTGGTGGTGCGACTTATACTCAGGTGCGACTTATATATCAAAATATATAATTTCACATGTTTGTTATTTTCACCCTGACAGCCGCTAGAGGGCGCTCTAGGCCTGTGTACCAGTATCTGCTACTCCTGTACCACTGAAGATTTTTAAAAATGGTAATCGAGCAGCAGAACGAAAGTTTGGAGTGAGCGAGAAACTTGTGAGGGACTGGCGAAAAGTGGAGGTTACTCTTACTGCTTATACTGCTAGTTACGCCTCCATGCCCAGGTAGTAGCCACGGTGGGTGCGACTTATACTCCAGAGCGACTTATGTTTTGTTCTTCGTTATCATGCATTTTTTGGCTGGTGCGACTTATAATCCGGAAAATACGGTAATCGCATTTGCAATTTTATCGTGATATTACACAACAGACATGGTTTTGGCCCATGCGGCTGATGGTCACGACCTGTAGAAGTGAATGTAGCGGTGAGAGACGGCGGCGGCGAGAGACAGCAGCGACGTGCACTCCACCGCGTGCTTTTGTTTACTTCTCAGTCTTGTTAAGGTGCGCAATAGCTCTTGGAGGTACAGTAAAAATGTCAACGTCTATGATGGGCCACCCCAAAGGACTATTGCTTTGTTCTCCGTTAGCATTGCGTTAGCCACAGCGCTAATCACTCCATTCAAAGTCCTGGGCCGTGTTGCTGCACGCTCTGATGATCACAGAAACTCCCTCACCTCCGGATTCACACGTTTCTGCTTCCACAGAGATGAAGGTGAGCCGTGTGCTGCTTGTAGAGTCGTTTGCAGCTCAGTTGGGACCTTTTAGAACCTAAAACGAGGCTTATGGTTGGGAACGTATTAGATAAAGTTAGAACTTCTCTCAAAAGCACTGACTAAAACACAATTAAGACACAAATAGCAAGAAATTATTAAGGCTATTTACAACAAATGAAATACATGTGGGCTATTTTGAATTATATTTAAAATGATTATTAATAACTAAAAAGTAGGGAATACTTTAATAAGTCAATTGTAAATATTTAATGAGCAATAACATTGTCACAGTGTGGGCTATATTTTAGTTATATCCAACAAAATGTTATTAATGGTTAATGGGGGAAGAAAAATCGAAATCGCAATATTAATTGGAAAAAAAATCTCAATATTGATTTTTGGCAAAATCGTTCAGCCCTAGTCCTGAGTATCATGATACGTATCGGTTCGTTCCAGCCCTAATACTAACACTAATCCACAGAACTAAAACAGGATTATATGAGTCTATTATGGCTTCGGTAAGTCAAGACAGGATTGTTTTGAAGTAGAATACTAATAAAGAAACTGGAAAAACCAACCCAGTGCTAAACAGGACTTAACAAAGACTAATTCACAGAGAAAAAGTGAAATGAGTGGGACTTGACCAGGGCAAAGACAAGTCTTTTCCACATTTCAGTAACTGTGCAAATCCTGGATATTTTTTGCAAATTCTGATTTCTTTCATTTTCATTATTCTTTATTGTTGTGTTATTTGATTGTTATTTTCCAACCAAGCTCCTGCAATTTCACTGTTAGATTAAAACTAAACTTAACCAGTTCTGAGGCACAAAGACAAATCCAGTAACACCAGTAGCCGGTGCAACACTCCCACGCAGGGTCCACAGTCCACATCATCATTGTTGCAAAACTTAGACTCTACGAATAATTTCCACCAAAACAAAAGGTGTGAATCACAAGTTAGACAATTATCTCCGAGCACTGGGAAGGCGCGAGACATAAGGCATGAGAATTAGCACCGAGACGACTCAAAATAGTTACCGCTCGTGCTCACTGAGGCGAAAATTAACCAACATGGCGTGGGGTACGGAGGAGGCTGTGTAAAAATGAGAAAAAACAATGTTAAACGAAAGTTTTCAAAGCAACGGCCTGCAGCGAGGAAACGAGTTTAACATGGTTTATCCAGCACTGGCTTTTGTGGAGAAACAGCATGCCATTCTTTCAAAACCCAAAGGAGAAAGAAGAGACTTGAAAACAGGAAGAATTCTTAATATTTTGTGAGTAAACAACAGACTCCCCTCAAGAGCCAGGTCTGCCCAGAAAAAGATATTATGAAATTTCTATGACATTTTCCTGTTTAAGAAATGACAATGTTATCTAGTCATTTCAAGTGTGAACAGCTACCCTAAATAACGATGGTCTATAAGAAATAAAGGAGACCGGAGCTGTGTCAGTGGAACAGTCACCCCTAAACCTGAACGTCGGCAGGTTGATGCATCGGACGGTTGAGATTTGATGGAGGTGAGCGATTCCTGTCATTGTGTCCTTGGGCAAGACACTCTGGTTTGTGAGCGAGCGCCCAGTGGTGGTAGATCGGCAGCCAGATGTTGTTTGTTGTTTGTGTTGTCAAAAGTGTGAAGAAAATTCTGCTGATGAATGATATTGTAAATTGACTTATGAGTCTAATATATTACTAATGCATGTGATTACACTAATAAGGTGCTAAAACCATTTTTTGGACAACTTTTTAAAGCACTAGCGGCACTATCTACACACACTACACACTTGGCGACGTGTGAACAAAAAGCAACTTCCAGCTACATTTTTTGCCTTTTTCTCCGGGCTGCATTTGTGGTTTCTGTGTTCCACATTGTTTTACTGGATACTTTTGAACGTCTTTGCCATGTTTTTGTGAGGTCAAAGAGTCCATAATGGTCCTGAAGAAGCAGCTTTTTAAAAGTAAACAGCTAGCTTATCAGCTGAACACATTTGAGACCAACACATTTCTGCTTCTGAGACACTGAAGAGGCACCAAGAGCCCTCACACCTGCAGCACAGTGGAGGCGTCACAAGAGGAGCAACGGGAAACAAAAAGGGACAGACGAGGAGGTATCCAGGCAAGACTCCCAGCGAAGCCACACATGCCTTCTGTCCCGACTAGTGTTCTGGCTAATGGACATTCACTGGAGTCTAAAACAGATTAACTGCTAAGCTCCTCCCAGAAGATGGTGAAAGACTGTTGTGGAGCGGAGTGGTCAGGTTGACCCACAGTGGTGGCCCGGCTCAGTCGCAGCGGCTCAGGACTAACACCTGAACACTATTTCGTTGTACGCTTGGACAATGACAAATAAAGCACTTACTTGTATAGCAAAAATGGTAAATACTTTATTCATCAATTATAAAACATTTACCAAACTTCTCTAATAATTTGATAATCATTAGGTTATGATTATGATGTGTCTTTTACTTTCCCTTTAGCTGTGGACGAAGCAGACAAACTGTTACCGGACTCAAAACATCCTCTGTTTGAGCTGCTCCCTCAGGTCGGCCCTCATTAAAAACAGGAGCAGGCAGTCATTTGTGCCTCAAGTCATTCCACAATTAAACAATGTGTATGTTTGTTTGTTATACATGAACTATACAACTGTTATTTCTTCTAAGTAGCTAAAATTGCATTTCTTTAAAGACTCTGCACAGCTGGACTGAGCAGAGAGGGAGATTATGAAATATAGCTAATGATTATCCTTGAGACTGGACATCGCTGGTTTGGGTGTGGTTTGATCTCAGGCCTGTTGCTGTTGGATAATGTCTGGATTTGTTGAGGAGAATGTTGTCTTTTTGTCTGTTTTTACTCACTGCAAATCAGGACAAAACATTTTCTACAAATTCCAATGCTACTTCTAACTGTGCAATGTTTTATTTTTGTGTAAAGGAGAATAAGCTTTGGCTAAAATGTTGTAGTCTGTAACAAAAGCTTATGAAACATGCTTGCCCCAATTCAAATAAACCTAAATTAAATAAAATGCTGTTTCATAATCATATTTAATCAAGATCCTCTGCTTCATGGAGCTTCCCCCACATGAACAAAGCACAAACCTGTTCCTTTCGCAGGTAATGTCAATGATATGGGGCTCTTTCAAATTGCCATTGGACGTTTTGATGATTTTAGTCTCTCCTAGAGGTCGACCGATATGAGTGTTTCTAAGGCCGATGCCGATATGCTTGGCCAATATTTTCTACCGATATTTTGGTCGATTTTTCCAAATGTCTGGTCTATAATCCTGTAAAAACATAAATACTTGGCCACTCCAGCGCTGGCCAATTTTATTTTATTACTTTAGGTGATCCCAGCTTTTATTAGTTGCTGTTAGCATTAGCATGCTGTTGCTATCCGCGGCATTTTGCGCGGGGATCAAACATACAATTGAATTGTTAAAACTAACTCAGCGAGTGAATTCTCCAGGTTCTGTGCTTTAAAATGACATGCAGCATACATATTGACTGAGGTTTAGTGAAACTTGTATTTAACAAACTTGCAGTTAAAGCAGAACTAAGTAACTGCCCCTAGAGGCCATAAGCGCCACTGCAGGTCTCGTAGCATGTTGCGGTTTTTTACTCATTGTCCGTGAGAGTAAATACTACGCGGATAGAAAAGACAAAGGGAGAGAGGGATATTGCACATCGAATTACACAATGGAGATAATTATTTTCATTCAAACTTGGCTGTAAATACTGTTTAAGCGGCGCTAGCCTGCAGATAGCTTTGCCCGTTAGCCTGTTAGCTCCTTCGTCGCGATTCTATTAGTGTGTATTGGTGGCTCTGACCCGGAGGCAGGAAAGTTGAAATTGTGGTTTTCTGGCCAGAGACACCAGGGGGAGATGAAAGACCCTCCAATAATCCCATTAACACTTGTATTACCCCAGAGGGACTAAGAAAAGCATTTATTAAGGTAGACTAGTTACCTAGTTCTTCTTTAACCAATTTTCATCATTGGGGGCAGTCTCTATCACTTTTGGTCCAGAATTTAAATTATTTTAGTTGACGAAAATAACAATGGCCCCCGCCGGCTTCCAGTTTGGCACTAGTCAGAAGAGTTATACACAAGGGAAGGTTTTCGGGCGAACTTAATACAACATGTCATCCAATAAATTCTATTTGAGTAGCTGGATGAGTCGGACTTTACTTTGTTGTTTGTCTGTCACGGCATCAACGACATCAAAGACAGCTTTTCATGATAACATAATCGTCTTCTCTGATCACAGATAAAAGATACGTATCAGCCTGTGTGATTTTTAACGGTATCAAAAAAGCCATTACGTTAGATATCCTTTTCTCATTACTTTTATCTCCCTCTGTCTTTGGGCAATGTCCTGAATCCCATTTGAGGCCTGACAAGTGTAACATTCACGTCACATCCGCACCGAGATTGAGCCTAAAAGCAGTGGGGAAAAAAGAGGGAGCTACAACAGACTATTCAGTGCGTCTCAATAACAATGACAGGTTTATTGACTAAGTACATGGTCGATGACTGCGGATGCTCATGTCGCTTTTATTTTCTGTCAAAGGAGTCAGTGTCATGGCAACTATAGAGCCGGGGGAGATGAGTCACGGACAGAAACGCGAGAAATGACCATTTTTCACAAAGAAGAAGGGAACTCCGAGAGAGAGATGACAAGAACGCAGAGGAAGTGAAGCGATGTGGTAAGAGACGAGTGGGTGTATAATGACGAATGATCCTCATGGACTTCGAGGCTATTACAGCAGAATACAGGTAACATTTATAAAGGAGGAACTGATCAATTACAGCTATTCTTAGCACTGAATGACACAACCGCGGCTGCCAAACTGTAACTTCAGCCAAAGCGCTAACAGTCACAATCAGAGGCTGAAGCGTCTTGCCCAAGAACACAATCATATTTAACTTGTGATTGTTGGAAAGTTTACCCACTGAACCACAGTCCACATAGAGAGCATAGAGATCAGCAATGCCATACGCAACCCAAAATGTTTAATTCTTATCTAAAGCATCAAGACACACTCATGAGCCCAGTGGCGGACGTGTCTTGCTCAAGGGTAGGAATGAGATCTGAATAAGAAGGGAGCAGGGATTGGATATGAGTGAGTGGAATTGTACAGTATTTGCACCGCTGTCTTATTAACCTCTTAACCCCCACCTGAACCGAGCACATTTTGTCCAATTTGGCTAAAAGCTTCTTGGTAAACGTTGTCAAAAATAACAACGAAAATGAGACGAAAACAAGGATGAAAATGCAACAAACGGGCGACAAAAAGGTGCTTGGTGCAGGAGGCAGAGAGTTCGGGATACTGTGTGCGAGGAGTGATTATAGAATAGTCTGTGATGACCCAGAAAGAGGTAAATGTCGATATTTAACATTACAGTTATAGACAAGACCACTGCATTTTAAAATAGGCTGGCTCCGGTTATTATCTTTGAAATATGAAAGTTTCACAAAATGAACTGAAGCGATCAATAATTCAAAATGGAGTGGGATTGGATTGACTTTGACCTGTGGCTTCACAGAATTCCTTTTTTATCGATGGAAAAATTATCATTGTAAGTACCCATGAATTTTTTCAGTAAATTACACTTTAACCTTTTAACTCCCACCTGAACTATGACTATGGACAAAAATAACACGTTTCCAATGTTAATTGTCATAGATTACATATACGTATGTATACTGTACAGATGTATACATGTCATTTTTATTTATTTATTTTTTACTTTATTTTTTCCTTTTTCCTGTCCATTTTAAGTGTATGACTATAGGCAGATAGTTTCTATGCCTACATAGTTATACAGAGCTTGTACTTATGGGTATATTTGGTATAGTAGGGCCGAGCGATATTGAAGTGTGTATATTTTTGTATGATCAGAATGAAAGAGAGCTGTGCCCTGGTATAAGTCTTAAGCACCATATGGTGTATTTATTTTGTACGACCGTAAATGATGAATCCTTTATTTTGTTTGACTGTAACTGAAAAATCCTTTGACACTGTAAATGATAATGTACGATCATAAACGATTTATATTTAAGAATAATGCATGAGCACAGACTCATGCCTTAGTTTCTTGCATGAGTGTATGTGATATTACTTGGATGAGAAATAAGGGGTAGGTCTATTATAAGTTCTTTGAACTTCTTCTTACTCCTTTTGAGCACGAAATCTTGTTTTTGTTTTCCAATGTAAAAAATGTTTGGAATACTTTTCTGCTCAAATGAATAAATAAATGAAATGAAATGAAATTAATTTTCTCCAGTTTGGTTTTACCCAAACCTAAAAGCTTCTTCACAGTAGGTTCAAAATAGCAAAAAAAATGAGGATGAAAATGCAACAAAAATCAATGAAAAAAACAATGAAAAAGTGGCAAAAAAGCAACAAAATTTGACAAAAAGTGATGCAAAAACATAGCGAGAACACGACAAAAAGGGACAAAAACATTTCAAAAATGTGACATAAAAGTTACGATCACAATTAACATGTTTACACTGTTACACTGTTGCTCTCAAGTCAAGCTTTTAGATTTGGGTAAAGCCGAACTGGAGAAAATGAGCGCATTTTAAGAGGTTAACCGGACGAAAACAAGAAAAAACCTTCACAAACCATGAGGTGTTATTGCATTGTAATTTAATCTACAGGGTTTTGTTACATAGCCTTGTGTTGTTTACTTTCATGTTACTGTAACTACTCATTAGTAATTCAAAAATATTGCTTGTCACACTGATTATAGTCAAAGGTGGGCCAAGAAGCCAAAATATTCAACCTCCTAACCAAGTGCATTTTCTCCAGTTCGGCTTCACCCAAATCTAAATGTTAACAGATTTATCGCTGCATATTCGTCGCTGTTTTGTCACTTTTTTGTTGCGTTTTTGTCACATTGTCGCCACGTTTTGACACTTTTTTTTCAAGACACTTTTATATTTGGTTAAAGCCAAAGCTGGAGAAAATGTGCTCGGTTCAGGTGGAGGTTAAGAGGTTAATCAAGTATGAGCAAATTAAAATATTCGTCCTCAAGTAGAATTATAATGTTGCTCAGGCAAAACAGTACTTACTTGACTGAGTATCTGTAATAGTGTAAACAGCAGGACCAGCAAAACATAAATATAAAAGCATATACGCCATTCAAAATTGGATTGTTTTCATATTAAGTTTTTGTCACTTGCTGATTTACTCACTGTGTAAAGTAAGAGTAATGCTACTTCGAAATAATATGACTCTAGCCGAAGTAAAGTACTGCGTGATAAAAATACTCAGTACAGTTCATGAGGTTTCCCGAGTACATTAGTGTAACTGTTACTAGGTAGAAAATGCCGTCGTTTAAATAATGAAATCCTCAAGTATGTCAAGTTTCCCATACATTTAAAAATATAGCCAGATAAATGACATGTAATGGGCCGACGTGCAGCCAAGGCCTGAATCAGGGGCACTCGCGGGACCAAAGCCCCCGAATAGGCCAGTATCCCGGGACAGCAAGTGCACATAGCAGTGGAGGCGAGCGGTTGGGACTGGTAGTGTCTAATTAAAAACACAGCGCCTTTGCCGAGCAGCTGAGGCCCGACCCAAAATGGACAGGCCGTTTTGAAGTCCACTTTACACCAGAACAGGGGGGAGAAGAGAGGGTGCTAATGACTGCTATCTGTCTGCTGTCGGGACAACTTAAAATCCTGGCTCGGCGTATGAAACGTTACACAAATCCAAGTAGGGATTGAAAGTTTTGAGAGAAGTATTGAAAGGATTTCTTACCACGACGGGCCGGTGGATTCTGTCGCTCCTCTCCATACTTTGTTTGCCCCGCTCGCCCCGATCCACGGCAAACCCAGAGGCGAACTTAGACCGGACTATTGTGTGTAGAAGTTGTGTAGTTGCCCCCGTTGTATAAGTGTATATGTCAGAAGGAGAGCTGGCTGGCGACCCGAAGTGAGAGAACAGAAGCACCTTCCTAACCTCCCCTGAAACAGGCTATCTATCCCGCCCCCCGCGTCCCACACACACACACACACACACACACATGCGCGGGACGGGGGCAACGTGAACCTGGTCAAAAGGAAGGCAGCGAGAGAGTTAGACGGGGGGCTCGGGTTGCAAGACTTGTGCTACATTTGCAAACTGGGGAAATATATTTAGCCTTGGCCGCGGCAGAAAGAGATCCACAAGTAGGAGGCTTGGTATGTGACTGTCAGACATTCAACCCCCCCAGTGAGTGACGTGAGCGGGACGGGGGGCAGGCGCGATAAGGGGCAGTGTCCGGAGAGAGCGCGCACCAACCCCGACGTGACTAATGTTATGATGGCATTGTGCAGGATTGGTGTGTCCGGAATCAGGATTAGAGCGAATATTAAAATTAGAGCTGCGCGATATAGGAAACACAATATCCATATTACAAAGAAGCCACAAAATACCACATAAATCACTGAGGACTATTTTAGCAAACATAGCCTAATCAAAAATGCTTGGTAAAAGAAAAATAAGCAAATGTTCAGCTTCAGTCATGATTATTTCGATTATACATCCACTTTCAGCCTGGTATATGGTCCTGTAATAGTATCTTTAAGTCTTCTTTGTTTAAATTCAATAAAACGTACTGCATTGAGATTGTTTAATGAAGCGTCGCAATGATATAGTTTCTGCAATATTCAAAAACGTATCATGAAATTGTCTCTAAGTTAAACTCGTCTTGAATATCATTTGAGGGTCTAAATTGTCAGTAGCTAATAATGAAAGTTGATTTTAATCATTCAAATTCTCTTCACGTTTCTTGTGGATGAAACAATAAAATCATTAAAAACCTCAACAAACAGAAGTCCCTTATCCGATGCAAAGGGTGAAAATTAGGGCCGGGACTTTTTTCAATAGGTAGCGTTCACGTGACATCACAACATTCTAAAAAGCCCATAGTTTTAAATTGAGGTGGAGGGCAACTGAAAATTCCATGGCGGTAACTATGGTAACTGCAGTAACTGACAAAATGCAGATTTTAATGTCTTTGTTTTTGGCTCATATCACAGTCATTACTGGAAGAATCCTCATGAAACAAAAACTGTCACAACGTTCATTGTCTCCTCTTCAAGCACATATTAACAAATGTCTAATTATTTTCCCTGAAAGGCGTCAAAAAGTGGTGACAATATTCAAAACATGAGCGTGATGTTGTCCAGCAGAAAGGACTTTCAGACATAAAAATAATATCACAGGTTTCTGAATCCAATCACTGTCAAATACTGATAAGCAAAAGCATTTTTCAATTTTAGTTTAGGAGATTTCTTACATAAACTGTATTTCTCCCATAGAGTTATATTGGCCCCTGCCCTCCACCTGACATTATGACATCATCACATTCTATATCGTGAACGCCACCTATTAATTACGATTAATTCATGAGGTTTAGTGCGATTCAAATATTACTTGAAATGAATAAATGGCACTTTACTTTAGCGGCACAGACACTTTTTCAATTGCCTTTTTCCTGCGAGACGTTGCTTAGGGACGAACACGGCGTAAAGCCAATCACAATTTTACGGTCAAACTGGTTTATTCACACAGTTCAGCCACATAAACGTATCTAAAAAAGATCATTCTCCAAAATAAATCAAACTGCCGTTGCCTTTTAAGTGCTTGAAATGATCACACAGGCCTCACATCTCCACTTAAAAAAAAGTGTTGGAAAATACAAAGAAGCATCTAAATTATGCTTAAATGCGATCAATAGTGATTAATGAATTACAAACGCCATAATTAACTCGACACTAAACATACGGTGTTGCACTGAGCCACTGCTGGGTTTGTCGTGGCGCCGCTGTCTCCACCACCAGAGGGCGCCCTGTTAGCGGTGTGGCAGTGGTGGGTTAGGTGCTCCCTGAGGCAGAGGAGGCAGATGGTGCTGTGGGGAGCTCACAGCAGACAGTGGCCTCTTGCTGGGCTTCATATGCCGGGACCGAGGGAGAGCGGCCCGGGTCTGTACCGCCAGCAACGCAACCTTTACACACCACACGGGGCGGGACGGGGGGCAGAGCGGGAAAACAGAGCAAAACTACAAAATCAAGTCCAGTTTTTTGTCACATTTCCAGCCCCTATTAAAAGTCTTGGTTTGGATTTTAAGTGATACTCATTTTATTTTCTTGTAATAAAGTAATGCATGTTGCTGTAAAGACACTAGACTTGCGTGCACTGTTATTATCTATATATAGCGCCTTTATATCAATGGCTAACACGAAAGTAAGTACAAAGCATTTCTATAGCGTCCGCACTCTTTCCTTTTACAGAGAAAGCTCCACATGCACCCGAAATGTGAATTTAATTGACATGGACAATATCCAGGATAATGCAGGAGGAATTATGAATGCTAGAAATTACAGTTCATAATCAATCTCCTTCTTTCACGGTTTGAAAACAGGGAAACAGACTTTACATTAACATTTTAGATAATGATAAGAATACGACTGATCTTATTTAACCAATATTCATAACATCACAATCTGAGAAAACAGTAATTGCCACTGACTAATTTGGACACTGTCATAAACCCTGTGTCCTCCCCCTCCTCAGCTGCCTGTCAATACAGTGCTCTTCCCCATTATCGCTGAGGAAGAGCGTGGCCTTGTGTCCTCTGAAGGACACAGTGAATTGGGTCCTTCATGCTCTGATCTGGGACACATCTGTTACATGTTGCTCATCAACATTGCACTTCATTCACAATCTCATGCTCTAATACGCAATATTGACCTCATTTTGAGAATGTACCACCCAATTTACCGCCAAATAAAACTAACAGGACATGTTATTCCTTTAAAGAGCAACTAAACACCAAATCAAGTTTTTTTTTTTTTACTGATAAACTGTCTCAATGGGTGTCTCATAGTGTCGTCTACTGGTCCCTGACATTATTCTGACATTATAGCGCAAACATGTGTCAAATCCTAACTTTGACCTGAAAACGAATGTGTTGCGCCCCCTTCAGGGTAAACTCTGCTACTAAATTAGAATTTCCTGATTGACTTGAGACCCGTCCACGGCCTCCACAGAACGTCATAAGCCGCACCAGCTCCACACATCATCACCAGGTGCTGCCCATTGTCCTGCCCCTGTACCTGTGGTATATAACCAAGTCCCTCCCACGTGATCTGTCTGCTGTGATTGTGCCAATGCAAAGGCCCACACACTCACCCCCCGCATGTCACCCCCAAACTTCAGAGATCGCCTCTTTCACGGCAATTTTTGACTTTTGTTTGTGGGGAAAGGCTTTGGCACGCCCGTTTAGGTACTCTTTAAGCGTTTCTTTCTAAATAATACCTTTTGCCGAGAGGGTATTCGTTCTGAATGCTAAAGGGCTGCGCTTGATTTTTTAAATCTTGGTATCTTGCTTTTGTTTACTTGGTATTTCTCATATACAGAAAAAATGACTAACATTGAGTAAAGATGAAACAGCAGAAGGGTGACTTGCAAGTGATACAAACTGGTAACAATGCGGTCAAAAATTCCTTATCCCAATTGGAACGATCAATTACACATCAAAGCTTGTTGCTACTATAGGGTATAGCCCGCCGCTGATAGCCACGGCCCACTGCTCTGGTACAGGCAGACTCCTCAGTGAGCGTGAGGCAGCGTGACCAGACCGTGTTGCTCTGAAAGAGATGTCACACACCTGGGACAGAGCCGAGCCGAGGAAGGATGGTTTGGTGCTGGGCCATGTCCGTATATCTGGAGAGCGTGGCTGTCACCAAAACCAGCCATAAAGAAGCTCTCCAAATGAGGACTTAAATGTTGGCAACTCTTTTGAATGTAAGTCCAGTAGTCACAAAAGTGCAATATGAGCGCAGTGTCTTTAAGTATCTTGAAAGGTGCAATTATTATCGGTGTGGCACATTGGTCAGCACTCTGGCCTCACAGCAAGAAGCCCTGAGTTTCGATTCCTGGACTGTGTGGGGCCTTTGCATGTTCTCCCTGTAAAACTAAAAGCATGTGCGACAGGGTCCACTCTGGGGCCAGAAGGAAGAGATTCCTAAAGACAGTGTCACTTCTAGTTAAATACTGTAAAGGTCAGTAAATTGTCAGTTCATACAAGGTTTTATCAACATCTTCTAATGTTTCTTTGGTAACACAGAGAAAATCCAGTTCTATGTTTTTGTCTTTTAAATCCAAGCGCTCTTTTGATAAGTAGTATTTCTGTCACAGGAGCGGACATATTGCCGATGTGCCCAATGGCAGACGAACGCCGCATCTTTTCTCCTGTTCCTCGCTGTCCTCTTATCACACCTTCATAGGGAGAGAGAAAGAGTGTTTTTTTTTTCTTCTGTTGAACTCGACACAAAAACCCACATCCTCGAAAAGGCGTAGGCTGCACCCACTCGCCACCGCGTAGCCTACAGTATCTAACGGCGCTCTTCTCTTTCGCCCGCTCCATCCCACGTTGCTCTCGCGTGTGTATGTGCGCTCGCGTTTGTGGAGATTCACTGGCCCCGGTTGCCTGGGTAACCGGGGCGAGCGGCGTGTATAGCCAGCCAAGTCGAGCGCTGCCGTTAGCTGCTTCGGTGTGTGGGCGACCGTGAGACAGACAGTACAGCCCATACAGTGCTAGCTTCACAAATGGGCTGAGGTATAGGCCATAGGAAACCCGTGTGAGTCAATTTTCTTTATTGGATGTCACATACAGAAAAGGGAACGTGTCTAAAATCAATTTGTGTGTAATGCCATTTGTGCTGTTTAGGATGCAGTCCACTCCCCGGCGAGGACAATCAGAACAGCTTTACAAGACAGGGGTATTTATCTTAGCAAGTAACTCTAACCCATTATAAGTAATGAGTTTTCTTTCTTTCTACTGTGGAAGTAAAAAAAAGCCGTGTGCGGCCAGAGAAAACTTGATTGTCTCTAACAAGGTGAACCAAGAACATTGTGACATAAAAGTTTCGTTTGGCTAAGCTCTTGAGTGGTTGCCGCAGCAAATAATCTCCTGCGTATATTTTAAAATCACATCGCTTCTCGACAGTTTAGTCAAAACGCTAAAAAAATTATAATAATTCCCTTGTGCAGCTGATCAATGGAGTAGTTTAGTAGTTTGAGGCAAGATACTTTTTAGGGGAATGCCAGGTGATATATAAAGCATGTTTTCTATGTGGTTTGAATGGGAAAACAGGTCCTGTGGGAGCCGGCTGATATACGGAATATAAAGTGCATAGCGACCTCGTGTTTTTGCATTGGAAAGAGCTCAGTCACAGCCTTAAAATGAGCCCTCACAAACCTTCCTAGACCGCAGGGGAACTGAGAAACATTGCGGCTGCATTTTCTCTCAATGCTGTTACACTGTTACTAAAAAATATCTACTTTTATTTTGGAGCAGTTTATTGGCAGTTCAATTACTAAACCTATACGATATGATGGTAGCGGTGAATTCAATATTGGCGACGTGTCAACAAACAGCAACCTCCCTCTTTCTTGGTACAGCTGCGTTTTTTTGCGTTTTTCTGCGAACTGCATTTGTGGCTTCTGTGTTCCACATTGTTGTCCTTGATACTTTTGAACGTCTTGTTTAACGCCGTGTTTATGTGGGGTTCGGCAGCTTTTATTTTTACTGCAGAGTCCATAATGGTCCTGAAGAAAGCAGGTTTTTAAAAGTAAACAAACAGCTAGCTTATGCGCTAAAGACATTTGAGACCTACACATTTCTTCTTCTGAAACATTGAAGAGTCACCAATAGCCCCCCACACCTGCAGCCCCGTGGAGGCGTCACAAGAGGCGCTACAGGAAACAAGGAAGGGACCAGTGAGGAGGTATCCGGGCAAGACTCACAGGTAAGCCACACATGCCTTCTATCCCTACTATTGCTCTGGCCAATGGCTAATGGACAGAGCAATGTGTGGAGAATAAAACAGATTAACTGCTAAGCTCTTCCCAGAAGATGGTGAAAGACTGTTGTGGAGTGGAGGGAGCTGCAGGAGGAAGAGGAAGAAGGAGGTGGAGCTGACCAGTGCAGGACACCATGCTCTGAAACAGGTACAAACCCATGAGGTGGTGCACCGTTTCAGGGGATCAGAGGAGCACTGAAGGCAGCCAGCCAGGTATCCTCAGGGTACTATGGTTTCCCCTACCTCCTTTTGGTGTTGTCTTGGCCTTTTATATTGTATGTACTTTTTAAACTGTGTTTTAAACTGTGTTGTGAAGCACTTTGTGGCTTTTTGTCTGTGAAAGGTGCTATACAAATAAAGCTTACTTACTTACTTACTTACTTACTTACTTACTTACTTACTTACTTACTACAAAAACATGCTTGTCAGGTTGGCCCACAGTGGTGGCGCGGCTCAATCACAGCGGCTCAGGACTAACACCTGAACACAATTCTGTTGTACAGTTGCACAATGACAACTAAAGCACTTACTTAATAGTACAATTCTGTTCATCTTAAATGTTGAGGAATTTTATCTTATCTCCCAGGAAATCAATGGACCAGACAGTTTTTAGATCAAAAGATGGAACGCGCTGGTCTATATCAAATAATCCAATCTGAAGCAATGGGAAATTCTGTGGCTGCCGCTTGGAGCTATAACCTTTGCAAACCGCAGGGGGCTATGACTCCCCATGTACATCAGCAACGGGCGTTTGACTTTCCTCCTACATAAGGACACCAGACAGGACGGGGTAAAGGTCGTTCGGCGGAGGGCAAAACCGTTTTCCTCTCACAAATGAAGGGGTCAGACGGAAAAGAAGGGGGACACTTTTGACAGTGACACTGTGCGGCTTCAGAAATGTCAGAGCAGGAAAGCAGTGCAGCGTGTAATACAGTTCTAGCCATGTCGCTGATTCTGAACAGTTATAGTTAAAATACACTTTTAAATGTAAGAAATATTAACCTTTCACTTTTCACTTGTTTTAGTTTTAACGATACAAACAACATCATTCAGCTCGAGATAACGTTGCCTTTGTTAGACGTGACCCGTCAGCGCGATCATCCAAAACAAAAGCTAGAAACAAAGATAGCTCTGGGAGTTCAAAGCAGGGGGTATAGCTCAGTGGTAGAGCATTTGACTGCAGATCAAGAGGTCTCCGGTTCAAATCCGGATGCCCCCTTTAGCTGGACAGGGCAACAAGATTTACCACATTACAAGAAAACTCTCAATTTGAACGGTCACAATTGGCAAATTACAAATCTGCAATTACTAATATATGGTAATCAACAAACAACCAATAGTTTTATCTCTATGCTCCATCCTGCTAACTTTACTTTTGCGACATCTACAAACACAATCTAAAATGCAGGATTCTTGTTTGTTTATACTTAGGTAATACAGATAGTTGGTGTTTGAATATCTGCCAATAATGTAGATAATGTGTCCATAACGATAATGGTTTGTGGTGCAAGTGTGAAACATTACAAACGTAAGAGCTTTTTCATAAACTAAAATGCAAACATAGACCTTCAACAATGCCCAATAAATTGTCCCAGTCATGACATCGATGCCAGCCTTTAAAGGCACACAGTGTAACATTTTGGATTCTTCTGTTACCAGGCAGAAAAACATCCTAATAACCGGGTCAACACCGAAAATGCCATATTTGCAGTGGCTGGGATGGATTTTTTTAATGAGAACATCCAAATCTTTAAATCTAACATTTGGCTGCCTATAGTCAACATCTCCATGGAGATAAAGTTACCGTTAGGTCTTAGGAGAGTTGAGCCAGTCACAGGAAAGACACATGTTTGTTAAATTTTAAACTTTTTTTTTAAACAATAAATATACCTGAAATAATATAAATGCTTGTATTCTATTCATTAGGTGAAATGTTAAGCAGTGTAGCTTTAAGCTCGCATTGACAACATTAGCAATGCTTATGCTGCTAACTGCGATCTAAAACGTATCTTCAGGGGGGGAAACTGGTGTTGTAATCTAGACCAGTGTTTTTCAACCTTTTTTGAGCCGAGGCACATTTTTTTTCGTTGAAAAAATCATGAGGCACACCAACAGCAGAAAATATGTCTTAAAGAGGAACACCATATAGTCTCGCATTCATGCATCACTATTTCTCTTGTCTCAAAGAAATGAGCTACCTGCGACCACTGATATGGAAAAGTATTACATGGTGACTCTGTCGATCACTACACAGCACAGACACTCAAACGGCACATTATTTGCGGATAATAATTAATTTGTTTAAAAAAATATTTTTTCAGACCCACTAGGTGAAATTGGATAATTTCCCACGGCACACCAGACAATAGCTCACAGCACACTAGTGTGCCACGGCACAGTGGTTGAAGAACACTGATCCAGACTATGTTTACTACATTGAACAATTATGTATTAACAAAATAAATAATATATACATTTTTATTTATTTTATTATTTATTAATTATTATTATTTAAAAAATTAAGAAGTTAGTTAAGGCGGCAGCCCGGTGTTGTTTAGGCAGCCTCCTAAACAGGAAAGCGCTGCAGGAAACCCTGGAATAACAGACCCAAAATATGGCACATTTCCCTCCAGCGCAAAGCAGGAAGTCAGAGGCTAAATTAGCACAGAGTTATCATTCACGTCTCGTTATGAACTCTGACTGAGACAATCTTCTAATTATCTTCAAGGGAACAAGGGGGATGTGCGGGAGGGTCTGTGAGAGCTAAATACATTTATGCAACAGCTGAGAGATTTTACTCAGCTACCTACAACTTTCACGGTTTGATACTTCAGGTTGTGCAGCTTTAAAGAAATAAATTGCCAGCAAGTCATAACACAAACTCAATCTAACAGATTTTCAGAGAGTGCGGCCGTGTGTAGTCCCAGTCCCAGGGGGCTGCTGTTGTTATTGTGGCGCTATCAGAGCCATTTCAATGTGCGAGATACAGGGCGCCGTGTGGGCTGGGGTGAAGGCAAACACGCTACAACCACCGACCGGTGAAATATGGGGATAAAGGTGACCAGACAGCGGCTCTTAAAACGTCAGGAAGGTTATTTTCTGGTCAAATCTGAAAGCTTGTTGTGGCAAGATGCAGTTATGGTGCTTTATATATGGCTGTACTGAATGATATGTGTATTCTGCATGTTGGTCGGTCATTGCAAAGCCAATAGCAAGGAAATAAAGTGTCGCAAAGCAGGATAAGTGACCCAATAATGAATATTGTGCTTGATATGATTTTACGCAGTTTATAAGCAAGATACCCTTAGCTTCATGAGCCAAGCAATCTCAATTTTTCCAGTTGAAAGTGTCTAATACTTTGACTTTAAAAGGCTGTCATGATTAAAGTCACAAACGCAAAACATGCAAGCCAGCAATACGAAACATGCTCCAAATGATCAGCTAGACTGAATGTTTGGCTGCTTCAAAGTAACATCCTAATAGAGACGAGCTCGTAATGTTATTGGCTTTGAAAGAGTGACCGACCTAACTTCTCTGCTTGTAATTTTAGAGACTGAATACAATTAAAACATCCTACAGACAGGAGTGGTTTTAATTAGACCTAAGCGCTGGCGTAGTAATTGTGTGGGCCGGAGCTGCACTAATGCATTTGAAGTGAGATCAAAGCCATTAAACTCGGAGCCAAATGTATCACATGATCAGCACAGTGCATGGATGTTATGTCTAATTCTGTGCTACAGTTATTGTAAGAAAACAAATCCTTTATTCGCTTTAGGGGGTTCCACCAGGGGTTTAAGCTGCCTATTTGTAGACCAAACCAGGTCTTAAAGGGGGGTATTATGCAAAATCGACTTTTTAAAGCTTTTTACCATGTTACAAATGGCACCACGGCGGGAGATCCCAAAAAGTTCCTCCTGAGGATCTTTGTATCCAGGAAATGCTTTCCTCACCTCTCGATCTCTTGTTAAGCTCAATCCTTTCAACCCAAAGTAAAAGCACTTGTTGTGGTTTCACTACAGCCACAAGAGCAACATTTCTTTTCTTTTTTTCTCTATTTTTTAAACAGCACCGCAGAGATGGGGAGGAACAGGAGGGTGGCAGGAGGAGCTTACGGGGAGATCGTGTGACAACCAGGAAGTGAAACAACTGGATTTCTTTTAAGCTCAATATTGCATTTTCTAACCAACAAAGCGTAACATAGTGATAAAGATGTTGTCTGGCCACTTCTGCTTTTTGTTGCTGTTGAAAAGCAGGACCGTCTGGAACTTCGCAAACAGCCAATCAAATCTCGAAAAGTTTTATATTGATCCAATCACAGACCATGTTGTCACAAAAGGAAGACGGATTAACCGCTGATAAAATTAAGTACTTAACCAGAATGTACCTGCGCAGATGTCGATGCTTCATCTTCTCTAAGAGGATTTTCTTCTTGTTGCCGTCTATCAGAAGGTTTTCATCCCATTCCAAACGTATATATTGATTGGAAACGCCGTTGTGCACTCGTGTTTCAAATGTTTCAAATCTGAACCGAGTTGCTAATGACTCCTTGTACCCTTACGCTTTTGTAGCAAAAATGACGTAGATCGTTCACACTAGTCTCCGCTCTTTTGGCCGATGTCATTGTAAAACTATTAACTTACTTGTTTACTAAATGCCGTTTGTGCATCATATTTGGCTTTTCTCTGATTGATTAATTTGCTTGTCAATCACGCCCATCGGGAATTCGAAGAAATCACCCTCGATCCCAGAGTTTGTAAAGAATACACAAAGCGTTTATTCTGGCTGGCCAGGCTAATAAAGATGTGTTTGAGATTATTACCAAATACCTGCAAAAAGCTTAGCAATTGCTCTAAGTTGCAGTCGATCACCAGAAGAAGCCCAGAGAGCAACCATGGGTACATGATGTACCACAGAGACACTGCATTAGACTAAACAATAGTCAGTGCTGCTGCCGGTTTCACAAGAGGCCAGCACTATCATAGCAAATAAAAGCTAAAAATAACAGAATCACTGTCTCTCATAACAGGGGTATAGCTCAGTGGTAGAGCATTTGACTGCAGATCAAGAGGTCTCCGGTTCAAATCCGGATGCCCCCTTTATACATTTTTATTATACGGCCCTTCACAATGCAAGTAGAACGCTCCATTGATTTGAATGTGATTTCCCAACGTTCTACCGGTCATTATTTTTTGATAGAAGACCTCTGAAAAAATAATGACCGCTGCCAATGGCAACGGAGTTTGTGCAGGTCTTTCATATCACTCCGCGAGTAGTATTAGCGGACAGGCGGACACTATCTCTGTCCCCGTCCCTGCGAGAGAAGTTGAGGGAATCACTCGTGAAGTTAACGGGAGTCCGACTTTCAACTTACCAAGAGATTCACCACCATTTCTCCTCTCAAACTGCACCTTAAACTAAGTAGCTAGGCTAGCAATAAGTAGCTAGCCGTGCTGCTACTAGCCTCGCCACACTGCCTGGAATCAACAAACAAACGTTGCCAAGCAACGCGCAAACTTTTGGGAACTATTTGCCGCGGAAATCATTAAATAAACCGTTTTGCCTTCATAAAAGTGTATGAAGTTTATTTGTGTGTGTACAGTTGGCAAACAGCCGTATAATAAGCGGGATAATGTATAAGACCCCTTATACATCCTCCGCTGCGCGTCGGGGTCCAGTTCGCCCTGTTGGTACTTATTTTCCCGATAATGACCGGCGTTCTATACATTATCCCTTACATTAGTAAAACAGCTCACAATAAGAATACCTTAAAGGGGGTATTATGCAAAATCGACTTTTGTTACAAATGGCTACTCTTAGCACCACTGCGGGAGATCCCAAAAAGCTCCTCCTGAGGATCTACTTATCCAGGAAATGCTTTCCTCACCTCTCGATCTCTTGTTAAGCTCAATCTTTTTAACCCAAAGTAAAAGCACTTGTTGTGGTTTCACTACAGCCACAAGAGCAGCATTTCTTTTCTTTTTTTTCTTTTCTTTTTTCTCTATTTATTAAAACAGCTGCGCAGAGAAGAGGAGGAACAGGAGGGTGGCAGGAGGAACTTACGGGGAGATCGTGTAAAAACCGGGAAGTGAAACAACTGGATTTCTTTTAAGATCAATATTGCATTTTCTAACCGACAAAGTGTAACATAGTGATAAAGATGTTGTCTGGCCAGCCATCCACTTCTGCTTTTTGTTGCTGTTGAAAAGCAGGACCGTCTGGAACTTCGCTAACAGCCAATCAAAAGGTATTATATCGATCCAATCACAGGCCACGTTGTCACGACAGGGAGACCGAACTGACCGCTGGTACCTGCGCAGATGTTGATGCTTCATCTTCTCTAAGAGGATTTCTTCTTGTTGCCATCAGACGGTTTTCATCCCATTCCAAAACGTATACATTGATTGATAAAGCCATTGTGCATTCGTGTTGAAATCTCCTATGTTTCGAATCTGAACCGAGCTGCTAATGACTCCTCGTATCCTCATGTTTTTGTGGCTGGCCAGGCTGATAAAGATATGTTGGAGATTATTACCAAATACCTGCAAAAAGCATAATACTTGCTCTAAGTTGCAGTCGATCACCAGAAGTATCACCAGAAGAAGCCCAGAGAGCAACCATGGGTACACGATGTACCACAGAGACACTGCATTAGACTAAACAATAGTCAGTGCTGCTGCCGGTTTCACAAGAGGCCAGCGCTATCATAGAAAACAAAAGCTAAATGAAACAGAGACACTGTTTTGCATAACAGGGGGTATAGCTCAGTGGTAGAGCATTTGACTGCAGATCAAGAGGTCTCCGGTTCAAATCCGGATGCCCCCTTTATACATTTTTATTATACGGCCCTTCACAATGCAAGTAGAACGCTCCATTGATTTGAATGTGATTTCCCAACGTTCTACCGGTCATTATTTTTTGATAGAAGACCTCTGAAAAAAATAATGACCGCTGCCAATGGCAACGGAGTTTGTGCAGGTCCTTCATATCACTCCGCGAGTAGTATTAGCGGACAGGCGGACACTATCTCTGTCCCCGTCCCTGCGAGAGAAGTTGGGGAAATCGCTTGTGAAGTTAACGGGAGTCCGACTTTCAACTTACCAAGAGATTCACCACCATTTCTCCTCTCCAACTGCACCTTCAACTAAGTAGCTAGGCTAGCAATAAGTAGCTAGCCGTGCTGCTACTAGCCTCGCCACACTGCCTGGAATCAACAAACGTTGCCAAGCAACGCGCAAACTTTTGGGAACTATTTGCCGCGGAAATCATTAAATAAACCTTTCTGCCTTCATAAAAGTGTATGAAGTTTATTTGTGTGTGTACAGTTGGCAAATAGCTGTATAATAAGCGGGATAATGTATAAGACCCCTTATACATCCTCCGCTGCGCGTCGGGGTCCAGTTCGCCCTGTCGGTACTTATTTTCCAGATAATGACCGGCGTTCTATACATTATCCCTTACATTAGTAAAACAGCTCACAATAAGAATACCTTAAAGGGGGTATTATGCAAAATCGACTTTTGTTACAAATGGCTACTCTTAGCACCACTGCGGGAGATCCCAAAAAGCTCCTCCTGAGGATCTACTTATCCAGGAAATGCTTTCCTCACCTCTCGATCTCTTGTTAAGCTCAATCTTTTTAACCCAAAGTAAAAGCACTTGTTGTGGTTTCACTACAGCCACAAGAGCAGCATTTCTTTTCTTTTTTTCTCTATTTATTAAAACAGCTGCGCAGAGAAGAGGAGGAACAGGAGGGTGGCGGGAGGAGCTTACGGGGAGATTGTGTAAAAACCAGGAAGTGAAACAACTGGATTTCTTTTAAGATCAATATTGCATTTTCTAACCGACAAAGTGTAACATAGTGATAAAGATGTTGTCTGGCCAGCCATCCACTTCTGCTTTTTGTTGCTGTTGAAAAGCAGGACCGTCTGGAACTTCGCTAACAGCCAATCAAAAGTATTATATCGATCCAATCACAGGCCACGTTGTCACGACAGGAAGACCGAACTGACCGCTGGTACCTGCGCAGATGTTGATGCTTCATCTTCTCTAAGAGGATTTCTTCTTGTTGCCATCAGACGGTTTTCATCCCATTCCAAAACGTATACATTGATTGATAAAGCCATTGTGCATTCGTGTTGAAATCTCCTATGTTTCTAATCTGAACCGAGCTGCTAATGACTCCTCGTATCCTCATGTTTTTGTGGCTGGCTAGGCTGATAAAGATATGTTGGAGATTATTACCAAATACCTGCAAAACGCATAATACTTGCTCTAAGTTGCAGTCGATCACCAGAAGAAGCCCAGAGAGCAACCATGGGTACACGACGTACCACAGAGACACTGCATTAGACTAAACAATAGTCAGTGCTGCTGCCGGTTTCACAAGAGGCCAGCGCTATCATAGAAAACAAAAGCTAAATGAAACAGAGACACTGTTTTTCATAACAGGGGGTATAGCTCAGTGGTAGAGCATTTGACTGCAGATCAAGAGGTCTCCGGTTCAAATCCGGATGCCCCCTTTATACATTTATTAGCAAAACAGCTCACAATAAGATGCTAGACATGGAAAGTAGTTTATTATCTACTGTATTTACAAGATCTACTATTTTTGAAGTCTATTTAAGTCAGATATTACTAAAACTCTGACTTTTACGTCAGGGGTTTAAGCCTTTAAGTTAAGTTTGATCCAAAATGAAACATAGGTGCCCAGATCTTACCTGTCGGACAAAGCTGTTGGAGGTGGTGTCGGACGAGGTGCTGCCATCTGAGCGCTTGAACCGGCTCTTCCTCTTGGCGTACTTTCCCTGAAGAGACACAAGATGGAGGAGAGATGATTGTAAACTTTTCAGACTGGCCCAGAAGAAGGAGACCGAAATTCAGTGACAATATCTATTCAATTAGTAAGGAAGGGATTTTTTATTTGCGTCAAACCCACCCGGACCCAGAGTATATTAGATACCAAAATCTGCAATCAAAAAACCAATCCAAGACCATTTTCCCCAGTAGATCGAGACGGCGAGCCGCACAGGAAGTCCCTCAGACCCAACGCTTCCTGCTCCGGGTTCCACAGAGTCCATTATGAGCTCTTATTATCGTCATTTTTCATGTTTTGACGCAAACTGGGACGCCGTAATGCGATTGGCCGACCCCTGGCAAATGGTCTAACCCGGGCCACACATCAAATTACCCGTCAGCCCAGCAGCCCGGGCCGCGTCGCCATGGTTACGCAATGCCGGCTAATCGCATTTGTTTGCAATCAGGAAAGGCTGGCCGCGTCGCTGTGCGCGGTAACGGCCGGTGGGAAAAAACAGGAGCTGCTGCCGGTTTAGATAAAGACGCGGAGCGGGGAGTCATATTTACACTTTGAGGAGTGTGTGAAAAGGCAGGTGCGGGGGTATAGCTCAGTGGTAGAGCATTTGACTGCAGATCAAGAGGTCTCCGGTTCAAATCCGGATGCCCCCTTGGAAGTGTTTTAACTTTGACAGAGTTTTGAAGAAGTACAGTGCTTATCTAATTTCACTACGGCCATTTTTTTTTAACTATTAAGAGGCAAAAAAACAGCTCCACAAAAGTTCCACAAAGTCCCCTTCAACACCCATATCCTCATAAAGCATTAAAAAAAAAAGCCTTTGTGAAGATTCAAATCGAGTTCAATTCGATAGAAAAAAAGTTGCCCTATGTTTACAGATGAAAGATTCCAAATAAAACCTTGGAAAGACAAAAGGAAAAAAACTATAGCAAAAAACCTTTGTGCTTCATTCAGCTGCTCCCTTTCATCTGGGGTCGCCATGGTGATTTTCTCATTGTTGCGCCACATCCTGACGCGACCAGACACCATTACTGAGCCAAACAAGCCTTGAAAACTGCACCAGGACCAGCGCTTTCAATCAATGGCACCATAAAAATATGCAGTGAAGACCTTCAACGGAACAGACCTCAGCTATGAACAGAACTTAAGCACAGAGGGTAAGTGGCAGATCAGACTGTCTCCGGTTCAAATCTGGATCCCTCTGGCGGTGATTTAGACCAGACATTTGAGAAAGTGCCTAAAGTTCAAGGCTGAGTGAGAAAAATAAGAGGATGTTGGGGGAGTTTAAAAGTACTGGAAGCGAAATCTAAAAGTCAGTAAATTACACCCTTGTCCTGAATGTGACTTTTTCTTCTTGGCTGGCTACATATGAAATTCGGATTCAAAATTCGTGAATGCAACCTATGTGTGGTACAGATCAGTGGTTCTCAAAGTGGGGGTCGCACGATGATTTTGAGACTTGACTCAATATTTTTTTACATTTATGACATTGAAATTGATGTATTTTTTGATTGAAAACAGCATATTATCGTGAAATTAAGCCAGATATCAAAATACTGTACTCAAACTAGCATAATTAAAACACATTTGAAATTATCATAAATACCGATTACATTTTACAGCCTGAAAAGGTTGGGATCAACAAGTGCTGTAGATGGTAGCACAGCGGTTCCCAAAGTGAGGCCAGAGACCCACTTTGTAATACAAGCAAATTGACGTATGTATATATATTTTAAAGGAAATGTATATGGTAAACAGCTTTAGCTTACAGTCCTTACTAATTGTAATTAAATGTACTTCTAACTGTAAAATAATGACAAACTCCTTTGAATAGAGTAAATTATTATCGTGAGGCTCCGAGGGATTTTTGGATCGATGTTTGAACATTCATAAAAACAATAGTTCAGAACAAATTTTAAACGTGGTCGATCAAACTCAAGCCTTCTTTAGCCACACAGCGACACACTTGTAATTCCTTTTGCTTCATACTCATAGTCACATTTGGATAGTAATCGCAAATGGAATGGTTCCATAGACTGACATCTGTACAACATTTGCAAACATATCTCCTCTTTATCGAGTCTTTATTGCGTTTCAAACCTGCTAATGTTGTCATTTAGACATCTATGAATGTTATGAAATGCGTGTGTTTCTTGGTTTAGTTTAACAGGTTGTATTTCAGTCAAATGGTGATACTCCTGAGGGATATTTCATAAAACTCGCTCAGTGAAGCTCGGCTTAGGCTCCAAATCCTGGTTTACGTGAGGCACAACAATTCAAGCTACGATTACTGGGTTTCACCAAAGGGACGCCGAGCTTGGCTAATCTCACTAATTCAAGACAGGTTCAACTAATTAGCACTTGCCATGTACATAAGCAAACCACACTCACGATCACAGAGTTCACTGAGAAATCATGGCCAGGCGTGAACACGCAGCAAACTTCACGCGCCGCCAGCTTTGTTCTGCTATGTTAGCTCCATAGGTAGAGCGCAGGGCTCCCAGCCATGAGGTTGCGAGATCAATCTCAGCCTCGACTTATTTTTTTTTTGGATTGGGCACCCACTGGGAAGAACATAAAGTGGCACTTATGAATTTAAACACTTTTCTTTTTTCCCCAGGAATTTAAACACATGATAGAAAAAAAAGAAAACGATGTTGAGACAGGACACAGGTCATGAGGGTGGGTCATGTGCAGTGCTTAATTTGATCCCCCGTTTGGGGGAACGCATTCCCCCAATTTTCAGTTTTCAGGGTAAAGGATCCGGCAAAGATTTGATCTGATATAATGGTGTTTAATGAGAGTATTCCAAATGTTTTGGCCTGTTCCCTGAATCCATCACATCAGACCAAAAGTGTTCCTGAAACTACTAATTTACAGATTAAGCACTGGGGTCCTGTGGGCTAAGGTTCCTTTTATTGGACAAGCTTTTTGATGACACATAATGTCATTAATATGTCACACAACTTTGTATTTCACAGATGAGAGACAATGTTGGTGTATATTTATAATTTATTGCATAAAGTAATTGATTTTGTGATGTCATGTTCTCTTTTTCACATTTTTCAGGCCAATATACATTTTGGCCAGATGATGGCGCTAATACCCTGCTTGTGTCATTTACATTGCCCATTGGTGTTGGATTCCACAAAGAAGAAACATAGCTTGTGCTCAGTCTGCTCGTAGCCTGGTCCGGACCAAGCTAAGTTCTCTGGCTATATTATTTCCATAGTAACTGAGCCAGATTCAGAGTGAGCCTGGTTTATGAAACACAATAAGCCAGACTTGGCCAAATAAGCCTAGTTTACAGAGTAAGCCAGCTTTATGAAACAGCCCTCTGGATGTGTCTAGAATCCCAAACTCATGGAGCCCTTTTCACTTACTACCAAAATAACAAAGATCTTAAGCTTTTGGCGACATTTCACAGCTCCTAAATGCTAATTCTTCCTCGCATCTGTTCACGGCCCACGTCCGGTGATGGCAAGCGGCTCGGTGACAGGTTAACTCGTGCTGTGATACCACCTCCGCCGTGCATCTCCTTACTCACTCTGCACACACAGGACCGACGCAATCAGGGGAGCGTGAGGAAGTGATGCGCGCCTCCCTGAGCAAACATGACCCACTGTGCCCGTCCCGCTCCCACTGGCACTGCACATGAGGGACGACAACCGCACTTCTGCACGGCTTTCCTAAAAACTCAACCAACCGTCACTATATCACCGTTAACGAGAAACAAACAGGAATCATGGAATCATTGAATTGAACATGGAATTGAATGTCATCAGTGATTTACGGCACTCGATGAAGTCGTAACAATGAGACGACAAAATTAAGAGCAAGGCTGGACGATACAGGGCTGCAACTAACGATGAGTTTAGTAGTCGACTCTTTTTCATTGTGCTTTTGCCGACTGAAGGCGTCTTGATAAGAAATATTTTGTATTCACGAGTCACGACAGTCCTACTCAAAACAAGTCTTCACACCAAATCAGGGTTAAATGTTTTTTTTCCAGTTCGGCTTTACCCAAGTCTAAAGCTATATCCGCACAAAGACAAAACGCTTATATTTTCAGAAACTTTCTTTGTAAGCACGAAGCCAGCTTAGTACAGTAAATGTGTGTGTCCACATGGGCTGACTCAGGTCTGTGAAAACGACGTGATTCATCTGCCAGGCCTGTGTGTGGCGCTGTGACGCTAACACAAATAGTAGAGGGCACATGCCATGGATCTATTATAATTACATGCACATGTGCAGTAAACTTTTGTGAAATGTAAACAGTGAAAATGAAACGGATTCAAGGATTTACGATTTACAGAAGAGACGAGGAGGCGAGTTTATTCTTCAGATGTAATGGGACTAAATCAGAAAAATCTGTCAGTGACCGGACTTTGACTGTCAGTCCAAAAACAAAGACTGTTTTTCTACTTGTCACCTGTGGCTCATGGACTGCAGTGGAGCAAAGAGGAGCGGAGCAAAACCATAATAGATCCATGAGTAAAACGCAAGTTACGTATGTAACTATGGTTCTATGAATCCCGAATGACCGCCAGAGGCGGTGCTTCAAGCACTGAATGATCATTCTTGAGCATTCAGTGCTTGAAGCACCGCCTCTGGCGGTCAGAAGGGATGAAATAGAACTCATTATATGGTCAGTAGATTATGGATAACAGACACCACTCTGGTGCTGTGATGTCATTGTTTTAGTAAAAGTTGCGGAGACGTTGTAACAACGGCGCCAAGTAAACGGCGTTTTGAGATCTTTACACCCTGGGACCTAGTTTGGAAAATGTTCATTTACAGACCCCCAAAACGCCGGGCTCGTATGGACGATACACTGGATTGATAAAATATCTTTGCGTTTGGTCCTCAGCTTGACTTCGTATGGACAGGGCCTTAGCCTCTTGACTGGAGAGCAACAGTGTAATGCCTCATTTGAAAGCCAAGACCTACAAAAGTAATCGTAACTTTGTTGTCACATTGTCAACGCGTTTTTGTCACATTTTTGAAGCTTACCTTAGCTTACACCTTAGGAGCACATCGGCTTTACTGCATGGACATCGAAGTGCTCCTAAGGTGTTATTACACCTTACAATATAGTTCCCCTTTTTATTAGCTTAGAAAATCGATATGTTTAATATTGTGTAACTATACTTGGAGCGTGTAACTACTCTCATTTAAATAGGGAAAACGTGGAAGAGCTTGGTCGTTTCTAACTACACCCCGGTTTGGCCCCATAGAGAAGAGGAGGAGAGGCTAAATGCTAACAACATCTTTGGTCTTTTTTTTCGTGACTGAGCGCACGCGTAAAGACCAGACAGGTACGCATCAACTCGTCTAAGCTCAGGTTCCTTTCAGTCCACAACCATCGACCCAATTGTAAACATGAAGTTCCACAGTTGTAACATACGGTGTGTGCCCTGTCAGAGCCTCTATGCGACATGTTCCTATCGGCAAAGGTCAGAGAAAATGCCATAGGAAGTGTAGATGAGCTGCTTCCTGCCGGTAAACATCCTCACAGATTACTTAACTGGTGAGAGCATGGGAGGTTGACGAATGTGAGGAGTGGGTAGGGGAAAGTGCATAAAAAAATAAAAAAAATAAAAAGACAAACTCTCCAAATTGGATGATTGTCAATTTGGTCGCTTTACAGAAAGGGAACACTGTGATGTACAGTCAGTGTTTTAATCACTCGTCCGTGTTACAACAGTGGTGTGTGGACAGCTTTTTAGAGATAAACACTCTTAAAACAAAGGAGCTCATTGTGCAAAGTGACAATGAGGCACTGACACCTGTCAAGATTCATGGTCAAAAGGTCGGAATCGTTGACAGCTTCAAATATCTCAGCACATACATAGATGGAGCCCTCGCTTTTCTCGAGAACACTGACTTTATTTTTAACAAGTGCTCACGACGTTTGCATCTGCTTCACAAACTGAATAATTTTGGAGTGAGCCAGTCTATTCTTGAAACGAGAGCCTTGTGGAGAGCGTTAACATGCTGATGTGGTATGGTAATCTTATAGTGAAGAATAAGAACAAACTCCAGAGTATCGTGAACATGAGCCCAAGCCACAGAGATCTTTGGGCAGTCTATAAGAAGAGCGCGCATCATAAATGACTCTTCCCACCCGCTAAACAGTGAGTTCGACCTGCTGTCGGGACAGAGATACAGAGTCATGTCCGCAAAGAAAAACATTTATAAGAACTCCTTTGTGCCGAGAGCAGTGAAAGCGGAAAACTCATTACATTTGTAGGAGAAGCTGTTCCACATTAGCCTGCATTATTTTGCCACATGATGATGTTCTGGATATGCCGGGTTTTTATGCGTCTTAAAGGTGATACCAAAGACACAATAAAGTTTTCGTATTCGTAATTTTTTGTTTGCGTAACTTTTAAATAATTTGTTCATATTAAGCTTTGGATTGGTGCTGATTAATCTATTTTGTCTTCTCTTGTTTGACACAATTTGGCAAAAACAAATAGCGTGTGAATTTGGTATGATAGTGCTGTGTTGAAATGGCTCAGCAAAATATCATTTAACATAATAATTGCAATATTCACGATAGTTATCAAACATTTTCCTCACATGGAGTCGCCCGAATCGTCACAGAGTAGGATCACGGTTCAGTTTTATATCACATTGCTTGGCCAAACCTTGGACTTAGGTGGAGGTTGAGGCTTTCTCTCTATGCGGCGGTACAATCTGATGGCAGCAACAAACACAATCTTTGATCTCAGTAATATCGGAGCGCTGATAATGCAGCGGCTCCAGGCCAAGACTTTTCTCATCTGCGCAAAAGATTGTGTGGTATTATTATGAGGATGCAGGCCCTGGGTCTGAATTTAGTGCACCTGTACGCAAATCGAGCATAACATTATGACCCTCTGCTCTGTCAGTGGTTCTGGACTGAGTGGTCTATGGTCACCCACTGCTCCTCACAGGTCGCCCTGAGGCACTTGTGCAAGGATGGGTCGAATACAGGGGACACAATTCCCCACAGTGTACAATATAGTCACAAATGCACATTTAATCCATAATGAAAATGACATTGTTATTGTATAAGCAAAGCCATGTATCATTGATTTATAGCTCTACAACAATAACAAAGTGATGCACCGTTTCTACTTTTATAACCATTATAACCTTGTTCAGAAAGAGTTGATGCAGCTTCATTACATTTTCAATAGTCTGTTAATAATAATTGCACTTTATAATCTACCCTGTAGTCATTCATTCACCTCATACATAATAGTGGTAAGCCAGTACCACTATATGGGGTAGGCACATAAGCGTTCTTGCTTTGGCCTACTCCCTTTGAGTTTTTTTGTTCTGTGACAATGTAAGTGTAAAGGATGTAAATAATGTAAATAATAACTCAAATCAATCAAAGTGCATTAATTTCTGTTGTTCAACTTAAACTGTGAAACTAATACATGATAGACTCATCACATGCAAAGTGACATATGTATAGCCTTTATTTGTTAATAATTTTGATTATTATGGCTCAGCTTGGAAAAACCCCAAATATAAAATATAAAATAAAATAAGAATATTTTGAAAATGGACTCTAAGCCACAATCATCAAAATTATAACAAATAGAGGCTTGACATATGTCACTTTGCATGTAATGAGTCTATATCATATATTAGTTTCACATTTTAAGTTGAATTACAAAAATAAACTTTTGAATGATATTCTAATTTCTAGTTTCACCTGTAGTAGCTTACCCTCAGCTACCCTGGCGAGGCTGCCACACCTTCATATGATCAAAGAGTCGTTAATAGTTAGGCAACTGAAGATTCCATGTTGGTGACGATGGCAACTATTTTTTTGTCTTAGTTTTTGGCTAAGAACTCTGTCATTACTGGCGCAATACATATCAAACAAAAACGGTCAGAAATAGGACTGTCACAATATCAGAATTTGATATGTTGTAAAATATAATTCGATAAACGATATTATTGAGGACCACTTTTTCCATGGAAACTGACTTAAAAAAATCTCATCATGGATTCCCTTGTTCTTGTTTTGCAGAGAACAAATCTATATTAGGTTTGGAACTTCAAAACCAGCTCTTTCCCACAATAAAAGGTTTGTTTTTTAAGTTTAACTGTGTAGAATTACGAGAAATGTAGTAGGGAGGTCCAATCCCTGTAGTAGTAGTGATAATATTCAAAAACATGTGCATGATGTTGGCCAGTAGAAAGGCCTTCATGCTATACATATAATACGGCGGGTTTGTGAATCCAATCACTACCAAATACTGATGAGGTGCAGCATTTGTCAATTTTCTGTTTGGAGATTTCTTTCAAAAGCTGAATCTCTCCTATAGAGCTGTATTGGCCCCATTGAGCGACACCACAATCATTTGCCCATATTTACTCGTCAGACACCACTGCTCACCAAACCCATTCCCGATCTTTCTCTTATGAACCGATCCACAGGAAATCTCCAAAGTGAAATGACAAAGGCTCACACTGCCATGACCTCCTGAATGAACTTTGCGTGCGATTGATTAAAAGCGGCACAAACGTTTCCCCGCTGCCTGGCAAGCGGAGGGGGTCCATCTGTTCCCACCGCTAAAAACAGACGAGGCGAGGTGAGCGAGGAGAGAGCAGGAAGTGAGGGAGAGCTGTCAGCCATGTCCACAAATTTACCCAGTACATCTAACATCATAAAAGCATCGCCGACATACAGATGGCTTTCAGTCACATGTCTCGTTCATTATGTGGACGCCATTTTGAGGGATTTTCATCATTTTACGGTCACATTATAGACATATCATTGTTGGTGTTAATTGATAAATGGCATAATGGAAAGCTCTTGTGCAAAAGTGTGTCTAAACTGACAGATCTTTTACAGAAATTGTCAGAAAAGCCTGCAGCTGAATGTGCCTTAAAGCCTTAATTTTAGCACAATTCATTCAATAACTTTAAATGTCCCGCGAAAACCCTGTTATAATAGTATCCAATGCATTTGTCTTGAGTGGTTTAGTAAAGTTCTATTTCCGACGGCGAGTTTTTTAGTTTCTTTCCTACGAATCTTTGCACTCTCTTTGATGCCTCTTGGTCGGCCTTTTACGATAACAAAATCTAAAGTTCGACATATTGAGGTAGGCAACTATTGCGATAAACAATATTATTTAATGATCGGAAGCTTGGGGGATCAGCAAGACTCGTCACCCACCTTTCCTCCAGTGTCTGCGTACATTGGAGTGAATAGGTGACTGGTTCCTTTCCTGTAAAGCGCTTTGGGCCTAATGAAGGTAGCAAAGAAGCTCTATAAGTTGAGACCATTTACTAGGGGTGTCCATGGTTAACCGATTAACCGGTTAACCGTTAAAAATAGCGTAACCGAGTAAAAGCATTTTGCTCTGTTAACTGGCGTGTATAATTTGCCGTGCCATCTAAAATACCTGTAATACATTTTTGCACCACCAGAGACCGCCAGAGCGCTCCCAAACATTTGTTCATGAGAAGCCGCCATCGCACATGGCTATAGCTAGTTTAACTTTTCAATATGAAGCGGGCCATAAACAGCACAGCATGGGAGCACTTTACAACCGAGAATGACAGATCCAAATGCAAGTTTGCATTGCAGTGCTTAGATATACTTCAACTTCGTTGTTGTACCATCTCAACAGCTGACGCCACTTAGGAGGTAGCTAGGTAAGCTAAAGGCACAAAACTCGCCTTTCTCGTTATTGTTAAAACGTGGTGGAGAGATAAGTGTTGTTGTTGTTGTTGTACGCATGAATGACTGTTTCTTTGCACAATGTTTCAAAAAAAGCGGCTAAATGACTGCAGGTAAAATAAATAAAAAATACTGTAGGGCCACGTGAACACAAGTCAGTGACCTACTTCCTGACTGCTCTGTCATTACCACTGCGTTTTATTTCTCTAAATTAATTTAGTTTAAAATGTGTTCCAGCCATTTAATAAAGGTGTTAACAATGAAAAACCCCTTTCGTGTCAGTCAGTATAACGTAACGGAGGGGGCGGTGCGCGGGGTGGTGGGGTTGGTTAGTGCGCACACTAATGGTTAACCGAGTATTAACCGCTAAGGGCCTCGGTTAACGGTTAATGAAAAACTTGAAAACGTGCAGCCCTACCATTTACCATTTAATCTTAATATATCCCACAATGAACCATAGACATAATAATAAAAGACTCCTGCCCGTTTGCCATAATAACCACGTTCGAGGGGGAAATCATGGCGGATTTACAGACTCCTCCTACCCTGCTGTGACGGAGCATGTTCCTAAAAAGGGCATAAGGGCGGGATCTTCACTGTAGACTGACTCGGCCCTGAGGGGTGACGTAGTTCGGTCGTAGCCGCGCCCGCACCATTAGCTCTAATGCTAACGGCCTGTCAATCAAAGTCCGGCTCTCATTATAATACCTAGTTGTAGAAAGTTCCCAAAAAAATAGAAACAAGGCTTTACAGTTGCTTAAGACGTGGGGAAAGTGCAATGCTAACTAATGGAAAACTAGCTTGTTTTGCCGCCCACATATGGAGGTACTGCAGCAAAGGCGGACAATATCGGCCCCTAGCGTCGCGGTCTTAAAACACTGCAACCAGCGGCCATTGCAATGAACATGAAATATAATGAGACACGGATAATTTGGGGTAAACATGTACAATAGAAACATGAAGGAAATGCAAATAAATGTACTGAATGTTTGGTCTATTATTGAACGACAAGTCGATATAGTAATTATCGTGACAGCTCTACCTCTTGGCCAGGTCAATTTATTCTCATTTGAGAGCTTGACCACTTTTTGCCTTCTGTGGCAGTCCAGTTCAATATTCTGCATCCAAATACACACACATAAAGGGAATTTTAATGTTATATGTATTACACGCTACTTGCTGCCTTGCCATATTTTGACCTTTTTGTAGTTGTTCTTGCATTTAGGAGTGTAATGTTACTCTTGGACATGTGTAATAAAGTGTAATGTAGGTCGGTCACCTGGGAAAAAAACAACAAGTTCTTGCCGTCCACACACACCGGTGATGACATTACAGTATCTCGTGTTTTTCACTCGCTGCTGTTTAGCCAGAGCCGGTGAGTTATTATTTCCCCAGCTCTATAGAGAGACAAAGGCTGAGTGGAGCGTAGGTGGTTCCTTCCCGATATAATATCATCCCAGCTATGACTAAACATGCCTACAGATTCAAGTCATTCTCAAAAGCCTCTTCGGCCTATTTGTGGCTACATCTAAGTGACAGCCCATGGACAAAAAAATAAAGTTGTTGACTGAAGGGCAGGGCATCATTTTGGGAAAGCGGAGGTGGCTTGCAATCTCAAAATACCCTTCAAACTAGCCTGTGCTGATCAATATGGGAATATAACCGCAGAAATGTAACAGTTTTACACATTTACATCACACAGCACTAACATATGATCTATTGGTTCTCAAACTGTGGGATATCATCAGCAATTTTAGACTTTATACATTTTGATTAGCAATATCTTTCTTTTGTGTGCATGGTGTGAAAAGTTTGAGAACCACTGATCTATATTTGACCATTTTGAGACGCCTTACAATTGAACATGTTGACTTCCCACAAGCATATTAACTGCAATTAGCCAGTATTAGCATTTGAAATAAAATCGTACGCTATAAAAATGAACATGCAAATTAGGCAACAGAGTATCAGCAATCCCACACTACTGGTATTAGCAATATTACAACAAGAAATGATTCCAGCTGGTACAATGTGCAAAGCTTTCCAAGTCTTCCGTCGAGATGCACTGAAACAACCTGTTAATCCTCCGAGTGAGCAGCATCTTTACTATAAAAAATAAAAAAAATCCATCAGTCGAAATGTAGCGCCCATTTTAACCAAACGAGTGATTTCCCCGCGCGTGTCACGCCTTATTTTCGCGTTGTAACATCTCGGTCTGCGGTCGCTTACCTGCGTGTGGGGATGGTGCTCGAACATGTCCATCTGAATCTCCTGTGTTGAAGTGGAAGGCGTCCTAGACATACTACTTTTCTGTACCATTGATTTAACTTTTTTACAAGATCTACGTTGTTTCCGGGTTGTATTTGAGTTTTTTTTTTAAGACGGTGTCGGTATTGTCATGTTATTATTTCTTCTTTCTTCCCCCCTCAGGCTGGCGATGTGTCTGAGCGGCTGATGATAATAATAATGGCAACAGCTGCCCCTCTCCAGCGTTACACAGGAGCGCACAATGAGGTCAGGTTAGCGCGTGACTACAGCAGCGCTTCCGGTTTGCCTTTTCAAAGTAAAATAGCTATGTAACATCGGGTATTATTGAACTTCGCTGCTTTGTAATTTCTGCTCAAAGTGGGCTTAGAATAACAATCCTACTTCCCCTACTTCCCCCTATCCCAGCCATTTCTAAGCTAAAGCATCGAGGTCTGAATTTATATATCCAAAGATTCTCTGGGGGGCCCAATAATAAAAACAATTGCAATACTGAAAATAATTTATTTTGTTTTACAGCTTAAAATTACATGTAAATTAACAAAGAGCAATGGACGTGGTATGATTCATAAACCAGATTATCTATTTACAATCTATTTTTCACCAGTTGCTGGGTTGCAGGCGACATCAACGCGTTCTAAAGGCCTATAGTATTATAGAGGTGGAAAATGATTTAGTTTTTGAGGACATTTTTGGTCTTGTACAGAGAGATCATGGACCCAGTGACTGATAATGATCATTTTTGAAATTCATACGGAGGTGCCTGCCAACCACCTCCATTTTTAAACTATAGGCTCTTTAGAATGCTGTGATGTCACGCAAACGTAACCTATTGTCCTATTGCCCTAGTAAACAGTCATTGCAATCAATGTGCAAGATAAAAAAAAACATCTTAGAAACATTAAGCACTGCTATAAAAATCATTATAGGGTGAGCTAAGTGAAATAAACAAAAACAAAGAGGGCAAGTCAAGACTTAAAACCACAGCGACGGAGCTTTTACTTTGAAACTCCATTCTCCACACTTCCTGTCACAGCCTGCATGCTTTATTCTACCTTGACCGGTGTCTTTTCTTGGCGAGCGCTCGACAGACTCCAGCTGAGAGCCCCGGTCCACGCCCCGCTCGCTCAGATCCCACCTTCGCTCATCGACTGATGAGAGCAACAGGGCCGCGCGAGGGGAGACTGATGGCTCTAATGTCCCCTGAGTGACGGACAGCTGTGGCAGATGATCCACTGTGATCCAAGTCATAGAAAGCGAGGAATTTGTTTATTCCTACATCAAGGAGAGGGGCAGAGTTGAGGTTTTCTGAAGAAATCGACTCAAGGAAGGATAAGGGAATCATATGTTGGTTTAAAAGAGCTGGATGCAGAGGGCTATAAAAGGGGGACTGGCAAATGACTGCAATTACCACTATTTACAGTGCGGGGCCAATGTGTGCAGTTGTCAAGGGACAGGACTTATGTTGTCCCAGTGATGTGCCTGTTAATTACCAATGTGTTCATAACAATGTCCAAAAACTCAACATACACAATGACTTTAAGCTTGATATGGGCACAAAAAAGAAAAGGCAAATAGGAACTCACTAAGAATATTTATTTATTTATTTACTGTGTGGAAATTTGGGGCTTAACATAAAACTTATATACAGCCACTGTTCATTCTACAAAAACGGGCTCTGAAAACAATACATAATATTAGATATAGAGATCCATCAAATCCACTATTTAAGTTAATAACATTTGAGGATATAGTTGACTATATCCTTCAGGTTCTGTATAAAGCAAATTAAAAAAAATATTGCCAGTGAACATCCAAGAAAGGTTTGAGAAAAGAGAAAGTCACTATAATCTGAAAAGAACAGACATTTAAAAAACCCAGGTTCAATTCTAAAGCAATGGAACACACTGTTACAGTGACAGGAATTAGTTTATGGAATAAACTTCAGAAAGAAGTGAAAGAGTCAGAATCTCTCCTGGAGTCAAAAAACACATAAAAGCTACAATATTAAAGAAGTACTTGGAATAATGTGGGATATTTGATTTGAACAAACATGAATACGATGGTTTGTTTCTTTTTGACCATTTGTAAACATTCACGAATACGATGGTTCTGTATGTTATATATTGTAAATAACTGAATATAGAATACAAAATCATCTGTAAATACTGTAAATATATATAAGACTGTAAAAAAAACATGTTCTTCTCCTCTGCTCCATTTCATATTGATTTGGCGGTTTTGTTGTGATTGTATGATGTCACTTTTGAATGGAAAAAATAAAAATGAAATGAAATTTCAGGGGCTATTTGTTCTAAAATATGGTTAGGCCTGTACCTTCAGATGGCCTTGGGTGAGCTTCCATGTGCATGCTCGAGTCCTGACAAGAACCTGTAAATACAACCATATTAGTCCAGTGCTCTGGTCTCTGCACTGGCTTCCTGTCTCTCAGAGAATAGAATTCAAAACAGCGCTGCTTGTGTACAAGTCTTTTCATGGTTTATTTTTTACCAATTGTAGCCCTACTAAATAAGGTGTGAACTTGCACATTGTGGTACCTCGGGCCCTGAGAACTTCAGGGAGGGGTCTCCTGGTGGTTCCCAGAGTCAATAATAAACACGGTGAGGCTGCGTTTCAGTTTCATGCAACTAAAATCTGGAACAGTCTTCATGAGGATGTGAGACAGGCCTCAACTCTGACAATGTTCAAATCCAGGCTGAAAACAGCTCTTTTTACCCGTGCATATGAAAACTGAAAGTATTTTATCTGCACTCTTGCCTTTTACTGTCATTGATTAATTTTTATGTTGTTGTTTTAGAGATAATAACATGGTAATAGGATGGAAAGAGCATAACCATCTGCATTGCAGATGGCAGACCTGTTTCCATAGTATCACCATGTTTACTGATATAGCTTACAGGAAACACGGTGTTTATATTGTTAGGTTTATGTTGAACCAAATTACCATGAAATCAATAAGGTGCATTTCTTATTTCCATGCAGCCCGACCAGGCAGTTTGTGCTCCTTTTCTCTTTACCATCTATATCTATCTGACTTCAAGTACCACTCCGATACTTGTCATGTTCAGAAGTACTCAGATGACACAGCCATTGTGGCCTATGTCAAAAACAACCAGGAAGGGGAGTACAGGAACTTGATCACGTTATTCTGTGATTGGAGCACCAAGAACTCACTAATTCTAAACACTAACAAGACCAAAGAAATGACTATCGACTTTGGCAAGAAAAAGAACATTCTACAGCCAATCAATATACACGGACAGGACATTGAACGCGTGCACACATACAAATATCTAGGTGTTCCCCTGGATGATAAATTGGACTGGAACATCAACACTGAGTCTCTGTGCAAAAGGGGTCAGACCAGGCTCTTTTTTCTGAGGAGGCTGAAGTCCTTTGATGTGTGTAACCAAATGGTGTCTATGTTTTATCATTCTGTTGTGGCTGCTGTTCTTTTTTATGCGGCCATTTGCTGGGGCAACAACATATCGGTCAAAAACCGTAACAGGGGTCACTGGACTCTGTTGAGGCAGTGGTTGAGAGGTGCATGGGGAGAAAGGTCCAGGCCATCCTCAGTAACTCCAGGCACCCTCTGAATGGGACTCTGTCTGCTCAGAGGAGCAATAGATCAGATCGTTTCCTCTCCGTATACAGCAACACTGAGCGCTTCTGGAGATCCTTTATCCCTGCTGCAATTCGATTTTATAATGATCATTGCTGATGTAAATGTGTGGAGGTTTAACTTCGGGCTAGTACTTTTTATTATATTTATTTGTATTGTCTTTTTATCCGCTGTATTGCTACTGAATGACAACTGAATTTCCCCTTGCTGGGATTAATAAAGTATTTATCCATCTATCTATCTATCTATCTATCTATCTATCTATCTATAGATAGAAAGTAGAAGTGGCTAATGTTTGTAGATGCCATAACTACTGTGGTATTACACTTTTAGGTATCATACTATTTCCATCCATTGAAGATACAGTGTATCATTTATTTTTTCCTTCTCACATTTTCAATTCTATTTTATTCTCTCATAATCAAAATAAATACATGCAGGTGATTCATGAACTTGCACATACTTTTACCAACCTCAGCTCAACTAAAACCAAACGCTTTCCTCCAGTGTCATTTAACACACAAAAATCTTACTTTGTCCAAAAATAGTTGCTGTTTCTGGCAAAGAAATGGCTGTAAACCTGACGATTATAAAGTCCCATGACGATTATTGAGATTAACCATGTAGATTGCGATTTCGATTAAATTCCAATTCCTTGCCCAGCCCTAATATTTAGTTCTACGGTATATGCCAGCCTTAAACCAACTGAAAATAAGCAAAAACATTTAATAGATGCAGTTTGCAATTGTCAATAGAAGAATAATGAGCAAGAACGAGAAGAAAAGCTAAAATTAAATCCTTGCAACACCACAATGTTCCCTTTAAAACTCAACTGGGCCATTTATTGCAGGAAGCAGCGCAAGTGTAAATTAAAACTCTGAGTCATTTTCAAGTGCAGGGATAGTTATTTAAAACACGGACGTGGGCAACTCAATAGTCCTTATTTCCCCCTTCAGATACAGTGCTATAGGAGGACTTCTGAAATATACAAACTCAAAACTGCAATCTGCTAAAATTATAGGTTCTAGCCCAATGTTTTTTTCACCTTTTCACACCAAGTTGCACCTCTTTAATGATTTGACTTTGCTTTCCAAGTGCCATAATGTGGACTAAATAAAGTCTAAGAAGCCGCTACACAACTTTCTGTGACTAAACTGGAGGTAAACCTGAACTTAAATCCAAAAAGCAATGAAATTATATAGATATATTGAAGTCAGACTAATATTGTGTATGACCCTGATACCACCATTGAAGATTTGTGGTCTAGCCTAATCTTCTTTCAGCTGTAACATGTCTAATAAGGATGAATTGCAAATGAGTTTAGCCTTCGGAAACATGGAGCAGAGTACAAAAGGAGGCAAAAAGTTGATGTTAACTCAGATGACCATTCAATAACACGGTGAAATACGGATTCCACGGCTATGTCTTGCTTGGTTCAAAATAGTGTCTTTATAATGTAGATCTTAAAATCATAGCTGTGAATATTCGGTTTGCTGAGGAGGTGAAGAAGTCCTGAGGCGGGTTTTGGATGCTGTTCAGCAAACATCGTCACCATGGAGACGGACACATGGACCATTGACTGTGAATTCTAAATTTACAGTCAATGACATGGACATGATGGAGACAAAATCAGAACAGAAAATGGACAGTTTGTACAAGGCAGGTTTACAGACGCTGAAATCACTTAACGCTTTTATAAAATAGTCACATTTTCAACTAAAACTTCTGTTATTCTTGATGTTTGACTGTAGTTTCGCTTAGCTGTGTTCTATTTGGGGGTTTGTCATAGAACATTTCTATCAATCTACGTCTAGCCCAGTTGGAAACTAGCTTTATATCTAAAACTGGTAAATTTACATAAATGTTGATTAATATGCATTGTCCCTGTTCAAATAAACTAATAAAACTAATAATTATAGTGGCTGACAGAAACAATGATGTCTTATCACTGGGACTTAACATTAGCAACAACTGAACAACACCTTTTTGACTAATAATTTACAAAAAAGACTTATAAGCCTGTTACAAACAAACTATACCTAAACAACAAACATTTTCATACACCCCTAATAATATATGCTAATACGCCTCATAATTTAGGCTCGCAAAATGTAGTGTAATAAATTGGACGTGGAAATTTGTAAAGTAAAAACTGAAGATTTGTCTCCATCAAGTGGCCATAAAGGAGAATGCATCACAGGGAAATTTTACCCATAATGCAGTATCTGAACACTGGGACTGTACCAAAAACGATTACGGGGGGGTTTCAAGAAACGACCGTTTTAAAACAGACTTCCCAAAGAAGGTAAAGTCTAATCTTACAGGTGAAACGATTAACATATAACATTTCTGTACAGCATCTTACGAAGAAACAATGTTTCTGTATAGACAAACGTTATTTCTGAAACTCTCACAGTTGGACTTTCCTAACAAATGGTAGCTCCCGGCCCGACGCAACAGCCTTCCTTTTCCTACAGAAGTAGCAGCCATGAGGTACGGTTTCCTTTACTCCGGAGAAAAACGGATTATTTATACATATAATTACATCTACATTGGCACAGTGATAAGCGTCGGAGATGCTTAAAGTCCATCTACACTCATATAGATAATAAACACGTTTCAAAACACTCTATAAACCCTGTATTTTGTGGCTGTGCTCACCACGTTGTAGCTCGGGAGAAGCCATATTGTCAACCGAACCCGGTTAGCTTTAGCCCAGTGGCTAAGTTTAGCTAAGTGCCAAAATGTATCATCTAAAATTCCCAAGATTTCTTAGGTTCACACAGGCCAAAGATAGAAATGCATTATCATAGGTGTAAAAGTTTGATTTTAAAGCCTTGTGTTGCAGCATGCTCAGGCTCCAGAAGAGGCTGGCCTCCAGCGTCCTGCGCTGTGGCAAGAAGAAGGTCTGGCTGGACCCCAACGAGACCAACGAGATCGCCAATGCGAACTCCCGTGAGTTTAACTTTTAATAATACTGTATCAAGGACGTTCGCCTAATTGCAATTGAACATCTATTTGTTGTTTGATGGAGAGGTGTCACTGGTCATGCAGAATTTCTTTCGTTGGCTAGAAAGTCTTGCTAATTTGTTTTGTCACTTTTTGTTGTTATTAGATGTCTTGTTTCCACAACCCCTTATTGACTTGCTTTCTTTTCCTTGTTACAGGCCAGCAGATCCGTAAACTGGTAAAGGATGGTCTGATCATCCGTAAACCTGTCACGGTCCACTCTAGAGCGCGCTGTCGCAAGAATACCCTGGCCAGACGCAAGGGCAGACACATGGGATACGGTATGCATAGCCGAGATTGGAGATGATGGTGTCTTTGCTTTAGGTATAAATTTATTTATTTGTGCACATTTGTTTTCCGTAAACAGGTAAGAGAAAGGGTACAGCGAACGCCCGTATGCCGGAGAAGCTGTCCTGGATGCGCCGGATGAGAATTCTGCGTCGTCTGCTGCGTCGTTACAGGGAGGCCAAGAAGATCGACAGGCACATGTAGGTTCATCGCACTGGAAGAATTCCTAAGCAGGAATTAAACACTAGGTTGATTGCATTTGATACAACATTTTTTACAGTAATAGATTTGCTGCTGGTAACTCAAATGACAAAACCTCCATATTAGACCTTCAAAACGTGTTTAAATTATCAAATTCTCTAACTTCACTTCGTAACTATTATCAATTTAATTCATTGGTAACAAATCTTGGATTGTCTTTTGATCATTTTCTTTCCATCGTGTTGTGCAGGTACCACAGCCTTTACTTGAGGGCCAAGGGTAATGTGTTCAAGAACAAGCGCATCCTGATGGAGCACATCCACAAACTGAAGGCAGACAAGGCCCGCAGAAAGCTCCTGGCGTAAGTTTTTCTAGATTTGCCGTCACACTCAAATACTATTAAATCCCATCTGTCAAAACGGCTGAATTTACTTCGGTAAAAACTGACGTCACTATTGAAAAATAACTTTTCAATGATGGGATTTAATTAATCTGTCTGGGTGTCAAATTTCCTTAATTTCACATTCAAATATATGGTGAATTTTCTCGTCTGTCCAAATCAGGTGCTTTTAGTGTCTAGTTAATGCACTGGGATCTTTAAGTATTTTTGATCCAGCTGCCCCAACCTAGTCTCCCTTCTTTCTTCTTAGATAGTGCTAAACAAATACCAAGAAGCCAATGCCCATATCGATTTATAATTGTTAAACTAGGTTTCATCTTGCACCATTCCACCCCTGAAAATAAAAATCAGAATTTGAACCCTTTTACTGACAATGGCATATAAATAAAACACTTCAAGATAATCAAATGATGCTGATCAGGAAAAGGTTTAACAGTCCTAATGTTTTTGAAATACTTGCGTTTCAGTGATCAGGCTGAGGCTCGTCGTACCAAGACGAAGGAGGCCCGTAAGCGCAGAGAGGAACGTATTCGGGCCAAAAAGGAGGAGATGATCAAGAGCCTGGCCAAGGAGGAGGAGACCAAGAAGTGATCTCCTGATCTGCCTGACTTTTCCAATCTGTCAAAGTGCCCACAATAAAAGTGTACAGAAAAGACAGATCTGGTTTCCTGTAGTTCTTTAGTAACTAGGTAATGAATGGACCCTGATTTATTCTCTCGAAGACCGTGTTTTTTTTAAACTTCTATCAGGCACTGGAGCCAAAGCAAGAAAACACCCCAACAGCTTTATGCGATATAAAGGTGAAACTCGGAAAATTAGAATATCGTGAAAATGTTTATTTCTGTAATACAACTTAAAATGTGAAACTCGTATACGATAAGACTCATGGCAGCTTTTGTTTTAATTTTTTGATTTTGGCTTACAGCTGGTAAAAACCCCAAATTCAAAATCTCAAATTAGAATATTACATGAAATCAATTTTAAACAGAAATGTCCGGCCTCTGAAAACTATAATCATGCATAAGTACTTAGTACGCCTTAATGCATTTGCGTGGCATGGATGCTATTGTGGCTGATCTCTAATGGACCCTGCGTTGTGGTAATGAAGTATGAGTTGTGGGACTCAATGTAGAATTTGGAGGAGGCAACAGGCACTAATCCATTTATTCTAGCAAACAAAAAGCATCGGCATTAGCCCCGACTGTGGTCCTGCCCCACATGTACAGCTACAAGAAATAAAAGGGGCATCCATAAACATAAATAACTAATATAAACATAAATGACAAAACAATATGACAACTTAAAAGACGTTTTTTTTGTTACTTTATTTTTTGCACTGTAATAATATTGTAAATAATCACTCAAATAAACCTAATCAATCAATGTTAAATTCACATCAATGTGGAATATAACTGATGGCTGTCGATCTCACCTCTTCCCATGGAAGACAATTCAGAAGGGAAGATGGAACGGGAAGAGCCAACATATATACAATCCATAGACAGGACATGACACACAAAGGGGCAGACAACCACAATAAAATGCAATTACACAGGACTAACAATACAAAAACACTGCCAGGCAGAACAGATTAAAATGGCAAATAATAACTGGGATGAAATAAAATAATTCCCAACCCAACAATAACTTAGCGTGTAACACCACGCTGCGCCAGACGATGGCGCCTTGACGCCAGGATTAACCAAGCTGTTTGAACTCCGCTACACTATCAGGCCTGTGGCACTGCTGAGGTGTTATGGAAGACCAGGATGCTTCAACAAGAGGAATAGGGCATTTGAAGCCCATGTCCAGGATCCGTCTGTGAGTGGTGGCTCTTGATGCACTGACTCCAGCCTCAGTCCACTCCTTGTGAAGGTCCCCCACACTTTTGAATGGCCTTTTCCAGACCATCCTCTCCAGACTGCCCTCATCCTGAGATATTTTATTTGGGGTTTTTACAAGCTGTGAGCCATAATTATCATATATTAGTTTCACATTCTCCTCCTGGAACTTCCACCTTAACGTGGTGGAGCGGTTTGAGCGCCCAGATGATCCTGGGAGCTCTGTTGTCGGGGCCTTTGTGCCCTGGTAGGGTCTCCCATGGTCCTGTGACGGGTCAGACAAAGAGCGGTCCCGCAACAGGCCCGGTTAGAATCGTGAGGCCATCCTTCTGTGGACCCACCACCTGCAGGAGGAGCCATAGGGGGATGGATAGTTTCACATTTTAAGTTGTATTACAGAAAAGAAGACACTTTTTTACGATATTCTAATTTAAAACTCAATTTAAGTAAACCTTTATATGGTATTTTAGCTTCGTTAGAAATAAACAGAATTGGCTTTGATAATGAGTTTAATTTCCTGTCATGTCTGGAATGATAATCCTCAGCATAAACTTAAGTGATCACTGTATGAACTCTCATCCTGCTTCTTCCTTAACCTGGGGCTCCCTTAGAAAGATTTCAGACACACTTTGAATACATTTTTGGTTTCATCTCTGAAAAATAGTAATTACGTTCTGTATGGATGATACGGCAACATTGGCTCCCCCTAAAGGTCTTAAAAGGTACCACATGGCACCCAACACAACAGTAAAGGCTGCTGCAGTAGATTTTTCAGGTTTTTAGTGTGAATGTCAAGGATCAGGACTCGTGACTTTACAACATGAGGGGCATACTTTAGCTACGTCCTTTAGAATCACTCGGGTGACCACCTCAAAAATGTAGTAAAAGTGTGAGATGGGGTGGGACAGACTTGAGAAATTATAACTTAAAGGCCGCCATAGAGCCATTGTATTTGTTGTTTTAACCCCAAGACCCATAAGGATAGCAATAGGTCAATATATTTCAACCCAGAAAGGTAGGGCAGTCAGATTTTTTTTTTATGGAAGGAACATTTATATCATTTTATGTGAACAGCAGAAGGTTGGGGCTTCAAAACTCCAACATAAGCCTACCTCATCTCATCAGGGGTGGCGCAGGCAACAATGAATGGCATGGAAAATGATAGTAATTCTTAACAATACTTGATCCTCCTCTGTCATCATCCGCAGGCCAAAATTACCCCCTGACATCAACACGGTGCATGACATGGTTTGGTGTAAGAGGGCGTTTATTCGCGGGACACAGTGGTAACAGTTCAAACAGGCACCAGAACCTCAGGCCTAAAGCTTAAGCACCGGAGGAATGTGGAGAGATCAGCTGTTCCCAAACACATGATCCCCTGGCCGTCCCATTACTGCCCCCTCCTCCCTGTGAGACCCGGGCTCGAGGTATCATCGGGGCATTTGAAATAAAAGGTGACAGTGTCACAACATTAAAATACCCCAGTGTTTATACAAGGGGGATGAGAGGAGTTGATCTCAATTTGGGCGTCTCAGATGGTCAGATTACAGGGGCGTGTCTAAACCTCTTTCAGTGTGGTGACCCAGGGTGGCACGCAGTTATTGTACATTTCAGCTTCAGCTTTACATTTCAACTATTTTAAGGAAAAACATCAGAGATTTCAATGGTTTATAAAGATATTCTTGAACAATAAACGTAGCATTGCAACAGCAGAAGCCACATGATCATCAGCCTTATGATTATTTGCTCTGCTTCTGACAGAAGGTCGGAGGCTCTGTTCAGAATGAAAAGAAGGCATGTGCACCCTCCATATGGGGTCCTGGCCCTAGGGTTTGGAATCCCTGTCTTACTTTTTAAAAACAATTTTTTATCGCTTATAGTCCCTGGCACTGTATAATGGGTAAAATTGATTTGAACTTGTTCTTAAACCCAACATACAGCCTCAGGCCCCTCTGGGTGACACCTGGGGTGGTCAAATAGTTTCCCTATGTGGCCTGTGTCATGCCCATAGACATATGTCACGCTCCTGTCAGTTCATCTCTTTTAGCATCATCCCTAATAGCATCAACTTGCTTCCCATAGTTGTCCTTGACCTTAAGGGCCAGCTCAGTGCCTAAAGTGTAAAACCAGAGGGGACAGAGTGTTCTTCGTTGTTGGCCCTAAACTTTGGAACGCTATTCCCCTCACACTGGAGTGTTTTGAGTCTCGTCTTAAAAACCCACTTTTATTCCCAGCCGCGTGAGTGGGTTAGTCATGGAATAATGTTGACTTTCTACAGAGCTTGTATAGAAACTGTGCTAAGGTACGGAATTGTAAATTGGTTTGGTAACCTGACTGTAAACTATAAAACACAGATTGTCAGACTTGTAAAATTGGCTGGTAAAATTATTAACAATAAATTAATCGTTAGTTGTGTGTGGTCCTCTGTGTCTTTTCTTTAGTTTGACTGTTTTATTGTTTTTTGATTATTTATTGCTTCTGGTTTAACCCTCCTGTTATGTTCATTTGTCAGGAACATCTATGGAACATGTTTAATTATCCAAAAGATGTCTGAAACAAAAAAAATCCTGACAAGCAGTCTGACTATTTCATTACTAACTCCATTACTAATTATTTTATCAATTATTATTAAATGTGGCATGACCAGCTCACAAGCTGACCTGATGTCAGTCACACGACTCACTGCCATCCAAGCAGCGCCGGCTCCAGAACAAACTGACTGAGGCTGTATTAGAGTTCAGTTCCAAAAAGGTGCAACTACAGATTTATCAGACAGATTTATGTTATTAAAATATATTGTGATGCCACTAAAACTGAGGGTGCAATGCACTCTTCTGCACCCCTGTAGATCCGGGCCTGCATCGTGGGGGGCCCTGGTACTGTCTTATGTTTTTTGCAGACCGTTATGCCTGACACACATTTGGGGATGAAGACCACTGTATTTCACCATTTTTGACATGAATGTTTGCTTGGAGGAATAGGAATACCAATTCCCTCATCTGGTTCAAAATAATAATCATTAGAATCAGAATTTAGCTCAAGATAGTCTTCATCTTCAGACACATCCTCCTCTATTTCACTGTCATCAATGAAGAGTTCTGGAGCCTCCTGGACTGTCATCCTTTTGCTTCGGCTGCTCATTTAGTAAAGTCTGCCTGACAGAGTGTAATGTTGGTAGGACTCCCATGCAGAGAAGCTTTTATACGTTTTGCTCCTCCCCTGTTGAGTGTCCAGTGGATGTGGGTGGAGTTTTCCTGCGAGAACATAAATGGTTCCCGACAAAAGTCAGAACATCTGCACCTATATGTGTGTGTGTGTTTTGATTGGGGTGAAATATGTCACAGTTTCAAAGAAAGAAATACACTGACATTTTTGACACTCTTTTAACTGCTGGGTCAAATTGACCCGAACAGTATCCATGTCATATAAACATGCAGGGTGTGTTATGTTACGGGTAACATAACAGGAGGGTTAATGATATTTGACTTTTTTGTGCAGCACTATGGAAACTCTTGTTTATAAAATCGCTTCAGCGTATGGAAGCGGCAGTGCACTTGTAAACAGAGACATGTGTCACAAGCTGAGCACATGAACAGAGCGGAGACACTGTCACAAACCGTCTGCCACTCAAGTGACTCAGCACAAAACAGGAAGTCTGCACGCATTGAACAACAGAACAAATTTACAGATACAGCATTGCATTGTGCCATTCTGGCGAGGGCAAAGCAGGGGTGGGTAATGCTCAGTTGTTACACCTTTAGATGTAGTTGTTCTAGTTTTATTTCACAGTGCTTTTTACTCATACTTGAATAAACTCATTGTTACTTTATGGAGAGACTGCTTGTATAATCTATGGGCTAAATGTCTCTTTTATCTCTCTCTATATTTTTTATAGTTATTGGGAGTCAAGATCTGGCAAAAAAAGTTACAAATTTTTGTCGCATATTGACAATTTGGGTTGACCACAGACAACATCAACAAATCCTAATATGATAGACTGCAGACATCCATTTTGACATCCAACGTTTACAATATTCTATGGGGCAAAAAGAAATTTACTCCACAAAAAGAAAAGGGGGAAAGAAAAGTCAGGTATAGGACCTTAAAGTGCACACATTGGGCACAATTTATGCTAAAACATAGTTAACACAATTATATTTAAGATTTTGCTAAAGATTGTACCCAGCTTTCTTTATGCTCCATCCGAAACCAGTAAATTGGTAAGAGGTCTTATGCCAAACCGGATGTGCGTCAGCGTATGACAAGAAGCATCCGAATTGGTCTGCCAGTTAGTAAGGAGTTAGGGAAAGTGGCCTGTATGCTAACTATCATAGCCACTTTAGCATAGGGACCTCTGATGCTAACTCACTGGCGATTAGGAGCTATGTGCCATCCCATAAGCCACTGCGCCAATCTCCCCACCCCCTCGCCCCCACCCTCGAGTGATTCATGGGCAACCACTGTTGATTGACAGGTGCACATTTAATAATAAAAAAAATAAAGAATAAGATTCTGCACAAGCCAAACTTTATAAAAGTGACAACATACATGTTGTCCTCACCACAGCACAGTCACAGGGTTTTAAAGAGCCTCCTCATTAAACGGCCTAAATGAAGGCAGTTTGTGCTTTTGCTTTCATTTAGTAGAAACTTAAGCCGCATGGCTAATTTGCATTATTAGCTTTATGAAACTGCTGTTGAGATAAAATAAAGGGAAATGTTAAGGATCATTTGGATGTTTCTTTTTTTTTTTTGAAATGTCTTTATTTGGACACTATGTTGTTGTTGGACAATATACAGTAGGTGGCGGTATGCACTTTTGTTTGGCCTGCACTGAACTTTAAAGAAGAAAAAGAAAAACAGCTGTTGGTGATGTCACTTCCCCCTTGCCCTGGGTAAGGACGGTGGAATTGGGCAAATGCTGCTGAAGCAGAAGTTCACTAACTGCATAGAGATCTAACAGTTGACCCCATGAAAGGTTAAGGATTAGTTGCTAGTGTTAGTACTTAGAGGCTACAATTTAATGGTTTCGGATGCAGCCTTAGTTTGGCCATTTTTGTGATGTTTATAGTTTCACTTCCTTATTGGACACTGACAGGAAGTGACATACAGTAGCAGAAGGCAAACAATTGTAAACTGTTGCCGTGCCAACCAAGTCAATAGGAAATGAGTCAAATTATGTAACTTTACTTTTATCTGTGTCACTTCCTGTCAGCAGCTTAAAAATTCTATTAATAACTTTTCTGCTAAACATTTTTATGACTCTGTGGTTGCCTCTGCTCTCCACTACGCTGCCGTGTGCTGGGCCATGGGCAGCACAGAGCGGGACAAGAACAGACTGAACAAGCTGGTCAGGAGGGCCAGCTCCGTCCTGGGCTGCCCCCTGGACTCTGTGGAGGAGGTGAGGGACAGGAGGATATTAGCCAAGCTCACCTCCATCATGGACAACACCTCCCACCCACTGCACGGGACTGTAGAGGAGCTGAGCAGCTCTTTCAGTGGAAGACTGAGACACCCTCAGTGCAAGAAGGAGCGCTATTGCAAGTCCTTCATCCCCACCGCTGTTAGACTGTATAGCACTACTGTAAAGTAACATGTGCAATAACCCCTTTGCAAAAATACATGCAAGAATCTCTGTATCGGCGTCACTTTATCAACCACTTGCACTATGACTAATACTGACATTTTTTAAAATTATAGTTTTATGTTTATTTATTTGTTATTGTTTTTCTTTTTGCCCCCTTAAACTTATTGGTCGTCATTGTATAAGATACCACTATTTACTATTTAATTGTTTGCACATTTCCTGTCTATCGTGCAGTGTTTCTAAGTGCTGAATGTAACAAGTGAATTTCTCCATTGTGAGATCAATAAAGGCTTATTATCTTATCTTATCTATCTTAGCATTAATTTCTCCATTAAAATTGCTGCTTCACTGAAATAAAATGATAACTATGCAACTGATGAACTTGCTACTGATGTTATCCATCTAAATAAGTCATATTTTCAAAAGCATTAAAACCTGTTATATAGTACTGTAGATTTGGAGATAGGTCGCCATGGCTGCACTCCCGACAGGTTTCTGGCTAAATGCAGAGGCGACACAAAAAGTCTGCAGAAACGCTAACTCAAAGCAACAACGCACCCAATGCACTTTGATTTCGAGGTGTTTCAGAAGCTTCATCACAAAGACAGGATGTTTTGCGATTGCCTCGGTGCTGTGCCTGAACCGGCATCATCTATTGTGTTCAAAAGGTAAAAACAAAAAAAAAACATCCTGTGCTTCAAGAGTCTTTAAAGGAAACTACGGTGTCATTGAGATGGCCCTGGCCTTGATATTTCAGCGGTACAGATGGCGCGCGATGGCTAATGTATTTACTGTAGGAGTGACATATGCGCCCGTCCCCTCCACACAGCTGCCCCTGACTGGACGTCCCAGCTCAGTGTGGCAAGGGTTTTGGTACAGTATGGCCAACTTCCCCTCAATCATAAGGCACTCAAAAACACAGGGGTGCTATTGTTCCCAAATGGAGCCCCCAGTCAGTGCATACTGCCCCCTCTTCTCCCCCACTCCACCTGGTACATCCACAGCTCGGGACAGGCCCAGAGGAACACAAGAGCTTCCATTCATTCGGAGCGTACCGAAAACAGAAAACTGGATGGTCACAGCGGTAAACCGAGGTAAAATGTGTGATATTCAACATCCCCATAAGATCAAGCACAGGAATCTGTTTATTAGAACTTCATTTAGGGGACGCTACTTTTACTAATGTTACTCATGTAGCCGACATTTTAAAATTCAGAGTAGATTAATTTGAGTTTGGCAAATTCTTCTGATAGATACAGTTGTTACAATAATAATAATAATGATCTGGCAAAACGATTCACAGCAATACTTAATACTTACAGTATCAATACCATTTTAATGTCTAACTACTATATTTTCAATGCCGCAAATGCAACAATTCTTGGCATATTTCATTTCGTATGATTTGTTAACAGGGGAATGAGGGAGAAATGTTTATATTCAAAACCAAATTGGAGACGACGGGAATTGGCAGGTGAACCATAGCTTTTGTATTTCTGACAAAATATACGGTAAAAAATAGTTGAGCAATGTCATTGAGAGGGTTCTGTCTCTAAATAAAATTATTATTTTCAAAGAAATTCTGATTTAATGCCAGTATGAATCCAATGTAATTACTTTTAAGGCCTTCATTGTTACATAATGACTTTTAAAGCTTTATAGTGCCCCGCGGAAACCCTGATAAAAGGATGAAAACAAGAATCAATAGAATACTTTGTAGATTAATTAAAAAATGATGCAGGATAGGTCCTTAAACAAAACATGGGAATTATTTGTTGAGTGCCAAATGTATTGGGAAAAAGGGTTAATTTCAACGGCTAGTTTAGTCATTCATTACTTCGTATTAGACTTACTGCGTATTAGGCTTTTGGAACGTTTCCAACAACAAAGTAATACTGCAGCAGCAGCGGCAGCAGCAGCAGCAGCAGTAGTAGTAGTAGTAGTAGTAGTACTACATTTGAGTTGTATAAGTGCAAAAAAAAAGTGTACTGTAGCTGCGGAAGAAAGGTTCAGTACTCGGGTCTGTGCACTCACTTCCTGTCGCTCAGAGGAGACTTTAAAGCAGCTCTGCTTTTGTACAAGTCATAGTGACAGCCACACAAACCAGACCTTCCTGTTGCTCAGGGACAGGCCTCTGTTTTATTGATTTTATTTGGCTTATAATTCTTACTCGACAAGCACTTTGAATTGCTTTGTGTACAGTACGTTCATGTGTTGAAACATTTAACACAAAACTTCAAATGTTTCTATACATAACAACTGCTATCTGCACATCTTCACCATTAAATGACAGTGGAGCCCTCCGCCCAGACTCCACCTTCTTGTTTAGCGGCGTGTCCGACAGATGGTCAGCTCTGATAGTGGAAACAGCCCCCAGGCAAAGGCGGACAGTCATTTAAAACAATACAACTCAGACAGTCATTTAAAACAATACAACTCAGACAGGCCAAAATGTTTTAAAAGTCTAAATTTAGCCTATGCCAGACAGTACAGAGCTACTGTAAAGACAATATAAGTGACCGGGAAAAGGTCAGTCATCATTTGCTCATGTCTTGCTCATGCTCCTCTAAACTGCCCATGTGCAGACAGTTACTTCACCTAATGTTGCATTTTGCCACCGACACTAGATGTACTGTACCTACACTTCCGTGATCAAACGTAACCTACATGTGAAGCACAACTCAGTGATAGATTTCATATGCAGTCTATGATGAACTCCAAGCTTCAATCAGATCTGGAAGAGGAACTCAAACTCCTCTTTACAAGATTCTAGCGCAAGAGCAGTGAGAAAATACGTCTGTGCCGTAAAGTCGATGCTGCTGTATACCAGAGAATCTATCCTTGCCTGTGGTAGATGGTGGTGGAGACAGAGGATTGATCCTTTCATCACCGGTACTGCAGGATCAGGGCTTACCTTGAAGTGGTCACACCTGTCAAAAGCAGTCAAAAGGGGCCTTTCTGTGTGGAGTTTGCATGTTCTCCCTGTGTCTATATATCATATTTACCACTAAAAATATGTACAATAGGCCAGGATGAATGCTGTGAGTGCCTGAGTGCTTGGTGGTGGTCAGAGGGTCCGTTGGCGCAGATGGGTGCAGTCCCCGAGGGGAAACTGAACACCACCGAGTGTGGGGTGAATGTACAATTGTCTCATGTAAAGCGCTTTGTGACTAGGTCTGTGAAAGGTACTATATAAATAAACGTCTTCTTCATGGTTCAACTACTACTACTACTAGGAGACAATACAAAGGCAGGGGCTCTTCCAAGATGATCAGAGATGTACCATGAATATAAAATTATGCCCTGATGAAAAATATTGAAATATTGGCAAAGAAGTCCGAGGCACATTGACTGAATACAAGACCTTTATTCTCGGACTTGATCTAAAGACGTTATCGTGACTGACGGGACGAAGCTTCTGTTTAAAAAATACCTGTTCAAATTCACTCACGTCAATGAGACTTCCTGTGATTCTTATTAGCTGTGTAAGAAACAGAGAAGGGGTTTTCCCAAATGCGAGTAACTGAACCGCACACTCTTTATTAGTCAGATCTGTGTAGCTTCATCTCATAACATTTCTCTGTTACAATAACACCGCTTCCTGCCACATTTTTCCGCACATTCTTGCCAGTATCTCATGATCCATAAATGGTCATCCGTATGCCTCGTCTCCCTCCCAGCGGCTGGCCCCTCCACGTGCTGTCCCTCTTCTCTTTGGGGTATTCCAAGTATGAAGGCCTATAACATGCATCTGCCCCGAACCTGGATTCTTTCAGATCAAGTGAGTTCAGAAAAGCGCGTTATGGAGAACAAGAAGGGCTTTGGAATTTTAATGAAGGATTGAAAACATATGAAGAACAACACGAATCACACATTTGGATTTACTCAAATGAATATTGTTCAAGAATGGGAACGGGACCCCACCACCTCGTCTCCATGGAGATGTTGTAGTTGTTGTAGAGTTTGCTCCTCTTACAAATGAATTCATCTGACATCGCAAAAAAAACATAGTGTTGTCACTGTGTAGTTGCGTATTACAGGCATGTTTGTGTAATTCTGACGGTTTTAGTGATATTATGTGATCACATCGATACGGTATACTATAACGATACTTGGGTTTCGATACCGATACCTGAACGAGTAAATTATTTATAGAACCATAAAACAGATTAATAGTGTTAATTTATTCCTTTTCCTTTCATTTCTTTTAATGGCAAAGAAAAAACACCTTCCAACTTTTTCTTATTTACCCTATTTTGAACCAATTTTTCAAAATTTTTGTTTCAAAAGTTTTTTTTCCAATTTATTCATTGGTTTCCTTTTTTTTTGTCCCAAATTTCCCCCCCAAAAATTCCCAAAATGTTCCCAAATTCAATTTTTTTTCCAAAATTTCCCCCCTTTTGTAAATTTTGTTTAACCTATTAACCCAAAAAGCATCAACATAGCGTGAAAAACAAGGATGAAAATGCAACAAAAAAGCAACAAACAAGCAATTAAAAAAGTGATGAAAAAGCAACAAAAACACAACAAAAAATGAAAAAAATGGACAAAAAACGTGAGGAAAACACGGCAAAAAAGCAATGAAAAAAAGCCACAAAAAGTGACACAAGAGACAAAAACATGGCAAAAAAGTGACAAAAATGCGGTGACGACGTGACAAAAAAAGATACGATCACTTTTGTAGGTCTTAGCTTTCAATTGAGGCATTACACTGTTGCTCTCCAGTAGAGAAGCTTTTAGATTTAAGCCGAACTGGAGAAAATGCCCTCGGTTCAAGCGGGGAGTAAGAGGTTAAATTCTGATAACCAACAGCATCAAAACCTAAATATAAATATTTATATTTCTTTTCAGTACCTGCTTTCGATACTTTTATTTTTTCGATACCAGCAGTAACTAAACCTTTTTTTTCCCCGATACCAGACTGGTATTGTTTAAAGGGGGGGTATTATGTAAAATCGACTTTTTCAAGCTTTATATCATGTTATTATGTCATTCCCTCATTAAACACATGCCTGGAGTGTTGCCTTGGCTCATTCACATATTTTTGAGTAATCAGTAAAAACTTAGACAGCAGCCATTTTAGGTGTAGCTATGCCTCAGTCCTCCTAGGAACGCCCCCACCTCCTGGAGACGCCTCTGGACCTTTCGTCACCAGCCAAGCCACCAACCACTGCTCCTCAGCTCAGCAGAGCCCCCTCCCCGCACAGTAGTGTTGTTTAGATGCCACAGCAGTGTGCTGAAGGGGCGTGTCGGAAAGCTTCTTAAAGAGACAGAGGCCTATTTCAAGACGTTCAGTACAGCCATTTTGAGAGAGCAATTTTATTCAAGGCAGTTATTTTAATTTACTGCATATACAGACCAACAGAAGGTTACGTCATCATTGTAGTATGCTATAGACTGGTGCTATGTGATTGAAAAAGCATAATACCCCCTCTTTAACAGTTCCAGTCACATGACCTGGAATGTTCCGCATTGTAGCTTTACATTTCCCCGTTTGCTCTGTGTATGAGAAAACACTATCGAATAGTTTTCTCCAGTGATTTCACAGCTACATGAGCTGCAGTTAAGCTCTGACCGACTTGTCTACAGTTTAGCAACAATTGTCAAACTTCTCATTAGTACACTGAGGACTACGGTACAGCAAATAGAGATGTTTGATTTCAATGTGACAAACACCTGCCAGGCCTTTGCAGCACATTATCAAAAAGTAATGTTATAATCATAGATGATGTAAAGACTACCATGAGGCCTGTCACTAATACTTGGGACCAGTATTAGTCCTCTCAATTTTGGGCTTGTGCGTAGGTGTCAACCGTTTCACACATGTTTTAGATCACATTGCAAGCTATGGGAAAAATTATTACCACATGAGGGACCTCTTCCTGCTGAACTTGGCTTGTGATTCTAATTGCATAAGGATAGCAGGATAATCTGTTTGCTATTCATATGCTATTTGGTTTGAGTATAGCCTACAGGCCTTTATTTGAACGTTAGAAGCTTTGTCTAAGGAATGTGAACCCAGAGCATTGTAAACAACGGTGGAGCTGTTAAACACCTCAGGAAGAATGAATAAGGCCATTTTGAGGAAGATAAGATATTAGCCAATGACAAGTCTGCTGTAACTCCTCCATATACAGTATAAGAAGAATAAAAGTCCAGCCTTCAACGAGAAATAAACAGCTGAACTGAGGAAGTGGATGAGAGGCGACTTCCATTCAAAAACAATCCAGCCCAGATGACAACTTCAAAATCTTCTTTCAGTAAGGAAGGAAGAAAAATGTTGCCTTTATTCAAATCTAAAAGCAGATGTTAGCACCTCGAATTTCTGAAAACCAAAACTACTTCTTGGGACAATCGCAAAGCAAATACCCATTATGTTTTCTAAGCCACTTGAGTCTGTTCCACCATTCTATCAAGCCGCCTTTTTTTCTTCTTGAGTGAATGAAAAAGTGGATTGTCGTACGATAGCATCTCATGCAGAACCCACATATTTGTTTCTCTCCCCGCTCCGTTTGAATCCATTCGCTGCAGATAATGGCCATGACTTTGAGCGGGGACTTGAGCCACGGTTTGCGGTCGCTGAGGCAGGCCTTGGCTTACTCGGCAGCGATGTCTTGACGGGCATTATTATCCTGGTTTAGAGGGAACTTCGAATGCAGTTTGTCCACAATGAAAAGTCTAATTACAGAGGACGATGGCAGCGCGACAAGGTGTGGCTGGACATGTGCACATGAGATACACTGGCGTTTTCAGAAATACAGGCTACATGCGTTAGCCTGAGTGTGTGTTTTTCTCATTCGTGTTGGCTGCTGCCGGCCTCTGTCCCCACTGGGAGAAGACTTCCTGTCCTTAACCTCCATAACCTCCTCCAGTAAGCCCCTAAAGCAGTGTTTTTCAATCTTTTTTTAGCCAAGGCACATTTTTTTCATTGAAAATAATCACGAGGCACACCACCAGCAGAAAATGTTTAAAACATTTATCTCTGTAGCCTATATTCACAATATAAAGTTGTTTTCATCAAAGTGTCTTGAATAGGAACACCGTATAGTCTCGCTAGCCTCAATGCCACTGTCACCGCCACCTGTCGGATTCATGCATCAACAATTCTCTTGTCTCAATTAAATGAGCTACCTGCGGAGTATATGGAAGAGTATTACATGGACACTCTGCCAGCACAGACAAACGGCACATTATTTGCGGATAATAATTAATTTGTTTACAAAAAAAATATTTTTTTAGACCAACTAGGTGAAATTGGATAATTTCCCAAGGCACACCAGACAATACACAGTGGTTGAAAAACAATGCCCTAAAGCACTTCTCAATCCAAACATACAGTAGGCTGATTATGTGGCCGAAAATGATAAAGGCACTACCAATTCAATTCAATTTCTCTGGGGAGCTTTATTGAATGAGAAAATGAAAATATTGTTTTATTGTTTAAATCTATTCAATAGTCTACTATCTACAAATCTACTTACATTTGCACTAGGTGGTTATTTCACAACTTCTATATTGTGTATATTCAAAGTCTTTTCTAATTTTATGTTTTCATCTTTTTTTAATTCACTTTCAGACCTATTTATTGTATGACTAGTTAGTGTTTCATGTGTACAACTGAAACAGCGTGAAACAGATACAGAGGCCTGTGAATGATATTGATCACTATTCTGAATCAATCATTTACAATATGAAAGAAACACAAGGTCCTGCAGAGTAAGCTCTTAACTAAACTGAACGTATCATGCCCAAATAGAAACAGACACTTCAGGTGAAGATATTAGACATATCAATTTGACAAAAATGGAATACAAGATTTCTGTCATGTTGTGTTTTCAAATGAAAATGAGGCGTTTTATGCCTAAAAAGGACCAAAATGTTGCACATTTTCGGCGGTGCCATGCCATTAGTCCGACGCCCCATTAGTCCGAAAACCTACCATTGAGCAGAGGCGCCATTAGTCCAAAATCTCTCTAACCCAGTTGTGTTGTGGATTATAGAGCCATATACAAGCACTGGCCGTAACCTTAAGGTCAGTGAACTCTTGCCTGAACCTAATTTTATTTTTCAACCCCTACTCAATGGGACATTTTTGGACTAGTGAGACGTCGGACTAATGACCTCATTTGAAAGCCAAGACCTTCTCATTTCTAAAAGTATGTGCAAGATCTGTGTGAATGAAACACAACTTACATCTCATTTGTCCTTCCTAGCAAGTAACAGGTTAAAATAAGCTGTTTATTAGTGGAAAAATCTGCAAAACTTCAAATTTGTCCTTGCTTTTTGAAATTCAAAACTCAGTAAAGTTAGGAATTAGATATCAAACAAATCCCTCAGAAAGCTGGAAAATGGCCCGAGAAAGCCATATAAATCCATGGAGAAACATAAATCAATGCAATAACTAAAGTGTTTCTAAAGTGTATGTTAGGAGATCAAATTGGCCCAAATCCAGAAAAATGAAAACACGTGAGTTTTACCTGTCGTGTCTCACCTTAGGCGTTACAAGAATACCCCACAAAAGGTGAAAGTGCATGTTTTGTGAGCAGGTTTTTTGACTAAATCGATTATATTGTACGTATCGATGCATATTGCCGTGTTTTGATGCATCTCCGAGTAAAAAGTACGACTATTGTGATGCCACAGCTCCCTCGGCTCTCACTCTTTAATGCTGCTGCCATCTTCACCAGCTCTAACACTTGGCTCCTATTGCTCACACTAACTTGTCCTCTCACTATTTCCCACCAGCAAACATCAACACTGTTAAATATTAGGAAACTGAGTCAACAGTGGATTACTCAATAATTCTTCAAACTTGCACGCGCTTACTGCCCGACAGACGGGCTAATTCAGGGCTGGCCGCTCAAGTTACTGCCTGCTTTTTGAGTTCAGGGGGGGAAGAAGCGAGGGCTACTGCAGCCGAAGGGGCGGGGGATGGACTGTGGGAGGGGTCAACATAGCGCACATTGAAAGGACTTCTTTGGGGCGGAGAGACATACACGCACACACACATAAGCTCTTAGCGGTCTAACAGTGGCGAGAATGACCAGCGTGTCCCGTGGAAGTTAACAAGGATGGGTGGCTTTCAAAGGAGACATTTGCGCCGGATCGAACCTCGGGTCTGGAAACTGGATTGAGGACATTTTGAAAGGAAGCGAGAAGAAACCTGGAGACTTCTTGCCCCAACAGGAGAGGCAAAAGGAAAAGCGGGCATGGTTTTACTAGTGTGAGAAAGTCAAGACAGGAAGAGGAGTAAAGGGGGATTAGGAGAGGTGGGGTATAGGGGGTAGTTTTCCCCAAGGCTCTTTTGTTGTTGTTGCACCAACATGGGGTAACTTTTTACTTGAAAAAACCTGGCTGAGTGACTTATTTCTGAGCAGAGCAGGGGATACAGAGCCCCGGAGACGAATGGATTCTTGAACTGACGCACGTTTTGAACACCAGGTATTATGGGGAGCTTATTATGAATGGAAATATCCACAAGTACAAAAGTGGAGCTGCTGCACTTCTCTCCCATTAAACATCTGATACAGGCGCTGATTTTAAAGGTAAGGGTCATTTTTCTACAACCAGGCAAAAATATGTTACTTTATACAACTTTTTTGCTCTCTGGTCACTTTGGCAAGTCTTTTAAGTCACTTCATGTAGCCACAATCTCATTAGTTGAGTTATTTTCCCTCCAGTTAAAGGCCCTGTACCTGATTATTTGTTGTAGTAGTGGAGTAAAACTTGTTTTGTCCTTCAGTATCTTGTAGAAGAAAGCATAAAACAAACCACCACTGTGCACTGTGAATCTATTCATGACACCTTTAAAAATACATAAAATAAGAATCCCCCTTATGTTGTGAACTAGCAGGCTGGTTGTGGTTTCCGTTAAAAGATGTGAAACATGCTCATAAGCTAATCTTTGTGAAGAAATGGGTTGTTATAAATACGTTAGAAAGGAGTTTGGTCCAAAACACAAAAATCATCAGGTATAGGGTCTTTATTATAATAAAAAAGAAACAAAAATGTCTTAAAAAGCCTTGTTTTCTAATGTAGTGGCAGAAGTATCATAATATTTCATCTGCTTTACACTTTAAAACTGCGCTGCATTTCACATAGGGCTGCAACTAACGATTATTTTGTAATCGATTAATCTATCGATTATTTTTACGATTAATCGAGTAATCGCTTGGCTGTGAATTGTGTAGAAAATGTTTATTTTTTCATTTTTTTAATCACATAAAGCTAAAGTGGCACCACTTGAGGACGTATTGATGGCGTAAACGTAAAGTAAATGTTTGTTGGAGGCTCTTGGCGCTAATTCTGCTTTCTGATTGGATGAGACACAGACAGATATTCATGAAATTTACAATGTACAAAACACTAACTAACTCTAACTATAAAAACAAAGTAGTTTTTCATCAATACTACATTTTCATGTCATTTTTGCTCTATTTGAGTCTGTGTGAACCAGAAAACAATTAATCGATTACTAAAATAGTTGTCGACTATTTCAATAATCGATTAGTCGTCGATTAATCGATTAGTTGTTTCAGCCCTAATTTCACCCAATAAAAATAAAATGAAATACCATCTTTCATTTATTGAGGTGAAAAGGTTCAAGCATCTTTACAGTGAGTGGCTCGTCTCTCCTCCGAATTGATTTATTTCCTGGGAGCGGGACATCACCATGGAGATGTCACCGCTTTGCTTTGACAACAAATATGAGCCAAACATGAGGTCGAAAAATTGAACTTTACAAACGCTTTACAGCATTTTCAGAATCCAGCTGATGATTGTTTGGTATTACAGCATGTGTGTTTATGTTTTGAGTTTTACAACACTGTAGATGCTCTAGTGGACGAGCTATAGCTTAAAGCGGCTCCTCATTGACAATAAGAGAAGAGGAACTCCCCCCCCCCCATTTATGTTGTTGATAAGTGTGTTATCTGTGTTACATTTTGTGAGAATGTCTGCTGTTAAGGTGTGATATTTCCTGTAGTACAGGGTAGGGTAGGGCAGGGCGATATGGCCTAAAATCTATATCACGATATAAAAAAGAAATATCACGATAACGATATATTTGACGATATAACTGACAATGGACAAATTACTTCAAAATCCCAGCCTTACGTCTATTGGGAAGATTAATTATTTTATTCTTTTTTTTAACAGCATACTAATTCTCGCAAATATGATCTACTCAAGCAGTTTACATCCTTCATTTCACTGTTTAAGCACCTGCTCCCGTGTTCTACAGTCAGTGTTTATGCTGCTCTGATGGAGCTGAGCGTAACATAAATTATATCGTGTCCACAACGATATAAAAAATGACAACGATATCAAAAACGCATATCACGATAACGATATGCGATACGATATGGCCCACCCCTAGTACAGGGGCAAAAAAACTCCATCTTCTGACTGAATTTTCCCCCCAACGATATTCACTACATCACTGCGGGGCAGCGGACTGTGCGCACGTATAGTATTTTTGTATGCCCGTTTCTCTAATATGTGCCTCCTGTAGTAACAGGACATTAACAGATTTGTAAAGATTCAGATGTGACTGCCTGTATTCTGGAGCAAATTAAAAGTGTTTAGCTGGTCCTTTTACTGTTGTCTCAAAAATGATTACTTTGGTCAAAATAAGCATTACGTTTAAGGAAGGAGAAAATAAAACAGATCTACTTTCTTGTTTTGGTGCATTTTAACAGGTGTAGAGCTCACAATGGTGTAAGTAAAATGACAAATATATGCAATGGGCTCAGGACCTTTTAACTATTCAAATTAAGCTATGCTGGAATCCGATCTTATTATTTTTATTTATCTATCAGGCTCACCTAGGCAGGCAGTATCTTCCTGTATCATGAGCAACAGAGATAAAGTACCACAGAACCTAAATTGCCAACAGTTTGAGAGCAAATGAATGGGATGGTTGGACTCTGCTGTTGTTGTATGAGCTCTGAACACAAATGTCAACTTTTCACATTGACAGTTTTACAGTATTATTGCAGGGTAGTTAGAGTAGATTTAGTTTGACCCATTATGTGAATTATGTTAGTGTCAGTCTGCTATAGCAATAATAAAACCAAGGAGCTGCAGTAGCACATAATGTTTTAGTTGGACAGTCACGTGGAACAAACTAAATATTCTATAAAAGACACCCCTACTACTGCTCATGTCATATTGAAATAAGTGGCCTACTGTATGTGGGACGTCTCATGAGTGAGGGGCTTTAACTTTTAAGCGCTTCGTGGACATTTGAACTAACCAGTATAGAGTTCGGAAATGTGATGTCATACCGCTAAGCATTATGGGATTAGCAGCAATTGTAAACTAATGGAGATTTTTAAAAGTTAAAATACTGGAGTTATTGTTCACATTAAAACACTTGGACACCACAGTGTGTTAGATGTATTTACCAGCAGTAACTCAGCAGCTAACGGAGTTGTTCCACGGCTTTTTCTCTCCACTTTTTATACTGTTTTTAGCTAATGTTAGTCAATGGAAATGTATGCTAACAGCTGCAAAGATGGCGGATCTCCATGGTAACTGTGGAATTTCCCGAACTCTATTGGAGGCTGTGCTTGAGGACTGTTGTAACAATGATAAGCTCGTAGAAGGGAGCGCAGATTTGCACCGTGTGTTACCTGCATCTCTGCGACTGACCGCGGGCTGAGCTACACGGGTCTCCTCCTCTCGCAGAGCTGTCCCAGAAGAGGACTTCAACATGTACACAAATCAACGCAGCGCAGCCCTGTCATTGACGCTTTTCCCCTGATTGGCCTGTGGTAACACTTTAGAATACGGCCCAGTAACTCCTAGGTAGTTACTATGGTACATCCCTGGTACTTACAGAGGTAATTACCAGGTACTTGCAGTGGTATGGCCTGGTAACTCCGGTGCCATGCCATTGGTCCGACAACCCATTAGTCCGACATCTCATTATTACAAAAATATAACCCTAACCCTAATGGCACCCCTACTCAATGGGTGATTTTCAGAATAGGGAGACGTCGGACTAATGGGCCGACCTCGTAACTCCTAGGTACTTACAGTGGTACGTTTAGGTAAGTACTTGGTAATTATCTCTGTAAGTACCAGGGATGTACTACAATAACTACCTAGGAGTTACCGGGCCTTATTCTAAAGTGTAACCTGGCCGGTTTCTAGTTGAAAGAAATACGTCATAACATGCTCCTAACGATCAGCTAGACACAGATCTAGCAGTGATAAATGTCAGTCAAAATCTCCATGGAGATGAGCTGGAGACACTTGGTAAAGCGAGAGGAGAGGAGAGGGAACCGCTCACTGTGAAGAGACATGTAGTAGGCCTATGTTTTTAGGTGTTTTCAACAATGCAAATGTCTGTAAAAAATGATAAATGTAAATGTTAGTTCGTGAATGGTGAAGTCATGGTTAACCGCTTGTCTCCGCAGGGTGACCCAACAGTGTGGCGGGGCAGCGCGGGGGGCAGCCTAAGCAGAGCGGGGGGAGGCATGGTGGGACAGCTGAGGTCCCTGTTCTATCTCATTCTGACGCTGTTCGTGCTGCTCAGCCTGCTAACATCGCTCATCTGGTACAACTACAATGAGAGGTAAGTTACTAAAAGAGGTTATGCAGATTCTGTTTAAATCTAAATCTAAGTAATGGACAACTAACACAAGCAGAACATTGCAGAGATAGCCACTAAATTCTGCTATGACTTTTTTGTAGTTTTGTATTATTGTACTGTGTATCTGTACAGCACTTTGGGGCAGAGATGACTGTTTTGTAAATGTGCTTTATAAATAAACTTGACCTTGACCTTGACCTTGACCATGACCATGACATCACACCACACACATAAGCTCTTTTCTACTACAATCACTACTAAGCTTTAAGTTTTTTACTAAGCTAGAAGTTACAGTGGAAGTTAGTGCAGGTCTGACGTCTAGTGTTTTGAGTGTAAACAAATGGAGCAGTAGTGATGTTATTACTAGAGGACTCCGTGTGGGAACAGATGGATTGATAGATATTTCATACAAACATGCCACATAAGCTAAATGCCATATTATCACCATTTCTTTTTTTCAGATATGCATTAAGAATATGTCCAATGTTTTGGTCACTGTTTTGGTCACAGACTACGATCAGATTATTACTATGTAAAAATGTTTGTGGATGGAGAACATGAATGGACACATTTTTCAATTATATTAACGGTACTTGGTTTATGATACCACACCAAACAGTTATTAGGTGTGTCTAAGTGGTGTAGTGAGTAGTGTGAGCCACATCTTAATATATGTCTTTCACTTCCTGACACAGTACTTTAACTGAAACACAGACCGCCATAGAAAATCCACTGTATTTACTCCTTAACAAGTCCAAGACAAAGTGGACGTTTTGAAATATTTCAATAGACTGCTGCATTGCCATTAAGCTTTGAAGGTGAAATATGAAACCCAGAGTACCTTAATGCAGACAGAGGGCATTAAGAGGCTGGATACAGTGCATTTATAACCACATTTATAGTTGCGGTGTTCTTATAAGTTGCTCAGTGGGACAAATGATGGAATATACTCTCTATGCGGTACTAAAAATACAGTAAAGTGGTGGAATGTTTTTGCATGGTACCCCCCCGTACCATGCAAAACATTCCACCACACATTCAATCAAAAAGCAGATTGGAAACCGTTATTAGAGCCAGACAGCCAGAGCTTAGTGACTGGATTCTGGGGGTTCTTAGCTTCCGATTAGTCGCGTAAACCTGTGGGATGTAATGAAAGTAAATTGTCCCACGTGAAGCGTTTTGTGACCGTGAAAGGTACTGTACAAATGAAGTCACTGCTGCTTAACCCAGGTTCATTTGAAACGTTTTTAAGAAGTGAAAAATCCCAGTTTATTACAAAACATGGTGGCCTTGTTTATAGCCTCATTCCCGGAAAGACAAATCCTGTATGGCCTAATTTAATTTCCGCCGTCGGATTCGTTGACACCACAGAATACTTTGCACTGCTTTATAGCTCTGCGAGAGAGATTTACAGTCAGATCCAGAAACAGGAAGATGAAGCGCGGCGTTGAGTAGCAGAAGCCACAGAGTGCAAGAGCAAAAGACATGAATCCGGCCTGGGACACGGTGACAAAGTCTATACCGGTAGTTAGTGTGGTTGCTCATTCATCAAAGCAAAAGAAAACCGTGCAAAGGATTCAGTCTGGCGTGACCTTTATATTGTTCCATTGTTCTTGGTAGAGGTCTATCTTTACCTTTTACCCCTCAGTTAAAGGTGCATTATGCAACTTTAATATGTGGAAAACAGCGGCTGTGTTAGTGGTCAGCATGGCGCCTTTACTTTCAATCACGGTGGCCTCTACAGCGCTCCAGGATCACTCGTTTTGTAGGTGTTCAGGTGAGAGGGTCCGTCAGCAGTGAAAACCTTCCAACCAATTGATCCTGGAGCGTCTTAGAGATCACTGTGATCGAAAGTAAAGCTCAAATATGCACAAATATCAACTTTTTTTCCACATAAAATGTTGCATAATGCACCTTTAACTGATCTTCTCAAACTGGGGGCCCCTTATTGAACCGACAGAAAACAAGCACCCCAGAATGTCCTCCACTCCCGAGCAATGTGAAGTTACGGTGAATTCATGTGTTAGAAACATCTGTAAAACCAAATTCAAGAGAAGACGTGATTTTCTTTTATGGTAATAGTTGCTCACATCATTTCAACATTCATGGTCAAATTTATTATCAGTAAATGGCCATTTCCATCCGCATGTTTTAGAAACACCCACTGGTCTGCACTTTCTGCCACCGTGAAAAGACATGTGCATCAATAGGTGACTTTATAATACTGCAGGGTAAATGAATGTGAGTGAATGGCCGTCTGTCAGTGTCGTGCATCAATGAACTGGCCACTGCCCAGGGTCTTCTTACAGTGAATAATCCAATACTTGCTTAGCTGCTCTGTATTTATTAACACGTTTATTGTTGCCAAATTCAGCAGCTAGTCATTGATATTCGCAAGCATATAACTCTGAAGTTTTATCTCTGTGACTGGCCTGCCTTTTGGATGATGTGCACGTTTTGAGCCCCTCACAATGGGCAGAAGTGAGTTTGTAATGAAATAAACATTGAGCCTGGACGTCTGGTGCTGCCCTGTCAGATAACATTTTGTCCTCGATGCTGATGTACACAATAGTCAAGTCATAAAGAGGCAGGAACAGGATCCAGCCCAATGCAAATAAGATTATCGTTTTATCTGACCTCCCAGATCCCACTGTCTCACTCTGCCCGTCTCTCTTTGCAGTAAAATTGTGCCACAGAGACCTTCTGCTCATCGTGTCACTAATACTAACAACTGTAACGGCTGCAGGTAAGAAACTGAACTGTTGTTATTATTTTACTATTTGATCGCTACTTTTATGTTAAAGGTCCTTTACCTATTTTGTGTTTGTTTGCAAGCAATAAAGGAATAAGGATGAGAATTTGTATTTGTTATTTGTGGTCCAACTCATTCTTAACTTTCAGAACACCAGGGATGAGTTTATAACCACATTTCGTTACAGTTATGCATCAACTAGCATTAGTTCAAATGCTTTATACTTAATTTCTTAACCCCCACCTGAACCGAGCACATATTCCCAATTTTTGGCTTAAAGCAGTAAGTAACTCATGCCATAAGCGCCACTGCAGGTGTCATAGCATGTTGCGGTCTTTTACTCATTAATTGTCCGTGAGAGTAAATACTACACTGACGGAAAAGACAAAGAGGGAGAGGGATATTGTACATCCAATTACACAATCATTTTTTTTCACTCAAACTTGGCTGTAAATTTTGTTTAAGTGGTGCTAGCCCGCAGTTAGCTTTGCCCGTTAGCCTGTTAGCTTCTTCTTCGTGATTTTATTACTGTGTATTGTGCCTCCAACCCGGAGGCAGTCAAGTAGCTATTGTGGTTTTCTGGCCAGAGACACCAGGGGGAGATGAAAGACCCTCCAATCATCCCATTAACACTTGTATTACCCCCAGAGGGACTACGAAAAGGATTTATTAAGGCAAACAAGTTACTGAGTACAGCTTTAACCCAAACCTAAAAGCTTCTTGATAAAAAGCATCAAAATAGCGACAAAAACAAGAAAAAATTAAGTGTAAAAACGTCACAAAAAAGTGCCAAAAGTCACAAAAAGGCCACAAGAGAGCGACAAAAAAGTGTCAAAATGCAGTACAAAACATGAAAAAGAACGTCAAAAAGTGACGACAACGAGTAAGTAAGTAAGTGCTTTATTGTCATTGTACAACTGTACAACGAAATAGTGTTCAGGTGTTAGTCCTGAGCTGCTGCGGCTGAGCCGCGCTGCCACTGTGTGTCAACCTGACCTGCATGACCTTGGAGGTCGGGGAAACTGTAGCACTCGGAAGAAACCTGGTTGGCTGCCCTCTCTCCCTTGCTGTTTCCCAATTGCCAGGATCCTCGGCGTCTCGACCACTTCGGACGTAATTCACGTCATCACAGCGCCGCCAAGTGGCGTTCCAACTCACTCAGACCACTCGCCTCCTCGCAGCTCGACTCCTCCGTTTGGCTCATTTACAAAGGATGCACCGGTGGATCCTCCGCTGCCTCTGAGAGCTGAAATTACCCCTGATGCACTGCAACCATAGACTGCAACACTGTTTTTTTTCTTCTCTTTTCTCGTAAAACTTTATTAGTTTGAAGTTTTGTTCCACATTTGTGCAAAAAAATAATTGTAATAAAAAACATTGGTGGAAGTGTTGTAAGCAAGTAAGGATGTAAAAAAGAGGTTTATATAAAGTTAATGAAAGGCCTAATAAATATGCCTATTTATTGATAAATCAGGCCTATGGTTGTTGTGCAATTGAAGGCGATTAGTGATAAACTGGACCTGCTAAATATATTTGATATTTTAATTGAATTTCTTACAAATCTTTGCAGAAATGTTATTATTCTATTCAGGCCAAAATGTTCGAACAGTAAGACATCCAACCAAAACCAGTTTATAAACAGCTTTTATTCATAAAACAGTAGTTTTTGTAAGCATAGATTGACATTTTATTATATGATTTGACACGTGACATGACGCAGCCGCTCGCTCCGGAGGCCGTTCCAATTGAGCTCAAATGCGGTGGTGAGAGGACACTCGCCTCTGTTTGGGAGGAGCCACCACCGAGGACGTCAACGAGGTGGACAAACGGAGGACGGATCCCCGCAATTGGGAAACAGCCATTGTCTCCTCTGATCCTCTGAAACGGTGCTCCGCCTCCTGGGTTTGTCCCTGTTTCAGAGTGTGGTGTCAGCTCCTCCTCCTCCCTCTTCCTCCTGCAGCTCCATCCGCCTCACAACAGTCTTTCACCATCTCCTCGTTTGTCCCTTACTTGTTTCCTGTAGCTCCTCTTGTGACGCCTCCTCTGTGCTGCAGCTGTGGGGGCTCTTGGTGCCTCTTCAGTGTCTCAAAAGACATTTGTTGGTCTCAAATGGGTTTAGCTGAAAAGCTAGCATTTTGTTTACCTTTTAAAAAGCTGCTTTCTTCAGGAGCATTTTGGACTCTCAAAGTAAACAAATCCACCAAACCTCCACAAAAACTCGGCAAAGACGTACAACAGTATCCAGAAAAACAATGTGGAACACAGAAACCACAAATGCAGGTCGCAGAAAAGGTGAAAAATTAAGTTGTACCAGGAGGAAGGGAGGTTTCTTCCTGTTTTCACAATGCCATGACAACACTAGTTCGAGACAACAATGCAAGGAAAAATAATAATAATAATAATGCATCGGTTTTACTGTATATAGCGCATTTTTGGACACTCAAAGACACTTTACATTGCACTATTCATTCACTCCATACTTGGTGGTGGTAAGCTACTACTGTAGCCACAGCTGCTCTGGGGTAGACTGATGGAAGTGAGGCAACCAGTCTGCGCCATCGGCCCCTCTGACCACCACCTACCACTCACTCACTCACTACATTCGCTAGGCTTCCTGGTGTTCCCAAACAGTCTCCCATTCAAGTACCGACCAGGCCCTTGCCTGCTTAGCTTCCGAGGTCTGACGGGATTGGGCAGAGCAAAGGAGGTATGGCCACAAAAAAAGATCCTGTTAGATCAGTTTTGTTGGTCTTAGCTTTCAAATCAGACGTTACACTGCCCTCTAGGCTGTGAACTCCAGTCGAGAAGCTTTTAGATTTGGGTAAAACTGAACTGCGGAGGGTAAGAGGTTTATTCGAGGCACAGTGCACAACTTTCTGCTTCTACAATATACAGAAGGACAAAACAAATTGTAACCCACTACTAGAAAGTGATCAAGTATAGGGCTTTTAAATTGTCCATATCAAACGTCATTTTTCATAATTTATTAAACTACTTTTGAACACTTTAGTCTTACATTTATTTGCAGTATAACTCAAACAATGTATGTAAATCAAATAATGAATGTGTTTCAAAATGAATGTAATGTCATGAAAAGCCAATCAGCACAGAGAAGAGAGTGTGACCTTGGATGGGAATAGTACAAGTTTGGCGAAGGTGTTCAGTCTAGACTTTACAGCTCGGAAAAACTTCATGGATTCCTCCTTATGATCTTTGTGCGAAAGACTGAATAGGAAAACTGAAACAACACTCCCTGTTTTTAATGAGTATATGAGATTACAACATGGTTAAAAGCTCAACGTTTCTTTGGATTTCATTAATCCGTGTTTGAGTCGTCTGGCGTAATCAGTGCGCCTCATTCTTGAGAGCTCAAACCAAAAAGAAGAGGCGCGGGTGGGAGGGCCTTAAGGGGAGATTGCATGAAAACCAGGTGAAAGTGAAAGTACTGGTTACAGTTTCTGCTGTTTCAGATCAATATTGCATTTTCTAACCACCAAATGTAAGGCAGTGATAAAAATGATAAAGTGATACATTGAATTAACCCGTTGTGAGATTAATTAAGTACCTTATCTTGTGATTATTACAAAACCTGCAAAAAGCATACCTCCTGTCTAATAAAACTTGAAACACAACTTGAAACAAAACAACAACAATGTTTTGCTGTCTTTCACAGGGAAATCATCGACAAAGTAGTCAAAAATTACTCCCAGACCTGGAAAAAACAAGAGGACAACTTCCAGAAATTCAGGTACAGCTTACATAAATCTGTGCATGCTAAATTCAGACAGTTCCCTTTACTGGTTCTAAATGAAAGCAGAAGTGGAAACATCGTGCTCATTACCGCCTCGGAAATGGACATGAATAAGAGTCTATATTTAACACGTTCTGGTTTTAGTATATTAAGGGATTAAATGCTGACACTGTGAGGTTTGATCAGCTAATCAGATTGAACTACACCATTTACATTTACTCATCATTACTGCCTTTGTTTTGCTGTGTCTATGCTGGTATTCAAATCTCTTTAAGTTTATAAAGTCAGAATAAGTCTTTTGTTGCCCACAGATACCTCCTCAACACCAGATGCAATGGTTTTAATAAAGCCATTGTGACTCAGGCCAACACTCCAGTGGGAACTAAACTTGTTTACGACGGAGATAAGAAGAGGGTCCTCCAGGTGAATCAGGACATCTTCAGCACTTTCCTAAAGGTATGTCCGTAGTGGTGAAGCTTTCTAATTAACATTCTTGAATCAAAACTAATAAGCAACCAATCGAGAGAAAAAAAAGGCAATTAATGTGAAAACAACAACCCCCTGAAAACAAATAAACAAAACAATGTATTTGGGAAAGAAATACTTGAAACTGTAGAATTGATTGGATTATGTACAAAACAGATAATAAAACAAAAGTATGCTATAAGAAATAAAACTTGTAAAGCTGTAATAGCCTCCATAACTTAGATGATATTAGCAACATAACCAAATATTAATGAAAAATAACTAAAAAAAAGAATATGAATTGATAAAATACCCCATAAAGTACTGAATATAAAGTAACTGCCCATTAAGGTAACCATGTCTGTGAAAGGCTCTAAACAAATAAAGTCCTTCCTTCCTTAATGTGTTGTAGCAATAGTACTAATCTCAGTGACAGTATTATAGTAGTACAGAATCTTAAGTCTTTATTGCACCCATAAGAAAACGTTTCCTCTGCATTTGAACCATCCTTCAACAAGTCCTGTGGGCAACACCTGTGCAGCTGTGAGCCCATATCTCCATTTTTGGGCAAGTTGGGACAAGCTGTTGGCTTTAGGTCAGGGGTGTCCAAACCTCTTTCATAGAGCAGTGTATGGCGTGAAGGGCCACAGACCAATGGTCAATGCTATGAAACATTTAATAGAGGTTTAAACTAAACCTTACACCTTCATTTAGGCTTGAAGCATTAATGTTAGCTCTGTCTCACAGAATGTTAGTTTTTGAGGTTATAATTGTTTAGAATGATTAAACAATGCGTGGCACATCAGCAGGAAGCTGGAGGGAACTCTCTGCCTCTGGAAATCAGAATGGCCTCCTCTGTTGACAATTTCAAGTCATTGTTGAAAACGCGTCTCTTTGCACTGGCTTTTAAATCAAGCTGAGCTAGACATTTTGATTATGCTGCAGTTTTTTATTTTTTGTACATTGTTGTAGCACTTTGGGGCAGTACTCCGTTTTTAAAATGTGATATATAAATAAACCTTGACCCTGACCTGAGGGCCACACTTTGGGCGCCCCTGTTGTTTGTGGGCAACAGTGGTGCAGAGGGTAGAGCAGGTCATCAGAAGGTCAGGGATTCATATCCTGGAATCCTGTAGGAGCTCACTGTCGTCGTGTCCTTGGGCAAGACATTTCACCCACGTTGCCTCCATACATTGGTGCATGAAGCAGAGTGTGAATGGGTGAGTGGTTCCTTGCTGTAAAGCGCTTTGAGGGCCTAATGTAGGTGGAAAAGCGCTTTATAAGTTGAGACCATTTACCATTTGCTGCCCCTATCCCTGGGAGAACATGCAAACTCCACATGGCCTGGGACCTTTTGTTCTGAGAGAGCGAACTGCTGCATCACCATGTCGCCAGTAGTAGAGGTGACAGTATTACTAGTAGTAGAAGTAATGTCAGTAGTAATAAATGTAGTCGTAGTGGCAGAGTTGCTGGCAGTAGTTTTCTGTCGTATAAGTTTACCAGAATGTCTCGTAGGTGGGCAACTGTGTAACGTCTATGTAACCTGTGCCAGTGCTCTTGGCTCACATGTCGTTTGATACATAAAACCACGTGCAGTTTATTTTTGGTAAGAGGATGACACTTTTACTGAGAACTGGGCCGTCGAAAACATGTGATTTGTTTTGACTGAGCAAAGATATCTATAGGCACATAATCCAAATATTGTTCCAAAGGTCCCTACCCCCAAAAACAAGCAGGCTGCTCAACTGACCAAAGGGTCAACTTAGACAAATAGACAACACAGACTAGAGAAGAAAATATAGGGTTTAACATAAGAAAGACTGAAATGAGCCCTAAGTACGTAACTAAACTACGTCGAACCAGCAGGACTATGTAAAACTATAAACTAAAATAGAACATTAAAAAAGAAAATATAGGTTTAAATGGCTCTATATGCACAAAGGGTCTAAGATGAAACTGTCTAAAAGTGGTTGTTTTTTTGGAAAATAAACAATAATTTTGCTTACAATCTTTTTGTTTATTGTCAGTTACGTTTATGTACATCACAACTGAGTAAAACGCGCAAAACAGCTGCACTTGAACAGGCCCAGATCCCGTTTAAAGACGCGTGGAGATGGGGATTTCATTGTGGCTGCTCCCAAACTCTGGAGCAGTCTTCCCCAAAACATTAGAGCTGCTCCAACCTGAGACCCTAACCCCCACCTTCGCAGATTTTCTTAAAGAGGGGGTATTATGCTTTTTTCAATCACATAGCACCAGTCTATAGCATACTACAATGATGACGTAACCTTCTGTTGGTCTGTATATGCAGTAAATTAAAATAACTGCCTTGAATAAAATTGCTCTCTCAAAATGGCTGTACTGAACGTCTTGAAATAGGCCTCTGTCTCTTTAAGAAGCTTTCCGACACGCCCCCTTCAGCACCAGTGGCGCCACCAGGGGGTGGCCAGGGGTGGCCGTGGCCACCCCTGGCCGACTCCTGGCCACCCCATTGGCCAGTGTTAATTGTAGTACTGTAGTATCAGTTATGAATGTTATTAATAATAATAATAATAATAATAATGCATCGGTTTTATATAGCGCTTTTCTGGACACTCAAAGACGCTTTACATTGCACTATTCATTCACTCCATACTTGATGGTGGTAAGCTACTATTGTAGCCACAGCTGCCCTGGGGTAGACTGACAGAAGCGAGGCTACCAGTTTGCGCCATCGGCCCCTCCGACCACCACCAATTTTTATTGGATCATTAGTAACATCATCATCAACATCATTAGTAACATTAAATATAAAAAAACAAAACAAAGTATAGCAGTAGACGTTTCCTTAAGTCTTTCTGATACTTTTCTACAGGCCAGTTTACTACAACAGTAAATACAATTGTGAAATTATGGCTGAGTTTTGGTTTGCCACCCCAAGATTTTAAGTGGCCCCATCTGGCCACCCCTATGAACAATTTCTGGAGGCGCCACTGTTCAGCACACTGCTGTGGCATCTAAACAACACTACTGTGCAGGGAGGGAGCTCTGCTGAGCTGAGGAGCAGTGGTTGGTGGCTTGGCTGGTGACGAAAGGTCCAGAGGCGTCTCCAGGAGGTGGGGGCGTTCCTAGGAGGACTGAGGCATAGCTACACCTAAAATGGCTGCCGTCTAAGTTTTTACTGATTACTCAAAAATATGTGAATGAGCCAAGGCAACACTCCAGGCATGTGTTTAATGAGGGAATGACATAATAACACGATATAAAGCTTGAAAAAGTCGGTTTTACATAATACCCCCCCTTTAAAACTGCCCTTAAAACACATCTATTGGCGTTCGGGTCACATTGTGTTACATTTTGACATGTCTTTTTTATTGTTTATATTGTACCTTTCTGCCTTGCATGTGGAGCACTGTGGGCACCTTGCGTTGTTGTAAATGTGCCATACAAATGAAGCTGACATTGACAGTAACATTGACAAAACAGTTTAGTTTTAAGAGCCTAAAATCCAAACGAATGATGAGCAATTGCGATTAGATTTTGAACATAATAGTCTTGTAGCGACCACTTTTGGAGCTACAAGTCTCTGTCCCCAGCCCGTGCCACTGTCTGTTCTGCGTAATGTAGAGTTAGGATTTCATGACACGTTTGTAAACCTAATTGATAGCAAACAATGAAAACATGCAATTTTCTGTTTGATACAAAACAAAATGAAATAAAATACAGTATTTATATTTCAAGACTGTGTAAATTGGTGCATTCTTTCTCACACTGAGGGCGGGAATATGGAACCCAAAAGCAGAAAAGAAACTAGACAGAAAACCCCCCTGCTTTCTTAAGACTTTCCCAACACTTTATACTGAACTCACAGGACTGTTGACCCAGTACTGAGCCTCTTTTGTTCAAGGCGGGGCATGAGAAAACTGGGTCTACTGGCACAGCCTTGGGGCTGTTTTTGTGCAATAGGTTTAGTGAATGAAAGTTTTGTTTTTGGTGATGACGACCTTTCACTTTATGCTCCAGCGTAGTTTCCTAAAGCCAGAACATTCCTGGTTTATGTGTTGCTTTGTCAAAACTCACAAACATTTCAGAGACACTAAAGGGCTCCTCAAGTCGGTGACAAGAGTGAGCCATCAACAAAAGTACAACACTGGCACATTGGCACGCAACAGCTCTCATCCAGGAACAGGCCGGGGGAGACAGGGGGGCTGTTTTTTTTCTTCTTCTAGCGTTTCCAGCTCCTAAACAAACGGTCCCACAAGAGTCGTACTTGCATTAAATTAAAGCCCCCCAATGACAAAAGTCAAGTGACAAAACACAACAAAAACATGACGAAAACACGACAGAAAAGCAAAGAAAAAAAGTTTATAAAAAAAGCAACAAAGCAGCAACAAAAGAGCGACAAAGGCGTGCCAGAAAAGAAACAATAACACAACAAAAAAGTGACCAAAGAGCAACAAAAACGTAACAAAAACGCTTCAAAGATGTGACTGAACCGCGCCAACAACGTGATGGACAAAAAAGTTGCATTCAGTTTTCTTTAAAATGAGGCGTTACACTGTTGCTCTCTAGTCAAGAAGCTTTTTAGATTTGGGTAAAGCCAAACTGGAGAAAATACACTTGGTTAAGGCGGGCGGTAAGAGGTTAAAGGGATACTTCGGGATTTTTGACATAGGGCCTCATTTCCTAGTTATCCAGAGTGTTGTTGATGTCAGGAGATATTTTTTTCTTAAATTCATGCAGTTCTTATATTTGAAGAGTCTAGTTGCGCTAGGCTAATGCTAGGCTAAAGCATTTCTATGGTAAAGTCTAGCCTGCATTAAAAACAGTCTGGCGCACTCCACAGTGCACCTGAGGTAAATCACTTATAACGCCAGACTAACGATATAAATGTCTGTGTCGATAGAATAATTTTAACCATTTTGCGTTTAAAATAACTTATATTTGAGCGGCATCAGCTTCGTGGCTGTAAGCTAACGCAGCGGCGGAGTGATCTGCGAGAAAATAGTCCCTCAAAATGCGGTAATTCATGTGATACAAGGTCAGTTATATTTCAAAAATTATTCTATTAACACAGACATTTATATGGTTAGTCTGGTGTTATAAGTGATTTGCGTCTATGTCACATTTTTGTTGCGTTTTCTGTTTTTTTGTCGTGTTTTTAATTTTTTTAAATCCCTTTTCCCTTGCTTTTTTTGACGCTTTTTCATGTTTTCGTCACTCTTTTGTTGCTCGTTTATTGTGTTATTGTTGCTATTCTAGCACGTTTTTGTCGCTCTTTTGTTGCGTTTTCCTCCTCGTTTTTGCTGCTATTTTTGCACTTTTTGCAGTTTTTAGATTTGGATAAAGCCAAACTCGGTTCAGGTGGGGGTTAAGAGGTTAAAGGAAATGGCTTAACCATTCCTCTTTATACCCGTACATAGTCAGGTTGTGTTCAATATGCTCCGGAGAAAAAGGCATCTAAAAGGTTACTCATCTCGTCTGAAGGTTTTTTTGCGCAACTTTTTTTCTCAACTTTCACACAGTAACAACATACGTACGACTTCCCGTTCGCGGCTTATCTATCACTGCTCATGGCGTCACTTCTTTTCAGTGCGTGTCTGCAGCGGTTTCGAAAGCAGAAGTGTTCACTCTCATGACTAAAATAATTACTAAAGCAGATTAGAGACGAGTCACCTGGTTCTTTCTTTTGCAGTATTTTTTTTATCCTTGGCCTTCGACTAAGCCAAACTTATGAGACAATTAAATCTTTTCTATTCTACGTTTCGGTCATTTTAATCTAAGTGTAAAATGGTCATGCTGTATGCGGTTTGTTGATTAACATTTTGACGGTTTGGTTTCCAGGAAAACCCCTTTTCAAACAAAAGCCTCGACACCTGCGCAGTAGTCGGAAATGGGGGGATTCTGGTCAACAGCAGCTGTGGGCAGACCATAGACTCCACCCAGTTTGTGATCAGGTGAGAGCATCAAGAAAAACAAAAAAAAACTAAACTCAATCCATGTCTTCAAAAAATGTATAAAATCACAATGCTTTCCTCCACAGATGTAACCTTCCTCCATTAAACGATAGCTACAGGAACGATGTGGGCGGCAAGACGGCCATTGTTACCGCAAACCCCAGCATCTTTGTGGAGAGGTGAGGGTTAATTTGGCTTTTTTGTAGTTCCAATAATTATGGCATCCCATCATTTTATGCTACCGTAAACATTTACTGAATAACATGCCGGATGTGAGGCCATGTGACCAGATGGCACAAAATGTCTGCAAATGTATGTGTTCGACAAACTGCTTTCCTCACATTTTTGTCTGGACAAGGTAAACTCAAATGTCATGTTTTAGTCCGAAAAGAACTGTTTATAGCTTGTCACTGTTTTTACATACCGACATAATGTTCATACCTTAGACAAGTTGATGCGTAACTGTCTGGTCTTTGTGTGTGCGCTTAGTCACGCAAAAGTGAATCAGAATCAGGATCGTTTTTATTGCCATGGTTTGAGAACAGGTTCACAAACTAGGAATTGTTCTCGGTGCTGACATGCAACATAAAACATATAACACAGAATCTAGATCAAAATAAGCAATACAACTTTAAACTATAAGGCTATAGGGGCCATGCATAAGAGTATTAAATAAATAAGATAAATAATAAAATGTAAAATATGGTAAGACGACAACAATTGACATAGAACAACAGCGGGATTGTATTTACAGATGTGTAGGCATATAAAGTGATAAAGTGATATAAAGGTCTTGTTTTTTGTTCATGAGTCTGATGGCGGAGGGGAAAAAACTGTTCAAGTGGCGGGATCTATGGGTCTTGATAGATTGTAGCCTCCTGCCTGAGGGGAGAGGGGTTAATAGTCCGTATCCAGGGTGAGAAGGGTCAACTGTGAGCCAACCCACACACCTCCGGGTCCTGGTGTTGAACAGGTCCTGGAGAAATGGGAGCTTACAGCCAATCACCTTTTTCGCAGCACGCACAATGCGCTGCCCTCGATACTTGTCCCGGTCTGTAGCGCCGGGGTACCACACAGTGATCCAGGAGGTGAGGATGGACTTGATGATGGCCGTGTAGAACTGCACGAGCATTTTGGTTGGCAGCTTGGTAAAGCATTTAGCCTCTCCCAGCAAAGGCATAGCTCCAAACTGGGGTGAAGTTAGAAGCTACCAAGCTGTTCCACGTATTCCCTATTTAAATACAGTTACGGGAAAAGCTACACGATCCAGATCTAGTTACACAAAATTAAACATGTCAAATTTTCTAAGCAGATAAAAAGGGGCACTATATTGTAAGGCGTAATAATACAGGAGCACTTTGATGTCCGCGGAGTAAAGTCGAAGTGCTCCTAAGGTGTTATTCCCTTTGCTGGGAGAGGCTAAATGCTAACAACGTCTTTCTCTATTTGCATGACTGAGCGCACGCACAAAGACCAGACAGTTATGCATCAACTCGTCTAAGCTAAGGTATGAACATATCTCATTATGTAAAAACGGTGGCCTATTCCTTTAAGCTATTGTCATTAAAAACGGTGTGAACTGGCATACCAGGGCTCGAAACTGCGACCATTTTGGTCGCAAACGCTCCCAAAATTATGCCTTTGCGATCTAAAAATAGAATCACTCGCATGTTTGCGACTGCAAACAAATGCTCCGGTCCACCTTAAAAGAAAACCTTCTCGTGCTGCCTTACAAAGGCTTGTGTTCTTGTTTTCACAAATGCTGCCTGTCAGCAACAGCACACTTTCTGTTTTAAAATAGTTCGAGAGCATATAAACTACGATCTGTCCTCTGTTGTGACTCAGCGCTGCTGTCATTCCTCTCAGTAACACGCGCTGGGCCAACCTGCACCAGCCCAGCCCGTGTTCTCTGCGTGTGCGTGTGCTTCGGTCTCATTCCTCTGCCCGCTTTCATTGAATGAGCCACTGTATTTACGCAACTGTAGTCTCTTTATGAGAAAACGAGGAATATATATGTCATTCATAAACTCATTGGGACTGGGAACTATCTCTCAAATGACGCTCGAATCGATGTCGGGCAGAGAAGCAGCGCAAACTTCAATCCAACCCGCTCGCCCCTCGTGCAGCGCATCATCGCCGCTCTCGCAAAATACAAAACGTAAAGTCACAAACGCAATGTTTAACACGTCTTCTAAGGTTCTGGCAAAGGAGTTTGCCGCGTGTAGCGCGACCTATGGAGCTTTCTCCTGCAGCACAGAGTGAGGAGAGTGAAGGTGCAGAGAGAGGAGACGATGAAGTGCGGTGAAGCAGGGTCGGAGCAAGTCGGGGGTTGGGGGCGGTTGGGAGGCACAAAATCTGGTGTCCCATTTATAATGTTAAAATTTAGCCTAATGAGTTTTGTAGATTGCTGAATCATTGCAAACAGCTAAAATAATACTTCTAAAATGCAACAGAAGGCTGGAAGGGGCATGTGATACATTTAAATCCCGTTCATCCCTGTTAAAAGCTTCCCTGTTTTTTTGGTTGCGCTCCTACATTTTTGACTGTGCTCCTAAATTTCAGAATTAGGAGCACAAGCGCTACCAAGAAAAAAAGTTAATTTCGAGCCCTGCATACGCTGTGATCAAAATGTCGTCATTTTCAGGTTATCAGACAGTCACACTGCCACCTGAACCACTGTCACCACATTCCTTTTCTTTATTCAGTCACAGCACCACAGTGGCTGAGAGCATGGTTACAGTTTTTGGCCACTGTGTGTGTGCCATTTCCTGTTTGGAGTTTTTATGTTCTCCCTGTGTCTGCGTGGGTTTTCTCAGAGTGCTCCGGTTTCCTCCATCAACTCTAAACAGACCCCTTAGTCTCTTCACGTATCTAAAAGCTCTCTCATTAATCTTAGTCTCTTGTTCATTTCAGATATGGGGCATTGATGGGTCGCCGGCGCCCGTTCGTGGAGAGCCTAAAGGTGTACGGGAACGCCATGCTGCTCATCCCCGCCTTCTCCTACGGCCACAACACGCCCCTGTCCATGCGCGCCTTTTACTCCATCGAGGATTTCCGGAGCCCCGTTCACCCCATCTTCTTCAACCCGGAATACCTCCGGAAACTCTCCGCGTTCTGGCGCTCGCAGGGCCTGAGGGCGGTTCGCTTCAGCACCGGGCTGATCATGACGAGCATAGCGTTGGAGCTGTGTAACAACGTGCAGCTCTACGGCTTCTGGCCCTTCAGCACGCACCCGTACGGACCCGAGCCGCTCACGAACCACTACTACGACGACAAGCACGTGAACAAGATCCACGCCATGCCGGCCGAGTTTGAACTGCTGCTTAAGCTGCACAATCAAGGGGTGCTGAAGCTTCACCTGGGACAGTGCCCGCCTCAGAAAGTTCCCACTAAAGGACAAGTACATGAACCGAACATGAAGTGACACAGAAACTCATGGACAAGCAGTTCTCAACTTTCGGAAAGTGCTTTTGTCATTCTACAGTAAAATATAAGATAAAAAAGCCTCACAGTCCCACCCACTTCGAAATGCTGTATGTATATATACACACACACACACTTGTCATATAATTAGAATATCATGAAAAGTTCATTTATTTCTGTAATTCAACTTAAAATGTGAAACTATTATATATGATTCATTACATGCAAAGTGACATATGTCAGGCCTTTATTTGTTATAATTTTGATGATTATGGCTTACAGTCCATTTTCAAAATATTCTAATTTTATGAGATTTTTAATTTGTGGTTTTTACAAGCTGAGCCATAATCCTCAAAATTATAACAAATTAAGGCTATAGACCCTTTAACTGCTGACATCATCAGGGACATCAGCTGGAGGCAGGAAGTGATCAAGAGAAATAAGCGATTTTAAGTGTAAAACTACTACTGAAAAATGTGGTCCTGTTGTGGCTTAAAGGGATACTTCGGGATTTTTGACATAGGGCCTCATTTCCTAGTTATCCAGAGTATTGTTGATGTCTGGAGATATTTTTTTCAGACGCACTCCACAGTGCACCTGAGGTAAATCACTTATAACGCCAGACTAACGATATAAATGTCTGTGTCGATAGGTTAATTTTAACCATTTTGCGTTTAAAATAACTTATATTTGAGCGGCATCAGCTTCGTGGCTGTGAGCTAAGGCAGCGGCGGAGTGATCTGCGAGAAAATAGTCCCTCAAAATGCGGTAATTCATGTGATACAAGGTCAGTTTTATTAAAAAAATGATTCTATTAACACAGACATTTATATGGTTAGTCTGGTGTTATATGTGATTTACCTCAGGTGCACTGTGGAGTGAGTCAGACTGTTTTTTAATGCGGGCTAGCGTTTACCATAGAACTGCTTTAGCCTTGCTCTAGGCTAGCGCAACTAGACTCTTCAAATATAAGAACTGCATGAATTTAAGAAAAAAATATCTCCAGACACCAACAACGCTCTGGATAACTAGGAAATGAGGCCCTATGTCAAAAATCCCGAAGTATCCCTTTAAGGAATGACATTTGAGACGATAAAATAAGATTTATCTGATATTTCCAAAAACAGTTAGACTTTTGTTTATCGTTACTATGACAACAGTTACAATGGAAATAGATAGGAATCGAGCTTCCTGCCTCCAGCTAAGCCAGGAATGTTTACAAACAATTAAAGGGTCTATACATATCTCACTTTGCATGCAATGAGTCTATATCATATATTAGTTTCACAGTTTAAGTAGAATAACAGAAGTGAATGCACTTTTAGCACCTGTATGTCTCTGTAACGAAAACACAGTGAGAGATTTTGAAATGGCCTAGTGCCCTCTGCAGGCTCTGAAAGGAATGACACAGTGCTGACGCTGTGACGAATACACTCTGAGCTTTGAATAGTCTTGTAATGGATTTTGGGCTTTAAAAGTGTAGAAGACAGTTTTGTGTTCCCACTATGATGCAATGAAATCCAGAAAACATTGGTCAGAGCAACAACAACAATAACCAAGGGGAAATCACTCAAAACTGTGTGAAAGTAGTAACGCACTAATTCAGATACGTTTTTGATGAGGGAATGATGCAATGCCATGGTTAAAAACTCAAAAACTGATGTTGATTTTGAACATGTTTCCTAAACAAGGCACGACAGAGGCGACCCAGCTACATGGTGTGAATATTTTAAAAGACAGACAATACCAAATAGTTACAAAACGTATGGCAAAATACTGTTTTATACATTTTTGGTTTAACACACTTTTAAATAAAACTAGTAATTCAAATAGTGTTTTATAGTAAGGGTTCACACTATAGCTGGTTAGCCTCACTCATGAAATCAATCGCAATGTGACTTCCAGAACACAGAGTGGGTTTTTGAGGTATGCGAGACTGTTGAGCTGCACTGGTAAAATAGTCAGAGCGACCTGGTCTTTCTACAACCACAGCTTTCCCACTGCCAAAACGTGGGCTCTGCACCACCCTTTGAGAACCAGGAGAGCGGTGCTGTGTTGAGGCAGCCACACATGCACTAAATCATGATGCTTTATGTGTAAGATAAGTGTTCAAAGCCTTAATGTTTATTTGCTATTTATTACTGAGAGTGTTATCAGGGTGGCTGGAACACTGAAGGAAAGACTTGACATGAAGTTTGTATCCAGTGCCTTATGTTATGTTGTGACACAATCCACCATTAACTGATTATTTTGAAAAAAATGAAATACCTCTTATGTCTTAGAAGCACCCGCACAAAGAATGTATTATGTGAGAGAATAATGATTTGCTCACTAGTATGAACTGAAATACATTTGAATTTGTAAATCAAAATTTGGCTCCGTTTTGTGCTTTTAATTGAATGCAAAAATATAGTATTCTTTCCATCATGTCATTTACCATTAGATAGTTCTAGCTAAGATATAAACTTATTAGACTTCGGTGGTTTCCTTCAAGATGGTGGACGAAACAGACACATAGAAAATAGCTCTCCGAAGTCGGTGAACTAGAACTCCACAAAACCTCGATACAGAAAACCTGAAGACTGGAACTGGATCGCGGAAAGGCCTGAGAAGTCAAAAAGAAGCAACCAGAGTCCCTAAAACCCAAGAAGTGACCACGAAAAGACAGAAGAGACTATGAGCGAGGCTAATCCAGACCATCCTAAGATAATGCTAGCTAAGCTTAGCAATGAGATTCAAGACTTCAAAACGACCATGAGATGCAAACTAACCTCGTTCAAAACCGATATAGAAGTAGCCATAACATCACTTCATCAAGATATGGAGCAGAAATTTAGAGAAAGCAGCAATGCAAAGCGGCATGGTAGCACAGTGGTTAGCGCTCGTGCTTCACAGCTCCAAGGTCCCGGGTTTGATCCAATGGCCGCTGGCTGCTCTGCTTTGTGACCGCATACACTGGAGGCCGCCATTGCTCCTCCATTGCTGTAGTACCTCCATTTGGCCGCTAGGCCCCCATTGAAAAGCATTGGACTTTAGACACGTTAAAAACAACTTTAATGCCTAGTTTCAATTTTTTCAACACTTAATATGGCTACATATTCCTCCTGAGATAACGCTGGGTTAGTCAAAAAATAGAAACCAGGCTGGTTTTCGAAATATATATTTTTTAATCTACTTAACGGAGGTCGGACTGTTGGCATTGGAGCTGCGCGAGCTACACGTCACGCAAGGGCCGAGTCTACAGTGAGATCCCGCCCTTTTGCCCTTATTAGGAACATGCTTCGTCAGAGCTGGGGAGGAGGAGTCTGTAAATCCGCCATGATTTCCCCCTCGAAAGTGGTCATTATGGTAAACGGGGAGGAGTGAGGAGGAGCTGTCTATTCTTTTTAACAGTCTATGGTTTGATCCCCACCTGGACGGAGCCTTTCTGTGTGGCGATTGCATGTTTTCCCTGTGTCTGCGTAGGTTTCCCCCGGGTACTCCGGTTTCCCCTACCACTAAAAACATGTACAATAGGCCAGGATGAATGAGTGTGGATGGGGGACGACGGATGGAAAATAGCTAAAGGGTCCAATCCGGTGTGGCGTGTTTATTGTATGTTCATTAACATGCACTGTCCCGACCAAATAAACCAATTAATAAAATAAAAATGTGCTGGAAAAGGCTGGCCTGGCTGAGGCCCAAGGTGGAACTGGAGGAGTGGAATACGGAGGCCAATGTTTCACTTCAGAACATGCTAACTCACACGCGAAGCATGCAAGACAAGATAACAGAGCTTGCAAGAAGGAGACATAATATCCGAATATTTGGTTTCTTAGAAAGTGAAAAGGATTCTGTGATGATGTATTTGGAACTGCTTTTTGAGCTGAATCTACCGGAAGACACATTCAACGAGCACACACAACCCCTCCTTTTAAGCCGAAGCCAGGAGAGCGGCCCAGAGCAATAGTGGTCAACTTTTTGGAGTTTGAAACCAAAGAGATGATTCTGAAGAAAGCTTGGGTAGTGATGTGTCGATCGTGTCCAGGCTTCGAAGCGTGTGCCGAGTAATCTAGGGGTGTGTCTATTGAAACGTGTATCGATGCGTGTGTTGATGACATATGTGGTGACGTTCGAAGCCTCGGGAAGTGGCCGTACCACGTGACTGATTCAGGAAATGATTTGCGGATTTGGAGCGCGATTCAAAATAAAAGCGACCGTGAAACGCAATGGATTCCCCCTCACATTTTGTGTCTTTGGGTTATTGCGCTTCTTTTGGTATTCTATTTGAACTTCATTTTTTTGCGATGGAACCAGCTAGAAAGAAGAGATTTTCCCCAGTTTGGGAGCATTTTGAGCTGATCTCATCTAAAAAAATATAGAAATATAGCTATCCACATTTGTACACACTTGCCTTAGCATTTTTATGCACTCCTGCATCATCTGTGCCCTGTGAAAGAGTTTTTTCAAAAGCAGGCGAAATCCTTTGCAATAAAAGAAACCGCCTGAGTCCAAATACTTTAGAAAAAATATTATTTCTAAATAAAAATGAATAAATTTAATTTTTGTCTTTATTAAACACATTTACTTGTTGCATAAGCACAGACATAAGCAAAGTAACACAAGCACATTTTACATCACAACTCTCTAAATTCTCAAATTTTGTCTTTAAGCACTCAGCATGTTATACATTTTTTGATCCACATGATGGCGTAGTGGAGCAAATAAAGCACCTTGATGCTTCGAACCATGTGTGACGCAGTTGGCTGCGACCAGTGGGGGGGTCCGCCCCCTTTCACCCGTTTTCAGTTCGTGCTAGTGGCAGGCCGTGGTATTGCAGCCTGCGGCTCAAAAAGCCCTTTTCGTCAGACACTCATGTAAAAGGAGCAGCCTGTAAAATGGTCCACAGAGCATCTGACGTTTCAGACTAAGGCAAATATATTTCTTTAAAATTACAATTTTTAGGACATTGACTTTTTTTGTCCGTAAAAAAATTGTAAAGCATCAAAAATAAGGTTTAAAAAGTTTCCCAATGATGTGACGTCACCAGTGCTGTGGGCGTGCGCGAGCGTGTGCGTGATGACTCATGAACGAGCAGAGTTCTCCCTCGTGTGTTTTAGCGGCTGAAGTCTGAGCAAAACAGGACGGACTGGACTAAAAACAAGGAAAAACGCTAACTAACAAACATATCAAGTAAGTTTATGTTTCTCTAAGTCTTTAGCCCAAAACTAAATACCAAATGTATCATGAATCTAGCATGTGTTTACAACTACAACAAATGTAAACGAATGAAAACACTGTGTAAGCAGCACATTTCTGAAAATATAGCTCAAGTACATTTGAAATAATGGCACTAATATACTGTAGCTTGTGTTATTTGATTTAACATATAACTGTCAGATGATTTAAAAATGCTAGCATAATTTAATGAACATGGTAAGTTTAGTACCATGTTATTTTAGTAAATAATTGCGCTGTATGTCACAGGCCAAAATGTAAATCTTTTTTTTTTGGCTACTAACGTCAAACCCTGTTGACTCTATTGCGCTATGTGGTATCACTCACATCTGCTGCTCACACTTAATGCACCTACACATCTGTAAATACACTCATGCTGTTATCGTTATCATAGTTTAGATTAATCTTCTTTATGCATGCCCTTATAGTTTTAAGTTTTTATAGTTCATTATTTATCAGTTATGTTTCATGTTGCACGATTGAACCGAAAATAATTCCTAGTTGTGAACCTTTTCACTAACAATGGCCAAGAAAACAATTCTGATTGTGACTAACAGCTCCTCAATCTCTGCAGGTTCAGCTGAAGCCCAGACGCCTCCTCCTGATGTCCACACTTCTCTGTGGGGGATATTGGTGCTGCTTCCCAGCGTTGCAAAGAAAACATTACATTGAATAAAACGAATATTGCACAAAAAGTACGCTCAAGTCCTTATTATGACTATCTGATGCTGATGGTGTTGACACATTGTGGTTGTTCTTTTGCAAATCGACCACACTGCTATGATCGTGACAAATGAAATGGATTTTTAGGATTTGTATAGTTGATTTTTCAGTTTTCATACAAAGAATTATAACCTTAATTTCGGTTTGACTTCATGGGATTTGCCAAATGAAAGTACATTGTTTAAGAAAATGAATGATGTCACTATAATAATCAACATACTGTAACCAACAAGGCGATATTGTACTAGTGAAGGCAGTGAATGCTAAAAACAGATGCAGTAGTTTATTAATGAACACAGTAATGTAATTTACACAAACGCCAATGACACAAACCAATAATACCGTTATTCTTTCACCCAGTTTAAAACAAGATTACAATAGCTTTGTTGTTATGCTTATAGGCTGAACTTTTCCCCAAAATAAATAAACATGGAGTAATATGCGAATATAGTTAGCCTTAGCTAAACTTGTGCTATTCAAATCATTGTGCTAATCTTATAATGACCCAAGGCCTTTTTGAAGGGCCTCAGAAGGAACCAGCATGAGCCTAAGACACGAGTCCCAGAGCTGTAGAGCCTTTTACACCCAGAGTGAGCTGCACAGAGACGACAGGACAACTCCTTCAGAGTAAGGTGGATGTGGCTGGGCAGCTCCTCCTGTACAGGCACTGATGGTTGTGGTCAGTCCTCCTGTAGTGACACAAAGGACATGCAAGTATCAGAATAATAAAAACAGATCACTCGGTCACTGGAAAGGAATAAACCTATCTGATTGGCACGAGCTAAAGTGGAGGTATTTTACAACAACTTACTTAAGATGTGGATGAAGGACCATCTCTGAACTGAGCAGGTCTGCCTCATGGGGCTCAGTCATGCCTGAGGAAACGCTGTCATCCACCAAAAACAAATGGGAAATAATGTAAGTTACTTCAGAGGTGATGTTTATACTTTTCTTTACAGATAAGTAGCTACAGTACCAATAAAACCTATATTGAAACATAACAAAATATGCATGATTTCTGCATCTGATTAACTTTATGTTGATGTTTTATAGATTGATTTGATCTGTTTTCTTGTAATTTTATGCGACTGTGAAGCACCTTGAATTGCCTTGTGTATGAATTGTTCTCTACAAATAAACTTGCCTTGCCTTGCCATCTGCCCTGGATCCAGTACAGTACCAATTACACAATATAGCTGCGATAAATGCTGTATAAAAACAATACCTCACATTCTACCAATTAAAATGTAATATAGAACACGTTGTGTGCCCCTTCGTTTTATTTCAGCCAAACAATTGTAGTTGTGAGGTTATGCTAGCAAATTAGAGTGAAGTAAAAACTCTGCTTTTCGCTTTTTATCAATTTTATCGCAATATCAAGATGGCCATAATTTACCGACACTTCTCAGAAAAGTGGCGGAGCGTGAGTACATTAGCGCGGCGACGTACATTCGAAGGGCCGCTGTAAGCTACGGTTGTTGTACAAGAGCGGGGATATCTAGCTTATTAAGCCCTGCACTGACAAACTGACCCCACAGATCATCTTAACATAGTAACTTAATCGCCACAAATGGCCTTAAAAATTCATTTTGTATTTAAAGTACGATTATATCAAGAGATTTGACTTACAGCGTAATGGCGTCCGCTCCGCTCTGAGGCTTCGTCGGCAGCAGTGCGCGCTCCCGCTGCTTTTACCCACTTGGGCCGTAGGGAGCATAGATACAGGTGACGCGTCATACGGGTACCATGGGCCGTTATGGCGGACGAAACTGGAGTCATGCGCCACTGAGCACCACTATGTAAAGAGATAGGAGCTGGGACAGCATGCCTCTTCCATTATATTTACTTCAATGGATCTAACATGTGCTCTGAATGGTGTGTGCAATGCGCATGCACAATTCATTTGCCTCAAACTAAAAATATTACCTGCAGGTCATGAAGAAAAAAAAACTATTTGAGACAAATCAAAAACTTTGTTTTGGGTCCTTTGGACGTATATTTGGTTCAGTATAAATCAAACTTGATGTCTCTAAATGCAAAAAGAATGAGTTTTACTATCAAATCAATAATTTTATCTTATTTTAAATGGCAGTTATTAGTTTGAATGAACAACTGCATGTTACACTTTTTTCAGTATGGGGAGTGGCCATTGTCATCGACTGCTTCTGCCATACCTGTGGTTTTGTTTAGTATGAGGTAGCGTTAGGATGACACTGGAGCTAAACCATGAGGACACACGTTTTTTCAAGACAATTGTTGCACATTTTATATTTGATTTTGTTTTTTGGGGCTTTGTTGACTGTGATCTTGGTGCAATTATGGCAGAAGTAAGTTTTATTTGTTGTTGTATTTAAAATCAGAAGCTCAGAGTAACATGGTCACTTTCTCGTGTTAAAGGGAATTAGATTTCACCACAAAGACAGAATTGACCAGATCTTCTAAAAACTACACTGGCGACAGGTGAGTGAAATGTTTGTATAACTTTGTTTAAACGGCTCTCTTATGTACTTAGATTTTGGAGTGAGAAAACAAGCGAAACAGTTTCTGTCAGATGTTCTTATTCTTCTTGGAATAATGGTAAAAAATATATATATATTTTTTTTCTGATGTGTGATCCTCATATCCACTTCAGTCTAGACTCTAGACCAGAGGTGGGCAAACTAAGTGGACAAACTAAGGCCCGCGGGCCAAATACGACCCTCGAGATGATTTAGTCCGGCCCCTGACTTGTAGAGCACAAATTCCTGAGTATGTCAAAAAAAAAAGTAAGTCTCTAGCCCATTCCTGTGGGGAGTTATGATTTTTAAGGAAATAACCAGTGTGCTCATTCCAGCCATCAGGGGCCAACTTAGATTTAAAAAAGGTATCTTATCACCACAGAGTGTGGAGTGAATGAATAATGACTACAGTATAATGACTACGGTGTACTTTGAGAAACCTGTGAAACAGGTTTGTAAAGCGCAGTACAAGTGTAAGTTGTTATCATTTATTACAGTCCTGTCGGGCTTTTGACCAAATCAGCTCTATTTAAAAATCACAGTTCATAATTATTCATTTATTGGAAAAATATTTTCTCAATAGTATAGTTTACATTATATGTGGCCCACGACCCACCGTGGAAGCTGGATTTCGGCCCAATGAGTTTTGACACCCCTGTTTTAAATGGTGAACAGTATCAATATTTTCACTGACATGAAGAAGGATACTACATAACTGCTGCAATTTGTTGCACTTTTGTAATGTGTCATTACAGTCAAATTGAGAGTTGTACTTGTTTGAAATGCTCCAAACTGGTCCGGCCCTCCTGGCGAGTTCAAAAAACAATGTGGCCCTTGCATCAAAAAGTTTTCCCATACCTGCTCTAGACTCTAGACTCTTTATCGAGCTTAACACCAACAACAGTTAGAAATTGACATTTTGGAACTATGTTATGAATTGATTAGGTGAGGAAATTGTAATTGTTATTGCCATTGTTATTGCTATTGCTGTTGTGCTATTATCATCATTATTTTATCAGCCCAGGATTAATACCTAACAATCTATTATTCTTAGAATCAAACTTAATAGATTCAGACAGCGGTATTGCTATTGATGCTGATGGTAATATAAAGGAATTAAATTCTTAGAAGTAAAACATGCACATATCCATGTACTCATTCAACATAACCCATAGTACAGGGCAGACATGTGGGGGCGGGCAGCTCGAGGAAAGCCTCTTCTGGCAGCAGACTCCAAAATCTTGTCTCTTTTAATGCACAGCATAGGACACTGAACAAATGATGGTCCTGTTGCTCGGGGGCTGCTCCCCTCTGGCAGCAGGTCCAGTCACAGAAAAGGAAAAGTAGAGCCCCGACTCCTTTTTAACACACATCATTAAGATTAATCTTGTTATCATGAGCATCAATCGGTCTGCGAGTATTGTACCTTTCATGAATAAATGTGGAGTATATTATGTGTCATTCAAACACTTTGATACAGAGTAATGTTATATGGGCTGTAATGGTGATGGGAAATAACAGTAATACCAACATGGTAATAAGATGGGTATAGGAAACAAAATTATTCACTTGTTATAAAGTGTAACATACTGTGAATGTTGACTTAATGTAATGCATTGTTGCGTCTGTAAATATGTAACCAACTTAATTGTTAATTGTTTAGTAAGACAATAAGAACTAAGCAGTGTTATTGTTGCAACCACATTATCATTTAAGTATATGAACGGGGTGGGAATCAATAAGCTTGTCTTCTTCCCACTCCTTTTTGAGCTAGAATGTTATTTATGTTTTCTTTTTTTATATCTTTCTGGCTTTTGTGCCTGTGTTGTGTTGCTCGAAATAAAAAATCAATCAATCAATCAATCAATGTTAGACTGTTCCTCCAAACCTCAGGAAGTATTTATCTTCATCCATGGTTTTAGTTAAATCTACACACAGTTAGTCCCATGAGAAAAAAGGTTCATGTACTGTGCACTTGGGGTCATCAGGCAGGAAACCTAAAAATACAAGCACACTTTTTGACACAAAATAAGTTTTTAGAGTAATGTATTTTCTTTCTTTCACAGAAAAATTCAGCGTGAAAATGTTCCTGACCATAAGAAAATCCCTCCCATTAATTGTAAAGACTGTGGGTAAGTTTGGTGTTTCTCGAGTCCGTTGGGTTTACACATAAGCACGATGCGTTACGAATGGCATTTTTCTGTCATTCGTGACTTAACGCATCTTAATGGGATTCTTAACAGCGCATCAGCTCGTGACATTTGTGAGATTCGTGAAGAAAGTTTTTGTCTGTCAAAAAATCTTCCACGATGTCACGATTCAGCCTCTGTTCATAGAGTTCGCAACGGAGCGTGTCCTTTCGTGATGAGTAGTGGCGCTTCGTAATTCAGTGTGAGAGCATTCGTACAGCATTCATAGTGGAGAATCACCGTTTTCAAAATTGATAGAAACACACACTACGCCGAAAAGTAAAATTAATGCTCGTACCAGCACTATGCCAATGAAAAGTCACACAAAGTCAGCCAGTCCGCGCTTCAGGCCAGGGACAGCACCTGCCGCTGCCGCTCCTCAGGTGCTGAAGTTGTATCACCGGCTTTCTTCCTCCTGCGGCCGTACCTCCTGATGTTCGCGAGCCGGTTCCTGCCACACCTATTGCCACCCAACTGTTACATATTTGTGTAATTTGCGTCTGTGGAAAATAAAAAGATGAATGCATCTCCCACGCTGCCTTACGCACTGACTCAGACAACAACACGTGATTACAGTGGCTATAACATGGATAAGTGTTAAGGCTTATTTACAACTTTTGACATGTAAAACAAGCGGCGATTAGCGCAGTCCAGGTGAAGACAGGCCTGTTGTTGTGGATTATGCAAAAGAAGTTTTGCCAAATGGAGCTATGATCGACCAGACGAGTGAGAATCATAGATGATATCACTTCCACCTCATCTGACTTAATAAAAGTCAATAAGAGTTCTTTATACTGATGGCTTGAGAATGCTTAATGCTGTTCACAACTTGAGCTTGATCACAACACCATCGATGCCACCGACGCCACAGTCGAACTAAAAATATACAACATAAAAATACCATAAGGTAGAAATAAGGTGTAAAATAAAGACATACATTTGTATAAAACATATACAAACATACCTCGCTGGCTGATCCATAACCACAAGGCAGAAATGAGGTCTTAGAACTTTAGTAGTTTTTAAGCCGTAGCCTTGACACGCTATGCTGTGTGCATCACACTAAAAACGCCCCAGCGGAACCAACATAACAAAAAAACAGTTCCTACCTGCGAATATTCAAATAATGTCCTAATGACATGCACACATATGCTTAAAGAGGGGGTATTATGCTTTTTTCAATCACATAGCACCAGTCTATAGCATACTACAATGATGACATAACCTTCTGTTGGTCTGTATATGCAGTAAATTAAAATAACTGCCTTGAATAAAATTGCTCTCTCAAAATGACTGTACTGAACGTCTTGAAATAGGCCTCTGTCTCTTTAAAGAGTACCTAAACGGGCGTGCCAAAGCCTTTCCCCACCCACAAACAAAAGTCAAAAATTGCCGTGAAAGAGGCGGTCTCTGAAGTTTGGAGGTGAGTGTGTGGGCCTTTGCATTGGCACAATCACAGCAGACAGATTACGTGGGAGGGACTTGGTTATATACCACAGGTGCATGGGGCAGGACAATGGGCAGGACCTGATGACGATGTGTGGAGGCTGTGGACACGTCTCCAGCCAATCAGGAAATTCTAATTTAGTAGCAGAGTTTACCCTGAAGGGGGCCCAACCCATTCGTTTTCAGGCCAAAGTTAGGATTTTAGACATGTTTGCGCTATAATGTCAGAATAATGTCAGGGACCAGTGGACAACACTATGAGACACCCATTGAGACAGTTTATCAGTAAAAAAAACTTGATTTGGTGTTTAGTTACTCTTTAAGAAGCTTTCCGACACGCCCCCTTCAGCACACTGCTGTGGCATCTAAACAACACTACTGTGCGGGGAGGGGGCTCTGCTGAGCTGAGGAGCAGTGGTTGGTGGCTTGGCTGGTGACAAAAGGTCCAGAGGCGTCTCCAGGAAGTGGGGGCGTTCCTAGGAGGACTGAGGCATAGCTACACCTAAAATGGCTGCCGTCTAAGTTTTTACTGATTACTCAAAAATATGGGAATGAGCCAAGGCATCACTCCAGGCATGTGTTTAATGAGGGAATGACATAATAACATGATATAAAGCTTGATTTTAAATAATACCCCCCCTTTAAAGGGATACTTCGGGATTTTTGACATAGGGCCTCATTTCATAGTTATCCAGAACGTTGTTGATGTCTGGAGATATTTTTTTCTTAAATTCATGCAGTTCTTATATTTGAAGAGTCTAGTTGCGCTAGCCTAGAGCAAGGCTAAAGCAGTTCTATGGTAAACGCTAGCCCGCATTAAAAAACAGTCTGACTCACTCCACAGTGCACCTGAGGTAAATCACATATAACACCAGACTAACCATATAAATGTCTGTGTTAATAGAATAATTTTTTTAATAAAACTGACCTTGTATCACATGAATTACCGCATTTTGAGGGACTATTTTCTCGCAGATCACTCCGCCGCTGCCTTAGCTTACAGCCACGAAGCTGATGCCGCTCAAATATAAGTTATTTTAAACACAAAATGGTTAAAATTAACCTATCGACACAGACATTTATATCGCCAGACTGTTTTTTAATGCGGGTTAGCGTTTACCATAGAAATGCTTTAGCCTTGCTCTAGCCTAGCGCAACTAGACTCTTCAAATATAAGAACTGCATGAATTTAAGAAAAAAATATCTCCAGACATCAACAACACTCTGGATAACTAGGAAATGAGGCCCTATGTCAAAAATCCCGAAGTATCCCTTTAAGGCAAAATATAATACATAAAACAAAAGTATGGCAGTAAAAGATGAAGAGGTTAAGAGTTCTACGACAGATCCCCAGAAGATCGAGTGCACAGTGAGTGGAGTGTTTTTATGCTTATTCTGTGGAATAAGGTCTGGCTGACTCATTTGACATAAAGCGTGTGTGTTTATTGCTATTTGTCTTGATAGATTCAGCGTTTGCCCGTGTTACACAGTGACAGGAGTATATTACTTAGTTTGGGGTTGAACTGTTGGGACTGTGAAAAACTATTGCTATTCTACAGTATTGAGAATGAGGAGTTGACGTCACGGCACAGAGCCCCCCCTCCCCATCCCCCCCTCGCCACCATATTGGCTGCGCTCCGGCGGCAATACACATTGTTTACGTGTGTTGTTAACGCGGTAGTAGCGGAGGTTCTTGCACTGTTTTACCGCCTGGAAGTCACTGCTGCGTTAAAAACTGCTCCAATACCTCACACAACAGACATGGAAAACGTAGGAACAATGGGATACAGTTTTTTATGTTACAGAAATGGACACGGCATCAAGGAGCGCAAGTCTGACTGTTGGAAACGTTTGTGTACATTGAACCTCTCGTAACAATGTAGTGTTTACGAAACACGCACTTTATTACTTTGTCATTTTGGTCAAGAAGTGTCATTACATTGCATTTAGCGGACAACACACTAAAACGCATGTGAGGAAAGTTACTTTTGCCAGTACAACGCTGTTTTCACCAGCGGGAGGCTTGTAGATGGCCATGTCCTGCACCCACAGCAGAAAGTCTCATAACTTTCCAAAGACTTGTGGCTTTTAAACTCCAGCATCGTGTAGTAACTTACACCTATGTCCATGTATGTGCACGGAGGTAAATGGTCCAGGTCTCCGCTGCAGGGAGCTCGTGTGTTGATGTTTTGAATGTCCGCAAGCTTCTCCAAATACCGCTGTTTGCGCTTGGTATGAGCTTGTTCCTGTAAGGTCCCTTTTCTTTCGCCTTATCTCTTTGCATTGCTTAACTTTCTTTCTTTTTCATTGTCGTATTCGTAGATCCGTCTCTGTCTCGCCGAAAACGTAAATGCGCAAAATTTAAAGTGCTCTGGAATATGAGGAATGCGTGAAATTCTGGGAGCGTGCCCCCAATCCGCAGCCAATATGTCCGACAGGCTCAGAGCTAGAGGTGGGAGATATATCGTTTAGACGATAATATCGAAATTGTTGTCTGGACGATATGCAAAATTGGATATCGAGATATTTCATAATTTGTACAGTCCGACCCCCCAAACATGTTTTTTTTAATTTTATTTTCGGACTTTGTCGCGTTGTCCTTGTGGGTTACCGTAGCGCGCCAGCCGCCCCCTCCGCTGCGTAACACATTCAAAACAACAACATGGCAGCGTGGAGCGATTACAGAGATGAAGAATCTAATGATATGAATGAAGTTTGTCACTTGAGTCGCTCATATTTGCGAGGAAAGGGCTCAGGACAAGTTGTAGAACTGCCTTGCTAGCTAGCTAACTTTCCTAACTTTTAGCCTCGCGCTAACTAACAATGCGGTGAAGAAAACCACAATGCTAACGCGGTTAAAGGCTAATAATATCCTCCTCACCTGTTTTCTTCAGATCACGTAAGTTCCAGGACAAACGTGTCTCCCTCTCTGTCTCTTTCCCTCCTGTGTGTGTATCTGTGCGTCTCCCCCCCCCCCCCCCCGCGTGCATCGGGAGAGACGCGAAAAGGAGAAATAGGGAAAAACTGGATCCTTTGAAAAACGCGTTAATACTCACAGATCTATCCCAAGTCTCCTTACAATAAAACACAAGTAAACTGCCCAGAGGCAGGTGAACTTATAGGAGCATTTCACTGTGATTGAGATGAAGTTGCAAATATTGTAGCAAAATTATTTTATCTCATCTTCCGTGTTCTTCCCATTGACAGTATGGTTCTTCCAGATGAAGGTAGAGCTTTAGATGAATAAATAGAATAAAATAGCTTTAAATGAATTTGACCTACAGTATTGTCTAAAGGCTTTGATTTTGAAGTATTTTGTCAGGTGTAAATTATATCGCCAAATACATCGTTATTGTGATATTTCTTTTTCATACCGTGATATACATTTTTGTTCCCCCTGCCCTAATGTTTAAATTAATAATGTGTCATATCTTTATGTACTAGTAATTCTATACAATAATAGGTCAGATACAGAAAGTCAAAAGACCAACTGAACCTTCTTTGCCAGTTTTCACACATTTCTGTGAAGGATTGCAAAAATATCGTCTGAATATCGATATCGAGATATTGAAAAAAAATATAGAGATATTCATTTTTGTCAATATCGCCCACCCCTACTCAGAGCCCCCCCAAATCACCCCAACTCGGCACATGACTCCTCATTCTCAATATGGACAGGCCAGATGCTCAGTTTGTCTAACCCGATTTGGCAAGAGCCCAATGTGTCAGGTGAGAGCCTCCAACCCGGTGTGTGCGGCAGGCAGTTTGTCCACATTCGCCAGATTCTTGACAGATTTCTGACAGAACGCGACAATTCCAACGCAGCAGCACGCAGCAGCACGGGACGCATGTTCGTGACCGTGCGTAATAATTCGTGCCATTAATCGTAACACGTAGTAACAGGTCGCAACAGTTTGTGGCGGTCCGTGAAACCTCTACCCTGAATCATCAAATTCCACTCACATTCGTGATCCTCGGAATGTGGATTCGTGGCATTCGTGACTTGTCGTCGTTATGTGTAAACCCAGCATATGATTTGTAATTATTTGTTACTATTCACCATAGCAAACTCATCACTGAAGTTCTGAAGGATTTTTCCCTCCAATGGACAAAAAATGAGGAAAATCTCCAGAAACTCAGGTATCATTATGCATTTAATATTTAAATTGAGAAGTAGAAGCAGAAAAGTACAATACTACTGTTTTGAGCAAATAAATTCTGATTCATATTTTGCTATTGAGGAAATCTGACAGACAAAACATATAAGACTGTGACATAATTAGATGAGTAAGTAGATGAAAGAGACAATTATCAAAGGTAGTGTAGCATTTGCTTTTACTGTCAATGCAGTTCTTGTGGGGTCATGACATAATACATTTACTAAGCACAGTAAAGTGGAGCAAAAAGCAAGCAAGATGATATTTGCTTTTCTAAAAAAAACGGCAAAGGCCGCAGAGCAAATTTAGCGCATGGGTCCTGATGAATATGCAAAATTTGAGGCGGGTACAAGGCAAGGCAACTTTATTTATACCGCGCATTTACACAAGGCAACTCAATGCGCATGCAAATGATTTTGTTTAGCGAGCGCTGTCATAATTATCACCACTTTGTGAAGTAAAACTGCGCAATAAATTAGTATGTCATCAACAATGTCCCGTGCACCTACGCCTGTGGTTGAATATGTTTTTAGTTGTAATTGTTGCCATCCCATTTTCTGCACATTGTTGTGCAAGTGCTTAAGTGCTTCTTTTTATTATTCATGTCTGGTAATGGTTCACTGTAAATAACAATATTTATTCATCTTTGTAACTGTCATACACTGCCTTTTTATAATATTTTACGATTGAACCAGAAGCACAATTGTCACTTGACTTGCAAAAGCTAGTTTTATAAGCTAGGCCCATAGCCTCTCATTGAGAAGCTATGGTGCAGTTGTCGGGCTGTGGCCTAAGCCTTTGTACACCTGCAGGACGTGTAAGTGTCGTTTTATTTGTTCTATTTGTTAACTTAATCCAAAATCATTCTAAACTACCCTACTGTTTGTTCACAGGGGACCTATGTTTACCTAATGTTTGAGCTCAAAATTAACTTTAAAAAGACATCTGATTGCCCTGGTCATTTGGAGGGGGCAACATAATCACATACGTTTCTCTGTTTTAAGCAATAATTACACTTTTTGCCCAAGACAAATTTCCCCTTGGGGCAAGTTTGTTTGGTCGAGGGCCAATTTTCTTCATTTTCAAACGACCAAGAGCCGGACCCTCCAGTTGTAGGCCGAAGTAAAGCACCACTTTCTACAGATGAGGGTTGTACATCATGTATGGGTTAAATGGGTGTTTTACCAAGACATTTTACAGGAATTGATGGTATTTTTTTTTTATAATTCTAGAGTACTTTAACAGGCATTGGATCTCTGATAATAATAATATTCCTCAAAATCATCTATCAGAGGTTCTCTCTACAAGCCTACGGTTGCCCTGAAGTGCAAGTCACAAACACACCACTAAGACGCACAAACAAAGTGGAAACGCAAATGTTTGTGCGTTTCCAGTTTTGTTTGTGCATTTCCACTGTTGTTGTAGTAGTAGTAGTAGTAGTAGTAGTAGTAGTAGTAGTAGTAGTAGTAGTCAGTACTACGACTACTACTTACTGTGGAAACGCACAAACATTACTGAAAGCCAGGGCCGGATTTAAGTAAAATGGGCCCCGGGGCTAACGTTGTTTCAGGGCCCCCCATATACTGTATGTCTGTCTGTTCTCTCTACAATGAAAAGATAAATGAATGATTTTTATTTTATTTTTTAAACATGCATAAGTAACTTCTTAAACATAGTACTAGTTTAAAAAATGACATTTGTGGGGGGAAAAAAACATAATGACCCCAATTTGAGCTCTATGGCCCTCGTGGAAGAACCTGTTACTGCCAGACTGGTGGGGGGACATTTTTAAAAGGGGGTCTGGAGGTCCTCCCACAGAGATTTTTTTATTTTAATGGTGCAATTTGGTGCATTTTAACAGACCAATAGGTACATATTTTTTCCCTCTGTCAACTCAGTCCTGGTTTAGTCCTGGTTTAGTCTCCGGTACAAAGTCATCTGATTAAGCCTTCCACAAAAGTGGAAACGCACAAACAAAAGTGGAAACGCACAAACATTACTGAAAGTGCACACACAAAAGTGGAAACGCACAAACAAAAGTGGAAACGCACAAACAAAAGTGGAAACGCACAAACAAAAGTGGAAACGTACAAACAAATCCTGAAGCACGCAAACAACTTCCAAAACACAAAAGCAAGCAACCATTACGGACAGGACCTTCGTTCTTCACTGTGATTGGACAGATATAGCTACTTCCTGTTTTACTTCCTGCTTTTCCTGTTTGCTCACATGGGTCTGCTCCATGGATCTATTATAATTAACTGGTCTGCTCTATGAAGGTAAATTTGATAATAATACTACTGCTACTGCTACAATTATACTACTACAATTACTACTACTACTGCTGCTAGAAGTACAAATAGCAGCAGCTGTAGTAGTAGTAGTAGCAGTACTAATAGTAGCAGTAGTAGCTACTACTACTACTACTACTAGCTTACTACTACTGACTACTACTATGACTACTTACTACTACGACTAGTACTACTACTACTTACTACTACTACTACTACTACTACTACTTACTACTAATACTACTATGACTGCTACTACTACTTATTACGACTACTTACTACTATTACTAATACTACTATGACTGCTACTACTACTACTACTTATTACGACTACTTACTACTATTACTAATACTACTATGACTGCTACTACTACTACTACTTATTACGACTACTTACTACTACTTACTACTACTACTATGACTACTTACTACGACTACTTACTACTACTACTTCTACTACGACTATTACTTACTACTACTACTTACTACTTACTACTTACTACTATGACTACTACTACTTCTTACTACTACGACTACTACTACTTCCTATTCACTAGCAAGGACCATACCACAACAACAAAGTGCAATTAAAGAATTTAATTATGTTTAGAAGTGTAGAGTGAACTGGGCGAGACTGTGGGTGGGGGCTCCGTCTCGAATAAGACCATGGCTCTTCAGGACCCCCCTTGAACCAGGAGAATCAGCGCTGAAAATTAAACAGATGTAGAGGGAGCGAGTGTTGCCCCCTCGAAATGACCAGGGCACTCAGATGTCGTTTTCTTAAGTTTATTTTGAGCTCAAACATTGACGGGGTAAACATAGGTCCCCTGTGAACAAACAGTAAAAAAAAAGAAAAAGGTTTTAGGATTAAGTTTTACATGACCAGTATACAGAAACAGATAAAACAAAACTTACACGTCCCACAGGTGTACAAAGGCTTAGGCCACGGCCGACTACTGCGCCACAGCTCCTACCATGAGAGAGGCTATGGACCTGGCTTTTTAAAGTAATCTGGGCAAGTCACGTGACATAGTGCTTCCGGTTCAACACATAAAAACGGCAGTGTTTTACATTTGCAAAAGATGAATAAATATTGTTATATACAGTGAACCTTTACCAAACATGAATAATAAAAAGCGCTTCAGCACTTGTGCAAAAAGCAGTGCAAAAAATGGGATGGCAACACGAGGGTGGGGTCGACAAACATTAACTCCATCTATTACTACTTCTTCTACGACTACTACTACTACTGCTGCAACTACTACTTACTACTTCTACTTACTATGACTATTACTACTATGACTACTACTACTTACTACGACTACTTACTACGACTACTTACTACTACTACTACTACTATGATTACTTACTACTACTTACTTTGACTAGTTACCAGAGGTGGGAGACTCGAGTCACATGACTTGACTCGAGTCAGACTCGAGTCGCAATTTTCAGGACTTGAGACTTACTTGACCAAAGTTGTAAAAAGACTTGACTGTTTGTGACTTGAGACATAACTTGGACTTGAGGCCAATGACTCTCAATAACATGCTGTGACTTTATAGTTATTATTTATTTGAGTGAAACTGTTGAAAGAACAGGATTCATTGCGTAAAAGCGGCGCATCTATGTTTACATAATGGTAATTAGTCACATGCTTTTTCGGCTTCCAGACGGAGCGCGTCAAATCAGTACAGCGCGAAAAGGCAGGAAATACAATGTGTTTCTTTGGATGCATTAAAAGTTGTCTACAGTGAGTCAAGAGGCGAAGATTCATAGACATTTATAAAGGACAGGAAAACGTTCAAACAATGGACTGAAGCTACGGTGCAGACAAGCAGCCTCACGAAGAGCTGGATTAATGACAGAAATCTTGGGGGCTTTTCGGTGTTTTAAAGCGTTCTCACGAACGTTATAGCATTTAGAGGCTATTTTCCGCAGCCACACAGAGCCCAGTGACAGCGGGACTGAAGGCTGCACGGAATCTACTTTGAGCAGGGGAGAATCCAAGCATACAGGCTGGGGCATTACAGGGGAATCACTGACAGAAAAACTGCCAGAAACTAACAAAAATAAAAATATTATTCTATATTTATCTGTCAGATTGCAGGGAAAAGCAGCTCATGTTTAAAAGACTCTGTTTCCATTTTGTTTTAAGGAGCCCTCCTGTGCCCCCCTGGGCTGTCCCAGTAATTTTGTACATAGACTGGAGCATTTAAAATATATGTATTTTAAATTTTGAGGCAATTTGAATATTAATTAGACTTTAAATCCAAACCCATTCGTTTCTTAACATGGTGGAGGGGTTTGAGCACCTGAATGATCCTGGGAGCTCTGTTGTCAGGGGCTTCGTGTCCCTGGTAGGGTCTCCCATGGGAAACAGGTCCTAGGTGACGGATCAGACAGAGAGCGGTTCAGAAGCCCCTTATGAGAGACCAACAGGCCTGGGTTAGAACCATGAGGCCGTCCTCCCGTGGACCCACCACCTGCAGGAGGAGCCATAGGGGCTGGTGCAATGTGATTTAAGCAGCTCCAACAGTTGCCCCCACGACCCGGCAACGGACAAGTGGAAGAAAATGGATGGATGGATGATTTTAGCCTAAATTTTCAAAATCGCAAAATCTTGAGAAAGCACTTCATATTTTCAAGTAGATTTAACACATTTTGAAAAGAAGAATTAGGCTCAACGCTGACGTTTGCAACTTGAGGTGACTTGCCGGCTAAAGAAAGACTTGACATGACCACATAACAAATTGACTTGGACTTGCTTGGGACTTGCATTTAGTGACTTACTCCCACCTCTGTTACTTACTACTACTACTACTACTACTACTACTACTACTGCTTACTACTACTTACTACTATGACTACTACCTACTACTGCTACTACTACTGCTACTACTACTACTACTGCTTACTACTACTTCTACTACTTACTACTATGACTACTACCTACTACTGCTACTACTACTGCTACTACTACTACTACTACTACTAACTACTTCTACTACTTACTACTATTACTACTACTATGACTACTGCTACTACTACCTACTACTTCTACTACTTACTACTATTACTACTACTATGACTACTACTACTACTACTTCCTACTATTACTACTACTACTACTACTACTACTACTACTACTACTACTACTACTTCCTACTATTACTACTACTTGTATGTATTGATAAAGTAGTAAGATAAAGTTCAAAGTGAGGGCCAGTAAATAAGAGCTGCATTTCAGCCATAGTCTGGACACCCTTGGACAAACTGAATGAAGGGCATTACTCATCTTCAAACTGTTGAGGCTTTACTCAGTGGTACTATGGACTCTGTTTTATGGAGATTCTTTTTTCACAGATCTTCACTCATCACCAACTGTAATGGTTCCCAAAAAGCTTTTGTGACCCAGACCAACTCTCCTTTGAAAACAACGATTGTGTACGACATGGATAAGCAGACTTACACCGTCACTGAAGACCTTTTCAGCAATTTCCCAAAAGTGATTGGTTACAAACTCTCAGTTGCTGCTCCCATTGTGAACTGTTACACCTGCACCACATGATGTTTTGTGTTGAAGCAAAAACGACCTAATCTGGAAACATTGCAAATGCATTTAAAGTTGTTGTTGAATATGTGCTGTAATCATTTTGTGGTGCTTCTAGGATGTGCCATTTTCAGATAAAATACTGGACACCTGTGCTGTTGTTGGAAGTGGGGGATTCTGACCAATAGCAGCTGTGGAGCGGCCATAGACTCAGCGCAGTTTGTGATCAGGTGAGCACTGTTCAAAATTATGTTTGTCTTTAGTATAGGCTAGTTATATAGTTGTACTTTTTATGTGAGTAATATATTTTATAATTGAAGCACTGTTAATTGAGTAACTTTTAATGCAGAGCACTATCCCTGCCTCTTCTCCAAGAAGAAGAACTCAAATCACATTGGCTTTGTTTATCCTACTGAGTGTGTTCACAAAAGCTGCAGGGTAGAGCACATAAAATGAATGTTTAAATAGGGATGGCACAAATGGTTGCATCTTATAAACCAAATGCTCTATTTTTAGGCCTATAAACCTTGGTAAACATTATTTTATTCCTTATCAGGAGTAAAAGTAACAAATAAAACAGTAAAAAGGAAAATAAATGTCTTTCATCTGAAACATGTATCTAGACTTTCTATCATTATATCTCTGTTATTACACATTTTTCTATTTACAATGAATTTGTCGTCTCCCATCTGGTTTTCTGTTACCACAATGACGTGTTGTTCCTGCTTAGATGTAACCTTCCTCCTTTGGGAAATGGCTACAGCAAAGACGTCGGCAAAAAGACTGACCTTGTGACAGCAAATCCCTCCATCATTAAGAATAAGTAAGTAAGACATTTGCTTCAATCATTGCTCTTACAGAGCATGTTTAAAAGGGAAAAGAGACGGTATTTTCGCTGTAAACTTTGCAGAGCCACAATGAGCCTCCACAGTTCTCCCTCCCAAGCCCCAAGTACATTACAAAACATATTAAAAAACATATTGAAAAACAGCATATCAGTTTTCTATTTCATTCAGACCAAATCTTTGATGTCTAGCAAGAATTATATTTGCACAGATCAAATAAAAATACATCAAATATCATACAACAAAAGTGTGTCTTTTGTTACATGAGCCCCAGCTGTGTGTGTGGAGAGAGCAGAGGAGAGAAAGCGGTTAGAAAAAAGCAACTGAAACTCCCAACAATAAAAAGTGCGTGTAGGACTTAATTCCAAATGTAGCGAATTACAAATTACAAATACAAGTAAAAGTACAGGCCGAAAAATGTACTCAAAAAAGTACAATTACCCAAAAAGTGTACTCAATTACAGTAACGTGCGTACCAAAGTATATACCTGACATATTACAGCCATATGAACCACCTCGGGCCCCGAGAACCTCAGGGAGGGTCTTCTGGTGATCTTCAGATTCATGTAGCAAAGGTCTGGAACAGTCTCTGTGACGATGTGAGACAGACCTCAACTCTGACTATGTTTAAGTCCAGGCAGAAAACATTGTTATTTACTGCTGCCTATGGCAATTGAACATATTTTCACAAATAATAATATAATCATATATGTAGATATATATGTGTATATTTTTCTTAGGTAATTGTATCAATTGATTTGCTTGTATTGTATTTTCATTATATTGTTGTGTGTTTGGTGTTGTTGTGAGGCACCCATGTCTTTGACATGAAATGTGCTGTAGCCTATAAATAAACTGGCCTTGCCTATTTGTATAGCGCTTTGCACATGACACAAGTCACACAAGTCGTTTCACATAGTGTCGGAGATTTGTTCATCATTCACTCCTCACACAGTGGTGGTAAGGTAGTTTCAGTTTCCCCAGTTTTGCTGTTGTGACTGCACACATCTGCACCAACGGTCCCTCTGACAACCACCATTCATTCACGCACACACACACACACAGTGTTGGGAAGAATACTTTCAAATTGTATATACTGTACGTAGTTACTGAATACTGAATACTTGCCTCATAATGTATTGTGTAACGTATTCCGTTACTTTGTCTAATCAGAATACTGAATACTTGGAATACTTTTAGAATACTTTCACATTGATTGTCATTATATTTATTTATTATATTACCAAAATAAGGACTATAATTGTTGGAACACCTGTTATAAACCCACTTACTATTAATAAGGGACTCCTAAACTCTTGGCAAATGCACAGGAGCAGCAGACACAGCATCATGTGACACACATGTGCAGTGTTTGTATGAACTGTGGCATAAGGTTTCAAATTTTTATTTTATTTTAGGAGTAAAAACAAGTAAACATTAAAAGTTCTTTCTTAATAAAGTTGTGCATTACGAAGCTAAAATTGAATGATTGATACTGGGATGTATTCCCTTGATATTTGCAAAGTAACTATATTCTATATACTCTCAAATGAAAGTGTAACTTTACCAGAATACAGTTACTCAAAATGAATACTCTAAATACGCATTCTAAATACATGTTACTAGTTACTCCCCAACACTGCACACACATCATTCATCCCTATTGTAAATGTTAGTGGAAGGGGAAACCAGAGTACCTGCGGAAACCTACACAGACACAGGGAGAACATGCAAACTCCACACAGAAAGGCTCCACCCAGGGATCGATCCCGGGAGCTTCTCGCTGTGAAGGGCCACCCATTACTTTACACCTTTTTGGCAGGTTTAACGTCCCCAGGAGGACATATTATAGCGAGCGTTCCGGAGTCATGCCTAGCCATTCTTGCCCCTTGGTTTCAATACAGTTGAAACATATTCTCCTTAATCCCTGTTGAATAAATGTGTTCATGCGGACAATAACTTTCACTTAACCTCTCCATCTTTCCCCCAGATTTGGTTCTCTAACTGGACGGCGCCGTGCGTTCGTGGATTATGTCAGTATCTATGGAGACGCATTTCTGTTTCTGCCCGGCTTTACCACTTCGTTCGGCACTACGATGAGCATGAATGCCCTTTACACTCTGGAGGACTTCAGGAGCTCAGTGAAGGCTGTCTTCATGAACCCGGACTACCTCAGGAGTCTGGACAAATACTGGCGAGCGCAGGGCGTAAAGCCTGGCTCGAGACTGAGCACTGGTTTCATGATGCTCAGCTTAGCTTTGGAAATATGCAACAATGTGGATGTGTATGGCTTCTGGCCCTTTGATAATCACCCCTATGGATTTCAGTCACTCACACATCACTACTATGATAACTATAAGCCAGATAGAAATCCTCATGCCATGCCGGCTGAGTTTGCCCATCTAATAAAGCTGCACAATCAGGGGGTGCTCAAGCTTCACGTGGGAGAGTGTCCTCAGTAATAATACCAGAATTTCATTTTTTTTTAAATTTCATATGTTTTGTCTGTATATCAACACAGAATCAGATAACTGCAGGGATAAGGTCTCCTTTAAATAATGCTCAGCGAGTCTGGTAACAACAATGAGCTGAAGCAGAAGTAGTAGCAACATATGTATATAATTTAAATAATTAGAAAGTTTCATCCAAAAACACAATTTAAACAAACACCAATAAACATTTACCATCCATTCATTTTCTTCCGTTTTAACCGGGGCCAGGTCGTGGAGGCAAACCACCTCCAGCTGTTCTGGGGGACCCCGAGGCGACACCATATATCTGGATAACTAGGAAATATCAAAAATCCTTAATATCCCTTTAATGATTTTAGATATCCCTAGTTCGCAGCTGAGGACCAGAGGAAACCGGGCTTTTGCCGTAGCGGGCCATAGAATGCTCTTCTCTAAATATTAGGACAGTCCAGTCTTTGAACACTAAGTCTTCATTAAAATGTAATTTGTCTGTGCTGGCTTTCAACACAAGCTGAGCAGAACCTTCTTATATTTCAATGTTCTATTTCTATGTTTCTATGAATGCTACTGATTTCCGCTTTTACTGCTTATGTACATCGGTTTTGGCAGCACTGGTTGTTTTCAATGTGTTTTGTAAATAAACTTGACTTGACATCAGTGGAAAAATAAACTAAATTAAAATACCCTTGATTCAGGTCAAAAGAGATTTGAGCAGATAATACAGTAAAAAATAATGTCACTTAACTGAGTCAGTGCAACAGGTGCACAACAAACTCGCATCTCTGTTTATCCTTAATGAGAGCCAAGTTTTTGACTGGGAATCACTCACTACATTTGTGTATGTGTCTTCACTGGCCACAAGATGTCCCTAAAATACTTCAGAATGGACGACTCAGTTTTCTGTTATTGCTCTATTATGTATAAGTGTTTGGACAAGAATGGTATATAGTCTGTAATGGGGACAACTCAGTTACTTTTACTCAAGCACATGCACTTAAGGAACTCTTTGAAGTGTCTGTCTGGGCTTTTTGGAGTAGTTTTATATCAGATAAACACCATAAGATAAATCCGTTTTTTCATCAAGTACCTTTTTTTTTTAAAGTGGTCTGATATTTCCAAAGAATATGTCAGAAGAATTAGATAAAATAAACAACTTTAAAGAAATGATCCAAGAAAAATTAAATGTAGTTAAGACAAAACTTCATCTGTCAACATGGCGCTTATAGGGATTAATTCACAATGGGAAGAGTAACCGAATAATTTAAAAATATGAATATAGATAGATACATTCAAACAAAAGAGAGAAAAAAGAGAAAACATTCAAAATATGGTGCAGTAATTTGTATTTACATTGGGAGGAAAAAGTATGTGAACCCTTTGGAATGTCTCCTGTGAATGTTTACACGTTATGGCCAATAAAAATATGACAACATGTAATTGTTTGGGAGGTATTAGTTTAAGTAGACATTGTTTACTCATTCTTGTGATTTTGATAAAAGATCAGACCACATTTTATGACCAATTTAGGCATAAATATACACTGTAGGGCTGAACCAACTAATCGATTAATCGACGACTAATCGAATATTGAAATAGTCGACAACTATTTTTGTAATCGATTAATTGTTTTCTGGTTCACACAGACTCAAATTGAGCAAAAATGACATGAAAATGTAGTATTTTTGATGAAAACCTACTTTGTTTTTATAGTTAGGGTCTGTAGTGTTTTGTACATTGTAAATTTCATGAATATCTGTCTGTGTCTCATCCAATCAGAAAGCAGAATTAGCACCAAGAGCCTCCAACAAACTTTTACTTTAAGTTTACGCCATCAATACGTCCTCAAGTGGTGCCACTGTAGCTTTTTGTAATAAAAAAAAATAAAAATAAAAAAAACAATTCCTACCCAATTCACAGCCAAGCGATTAATCGTAAAAATAATCGATTAATCGTTAGTTGCAGCCCTAATACGCTGTAAGAAATTCCACATGGGTTCACATGCTTTTCCCTCCCACTGTACATTGTTTACTTTGTTATTTTACCTCAATTCACAAATGTAGGCTGTTAGAGTGATGTAAAATACAAAACCAGTAATTCTTTTTATGTATTGAAATGATCCGGGACCCTCCAGCCCAGTGCTCATGACCTCCACAGCCTTAAGTGACCCATAGACGGAAGCAACATCCGGGCACTTTTGCTTTGGCACTTTTGCCAGTTTGACTCACAAACGCATCAGTTCACTGTCAGAAGACGGTCGATACCTATTTTACTTTTAATGGAATAAATAAGAGTACATTTATCGATCGCTACTTTCTCCTCATGCCCTTTGAGACTTCTTTAAATCAGTAAATATTCAGCCTGATTAAACGTGCTCAGCATTAGGCCTAATTAATGATTCCCAAGCTGCATACATTTTATTTGATAACAATATAAAAGGGACAGAATAAATCGTAGATGTTGCTCTCATCCATGGCAGCTTGATCCCAAAATAAATTTCCCTTTGAGCCAATAAAGATGAACCTTGTACCTCATAAAACACAAATGGTCAATAAAGATTAGATAAGACTCGTTTAACCGTTGTTTCAAGTGTAACTTTGGAGTCTCTTAGAATCATTACTGATATTTCAGTCTGAAAGACATGCATTAAAAGTAATACAATCAGTATTTTGATTTAAAAGATAATCAAATAACCTAAATGTTGTGTCTGAAAGTGGCGGCGCTTAAAAACAGCTCCTTCATAGAGAGGACAGAGACTTTAGGCAGAGAAGAGCCGGCTGAGCATGTTAACACACAAAATAAAATATCAGACAGACAAAACACAACTATACTGTTCTAATGAGAGACACATGGTTTTATTGGCACTATTTTTTCCATTTTGATGATAAATTGAACACAACCCCCCCCCCCCCCCCCCAAAAAAAAAACATGGAAATTATTTTGTTATTTTAATAATGTTTAACAATAATGTGTCATGTTTTCAATTAAAATAGCAAGAATACATGGTAATTATTACTTTGAAGTGAAAGTGAGTTATTTTATTAAGCTCGTTGCCTCAGCCCTTCTCATTCACTTACGAGCCTGAAGAGCACTTAATTGATTTGTAAGTTTGTTTGCTATTTCTTTAGCATTAACTTGGTGATCCAGTGAGCTCAATGCCTCTCCTCTTCTAGTCAACAGTGTAATTATTGTTTTGATGTTCTCTTGAAATCATCACACAAACCCCAGCACTTTCTCATAAACCACATTTTCCTGTTATGGATGCCATTTTAAGGACTTGATCATTAAAAGATAGACTATTTGTTTTGAACATTTCTCACATTTAATCACTTTTTGTCATGCAAAGAACAGGAGCGAGATGCACCAGGACGGGCTTTTGACACAAAACATGGACAGTGTTGTGGAATAACAGCATTCTGTCTATCTTCACATAATAGTAACAATGATTTTTTTTTTTTTAAAGAGTATGTGGTTTATATATTTCTAGGACAGTGATTGTAGTTTCCCACGTTGGACAGAAAAAGGTTTACCAAAGGCGCACTCAGTTGCGTTAAAAGATGCCAAGTGTGCGGCTGAGAAGGGGTCTAACCGTCATTCCGACACCCGCCAATCCGACACACCGTCATTCCGACACTTTTTGGTACCGCTATTCCGACAATCGTTTTGAGCGTATCTGTTTGCCCTCGGCTTTTGTCCCGTATTTCATGAGAATAGCTGATAATGATGGAGGCTTATTAACGATCCTCATGGCGCTAGAGGAGTCAGCTCAGCGTCTCCTTCCCTGTTCATCCCCGCTCTGAGAGTCCCTGCTGTCGGCCCATCTATGCGCATTTCTCAGTCCCTCTACAGTGGCTCGTGCCGTGAGATGGTTTTGGGCAAAGGCAGTGACAGGTGCGGGCTAGTCTGTATTTTACAACACAGCGCTGAAGTTCGACGTGTGCGTTTTACACTCAGACACTGGAGCTGTCGCTCAAGGCTTTAAAGAGACTGAAAAGTGGATGCTCCCGCTCACAGCGCTGACCGAGCCACGCGCTCCCCTTCGTTCAAAACATTGTCCAAAACAAGTCCTTCTCCACGAAGCCGCGCGCATGGTGTGTACAGTATGTGGGGCACTGAGCTTTTACGCATAATGGACACGCATATGACGCGCCCCACGGACAGCGCTCCAGATAACCTGGAGCCCATCATTAGACTCGCATTTACAGAAATATATGTCAGTTGTTTTTGTTGTAAAATGTGATTGTGCTTTTACCTTTTTTCAGATATTAATTATTTTTATTCTATTCAGGGCGCGTGAGTCATTGTGCATTGTGCACTTTATGCGCCACTCATAATTAAACTGTCCCTCTCAAACTTAGCATTTTTATTTGAACTTTAATTTGATGCATTTCTGATTTGGACTAAAAACGAAAAAATAAATAAACTAATAATATTAACCTAAACAAAAATGATCAAAGGCATGTAGCCTTCGATCCATGGTTATTCTGTCTCAAAGTACATTTGGAAAAACACAACTTATGGTTGTTTAATTGTGTTTCCCGCAATTGGAATCAATAGAAAACATTGAAACGTGTAAAAATTGTGTGTCCGTGAGGGCAAACCTAAGAAAAGATGAACAAAGCAATTAGCAATTCAATACATTCTCTCACAACCTTTACCAACACCCCCACATCAGGTGACACCTTTTTCCAGGCTCCCCCAAAAGTCGTTCTCTAAACAATAGTGGTGCTTGCATTTACACTTACCCATTCAAGAATGACACCAGTCCCTTTGGGCTTCAATTGCACATGAAAAGGAGGGCTTCCATTGCATAGTGTCCACAGAATAGGATCTCTGAACTGACAAAACTGTACAGGCAACTGCTTGTACCTTTAAAAAGTAAAACAGGAAATGAGAGGCTGGCATAAGATAGTAGCTATAGGTCATAGAGATTCATATACCTTGCAAGAGAGAGCAAGTTGTCAAAATAGCAGATGCTCGCTTTCTTTCCTATGAGGTCCTCTACAGTCTCAACCTTGTGTCTTACAGGAATGTGTTGGTCTTCCTCAGGAACTAGGGGCACCTCCTCTACATCCAGCACAGCCTCATCTATGTGTATTGCTTGTCAATTTCTGCTCTTGAAGCTCCAGTAGATCTGTTACAATAACATTGAGGAGTCAGTGTCATTAAACAGCTTTATATATTTTGTGACAAGAGGAAAATTACGATAAGTAATTTATGAACAGCACATACCGTAGATAGAGGAAAGGAAAGGAAAGGAACATAATCCTCATCAGAGTCGTCATCTTCCCAGCAAACAGCTTCCTCCATCTCAATCCTACACAGAAAAAGACATATTGGTCTTGAATTGCACGCTTTATAAATACAAAAAGGAAAAGGGTAATTTGCATACAATGTAAAGCACTTACATACTATTCTGCAAATCATTAGCAGCCTCTAGGTCGTCATCATGTTTTTCAGAAATTGCCAACGAGTGCATACTGCAAAAAAGAATAAGAATAGACAAACATGAGTATATTCTTCTCCCAAAATGATTGCTTATTATGTAATGGACTCACCTTGATTCAAGCACGTCAACTTTTTCACTTCACACATCAACTCCTCTACACCTGAAAGGACCATTTCTTTATCCCTACAAAAGTAGAAAAGAATGTTGAACTGTAATATCACTGGAGCTCTGGTTTGTCTTTATAGTTTTATTAGTTTCACATGTACAATGTAGGAGCACTGGCAATCTGCTTGTGCAGGTGCAAAGCATCATTCTTTTTATCAATAGCATTGTCATCAGTGAGCCATGTATAGTGTCTTATAATTATACCTCTTTGAATGAATATTTTGATTTGTACCACAAACTGTCTACAGTTGAAACATAGTGCAAACCTGTCATGATCCGAAGAGTCTGTAAGACTCGATACTGGTGGTCCAGGAGGTTTTGCTGTGCTCTCTCCTTTATATGACCGCGGTAATGTGGACCGCACAGGAAAAGCTGTTCGCGTTGTATCTGTTCCTTACGGTAATACCACAACACACTATCGAAAACTTTTTCCTCCTCTCACAAGAACACTTGGGGCTCGAGCACCCAGGAAAACTTTCCCTAATAATAAAAATAGAGAAAATAGGGGTAAGATATAACGTGTAAAGCACAAAAGCCGTCAACAGCTTCTCTTCGAACATGAAGTCATAAAACCTACGTGTGGTTACACAGCTCTAGACGTTTAGCTCTTTGGCAGAGCGCACGGCCTCACACTCTGCGCATATGACAAACTGTAAACTTTTCACACTTTTTTTGCTGATGGAATGGCACGTACTACGTGTTATGTCGGTTATGTCTTGCAACATGTCACGTAGCAAGACATAACCGGTAGCAAAAGCCTGAGCTCCATGAGTATATTAGCGCCTGTAGCCGTAAAGCAAATCGTTCTTCCAAGTCACGTGACCTGGTAAACGACGGCGCGTGTTCTCCAAACTTACATGGGCGGTATTTCAAGAGGGCAGCCCCGCTCGGAGCATTGATAGTGTCAAGCGCTGTATATTGGCCCAAGGAATCATTTAAAATAACTCATATGTGTCAACTCTTTAGGTCACAAAGTCCGCGGTGTGCCTTTAGGACTCGATCATTCGAAGATAGACTATTTTGTTTTGAACATTTCATCACTTTTTGCCATACAAAGAACAAGAGCGAGATGCACCAGGAAGAGCTTCTGACACAAAACATGGACAGTGTTGTGGAATAAATATCAGCATATACAGTAAATGCAAATTCTTGTTTGATCATCAAATGAGATAAGTGTTAGAATGAGGTGGCGTTAGGACGACACTGGAGCTAAACTATGAAGACACACGTTTTTTCAAGACGATCGTTGGACATTTTATATTTGATTATATTTTTTGGGGCTTTGTTGACTGTGATCTTGGTGCGATTACGGCAGAAGTAAGTTTGTTGTTGTATTTGAAATCAAAAGCTCAGAGTAACGTGGTCACTTTCTCATGTTAAAGGGAACTAGATTTCACCACAAAGACAGAATTGACCAGAGCTTCTAAAAACTACACTGACGACAGGTGAGTGAAAGTTTTGTATAACTTTGTTTAAACGGCTCTCTTATGTACTTAGATTTTGGAGTGAGAAAACAAGCGAGAAAACAGTTTCTGTCAGATTGTGTCGTGTATATATATATATATATATATATATATATATATATATATATATATATATATATATATATGCAGTGCCTTGCGAAAGTACTAATACACCTTGAACTTTTGCACATTTTGTCATGTTTGCAACCCTAAACGTAAAGATTTTATTTTGAATTTTTTACTGAACGTTCACACACAAGTAACAGACAACTGTGAAGTGAAAGCAAAATGATACATGATTCTGTTACTTTACAAAAAATAGAAGTGTGGGCCATGCTTAAGTATTCATACAGCATTTTCCGAGTGCATTAAATTGCCTTTATAACATTCCTAATGACTGCAGAAAGTTCACACCTTGCCCTAACCATTAAATAGAGGCCACCTGTGCATAATCTACTCTCAGTATAATTCCAGCTGTTCTGTGAGGGCCTCAGAGCTATGGTCAGAGTGTATTGGTCACTAAACAACATCATGAAGGCCAAGGAGCACACCAGAGAGGTCAGGGATAAAGCTGTGGAGAAGTTTAAAGCAGTGTTAAGTTATACAGAGATTTCCCAAGATTTGAACATCTCACGGAGCACTGTTCAATCAATCATTCAGAAATGGAAAGAGTATAGCACCACTGTGAACTTACCAAGACACGGCCGTCCACCTAAACTAACAGACCGAACAAGGAGAGCACTGGTCAGAAATGCAACCAAGTGCCCCAAGATAACTCTGGAGGAGCTGCGACGTACTGCCGCTGAGCTGGGGGAATCTGTACATGGGACAACTATAAGTCGTACTCTACACAAATCTGGCCTTCATGGACGAGTGACAAGAAGAAAGCCATTATTGAAAGGAGGCCATAAGAAATCCTGTTTGAAGTTTGCTAGAAGTCATATGGAGGACACAGCTACCATGTGGAGGAAGGTGCTTTGGTCAGATGAGACAAAAATGTAACTTTTTGGCCCAAATGCAAAATGTTATGTATGGCGCAAACCTAACACTTTTCATCGTCCTGAGTGCACCATCCCCAGTGTCAAATATGGTGGGGGGAGCATCATGCTATGGGGCTGCTTTTCCTCAGCGGGGACTGGGAAGATTGTAAGAATAGTTGGGAAGATGGATGGAGCCAAATACAGAGACATTTTGGAGCAAAACCTGCTGGAGTCAGCAAGAGAATTGAGGCTGGGGCGGAGATTCACCTTCCAGCAGGACAATGACCCTAAACACAAAGCTAAATCTACAATGGAATGGTTTAAAAACAAACATATTAATGTGTTAGAATGGCCCAGTCAAAGTCCTGACCTAAATCCTATTGAAAATCTGTGGAAAGACCTGAAAACTGCTGTTCACAAACGCTCTCCTTCTAATTTGACAGAGCTTGAGTTTTTTTGTAAAGAGGAATGGGCTAAAGTGTCAGTCTCTAGATGTGCAAATCCTGTACAGTCATACCCCAGAAGACTTGCTGCTGTTATTGCAGCAAAAGGGGGTTCCACAAAGTATTAAGTCATGCTGTATGAATATTTATGCACGTCCGACTTTTCACTTTTCAATTTTTTGAAAAGTAACAGAATCATGTATCATTTTGCTTTCACTTCACAGTTGTCTGTTACTTGTGTGTGAACTTTCAGTAAAAAAAATTCAAAATAAAATCTTTATGTTTAGGGTTGTAAATATGACAAAAAGTGCAAAAGTTCAAGGTGTATTAGTACTTTCGCAAGGCACTGTATGTATGTATATATATATATATATATATATATATATATATATTTGTTGTTTTCTGATGTGTGATCCTCATATCCACTTCAGTCTAGAGCCTTATAGAGCTTAACTCCAACAACAGAGTCTATAATTGACATTTTTGAGCTTTGATATAATGTTCCTCCAAACCTCAGGAAGTATTTATCTTCATCCATGTAGTTTTAGTTAAATCCACACACAGTTAGTCACATGAGGAAAAAAAGTTCATGTACTGTGCACTTGGAGTCATCAGGCAGGAAACCTAAAAATACACACATACTTTTCTGACACAAAATAAGTTTTAGAGTAAAGTATTTTCTTTCTTTCACAGAAAAATTCAGTGTGAAAATGTTCCTGACCATAAGAAAATCCCTCCCATTAATTGTAAAGACTGTGGGTAAGTTTGGTGTTTCTCGGGTCCGCTATGATTTGTAATTATTTGTTACTATTCACCATAGCAAACTCATCACTGAAGTTCTGAAGGATTTTTCCCTCCAATGGACAAAAAATGAGGAAAATCACCAGAAAATCAGGTATCATTGTTCATTTAATATTTATATTGAGAAGTAGTAAAAGTACAGTACTTAAAAAAATACTGCTGTTTTGAGCAAATAAATTCTGATTCATATTTTGCTATTGAGGAAATCTGACAGACAAAACATATAAGACTGTGACATAATTAGATGAGTAAGTAGATGAAAGAGACAATTATCAAAGGAAGTGTAGCATTGCTTTTACTGTCAATGCAGTTCTTGTGGGGTCTATCTTGACATAATACATCGGGATCATTAAAGGGCGTGTCACAATTGGCGCATTGACCGCAGTGACTTTGTCCCTTTGTTCTGCGGCAAAATTGAAATTGCCATCGCAAAGATCACAAAGTAGACTTTTAAGAAATCGCAGTCACAGTCACAGTCACAATAGAGTACGGGCTACGACTGGATGCGGGTGATTTGGATAGTGTCCAAATGCGAGTGGCGCAAGGAAGAAAGCGAATGGTGAGCAGCTGGGGAGAGGCTGGTGAGTGAGTGTTTCACGGGCCACAGACATTGATTGCGGACAGTGGTGCGGACTAGAGTGCTGCAACCGGCTCGGACAAATAGAACTTATTTTCGGGCTCGGGTCCGACTCGGACACATCAGCTCATTAAAACAAATCAAACTGGTGTAAAATTAAAATGGGCCTGTTTATTTGACGTGACTTAGCGTTTGTTTTTGTGTGGAAAAAATCAAATAAACTGGGCCCGCGGCCCACGATGTTGCCGCCCCATACATGGCTGGGGGCATTAGTGCACCCGTGCTTTTGGGCACCAAAGCTCAGCAAGACCCTGAGCTCAGGCCCTGCTCCGGGGAAGTGACCAGCTTCTGTCTGACTTAAGGGCAGGAGCGCTCTGTGGAGCTTGCTGAACTCTTAGACACGAAGTGAACGTGACAGACAGTCCAGTACTGTCTGAAATGGTTAACTCTGTGGCGGTGCAGAACGCAGCGCGCCATGTGCCATGGCAACATTACGCGCTGCGTAACCTCACTTCAAAGGCCTTTCTCAAACCGTGCAGCGCTTTAAACACATGATTTATCCATTTATCAAAAATAGAATATAACATGTAAGTCCGTGTTGAAACAGAGAGGGCAAACGTGGCTCTTTTTAGCAGGTTAATGGGTTCTGTGAAGCGCGTGCATCACTGCCAGTAGAAATGTGGTGAAACTGTTTCAAAGCGTCTCGGTGTGCGTTCGCTCCAAGCGCACGGACTGAGAGAAGTTTTAACAAGTATTGAATTCACCTGCGCTACGAGGTAACAGGTTTACGAAACCCCTTGTCATGACTGACAAATAGGACCCAAAGGCAGACAGACGACAGATTAGCAAATGTTAGGGGACCGGAAGACCAGGTACAGTACAGGACCAGGAGATGGACGGAGACAAGCCAGAGGACTGAACACGAGGAGACAGACTGGTAAGTATCGTGCAGGTAAGTTGGCAGAGTATAAAGATGCAAATATACTTAGGCAGATGGGCAGGTAAGTATGGGCGGGTGGGCAGGCAGGCGGGCAGGTAGTACGACAGTTTTTGAAGTCAACAAACAAACTGGCAGTGTGTAGCAGGGAAACCAATGCTCCATCCGAAACCAGTAAATTGGTAAGAGGTCTTGCGCCAAACCGGATGTGCGTCAGCGTCCGCCATGATAAGATGCGTCCGAATTGGGTTGTCTGTTAGGAAGGAGTTAGGGAAAGTGGCCTGTATGCTAACTATCATAGCCACTTTAGCATAGGGACCTCTGATGCTAACTCACTGGCGATTAGGAGCTATGTGCCATCCCCTAAGCCACTGCGCCAATCCCCCCACCCCCTCGCCCCCACCCTCGAGTGATTCATGTGCAACCACTGTTGATTGACAGGTGCACATTTAATAATAATAAAAATAATAATAATAAAAACGATTCTGTACAAGCCAAACTTTATAAAAGTGACAAAATACATGTTAGAGTCACCACAGCACAGTCACATGGTTTTAAAGAGCCTCCTCAGTAAATGGACTAAATGAAGGCAGTTTGAGCTTTTGTGCTTTTGCTTTCATTTAGTAGAAGGATCATTTGGATGTTTCTCTTTTTTTTGCCTTAAATGTCTTTATTTGGACACTATGTTGTTGTTGGACAATATACAGTAGGTGGCGGTATGCGCTTTTGTTTGGCCTGCACTGAACTTTAAAGAAGAAGAAAAACAGCTGTTGGTGATGTCACTTCCCCCTTGCCCTGGGTAAGGACGGTCGAATTGGGCAAATGCTGCTGAAGCTGTAGTTCACTAACTGCATAGAGATCTAACAATTGACCCCATGAAAGGTTAAGGATTAGTTGCTAGTGTTAGTACATAGAGGCAACAATTGGATGGTTTCGGATGCAGCACAAGCCTCTTGTACTTTTTGTAATCGGCAGATTGAAGCCAGCTGTGCCAACCTGCACCCAGGAGCTGCCACGCCCACGCAGGTGGAGACATACAAAACACAAAAGGGAGGGGGAGAGGTAGAGGAAAACTGGAGCACAGGTTGTACATTGTGACACCCCCATCCCCATCCCCCTCCAAGGGCCGGGCTCGGACAGAAAAAAACGTCCCGATCCGTGCTCTAGACCAAACGGGGGAAGAGGAAACAGCGTCTAGCCTCTATATGCCTACAGCAGGAATCGCACGAGACTGATCCCGGTGCTCACCAGTATTTCACCATCTGCGCGACTGAGGCGATTTATCTTTCACCATTCTCGCAACTGTAGCGGCCTGCTGTGGCTATATTCAGTCGCAATCGACCGCCGCTGAATTTTGTGCATGCATGACATTCAGCTGCGACTGATGATCCAACTGCGATTCACACCTTTTCATGCGGTCAATAGCGGTCGCTCGTGCAGATGCCTGTGTGCCAAAAGAGAGTGTTCGCACGGCCTTCATATTTTGAGGCTGCAAACGATCACATAGTACCCGTGTGCCAATTGTGACAGGCCCTTTACTGAGCACAGAAGAGTGTAAAGTGGAGCAAAAAGCAAGCACAGTTGATATTTGCTTTTCTAAAAAACATCAAAGACCGCAGAGCAAACTTAGCGCATGGGTCCTGATGAATATTCAAAATTTGAGGCGGGGAAAATGCAAATAATTTCGTTTAGCTGTCGTATTTATCACCACTATGTGAGGTAAAACTGCGCAATAAATGAGTATGTCATCAACAATGTCCCGTGCACCTACACCTGTGGTTGAATATGTTTTTAGCTGTAATCACATACGTTTCTTTGTTTTAAGCAACAATTACACTTTTTGCCCAAGACAAATTTCCCCTTAGGGGCAAGTTTGTTTGGTCGAGGGCCAATTTTCTTCATTTTCAAACGATCAAGAGCCGGACCCTCCAGTTGTAGGCCGAAGTAAAGCACCACTTTCTACAAATGCCAGTGTTGTACATCATGTATGGCTTAAGTGGGTGTTCTGCCAAGAAATTTTAAAGGAATTGACGGTATTTAAAAAAAATAATTCTAGAATACTTTAACAGGCATTTGATCTCTGATAATAATAATGTTCCTCAAAATGATCTATCAGAGGTTCTATCTACAAGCACATCTGCACCACAGTACTGATCGTGTTACACCGTTCCCCAATGCGGGACCCACATGAACGGGTCATTCAAGCTTTTTAAATCCATATTGAAAACATGTAACATCAAGTGCTATCAGCTGATGGTGATTCAGATCATAATGAGAATTAATTGTTAAAATGTCTTGTATCAAAATGAGGTTTAACTGTGGCTCCTTCTGCCATTACATATTTCATAAAATGTGTATGTATTGATAAAGTAGTAAGATAAAGTTCAAAGTGAGGGCCAGTTCTAACGGCCGAGGAAAATTAATAAGAGCTGCATTTCAGCCATAGTCTGGACACCCTTGGACAAACTGAATGAAGGGCATTACTCATCTTCAAACTGTTGAGGCTTTACTCAGTGGCACTATGGACTCTGTTTTATGGAGATTCTTTTTCCGCAGATCTTCACTTACCACCAACTGTAATGGTTCCCAAAAAGCTTTTGTGACCCAGACCAACTCTCCTTTGAGAACAACGATTGTGTACGACTGGGAAAACAGGAAACGCACCGTAACTGAAGACCTTTTCAGCAATTTCCCAAAAGTGATTGGTTACAAACTCTCAGTTGCTGCTCCCATTGTGAACTGTTACACCTGCACCACATGATGTTTTGTGTTGAAGCAAAAACGACCTAATCTGGATACATTGCAAATACATTTAAAGTTGTTGTTGAATAATGTGCTGTAATCATTTTGTGGTGCTTCTAGGATGTGCCATTTTCAGATAAAATACTGGACACCTGTGCTGTTGTTGGAAATGGGGGGATTCTGACCAATAGCAGCTGTGGAGCGGCCATAGACTCAGCGCAGTTTGTGATCAGGTGAGCACTGTTCAAAATTATGTTTGTCTTTAGTATAAGCTAGTTATATAGTTGTACTTTTTATGTGAGTAATATATTTTAAAATTAAAGCACTGATAATTGAGTAACTTTAAATGCAGAGCACTATCCCGTCTCTTCTCCAAGAAGAAGAACTCAAATCACATTGGCTTTGTTTATCCTACTGAGTGTGTTCACAAAAGCTGCAGCTTAGAGCACATAAAATGAATGTTTAAATAGGGACGGCACAAATGGTTGCATCTTATCAACCAAATGCTTTATTTGTGGGCGTATAAACTTTGGTTATTTTATTCCTTATGAGTAAAAGTAACAAATAAATAAAGGAAAATAAATGTCTTTCATCTGAAACATGTATCTAGACTTTCTATCAATATATATCTCTCTGTTATCACACATCTGTCCGTTTACAATGATGTGTTGTTCCTGCTTAGATGTAACCTTCCTCCTTTGGGAAATGGTTACAGCAAACACGTCGGCAAAAAGACTGACCTTGTGACAGCAAATCCCTCCATCCTTAAGAATAAGTAAGTAAGACATTTGTTTAAATCATTCCTCATACAGAGCATGTTTAAAAGGGAAAAGAGACGGTATTTTCGCTGTAAACTTTGCAGAGCCACAATGAGCCTCCACAGTTCTCCCTCCCAAGCCCCAAACACATTATTAAAAAACACATTGAAAAACAGCATATCAGTTTTCTATTTCATTCAGACCAAATCTTTGATGTCTAACAAGAATTATATTTGCACAGATCAAATAAAAATACATCAAATATCATACAACAAAAGCGTGTCTTTTGTTACATGAGCCCCAGCTGTGTGTGTGGAGAGAGCAGAGGAGCGAGAGCAGCTGGAAAAAAGGAACTGAAACTCCCAACAATAAAAAGTGCGTGTAGGACTTAATTCCAAATGTAGCAAATTACAATTACATGACTAAAATTGTTCTCAAATACAAGTAAAAGTACAGGCCGAAAATGTACTCAAAAAAGTACAATCACCCAAAAAGTGTACTCACTTACAGTAACGTGTGTACATTCAATTTGTTACTTTCCACCTCTGGCCATTGCTTAAAGAAGAGTGGTCTTGATGCCACAGAAATGGATAATTATCAGCCTATATCAAATCTGCCATTTTTGGGAAGAATTTTGTATGAACAGCTTACAGTATTCCTTCTTGCAAATCATTTGACGTGTTCCAGTTGGTTTTAAACCCTGTCATAATATTGAGACGGCCTTGATCAAGGTGACTAATAACATCAGGCTAATTGCAGATTCAGGCAAGGCCACAGTTTTAGTTCTGGACCTTTGTGCTGCATTTGACACAGTGGACCATGGGACCTTACTAGAGAGGTTAAAAACCTTGTAATACTGTCGAGATTAGTCGCTGTGTCTCAGACTGGATGGCCTTGACCTGTGGGGCTCCCCAGGGGTCGATTCTGGGGCCCCTCTTGTTCAATCCGTACATGCTTCCATTAGGTCAATTAATATCCAGTAACAACATGTCCTATCACAATTACGCAGACGATACTCAGATGTATGTATCACTGACAGCGGGCGAACATGGGCCTGTAGATACACTGTGTCATTGTATCAAACAGATTAGTTTGTGGATGCAAAACAACGTCCTCCAGTTATATACAGATAAAACTGATATAATTGTCTTTGGCCCACACAAACACAGAGAGGTTGTCATTGGTCATCTTGAAGCTCCTTTACTACAACCTAAAAATCAAGTCAGAAGTCTAGGAGTAATCATGGACTCAGACCTGAATTATAGCAGTCATATTAAGTCAGCGGCCTATTATCTTCTAAAAAACATTGCTAAAATAAAAAACATTAGTGTCTAAACCAGGCTTGGAGAGACTAATTCATACATTTGTCTCCAGTCGGTTAGACTAATGAAGCCTAGGCGTTAATTCAGCCTGGTAGACAAACCCCAGCCTATGATCGATCCTGAGAGGGCCACACCTCCACATCAGCGTAAGAGCCGCACCTCCGTAGCAGCCAATCATCGCCATCGGTCCCGCTTTTAAGCCCCAGCAATCATGGTCCGTTCGCTTCCCAGCTGCGCTGCGACCCACCTCCACCCCATCTCCGCCTCTTTTGTCAATGGCTCCTACCTGCTGCATCATCACTGGTCCTTCATACCACACCAGTGTCCAGGCTCCGGGGGAAGACATCCCTAACTCCAAGCTGTTCATCTACCCTGACTATACATCGATGTCTACAGCCGGGGTCTGGTCGCCAAAACTAATACACGTCAATAAATCTTCCTAATTGCTGCTTTTGTCTGTGTGAGTCTATCCAGGTTGAATTGTAACGGCCTGCTCACTGGCCTCTGTAAACGAGCTGTGAGACAACTGCAGTAGGGGTGGGCGATATGACAAAAATACAATATCACAATTTTTGAATTATAAACTCCCGATTTCGATTTTATCACGATTTTTTTATAGTAACTAAAATAACTTAAATTACACACTGAAGAATAAAAAGACTGAATTAATATACTAATTTATTCAACTTTGTGATAATCAACAGTAAAAATAGACCTTGAACTTAGACTAGACTTAGAACTACAGCAAACTAACTCTATACATTAAAAAAAAAAAAAAACACAATAAATCTCCAGACAATAAAAGTAAAATAGTAACACTAAGTTTGGTAAAGGCTTGTTGTTTGTGTCTGTTGCTGTTTGGCATCTTTTCTGAGACGTCTCTCTCATGACGTCGAGCTGCTGTGATACAGCGCTCTTTTGCTGTCTGACCCTTTCACAATAAGAGTCTTACTAAAGCGATAACACAGTGACTTTTATTGTGTAAAAGGCAAACCGGAAGCAGATCGTTACCATAAGTTGTTACTTGACCAAGTAATTCACTAAAGTTGGACAAGTCAAAGACATGGATAAACAGCACATTTGTGAACACGGCCCAGGATTTAAATGAAACAAATGAGAAGGATGCGGCGCCTGACAGAACTGTAAGGACGAAGGACACACTCGCTTCTTCACACATTTATTTATTTATTTGACAGGGACATGTACAGGAGCATTAATCAGCATATGAAAAGATGCTTTGTACCAGACTTTAGCTCTTAGAGCTAATTTCCATCTGCAGTCCCCAAGACATACAAAACACTACAAAAAGCATAAAACAATACAGTTCATAATATTTACAGTATTTACATTTGATTAAAAAAAAATTAAAAAAAAGAACATATCAAAGGGAAAACTTCTATAGTCCTCTATAGTCTATACCCACCCACTACCCTTCTCAGACGTAAACTGTAGTAATAGTAGTTGTTTAATGCTGACATGTTTGAGTTCCCAGAAAATGTTGTTTCACACCCAGAATCGTTTTAAGTCTTTGCATAGTTTTAGTGCAGTTGGAAGTTTGTTCCATTCTGAGATAGTTTTAAAAGAGAATGCCGATTGTCCTAATGCTGTTTTTCGTTTTGGTATGGTACATTGGCCATTGACTGTTGACCTTGTTGTTCTGACCATCTGATCAGAGGTTAATTGGACAAACCTTTTTAGTGGTGGAGGTGCCACATTATTAACAATCTTGAATAGTAACTTTAGATTGGCTGACCTAACTATACATTCAAAATTGAGCATTTTATATTTGGTTAATATTTGACAGTGATGATACTGTCGTGATTTCCTATCTAGAATCCTAAGTGCTTGCTTATAAAGAGATTCTAAAGGTTTTATTGTGGATTTGTTGGCTTGTGACCAGCATGATACACCATAGAGTAAGTGAGGTAATATCATTGCGTTGAAGTAGGTTTTAGCTCCTTGTATTGTCAATGAATTTCTTATAGATTTAAATGTAAACAGATTATATTTTATTGTATGGCATACCTTTTTAATGTGTTTTTTAAAGCTTAGTCTCGAGTCTAAAATGATGCCAAGGTATCTGAACTCATTGACATTTTCAATTTTTCTCCTTTTACTGTAATTAAGGGATATGGTTTTTTGTTTGGTTTTGTTGAGAAAAACATTGTCGCAGTTTTACTCACATTCAGTGTTAGACAGGAATCATTTAGCCATATAGAAATTTTGTCCATTGCCTTTGATAGTTTGGTTGCCACTTGTTCATGGTCCTTCCCATCCGTGTAGATAACAGTGTCATCAGCATACATCTGGACGTCAACATCATCACACACGGATGGGAGGTCATTTATATATAAACTAAACAATAATGGCCCCAAGATAGATCCCTGTGGCACTCCCATAGTGCACTCTCTCAGTGGGGACACAGCTTCACTTACACGGACACACTGAGAGCGCCCAGCTAAATACGATTTAATCCAGCTAAGGGTATTGATGGACAAATTATATTGTTTCAGTTTGGACAATAACACCAGATGATTAACAGTATCAAAAGCCTTTCGTAGGTCTAAAAATACAGCACCTACCACCTTTCCTGTGTCAAGGTTTGATTTGATTGATTCCATAAAATAACAACAGGCAGTTTCAGTAGAATGATTAATTCTGAAGCCGAACTGCATAGGGTGCAATAGGGACTCATTTTCAAGGTGTGTCGTCAACTGTTCAGCAACCACTTTCTCTATAGCTTTTGAAAAAACAGGGAGTAAACTTATTGGTCTATAGTTGCTTATGGCTTGTTTATCACCTGATTTGTAAATAGGGATTACAATGGCAGATTTTAGTGCTGTGGGAAAAGTACATTCCTCAAGGGAACTATTTATTAATTTGGTTATTAGAGGCGTTAAATAATGTTTGTATTTTTTGAGAAATATGGTGTCAAGTCCATAGATATCCTTAGCTTTAGAGTTTGAGAGGGATGAGAGAACGTTGTTCACCATTAATTCATCTGTGGGTTTAAGGTTGAGAGACGTTTCATCACGGACTACAATTTGATTAGAATGTTCACTTGTAAAATCTGTACTTAATTCTAAAACAGAATTTAAAAAATAATTATTAAAATGTTCTGCCACAACCAAATTGTTGTGTTGTTCTTCTCCATTTATTTTTAAATGTATAATCTGATTTGCTGATGTGGTCTTTCCTGAAAGTTGATCAATATTTTTCCACAAAATTGTATTATTTCCCTTTGCCTCTTTAATTATATCCAAAAAGAAATTGTCGCCAGGTAAATAAATAAACACACGCTGCGATCTACGCTGAGCAGCGGAGTTACGGAGGAAAGACACTGACATAAATACCTCTGAAATAGAGACAGAACGCTGGGTTTAAAGCTCCAGATTGAGGAGCCTGGTCGTGTATGCGAGGAGCGGCTCGCTGTAGAGGAGCGGCTCGCTGTAGAGGAGCGGCTCGCTGTAGAGGAGCGGCTCGCTGTAGAGGAGCGGCTCGCTGTAGAGGAGCGGCTCGCTGCCAAACGCTCGCATTAGTGTCCGACATTGCGTAGCAGAAAGTGCGTGGCTTGGGTTTACTTCACTGACGGTGAAAAGAGTCAACTGTGCAGAAGTGCTTAGAACCATGATAAAATGATCCCACAAAAATGACAGATCGTCAGCTCTGGAGATCGTAAGACGGTCTAATATCGTCATATCGCCCAGCCCTAAACTGCAGTATTGTGGCCATACCGCCTTTGCTCTGCCTGATCCCGTCAGACCTTGGAAGCTAAGCAGGGAAGGGCCTGGTCGGTACTCGGATGGGAGACCGTTTGGTAACACCAGGAAGACTAGTGAATGTAGTGAGTGAGTGAGTGGTTGGTGGTGGTCGGAGGGGCCGATGGTGCAGACTGGTTGCCTCGCTTCCGTCAGTCTACCCCAGGGCAGCTGTGGCTACAATAGTAGCTTACCACCACCAAGGGATGGTAAAGCGTCTTTGGTTGTCCAAAAGCGCTATATAAAACCGATGCATTATTATTATATCCAATATTCTGCTGCTTGAATCCTGACCAGAACCAGGAAATACGACCATATTGGTCCAGTCTCTGCACTACAATATGGAATTACGTACCTGTAATACATATTTTTGCAAAATTACGTTGGTTATTTACGTCTTACAAATTCACTCAAATAACACATAGCGCGTTCATGCGGAAGCCTACGGAGCTTGCCGAGTGTTTTCCGAAGTTCTCCGAAATCTCCGACAACGTTTCTCTGCAAAAATACTTTTACTAAAGCTTTGTTTTTACCTTTCGCTGTCTTCGTGGGTAGAGTACTCCATTACAAATCCCACAAATGCACAGCTCCTGCTCTGCCATGCTCTTGTTTGAGTGCATCATCCGAAAAACTCCTGCCGGGTCTTTGCGGTCTTGTAGCGGGGGAAAGTGGCTCATCTTCCGGCTAGCTTAGCGCCACAGCCCGCTGGAGTCCCATGGAGGCTCGTCCCGCTTCTTCCCGCTTCTTCCGTAATAGTCCTTTGTGTGAAAGTGATGCCAAGCGTCCACGATGATATAAATGTCCTTAGGTTTGCCTCGCTCAGCCATTTAAGGTTAAAAACAAGCATTTATTGATCATAATTTTAACATAGGCGCGTAATGACCAGCTGTTTTGATTGACATCCGCGTCAACCAATGACACGCGTTCAAAATTGTGACATCACTAAGAAGGCGGTCAGAACACGTAAACCTGTACTCCTGATTGGCTGTGTCAATCTATTTTTGTATTGTAAAATATTAATATTAGTCTTATTTAGTGAATTATTTATTTACTAGTATGTTTTAAGTTATTAGTATTATGTTTTCTTTCCTTACAGTCTGTCCATGAAAAAATATATATTATTCAAACAAATAATATTATCTGGATTATAAGACTTAATGCATTTTTATGTGACGAATGTTTCTTAACATGAGTAAAATTAAGGATAAAACAATGGGATGGATACAGGAATATTTTAGGCTCCACAGTTTTGACATCTGATGCTTCAGCCTGAAGAGACTCTGCTATGGATGCGGGTGTGAAGTGGGCACATGTCTTCATCGTCTAATATGCATAATATAGTACAAATGCAATTTATAACAGTTCTTGCTTATGTTTGGACATGATCAGTATAAAATATACATTTGAAAATAGAATATAAAGTTTAAAAAAAAGCCTTACTATCTGTAATATCCAATGTAAAGAAATGTAAAAATAATTGTATCTAAATTATGGATGCAAAAATGAGAAAAGTCCTGCGCCTTGTTCTCTGTCAATAAAGCTCAGGTGTATAATGCCACATGTGTCAGAATAGACTGTTTCTGCAGGTGACAGTAGCACAGTATATTTCATAATGTGCCTAAACAAACCCATCAAATTTAATTACAAACCTCTCATTGTGCATGAACCTTTTGGGGTATGCCAGTGTGATCACTTGCGGTGATAGCAGCAGAGCAACCCAGAACTAAGGAACTTAGTTACAAGTTACAACTAAGGAAGATTGTTATTCATCATTTGAGTGCCTTTTCCTGAGTTTTCATCTCTATTCCATTGGATAAATCTTATAACCTTCACCTGTTGTGGTAAAGTCATTGACTTATTAGCTCAGTCTAACCCAATACATATAGTATATTGTATCAATAGTTTGTCTGTTATGTGAGCTGTATCATTACACATGCATTCAATTTGGGGAATACAAATTCTTACTTTTCTGTGGTGTAATGTGGGCAATATCTTTTCCTATAATGTGCTGCTCTTGGTTTGTTAGTGGGTGAAATGTGAGAAATGTTTGCTCTGTGATATGTTGTTTTTGATGCACAGAAATAATCTCTTCTGTTTGGAGACAATAAAGATGAATCTAATCTAATGAGCCCATGACCCATCAAAACTTAGATATCTGCCTACATCCAGTCGTCGAAAGTATGACCTGATCTGCTCTTTGCTCCAACACTTACATGAAGGAATATTGAATATACAACAAGAGATGGGTTATATAAGATAAGATAAGATAAGATAGCCTTTATTGATCTCACAATGGAGACATTTAATTGTTACATTCAGCTCTTAGAAACACTCAGGGTGTGCAATATCTTGTGGCATTATACACCTGTGGCATTATACACCTGAGCTTTATTGACAGAGGACAAGGCGCAGGACTTTGCTTGTAATTTGTCTAGAGGCTTTTTTTTAACTTTATATTCTATTTTCAAATGTATATTTTATACTGATCATGTCCAAACATAAGCAAGAACTGTTATAAATTGCATTTGTACTATATTATGCATATTAGACGATGAAGACATGTGCCCACTTCACACCCGCATCCATAGCAGAGTCTCTTCAGGCTGAAGCATCAGACGTCAAAACAGTAAGGAAAGAAAACATAATACTAATAACTTAATAAAACATACTAGTAAATAAATAATTCACTAAATAAGACTAATTAATATATTAATATTTTACAATACAAAAATAGATTGACACAGCCAATCAGGAGTACAGGTTTACATGTTCTGACCGCCTTCTTAGTGATGTCACAATTTTGAACGCGTGTCATTGGTTGATGCGGATGTTTATCAAAACAGCTGGTCATTACGCGCCTATGTTAAAATTATGATCAATAAATGCTTGTTTTTAACCATGGATGAGTCTCTCTAAGTCTGGTTTTGACACTATTCCTCTGATCTTAGCAATGTTTTTCAGATGGTAAAAAGCTGATGATGTTATTGCTTTGATGTGGCTGTTTAAGTTCAGGTCTGAGTCCATGATTACTCCTAGATTTCTAACCTGACTTTTTGGTTTCAGAGCGAGAGACTCAAGGTGACTGATAACACTTTGTCTTTGTGTCTGTGGGCCAAAAACAATGATCTCAGTTTTGTCTGAGTTTAATGAAGTATAAGACTGCCTGCAAACTCTGACTGGACAGCGAGAGTACGTGGCTTGATGGTTAGCGTTATAAGCCAGCATGTGGGAGTCTGGGGTTCGAATCCTGTCTGACGCATTTTGGCTCAGTGCGCTGGTGTGCAATGTACGTAACGTTATCTGCTTGTTATCTTCTTTCCTTGTCAAAATGAAATTTCGAGACATCTAAAACTACATTCTTCCTATCTAAAATGAACATTTCAGTTTAGGCTATTGTTACATACCTGTTACCAACTTATTTACCACTAATGTGGAATGCAAAAAAAGCACTTTGCAAATGCCCAGAGCCCAAAAGGACAGAGCTAAACTTTTCCCCGGCCATTTTGACCTTTTTTGTCTTCTTAATGTTATGATTATGAAACTGAAATTTAATGAACGAGTACATTGATGTATTTCTTTAATATTACTATATTCAGTAACTGTACCTGAATACAGTTACCCAAAATGAGTATTTTAAATATTCTAAATACATGTATTCAGTTACTACGAACACAGCAGTGTTTTCATAACCAGATCTGTTTCAACGGCATAAACATATGCATTTGTTCTTAATTAAATTCCCACAACTTTACTTTCTCACGTCTCATCTGTGGACTAGTAACAAATATCCAAAACGATTTTGAAAGAAAATCAAACCGGAGATAGGGGAGTATTTGCATCTATCTTTAGATCCTTGTGTATGTCATGCCTTTCACAACAAAGGCTTTTGCTTTTATTTTGTAAGGCCAACAGGAAGCGCTCAGTTCTTATTATGCTACTTGACAAACAGGGAACTTTAGAAATATTTACCGTTGTTTTGGTAAAGGATTTAACATTTCCAAGACATGGATAAACAGGACATTGTGACGCGTTCCACAACGGCAGAGAGAGATTCGAGAGCGAAAGGCGGCGGACCCAGCACGGATTTGTTCGCTCCTCCTTTTTCGCAGGTAAACAAACACGCTGTGAAAGTGGATAAGGATAACCAGAAAAGCCAAAAGAGCCCATATAAGGGGACTCTCATTCTAATGTGACAGCTTTAGGTGGAGGAGCGCATGTGAGCCGTGGCGCTGACGGTTCTGTCGTGTGATGCGTAAAGACGCACGGGGGGGCCGCAGCCAAATTGGCAAAACTGCGCCGTTACCGTGTGTGCAGAAAGTTCAGGGACAGAGCAGATGAGATCCAGTCTGCCGAGTCTGCATTTAAGTGGCTGAACTTCAACGCGTTTGAGCTCACGGTGTAATATTATTGGCAGATACTGTTTTGTGCGTAAGGTGAGAGAGCGCACCTCTTCTCCTTCCTGGTACGGCGTACCACCGGCAAATCTTTTAACGGTACGCAGTACCGGACCGTACCGGCTTACTTTCACCCCTGCTATCAGTGTTTCGCTTCTTTGATGTCGTTTGTAGGACTCTGAATGTCTCAAGTTCAACTCGTTCACAGTCATGGACTCTTTCCACTGACAAGAGTCTTGAGATATTTATACTGATTGGTGTTTTAGAAAAACCAGTATAATGCATTGTCCATTGTCATTGTTCTTCTTCAATAGTCTCTTCAAAATGTCTCCTTCAAAAAGTATTTTTCAAAGAGTTTCTGTCTTTCTATCTTCTCGCGGTGTGGGTTACTAGCACCTTACCTTGAAAACCCTACACGTGCTTTTCTTGTGTGCAATTGTCGCTCTGGTGGCTTAGTGCTTAAGGAAATCTTTCTGCTTCGATGACCTTGAGATGGCAGGGTTCCGGACCCCTCCCCCTCTGTGGTATTCAGACTTTTCCTCCGAAGATGACGACACGGTCACACCCATCAGCGTGCAACGCGAGATGGATTCTTGTTGATTTCTTTTGCGGCACAGTGGATGGCGTTGATGGCGTAGATGAGAGTATTCAACTTGGCTGCTCCCACCTTGGCTAGGCCACTCCTTGCGACACAGCATGGATGGAGTGGACAGCTGCAGCTGGGAGCACTGGATTTGGCGCCTCCCATTAGCTCGATCACTTTTGTTGTTGTGACCCCACACCACCACAATCCACCTCCTTCCGTCCTCCTATGAAGATGTTTAAGAAACTCTGCCAGATTATTTGTTCTCTTTTGATAGTCTGCTTTTCTTAAAAATCAAATTCTTTTTTCTTTTCTTTTTCTCTTTTCTCTTTCGATTGCAATTTTGGCAAACCTAAGGTTTCCAATATCGTTTTGAAAGGGTGTTAGTTTTTACCCTTCTGTTTGGATAATGTAAAGACTTAATTGAAAGTCAATACATTCAGACAATTCATTCTTTTACATAACACTTTAGTTACAGTTCTAGTATTTGGACTTAAACAGACAGTTCCATCCATTCCAAAAAATGCATCCATTATAATTTTCCTCATATGCATTTTCTCTAATGGACTTCCTGGTTTTGTAAAAACTCTTCTGTTTGCCCTGTGCAATGTTTTTCTGCACATTAAACATTGACTAAAACATTTTTTTTTAGTAAATATTAATCCCATATTCATATTTATTATAATTCCCATTATAATACTTGTCTACTAGGTATAATATATCTATATCCCCCCTCTTTGGGACTGTTCATACACACGTCTCAAATTCTTCAACCAAGAACGTACTACTAATATAGTTTGTCTATCTGTCTTATTGCCAATCAAGACAGTATTTCTCTGCTTGTGTGAGACTCGTTTTTGCACACAACAAGGAATTTCACTAACCTTATAACCTTTAATCATTCTTTTTAATCATGGGTTACCAATTTGCCTGTAGAAGTTCTAAAACCACATAGCTTCTATTATTAACAAAATCATTTTCTCTATGCCTTTTGCAAATTTCAAGCAACTTATAGGCATATTTTCTACATATGTAGATCATTACTTTTCTTTTCAGCAAATAATTTACACCATTTTTAGTGCAACCATTTTCTTTGCTTATGCAGATAAATTTCAAAGTAATTTTCCTAATAACTACATAAGCTACACAATTTTCGTTTTGCAAAAATACTCCTCCACTCATAAATAGTGTAACATTTTATACACTAATTGAGTTTCATGTGAACACACATTTTTCAGCACTTTTCCCTGGGTTTGGCACCAGGCAACTATGTTAAAAATGATGCCACATTTTTTCTTACATTTCTAAATGTAATTGCAAACCAATGCTGACTTGCATTGCTGAAGCCTATGACACAAAAATACTTTTCAGTTGGATTCATAGTGTTTAAGCAATGTCTGTGAATTTGAAACATTGGCTTTCTGTTACACAACATTATCGTTTGCTCTTAATTTTATACCCTCCTCCAAGCTACTGAAGGTGGTGCCTTTTTGATTGGAAAAATAGATGTGCTTCATGTTTATCTGAACACAAACTATTATTCCTGCCTTTTTCAAATCTCCAATTACTGTTACTATACAGACTTCGGCATAAAAGGATTTCCTTAATCCTATGCCATGAAATTTATCTTAAATTTTTACTGAAGTCACACCTTTAATTGCGTCTGGTGGACTTTTAGACCACAAATTTTCAAGTAAATCAATTAAACATTCTTCATTTATGCACCAATTTGTCATTAATTGGATCTGGACCCGGTACATATTTCTAACTTTAATTTTTCCTCGGGTACCATAAATTTTATGCTTTTGTTTTACACAGGATTCTATTAATCCATAAAATTATTTTGGGCCTTTTTCCTAGTACATCCATCCATCCATTTTCTTCCGCTTTATCCGGGGCCGGGTCGCGGAGGCAGCAGTCTCAGCAGAGATGCCCAGACTTCCCGATCCACGCACACCTCCTCCAGCTGTTCTGGGGGACCCCGAGGCGACACCAGGCCAGCTCGGAGACATAGTCCCACCAGCGTGTCCTGGGCCTTCCACGAGGCCTCCTCCCAATAGGACATGCCTGGAGCACCTCCCGAGAGAGGCGACCAGGAGACATCCGGAACAGATGCCCTAGCCACCTCAGCTGGCTCCTTTCGACGTGAAGGAGCAGCGACTCTACCCCGAGCTCCTCCTGGGTAACTGAGCTCCTCACCCGATCTCGGAGGGTGCGCCCAGCCACCCTGCGAAGGAAACTCATTTCGGCCGCTTGTATTCGCGATCTTGTCCTTTCGGTCATTACCCAAATCTCATGACCATAGGTGAGGGTGGGAACGTAGATCGATCGGTAAATCGAGAGCTTTGCCCCCTGACTCAACTCCCTCTTCACCACAATAGTCCGATACAGCGACCGCATCACTGCTGACACTGCACCGATCCATCTATCGATCTCACGCTCCATCCGTCCCTCACTCGTGAACAAGACCCCGAGATACTTGAACTCCTCCACTTGAGGTAAGGACTCCCCACCGACCTGAAGCGGGGAAGCCACCTTTTTCCGGTGGAGAACCATGGCCTCAGATTTGGAGGTGCTGATCCTCATCCCGGCCGCTTCACAATCGGCTGCAAACCGCCCCAGTGCGCGCTGAAGATCCTGATTTGATGAAGCCAACAGAACAACATCATCTGCAAACAGCGGAGATGAGATCCTGAGGTTCCCAAACCGGACACCCTCCGGCCCCTGGCTGCGCCTAGAAATTCTGTCCATAAAGGTAATGAACAGAACCGGTGACATAGGGCAGCCCTGGCGGAGACCAACACGCACCGGAAACAAGTCTGACTTACTGCCGGCAATGCGAACCAAGCTCCTGCTACGGTCATACAGGGAACGGACAGCCCTTAGCAGAGGGCCCCGGACCCCATACTCCCGGAGCACCCCCCACAGGGCACCACGAGGGACACGGTTGAACGCTTTCTCCAGATCCACAAAGCACATGTGGACTGGTTGGGCGAACTCCCACGAACCCTCGAGCACCCAATGTAGGGTATAGAGCTGGTCCAGTGTGCCACGACCGCGACGAAAACCGCATTGTTCCTCCTGAATCCGAGGTTCGACTATCGGCCGGATCCTCCTCTCCAGCACCCTGGAGTAGACCTTACCGGGGAGGCTGAGAAGTGTGATCCCTCTGTAATTGGAGCACACCCTCCGATCCCCCTTCTTAAAGAGAGGGACCACCACCCCGGTCTGCCAATCCAGAGGCACTGTCCCCGACCGCCACGCGATGTTGCAGAGACGTGTCAGCCAAGACAGCCCTACAACATCCAGAGACTTAAGGTACTCGGGACGAATCTCATCCACCCCCGGGGCCTTGCCACCGAGGAGCTTTCTAACCACCTCGGTGACTTCAGCCTGGGTGATGGACGAACCCCCCTCCGAGTCCCCAGCCTCTGCCGCCTCATCGGAAGACGTGACAGTGGGATTGAGGAGATCCTCGAAGTACTCCTTCCACCGCCCGACCACATCCCCAGTCGAGGTCAACAGCTCCCCGCCCGCACTGTAAACAGTGTTGGTGAAGCACTGCTTCCCCCTCCTGAGGCGCCGGACGGTTTGCCAGAATCTCTTCGAGGCCGACCGATAGTCCTCCTCCATGGCTTCTCCGAACTCCTCCCAGACCCGAGTTTTTGCCTCTGTGACCGAGCTGCAGCACGCTTGGCCTGCCGGTACCTCTCAGCTTCCTCCAGAGTCCCACAAGCCAACAAGGCCAGATAGGACTCCTTCTTCAGCTTGACGGCATCCCTTACTTCCGGGCACCACCACCGGGTTCGGGGATTGCCGCCGCGACAGGCACCAGAGACCTTACGGCCACAACTGCGAGCAGCCGCATCGACAATGGAGGAGGAGAACATGGTCCACTCGGACTCGGAATCTGGGTGAAGCTCTTCCGGAGGTGGGAGTTGAAGACCCTACTGACAGAGGGATCCACCAAACGTTCCCAACAGACCCTCACAACACGTTTGGGCCTGCCAGGTCTGACCGGCTTCCTCCCCTGCCAGCGGATCCAGCTCACCACCAGGTGGTGATCAGTTGACAGCTCAGCCCCTCTCTTCACCCGAGTGCCGAGATCAGATGACACAACTACAAAGTCGATCATCGACCTCCTGCCTAGGGTGTCCTGATGCCACGTGCACTTATGGACACCCTTGTGCTCGAACATGGTGTTCGTTATGGACAAACTGTAACTAGCACAGAAGTCCAATAACAGAACACCACTCGGGTTCAGATCTGGAGGCCTTTCTTCCCAATCACCCCCGTCCAGGTCTCACTGTCGTTACCCACGTGGGGGTTGAAGTCCCCCAGTAGAACAATGGAGTCCCCAGTCGGAGCACTATCTAGTACCCCTCCCAGGGACTCCAAGAAGGCCGGGTACTCTGCACCGATGTTGGGCCCGTAGGCCGAGACAACGGTGAGAGACCTGTCCCCAACCCGAAGGCGTAGGGACGCGACCCTCTCGTTCACCGGGGTGAACTCCAACACGTGGCGGCTGAGCTGGGGGCTATGAGCAAACCCACCCCAGCCCGCCGTCTCTCCCCGCGGGCAACTCCAGAAAAATGGAGAGTCCAGCCTCTCTCCAGGAGTTGGGATCCGGAACCCAGGCTGTGCGTGGAGGTGAGCCCGACCGATCTAGCCGGTATCTCTCAACCTCCCGCACAAGCTCAGGCTCCTTCCCCCCAGCGAAGTGACGTTCCATGTTCCGAACGCCAGAAGCTGCGCACGCGGACCAGGTCGTCGAGGCACCCGCCTTTGACTGCCACCTAGTCCTCTCTGCACCCGACCCTTACGGATCCCTCTGCGGGTGGTGGGTCCACAGGAGGGCGGGCCCACGTCGTCCCTTCGGGCTGTGCCCGGCCGGGCCCGTGGGCAGAGGCCCGACCACCAGACGCTCGCATTCGAGCCCCAACCCCAGGCCTGGCTCCAGGGTGGGGCCCCAGCTGCGCCATACCGGGCGACGTCACGGTCCTTGTTCTTAAACTGTCCATAGAAGTCTTCGAACTGCATTTCGTCTGACCCGTCACCTAAGACCTGTTTGCCATGGGAGACCCTACCAGGGGCATGAAGCCCCAGACAACATAGCTCCTCGGATCATTCGGGCACTCAAACAACCCCACCACGTTAAGGTAGCAGTTCATATCACAGAAATTACTGATGGTATTTTTCTACAGAACTTTTTTGGAGTTTTTCTCTCCAAAGAGACACCAAAACGTCCCTTCCTCATTTCCGGACTTCACGCTCCGTTACACAGCACAGCACAGCACATTCTCTCCCCTTCAGCCTTAGCTGAATTCTAAAAGCTAATTTTAGATGCTTTAAATTAACAAATTTATTCTGCAGTGATTAGTACTGCCCTGGCAAAAATATTTCTACTTAAAAAAATTTAATTTTAGCATTTTTTACATTTAATTCTCCTTTTGGAGCCTTTAAAGTCTGTTTTTCCTTTTTCTCTTCCAAGTTACATGATAAGGCAGAACTGTTGTCCCTATTACTTTTCAATTCCTATTCACTTTACTTTTCTTTTCACTCTTCACATAAATGAAGACAAATACAACTTTACTTGGATTACAACCATATATGATTTTTCATAATTGGCCCCAGCCAATAAATAACCCTCTTCTAAATAGATTAGACAATAAAACGTAAATTTCGATCAGGGTGATCAGGCCCAATCGCAATCCACATTCCCGTTTTTAAAATGGCTTATTCTCCCCCCTCATGGTCAGGAGATCCATTTAAACTACTCCCCTCTTATCTTGTTATTACTCTTTAGGAATGTTTCTACTCTGCTCTACTTTTCACATGCATTACATGTTGACAAGAATTAACCTAATGTTTTTTATATATTTTCAGGCCTTCGACCATTTTAATATGACCAATTTCAATTGTTTTCTCTAAGTTGAAGTCACATCTGCATCTACTGTGAGACACCTAGACCTAAAGTCATTTACAGTCTCAGTTTACATTTACTTGCACTGTAAAATGTTCTCTTACTTTGTATGATTAACATACTTGAATCATGCTTGAGCACTGTTTTTTCTTGTACTCTTGAGCAAGGCACTCCTCCTTAACATGCACAGACTTTTCTGTGCAAGGCATTTTCTTTCTTATTCTACTCTACTTTGCTACACTATTTTAAAATCAGACTTACTCTAGATTAAAATAGTAATAGCAAGGACTTACTTACATTACAAGGCACAATTCTTTACTATTTAAGTTACTTTGTACGTAATCACTCGTTTGATCCAGACCTCAGAGAAATGTCCCAATGAACCGCGCAAATTCCTTTCGTGTCAAGCTTCTACAAAAATCCTTATTGGTTCTTGTGGACACAAACTTGGTGGTTCTAGCCCAGGAAATGAGTACGTTTTAGATCAATGAAGTCTTTCACCTAATTTCCTTAATGAGATTCAATCTGTTACAGAATACATGGACTTTACGTTACCACCGCAAAGGTTTCGGCCCAAGTCTCTGAACAGGATGAATTTCCAAGCATACACACAATACTTTCATACATTTTGACATGTCAACTGGAGAACTAATTCTCCTCCGGATCTTGGCTCTATTCATGGCTGACCTGTGTTGCGTTTGCGTTGTGCCCCCTTCTCTGGTTCGATGTCCCGTTACGATGCAGCGACAGGATGGCAGAGTCGTCCTCTGCCCACGTGAAGTTGTGGTCTCTCCGGCGGTAATTTTTCTCTCCGGAGCTGTGCGCACAGTTTTCAGATTTCGACGACCGTCCTCCTCTCGTTGCAGCGGTGAAAAGACCAGGCTCGATAGGACCGAAATGTCAGGGAAATAACGCCTGTTTGCAACACAAATTTCGGCAAACGCTCTGTTATCTTCTGTCACAGAAATAAACAGATTAAAAAACACAAGATCACGCCAGAGCCTTTTATTCTTATCGATACCGGGCATGATGAGACTGAAAGCCATGTGGCGCCGCGCCAGCCTCAGCTCAGAACACACACTGAATACAAAGATTCTACAGACTATATGGAAAATATAGCCATGCCCCTTTTCCCCAGTAACTTTCCATCAGATAATCACACGCCCACATTCCTTACACACGTCACAGTAAATGTAAACCTCCTCCTTCCCCTAGACCCTTGAGTCAAGATGGGGGGGTCTTGGTACTTTCCCGTCCGCTGCAGGAAGTCATAAACTTCTTGATCCCCCCCTGCTTCCTGGGGCACTACAAATTACCTTTGAGATCGTAAAAGTGGTGCAGCTGATAAGAACATCTGTTTTCTTCCCTTTAACTTCAGTGCCTTAACCAAACAAAACAATAGACCTTTGACATTTGGCCTCCAACATCAACTCAAGGTTTAAGCATAAACCTTTAACCTCCCTCTTCCTGCCCCCACAGGATACAGAGCCAACTGAGATAATCAAACAGGCAATCACTCACTCTGGAGGCCATCTGGTTGTCTCGCTCCAGTTGTCACTATCTTCCTTTAACTTTTATGACTCTTACAACAGGCTGGAGACCTATGGAATGCGGTCTTCAAACACAGAGTCACGCTTAAGGCGAGACACTGCAGGTGAATAGGGGAAAAAAATAATTGTAGAGATATCAATTTGAAACTTTTGCTGAACATCACTGATATAAATATGAGAAAAAAATGTATTGCATTTTTTTCTGTCATTTTATGTTTTCATATAAAAATAAGACATTTTGTACATGAAAATGGCCAAAATTGCCTATATTTTGGGCAATGAAATAAAATAATGGATTGAGCCAGATTAAAATTTATGGTTTTATTTTATTGACATATTAGTAACTAAGATTTTTTCAGAGGGGATTTTGGATATATGTTTAGTTTTTCAATTAACTAATCATAAGTGAAAAAATCTGTAAAAACTCAAATTCCGCCTGTTTTTTTGGGTTCAAAGCTGAATAAATCAGGCTAGGAATTAGATATTAAAAAATCCCTCTGAAAAAACCTTCAAAATATGGTTAAGTCCAAGACTGGAAAGTTTGGAGTCTGTAGGAGCGACTATAAGGGCTCACCCGCTGCCCGAGTGGGGCCTTCTCTCATTCAGAGAAAACAAGCCCTGAAGTTTTGTAGCGAGTGCGCATGCGCGGAACTTTCTTTTGGCTCTTCCGCACCAGGCGTCTCCCAGAAGGAAATATACCATATTTGGGCGATAGCGTCATCAGGATCCCTTCGCAGCACACGTGGATGTAAAGTCTGTCAATATTTGTGAATGAATACCCGCATGAGAGCGGTCTTTCGACGCGCCGCAGCTGCTACTTCCGGGTTACCGCCGCCTCGCAAGCGGACAAATCATCAAAAAATAAGCATCATGCGGGGTGAGTTTTGTCATTTTTATACTCTGACATGAAAACTAAGATGTAAAGGGAGGAAAATAGATAAAAATCTCCACTTCGACCACTGCGTGAAAAATCAATACTTTCACCTGCCGTGTCTCGCCTTAAGTAAGCGTGACAATGACTGTGTAGAAAACCACAGATTTAACAGTCAACTCAAGGTTTTAAGAAGTTAACATTTCAACCAGCACAAATTCCTTTAGCAATAATACCAATGTAATACAGATGATAATATCACAAATTTTATGACACCTGTCCATCTTTCCCCCAGATATGGTTCTCTAACTGGACGGCGCCGTGCGTTCGTGGACTATGTCAGTATCTATGGAGACGCATATATGTTTCTACCCGCCTTTTCCAATTCCTTCTGCACTACGATGAGCATGACCACCCTTTACACTCTGGAGGACTTCAGGAGCTCAGTGAAGGCTGTCTTCATGAACCCGGACTACCTCAGAAGTCTGGACAAATACTGGCGAGCGCAGGGCGTAAAACCTGGCTCGAGAATGAGCACTGGTTTCATGATGGTCAGCTTAGCTTTGGAAATATGCAACAATGTGGATGTGTATGGCTTCTGGCCCTTTGATAATCACCCCTATGGATTTCAGTCACTCACACGTCACTACTATGATGACGATAAGCCAAATGTAACTCCTCATGCCATGCCGGCTGAGTTTGCCCATCTAATAAAGCTGCACAATCAGGGGGTGCTCAAGCTTTACGTGGGAGAGTGTCCTCCTCTGGAGGACATCAGCAATAATACCAGAATTTCATAATTTTTTATTTGACATGTTTGTCTGTACATCAACACAGAATCAGATAACTGCAGGGATAAGGTGTCCTTTAAATAATGCGCAGCGAGTCTGGTAACAACAATGAAGCAGCTGCAGCAGCAGCTGAGAACACGGTGAGAACGCCAAGCTCTGACAATTTGTTAAAACTGTGGTGCTCAGTTGATATACAGTGTCCAAAAAGGACCTAACACATCAGACGATTGGCAGTGTCATGCCCCCAAAAAGGCCAAAAGTGCAGTCCAAACAAGACGATAACGACGTGGAAGTGCGGGTGGAGCAAAGCAGCATGACAGGTGTGCGAGACAACACTAAGGAGCTGTCCGATTTGATACGCTCCATCATAAGAGAGGAAATAAGCGTGGTGATTACAAAACTTACTACTGTCACGAATTACATTTCTGCCTGTACACGGAGACTTGACGATGTGGATGAAACTGTCGGGAATGGACAGTCGGATCACAAAGCTAGAGACGGAGTGCGTGGCACTGCGTAAAACCAATGTGGAACTGACAGAGAAAGCTGAGCGGCTCGAAAAGCATAGCCGTAAATACAACGTTCGCGTTTTTGGTTTACCAGATAACATCGAAAATGGTAATCCGACCAACTATATGAACATGTTGTTCAAAGAACTATTCAAAGACAAGCTGAAGTCGGAGCCAGAAGTGGAAATAGCGCACCGGATTGGACCAGTGCGTAAAGGAGACGGAAAAGCGATGATTGTGCGCCTTCAAAAGTTTGCGGTAAAAGAGGAGATCATGAAAGTGGTGAAAAGTGAGCGCATGATGCAAATTCGCAGAATGAAGCCGAAGATTTTCCCGGATCTGACCAAGGAGAGGGCGAAGAAACGAGCCAGCTTTTGGGAGTTACGAGCCAAGTTGAAGAGCGCTGATGTGAGACACGGTATCATTCATCCAGCAACGCTGATACTGACTTTCAAAGGTGAGACTAAAAAGTTCACAGAGCGAAGTGAGGCTGAGGCGTATTACGAAACTGTGATTGAGCCTGGGCTAAAGAACAAGGGAGAAATGAGACGATAAACTGAATGACAGCTGGATGGATATGAAGAAATGAATAAGACTGAAGAAAGGGCTGTATTTTGTTTGTTGTATATTGGAAAGCAAGCCCACATAATGTGTAATAGTTATGTTGGAAAAAGATAATGTCATGAGCAGGCGCAGCTCAGCTGATTTCTTATTTCATTACAATGTTAAAGATTTTGTGTGTGTGGATGTGTGTATGAATGTGTTAAGTAATGTGAGGTTTTGGTGGGGCTCAATGGGAAACTAAAAGAATTCAGAACAAATATCAGATTAAAGACCATTTTGTTGCAAAAAGTTTTTTTAAAATAGCTCATTTGAACGTGTGCAGTTTAAGAAATAAAATAAATAATATTCAGGATATTTTACAAAAATATAATTTACAGGTATTCGCAATATCAGAAACACATCTAGATGCAACAATAAATAGCCCTTTATTACATATAGATGGCTATAATATTTTTAGGCTGGACAGAAATCTACATGGTGGAGGTGTAGCTTGTTATGTCCAAAATCACATCCCAGTCAAAGTAAGATCAGATCTTAACGTCACAGGAGTCGAAGTACTCTGGTTACAGCTACAGTTACCTCATTTGAGGCCTGTTGTTATTGGATGTTGTTACAGACCACCCAATGCCGCTATAATGTACCTTGATCAAATATGTGAAATGTTGGACACTGCATGTGACACAGGAGACGAAATTTATTTTTTAGGAGATTTAAATATTGATTGGAAATTGAAAAGTTGTGCATTAAGAAGCAAGTTAATCTCATTTGCTAATACTTGTAATTTGTCACAACTTGTCAGTGAATTCACAAGAGTACATTTAAACACCAATGGCACATGTTCAGCAACTATTATCGATTTAATTTTACTAATGTGGCAGAGTTGTGGCATTTATTTGTAAAAGGACTTTTAAACATTTTAAAGAGAATGATTTTATAGCAGAAGTAAGCAACATAGATTGGTCAGAGGTAACACAAGAACAAGATCCAAATAAGGCAGTGGTGGTCTTTAACAATTTGATAACAAAGGTGATTGATAAACATGCTCCAATGAGGAAACAAGCAGTGAGAAATGTCTCTGCTCCATGGCTGGACAAAGACCTTAAGCAATACATGAAGCACAGGGATAAAGTCAGAACAGAGGCAATAAAAACAAACCAATTGGCAAAATGGCATGAATATCGAAAATTACAAAATGTTGTCACCAAATTAAATAAAAATAAAAAACGCCTGTATTATCATAAAAAGATTAATGAGGTTAAATCGGATAGTACAAAAGTATGGAGTATATTAAATGAACTTATGGGAAAGAAAACAAGATTTGCTCCTACTTTTTGGAGGGAGACGGAATATATCTCACTAAACCAAGGGAAATTGCTAATTACCTGAGCCAGTCTTTTACTAACAAAATTAAAAAAAATAGAAATGACATGGAGGTGAGACAGGAAGAAAACATTTCTTACCAATTAATAAGAAAATATATAATGCAGACCAAAAATTTTAGTTTCAAATTTGCTGAAGTAACAGAGGATGATGTCAAAAAACTGTTGAAAGAAAGTAAAGAAAAACCCTCTGGTACTGACAATATTGAGGTCAGATTATTAAAGATGGTGGTAGATTTCATTGTGTTGCCTGTTTCTCATATAATCAATTTAAGTTTAAGGAAAAATATCTTTCCATCACCATGGAAGATGGCAAAATTGATCCCTTAATTAAACATAACAAAGAACCATTGTCAGGTCAAAATAGCAGACCAATAAGCTTGTTACCTGCATTAAGCAAAATTATGGAAACAGTAGCATATGACCAAATACAGGAATATTTACAGCTCAGGGATTAAATACAATTTATCAGCATGCATATAAAATGGGTCACTCCACAACTACTGCACTTACCCAGATTACTGATCATTGGTTACAGGAAATAGATAATAAAAAGATAGTTTATTTTTAGATTTAAGTGCGGCTTCTGATCTTTTAGATCATGCAATTTTACTAAATAAGTTGAAATGTTATCTAAAAAGTTATCTAAGTAATCTGGAGTATAAAGTTTATTTTAATGGAAATTATTCTGGAGTTGGACATATGGATTGTGGAGTGCCCCAGGGAAGTTGTTTGGGACCCCTTTTATTTATTTATTGGTTTATTTGGGCAGGACAGTGCATGTTAATGAACATACATGGGTCTCATGCATGTAAACAAGCCACACTGGATTGTAGCCTTAGGCTAATTTGCATCCGTCGTCCCCCATGCTCACTCTCAAACACACTCTCATTCATCCTGGCCTATTGTACATGTTTTTAGTTGTAGGGGAAACCGGAGTACCCGGAGGAAACCTACGCAGACACGGGAGAATATGCAAACTCCACACAGAAAGGCCCCGTCCAGGTGGGAATCAAACCCGGACCTTCTAGCTGTGAAGCACGAGCTCTAACCGCTGTACCACCGTGCCGCCCGATTTTTACAAATGATCTTCCTCTGGTATTAAAACATGCAACCATGGCTATATATGCAGATGACACGACATTGTTTGCGTCTGCACAGACAGACTGCCAACTTAATAACATTTTACATGAGGAACTGGCCTTAGTAACTCAATGGATTAGAGCTAACAAATTAGTAGTTAATGTCGAAAAAACGAAATGCATGGTGGTTGGTTCAAAACACCTATTGAAAACAACACCGATGTTACATCTGACCTCAGGAAATATGAGAATTGAACAAGTAGATCAAGCAAAATTGTTGGGAGTAATAGTAGATTCTAGATTGTCGTGGACCAGTCAAATTAATTATGTATTGCAGAAAATGGGGAGGAGTATGGGCATAATTAAATATTGTAGAAAGTGTATTCCTCGGTGGTTGACCAAACAACTAGTTCAATCACTTGTACTTTCATACTTAGACTATGCATCAGTTGTTTGGTCAAACACAAGTGAAAATAATCTACACAAGTTACAAGTAGCTCAAAATAAAGCAGCACGGATTGTTTTAGGTTGCCCATACAGAACCAATGTGAGGACAATGCATGATAGTTTGGCGTGGTTAACGGTCAAATGTAGATTAAAGTATTTCCTAATAACATTTATTAGGAACATTATTATGACAAAAATACCTAAAGTCATGCATAATAAATTGTCATTTTTCTCAGATAATCATAGTTATGGAACACGTCAGACCAGTGTAACAAGGTGTGCTCTACCCTGTTGTAAAACTAATCAGATGCAGCGAACTGTTTGTTACAGAGCCATGGTTGCCTGGAATGCTTTACCAGGATTTTGTTGTCAGAAAACAGCAAAAGATGTTTTCAAAGATGTTAAAGGTGTTTTGTTTACACAAGAATGAATTCGGATTAATACGCTAACTATATGATAGGCAAGTTCTAAGCTGGTGCTGTGGGTAATGGGATCTGTGGGCTTCGCTCGGGACTGCAGCTACCAACTAAGTTTATCCTGACGGTTTGATTATAGATGAGTGAATAACATGATAAATGATAAAGGAAACTATTTATCAGCTTATGGTGATTGTTAGTTGCAGCCCTGTGTGAGAGCAATGACTATATAGAGTCGAGTTGTTAAGTTGAGATTCATGCTTCATACAAAACTCCAAATGTTTTGATTACTGTAAATGTTTTACTTTTGTACTTTTGTTGTTGGTTTTACTTTGTCAGATGGAAATGGTGATAATGATAAAATGCTGTTATTGCTGTTTTAGGTTGACTCTACATATCTACTGACAGCTCTTTTGGTTTTAGGTGATATCGTTGGCTGCATGGCATAATTGCCTAGGTAATTTTGTATTGCTGGAATGGCAATGAGGAAAAACAATGTGTTTCCTAAAAAAACGTCTTTTTACATGTTTTCTAAAAGCAAGGCAGAAATGAGTTGGGCGGTTGTGCTGTGTGGCCAGCGACATGTTTTGTTTGGTTTCACACTGAGCTCCCACGGTTGGTTTTGTGTGTGTGTGTGTGTGTGTGTGTGTGTGTGTGTGTGTGTGTTTGTGTTGTTGTTTGTTTGTGTTTTGTTATGTAAACATTTGTGATGAAAATGAAGGAGACCCCAGGTAGAATAGCTCCTGCAATGAGTCAGGAGCTAATGGGGCTCTCAATAAAATGGAATGAAATGAGATGTTGTATTACTGTATCCGGAATGTAAATTAATCTTGAATATTGGGGTAAGCTTTCTTGCTTCGGCCTACTCCTTTTGAGTTTTTTTGCTTTTTGCTTTGTTTGTTTCTGCACTGTAATAATGTTGTTGTAAAAATCACTCAAATAAATCCAATAAATCCAATCAATCAATCAAACCTTATTGTATTTCAATGTTGTATTTCTATGTTTCTATGAATGCTGATTTCCGCTTTACTGCTTATGTACTAGGGCCATTATCAAAATATGGGCATTTTCTGTCCCGAAAAATAAAAATAATGAAGTGCAATATTTTTACATAAAAATCACCAGAACATGTTCAATACCCTCTTAGCATTACTACCAGTCATAAGGGACAGCTTGGGTATTTTTCTTTTTTTTTTACCATTTAAGATTTTTATTTTAAGTTTTTGTCATTGGTGTTACAACTATTTTAATGACAAACATAAGGCAATAATGCAACCAAACATGTTGTGTAAAATTTTGCATTTAGGAAATTAAACAATAGCCATTTTGTCTAGAAACAGTATTTCATTAAAATAGGGGAGAATTATATGTTTAATTAAGCTCAATGTTTTCATAACACCAATGACTTTGCATCAGATGCCTCCATTCATTTAAAGTGGGGCTGTAACACCAGTGACTGTAACACCAATGACGAAATTCAACTAATTGTCCCTTTTTCTTAAGTATTTCTATGTCATTCCTGAACAAAGGTGGTGTATCACAGTAGTTGTATAGTTTTAGCTGTGAACCTGTTTTTTCCCCAGAGAAATTCTACTAACTGATGCAAACAGCCGTAACACCAGTGACATTTCAAAATGACCCACAGTATAAAGTCACATTTTAAAGTTACTTATTTGTTCTTAGTTTGGACAATATGTCCTTCTTTATATTTCCTGGATTAGGCTTTTAACTTGGTCTCATCAGACCAGAAAAATATTTCTTCACATCTTTTTTAACCTTACAAATCCTGGAAAGTAATACGGATAACACCAATGACACAAAACTGAGGGACAGAGATTTGTCTTAATTATTTTTAATTAATAGTTGTGATTTTTCATATAAGATCTGCAGATTATTGAAGTCTATTCTCTATTTGTTGGAATTGGCAAGAACAATATTTATAGATATACTGGAAATATTGTTTTTAACGGCACAAAGGTGTGAAAATGGGGTCGGGGACACTGGGGTTTCAACATACTCTGGGTATTCAAAGTGGAATAAAAAGTAAAAACTGCAAAAATATGATCTGATATTACCTGTCTCTTATCATGTGGCGCTCAATTTATTATTTTTTGGTTTCACTGCATTGTTGATTTTTCAAAATCTCTTTTTCAGGGGTGGGAAGTGCAGGGACAGGTTATTGCCCATGGTTTTGGCAGCAGTGGTTGTTTCAATGTGTTTTGTAGATAAACTTGACTTGACATCAGTGGAAAAATAAACTAAATTAAAATACCCTTGATTCAGGTCAAAAGAGATTTGAGCAGATAATACAGTAAAAAATAATGACACTTAACTGAGTCAGCGCAACAGGTGCACAACGAACTCGCATCTCTGTTTATCCTTAGTTAAAGCTACGTTTTTGACTGGGAATCACTCACTACATTTGTGTATGTGTCTTCACTGGCCACAAGATGTCCCTAAAACACTTCAGAATGGACGACTCAGTTTTCTGTTATTGCTCTATTATGTATAATTGTTTGGACAAGAATGGTATATAGTCTGTAATGGGGACAACTCAGTTACTTTACTCAAGCACATGCACTTAAGGAACTCTTTGAAGTGTCTGTCTGGGCTTTTGGAGTAGTTTTATATCAGATAAACACCATAAGATAAATCAGTTTTTTCATCAAGTACCTTTTTTTTTAAAGTGGTCTGATATTTCCAAAGAATATGTCAGAAGAATTAGATAAAATAAACAACTTTAAAGAAATGATCCAAGAAAAATTAAATGTAGTTAAGACAATAAAACTTCATCTGTCAACATGGGGCTTATAGGGATTAATTCACAATGGGAAGAGTAACCGAATAATTTAAAAATATGAATATAGATAGATACATTCAAACAAAAGAGAGAAGAAAGAGAAAACATTTAAAATATGGTGCAGTAATTTGTATTTACATTGGGAGGAAAAAGTATGTGAACCCTTTGGAATGTCTCCTGTGAATGTTTACATGTTATGGCCAATAAAAATATGACAACATGTAATTGTTTGGGTGGTATTAGTTTAAGGAGACATTGTTTACACATTCTTGTGATTTTGATAAAGATCAGACCACATTTTATGACCAATTTAGCCATAAATATACACTGTAAGAAATTCCACATGGGTTCACATGCTTTTCCCTCCCACTGTACATTGTTTACTTTGTTATTTGATCTCAATTCACAAATGTAGGCTGTTTTTTTGTTTGTTTGTTTTTTAGAGTTATGTAAAATACAAAACCAATAATTCTCTTTGTGTAATGAAGCTTAAGCGCAAATTCAACCTGGAGACGTACCTGCAGCTTCACCCAATCACGGCCCCAGCGCAAGCCGCACCTCCGCATTAGCAATCATCGCAGCCGCTATTCATCAGCAATCATCGCAGGATCCCCGTCTTAAGCTCCCCGGTCGATCACTCGGTCGATCACTCTACAATACACAACAAGGAGAGGTAGCTCGCGTCGAGGGGTCACTCTGGAAGCAGGAACAAATTACCGCGCTCGCGATAACATGGCAGCTGTCCATGCCATATTCAAGGATGTTCCTCTTCAAAAGTTATACGCTTTCACTTATCATATCTCATAGCGACGATCCCTAATTTCTCATCTCAGCTCGTTCTACTCGGCATATCACGCTATCGCCGATGCATGTCGTCTTAAGAGTGCTCGTGTCATAGCCTCTGGCACAGGCACGGCTCTACATGCTCGCTCATCTCGAGTGTTTTCAGCTCGGGTTTGTTTTTATCCCGAGTGTTTTCGGCTCGGGTTTGTTTTTGATCCCGAGTGTTTTCAGCTCGTTTGTTTTTATCACAAGTGTTTTCAGCTCGTTTGTTTTTATCACAAGTGTTTTCAGCTCGTGTTTGTTTTTATCCCGAGTGTTTTCAGCTCGTTTGTTTTATCCCGAGTGTTTTCAGCTCGTTTTTTATCCAGTGTTCGGCTCGGTTGTTTTTGATCCCGAGTGTTTTCAGCTCGTTTGTTTTTATCACAAGTGTTTTCAGCTCGTTTGTTTTTATCACAAGTGTTTTCAGCTCGTTTGTTTTTATCACAAGTGTTTTCAGCTCGTTTGTTTTTATCACAAGTGTTTTCAGCTCGGTTTGTTTTTATCACAAGTGTTTTCAGCTCGTGTTTGTTTTTTGATCCAGAGTGTTTTCAGCTCGTTTGTTTTTATCACAAGTGTTTTCAGCTCGTGTTTGTTTTTATCCGTTGGCGAACTAAAAAGGAAAAGGGCGCTCTCATCGGAGGGCCCTGCAGTCTGTTCTGCCGCCCTCGTCGGAGGGCTCTGCTTTCCTTGTCACTGCCGCCCTAGTCGGAGGGCCCTGCTGTCCCTGTCTCTACACTCGCTGGCTCCTCGCGGAGGGTTCTTCCAGCTCGCCCTTTGCGCATCTAATCTATCACCTCGTTCCTTACGTAAGCTGCTTGGCTCCTCATCTGTATATCAATCTGTCTCATCTCAATCTTCAATCTCGGTTCTCACTCCCCCTAAACTACCTCTTCACTGCTACCCCTTCTATATCTGCTCGGCTCCTCCGATTCTCCCCACTCTACGTCTTGCAAATCCTGCCCAGGCGCCAGGGGATCATCTCGCACTCGCGCACCAGGATAAGCGCAGTTCCCGTTCGGCGGTCACTCGCATACAGTTCGCTCAGACCTCTTTTGGGGAAGATTCTGGCATCATCTATCACCATGCTTTGCCTAGCGTTCGGCAATCTTCTGCCGGGGTCTGAGCCCCAAACAAGATCCAAGTTAAATAACTTCTCATGCAGTATGTCACTGTGAGTCTTTGCAGGTTGAAATGAAGCTTAAGCGCAAATTCAACCTGGAGACGTACCTGCAGCTTCACCCAATCACGGCCCCAGCGCAAGCCGCACCTCCGCATTAGCAATCATCGCAGCCGCTATTCATCAGCAATCATCGCAGGATCCCCGTCTTAAGCTCCCCGGTCGATCACTCGGCGTTTCCCAGCTGTGCAGCGACCCTCCTCCGCCCCACCTCCTCCGGGCGCTACTCAGGCTCCGCCCGTCGCATCGACGCGCGTTAGGTCCCGTTCTGCCACCACCAGTTTCCAGGCTCCGGGGGAAGATTCTGGCATCATCTATCACCATGCTTTGCCTAGCGTTCGGCAATCTTCTGCCGGGGTCTGAGCCCCAAACAAGATCCAAGTTAAATAACTTCTCATGCAGTATGTCACTGTGAGTCTTTGCAGGTTGAATTGAAATGATCCGGGACCCTCCAGCCCAGTGCTCATGACCTCCACAGCCTTAAGTGACCCATAGACGGAAGCAACATCCGGGCACTTTTGCTTTTGCACTTTTGCCAGTTTGACTCACAAACGCATCAGTTCACTGTCAGAAGACGGTCGATACCTATTTTACTTTTAATGGAATAAATAAGAGTACATTTATCGATCGCTACTTTCTCCTCATGCCCTTTGAGACTTCTTTAAATCAGTAAATATTCAGCCTGATTAAACGTGCTCAGCATTAGGCCTAATTAATGATTCCCAAGCTGCATACATTTTATTTGATAACAATATAAAAGGGACAGAATAAATCGTAGATGTTGCTCTCATCCATGGCAGCTTGAGCCCAAAATAAATGTCTCTCTGGGCCAATAAAGATGAACCTTGTACCTCATAAAACACAAATGGCCAGTAAAGATTAGATAAGACTCGTTTAACCGTTGTTTCAAGTGTAACTTTGCAGTCTCTAAGAGTCATTACCGATATTTCAGTCCGTGATGTTTATGAAAGACAGTGCATCAAAAGTAATACAATCAGTATTTTAATTGGAAAAAAATTAATAAAATGAAATAAATAAAAGTTGTGTTTAAAATTGGCAGCACTTGAAAACAGCTCCTTCACAGAGAGTCAGAGACAAATGAAGCCTAGGCGTTAATTCAACCTGGGGGACTAATTTCAGCATCAACGACCTCCAGCCAATGATCACTCCCGAGAGGGCCACACCTCCTCCTCCACACCTTCGTAGCAGCCAATCATCGCCCTCGGTCCCGCTTTTAAGCCCCAGCAATCATGATCCGTTCGCTTCCCAGGTGTGCTGCGACCCACCTCCACCCCATCTCCGCCTCTTCCGTCACGGCTTCTACCTGCTGCATCTTCGCGGGTCCTCCATAGCACCACCACCAGTGTCCAGGCTCCGGGGGAAGACATCCCTAACTCCAAGCTGTTTATCTACACTGACTTATACATCGATGTCTACCGCCGGGGTCTGACCGCCAAAACTAATATACATATCAATAAATCTTTCTAATCACTGCTTTCGTCTGTTTGAGTCTATCCAGGTTGAAATGCAGAGAAGAGCCGGCTGAGCATGTTACACAAATATGAAAATATCAGACAGACAAAACAAAACGATACTGTTCTCATAAGAGATAGATGGTTTTATTGGCTCAATTTTTTTCATTTTGATGATAAACTGAACAAAAATAAACAAACTACACAAATTATTTAAAAATGAATACAGTGTAATCACTTTGAAGCGAATTTGAAGCGAATTTTTTTTAAATAAAATAGCTTTTTGCCTCAGCCCCTTCTCATTCACTTGGCCCCACGAGCCTGAAGAGCACCTGATTTGTAAGTTTGTTTGCTTTTTATTTTTTTTATTTTTTTTTATTTTTTAGCATTTACTCTCCTACTACGGCGATCCAGTGAGCACTCCGAGTCTCCTCTTCAAGTTAAAAGTGTAATTATTATATTGATGTATTCTTGAAATCATCACACGAAACCCCAGCACTTTCTCACAAACCACATTTTCCCGTTATGGATGCCATTTTAAGGACTTGATCATTCAAAGAGACTATTTTGTTTCATCACTTTTTCCACGCTCTCATTTTCGTACTAGAGCTGACCGATCCTTCCAGGCTGTTGTTCCCAGGCTTTGGAATGATCTTCCGCCCTCTTTGCGCTCAATTGACTCTGTTGACACCTTCAAGAGCAAACTTAAGACTCATTTATTTGTTTAGGCTTTTAATTAGCTACTTTGCGGATGCTATGATTTTGTGTTGTCTTGGCCTTTTATATTATGTGTACTGATATTTTTGATTTTGATGTGTTGTGAAGTACTTTGTGGCTTTTTGTCTGTGAAAGGTGCTATATAAATAAAGGTTACTTACTTACTTACTTGCCATGCAAAGAACAGGAGCGAGATGCACCATGAAGGGCTTATTATTATTATTTTAGACTTGATTAGTTGAACATGGAAAATAATAATAGTTAAAACAACATAAAACAGATACAAAAAAGGAAGAACAAACAAAAAGAAAGAAATAAAAAATAATAAGAAATAAAAAAATAACACATACACATATGTCACATACATTCGCACACACGCAGGCACGGAGAAAGGCTGATTCATGGGCTATGGATACGATTTGTTTTAAAACAGACAGATATGGATAGACCATGAAGGGCTTTTGACACAAAACATCAAGAGTGTTGTGGAATAACAGCATTCTGTGGCAATATAAATTAACCTTTTGCCATATTTGGCCAAATAAAAGTGCTTTTATTTATTTATTTATTTATAAATAATGGTAACAAAAAGGGAAAAAAAGTGTGTGCTTTATATATTTCTGGGACAGTGATTGTAGTTTCCCACGTTGGCTTGAATAAAAGGCTCCCACACACTGTCTCACTCTTTTACTTGGCTTTTATTGCAGCAACGTTTCGGAATCGTTGCTGCAATAAATTCATTCAAATGACGCTGGGATTTCTCTGTGGCATTAACAATCAGCTGCTCTTGCTTACGATAAGATCTGAGTGGAAAGCCCAGGTTCACAAATGTCACGCGTCCTCTGGCGTCTATCGCAAATACACCGGTGCATACACCATTTTTTTACGCAATGTTGATAAATGAGGGCCAGTATGCGGGAGCCTTTTTTTCAAGTTAAGTAATCTATTCTTTTACGCACCTGTTGCCTTCTCGTGTGTGCAGAGCTTCCACTTATCAAGTTTTCCACGTTGGACAATAAAGATTAATCAAAGGTGGACTCAGTTTCCGTGTATACGGCAGATGCTTTGACCTATTTAATCATCAGATGAGATAAGTGCCACGTTTAAAATGAGGTGGCGTTAGGACGACTATGAAGCCATGCGTCTGCCAGATGATCATTTTATATTTGATTGTGTTTTCTGGGGCTTTGTTCACTGTGATCTTGGTGCGATTACGGCAGAAGTAAGTTTGTTGTTGTATTTGAAATCAGAAGCTCAGAGTAACGTGGTCACTTTTCTCGTCAAAGGGAATTAGATTTCACCACAAAACTGACCAGAGCTTCTAAAAACAACAGTAACGACAGGTGAGTGAAAGTTTTTTTATAACTTTGTTTCAGCAGCTCTTATGTACTTAGGTTCTGCAGTAAGAAAACAAGAGAGAAAAGAAACAATTTCTGTCAAATTTTCTTATTCTTCTTGGAATAATGGTAAAAAACAAATTAAAGTATTTTTCTGATGTCGTTAGCCTCATAGCATAATTGCCTAAATCTTATTTTACTGTTTTTGGAAAACAAGAAAAACATTTTTATTTAGGAAACACATTGATATTGTAACAATACTAAATGAAATAGGCAATTATGCTATGAGGCTAACGATGTGTGATCCTCATATCCTCTTCAATCTAGAGCCTTATAGAGCTTAACACCCACAACAGAGTTAGAAATTGACATTTTTGAGCAATGTTATAATATCCCTCCAACCCTCAGGAAGTATTTATCTTCATCCATGTAGTTTTAGTTAAATCCACACACAGTTAGTCACATGAGGAAAAAAAAGTTCATTTACTGTGCACTTGGAGTCATCAGGCAGGAAACCTAAACAAACAAACACACTTTTCTGACTCAAAAGACGTTTTTAGAGTACGTTTTTTGTTTCTTTCACAGAAAAAAAATTCAGCGTGAAAAAGTTACTGACCATAAGAAAATCCCTCCCATTAATTGTAAAGACTGGTGTTTCTCCGGTCCCTAAAAATTGTAATTATTTTTCATTATTCTCCATAGCAAACTCATCACTGAAGTTCTGAAGGATTTTTCCCTCCAATGGACAAAAAATGAGGAAAATCACCAGAAACTCAGGTATCTATGTGCATTCAATATTTAAAATGAGATGAGATTACTCAAGTAGAAGCAGAAAAGTAGAGTATTTATTAAAAAATACTGTTTTGTGCAAATATATTCTGATTCATATTTTGCTATTGAGGAAATCTGACAGACAAAACATATAAGACTGTAAGAATTCTCACATTTCTTCACCATAATTTAAAGTAGATGAAAGAGACAATTATCAAAGGAAGTGTAGCATTTGCTTTAACTGGGGCGACAGTGGCGCAGATGGTAGAGCGGGTCGTCTCATGATCGGAAGTTCGGGGGTTTGAATCCCGGCTCCTGCAGGTGCAGACTGCCGTTGTGTCCTTGGGCAAGACACTTCACCCAATGCCTATGTGTGAGTGGTCGGTGGTGGTCGGAGGGACCGTTGGCGCAGATATGTGCCAGCCTCGATTCTTTCCTCAAAATCATCTTGAGGGCCAGAGGTTCTATCTACAAGCAGATCTGCACCACAGTATAAATGTGTTATACCGTTCCCCAATGTGGGACCCACATGAACGGGTCATTCAAGCTTTTTAAATCCATATTGAAAAACATGTAACATCAAGTGCTATCAGCTGATGGTGATTCAGATCATAATGAGAATTAATTGTTAACATTTCTGTATCAAACAGAGGTTTAACTGTGGCTCCTTCTGCCTTTACACATTTAATAAAATGTGTATGTATTGATAAAGTAGTAAGATAAAGTTCAAAGTGAGGGCCAGTAAATAAGAGCTGCATTTCAGCCATGGTCTGGACACCCTTGGACAAACTGAATGAAGGGCATTACTCATCTTCAAACTGTTGAGGCTTTATTCGGTGGCACTATGGACTCTGTTTTATGGAGATTCTTTTTCACAGATCTTCACTCGGCACCAACTGTAATGGTTTCCAAAAAGCTTTTGTGACCCAGACCAACTCTCCTTTGGAAACAACGATTGTGTACGACTGTGAAAAGCGGACTCGCACCGTGACTGAAGACCTTTTCAGCAATTTCCCAAAAGTGATTGGTTACAAACTCTCAGTTGCTGCTCCCATTGTGAACTGTTACACCTGCACCACATGATGTTTTGTGTTGAAGCAAAGTCTGCCTGATCCGGATACATTGCAAATACATTTGAAGTTGTTGTTGAATATGTGCTGTAATCATTTTGTGGTGCTTCTAGGACGCGCCATTTTCAGATAAAATACTGGACACCTGTGCTGTTGTTGGAAATGGGGGGATTCTGACCAATAGCAGCTGTGGAGCGGCCATAGACTCAGCGCAGTTTGTGATCAGGTGAGCACTGTTCAAAATTATGTTTGTCTTTAGTATAGGCTGTACTTTTTTACTTTAGTATGGGTTATACTTTTTACGTGAGTAATATGTTTTAAAATTAAAACACTGTTAATTGAGTAACTGTGAATGCAGAGCACTATCCCCTGCCTCTTCTCCTAGAAGAACTCAAATCACATTGGCTTTGTTTATCCTACTGAGTGTGTTCACAAAAGCTGCAGGGTAGAGCACATAAAATGAATGTTTAAATAGGGACGGCACAAATGGTTGCATCTTATAAACCAAATGCTCTATTTGTGGCCTATGTTTGTTAAACATTATTTTACTCCTTATCAGGAACAAATAAAACCGTAAAAAGGAAAATAAATGTCTTTCATCTGAAACATGTATCTAGCCTTTCTATCAATATATCACTCTGTTTTCATACATGTCTATTTACAATGAATTTGTCATCTCCCATCTGGTCTTCTGTTATCACAATGACGTGTTGTTCCTGCTTAGATGTAACCTCCCTCCTTTGGGAAATGGTTACAGCAAACACGTCGGCAAAAAGACTGATCTTGTGACAGCAAATCCCTCCATCCTTAAGAATAAGTAAGTAAGACATTTGCTTCAATCATTGCTCTTACAGAGCATGTTTAAAAGGGAAAAGAGACGGTATTTTCGCTGTAAACTTTGCAGAGCCACAACGAGCCTCCACAGTTCTCCCTTCCAAGCCCCAAACACATTACAAAACATATTAAAAAACATATTGAAAAACAGCATATCAGACAGTGGAAGAGAAAGAGTGGCTGGAAAAAAGGAACCAAAACTCCTGACAATAAAAAGTGCGTGTAGGACTGCGCTGTACTCAGTAACGACTTAATTCCATAGAGCGAATTACAATTACGTGACTAAAATTGTACTTAATTACAAGTAAAAGTACAGGGCGAAAGATGTACTCTAGTACAATTACACAAAAAGTGTAATTACAGTACATGGAATTTGTTACTTTCCACCTCTGGCCATTGCTAAAGAAGAGTGGTCTTGATGCCACAGAAATGGATAATTATCAGCCTATCAAATCTGCCATTTTTGGAAAAAAATCTTGGTGAAAGCTGGGTATGACCAGCTTACAGAATTTCTTTTTGCAAATCCTTTTTTGACACGTTCCAGTTGGGTTTTAGACCCCATCACAGTACTGAGACGGCCTTGATCAAGGTGACTAATGATGTCAGGCTAAATACAGATGCAGGAAGACTTTTCTTCCAGTCTCTGTCGAGTGTTGACATGTCTTCTCACTGCTCCTGGCTTTCGTGCTTGTTTTCTGCCTTTGCGAGTGTCTTGTCAGACTTTTATTTTTCCTCTTGGACCCCTGCTTGCTGTCCTCCCGAACAAACTCGATTTGCGATGTTGATTGTCGTTTGCCTAGCGGTCCTGTCAGTCAGAGACATCAAAGATATTTACTTATTTGGACTCTTGATAACAGGGTACCTGCTTACTGGATGGACTGCCCGGATTATCAGAAATTTGGGAAGACAGCAGCTTTCACACTGCTACTGTCGGTTGAAATTACCAAGCACTTCGGAGCAGGGAGTGACCGATTGATGGAATTACAGCGGGAAGTAAAGCACAACAACAATGGCCTGTTGTATTCGACCTGGCAGGTCGCTGTGGAGACGGACAATAGGTGGACTATATTTTGGGAAGAAAAGGGATGAACTCTGGAGGAACTATCTGCTCTGGAGAACTAAACTAATGCTGAGACCAAGTAAAAAGCCAATTAATTATAAATGTATGAACTATTACTGGAATAATTATCTTCCACCTGAAAAAAAGAGGTTTGAAGCAGCTGGACCTCTTGTCTCTCCTACACAGTCAACACTTTCCTTTCAAGGCCAAGCCACGGGCCTAAACCAGATACAAACTGAGCTCTCTGGCTCATATTGTATATAACACTGACTTTCAGGATTGTAAACAACTGCACATACCCCTCCCTAACCACGTCCCCGTCCTTCTGCGTCTGCCTCAACACGTTTCCTTAGCCCCACCCTCCGGTCAATGGCCGCTCGTCCTTCCTGTCCCCAAGAAAAAATTCCGCACATGACCTCGTGTACTGTGTATTTCCCATGTCTTGATGTTTTTATGTATGTGCTTTCCTTTAACTTAACCTGATTGTTATTTCGCATAATCTTCTTTTGTAAGGCACATTGAGTTGCCTTGTGTACGAAATACACGGTATAAATAAAGTTGCCTTGCATTGCCTTGCCTTGCAAGGCCACAGTTTTAGTTCTGCTGGACCTTAAGCGCTGCATTTGACACAGTGGACCATAGGATCTTACAGGTTAAAAATCTGGGTGGGAATCTCTGGAAAGGCTCTTGAGTGGTTTGTGTCCTTCAGGACAGGACATACTGTCGAGATTGTGGGGTTCTCCAGGGGTCAATTTTGAGGCCCCTCTTGTTCAATCTGTACATGCTTCCATTAGGTCGATTAATATCCAGTAACAATGTGTCCTGTCACAATTACGCAGACGATACTCAGATCTATATTTCACTGACAGTGGGTGAACATGGGCCTCCAGATACACTGCGTCATTGTATCAGATCAGTTTGTGGATGCAAAACAACGTCCTCCAGTTTATTCTAGGGTCGCGACTAAACATGGTGAGGCTGCGTTTCAGTTTCATGCAGCAAAGGTCGGGAACAGACACTGTGATGACACGAGACAGGCTTCAACTCTAACTATGTTTAAGTCCAGGCAGAAAACATTGTTATTTACTGCTGCCTATGGCAATTGAACATATTTTCACAAATAATAATATAATCATATACAGTATGGCAAGGCAAGGCAAGGCAATTTTATTTATACCGCGCATTTCATACACAAGGCAACTCAATGCGCCAATGCGTATGTATGTGTATTTTGTCTTAAGTAATTGTATGAAATGTGCTGTATAAATAAACTTGCCTTGCCTATTTGTAGCAACTTTCACATGACACAAGTCACACAAATCGCTTCACATAGTGTTGGAGTTTTGTTCATCATTCACTCCACACACAGTGGTGGTAAGCTACATAGTTTCAGTTTCCCTAAGGGTAGACTGACAGAAGCACTGTCGTGACTGCACACATTTGCACCAATGGACCCTCAGACAACCACCATTCATTAACGCATGCACATCATATATCCCTATTGTACATGTTTTTAGTGGAAGGGGAAACCGGAGTACCTGGAGGAAACCTACGCAGACACAAGGAGAACATGTAAACTCCACACAGAAAGGTCCCACCCAGGGATCAAACCCGGGACTTTCTTGCTGTGAAGCAGGAGCGCTAACCACAGCGAAACCAATTACTTTACACCTTTTTGACAGGTGTAATGAAGGACAAGCATTCCGGAGTCATGCCTAGTCATTCTCGCCCCTTGGTTTCGATACAGCTTAAACATATTCTCCTTAATCCCCATATACAGTAAATGTGTTGGTGCGGACAATAACTTTTACTTAACCTGTCCATCTTTCTCCCAGATATGGTTCTCTAACTGGACGGCGCCGTGCGTTCGTGGACTATGTCAGTATCTATGGAGACGCATATATGTTTCTGCCCGCCTTTGCCTATGCCTTCTGCACTACGTTGAGCATGACCACCCTTTACACTCTGGAGGACTTCAGGAGCTCAATGAAGGCCGTCTTTATGAACCCGGACTACATCAGGAGTCTGGACAAATACTGGCGAGCGCAGGGCGTAAAGCCTGGCTTGAGAATGAGCACTGGTTTCATGATGGTCAGCTTAGCTTTGGAAATATGCAACAATGTGGATGTGTATGGCTTCTGGCCCTTTAATAATCACCCCTATGGATTTCAGTCGCTCACACATCACTACTATGATGATGTGAAGCCTTATGAAAGTCCTCATGCCATGCCGGCTGAGTTTTCCCATCTAATAAAGCTGCACAATCAGGGGGTGCTCAAGCTTCATGTGGGAGAGTGTCCTCCTCAGTAATAATACCAGAATTTCATATTTTATTATTTCATAATGTTTTGTCTGTACATCAACAGAGAATCATACTGTATAACTGCAGGGATAAGTATGGTATGAATTTAGAAAACAAAACTAATGCTAAATAAAGCCAAACAGCAAAATTAGAATTACATAACACAAAACCAAATGTTATTAGCGATTTTGTATTGTATTTCTCTGTTTCTATGAATGCTACTGATTTCCGCTTTTACTGCTTATATAGACCGGTTTTGGCAGCAGTGATTTCAATGTGTTTAATAAATAAACTTGACTTGACTTCAGTGTAAAAATATATATTAAATCAAAATACCCTTGGCTCAGAGTTCAGGTCAAAAGAGATTTGAGCAGATAAAACAGTAAAAATAATGACACACAACTGAGGAAGGACAATTCTGTTTATCTATTGTACTTATTGGCCTTGTACAATCACTAAGGCATCAAAACAATTCCATCAATTGTTTTGATGCCTTAGTGGAGGGGTGTCGCACTCATTTGGGTTGTTCGCCAAAATCACAAGTTTCTCAAAATACACTGTAGTCATTATTCATTCTCTCCACACTCTGTGGTGGTAAGCTGTTACTGTAGCCACGGCCTCCCTGGGGCAGACTGACCTTTTACCACATAGCTATAATGTTGTGTTTATATCTTATCTCTTATTATGTCAGTGCAATCTGGACACGTGTGGAATTCTTTCCTTTTTTTAAATTTAAGTTCCCCCTAGTGGCTGTAATGAGCGTACTGGTTATTTCTTTGAAAACAATATACAGGAATGGGCTAGAGACATACTTTTTTTTGTGTGACATATTATGAAATTTGTGCTTTACAAGTCAGGGGCCAGATTAAATCATCTCGCGGGCTACATTTGGCCCACGGGCCCCCAGTTTGACATGTCTGCCTTAGGGAGAGCCACGTTTTTGGACTGGTGGGACTTGCCTTATTATTCCAACAGCACAACGGGGTTTTCAAGAAACTAAGACTGGAAACCGCTCAATACATTTGTGTATACCTTCACTGGCCAAGAGATGTCCCCAAAACACTTTGGTATGGACAAGTCAGTTTTCTATTATTGCTCTATAGTGTATGATTGTTTGGACAAGAATGGTGTATAATCTGTAATGGGTACAACTCAGTTACTTTTACTCAAGCACATGCACTTGAGGAACTCTTTAAAGGATCTGTATCATGCTATTTTAGCCATTCCAAAGTAAAGTATAGGCATATATATGATATATTGTACCTCTATCACTATGGAGTACTCATTTTTGAGAGAAATATAAGTATTTTTGGGGGTATTTTCCCTACCCGGAAGACAAAACGCTTCGATTCAGTTAACTCCGCCCCTCTCTCCACTCATTCCACATTTACAGTATTATAAATATAAATATTGCTGCAAAAAGTGAAGTTACTTCACATAATGCAGTTATAAGGAGTTGACATGTGTAACACAGTTTCATAAATGGCTAACACACGCTAACACACACGCTAACACACACATGCTAACACACACGCTAACACGCGTTTTGATTGACTCACCGCTCAGTCTGGCCTCCCCATGAGATCGCGTTGGTTATAAAAGTTAATCCACTTTGATTCTGGCCAAGGTTCACCAAGCATCCATCAGGTTGGTTGATAAAGTCGCTGAATCCCAGAAAGAAATTCCAACTTCTGGCGAGTGCACTCTTCTTTAGGAAGGTTGACTAGTCCTGTTCCTCTCGTAGCCAAACGCGCATCCGTGGCATTATCGGTAAGAAAAAAGAGCAGGCGGTGTCCAGAGTAGGTTAGAAAGAGCTCAGTCTTCAAAAACAACACTTATGCTCGGATCCATGGCTCCTCCAGCCGTGGGTGCGCTTGATTAGCGTCGTGGGACAGCACAGATGCGTCAGAGAGGTTTTTTTTTGTTTTTTTGTTTTTTTTCAACAAAAAAAAAAAAAAACAAAAAAAAAAGGTGTTTTATAAATAAAAATCAGGCTGTAAGGCATTACATTACAGACGTAGAGCACTTCCGTTCCTTTGTGACGACACAACTGAACAGCTCAGTCGTTTACCAGGAGAGGGCGGAGCAGCTGCTCAGAGAGCAGGATTCAGGAGGATTACTTAGAACTGCGTGAATGAAGCCAAAAACCGCTCTGGGGGTGTTTTTGATAAGGAAATAGCATAACAACATAGCTAAAAACTCAAAAAAGTCGATTTTGCATGATATAGGACCTTTAAAGTGACTGTCTGTGCTTGTTGGAGTAGTTTTATATCAGATCAACACTATGAGATAAATCAGACTTTTCACCAAGTACCTTTTCCAGTTTTACTTGAGCAGTTATTTGTGTGACTACATTTCACTTCTGCCGTACGCAGGAGCAGCTGATGGTAAATGCCATGGAGAAATTCCAATGTCATTTGAGTGAAACGCCCCAAACTATTAATGTATCAGGAGGCCTCACCCACGGCTTTTACGGCACACAGCAAAAAAAGAAAATTTCTCCAACCAGGAAATGATCAATATTTGTTTCTAACACAACAAATATGATATTTTTGTACATGAGTAAGATTATAGAATCTGTCAGTAACCCATTAACCTTATAACCAATCCAAGATCACATTTACTAAATAAAAATGTGAACCAGTGAAAAGCAGCTGTCTGCTCCGCAGACTCAGCGCTGGAGCTGGGCAGGACTACGCATCTCTCAGCCGGACCGAGGACAGCCCTGCTACGGGATGTGCTTCGATCATTATAAATGAGGACCACTGGGAAGTAATCGAATATTTTAGTCACGAGTACCGTCAATTCAAAATCATATTACTCAAGTAGAAGTAAACCCTCAAGCCACCACCTTAACGTGGTGGAGGGGTTTGAGCACTTCTTTCTGCAACCACAGCTTTCCCACTGCCAAAACGGGGGCTCTAAACCACCCTTTGAGAACCAGGACAGGAGATCTCTGCTATATTGATGCAGCCACACATGCACTAAATCAGTGGTTCCAAACCTGGGGGGCGGGGCGCCTGGGATTGTAGGGGGGGCCCAGAGCTTTACCTGGTCAGAGGATCAGGTCATAAATGATACTATTTGAGCAAAATGAATGGTCTAAAATCATCAACTATGACTGAGTAAGGACTACAGGTGTATTAAACGCTCAAATTTCAGTGTATTTGTTTGAAATGAATACTTATTAGCAATTATTCTCACAATTTGATACATTTGTGCGGGCCACAATTTTAGGCTGGGGGGGCGCGGCCCGAATACAGCACACGCAGGGGGGACTTCAAGCAAAAAAGGTTGGGAACCACTGCACTAAATCATGATGCTTTAGATCAGGGGTGCCCAAACCTTTTGTCTCCGAGGGCCATAATGAAAATGTGCCTGTGGGTCGCGGGCCAAACACGGCAATGTCAAGCGTGAAACATAACTACAAACAATAATAGTTACTTTATATTATATTTTGGTATACATTTGCATTTGATTCTGTATGCAAATATCATGCTGCATTAAAACAAATGTTAACTATGGCAAAAGCCTAGTTTTAGTAGAACAAAATCAAATATAGCCGCAAAGCGGCGATTATCGGCCCTCGCCGACCGCCCTGCCCAAAGCAAGGGGGCGCGAAGCGCCCTTTTGTCTCCCTCAATCTAAAATTACGGTATTGCTACTGCCTTTGTTTGTTTTTAACTTTTTTCTTAGTTTTAGGATTTTTGTAATGCGCTAACGCGCACTCCGTGCTCTATTTTGACATTATACAGAGAAAAATTAGTATGAATTTGTATCACACTATATCTGCAAACTGAAGCATATTTTTACATTTTACTTAGGGTTGCGGCTGCGCCGCAGAAAATTCACAAAGGTTATCCAAGTACTTTGTTAACCTGTACTTTGGACTTTCCTCACTTGTCGCTGAATTATGGAGTTTAACATTTTTCCATCCGAATAAAATGGGACGTTCTGGTCATCGCTACGGCAACACCGTGAAAAATATGGCATGGGTGTGATTGACTTTTCTGATCGGAACGACCAAATAGAATATAGTGCCAAATTATTTTAATTTTCGTAAAACTAAAATTTGTACTCTCCATATATATTCGTGGGCTGTCATCCAAAATGGCCGACACCCAATATGGCGGACGGCGTTGCCATAATAATATATTTTGCTCAATTTGTCATGATGCACGTCTGTACCGATTTTTATGATTCTACGACAAACTTCATTTTTGCCCGCGTCCTATCTTGCAATGTTAAAAAGAAACTGAGGTGGTGCTATCGCGCCACTATTTTGAAATTCAAAATTTGGAAATAGTCAAAAGTTGTGTCGGATCGGGTTTGAATTTTGGGCCAAAATCGACTTTTCGTCGATGGTCACTGGGTGAAAATTGCGACGGTGCGAAAGAAAGAAAGAAAGAAAGAAAGAAAGAAAGAAAGAAAGAAAGAATAATATTCCCATACGAAAACAATGTTTCCGCTTACGCGGGTACCATAAACTATATATTTGTGCTTGCGCATTCCTACCTCATGGTAGAGGTCCTGGGTGACCCAGGGCTCTCAGTCGCCCATTGATTTTATGGGTTCTGTACAATTACAATGTTGATTTTTGCATTAAATATGTATGTGCACGGGACGTGCACGACAAGAAGAGTGCATTAGTGCATGTTTGAGAGGAGGCGAGCGCTTCGCGCTCGTTTTGTGCGCTCTGCACAAAAACAACACCTGTATCTACAGCACCTACAGTGACTTTACCTCAATCATTTGGTAACTCAAAGAAAATGCCACATTAGATCATTTTTAAAGTCTCAGTTCAGCATACGTACATTTTTAACATGTACCTTTGATGATGTCAACAACCTTTGCAATAAAAGTTGGAAAACTGGGAAAGTTGATGCTACAACGCTCTGTGATTGATAAACACCCAGACACCACAACTGTGTTTCCTTAACTTTTCAAAAGGAGTGAAACAGCGCCCACATTTTGACGCTGGTGGCCAAAAAGTGTACTGCATCCATATTTACTATTGAGAATGAATTAGAGAGTTAGTATGAACCTAGCCTGGTTTTACCATACCCTCGTACTCATTTCGTTTCGTATAGAGGGTCTGGATCTTCACAATTGAGCTCTGTTAACAGGTGGGAGGGGTGAACTCCTTTGAAACGATTGGATCTAATTTTCGCTAGTGTTTGGTCGTGACGTATGTAATGTGCCCGTGTTGAGTGAAGCAGCTATCATAACTCTTGGGAGCGTTCCTTGCGCATTCGAAAGCTTCAGTTATAATTTCTGGATATTTGGGAGCCGAGCCAGAACGGATTGAAGAGCTTCCTTTACGTTCGTATCCGCCGCCATTGTCGAACTACAACCAGCAAATACGGCGCAAATGCTTGACGTCACCTACAACACCCGCCTCCCCCGCTCGCTGGATGGTAGTTTGAAATTTAACCGATGAAATGCAGCCACTGTGATCAATCCCAGATGTACATGTAGGGAAAAGATAATTGACCAGTTTACAGATGGCTATGGCCAGGCTAGTATGAACCAGATGCGGCGCAAAAGTAGGGCACCCCTGCTTTAGATAGATACATAGCTTTATTGGTCATTTTTATACAACATAAAAACAAAATTACGTTTCACACGTACCCAGCAATGTAGTGCAATGTAAAAATGAATAGTCCATAAGAATATAAGGACATAAGGGCCTTCCCTTATATCCTTATGGACTATTCATTTTTAAGCTGTTTAGCATTTGACTTTTTGTCATCTTGATGCTGTGGTATCTCTTCCCTGACGGCATCAGCTCAAACATTGGCTGGAAGAGATGTGAGCAGTCTTTATTTATTTGTTTATTTGGTCGGGACAGTGCAAGTTAATGAATATACATGGGTCTCATGCATGTAAACAAGCCACACCGGATTGTAGCCTTAGGCTAATTTCCATCCGTCGTCCCCCATGCTCACTCTCAAACACACTCTCATTCATCCTGGCCTATTGTACATGTTTTTAGTTGTAGGGGAAACCGGAGTACCCGGAGGAAACCTACGCAGACACGGGGAGAATATGCAAACTCCACACAGAAAGGCCCCGTCCAGGTGGGAATCGAACCCGGACCTTCTAGCTGTGAAGCACAAGCTCTAACCGCTGTGCTACCATGCTGCCCCAGGATAGAGTCTACCCTGCGCACACAGCGCTCAGTGAAGATGCCCTGCAGTGGTGGTAAATGGGCACCTATGATCTTCTCTGCAGTTCTCACGATCCGACCGAGACTGCTTCTCTTTAGCTGTACAGCTACTGAACCAGTACAGCATCTCATTCGTCAGCAGGCTCTCCACTATCCCTCTTTAGAACAGGGTCAAGGCTGGGATGGGGACGTCCACCTTCTTCAGTTTATGGACGAAGTGAAGACGTTGTGCCCTCTTAATGACAGCTGTGTGTTGGCTCTGGTGGTCAGTTTGTCTGACAGATGTATTCCCAGGAACGTGGCGCGCTCGACCCTCTCAACCTCACAGTTGTAAATTGTGAGTGGAGGATGGCGTTTTCTGGACCTTCTGAAGTTAAAGATCATCTCCTTTGTTTTGGTGGTGTTGAGGGCCAGATTGTGTTTTGTGCACCAGGCTGTGAGCACCTCCACCTCGTTCCTGTATGCTGTCTCATTGTAGCGGGCCCCAGGAATGAATGAGATGGAGAGTTTCGAACGGGTGCAGCAGTTTTTTACTGTGGTTGCATGAAAAGGGCACCAAGTGACATCAAGCACCATTAACAGCATCACGCACCGTGAAAACTATAAAATAAGCACAGAAACAAAACAATTGGAAAAGATATATGTAAAAATACATATGCTAATTAACATGTGCTCGCATGCACTTGACACACGTAAATAAAATTGGAGTAAAATGTACAAAAATAATAAATGTAAATGTCCACCACACACACGAACCTCGCTCCGCTTTCCACAGGGCAGCTATCTTGAAATATGCTTCAATCTTAACCAAATGTCCAGCATGGCTGTGGCTGCTGCAGTCCATCAAGCTCAAGACCGCATGTGAGGGAAAAGTCTCTTGACTTCCGGTAAGCGAAGAAGAATTAACTAGGCGCGGGCGCCCTCTAGTGGACAACTAACGTACATTTACACTCCCACCAATCATGTATAACAAAAAAAAGACAAATACATGATTCACAGATGGATGTTAACAGAACGTAAAACTTTGCAAAAACATGTCTGACGTGAGCATATCAGGCAGGGACAACGTCCAATTAACGTTATTTTAGTTACTTTCTAAGAGAACAACTAGTTTTTGGATTGGCCGCTCAATTACATGGGGTTTATAAGGCGTGCCTTGTTTCTTTGGTGTATTACGATCACCTATTTGAACTTTTACTCTGCGCACTAAACCATCATCATCTTCCGATGCTTCTACTACTCGGCCTAGTTGCCATTGGCTTCTAGGAAGCATTTCTTCTTTAATAATGACTATGTCATTAACTTTTAGGTTTCGACGTGGTACGTGCCATTTTTGTCTCATGGAAATGTTCAAAAGGTATTCTCTTTTCCACCTACTCCAGAACTGTTCAGTGAGATATTGAACTCTGCGCCACCTTTTCCTTGCATACAAATCCTCTTTTACAAACTTTCCAGGAGGTGGTAAAGCGACTTTGGATTTCATGAGTATGAGGTGGTTTGGAGAGAGCGGTTCAGGTGACTTTGGATCATTGATTGTATCAACACTTAGTGGTCGTCCATTGATTATTGACATTGCCTCATAGAAAAGTGTTCTCAGGGAAGCATCATCAAACCTTCCGGAACTCTGAGCAATGGTGGCATTGAGAACATTGCGGATGGTTCGGATCTGGCGTTCCCACACGCCTCCGGCATGACTAGCAGATGGGGCATTGAACACGAACTCACATTGTTTGTCAGCTAAGAACACTTCAAGGGCATTTGTGTCACATTGCTTGAGAGCCTCTTTGAGTTCATTTTTTGCGCCCACGAAGTTTGTGCCTTGGTCACAGTAGAGCCTACTTACAGCTCCTCTTAGACTGATAAAACATCTCAAGGCATTAATGAATGAATCTGTGGACAAATCTTCGAGCATTTCTATGTGGACTGCACGTGATGAGAGACAGGTAAAAAGTAGTCCGTATCGTTTGTGCTCTTTACGGCCTTGCTTGGTCATGAATGGTCCAAAGCAATCCATTCCACAGTACACAAAGGGCTCGGAGATTTCAACTCGTTCCTTTGGAAGCTCTGACATGCGTTGTTCTTCAGTCGGGCGTCTTAGCTTTCGACATTGCACACATTTGTTTATCAACTTTGCCACTTCCTTACTTCCACCAATCACCCAAAATCCATTTGCTCTCAACTCCATCAACGTTTGACTTCTGCCCTGGTGGCAGATTTTGGAGTGGCAGTGGGACATAATCAGATTTGTTATGTGATGATCTTTAGGAAGAATAATGGGATGTTTGAGTTCCTGACCAAGAGTGGATTTCTTTAGCCTGCCTCCAACACGGAGGAGACCCTGATCCAATACGGGATCTAATGGAAACAGGGGACTTGAACTGGGAAGGTTTTCTCCCACCTTCAACCTTTCTAGCTCTTGGGGGAAAGCATGCTGCTGCAAAAGGCTTATTACTGTATCAGCAGCTACTTTTCTTTCTTTGACTGTGACAAGATTGACATGTGTGATTTGTTTTGACCTAAGTCTCTTTATTCTAGCGATTACTTTGAGAAGCATTGACCAACTAGAGAACTTTGTGAGACGATTTAGAATGTCATTTAGTTTGTTTGTATGGGTTGTGAGTACGTTAACAGCTTTTACTTCTGGATCTCCAACTAGCAGTTTAGTTGTCTTGTTTGGAGTGAATGGGATATCTGGCTCCCACAGAAACTTTGGGCCTGATAACCAGGTAGTTGATGAGAGATCTGATGCACTGAGCCCCCTAGAGGCATGATCGGCAGGGTTTTGTGCCGTGTCGACATAATGCCACTGTTTGGGATCAGTAGTTTGCCTGATTAACTGGACACGATTTGCAACAAAAACGTGGAACCTTCGTGCCTCGTTGTTAATATACGCGAGGACTACTTGGGAGTCGGTCCAAAAGTACTCATCATCAATGTGCATTTCAAGTTCTGCCTTTAGCATGACACTTACTTTAGCTGCTGTGACTGCAGCTGCGAGTTCTAGTCGCGGAATGCGAGTGACTTTTGTGGGTGCGACTCTTGCTTTAGCAATCACTAAACTACAATGCACTTTGTCTTTGTTATTTTTGTACCTTAGGTAAGAGCAAGCACCATAGCCTACATTGCTGGCGTCGCTAAAGTGATGCAGCTCTACTCTCACAATGTTGTCTAGATCTGGTGGACGATAACATCTGGGAACTGAGATTGTCTTTAGAGTTTGCAAACCATTTTTCCACTCCTCCCACCGTAAGCGCAAGTTTTCAGGAATGGGATCATCCCACCCAATGCCTCTGCGGCACAACTCTTGCAGAATGCTTTTACCACTCAGAATAAAGGGAGCTACAAAGCCGAGTGGGTCAAACAGGGATGAGATTGCTGACAGTATGCTTCGGCGAGTGGGGGTTTGCTCTTTTGCACTGATATGGAAACTGAAAGTGTCCTTTTCGATTGACCACTGGATGCCAAGCACTAGTCCTTCTGCTGTTGAGTCAGGTTTGAGATTGAGAGGCTCAGTGTTATCGGCTCTTTCTGAAGACTCGAGATGGGAAAGAGCATCGCTGTGGTTTGAGTTGAACTTGTGCAGACGTAAACCTGCTAGTTTACACAGCTGTTGGGCTTCTGTAATGAGCTCTTTGGCCTCATTGACTGAGGGGACACTAGTTAGCCCATCATCAACATAGAAGTTCTTTTCGACAAAGGCTGCGGCTTTGGGGTAGTCAGATTTGTGTTGCTGTGCTAGGTACTTAAGGCCAAAATTTGCACAACCAGGCGAGGAGCCAGCACCGAATAAGTGGACAGCCATTCTGTACTCTTTGGGCTCTGTGTCCAGCTGACCGTCTTCCCACCACAGGAATCTCAAGTAGTTGCGCATCTCAGTACAGACAAAGAACTGATGGAACATCTTTTGGATGTCACAGATTATGGCCACTATTTCCCTTCTAAAGCGACATAGCACTCCCACCATCGAGTTAGTCATATCAGGGCCAGTGAGGAGTGTATCGTTCAATGAGATGCCGCAAAACTTAGCTGAACAATCAAAGACTACTTGCAACTTAGTGGGTTTCTTCGGGTGGTACACCCCGTGGTGTGGGATGTACCACACAGTCTCATTCTCAGGTGCAAGAGGGGCCAGTTCTGCATCACCGTTGCAAATAGTGTCTCTCATGAAGGCTGTGTAATGTTCATGATACTGTTTATCAGTTTTTAACCTTTTCTTAAGGTGGTGCAGTCGGACGGTGGCTAGCCTCTTGTTATTTGGGAGGTCTGGTGGGAGATTGTCCTTGAAAGGGAGGGGCATCTCGTAATGCCCGTCTGGCCTTTGCACTATTGTGTCACTCAGAAGTTGTATGAAGCGCACATCATCTTGAGACACATACTTGTCTTCATAGTTTCTCTCATTAAAGTCTGACTCCAAGACCTTTAGCACATCAGTAGCTGACGGTGTAGGTACTTCTTTCACTTTGATACGATGCACATAGCTCTGATTGCCTTGTCTGTCTAAGTGGGGATTTGCTGACCCAATGATACTCCAGCCCAGTATAGTTCTTTGAGCAAACGGCTCGTTAACATTTCCAGTAACTACCTCTAGAGGCGCTAGGGCTGATGGGCAGTCATAACCAATTAACAACCCCACATCACAATCTTGAAGTGGCCTCATTTCATTGGCTAAGGTTTTTAGGTGTGGCCACTGAAGTGCAGTTTCTCTGGTGGGAATATGGGACTTGTCAACCGGGATAAAATCTCGAGAGTAAGCTTGATCTATTTGGACGTAGGTATCGGAGTCAAAACCACGCACTTGCAAGTTGCAGGCAAGTTTACTAGCTACTACAGTGTCGACAGAGGTCATTGTACTTAGTTTTAACTGCACTGGTTTAGAATCAACATTCAGTTCAGAGGCCAAATCTCCCAATATAAAGGACGAGTCACTTTGGGTGTCAAGTAAGGCATAGGTGAGTATTTCCTCTTTAGGCTGTGAGGCAGCTGAGACGAAGACTGGTACTATGCTTGACGTGGCGGATCTTTTCCTTGTTAGTACGTGAGCCATGACTTTGTGTACTTCTTTATTTGCGCTTTCCTCTGTGTTTGCACTTTGTCCTGAGACATTCTCAGTTTCCTTTTGCTTTGTTTCCTTTGCCTTTTCTATGTGCAGACAAGTTGGGTGGCGTCGGCTACACTTACCACAGGAGTGGCGCGCTTTGCATTCTTTAGTTACGTGGCCCTTTCTTAGGCATCCGAAGCACAGGTGATTTTCACGAATGAATGTTGTCTTTTCGTCCATGGTCTTTGCTGCAAATGTAGAACATTTCACTATGCCGTGAGTGTCGTCTCTGCAAAACAAACAAGGTGACTTTTGTTTAGGAATGGCAACAGGAGTTGAGTTGTTTGACTTGGTTTGAGCAGTTGTGGTGAGTGCTTTGGCTCTCTTAATGTGTCTCTCCTCTGAAGTCTTTTCGTTCATTAAGAATGGTGAGGCAATAGGATTGCATGCTACTCTAGCCTCCTTTTGCATGAACTTTGTGAAGTGAGCAAAGCTGGGATATTCTTGACTTTTGTCCATCTCATCCACAACAATACGACTCCATCTTTGTGCTATCCAATCAGGTAGTTTCTTAAGTAGCTTGTGATTTTCCTCGCAATCATTAAGAATCTCTAGACCCCTGACTTGAGGAATAGCCTCAGCACAACTTTGTAAGAAGTCTGCAAACTCTCTTAGTGCTAGAGGGTCATTGGCATTTATTTTGGGCCATTTCATAAGCTTACTTCTGAAGGCTCTTTGAACCATGAATGGACTGCCATACCTTTCCTGTAGTACATTCCAAATGCCTTCATAGGCCTGCTCAGTATTACGGTAGAAATATCCCTCCACAGCTTTCTTTGCTTCACCTGCAAGATAACTCTTTAGGTACAACATTTTCTCACATACAGGTAGCGGTTTGTTGCCTATTAATGCCATGAAGGATACCTTCCAGTCCATAAACTTTAGGGGATCACCACTAAATGTTGCGGGCTCAGGTAGGGGGAGGCGGTTCAGTGTCAGAGAGCTTGCAAGGGTTTGGGCCAAGGTGAGCTCTTGTTCAGCTTGGTGCATTTGAGACTGGAATGGTGGGGCGAGAGGATTTAGGGAAGGCTGAGCAGCAGTGGGCCTATTTACAGGGCTACCTGAATGCTGAGATGGCGTTGCGATACTTTCAAACCCATCTTGGGCATCATAAACTCTTACTCGGGCAGCTGCCACCTTTACCTCACTGTCTGCCTTTATTTGCTGTAGCTTTGATTTCTCCTCCTCTATCTTTGCCTGTATTTCAAGCTCCTCCCTTTTGAATATTGCAAGTGCCTGAGATTCCTTAATTTTCCAATCACACTCCATTTTAGTAACTTTAGCTTCCTGTGCAAGTATTTCCTTTGCGACACTGGCCTGCTCTAGTTTGGCAGCAAGTTCAGCTTCTGCCTCTACCCGATTGTCCGAGCTGGATGTCTTTGATTGGGCAACAGAAATGACTGTTTCAGTCTTAGTTTCTCCAAATACTGAGCCATACTCTCCCTTATTTAGTATTATCCTGACTCTTTCCTTTTCAAGGCGATCATTAAAGGCTTCCTCAATAGTATCTTGTCATTTTTGAATAAGCTCACATATTTCAGTGGTAATCACATTGCACGCATCCATCCTTTTAACTATTTCTGGAGTTAAAGAGTGGTTACGACGGATGGGCTCGTAGTTTAGTTGGACTACATCGTACTTAGCTCTAATGTCATGACTGGATTTATTGAGTCCTTCAAGGGAGCAGAAACATTTTAGACCTGTTCTAATATCTTTGGCAATTTCTTTCCAAGACTCGTAAGCCTTATTAAATGCCTTTTCATGTTTCTTTGCCTCTTGTTTTTGCATCTCTTTAACTTTCTCAGTTACTCTACGGTCGCGACTGCTGGATCTAACCAGTGGCTTCTCTGAGGTTTCTTCAGCAGGAGTAGACATTTTGTTATCTTAACGTGTATATTGCTTTTGGTATAATGTCTGGATTTACTTTTCAATGAGTTTTGTGCTTTAACGTTAACACTTTGGAACACAACGCTCAACTCAGACATTTACACCTTTTCAGAACTGGGTAAAGCAATCATACATTTGACAAAACGTTACAAACTTAAATACTGCTGATACACTACTAGGCTTACTATTCAGAAGGTGATAGTAAACACATCCATACAGTTTAAGAGATTGCGTTGACTCAATAATAACTTCAGGTACGCTAACTTGTGATTAGCAACAGTCTTTGCTTAGCATTATACCAAGCCTTTGAATGTAGGCAAACCAAGAACTCAAGATGGCGGCTGGCGATGAGTTTGGCGGCAACCTTGACTGGCGTAGACGTTTTGGCTGGCTTGCAGATCCGCTGGCCACACAAGGGATCTCACATGGCATGGACACCGGCTGGATGGGTCTTCTCACTCTCTGCGTCGAGTTGTCGTTCATTAGCGATCAAGTTTTCACTGTAGCGGGCCCCAGGAATGAATGAGATGGAGAGTTTCGAACGGGTGCAGCAGTTTTTTACTGTGGTTGCATGAAAAGGGCACCAAGTGACATCAAGCACCATTAACAGCATCACGCACCGTGAAAACTATAAAATAAGCACAGAAACAAAACAATTGGAAAAGATATATGTAAAAATACATATGCTAATTAACATGTGCTCGCATGCACTTGACACACGTAAATAAAATTGGAGTAAAATGTACAAAAATAATAAATGTAAATGTCCACCACACACACGAACCTCGCTCCGCTTTCCACAGGGCAGCTATCTTGAAATATGCTTCAATCTTAACCAAATGTCCAGCATGGCTGTGGCTGCTGCAGTCCATCAAGCTCAAGACCGCATGTGAGGGAAAAGTCTCTTGACTTCCGGTAAGCGAAGAAGAATTAACTAGGCGCGGGCGCCCTCTAGTGGACAACTAACGTACATTTACACTCATCGTTATTAGTGATGAGGCCGACAACGGTGGTGTCGTCTGCAAACTTAATGACATGGTTGTTGCTGTGAGTGGCAATACAGTCATGAGTGAGCAGTGAAAACAATAACGGGCTAAGGACACACCCTTGCAGGGAGCCTGTGCTCACTGTTATTGTTTTTGGATGTTGTGTTGCCAACTCGGACTGTCTGTCTCCTCTCCATCAAAAGGTCCAGAATCCACCTGCACACTCCTGACTTCAGACCCAGCAGGGACAGCTTCTCCGCTAACTGTCGAGGATGGTATTAAACTCTGAGCTGAAGTCAAGCAGCAGTATCTGGGTATACGTGTTCCTGTCCTCCAGGTGTGACAGAACCCGGTGGAGAAAGGTTGAGTTGGCATCCTCTGTAGAGCAGTTCTCTCTGTACGCAAACTGAAGCTGGTCCAAGTATGGGAGGTGATCTTTTGTGCGCCATGACTAAACACTCAAAACATTTCATGGCTATAGGGGTCAGGGCTACAGGACGATAGTCGTTCACTGAATATGGGCACGGGGACAATAGTGGAACTTTTTAAACAGTTGGGAACACTAGCCTTGCTGAGAGACATATCAAAAATGTGTAAGATAAGTGTTCAAAGCCTTAATCTTTATTTGCTATTTATTACTGAGACTGTTATCAGGTTGGCTGGGAGACTATTGAAAGACTTGACATGAAGTTCGTATCCAGTGCCTTATGTTGTGACGCAATCCACCATTAACTGATTATTTTTAAAATGAAATACCTCATATGTCTTAGAAGCACCCGCACAAAGAATGTATTATGTGAGAGAATAATGATTTGCTCACTATGAACTGAAATACATTTGAATTTGTAAATCAATTTTGGCTCTGTCTTTTGTGCTTTTAAAAAATAACACCCTTCATAGTATTCTTTCCATCATGAGATAGTTCTAGCGAAGATAAAAACGTATTATATTAACTTAAACAATAGGGCGATGTCAAATAAAAATTAAAAATATGTAAAAGGATTTGCTACAAAATTGGCCAGATTGTTGTTGATACACCCAACAACAACAACTAAACGTATCATTCTGTGACCCCCAAATGTACCATGCAAACAACCCAGATGCCCACTGTAATAAGCAATACCGGTAGATAAATTCAAGCAAAAGGGAGAGAAAAAAAACAGAAAACAATTCAAATCTGGTATAGCAATTTGTTTTTACATTGTTTACCTTATTATTTGACCTCAATTCACAAATGTAGGCTGCTTTTCTATTTTTGTTTTTTTGTTTGTTTTTGAGTTAGGTAAGAAACAAAATCAATAATTTTCTTTTTATGTATTGAAATGATCCTGGACCCCCAAGCTGAGTGCTCTGTACCTCCACAGCCTTAAGTGAGACGGGAGCAACATCCGGGCACTTTTGCATCGCCTTCTCTGGGTGAAAAGAGATTTAATATGATGGCAGATACACAATCTCGGATCATTTCTCGCTCTGGAGAGTAAAAATTCCAGGCCAGTGTTCAGGACCACAATATAATGCTCAGCTTCACTCACAAACACATCAGTTCACTGTCAGAAGACGGTCAATACCTATTTTACTTTTAATGGAATAAATAAGAGCCAGTTTATCGATCGCTACTCTCTCCTCATGCCCTTTGTGACTTCTTTAAATCAGTAAATATTCAGCCTGATTAAACATGCTCGGCATTAGGCCTAAATAAAGATTCCCAAGCTGCATACCGAATAACTACATTTCCCTTTGGGCCAATAAAGATGAACCTTGAACCTCACAAATGGTCAATAAAGATAAGACTCTTTTGTCCATTGTTTCAAGAGTAATTCTGAAGTCACTAAAAGAGTCACAAGCATTACTGACATTTAAATATCAGACAGACAAAACAAAACAGTTCTAATAAGAGGTACATGGTTTTATTGGCTCTCTTTATTCATTTTGATGATAAACTGAACAAAGATAAACAAACCATACAAATAATTTTGTTATTTGGCTTAACATTTAACAATAATGTGTAATGTTTTCAATTAAAAATAGAATGAATATACTGTAATTATTACTTTAAAGCGAATGAGAGTTATTTTATTAATAAAATAGCTCTTTGCCTCAGCCCCTTCTCATTTGCTTGGCCCCACGAGCCTGAAGAGCACCTGATTTGTAAATTTGTTTGCAATTTTTTTCAGCATATATTCTGCTAATACGGCGATCCAAGGCAAGGCAACTTTATTTATACTGCGCATTTCGTACACAAGGCAACTCAATGCCCCTTTGATCCAGTGAGCTCTTTGCCTCTCCTCTTCTAGTTAACAATGTAATTATTATTTTTATGTTATTTTGAAATCATCACACAAACCCCCTGCACTTTGTATGTGTTGTGGAATAACAGCATTCTGTAGCAAAAAATATTCACCTTTTGCCATATTTGGCCAAACAAAAGTGCTTTTATTTATTTATTTATTTTTTAATGATAGTAACAATTATTATTTTTTTTTTTAAATGAACAAAAGTGTTTTCATTATATATTTCTAAGACAGAACTCTTGGAAATATATAACCTTTATTGTCCATCGTAGTTGGACAATAAAGGTTAACCAAAGGCGCACTCAGTTTCCGTGTATTATTCTTCAGCCTGTTTGATCGTCTGCTTGAGCTGCACATTTACAGTTAGAATGAGGTGGCGTTAGGACGACACTGGAGCTAAACAATGAAAACACACGTTTTTTCAAGACGATCGTTGCGCATTTTATATTTGATTGTATTTTTTGGGGCTTTGTTGACTGTGATCTTGGTGCGATTACGGCAGAAGTAAGTTTGTTGTTGTATTTGAAATCAAAAGCTCAGAGTAACGTGGCCACTTTCTCATGTTAAAGGGAATTAGATTTCACCACAAAGACAGAATTGACCAGAGCTTCGAAAAACTACACTGACGACAGGTGAGTGAAACTGTTTACAAAGTTATACAAAACTTTGTTTAAGCAGCTCTTATGTGCTTATAGGTTTTGGAGTAAGAAAACAAGAGCGAAAAAAAAACAGTTTCAGTCAGCTTTTCTTATTCTTCTTGGATGTGTGATCCTCATCTCCACTTCAGTCTAGAGCCTTATAGAGCTTAACACCAACAACAGAGTTAGAAATTGGCATTTTTGTGCTTTGTTATGTATAATGTAATCCTTAGTTGGGAGATTGGCATTCATTACGTGCTGTGGCATAAGAGAAGACAGATTCATCAACAAATTCCACAGTCATAGGTCTTTGATGTCTTTAAAGGTACACTGCAGAACTTTTTGGACTATACTGTTGCCATCAGTACAACATAATAATGACCGTCTCAACACAGAAAATGCAGTGGGTAATCAAATAATTGATTTGGATGGGAACCAAACCTATTTAAATCTCAAAATCTGCTGACCTTAGGCACATCTCCATGGAAACGAGCTGGAGACGTACCCAATCCCAGTAAAGTTACAGTCATCTCTGAGGAGAGCTGACTCATAGCAAAGGCGCTTTTTTGTTTGTGTATTTATGCAACCCAGTCTCTTCAGAAAAACGTACCCCAGGTACGCTTTTACAATATGGAATTACGTACCAGTAATACGTTTTTTTGCAAAATTACGTTGGTTATTTACGTTTTACAAATTCACTCAAATAACACATAGCGCGTTCACGCGGAAGCCTACGGAGCTTGCCGAGTGATTTCCGATGTTCTCCGAAATCTCCGACAACGTTTCTCTGCAAAAATACTTTTACTAAAGCTTTGTTTTTACCTTTCGCTGTCTTCGTGGAGCGAGTTCTCCATTACACGTCCCACAAATGTGCAGCTCCTGCTCTGCCATGCTCTTGTTTGAGTGCATGATCCAATAAACTCCTGCCGGGTCTTCGCGGAGCTTGTAGCCCGGGGAAGTGCTTTCTCTTCGGCCTAGCTTAGCGCCACAGCCCGCTGGAGTCCCGTGGAGGCTCGTCCCGCTTCTTCCCGCTTCTTCCGTAATAGTCCTTTGGGTGAAAGTGATGCCAAGCGTCCACGATGATATAAATGTCCTTAGGTTTGCCTCGCTCAGCCATTTAAGGTTAAAAATTAGCATTTATTGATCATAATTTTGACAGAGGCGCGTAATGACCAGCTGTTTTGATTGACATCCGCGTCAACCAATGACACGTGTTCAAAATTGTGACATCACTAAGAAGGCGGGCAGAACACGTAAACCTGTACTCCTGATTGGCTGTGTCAATCTATTTTTGTATTGTAAAATATTAATATTAGTATTATTTAGTGAATTATTTATTTACTAGTTTGTTTTATTAAGTTATTATTATGTGCACTTGTATATTTTGGCTTTGTTCAAGAGATCTGACAAGTTTGCTTTTGTCTTTTTGATTTGTAACAGCCTTTCATGTCTAAAATTTTGTAAAGGTGCCTTGTGTTGCTCACATGTTCAAAATAAAGAAGAAATAGAAAATAAAAAAAAAAAAAAAAAGTTATTACTATTATGTTTTCTTTCCTTACAGTCTGTCCATGAAAAAATATATATTATTCAAACAAATAATATTATCTGGATTATAAGACTTAATGCATTTTTATGTGACAAATGTTTCTTAACATGAGTAAAATTAAGGATAAAACAATGGGATGGATACAGGAATATTTTAGGCTCCACAGTTTTGACGTCTGATTTTTCAGCCTGAAGAGACTCTGCTATGGATGTGGGTGTGAAGTGGGCACGTCTTCATCGTCTAATATGCATAATATAGTACAAATGCAATTTATAACAGTTCTTGCTTATGTTTGGACATGATCAATATAAAATATACATTTGAAAATAGAATATAAAGTTTAAAAAAAAAGCCTCTAGACAAATTACTATCTGTATATCCAATGTAAAGAAATGTAAAAATAATTGTATTTAAATTATGGATGCAAAAATGAGCAAAGTCCTCTGTCAATAAAGCTCAGGTGGATATGTTATGATTTGGCTTGTGGGCTGTCCCCCTCCCCTTTCTGTCTTTTCTTTTGCAGCAGAGCAGTGTGTGGCAGGGGCGTGGCTGACTCCTCCTGGTGACTGAGACCAGACACCTGCACATCATTACCTAATCACCACAGTAGAAATACCTGGATGTCTCAGCACCACACTGCCAGATAATTCCGTCCTGTCCGGTAGCTCTTCTCTGTACCTGGAGTTTTTTGAAAGACATTCTGTTACATACCTCAAGATACTTACCTGCTGTTTTCCATCTGCCCAGATTCTTCCGGTGTCCTGCTCCAGTCGGCCAGCTCCCTGCCTCACCTGCCTGCCACCAGTGCCTGCCTCTGAGTTTTGGTTAATAAACCGTTAAAACTGCTTCCTGGATCAGTCTCTGCTTTGGGGTCCGATAGTTAAGCGCAACAGAATTATCTGGCCACAATGGACCCCGCAGAGGCCGAGAATATCAAGCAATTCCTTGCTGAGACTGAAAAGGTTAAACGAGCCGTCACCTCACAAGGAGTTCTTGTTGGACAGCATGGAGTTGCCCTTCACGAAATCATGGCCTCTCTCCAGAATCTCACCACGGGGATGAATCAGCTCGGTGGTCGTCTGAACGACGTTGCTAGTCAACTTTCCTCGCTAAGACCTCCTGACCCGGCGCAATCTCCAGACCCTGGCCATGCATCAGATCCAGCTCCCCCTGGTCCCCAGACATCACAGTTCCGTGAGCCTTTCATACCCACACCTAGCAGGTACTCTGGAGAGATTGGGATGTGTAAACAGTTCATACATCAGTGTATGTTAGTTTTTGATCAGCAGCCACTCACCTACTCATCTGACAGATCTAAAGTAGCCTTCATAATGAGTCTGCTTTCGGGGAAGGCGTCTGCTTGGGCTGTGGCCTTATCTAACAGTGACTCCCTAGTTTGTAACACACTCAATTCGTTTACATCTGAATTGCTAAGAGTGTTCGATCATCCACTGCAGGCGAAGGAGGCTAGTAGTCGTTTGCTCTCTTTGCGTCAGGGCTCTGGTTCAGTTTCTGCTTTTTCCATTGATTTCCGTATTTTAGCTACTGAGTGTGGGTGGGATGACAAGGCACTTCAAGGAATCTATTATCGTGGTCTTAGTGAGGAGGTGAAGGACGAGCTGGCAGCCAGAGATGAGACTGCCAACCTTGAGGCCCTTATTTCACTCTCTATCAGACTTGATAACCGCCTTCGGGAGAGACGCAGGGAAAGAAATGTTAAGTCAAGGAACTTTGTCCCGACCTTCCAGTCCAGGGCCTCTCATCTGCCGGATCTTCCAGCCCCTTCTCCACAAGTGTCGAGTACTTCAGAGGAGCCCATGCAACTTGGGAGAATGACACTCACCCAGGAGGAGCGCCAGCGACGTTTCAGAGAAGGGCTCTGCCTCTACTGTGGCCAGGCCGGCCACATCCTGCGCTCCTGTCCCAAGAGACCAAAAGACCAGGCTCATCAGCATCTGGGGGGCGCTGGTGAGCCATATGCCTGTTGATCCCTCCTCCAAGCGTATTCAACTCAAAGGTACTGTGTCATTCAACACCATTTCACTTCCTATTCAAGCTTTAGTAGACTCTGGTGCGGATGAGAATTTCGTTGACTCCCAGTTTGTCTCCCAAGCCGATTTTCCTACTGAACTTCTCTCGGAGCCTAAGACAGTTTTTGCCTTAGACGGTAGAGTGTTAGCCAGAGTGACTCACCGCACTGTTCCAGTGTCCCTGCTAGTTTCGGGTAATCATAATGAGTTAATATCACTTTATATTGTTCCATCACCGTCCGCTCCACTTGTGTTGGGCCTCCCATGGCTTAAACTTCATAATCCGCACATTGACTGGTCTACCCAAACCATAGATAATTGGAGCTTGTTCTGCCACTCCCATTGCCTACATGCTGCAGTTCCTCCCTCCAGTTCTCGAACTCTCTCTCCTCCCAAGTCCATAGATCTGTCTCTAGTGCCACCTGAGTATCATGACCTTAAGGAGGTTTTTTCTAAAGACCGTGCATCATCCCTGCCACCACACAGACCTTACGACTGTCAAATTGATCTGATTCCTGGTGCCTCGTTACCCTCAAGCAAGTTGTATAATCTTTCCAAACCAGAAAGGGAGGTAATGGAAACTTATATATCTGAGAGTTTAGCTGCAGGACTCATTCGCCCCTCCTCATCCCCTGTGGGGGCTGGTTTTTTCTTTGTGGACAAGAAGGACAAGACCTTACGACCGTGCATTGACTATAGGGGCTTGAATGACATAACTGTAAAGAACAAATACCCCCTTCCACTTATTGATTCCGCTTTCCACTCACTTAGTCATGCTACTGTGTTCACCAAGCTAGATCTCCGTAATGCCTATCATTTAGTCAGGATCAAAGAAGGAGACGAGTGGAAAACGGCGTTTAACACCCCTCTTGGGCATTTTGAATATTTAGTTATGCCATTTGGATTGACTAATGCACCAGCTGTTTTTCAGTGCCTTATTAATGACATTTTGCGTGACATGCTGAATAGATTTGTGTTTGTTTATTTGGACGATATTCTGATATTTTCAAGAAACCTTGAAGAGCATGTCCAACAAGTCAAAATGGTTCTGCGGCGGCTCCTCGAGAATAGACTTTTTGTTAAAGCCGAGAAGTGCGATTTTCATGTTTCCTCAGTCAGTTTTCTTGGATTTGTGGTGGAGAAAGGGCAGATGAAGCCGGACCCAGCTAAGATAGGAGCAGTAGCTGATTGGCCCACACCTACAACCAGAAGGGAACTCCAAAGATTCCTGGGCTTTGCAAACTTTTATCGGCGGTTCATTCGCAACTATAGTACCGTGGCCTCGCCACTCACCAAACTTACCTCTGTCAAGGAAACTTTTTCTTGGTCTCCTGAAGCAGATGCTGCTTTTGCCCGATTAAAACGCCTATTTTGTTCTGCTCCTGTTTTAAGACATCCTGATTCCGCAGCTCAGTTCGTGGTGGAAGTGGATGCCTCGGAGTCTGGAGTGGGTGCTGTGCTCTCCCAGCGGTCAAGCTCCGATCAGAAGATGCACCCCTGCGCATTCTTCTCTCGACAACTCACCCCAGCAGAGAAGAACTATGACGTGGGGAACCGTGAGCTCTTGGCAGTGGTCCTGGCGCTCAAGGAGTGGAGACACTGGCTGGAGGGGGCCTCTCCACCTTTTCTGGTATGGTCTGATCACAAGAATTGTCCTACCTCCGCTCTGCCCGCAGGCTCAATTCACGGCAGGCACGCTGGGCCCTCTTCCTGGGCCGCTTTAACTTCACGCTCTCCTACCGTCCAGGATCCAGAAATGTGAAGCCTGACGCTTTGTCACGCCAATTCACACCTGCCATCTCTGCTGATCCACCAGAGGACACCATTCTACCCTCTTCGTGCTTGGTCGGAGCTGCTATGTGGGACATAGAGAAGGATGTTCAAGAGGCTCAAAGAGAAGTACCTACCCCTGCAGAGTGTCCAGAAGGATTACTGTTTGTGCCGCCTACTGCCCGGTCTGCTGTGCTTCAATGGGGGCATGCTTCCAAGGTTGCCTGCCATCCTGGTATCTTCCGCACACTTGCCCTTATTCAACAACGTTTTTGGTGGCCATCTATATCGTCCGACACACACAAATTTGTCGCAGCCTGCTCGGTCTGTGCCCGCAACAAGGCTTCTCATCGTCCTCCTGCTGGTTTGCTGAGGCCACTTCCCATTCCTCATCGCCCATGGTCCCATATAGCAGTGGATTTTGTAACCGGCCTGCCTCCGTCGGATGGTAACTCAGTTGTTTTGACTATTGTTGATCGTTTTTCCAAGTCTGTCCATTTTGTCCCTCTCCCCAAGCTCCCGTCTGCCTTAGAGACTGCAAATCTCCTGGTTCAACATGTTTTCAGACTGCATGGACTCCCCCAGGACATTGTTTCGGACAGGGGGCCCCAGTTTACTTCCCGGGTGTGGAGAGCATTTTGTCGAGCCATTGGAGCCACTGTGAGTTTGTCTTCGGGCTATCACCCGCAAACCAATGGCCAGACCGAGCGGGCCAACCAAGATCTGGAGGCCGCTATGCGTTGTGTCACAGCCATCCACCCCGCCTCCTGGTCCATCCACCTTCCCTGGATTGAGTACTCCCACAATACCCTGGTCTCGTCTGCCACAGGCATGTCTCCATTCATGGCTTCTACCGGCTATCAACCTCCACTCTTCCCAACACAGGAGAGGGCTGTGGCGGTGCCCTCTGTTCAAGGACACCTGAGGAGGGCTCGCCGTGTGTGGACGGAGGTCCGGGCTGCTCTCTCTCGCACCAGGTCTCGCAACCAGATGCTGGCGGATCGGCACCGTGTCCCTGCCCCCGACTACAGGCCTGGCCAGAGGGTTTGGTTGTCCGCCCGGGACATTCCTTTGCAATGTGTGTCTAAGAAGTTATCTCCCAGGTTCATAGGACCGTTTGAAATTGAGCGCATCATTAATCCCACTGTCGTTCGATTGCGTTTGCCTTCCTCCTTGAACATTCACCCCTCCTTTCATGTCTCGCTCCTTAAGCCTGTCTCCTCCAGTGATCTCTGCCCTCCGACCGAGCCCCCTCCGCCCCCCGGGTCGTGGATGACCACCCGGCCTTTTCTGTTCGCCGCCTGCTGGATGTCCGGCGACGGGGTCGCGGCTTGCAGTTCCTGGTGGATTGGGAGGGGTATGGGCCCGAGGAGCGCTCGTGGGTTCCACGCTCTTTCATTTTGGACCCTGTTCTTATTAGTGATTTTTATGTTCTCCACCCGGATAGGCCTGGGGGGTCGCCTGGTGGCGCCCTTTGAGGGGGGATACTGTTATGATTTGGCTTGTGGGCTGTCCCCCTCCCCTTTCTGTCTTTTCTTTTGCAGCAGAGCAGTGTGTGGCAGGGGCGTGGCTGACTCCTCCTGGTGACTGAGACCAGACACCTGCACATCATTACCTAATCACCACAGTAGAAATACCTGGATGTCTCAGCACCACACTGCCAGATAATTCCGTCCTGTCCGGTAGCTCTTCTCTGTACCTGGAGTTTTTTGAAAGACATTCTGTTACATACCTCAAGATACTTACCTGCTGTTTTCCATCTGCCCAGATTCTTCCGGTGTCCTGCTCCAGTCGGCAGCTCCCTGCCTGCCACCAGTGCCTGCCTCTGAGTTTTGGTTAATAAACCGTTAAAACTGCTTCCTGGATCAGTCTCTGCTTTGGGGTCCGATAGTTAAGCGCAACAGGATAATGCCACATGTGTCAGAATAGACTGTTTCTGCAGGTGACAGTAGCACAGTATATTTCATAATGTAGCCTAAACAAAACCATCACATTTAATTACAAACCTCTCATTGTGCATGAACCTTTTGGAGTATGCCAGTGTGATCACTTATAGTGATAGCAGCAGAGCAACCCAGAACTAAGGAACTTAGTTACAAGTTACAACTATTTACAACTAAGGAAGATTGTTATTCATCATTTGAGTGCCTTTTCCTGAGTTTTCATCTCTATTCCATTGGATAAATCTTATAACCTTCACCTGTTGTGGTAAAGTCATTGACTTATTAGCTCAGTCTAACACAATACATATAGTATATTGTATCAATAGCTTGTCTGTTCTGTGAGCTGTATCATTACACATGCATTCAATTTGGGGAATACAAATTCTTATTTTTTTGTGGTGTAATGTGGGCAATATCTTTTCCTATAATGTGCTGCTCTTGGTTTGTTAGTGGGTGAAATGTGAGGATGTGAGAAATGTTTGCTCTGTGATATGTTGTTTTTGATGCACAGAAATAATCTCTTGTATTTGGAGAGAATAAAGATGAATCTAATCTAATGAGCCCATGACCCATCAAAACTTAGATATCTGCCTACATCCAGTTGTCGAAAGTATGATCTGCTCTTTGCTCCAACACTTACATGAAGGAATATTGAATATATACCAAGAGATGGGTTATATAAGATAAGATAAGATTATGCACACCCTGAGTGTTTCTAAGAGCTGGATGTAACAATTAAATTTCTCCATTGTGAGATCAATCAAGACTAACAATGAGAGGTTTGTAATTGATTGATTTTTATTTTATTTCGAGCAACACAACGCAGGCACAAAAGCCAGAAAAGATATAAAAAAAGAAAACATAAATAACATTCTAGCTCGAAAAGGAGTGGGAAGAAGACAAGCTTATTGACTCCCACCCCTGTTCATATACTTAAATGATAATGTGGTTGCAACAATAACACTGCTTAGTTCTTATTATCTTACTAAACAATTAACAATTGAGTTGGTTACATATTTACAGACGCAACAATGCATTACATTAAGTCAACATTCACAGTATGTTACACTTTATAACAAGTGAATAATTTTGTTTCCTATACCCATCTTATTACCATGTTGGTATTACTGTTATTTAGCATCACCATTACAGCCCATATAACATTACTCTGTATGGAAGTGTTTGAATGATACACAATATACTCCACATGTATTCATGAAAGGTACAATAATTGCAGACTGATTGATGCTCATGATAAGAAGATTCATCTTAATGATGATGGTAATTAAATGTGATGGGTTTGTTTAGGCTACATTATGAAATATACTGAGCTACTGTCACCTGCAGAAACAGTCTATTCTGACACATGTGGCATTATCCACCTGAGCTTTATTGATAGAGGACAAGGCGCTGGACTTTGCTCATTTTTGCATCCATAATTTAAATACAATTATTTTTACATTTCTTTACATTGGATATACAGATAGTAATTTGTCTAGAGGCTTTTTTTAAAACTTTATATTCTATTCAAATGTATATTTTATATTGATCATGTCCAAACATAAGCAAGAACTGTTATAAATTGCATTTGTACTATATTATGCATATTAGACGATGAAGACGTGCCCACTTCACACCCACATCCATAGCAGAGTCTCTTCAGGCTGAAAAATCAGACGTCAAAACTGTGGAGCCTAAAATATTCCTGTATCCATCCCATTGTTTTATCCTTAATTTTACTCATGTTAAGAAACATTTGTCACATAAAAATGCATTAAGTCTTATAATCCAGAAAATAGTATTTGTTTTAATAATATATATTTGTTCATGGACAGACTGTAAGAAAAGAAAACATAATAGTAATAACTTAATAAAACAAACTAGTAAATAAATAATTCACTAAATAATACTAATATTAATATTTTACAATACAAAAATAGATTGACACAGCCAATCAGGAGTACAGGTTTACGTGTTCTGCCCGCCTTCTTAGTGATGTCACAATTTTGAACACGTGTCATTGGTTGACGCGGATGTCAATCAAAACAGCTGGTCATTACGCGCCTCTGTCAAAATTATGATCAATAAATGCTAATTTTTAACCTTAAATGGCTGAGCGAGGCAAACCTAAGGACATTTATATCATCGTGGACGCTTGGCATCACTTTCACCCAAAGGACTATTACGGAAGAAGCGGGAAGAAGCGGGACGAGCCTCCACGGGACTCCAGCGGGCTGTGGCGCTAAGCTAGGCCGAAGAGAAAGCCCTTCCCCGGGCTACAAGCTCCGCGAAGACCCGGCAGGAGTTTATTGGATCATGCACTCAAACAAGAGCATGGCAGAGCAGGAGCTGCATATTTGTGGGACGTGTAATGGAGAACTCGCTCCACGAAGACAGCGAAAGGTAAAAACAAAGCTTTAGTAAAAGTATTTTTGCAGAGAAACGTTGTCGGAGATTTCGGAGAACATCGGAAATCACTCGGCAAGCTCCGTAGGCTTCCGCGTGAACGCGCTATGTGTTATTTGAGTGAATTTGTAAAACGTAAATAACCAACGTAATTTTGCAAAAAACGTATTACTGGTACGTAATTCCATATTGTAAAAGCGTACCTGGGGTACGTTTTTCTGAAGAGACTGGGTTGATTTATGAGGTATTTTTCAATTCTGAAAATATCTGACACAAAATAAATGCTTGTATTTCAATATTTTTTATTGGGTAAAATGTTACGCAGTGTGGCTTTAAGTGCACATGTACAAATACAGAAACTACATTTACAGAACAATATCATGAATATTGTACCGTTGCAGGAGATCTTAAGTTTTCAAGGTCCAGGTCAAATTTATTTATAAAGCACATTTACAACAACTATTGCTGTGTGTGCTGTACACAGGCAATACAAAATTTCAACAAGAACCACCAAAGACAATCCTGTGTAAACAAATGGGTCTTCAAAAGAGATTTCAAAACATTCAAAGACTGAGCTGTTCAACGCTCCAGGGAAGACTGTTCCAAAGTGTGGGCGCAGCAATAGCAAAAGCACGGTCACCCCTCGTTTTCATACGGAACAGCTAGCAACAAGTTACAAAGTAAAACAAATACACCCGCCCTGTCCTCAGTAGTGAGTTATTTCTTAGCCTTAGTGCACATGTCATGATTGTCTATATCTAATAAATATTATAATATATACAGTAAATAATTGTATGAAATTTCAGGGTATTTACTTTCTTTCACAGAAAAATTCAGCTTGAAAAAGTTACTGACAATAAGAAAAGCGCTCCCATTAATTGTAAAGACTGTAGGTAAGTTTGATGTTTCTCGTGTCCACTATGATTATTTTTATTTTCTATTTTTTGATTTTTCTCAATAGCAAACTCATCAACAACGTTCTGAAGGATTTTTCCCTCCAATGGACAAAAAATGAGGAAAATCACCAGAAACTCAGGTATCTACGTGCATTCAATATTTTAATTGAGTTGAGATTACTCAAGTAGAATCAGAAAAGTACAGTATTTATAAAAAATACTACTGTTTGAAACATTCCGATTCATAGTTTGGTATTGAGGAAATCTGGCAGACAAAACATATGAGACTGAGAATTATGACATTTCTTCATCATAATTTGAAGTAGATGGAGGAGATACTATAATTATTAAAGGAAGTGTAGCGTTTGCTCTTTCTGGCTGCTGTCGATGCAGTTTTTCTGTGGAGTCTATCTTGACATAATATAAAGTGTATATGTTCCACACGAACTTCAGATGGTGAGCTTTATTTCTTTTATACCAACCAAAGAAGTGTAATGACCCAACCGCTGCAATAACATGAATGAATGGTTTATTTTGTTGGTTGATGCATTTAAATCAATACAATTTCCAAACTGTAACAATAACAAAACAAAAAATATTCAACCAAAAAAGGAAATGCTTATTTATGCCTATCCTTGTTCAAACCACATAAATGATGCTGAAACAGTTGATCATATTAATGAAATAAAATGAAAATAATCAACTATTTGGTGACTTACAGACAGAATAATGAAAGATATATACAGTGCCTTGCGAAAGTGCTAATACACCTTGAACTTTTGCACATGTTGTCATGTTTACAACCCTAAACGTAAAGATTTTATTTTGAATTTTTTACTGAAAGTTCACACACAAGTAACAGAGAACTGTGAAGTGAAAGCAAAATGATACATGATTCTGTTATTTTTCAAAAAATAGAAAAGTGAAAAGTGGGGCGTGCATAAGTATTCATACAGCATTTTCTGAGTGCATTAAATTGCCTTTATAACATTCCTAATGACTGCAGAAAGTTCACACCTTGCCCTAACCATTAAATAGAGGCCACCTGTGTGTAATCTACTCTCAGTATAATTACAGCTGTTCTGTGAGGGCCTCAGAGCTATGGTCAGAGTGTATTGGTCACTAAACAACATCATGAAGGCCAAGGAGCACACCAGAGAGGTCAGGGATAAAGTTGTGGAGAAATTTAAAGCAGCGTTAAATTATACAAAGATTTCCCAAGATTTGAACATCTCACGGAGCACTGTTCAATCCAACATTCAGAAATGGAAAGAGTATAGCACCACTGCAAACTTACCAAGACACTGGCGTCCACCTAAACTAACAGACCGAACATGGAGAGCACTGGTTAGAAATGCAACCATTTGCCCCAAGATAACTCTGGAGGAGCGATATGAGAAACATTATGTATGGCGCAAACCTAACTCTGCTCATCGTCCTGAGTGCACCATCCCCAGTGTCAAATATGGTGGGGGGAACATCATGCTATGGGGCTGCTTTTCCTCAGCGGGGACTGGGAAGATTGTAAGAATAGTTGGGAAGATGGATGGAGCCAAATACAGGGACATTTTGGAGGAAAACCTGCTGGAGTCAGCAAGAGCATTGAGGCTGGGGCGGAGATTCACCTTCCAGCAGGACCATGACCCCAAACACAAAGCTAAATCTACAATGGAATGATTTAAAAACAAACATATTAATGTGTTAGAATGGCCCAGTCAAAGTCCTGACCTAAATCCTATTGAAAATCTGTGGAAAGACCTGAAAACTGCTGTTCACAAACGCTCTCCTTCTAATTTGACAGAGCTTGAGTTGTTTTGTAAAGAGGAATGGGCTAAAATGTCAGTCTCTAGATGTGCAAATCTTGTAGTCATACCCCAGAAGACTTGCTGCTGTTATTAGAGCAAAAGGGGGTTCCACAAAGTATTAAGTCATGCTGTATGAATACTTATGCACGCCCCACTTTTCACTTTTCTATTTTTTGAAAAATAACAGAATCATGTATCATTTTGCTTTCACTTCACAGTTGTCTGTTACTTGTGTGTGAACTTTCAGTAAAAAATTCAAAATAAAATCTTTACATTTATGGTTGTAAACATGACAAAATGTGGAAAAGTTCAAGGTGTATTAGTACTTTCGAGAGGCACTGTATGTAGTTTCAGTTTCCCCTTGGGTAGACTGACAGAAGCACTGTCGTGACTGCACACAATTGCACCAACGCACCCTCAGACAACCACCATTCATTCACGCACGCACGTCATTCATCCCTATTATTGTACATGTTTTTAGTGGAAGGGGAAACCAGAGTACCTGGAGGAAACCTACGCAGACACTGGGTGAACATGCGAACTCCACACAGAAAGGCCAGGGATCGAACCCGTGACCTTCTCGCTGTGAAACACAAGCGCTAACCACTGCGATGCTGTGCCACCAATTAGGCACCTTTTTGGCAGGTGTAACAATACAATGTAGTTTAAACATAGTCTCCTTTATCCCTGTTGAATACATTTGTTTGTGTGGACAATAACTTTCACTTAACCTGCCCATTTTCTCCCAGATTTGGTTCTCTTACTGGACGGCGCCGTGCGTTCGTGGATTATGTCAGTATCTATGGAGACGCATATATGTTTCTACCCGCCTTTTCCAATTCCAATTCTGCACTACGTTGAGCATGACCACCCTTTACACTCTGGAGGACTTCAGGAGCTCAGTGAAGGCTGTCTTTATGAACCCGGACTACATCAGGAATCTGCACAAATACTGGCGAGCGCAGGGCGTAAAGCCTGGCTCGAGACTGAGCACTGGTTTCATGATGGTCAGCTTAGCTTTGGAAATATGGTGGCGCCACTGTCAGGGGGTGCTCAAGCTTCATGTGGGAGAGTGTCCTCCTCAGTAATAATACCAGAATTTCATATTTTTTTATTTCATATGTTTTGTCTGTACATCAACACGGAATCAGATAACTGCAGGGATAAGGTCTCCTTTAAATAGTGTGCAGCGAGTCTGGTAACAGCAATGAACTGAAGCAGAAGTAGTAGAAAAATATGTATATAATTTAAATAATTAGAAAGTTTCGTTCAAAAAGATAATTTAAACAAACACCAATAAACATTTACCTTCCATCCATCCATTCATTTTCTTCCGCTTTATCCGGGGCCGGGCCGTGGAGGCAGCAGTCTCACCAGAGATGCCCAGACTTCCCAGTCCACGCAAACCACCTCCAGCTGGGGGGACCCCGAGGCGACACCAGGCCAGCTCAGAGACATAGTCCCTTCAGTGTGTCCTGGGCCTTCCACAAGGCCTCCTCCCACTAGGACATGCCTGGGGCACCTCCCGAGGGAGGCAGCCAGGAGGCATCCGGAACAGATGCCCTAGCCACTGTCGGCATATTCTTATATGATATATGGAGAACAGAAGATGGAGGCTCGATCTATTGAAATCAATCATGGTTTTATTCCCTCATATTACAATCTAAAACACAAGTTATGCGAGCGCTACATCTCTTGGTGGTCCAGCAGGGAAGAGAGAACCCCTCCCGCTAAGCAACCCAAAAGAACGCGGAGGAGTAGGCGTGTCCTTGTCGTCGAACCAATCAGTGCTCTTGAAATGTCGTGGTCACTTCCTCTCCACCTATTCAGACGTCTTCTCAAAACCTCCCTTCTAACACACTGCCCCCCAGTGGCTCCAACAGTAAAGACAATAACAGTGGGGCAGTAAAAATGGAATGTCCGCTCAGTTGTAAAGTCAGGCTTCAAGCGAACCTTAAAGCACAGATTACATCAACACAATTTTATATATAATCACTAAACTATGATAAAAATATGTATAGAAATATTTCCACATTGTATAATAATATGTCCACACCACCTCAGCTGGCTCCTTTCGACGTGAAGGACCAGCGACTCTATTCCGAGCTCCTCCCGGATAACTGAGCTGCTCACCCCAACTCGAAGGGTGCGCCCAGCCACCCTGCGGAGGAAACTCATTTCGGCCGCTTGTATCCGCGATCTTGTCCTTTCGGTCATTACCCAAATCTCATGACCATAGGTGAGGGTGGGAACGTAGCTTGATCGGTAAATCGAGAGCTTTGCCCCCCGACTCAGCTCCCTCTTCACCACAACAGTCCGATACAGCGACCGCATCACCGCTGACACCGCACCGATCCGTCTATCGATCTCACGCTCCATCCGTCCCTCACTCATAACAGGACCCCGAGATACTTGAACTCCTCCACTTGAGGCAAGGACTTTTTTCTGGTGGAGAACCATGGCCTTGGATTTGGAGGTACTGATCCTCATCCCAGCCGCTCCACACTCGGCTGCAAACCGCCCCAGAGTATGCTGAAGGTCCTGCTTTTGGAAGGGTTTGATTTTGTACTGTTTAGTTTTCCCCTGTTTTGGTTCTGGGTGTCTGTCTTGTGTGTTTTATTTTGTCAGTTCTGGTCTATGTCTTGTGATTGTGCTTTCTCTTCCTCCTTGTTGATTACCTGCCCGCCCTAATGTGTTGCACCTGTTCCCCATTTCTCTGATGTGTATATATACCCTGTGTTCTCCCTCTGCCCTTGTCGAGTCATTTTTGTATGTGGTCTTGAGTGTTAGTCCGTGTTACCTGAGCTTCCTGTGTGTCCTGATTCCGGTGATTCCTTGGTTCTGCCTTCCTCGTTGGAAGCTCTTGTGAGTGCCTTCGTGCCTATTTATGTTTTTGCCATTTTTTTGTGTCTTGGACAAGATTCCATGAAATTCTACGTTAAACTCAGTCTTGGCTGCTCTGCATTTTGGGTCTACCCTCACACCTCACCCTAACAGATTTGATGAAGCCAACAGAACAACATCGTCTGCAAACAGCAGAGATGAGATCTTGAGGTTCCCAAACAGGACACCATCAGGCCCCTGGCTGCGCCTAGAAATTCTGTCCATAAAGGTAATGAACAGAACCGGTGACAAAGGGCAGCCCTGGCGGAGACCAACACACACTGGGAACAGGTCTGAACAAAACATTTACCAAGTTCAGAATTTAGAAAACAAAGCTATGCTAAGTGACAATCCGTGTATCATTCGTTCAATCATCTTTCAAATTGAAATCAAAAACGAAATGACCCAGACACGTCTGCTAAGAGCCTTTTTTGTTCTCTTAGCAGACAAGGAGGTGCCCTGGAGAAGCTCCTCGCAGCTTTGAGAAATAAATATGCTGCTTATCTGTCCATACATCCAATATTACAGCATTTATAGATATCTCCTTGAAGAGTGTATGTGAATGCCCAGATGCAGTCACTGTTGCAGTGACAATAATATGGCCCATACTGAAAACTTCCACTGTTGCAGAATAAATGATAGGAATTGATGACATACTCGCGCTCTGTACTTTAAAATATATTTTTTTCTATTTTGGCGTCAGATTGAAAACTCTACATTTAAGCCATTTCGAGTGATTTTGTTTCATAATATATATTTAAAAAATGCACATAGACGTTTCTAGGTCATTTTATTTTTTATTTCAATTTGAAAAATTATTGAACGGATGATATATACAACAGAAGCCAAACAGTAAAATTAGAATACACAAAACAAAACCAAATGTTATTAACGATTTTAGATATATAGTTCGCAGCTGAGGACCAGAGGAAACCGGGCTTTGCCGTAGCGGGCCATAGAATGCTCTTCTCTAAATATTAGGACAGTCCAGTCTTTGAACACTGTAAAGTCTTCATTAAAATGTAATTTGTCTGTGCTGGATTTCAACACAAGCTGAGCAGAACCTTATTATATTTCAATGTTGTATTTCTATGTGTCTATGAATGCTACTAATTTCCGCTTTTACTGCTTATTTACATCGGTTTTGGCAGCACTGGTTGTTTTCAATGTGTTTTGTAACTGAACTTGACTTGACGTCAGTGGAAAAATAACTTCATTTAAAATACCCTTGGTTCAGGTCAAAAGAGATTTGAGCAGATAATACAGTAAAAAATAATGACACATAACTGAGTCAGCGCAACAGGTGCACAACGAACTCGCATCTCTGTTTATCCTTAGTTAAAGCTACGTTTTTGACTGGGAATCACTCACTACATTTGTGTATGTGTCTTCACTGGCCACAAGATGTCCCTAAAACACTTCAGAATGGACGACTCAGTTTTCTGTTATTGCTTTATAGTGTATAAGTGTTTGGACAAGAATGGTATATAGTCTGTAATGGGGACAACTCAGTTACTTTTACTCAAGCACATGCACTTAAGGAACTCTTTGAAGTGTCTGTCTGGGCTTTTTGGAGAAGTTTTATATCAGATCAACACTATGAGACTATGTGATCCAGTGTGCTCTCTGCCTTTCCTCTTCTAGTTAACAGTGTAATTATTGTTTTGATCTCTTGAAATCATCACACAAACCCCAGCACTTTCTCATAAACCACATTTCCCTGTGGTTCATTAAAAGATAGATTATTTTGTTTTGAATATTTCTCACATTTCATCACTTTTTGTCATGCAAAGAACAGGAGCGAGATGCACCAGGACGGGCTTTGGACACAAAACATGGACAGTGTTGTGGAATAACAGCATTCTGTGGCAAAAAATATTCACCTTTTCCCATATTTGTGCTTTTATTTATGTATTTATTTATCAATTTATTTTCACATAATAGTAACAATGATTTTTTGAGTGTGTGCTTTATTTCTAGGACAGTGATTGTAGTTTCCCACGTTGGACAGAAAAAGGTTTATCAAAGGCGCACTCAGTTTCCGTATACACGGTAAATGCTTTGACCTGTTGAGATGAGATAAGCACCACAGTTACAGTTAGAATGAGGTGGCGTTAGGACGACACTGGAGCTAAACAATGAAAACACACGTTTTTTCAAGACGATCGTTGCGCATTTTATATTTGATTGTGTTTTTTGGGGCTTTGTTGACTGTGATCTTGGTGCGATTACGGCAGAAGTAAGTTTGTTGTTATATTTGAAATCAAAAGCTCAGAGTAACGTGGTCACTTTGTCGTGTTAAAGGAAATTAGATTTCACCACAAAGACAGAATTGACCAGAGCTTCTAAAAACTACACTGACGACAGGTGAGTGAAATGTTTGTATAACTTTGTTTAAGCGGCTCTTATGTACTTAGGATTTCGAATAAGAAAACAAGAGAGAAAAGAAACAGTTTCAGTCAGCTTTTCTTATTCTTGGAATAATGTAAAAAAGAAAAAAACGAGTTAGAAATTGGCATTTTTGGCCAGTGTTATAATGTTCCTCCAAACCTCAGGAAGTATTTATCTTCATCCATGCAGTTTTATCCACACACAGTTAGTCCCAAAGCAACAAAATAATCCTTAGTTGCCTCTGTTAGGAGATTTATTTATTTTACGCAGCATTACGTGCTGTGACATAAGAAACAGATTCACGGAATCAACAAATTCCACATTCATAGTGCACATGTAAATTCAGAAACTACATTTTCAGGACAATATCATGAAGATTGTACCTTTGCTGGAGGTGTTAAGTTACTAAGTAAAACAAGTACATCCGTCCTGTCCTCAGTAGTGAGTTATTACCAGTGCTTAATTTGATCCCCTGTTTGGGGGAACGCATTCCCCCAATTCCCAGTTTTTCAGGGTAAAGGATCCGGGAAATATTTAGGACGATCTGGCAAAGATTTGATCTGATATAATGGTGTTTAATGAGAGTGTTCCGGCAAATGTTTTGGCCTGTTCCCCCGAATCCATAACATCAGACCAAAAGTGTTCCTGAAAAAACGAATTTACAAAGTAAGCACTGGTTATTACTAAAAGAAAAAAATCTAACTCATGTGTAGATGTAGTAAATTGTTTGAAGATTTAGGGTCACAGACGCTTTCACTGCCTTTCAAATATTTAAGGACATATATTTAAAGCAGTACTAAGTAATGGTGCGTACAGACCAAACGCTGACACGCCACCAACTTCCATGTTAACCCTATGTAGACGTGCTTCGACGCGCGTCGAAATGTAAGCAAAGATGTCCGCGCGTATGAAGCGTTGCAAATGCGAGCAGATGAGGATTAACGCGCGTCAAAACCAGTGAGAACAGCGCGGTACAGAGCAGCGATGCCCCGCCCACTGCTTCATGCACTCAAGTAATCACAATCTACACGTGCGTTCATTTACGCCTTGTTAACCAATCCGGGACTGGGCTCAAATAGTGAGCACAAGCGTCACCTGTTACCTGCAGCAGTGGCGCAAAAAGGGCAAACGCAATATATGCCTTTCATAGGGGCGCCAATAGTGATGTGTTCTTTTTAACAGTCTATGTGTGTCGGTCGTGAATGATCCGGCTCTTTTGAACGAGTCTTTACAGTGAACGATATGATCAGGTTCGCGGTGGTGAAGTGTTTTTTTTTATTCCTCTTTGGGGAAGGGGCGTCACTTTAGTTGTGCATGCTTATTTTGCGAAACAAAAGTTACTGCTTGAGTGGGGCGGAGAGGAGTGCAGAGGGACTGTCATCTCCACCCCCTACGAGGAGCTCAAAGTGAGCATAAGGCAACAAGTTTGAGAAATAAAAGTCCTAATGAAATAATAAACACGGTTACAGAGGAGATCGCGTTGAAGCTTGCGTTGTTTTCTCCCCTCTTGCACGAGGGAGAGAGAGGGAGAGGAGGAAAAGTTACGTGAATGAAGCAACAGAAGCTTTTAATCGGGCGTGTGATTGTTTTTTTGTGATAACAAACTCCATAGAGGGAAATATCGAAGTTATTGAGAATGAGGAGTCACATGCTGAGTTGGGGTGATTTGGGGGGGGCTCTGAGCCTGTCGGACATATTGGCTGCGGATTGGGGGCACGCCCCCAGAATTTCACGCATTCCTCATATTCCAGAGCACTTTAAATTTTGCGCATTTACGTTTTCGGCGAGACAGAGACGGATCTACGAATACGACAACGAAAAGACAGAAAGCAAAGTAATGCAAAGAGATAAGGCGAAAAAAAAGGGACCTTACAGGAACAAGCTCATACCAAGCGCAAAACAGAGGTATTTGGAGAAGCTTGCAGACATTCAAAACATCAACACACGAGCTCCCTGCAGCGGAGACCTGGACCATTTACCTCCGTGCACAAACATGGACACAGTAAACTACCTTGTATTTGGTGTAAGTTACTACACGATGCAGGAGTTTAAAAGCCACAAGTCTTTGGAAAGTTACGAGACTTTCTGCTGTGGGTCCAGGACTTGGCTCTACAAGCCTCCAGCTGGTGAAAACAGCTGTACTGGCAAAACTAACTTTCTTCACGTGCGTTTTAGTGTGTTGTCATTACATTGCATTTAGCAAAATGACAAAGTAATAAAGTGTGTGTTTCGTAAACACTACATTGTTACGAGATGTTCAATGTACACAAACGTTTCCAACATGTTTTGACAGGTCAGAGACTTGCGCTCCTTGATGCGGTGTCCATTTCTGTAACCTAAAAAACTGTGTCCCATTGGTCCTACGTTTTCCATATCTATCGTGTGAGGTATTGGAGCAGTTTTTAACGCAGCAGTGACTTCCAGGCGGTAAAACAGTGCAAGAACCTCCGCTACTACGGCGTTAACAAAACACGTAAACGATGTGTATTGCCGCCCGAGCGCAGCCAATATGCCGGCGAGGGGGGATGGGGAGGGGGGGCTCTGTGCCGTGACGTCAACTCCTCATTCTCAATATTGTGTGAAATAGTGACATTTTCGTTAAAATAAAGTCAATTCAGAGGGTATTTATTTTCTTTAAAAAAGAAAAGAAAAAAGAAACAACCATCAAAGAGGCATGTGTGTGTATTTGTGTGTGGGAGGGGGGGTAGTTGCGGTAGTTGCGCCCCTGACCTGCAGTATGGAGGAGAAGTTGATCATCGCGGTTTGCGCTCGGCCTGAGTTGTATGACACGCCTCCTAATTATGACGCTTGCAAAACTTCACGCGCCAGCAAACAGGCGTTTCTCGCGAGTGTGAAGCAGCAATGTTTGGCGTCCAACTAGAGGCTGACGGAGCGTGGACGCACGTTCGGTCTGAACGCACCTTAACATGTTTACCTTAATAAATCCTTTCCGTAGTCCCTCTGGGGGTAATACAAGTGTTAATGTGATGATTGGAGGGTCTTTCATCTCCCCCTGGTGTCTCTGGCCAGAAAACCATGCTTGCAACTTGACTGCCACCGGGGCGGAGCAAGCAATACACACTAATGTAATCACGGAGAAGAAGCTAACGGGCTAACGGGCAAAGCTAACTGCGGGCTAGCGCCACTTTAAACAGTATTTACAGCAAAGTTTGAGGGGAAAAAATATTCCCATTGTATAACTGGATGTACAACACCCCTCTCTTCCTTCACCTTTTCTGTCAGCGTAGTATTTACTCTCCAAGACATTTAATATGTTAATAAATCGTACCTTGCTAAGACACCTGCAGTTGCGCTTATGGGCTCTAGGGGCAAGAGTTACTTAGTACTGCTTTAAGAACTCCTCTTTTTCTTCTCAAGAGTCCTTTATTTACTGTGCACTTGGAGTCATCAGTTAGGAAGCCTACAAGCACAAATATACTTTTCTGACTAAAAAGACGTTTTTAGAGTAAATTATTTTCTTTCTTTCACAGAAAAATTCAGCTTGAAAAAGTGACTGACCATAAGAAAAGCGCTCCCGTTAGTTGTAAAGACTGTAGGTAAGTTTGACGTTTGTCGTGGCGCTATGATTTTAATGATTTGTTATTTTTTCTCAATAGCAAACTCATCACTAAAGTTCTGAAGGATTTTTCCCTCCAATGGACAAAAAATGAGGAAAATCACCAGAAACTCAGGTATCATTGTGCATTCAATATTTAAATTAAAAGTAGAAGCCGAAAAGTACAGTATTTATAAAAAATACTACACCGCGTTCCAAATTATTATGCAAATTATTTTTCTAAGATTTTCCATATTATCAAGTCAAATGACAGTCAGCATAATTTTCAAGCATTTAACTGTTAGGATAATATGAATGCGTAAACAAACTACAAGCTTTTATATATCGAATAGCGCCTCATCATCTTACCGTCCCTCCTTGTTCTGTGATTGGTCCCCAAATCCATGCGAAGATTTCGGCCATGGTCCCCAGGCTGCTGTGCAGTTCGAAAGAATTCGAGCGCACACAGCAGTCTGGCGTTAGGCAGGCTAACCTAGTCCAAGGCATTCAACTATTTCACGCTTTTCATCAGCAGAGAGATCTCTTTTCTTTCCTATTTGCTTGAAAATGGTGGTTTGCTTAACAATGTGGAACATCTTTTTTCAGTAGTTTTTCCCTTAACTAGGCTTACCTGACAACTAATCATCCCAGGCATCTGAGACTGATGTCAGTGATTCAAAGAGCCCTGAGACACAATACCATCAGTGAGTTTCAATGAAAAACTTAGTTTTACCTTTTTGACACTGAAATACAATTTGCATAATCATTTGGAACACGGTGTAGTTTTGAGCAAATATATTCTGATTCATATTTTGGTATTGAGAAAGTTTGGCAGACAAAACATATACGACTGAGAATTCTCACATTTCTTCACCATAATTTGAAGTAGATGAAAGAGATACTGTAATTATTAAAGGAAGTGTAGCGTTTGCTCTTTCTGGCTGTTGTCGATGCAGTTCTTCTGTGGAGTCTATCTTGACACAATACACAGTGTGTATGTTCCACACAAACTTCAGATGGTGAGCTTTATTTATTTTATACCAACCAAAGAAGTGAAATGACCCAACAGCTACAATAACATGTCCAAGTCTCAGTTTAGCCCCCTCGTCTTACCGCCAGAATAAAACTCCTGCACTCCACCCAGTGGGGTAGCAAGGGTACCTGGGGGCCCCAAGAATGTCAGTAGGGGCCCTCTGGCACCTGCTCTGTGCTCTGCAAGGGGTTTGGTCAAGGGACAATTTTCTTCATTGTCTAAAGACCAAGAGCCAGACCCTCCAGTTGTAGGCCGAAGTAAAACACCACTTTCTACAAATGCCAGTGTTGTACATCATGTATGGCTTAAATGGGTGTTTTACCAAGAAATTTTACAGGAATTGACGGTATTTTTCATAATTCTAGAGTACTTAAACAGGCATTGGTTCTCTGATAATAATAATATTCCTCAAAATCATCTTGAGGGCCAGTACACCACAGTATAAATGTGTTACACCGTTTCCCAATGCGGGACCCACATGGACAAGCTTTTTAAATCTACATTGAAAAACATGTAACTGTGGCTCCTTCTGCCTTTACACATTTAATAAAATGTGTATGTATTGATAAAGTAGTAAGATAAAGTTCAAAGTGAGGGCCAGTTCTAACAGCCGAGGAAAATGAATAAGGGCTGCATTTCAGCCATGGTCTGGACACCCTTGGACAAACTGAATGAAGGGCATTACTCATCTTCAAACTGTTGAGGCTTTACTCAGTGGCACTATGGACTCTGTTTTATGGAGATTCTTTTTCACAGATCTTCACTCATCACCAACTGTAATGGTTTCCAAAAAGCTTTTGTGACCCAGACCAACTCTCCTTTGAGAACAACGATTGTGTACGACTGGGAAAACAGGAAACGCACCGTCACTGAAGACCTTTTCAGCAATTTCCCAAAAGTGATTGGTTACAAACTCTCACTTGCTGCTCCCATTGTGAACTGTTACACCTGCCCCACATGATGTTTTGTGTTGAAGCAAAGTCTCCCTGATCTGGATACATTGCAAATACATTTAAAGTTGTTGTTGAATATGTGCTGTAATCATTTTGTGGTGCTTCTAGGATGTGCCATTTTCAGATAAAATACTGGACACCTGTGCTGTTGTTGGAAATGGGGGGATTCTGACCAATAGCAGCTGTGGAGCGGCCATAGACTCAGCGCAGTTTGTGATCAGGTAAGCACTGTAGTATAGGAGGATTAATTAATGAATGAATGAATTGTTTATCAATGAATGAATAGGTTGGTAGATTAGCCTTAAGATGTACTGTATTGGGGCACCAGTTCAAAAAGCGAACAATTTAAAAGTTAGAATAAGAGGCTAAACTACAGATTTATCTGAAGGAAGCACATTTTTGAACCATATACATTGACCCTTAGTCTGAAATAATAAACACATTTATGTTCATGGAGGTTTAATGACCAAAATCAATTAACAGATGGCATTGACTATTGAAATGCAAAACCCGATAATAGATTACAGAATGAGATTTGAACAGTGCTAGGTTTGAAGGATGAATAATCAGATCAAATGTTCTTGAATTTATAACAATGGGGCAGCACAGGCAAAAACGCTACAGCACTCAAAGAACTCAAATAACGTTGACTCTAAATGTATTGCGTGTGCAGTATTCACAAAAGCTGCAGCGTAGAGCACATAAAATGAATGTTCAAATAGACGCATCTTATCAACCAAATACTTAATTTTTCGGCCAATAAACTTTGGTAAACTTTCTTTTAGTCCTTATGAGGAGTAAAAGAACCAAATAAAACCGTAAAAAGGATAATAAATTATCTTTCATCTGAAACATATCTATCCTTTCTTTCAATAAATCTACCTGTTTTTATACATCTTTCTATCGATCTCCCCTCTGGTCTTCTGTTAACACAATGACCTGTTGTTCCTGCTTAGATGTAACCTCCCTCCTTTGGAAAATGGCTGCAGCAAACACGTCGGCAAAAAGACTGACCTTGTGACAGCAAACCCCTCCATCCTTAAGAAGAAGTAAGTAAGACATCCATTTCAATCATTTCTCTTACAGGGCATGTTTAAAAGGGCAAAGATGTGGTATCGTTGCAGTAAACTCTGGCTCCGCGGAGCTCCAATGAGCCTCCATAGCTCTCCCTCCCAAACCCTATGCTCAACCCTCAAACCAGGGTGGTTAAAAAAATGTATACCCTTTTCGTTAGTTATCTTTGGAATGGAAGTTCACATGTTCACATGTTTCACATGACACAAGTCACACAAATCACTTCACGTAGTATTGGAGTTTTGTTCATCATTCACTCCACACACAGTGGTGGTAAGCTACGTAGTAAGTAGTTTCAGTTTCCCCTAGGGTAGACTGACATTCATTAACGCATGCACATCATATATCCCTATTGTACATGTTTTTAGTGGAAGGGGAAACCAGAGTACCTGGAGGAAATCTATGCAGACGCTAGGTGAACATGCCAATTCCACACAGAAAGGCTCCGTCCAGGTGGGAATCGAACCCATGACTTTTTCGCTGTGAAAACACAAGCGCTAACCACTGCGATGCCGTGCCACCAATTAGGCACCTTTTTGGCAGATGTAACATCCCCAAGAGGACATGGCGTTCCAGAGTCATGCCTAGCTATGTTCTTCGTTTCAATACAGTTTAAACATATTCTCCTTAATCCCTGTTGAATAAATGTGTTTGTGTGGACAATAACTTTCACTTAACCTGTCCATCTTTCTCCCAGATTTGGTTCTCTAACTGGACGGCGCCGTGCGTTCGTGGATTATGTCAGTATCTATGGAGACGCATATATGTTTCTACCCGCCTTTGCCAATTCCTTCTGCACTACGATGAGCATGACCACCCTTTACACTCTGGAGGACTTCAGGAGCTCAGTGAAGGCTGTCTTTATGAACCCGGACTACATCAGGAGTCTGGACAAATACTGGCGAGCGCAGGGCGTAAAGCCTGGCTCGAGAATGAGCAGTGGTTTCATGATGGTCAGCTTAGCTTTGGAAATATGCAACAATGTGGATGTGTATGGCTTCTGGCCCTTTGATAATCACCCCTATGGATTTCAGTCACTCACAAATCACTACTATGATAACGATAAGCCAAATGTAACTCCTCATGCCATGCCGGCTGAGTTTGCCCATCTAATAAAGCTGCACAATCAGGGGGTGCTCAAGCTTCACGTGGGGGAGTGTCCTCCTCAGCAATAATACCAGAATTCAATATTTTATTATTTCATAATGTTTGTCTGTACATCAACACAGAATCATACTGTATAACTGCAGGGATAAGTATGGTCAATCAATCCGTCAAACTTTATTTATGAAGCGCTTTACATATTACAACATTTAAAACAATACACACCCCACCGTCTCTGCACGCACGCACGCACGCACACACAAACACACAAACAAACACACAAACAAAAACACAAATAAATAGATACATAAGGCAGATGGACAAGTGTGGAAACCCCATATGAGGAGCCGTCTGCGCCGGGAGCAGCAGTCCAGCGCAGCTACAGGGCACTGACCCAAGCGAGCCCAGAAGAGGTGCGGCAGAGACACCACACCTCCACCTGAGCACCCAGAGGACAGCACCCACACAGCCACAGCCTATCACTGCTCCCGAGCTAGACGGCCCCTTCAGAGGAAACACTGGGAGAGCCTAAAAATATAAGAAACCATCTAAAAACACTCATGAGAGTTTAAAATCCAGACCTAGAAGCAAGTAATCAAGCTAGAAGTTATATATATATATGTGTGTATATATATGACTAAATAAATAGATGTCAGTTAAAAGTTAAGCTAAAAGGGTGGGTCTTGAGCCTGCTCTTAAATACATGAACGTTCTCTGCGGTCCTGAGCTCCTCCTCAGGTCGTTCCAGAGGCGAGGGCTATAATATTGGAAAGACGCATCGCCGTGAGTCTTTTTGTTGACTTTAGGAATAACTAGGAGACCCCTGCCGGAGAAGCGAAGGGGCCGTGAAGGTTCATAAGGTAAAAGCAGTTCTGAAAGATAAGAAGGACCAAGACCATTAAAGGAGCTGTATCATGCTATTTTAGCCATTCCAAAGTAAAGTATAGGCATTTATATGATATATTGTACCTCTATCACTATGGAGTACTCATTTTGAGAGAAATATAAGTATTTTGGGGGGTATTTTCCCTACCCGGAAGACAAGACGCTTCGATTCAGTTAACTCCGCCCCTCTCTCCACTCATTCCACATTTACAGTATTATAAATATAAATATCGCTGCAAAAAGTGAAGTTACTTCACATAATGCAGTTATAAGGAGTTGACATGTGCAACACAGTTTCATAAATGGCTAACACACACACTAACACACATGCTAACACGCGTTTTGATTAACTCACCGCTCAGTCTGCCTTCCCCATGAGATCGCGTTGGTTATAAAAGTTAATCCACTTTGATTCTGGCCAAGGTTCACCAAGCATCCATCAGGTTGGTTGATATAGTGGCTGAATCCCGGAACGAAATTCCAACTTCTGGCGAGTGCACTCTTCTTTAGGAAGGTTGAATAGTCCTGTTCCTCTCATAGCCAAACGCGCATCTGTGGCATTATCGGTAAGAAAAAAGAACAGGCGTGTCCAGAGTAGGTTAGAAAGAGCTCAGTCTTCAAAAACAACACTTATGCTCGGATCCATGGCTGCTCCAGCCGTGGGTGCATTGATTAGCGTCGTGGGACAGCACAGACGCGTCGGAGAGTTGCTGTTTGTTTTTTGTTTTTTTCAAAAAAGAAAAAGCTGTTTTATAAATAAAAATCAGGCCGTAAGGCATTACATTACAGACGTAGAGCACTTCTGTTCCTTTGTGACGACACAACTGAACAGCTCAGTCGTTTACCAGGAGAGGGTGGAGCAGCTGCTCAGAGAGCAGGATTCAGGAGGATTACTTAGAACTGCGTGAATGAAGCCAAAAACTGCTCTGGGGGTGTTTTTGATAAGGAAATAGCATAACAACATGGCTAAAAGCTCCCAAAAGTCGATTTTGCATGATATAGGACCTTTAAGACATTTAAAAAACATTAAAAGAACTTTAAAATTGATCCTGAAACACACGGGGAGTGTTTCAGTGTGTGTTTGGGACTTCTCTAAATCAGTAAATAAAAACTTACTAAATAACCAACTTACCACTTACATACTGACTTTTGATATTGTTATACTTGATCAATGTATAAAACTTTCTCACATTTCTACTTATTGTGGTATAGTAATATGCAGGATGCTGTGTTAATGTTATCCTTCACGACATAATGCCTCATGGAAGAACCTCTTAATACAGATATAGTCATGCTGCTTGTACTATAGATGTGTAACTCAAACAATGTACAGTAATCTTTTTTAGCTTGTGCCAATATCCGTTTGATGTGGAATGTGGCTACAAGCTCTTACCATGTGAAATGCTGCAAATTGTAAGGTCTATATTACTGACTGTATGGTTTAAAATGTAACTCATAGACAGGTACACGCTTGTGGTTGTGTGTGCCTGGGTATGAAAATGATTTACTTGAACTTTGCATATTTCATGGTAACTTTATCAATGTTATGAAAATTGTTAGATGCAGTTGTTTTTCTTGAGTCCCTAATGGGAATACAAATGTGAAATGCACGAGTATTGAATATAGGGGACGGCGCACATACGCTTTCTTGCTTCAGCCTACTCCTTTTGAGCTTCCATTACTAATGATATGACTTCTGTAACCAACATGAATGTGAACAGCTCAAATAAACTAAACTAAAATTATTTTAATGTTCTCTTGAAATCATCACACAAACCCCAGCACTTTCTCACAAACCACATTTTCTGCTCTAATTTTATTTGTTGTTTATACTTTTTGCCCCTAAAGCATTTTTAATCATTGTATATAGTAAGATACCTCTACTTCCTATTTAATTTGCACTTTTCTTGTATATTTTGCACACCCTAGGCCAGATCTTGTGCTGGCGCACGGAGGGGCGCAGGTTCTTGGCGAATTATTTTCCGAGTGGCGGAGCTCTGAGCTATGAGCCTTCCTCACTTGTGAGAGGGCGTCTCATCACTTTTTGCCATACAAAGAACAAGAGCGAGATGCACCAGGAAGAGCTTCTGACACAAAACATGGACAGTATTGTGGAATAAGTATCAGCATATACAGTAGATGCAAATTCTTGTTTGATCATCAAATGAGATAAGTGTTAGAATGAGGTGGCGTTAGGACGACACTGGAGCTAAACTATGAAGACACGCGTTTTTTCAAGACGATCGTTGCACATTTTATATTTGATTATATTTTTGGGGCTTTGTTGACTGTGATCTTGGTGCGATTATGGCAGAAGTAAGTTTGTTGTTGTATTTTAAATCAGAAGCTCAGAGTAACGTGGTCACTTTCTCATGTTAAAGGGAACTAGATTTCACCACAAAGACAGAATTGACCAGATCTTCTAAAAACTACACTGACGACAGGTGAGTGAAAGTTTTGTATAACTTTGTTTAAACGGCTCTTATGTACTTTTGGATTTTGGAGTGAGAAAACAGTTTCTGTCAGATTGTCTTATTCTTCTTGAAATAATGGTAAATATATATATATATATATATATATATATATATATATATATATATATATTACATTATATGTAAGATGCTGGCAGGGAAAGCTTACATGGAGCGCCATAACCATTTGGCTGGCATAGTGTACAGGAACATCTGTGCAGAGTATGAGCTGGAAACCCCAAGGTCAAAGTGGGAAACACCTCCAAAGGTGGTAAAGAATGACCGAGCCAAGATCCTGTGGGACTTCCAGATACAGACGGACAGAATGGTAATGGCGAACCAACCGGACATTGTAGTGGTGGACAAAGAGCAGAGAAAAGCCGTGGTGGTTGACATAGCAATACCAAGCGACTTCAACATCAGGAAAAAGGAACACGAGAAACTAGAGAAATACCAGGGGCTCAGAGAAGAGCTAGAGAAGGCCTGGAGAGTGAAGGCATCAGTGGTGCCCGTGGTCGTTGGGGCACTCGGGGCAGTGACCCCCAAACTGGAGGAGTGGCTCCAGCAGATCCCAGGAAATACATCAGACATCTCGGTCCAGAAAAGTGCAGTTCTAGGAACAGCAAAGATACTGCGCAGAACCCTCAAGCTCCCAGGCCTCTGGTAGAGGACCCGAGCTTGGAGGAAAAAGAGAGACCGCCCGCGGAGGGTGAGGCAGAGTTTAGTTATTAGCGTTAGTCCCATGAGAAAAAAAAGTTCATGTACTGTGCACTTGGAGTCATCAGGCAGGAAACCTAAAAATACACACATACTTTTCTGACACAAAATAAGTTTTAGAGTAAAGTATTTTCTTTCTTTCACAGAAAAATTCAGCGTGAAAATGTTCCTGACCATAAGAAAATCCCTCCTGTTAATTGTAAAGACTGTGGGTAAGTTTGGTGTTTCTCGAGTCCGCTGTGATTTGTAATTATTTGTTACTATTCACCATAGCAAACTCATCACTGAAGTTCTGAACGATTTTTCCCTCCAATGGACAAAAAATGAGGAAAATCACCAGAAACTCAGGTATCATTGTTCATTTAATATTTAAATATAGAAGTAGAAGCAGAAAAGTACAATACTACTGTTTTGAGCAAATAAATTCTGATTCATATTTTGCTATTGAGGAAATCTGACAGACAAAACATATAAGACTGTGACATAATTAGATGAGTAAGTAGATGAAAGAGACAATTATCAAAGGTAGTGTAGCATTTGCTTTTACTGTCAATGCAGTTCTTGTGGACTCTTGACATAATACACGGGGATCATTTACTAAGCACAGTAAAGTGGAGCAAAAAGCAAGCACAGTTGATATTTGCTTTTCTAAAAAACGTCAAAGACGGCAGAGCAAACTTAGCACATGGTCCTGATGAATATGCAAAATTTGAGGCGAGGAAAATGCAAATGATTTTGTTTAGCTGTCGTATATATCACCACTATGTGAGGTAAAACTGCGCAATAAATGAGTATGTCATCAACAATGTCCCGTGCACCTACACCTGTGGTTGAATATGTTTTTAGCTGTAATCACATACGTTTCTTTGTTTTAAGCAATAATTACACTTTTTGCCCAAGACAAATTTCCCCTTGGAGCAAGTTTGTTTGGTCGAGGGCCAATTTCTTCATTTTCAAACGACCAAGAGCCGGACCCTCCAGTTGTAGGCCGAAGTAACCACTTTCTACAAATGCCAGTGTTGTACATCATGTATGGCTTAAGTGGGTGTTCTGCTAAGAATCTTTAAAGGAATTGACGGTATTTTGTATAATTCTAGAGTACTTTAACAGAAATTTGATCTCTGATATTAATAATATTCCTCAAAATGATCTATCAGAGGTTCTCTCTACAAGCACATCTGCACCACAGTACTGATCGTGTTACACCGTTCCCCAATGCGGGACCCACATGAACGGGTCATTCAAGCTTTTTAAATCTACATTGAAAAACATGTAACGAGAATAATGAGAATTAATTATTCAAATGTCTGTATCAAACAGAGGTTTAACTGTGGCTCCTTCTGCCATTACACATTTAATAAAAATTGTATGTATTGATAAAGTAGTAAGATAAAGTTCAAAGTGAGGGCCAGTTCTAACAGCCGAGGAAAATGAATAAGAGCTGCATTTCAGCCATAGTCTGGACACCCTTGGACAAACTGAATGAAGGGCATTACTCATCTTCAAACTGTTGAGGCTTTACTCAGTGGCACTATGGACTCTGTTTTATGGAAATTCTTTTTCACAGATCTTCACTCATCACCAACTGTAATGGTTCCCAAAAAGCTTTTGTGACCCAGACCAACTCTCCTTTGAAAACAACGATTGTGTATGATGGGGAAAAGCGGAATCACACCGTCACTGAAGACCTTTTCAGCAATTTCCCAAAAGTGATTGGTTACAAACTCTCAGTTGCTGCTCCCATTGTGAACTGTTACACCTGCACCACATGATGTTTTGTGTTGAAGCAAAGTCTGCCTGATCTGGATACATTGCAAATACATTTAAAGTTGTTGTTGAATATGTGCTGTAATCATTTTGTGGTGCTTCTAGGATGTGCCATTTTCGGATAAAATACTGGACACCTGTGCTGTTGTTGGAAATGGGGGGATTCTGACCAATAGCAGCTGTGGAGCGGCCATAGACTCAGCGCAGTTTGTGATCAGGTGAGCACTGTAGTATAGGAACCAAAGGTACTTTGGATAACCTTTGTGGATTTTCTGCGGCGCGGCCGCAGCCCTAAGTAAAATGTAAAAATATGGTTCAGTTTGCAGATATAGTGTGATACAAATTCATACAAATTCTTCTCTGTATAATGTCAAAATTGAGCCCGGAGTTCTCAGCATTGTCAAAAAACACAAAAACCTCTTTTTTTCTGAGAAAAACTTTGTCAGAAAGCGAGAGTGTGCGTTAGCGCATTTCAAAAATCCTAAAACTAAGACCCTAGGGAAAAAAGTTAAAAACAAACAAACATAAAGGCAGTAGCAATACCGTAATTTTAGATTGAGGTAGATTAATAATAATAATAATGCATCGGTTTTATATAGCACTTTTCTGGACACTCAAAGACGCTTTACATTGCACTATTCATTCACTCCATACTTGATGGTGGTAAGCTACTATTGTAGCCACTGCTGCCCTGGGGTAGACTGACAGAAGCGAGGCTACCAGTCTGCGCCATCGGCCCGTCCGACCACCACCAACCACTCACTCACTCACTACATTCGCTAGGCTTCCTGGTGTTACCAAACGGTCTCCTATCCAAGTACTAACCAGGCCCTTCCCTGTTTAGCTTCCAAGATCTGACGGGATTGGGCAGAGCAAAGGCGGTCGGCATTATTTTATATTTTAAAATTAAAGCACTGGTAATTGAGTAACTTTTAATGTTGAGCACTATCCCCTGTCTCTTCTCCGAGAAGAAGAACTCAAATCACATTAGCTTTGTTTATCCTACTGAGTGTGTTCACAAAAGCTGCAGCGTAGAACACATTAATGTTCAAATAGGGACAGCACAAATGGTTGCATCTTATTAAGCTCTATTTGTGGGCCTATAAACTTTGATAAACATTGTTTTACACATAAAACAGTAAAAATGAAAATAAAAATGTATTTGGTCTGAAACATGTATCTAGCCTTTCTATCAATATACTATCAATCTGTTTTCATACATTAGTCATCGTACATGAAATGAGACATGAAATGTGTTTCCTTTCCGTTCCGTTAAATAATGTTAATTTATACGAACATTTCTAGAGGTGCTTTGTGCGTGTGGTCCGTCTTGAAACGGCCGCTCTGGTGGGGTGTACTGTAGGTTCTCTTTTGCCGGTGGGGCAAATCACAAATCAAAGTATGATGTTGCTTAATGTAGGATTGATAATGTAATTATAACAGGTAAAGTTGGGTCACGGAGGGGTACGTTGTGTGTGTGTGTGTGTGCTGTGTTCCCGGGCTCTTGTGTCTTGTACTTTGTAACCATAGACTGTTAAAAAGAATAGACAGCTCCTCCTCACTCCTCCCCGTTTAACACAATGACCACGTTCGAGGGGGAAATCATGGCGGATTTACAGACTCCTCCTCCCCAGCTCTGACGAAGCATGTTCCTAATAAGGGCATAAGGGCGGGATCTTCACTGTGGACTCGGCCCTTGCGTGACGTGTAGCTCGCGCAGCTCCAATGCCAACAGTCCGACCTCCGTTAAGTAGGAGATTAAACAATTTTTTATTTCGAAAACCAGCCTGGTTTCTATTTTTTGACTAACCCCGCGTTATCTCAGGAGGAATATGTAGCCATATTAAGTGTTGAAAAAATTGAAACCAGGCATTAAAGTTGTTTTTAACGTGTCTAAAGTCCAATGCTTTTCAATGGGGACCTAGCGGCCAAATGGAGGTACTACAGCAATGGAGGAGCAATGGCGGCCTCCAGTGTTGCGGTCACAAAGCAGAGCAGCTAGCGGCCATTGTTTGTAACATGCTCCCTGTACTATTGTGATTTGATCAATTGTTTTTATTTCAATGATGGTGGGCGCTTATAAGCTTTTGCTTCAGCCCACTCCTTTAGAGCAGAATTGTAACTGCTCAAATAAACTAATAAACTAAACATCCCCTATTTACAATGAATTTGTCGTCTCCCATCTGGTCTTCTGTTATCACAATGACGTGTTGTTCCTTAGATGTAACCTCCCTCCTTTGGCAAATGGCTACAGCAAACACGTCGGCAAAAAGACTGACCTTGTGACAGCAAATCCCTCCATCCTTAAGAATAAGTAAGTAAGACATTTGTTTCAATCATTGCTCTTACAGAGCATGTTTAAAAGGGAAAAGAGACGGTATTTTCGCTGTAAACTTTGCAGAGCCACAATGAGCCCAATTCTCCCTCCCAAGCCCCAAACACATTACAAAACATATTAAAAAACATACTGAAAAATAATATAGTACATACATACATATATTGATATATAAAGTCCTCTTCACAACAATAGAAAATGTTTTAAATCCTGATTTTAACAAACCTTTTTGCAGACCACTTCAGGGGAAAGATGGACACTATCAGACGCAATATTTTATTTACCCAAAGTAACACGGTTTTAAATACATCTGATTGTATATTTGTTCCAAAGGAAACACTGCACAGTTTTGTCCAGGTTAATGCTGAGATGCTTGATAAAGTTTTCTCCTCAGTGAGGCCCACCACATGTCTTTTAGACCCGGTCCCAACACCGTTTTTTAAAACATTTTATGGATCTTTTAGTGACGAGCTTTTACACATGATGAATTGCTCTCTTCAGACGGGGGTCTTCCCTGCTGCCTTTAAGGGGTCGGTGGTGAGGCCTCTGCTGAAGAAGAACAATTTAGATTTAAATGATTTTAATAATTTTAGACCAATATCCAACTTACCATTTTTAAGCGAAATTTTAAAAACTTGTTTTGGTGATGTCATCAGGAGACATGGAGTCAACTTTCATAGTTATGCTGATGATACACAACTTTTAACTGCATTTTAGATATCAAATCCTGGATGCTAGAAAACTTTCTCCAGCTTAACCAGGACAAAACTGAAGTTTTAGTCATCGGTCCTGAGGCCCAGAGAGAGAAACTTTTACTCAAACTACAGTCACTGTCTTTTAATCCTTCCTCACAGGTGAAGAACCTGGGTGTGATTTTTGACTCTGAGCTGACTTTAATTCCACACATTAAGAATATCACAAAGATAGGTTTTTACCATCTAAAGAACATAGCCAGAGTCCGCCCCATTCTCTCTCGGGCCAACACGGAGACGCTGATGCATGCTTTTATCACCAGTCGTATCGACTACTGTAATGCCCTGCTTTCTGGTCTTCCCAAAAAAGAGTATCTCAGGTTTACAACTTTTACAAAATTCAGCAGCTCGTGTCCTGACAAAGACCAGGAGGCGGGACCACATTACACCGGTTTAAGATGTAAACTCCATTCAGAAAGGTCCCACCCAGGGATCGAACGTACTGTGAAGCATGTGATACCGTGCCATCAATTACTTTACACCTTTTTGGCAGGTGTAACGAAGAACATATTATAGCGAGCGTTCCGGAGTCATGCCTAGTCATTCTCGCCCCTTGGTTTCAATACATATATTCTCCTTAATCCCCAAATGTGTTGGTGCAGATAGTAACTTTCACTTAACCTCTCCATCTTTCTCCCAGATTTGGTTCTCTAACTGGACGGCGCCGTGCGTTCGTGGACTATGTCAGTATCTATGGAGACGCATATATGTTTCTGCCCGCCTTTTCCAATTCCTTCTGCACTACGTTGAGCATGACCACCCTTTACACTCTGGAGGACTTCAGGAGCTCAGTGAAGGCCGTCTTTATGAACCCGGACTACCTCAGGAATCTGCACAAATACTGGCGAGTGCAGGGCGTAAAGCCTGGCTCGAGAATGAGCAGTGGTTTCATGATGGTCAGCTTAGCTTTGGAAATATGCAACAATGTGGATGTGTATGGCTTCTGGCCCTTTAATAATCACCCCTATGGATTTCAGTCACTCACACATCACTACTATGATAACGATAAGCCAAATAGAAGTCCTCATGCCATGCCGGCTGAGTTTGCCCATCTAATAAAGCTGCACAATCAGGGGGTGCTCAAGCTTCACGTGGGACAGTGTCCTCCTCAGCAATAATACCAGAATTTATTATTTTATTATTTCATAATGTTTTGTCGGTACATCAACAGAGAATCATACTGTATAACTGCAGGGATAAGTATGGTATGAATTTAGAAAACACAACTAATGCTAAATAAAGCCAAACAGCAAAATTAGACACACAAAACCAAATGTTATTAGCCATTTTGTGTTGTATTTCTCTGTTTCTATGAATCCTACTGATTTCCGCTTTTACTGCTTATGTACATCGGTTTGGGCAGCAGTGTTTTCAATGTGTTTTGAAACTAAATTTGACTTGATATCAGTGGAAAAAATTGATTAAATCAAAATACCCTTGGCTCAGAGTTCAGGTCAAAAGAGATTTGAGCAGATAAAACAGTATAAATAATGACACACAACTGAGGGGGTTAGGTGTGCTTCCGATTGGTGTGCGTATGCGTTCAGTGCTTTTACTCGCACTTATTTATTTTTAATTTGCACTTTAGTGTTTTTATCCAGCATTTTATGGTGACATTTTACTGGATTTTATCGGCGATTTTGGACACAGCGCCAATATGCCAACTAAAGTTGCAAAACCTGAAAAGCTAGAAGAGAAGTATGTGTCTCTCAACCAAATGAACGAGCTGAAGGATGCTTTCACGGCGCTTTTGCAACAACAAAGAGACAATTTCCAAAGCTGTCTCAAGGTTTTCGTGGAAAATATTAAAGGTCCTATATCATGCAAAATCGACTTTGGAGTTTTTAACCATGTTGTTATGCTATTTCCTTATCAAAAACACCCCAGAGCAGTTTTTGGCTTCATTCACGCAGTTCTAAGTAATCCTCCTGAATCCTGCTCTCTGAGCAGCTGCTCCGCCCTCTCCTGGTAAACGACTGAGCTGTTCAGTTGTGTCGTCACAGCGGAACGGAAGTGCTCTACGTCTGTAATGTAATGCCTTACGGCCTGATTTTAATTTATAAAACAGCTTTTTTTGTTGTTGTTGTTGTAAGAGAGCAATAAATAAAAAAAATAAAAAAACTCTCCGTCTCCGACCGTCTGTGCTTTCCCGGGACAGTAAGCATACGCTCCCACGGCCGGAGGGTGCGTTGTTTGTGAAGACGGAGCTCTTTCTAACCTACTCTGGACACCGCCTGTTCATTTTGCTTACGATAATGTCACGGATGCGCGTTTGGCTCTATTAGATCCTTGTTTTGGCTACGAGAGGAACAGGACTATTCAACCTTCCTAAAGAAGAGAGCACTTGCCAGAAGTTGGAATTTCTTTCCGGGATTAAGCTACTATATCAACCAACCTGATGGATGCTTGGTGAACCTTGGCCAGAATCAAAGTGGATTAACTTTTATAACCAACGCGAGTCCCATAACCCGATGGGGAGGCCAGACTGAGCGGTGAGTCAATCAAAACGCGTGTTAGCGTGTGTGTTAGCGTGTGTGTTAGCCATTTATGAAACTGTGTTGCACATGTCAACTCCTTATAACTGCATTATGTGAAGTAACTTCACTTTTTGCAGTGATATTTATATTTATAATACTGCAAATGTGGAATGAGCGGAGAGAGGGGCGGAGTTAACTGAATCGAAGCGTCTTGTCTTCCGGGTTGGGAAAATACCCCCCAAAATACTTATATTTCTCTCAAAGATGAGTACTCCATAGTGATAGAGGTACAATATATCATATATATGCCTATACTTTACTTTGGAATGGCTAAAATAGCATGATACAGATCCTTTAACACCAGACTGGACTCGTTGACAAAGGAATTACAAGAAGTAAAATTGAGCCTGCAGTACACGCAATAAGACGTTGATGATCTGAAGGCAAACGCTGTTAAACAAGCTGAACGCAGCGACGCAATGCAATCGGACATTTACAAAGTCTGTGACAGTTTACTGACAATTAGGCAAGGCAACTTTGAATTGCTGAGTCACTCAGTGAAACGTGGACCGAAACGGAGGAAAAAGTCAGAAAGGTTCTCACGGAGAAGCTACACCTGGAGCGGCCGGTGGAGGTTGAGCGAGCGCACCGCACTGGCAAACCCGGAGTGGGTGAAAGACTGTGGCCAATAGTGGTTAAGCTGCTGCGCCACAAGGACCGAGGCGCCATACTCCAACGCACAAAAGCACTGAAAGGAACAAACATCTACATTAACCTAGACTACACAGAAGCTTTCCGAAGGAAAAGGAAAGATCTGCTGCCGGATTTGAAAGCGGCGCGCTCAAGAGGGGACGTTGCCTTTCTGCGTTATGATAAACTCGTAATTCGCCCTCGGAGCAGTACATTAGGACAGTTGCACAATTGTGGTACGTTGAAGCACCTTATTTCAAATGACATCAAACACATCTAGCATTGGAAGTCCCGATTTAGAACACTCCGTGTAAAACAGTTTTTTTGTGGACCAGTTTGTAATAGGTGTTTCAAATTCAAAGAGTAGGCTTATACTGTAGATATTGGTATAAAGTTGAAGCAAAAGAAGCAAATGAAAAACAGCAGACTGGAGGGAAAGTCTTGATAATGAAATGCAAATTGGACACAATGGGCAACTTGAGCAAAATGTACCAAAAAGAAACAGAAAAGTGACAAAAAATGTGTGACAAAAACATGTCAAGAAAGTGACAACAATGCGGCAACAACGCAAGGAAAAATATTAGTTTATGGTGGGGGTTAAGAGGTTACCCTTTTTTATGTCCATGAGTTAGCACATAGCCGATTAGCCATGCTTTTAAACTCTTAGGGAGTCATTTATCAAGGCAGGTGTTAAATAGCAGGTGCAAGCTCAAAAATAAAATATGCTATTTTGTTGTACTTAATTTACCATTTGATGTTTCCTGAATAACAGTATTAAGGCCCCAAATCTGGAGTGTATATAAGAGTAAGTAAGAATAAGTAAAAAATGCACAAAGGAGTCTGCTGCTGATGCACTTTTGCACATGCTACTCGCTTTGCGCTTGAGCAAACGCTTGATTAATGACCACCCAAATATTTGAATTTTTTGACAAATTGATCATGAAAATTGGATATTTACGTCCGGGCAACTGGACTGGAAGTGGGTGGAACTGCTGGGACTCCATTGTTAAATTTCAATATGCAACACAAAATGTAGGAAGAGTGATATATTAGCTCTTACCGAAGGAAACACAATCTTCTTAGGAGTGTGGGAAGCCATGGAGAAAAATCGTTTTTTTCTTATGGATGGAGTCCACCAAAAAAAAAAAAAAGTTACCAATGACATTCTGTTGCAGTCTTACCAAGCAGCACACCTTGCTAGCTTCCCCATGCTTCTAGCGATGGATGCAGCTCATGTGGAGCTCCATACATTAAGCTCTGCATTCTTCCCCATTCAAACCATTTTGCATTTCTGTGAATCTGGAGTTATTTTTCAGAGGTTTTAAACTTGAGGGTTAATTTATCAATTCCTGAATTGCCATTTTAATACTATAAATGCAAAAACACAAAACAAATTTCTTAAGACTTGCAAACATTTAATTGAACCCTTTAGCAAAAAAAAAAAAAAAATTCAATTTCAATTCAATAAACTTACAGTAAAAAGTTTTGAGCAATGTCCTAATCTTCCAGTACATAGACATGTAATGCTCGTTTGAATCCAATTAAATGCTTTTTAAAAACCCTGTAATTAGTCCCCAAGTGACAGCTGGAAATTAGGACTGCCAATGAACCTCTACCCCCCCCCCCCCCCCCCCCAAAAAAGGAATGAAACTTTAAAGTAAAAAATATATAATTAACATAAAGGTCTAAAAAAATAACTGTAAAAACTAAACAAAAAAATTATGTGAACTTACATCGAGCAGTCCCGTGAGCCTGACGAGGTCCAGGTACTGGTCGAGTTCAGGTTAGCTGATGGTACATCAGAAAATTCCAATTAAATCTGATGAAGGGAGAAAAAAAAAATAAAAAAATAATCAAAATACATTTTAGTTGTTTACATGTTGAATTGCATTTAAGTATACTAGGTTTTATTCTCACCAATGTAATTCACATTTTGCGGCACGGTAGTACAGCGCTCGTGCTTCACAGCTAGAAGGTCCCGGGTTTGATTCCCACCTGGACGAGGCCTTTCTGTGTGGAGTTTGCATGTTCTCCCCGTGTCTGTGTAGCCACTGCCGCACAGGTCACAGGTCACGCCAGTGACAAAGGATGGGTCAAATTTCTCTACGGGTACAATAAAGTGTGCAAAGAAACATACATTAGATTTTTAGCATAGTTCTACTCCAATTTTGTGACTGCAACAGTCACCCTCATTATGTCATGTTATAAATTACATTATTTTACTGCCAAGGAAGCAAACAACTGTGAAGGAAGACAAGTTCCCAATTTTCTGATAGAATCCATTTCCCCAGCACTGTGCATTTATATATTTGATCACTTATCATGAGCCTGTGGTTTTTAAATGTGCTGCACTTCTCAATGTAATCCAGTTTGTTCCAGAGTTTCACTCCGCATACAGACACACAGAAACGTTTACGAGTGTTTTGAGCTCACGGCAATGAAAAATATCCGAAACCTCTCAAGTCATAAGCTCGCACTGGAGTTATAAAAAAACAGCTATAAATATATTAACAGTTATAATAAAATGCCCAGCTTCACTCACAAACACATCAGTTCACTGTCAGAAGATGGTCGATACCTACAGTATTTTACTTTTAATGGAATAAATAAGAGCCAGTTTATCGATCGCTACTCTCTCCTCATGCCCTTTGTGACTTCTTTAAATCAGTAAATATTCAGCCTGATTAAACGTGCTCGGCATTAGGCCTAATTAATGATTCCCAAGCTGCATACCGAATAACTACATTTCCCTTTGGGCCAATAAAGATGAACCTTGAACCTCAGGATACACAACTGGTCAATAAAGATAAGACTCTTTTGTTCATTGTTTCAAGTGTAATTCTGAAGTCACTAAAAGAGTCAAAAGCATAACTGACATTTCAGTCTGTCATTTCTATGAAACACAGTGCATTAAAAGTAATAGCATAACATTTTAAGAAAATTATAATAAACGTAATAAAATAAAGGTTGTGTCTAAAAGTAGCGGCACTTGAAAACAGCTTCTTCACAGAGAGGACAGAGACAAATGCAGAGAAGAGCCGGCTGAGCATGTTACACAAAAATGAAAATATCAGACAGACAAAGCAAAACAGTTCTAATGAGAGGTACATGGTTTTATTGGCTCTATATTCTCTTTATTCATTTTGATGATAAACCGAACAAAACTAAACAAACCATACAAATTATTTTGTTATTTAGCTTAACGTTTAACAATAATGTGTAATGTTTTCAATTAAAAATAGAATGAATATACTGTAATTATTACTTTTTTTTAATAAAATAGCTCTTTGCCTCAGCCCCTTCTCATTTGCTTGGCCCCACGAGCCTGAAGAGCACCTGATTTGTAAGTTTGTTTGCAATTTTTTCAGAATATTCTGCTAATACGGCGATCCAAGGCAGGGCAACTTTATTTATACTGCGCATTTCGTACACAAGGCAACTCAATGCCCCTTTGATCCAGTGAGCTCTCTGCCTCTCCTCTTCTAGTTAACAGTATTGTATTCACACAAACCCCCAGCACTTTCTCACAAACCTCATTTTCCTGTTATGGACGCCATTTTAAAGAGCAACTAAACACCAAATCAAGTTTTTTTTACTGATAAACTGTTTCAATGGGTGTCTCATAGTGTTGTCCACTGGTCCCTGACATTATTCTGACATTATAGCGCAAACATGTGTCAAATCCTAACTTTGGCCTGAAAACGAATGGGTTGCGCCCCCTTCAGGGTAAACTCTGCTACTAAATTAGAATTTCCTGATTGGCTGGAGATGTGTCCATGGCCTCCACAGAACGTCATAAGCCGCACCAGCTCCACACATCATCACCAGGTGCTGCTTATTGTCCTGCCCATGTACCTGTGGTATATAACCAAGTCCCTCCCATGTAATCTGTCTTCTATGATTGTGCCAATGCAAATGTCGAGGTCCACACGCTCACCCCCGCATGTCACCCCCAAACTTCAGAGACCGCCTCTTTTGTGGCAATTTTTGACTTTTGTTTGTGGGTGGGGAAAGGCTTTGGCACGCCCGTTTAGGTACTCTTTAAGTACTTGATCATTAAAATATAGACTATTTCTCACATTTCATCACTTTTTGTCATGCAAAGAACAGGAGTGAGATGCACCAGGACGGGCTTGCAATAACTGCATTCTGTGGCAAAAAAATATTCACCTTTTGACATATTTGGCCAAACAAAAGTGCTTTTTATGTATTTGTGTATTTAAAAAAAAAAAAAATTATTTATGTATTTTCACATAATAGTAACAATGATTAAAAAATAAAAAAGTGTGTGCTTTATTTCTAGGACAGTGATTGTAGTTTCCCACGTTGGAAAAAAGGCAGAAAAAGGTTTACCAAAGGCGCACTCAGTTTCCGTATACACGGTAGATGCTTTGGCCTGTTGAGATGAGATAAGCACCACGTTTACAGTTAGAATGAGGTGGCGTTAGGACGACACTGGAGCTAAACAATGAAAACATACGTTTTTTCAAGACGATCGTTGCGCATTTTATATTTGATTGTATTTTTGGGGCTTTGTTGACTGTGATCTTGGTGCGATTACGGCAGAAGTAAGTTTGTTGTTATATTTGAAATCAAAAGCTCAGAGTAACGTGGTCACTTTGTCGTGTTAAAGGAAATTAGATTTCACCACAAAGACAGAATTGACCAGAGCTTCTAAAAACTACACTGACGACAGGTGAGTGAAATGTTTGTATAACTTTGTTTAAGCAGCTCTTATGTGCTTAGGATTTCGAGTAAGAAAACAAGAGAGAAAAGAAACAGTTTCAGTCAGCTTGTCTTATTCTTCTTGGAATAATGTAAAAAAGAAAAAAACGAGTTAGAAATTGGCATTTTTGGCCAGTGTTATAATGTTCCTCCAAACCTCAGGAAGTATGTATCTTCATCCATGCAGTTTTATCCACACACAGTTAGTCCCAAAACAACAAAATAATCCTTAGTTGCCTCTGTTAGGAGATGTATTTATTTTACGCAGCATTACGTGCTGTGACATAAGAGAAAACAGATTCACGGAATCAACAAATTCCACATTCATAGTGCACATGTAAATACAGAAACTACATTTTCAGAACAATATGAATATTGTACCTTTGCTGGAGGTGTTAAGTTACTAAGTAAAACAAATACACCCGCCCTGTCCTCAGTAGTGAGTTATTACTAAAAGAACAAATCAAACTCATGTGTAGATGTAGTAAATTGTTCGAAGATTTAGGGTCACAGACGCTTTCACTGCCTTTCAAATATTTAAGAACGTATATTTAAGAACTAAAGAATGAATGTCCTTGATAATGTTTTGTAATTCACTGTTTTAATTGATGAGAATGATAATATAAATATTGACATAATCAGGGTGGAACGGCCTGCCGGAGGAGCTCAGGGCCGCAGAGAACGTTTAGATTTTTAAGAGCAGGCTCAAGATCCACCTTTTTAGCTTAGCTTTTAACTGATCTATTTATTTAGTCCTAATTATTATAGGACTAAATAAATAGCTGCCACTCACAGCAACTATTTATTTTTTATATTTATTTTTAGCTTCCTTAATTCCCTTAACCTCTGGATTTTCAACTTACGAGTGTTTTTAGATTTTTAGGCTCTCCCAGTGTTTCCTCTAAAGGGGCCCTGTGGCTCGGGAGCAGTGATAGGCTGTGGTTCTGTGGGTGCTGTCCTCTGGGTGCTCAGGTGGAGGTGTGGTGTCTCTGCCGCGCCTCCTCTGGGCTCTCTTGGGTCAGTGCTCCTGTAGTGCTCAGTGCGCTGGACTGCTGCTCCCGGTGCAGACGGCTCCTCATATGGGGTTTCCACACTTGACCAGCCTTATATATCTATTTATTGTATTCTATGTGTGTGTGTGTGTGTGTGTGTGTGTGTGTGTGTGTGTGTGTGTGTGAGAGAGAGAGTTAGTGAGTGAGGATGTGTGTGCATAGACGCTGGGGTAAAAGTTTGAGTGTGTGATTGAGAGAGCCGTATATTCGTGGGGATGGGAGGGTGTATTGTTTTAAATGCTGTAATCTGTAAAGCACTTTGTGATACCTTTCGGGATGAAAAGCGCTTTATAAATAAAGTTTGATTTGATTTGATGTGAGGACAGATCAGAAACTTATTGTGGACACAAAAAAATAATCACATAATTCATAAATAAAATGCTCTTAGAGATTCACAGAGAACTCAATCCCACTTTTGATTTTCCTCTTTTCATACTTCTGAAGAGTCCTTTATTTACTGTGCACTTGGAGTCATCAGTTAGGAAGCCTGCAAAAACAAATATACTTTTCTGACTAAAAAGACGTTTTAGAGTAAATTATTTTCTTTCTTTCACAGAAAAATTCAGCTTGAAAAAGTGACTGACCATAAGAAAAGCGCTCCCATTAGTTGTAAAGACTGTAGGTAAGTTTGATGTTTGTCGGGTCCGCTATGATTTTAATGATTTGTTATTATTCTCCATAGCAAACTCATCAACAACGCTCTGAAGGATTTTTCCCTCCAATGGACAAAAAATGAGGAAAATCACCAGAAACTCAGGTATCTATGTGCATTCAATATTTAAATTAAAAGTAGAAGCCGAAAAGTACAGTATTTATAAAAACTACTATACCTATAAGTATAACTATAAGATTTTCCAAATTATCAACTCAAATGACACTCAACATAATTTTCAAGCCTTTAACTGTTAGAGGATAATATGAATGTGATTGAAAAAAACTCACAGTGATTACTATATTTATTTTGAATAAAATACTGTTAACAACTCAAAATCTACTGTTCACAATTATAATGCAACTCATTGTTTCAATACATTTTAAAGGTTGTAAAACACTGAAAATGGTCATTTGTTGAATTTGCAGCATTGGGAGGTCATATTTACTGAAATCAAAAGCTATTTCAATCAAAAACATCTTAACAGGCCAAGTTATATTTTAACATAGTAGGACTCTTCTTTCATAGCAGCTTCAAAATTCTTAAATCCATTAAACTTGTAAGTTCTTGGAGAGTTTCTGCTTGGATTACTTTGCAGAATAACCTCCCAGAGCTGCTGTTTGGATGAAAACTGCCTCCCACCCTCATAGATGTTTTGCTTGTTGATGCTCCAAAGGTTCTCAATAGGGTTGAGGTCAGGGGAGGGTCCACATCATGAGTTTCTCTCCTTTTATGCCCATAGCAGCCAATGATGCAGAGGTATTCTTTACAGTGTGACATGGAGATGATTTTGTTCGGGAAAGCACGGCTCTTCTTTTTGTACCATGGAAGAAAGTGGTCAGTCAGAAACTCCACATATTTTTCAGAGGTCATTTTCACATCTTTAGGGAGCCTAAAGAGGCCGACCAGCTCTCTCATAATGATTCTGCCCCAAAACATGACTCTGCCCCCTCCTTGGTGACGTCACAGCCTTGTTGGGACATGGTGGCCATTCACCAACTATCCACTACTCCATCCATTTGACCATCCAGGGTTACACGGCACTCATCAGTGAACAAGACTGTTTGAAAATGCAGCCGTTTCTGCTCATGAGAATTCAATTAACAGTTTAGGGAGGCCGGATAGACGATTTATGCCTCTGGAGGGTCCCACACCGTGATGTTCAGGAGACTCCAGAGGCACCAGCAGCTTCAAATACCTGTTTGCTGCTTTGTAGCTGCTGTTCACATGGACAAGCTTTTTAAATCTACATTGAAAAACATGTAACATCAAGTACTATCAGCAGATGGTGATTCAGATCATAATGAGAAATATTTATTCAAATGTCTGTATCAAACAGAGGTTTAACTGTGGCTCCTTCTGCCATTACACATTTAATAAAAACTGTATGTATTGAAAAAGTAGTAAGATGAAGTTCAAAGTGAGGGCCAGTTCAGCCGGAGTTCTAACAGCCGAGGAAAATGAATAAGGGCTGCATTTCAGTCATAGTCTGGACACCCTTGGACAAACTGAATGAAGGGCATTACTCATCTTCAAACTGTTGAGGCTTTACTCAGTGGCACTATGGACTCTGTTTTATGGAGATTCTTTTTCACAGATCTTCACTCATCACCAACTGTAATGGTTTCCAAAAAGCTTTTGTGACCCAGACCAACTCTCCTTTGAAAACAACGATTGTGTATGATGGGGAAAAGCGGAATCGCACCGTCACTGAAGACCTTTTCAGCAATTTCCCAAAAGTGATTGGTTACAAACTCTCAGTTGCTGCTCCCATTGTGAACTGTTACACCTGCACCACATGATGTTTTGTGTTGAAGCAAAGTCTGCCTGATCCGGATACATTGCAAATACACTCAAAGTTGTTGTTGAATATGTGCTGTAATCATTTTGTGGTGCTTCTAGGATGTGCCATTTTCAGATGAAATACTGGACACCTGTGCTGTTGTTGGAAATGGGGGGATTCTGACCAATAGCAGCTGTGGAGCGGCCATAGACTCAGCGCAGTTTGTGATCAGGTGAGCACTGTTCAAAATGATGTTTGTCTTTTATAGAGCCAAGTTATAGTATAAACAACAATAGGTTCTCTTGGGAAAGGGATCCAAATTGCAAAAAAAAAAGAAGTTATAGTATAGTTGTACGTTTTACAGTACTTCTATAGAACTGTTGAGTAACTTTTAATGCAGAACTCTATCCCCTGTCTCTTCTGCGAGAAAAATAACTCAAATCACATTGACTGAGTCTTTAAATATCCTACTGAGTGTGTTCACAACAAGGCAAGGCAAGGCAAGGCAACTTTATTTATACCGTGCATTTCATACACAAGGCAACTCAATGCGCAAACAACTGCAGCTTAGAGCACATAACATGAATGATGAAATAGGGACAGCACAGGTAGTTGCATCTTATCAACCAATTTCCCTGTTTGGGGTCTGTAAAAACCTTGGTAAACATTATTATACTCCTTATCAGGAAACAAATAAAACAGTAAAAAGGAAAATAAATGTATTTGGTCTGAAACATGTATAGCCTTTCTATCAATATGTCTATCTGTTTTTTTTACATTTGTCTGTTTACAATGAATTTGTCATCTCCCATCTGGTCCTCTGTTAACACAATGACGTGTTGTTCACGCTTAGATGTAACCTCCCTCCTTTGGCAAATGGCTACAGCAAACACGTCGGCAAAAAGACTGACCTTGTGACAGCAAACCCCACCATCCTCATCAAGAAGTAAGACATTTGTTTTAATCATCCTGCTTACACAGAATGTTTAAAAGGGCAAAGAGGCAGTAGCAGAACTGCAATGAGCCTCTACAGTTCTCCCTCCCAAGCCCTACGCTCAGCACTGCCTTTATGTACAGAACAAAAACCAGAGTGGTTAAAGATACCCTTGTCATTACGAGAGGACATTATCTATAGATACTATGGAACTAGTATTCTTTGGAGCCAGGCTTGGTGTTTTTTTGGAGGTGTAACATTATAGCGAGCTTTCAAGAGTTATGCCTAGCCACTAGGGGTGTTATCGCAGCAATGTCAGCCTTGCCATGAGGACCAAAAAGTAGTGCAATTCTCAGCTCTTGGTTTCAATACAGTTTAAACATATGTGACCCATCACGGAAACCAGGGACACAACTCGGTTTTGGGGCATTTTGAGATGGGCATAGATTATGAGCGTGTAGTCTCCAAGCTTTCCAATGATGTGTAACACATGGAAATATGATAATATTTGGAGACGTAGCGGCAAATAGAAGTTAACAATTCCCAAAAAGCCAAAGGGCTGAAAAAGCTCTCCAAAGATTTGGGCAGTTCTCACCTCTCTGCTGCTCGAGTGTAGGGTGACCAGATCGTAACCAGCCAAATGTGGGACATTAAGCATTTTAAAGAGGGACAAAGCAGGACAATGAGGGACATTTTTAAAGACGTACAATTACATTCAATGGAAACATTATCATTATTTTAAATTAGTCTATTTTAATCACAATCGCAATATAAATCAGTTGATCATTCACTTTCATGTGTTATGAAAGTGCATAAATGGTGAATATTCCCAATAATAAATGCCCACTGTGCATGCAAACATTAGCAGAGCAATAATCGTTTATAATTCAGTGAAGGAAAAAAATGTGTAGCTTACAGTAACAGTTATTTAACTGCAACAGAGACGTCAAACTGTTTATAGCGGTCATTGAGCTCAACTGTCTCTGTAGCAGCTCAAGTCACTGCAGTGACAATTACACAGTTGACTCTAAAGCCAGACTGAACTGTTCTACTTTAAACTAAGCAGACATTCATTAGCCATCAGTTCAATAACTTGATTATATTTGTAAAACACGGAGAAAGAACGTTTTCCCCCATCATAGTTAGGTCTTGATCCCTCGCGGAGTTCTCACGACGCGCTCACACCTAGAGCGGCGGAAGAGAAGAGAGCGGCGAGCTTCCATACATTCCCTATGCTGCCTGGCGACCGGAAAGAAGCTTCCGGAAATCCACAGCTTTACGTTTCACTGCACAAACCCAGCGTAACTGTATCTGACCATAAAACCGAAAATATGAAGCGGATCTCTCTCAAATAAGAAGTGGCTAAAAGCTAGGGATGCGCTGACTACATTTATGGAGTAGTTTAAGTTTGTAGAGAACTTGATTTTGTGTAAATAGCAGGTTAATTCCTCGTGAACTACATGACGCACCACGTTAGCTTACACACCACGTTAGCTTACAACAGCACAATAGCCTCATCAAAAAACCATTGGCACAGCGGCCACCAGCAATAAACAAAACAAACTTTCACTCCGTCTGAAGTAACCTTTGCGTGCCTTCTGCTCAGCAAACTCGTGGTAAATCCATTTTCCAGCGTAAGTAGCGGCGGCCTCTGAGAGCCACACACGGGGAAGCGTTGCATAGTCATGAAGCCACAAACGACCCCACCGCGTGTGCTATTTCTCTGACAAAACCAGGCTTTTTCTCCTCCGGTGCTTACCCAGTATGAAAATAGACACTAGGGGTGCCCATTGTTAACCGATTAACCGTTAAAAATTGCGTAACCGAGTAAAAGCATTTTGCTCGGTTAACTGGCGTGTATAATTTGCCGTGCCATTGAAAATACTTGTAATACATTTTTGCACCACCAGAGACCGCCAGAGCGCTCCCAAACATTTGTTCACGAGAAGCAGTCATTGCGCATGGCTAGCTAGTTTAACTTTTCAATATGAAGCGAGCCATAAACAGCACAGCATGGGAGCGCGTTACAACCGAGAATGACAGATCAAAATGCAAGTTTGCATTGCAGTGCTTAGATATACTTCAACTTCGTTGTTGTACCATCTCAACAGCTGACACCAGGGCATCACTAGGTAAGCTAAAAGCACAAAACGTGTTGTGTAAGTGTTGTTGTTGTTGTTGTAGTACGCATGAATGACTGTTTCTTTGCAAAAAAAAGCGTGCTAAATGACTGCAGGTAAAATAAATAAAAATACTGTAGGGCCACGTGAACGCAAGTCAGTGACCTACTTTGACTGCTCTGTCATTACCACTGCGTTTTATTTCTATAAATTAATTTAGTTTTAAATGTGTTCCCACCATTTAATAAAGGTGTTAACAATGAAAAAACCCTTTCGCATCTGTCAGTATAACGTAACGGAAAAGGCGGCGCGCATGGGCGGGGGTTGGTTAGTGCGCACACTAATGGTTAACCGAGTATTAACCGCTAAGGGCCTCGGTTAACGGTTAATGAAAAACTTGAAAACGTGCAGCCCTAATAGACACAGACAAAGTCACACGTCTACAGCATGCTCCGAAATCTCCCAAATCAAGGCAGTTTGAACCTAAAAGTTTACGCTTTTAAATATACCAATACTGCTAGCTTAAACATAGAGAGGCTTCTTCGTGACTTCAACTGAACGATTCTGCAAAAAAGTGAAAATCACCAATTAAAAAAAAAAAACCTTCTCTTGCATTTTTCTCGAAAGTCAGACTGCCGACACGTGTCCCTGGTTCCCACGGCGGGTCACATATTCTCCTTAATCCCCTTTGAATAAATGTGTTGGTGCAGATAATAACTTTCACTTAACCTGTCCATCTTTCTCCCAGATATGGTTCTCTAACTAGACGGCGCCGTGCGTTCGTGGATTATGTCAGTATCTATGGAGACGCATATATGTTTCTACCCGCCTTTGCCTATGGCTTCTGCACTACGTTGAGCATGACCACCCTTTACACTCTGGAGGACTTCAGGAGCTCAGTGAAGGCCGTCTTTATGAACCCGGACTACATCAGGAATCTGCACAAATACTGGCGAGCGCAGGGCGTAAAACCTGGCTCGAGAATGAGCAGTGGTTTCATGATGGTCAGCTTAGCTTTGGAAATATGCAACAATGTGGATGTGTATGGCTTCTGGCCCTTTGATAATCACCCCTATGGATTTCAGTCACTCACACACTACTATGATAACGATAAGCCAAATAGAAGTCCTCATGCCATGCCGGCTGAGTTTGCCCATCTAATAAAGCTGCACAATCAGGGGGTGCTCAAGCTTCACGTGGGGGAGTGTCCTCCTCAGTAATACCAGAATTTATTATTTCTTATGTTTTATCTGTACATCAACAGAGAATCATACTGTATAACTGCAGGGATAAGTATGGAATGAATTTAGAAAACAAAACTAACACTAAATAAAGCCAAACAGCAAAATTAGAATTACACACAAAACCAAATATTATCTAGAATGCTCCTTCCATAAATAATAGGACAGTCCAGTCTTTGAACACTTTCAAGTCTTTATTAAAATGTCTGCGCTGGCTTTCAACACAAGCTGAGCAGAACCTTATTTTTTATGTTGTATTTATATGTTTCTATGAATGCGGTGTACATCGGTTTGGTCAGCAGAGGTTGTTTTCAATGTGTTTTATAAATAAACTTGACTTGACATCAGTGGAAAAAATAAATTAAATTAAAATACCCTTGGCTCAAAGTTTGAGAGATGTGAGCAGATAATATAGTAAAAAATAATGGTGTGACATGACGAGTGGTATAGTAAAAAATATAAAATAAATTAAAGCCTGACAACGCCATCCAGTGTGAACTGGAAAAAATGTGCTTTAAGGCACACAGGTTCGACCCATAAGGACAGAGGCAGCATGTTCCTTTTACACAGTTTAGTTTATTTCGATGGTTTACTTTTATGTCTTTCTTTGGGATTTCATATTTCCTTTACACAGATCATCCGTTTACGTTACATTTAGTTGGGCTCACAAAATGCCCGGGAGCTGGTCAACAAAAAGGAAACAACACAAGGTCGAAAGCAAGACGAGAAACAAGACAGCAGCGTGGTTAGGTCCACCTAAATGTAAATAAGAAGGTAGTTAAGGAACCAGTCATGCAAAATAAAGGCAATCCACCAGGCAAGGCCAATCCTACCGTCGCACGCCCACATCTAGCCCTTCTCGGCCGGCTCGGTGCTTCGATAGCCCCCGAGTTCCGTCACAGGAGGGCCCCAGCAGACCCCGAGCCACCATGCACCGAGAGCGAGCAATGGACGCCATGGAGTGGTGCGCGTTGAGGCTCTCAACCACCCGTGACGCTAAAATTAGACCTGCATTAGCAGCTACACCAATATTAAGAATGAACGAACGAACAAATAGCTACCTGGACCCATGAAACAGCACACACAACCCTGGGCGCAGCCCAACCAGGCCGGAAGACGCCAGTGAGGGAGACAGAGGAAGTGCGTGTGAAAGAGGGTGGCTTTTATACTAAACTATTAGAGCGGTGGCGCCATCTGCTGACGGTTTCGATATTTAAAAAGCTTATATTTAAAATACAGTTACTAAAAACTGGTATTGCCACATGTACCCCCCCAAACTGCATCGGCGTCCCGACGATGAACATTCACACAGTAGCGCTACACAACATACAGAAGACGGAAAGGGGCTATGAGACTTACGCTTTCCGAATTTTAAAACCAAAGGACACCATTGGACCAGTGTCCGGAATGACGCGGGCCACGGCAACATTTCACCGGACGTCGCAACAATAAAACCCACTCTACCCCACCTGACCCACCGGTCGACGTTGCGAGGGGCCTTGACGGCTACGAGTTGGGGAACATTTAGATTAAAAGCTTGGCCTCTACACGAGCTGTACACGGCTTCCCACGTATATGCAACGGCTGCCTTCGGGCTATCGGTAGTAGAGGCACACACATCTCACACCTACCTACCGCTACAAGGGGTATGAGCCCCAGAGATGCCAGGTACAGCTATAACACGAGGCCAAGGAGGTGCTGTGTCTATCCCCGCTAGCGTCCTACGCTGCTACAGCTGCTGTCTTGCTTCTGAACACAAAATACATCACGTTATTGGAACAAAATCCACAGACAAAGTTCACAGGGTTCTCAACCATAAACGGTTCTCAAAATAAAGAGGGTTCTCACAAAATGAACCACACTCCATACAAAAACAAAAGCAGCACCCTTAGTAGCTTTAGCGAAATTTTCAGGTGCAACTTACACAAAACAATGCTTCAGTTCCAGTTGTCCTATATTGCCATATAAATTAAATGCACAGCAAAATAAAGAAAAAGCACACAAGAAAATAATGCTAAACAAAACATGCAAAAGTACAAAATAATATGGACAAATAGGGCTGGTGAAAACACGTTTTTAGCAGCAAACACACAATTCCACAAAAACGAATTTAGCTGTTACTTTTGTTAACACTGGTTTTACTGAAAGGAACATGGCTTGTCCAAATGATGCTGCCGACATTCGCCAAGTGTGACATGACGAGTGGTATAGTAAAAAATATAAAATAAATTAAAGCCTGACAACGCCATCCAGTGTGAACTGGAAAAAATGTGCTTTAAGGCACACAGGTTCGACCCATAAGGACAGAGGCAGCATGTTCCTTTTACACAGTTTAGTTTATTTCGATGGTTTACTTTTATGTCTTTCTTTGGGATTTCATATTTCCTTTACACAGATCATCCGTTTACGTTACATTTAGTTGGGCTCACAAAATGCCCGGGAGCTGGTCAACAAAAAGGAAACAACACAAGGTCGAAAGCAAGACGAGAAACAAGACAGCAGCGTGGTTAGGTCCACCTAAATGTAAATAAGAAGGTAGTTAAGGAACCAGTCATGCAAAATAAAGGCAATCCACCAGGCAAGGCCAATCCTACCGTCGCACGCCCACATCTAGCCCTTCTCGGCCGGCTCGGTGCTTCGATAGCCCCCGAGTTCCGTCACAGGAGGGCCCCAGCAGACCCCGAGCCACCATGCACCGAGAGCGAGCAATGGACGCCATGGAGTGGTGCGCGTTGAGGCTCTCAACCACCCGTGACGCTAAAATTAGACCTGCATTAGCAGCTACACCAATATTAAGAATGAACGAACGAACAAATAGCTACCTGGACCCATGAAACAGCACACACAACCCTGGGCGCAGCCCAACCAGGCCGGAAGACGCCAGTGAGGGAGACAGAGGAAGTGCGTGTGAAAGAGGGTGGCTTTTATACTAAACTATTAGAGCGGTGGCGCCATCTGCTGACGGTTTCGATATTTAAAAAGCTTATATTTAAAATACAGTTACTAAAAACTGGTATTGCCACAATGGCATATAACTGAAGAAGGGCAACGGGTGCATAATGAACTTGCATCTCTGTTTATCTATTGTACTTATTACTTACTTACTTTCTGTTGTTTTAATGCCTCAGTGAGAGACACTTGTTTGCCTTACTCCAACAGCACAACGGATTTTCCAAGAAACAAATACTGGGAACCACTTTGTGTATGTGTCTTTACTGGCCACAAGATGTCCCCAAACACTTTGGAATGGACAACTCAGTTTTCTATTATTTCTCTAGTCCAGTGCTTCCCAAAGTGGGGTCCGGGGCCCCCTGGGGGCCTCAGAGACAGTACAAGGGGGCCCCCAAAGCTGGTCTACAAGACAAGTACATTTTGTGTAATTTTAGCTATAAAATGGTAACAAATTCCTTTGAATAGAGTAAATTATTGTGATTCGGGGGGCACCAAGATATTTTCAGATTGATAAGGGGGCCTCGAAGTCCTGGACTTTGGGAATGGCTGCTCTAGTCTATAGTGTATGATTGTTTGGACAAGAATGGTATATAATCTGTAATGGGTACAACTCAGTTACTTTACTCAAGCACATGCACTTGAACTCTTTGACGTGACTGTCTGTGCTTATTGGAGTAGTTTTATATCAGATCAACACTATGAGATAAATCAGACTTTTCACCAAGTACCTTTTCCAGTTTAACTTGAGCATTTGTGTGACTACGTTTCACTTACTCTCGAGTAAATGTATTGTAATATAGAGTCTTATATTCATAGGCTCCTCAACTTGAAAAGCTCTATTAGTTCAATGTGACACATAGACAGATAATCACTTAAGTTTATCTGTCGCCAAAGGAACTGCCAAAGAGCTCTGACACAACGACATGATCTTCACTGACATCTGCCCAGTCCACACTGCAACACTGGCTGTAGAGAACACTGGCAACATCCAGCAAAACGTATTACAGGAAAGAATCATGTTCTAAAAGGTGCTATTAGAGGTGGGTTGAGTAGAGTAAGGTTACTTCAAAATCATTTTACACAAGTAGAAGTAAATAAGAGTCGTTCAAATTATATAAAAAAAAGTACCTGGTGGAAATAGTACTTGGTTACCGTGAGTTTTAAGCGTAAAAGTCTGATTTATGTTTGCAGTGTCAATGTAATAGGTCAGACAAAACCATAATGTAAAGATGTCTGACATTTCCAAAGAATATGTCAGAAGAATTAGATAAAATAACAACTTTGAAGACATGATCCAAGAATAACTAAATGTAGTTAAGACAATAAAACTTCATCTGTCAACACGGCGCTTAAAGGGATTTACTCACAATGGGAAGAGTAACCGAATATTTTACTCAGAAATACCGTCACTTCAAAATCATTGAAAAGTAAAACCTTGAACCGCCACCTTTGAGCGGTTTGAGCTCCCGCATCCTGGGAGCGCTGTTATCAGGGCTTCGTACCCCTGGGTCTCGTGTGTTCCCACTATGACACAATAAAGTCCAGAAAACATTGGTCAGAGCAACAACAACAACAACAACAACAACAACAACAAGAAAGACCAAAAGGAATCACTCAAAACTGTGTGAAAGAAGTAACAGACTCGATATGTTTTGATGAGGGAATGATGTTATGCCATGATTAAAAGCTCAAAAACTGATGTTGATTTTGAATATGTTTCCTAAAAAAGGCACAACAGAGGTGACCCAGCTACATGGTGTGAATATTATAATGAAAGACAATACCAAATAATTACAAAACATATGGCAAAATACTGTTTTATACATTTTTGGTTTAACACACTTTTAAATAAAACTGGTAATCAGGCCCGAGCGCCATCAGGGCTGGCGAAGGGGCTCTTGTAATCGTATAGAGTGCGCGGAGCGAAGCGCTCCCCCAAAGTGCGCGGAGCGCACAAAATGAGCGCGAAGCGCTCCCCTACTCTCAAACACTCACTAACGCACTCTTCTTGTCGTGCACGTCCCGTGCACATACATATATAATGCAAAATCAACATTGTAATTGTACAGAGCCCATAAAAGTCATGGGCGACTGAGAGCCCTGGGTCACTGACGGGCACGAAGTATATAGTGTATGGTACCCGCGTAAGCAGGAACATTGTTTTCGTATGGGAATTTCTTTCTTTCTTTCGCACCGTCGCAATTTTCACCCAGTGAACATCGACGAAAAGTCACAGATTTTGGCCCAAAATTCAAACCCGATCCGACGCAACTTTTGACTATTTCCAAATTTTTCAATTTCAAAATAGTGGCGCGATAGCGCTACCTCCGTTTTTTTTTTTAACATTGCGAGATAGGACTTGGCCAAAAATGAAGTTTGTCGTAGAATCATAAAAATCGGTACAGACGTGCATCATGACAAGTTGAGCAAAAAATATTATTATGGCAACGCCGTCCGCCATATTGAGTGTTGGCCATTTTAGATGACAGCCCGCGAAGCGGGAATCCGCCTTTATTTTTCAATTCGTACAAAATATATCTCCTCCTAGAGCGTTTATCAGAACGAGCTAATTTTGGGTGGAAAATAATCTTGAGAAGTAGAACTTTAAAAGTTATCCAAATTACTTTTCTAAGTTTTACGGTTTTTATGCGGCGAAGCCGCAAACTGTACAAAGTATTATATGTGCTCCCATTCGCACATATGAAGCCCGATTTCGCTCATTTTGTTATCAGTTCTTAAAGTCACAGTCCTAAACACTTTCATTTGGCAAAATTCAAATTGGGCGCGATAGCGCCCCCTATAGGAATTATATGGAGAGTACAAATTTTAGTTGTACGAAAATTTAAATTATTTGGCACAAATTTCTAATTGGTCGTTCCGATCAGAAAAGTCAATCACACCCATGCCATATTTTTCACGGTGTTGCCGTAGCAATGACCTGAACGTCCCATTTTACGTCTGATGGAAAAATGTTAAACTCCATAATTTAGCGAGAAGTGAGGAACCAAAGGTTGTCCAAAGTACTTGGATAACCTTTGTGTATTTTCTGCGGCGCAGCCACAGACCCTAAGTAAAATGTAAATACAGATATAGTGTGATACAAATTCATACTCATTTTTCTCTGTATAATGTCAAAATTGAGCGCGGATTCCAAAAATCCTAAAACTAAGACCCTAGGGATAAAAGTTAAAAACAAACAAACAAAGGCAGTAGCAATACCGTAATTTTAGATTGAGGGAGACAAAAGGGCGCGAAGTGCCCCCTTGCTTTGGGCAGGGCGGTCGGCGAGGGCCGATAATTGCCGCTTTGTGGCTATATTTCAAATTGTGTTTATAGTAAGTGGTTCACCCCATAGCTGGTTAGTCTCACTCATGAAATTAATCGCAATGTCACTTCCAGAACACAGAGTGGGGTTTTGAGGCATGTGAGACTGTTGAGCTGCACTGGTAAAATACATTTCTGCTCAAAGGTTTACATACCCTGTCAGAATTTTTGATTTTTTTTCAAAGAATATCAAAGATAATACAAAAGTATTTTTTCACTCATAGTTACTAGTTGTGTGAAGCTATATATGGTGAAACAACTGAGTTCGCTATTTTTAATTCATAATGAAAAAAGAAATTGCCAAAATAATACTGCCCCCTTTAACATCAATGACAGCATGGAGTCTTGTGGTAGTTTTCGATGAGGTTCTTTATTTTTTCTGATGGTAAAGCGTCCCATTTTTCTTGGCAAAAAGCCTCCAGTCCCTGTAAGTTCCTGGACTGTTTTGCACAAACTGCACGTTTGAGCTCCTCCACAGTGGTTCAATGATATTGAGGTCAGGAGACTGACAGTGTTGGGGAGTAACTAAATACATGTATTTAGAATACGTATTTAAAATACTAATTTTAAGTAACTGTATTCTGATAAAGTTACACTTTCATTTGAGAGTATTTCGAATACAGTTACTTTCCAAATATCAATGGAATACATCCCAGTACTCAATCATTCAATTTTAGCTTCGTAATGCACAACTTTATTAAGAAAGAACTTTTAATGTTTACTTGTTTTTACTCCTAAAATAAAATAAAGATTTAAACGCCTTAACACTGCACATGTGTGTCACATGATGCTGTATCTGCTGCTTCATTTGCTAAGAGAGTTTTTGAGTTCCTAATTAATGGTAAGTGAGTTTATAACAGGTGTTCCAAAAATCGTAGTCTTAATTTTTGTAATTATACGCCATATTTATACATAAATATAAAGACAATCAATGTGAAAGTATTCTAAAAATATTCAAAGTATTCAGAATACAGTATTCTGATTAGACAAAGTAACGGAATACGTTACAAAATACATTTTAAGGCAAGTATTCAGTATTCAGTAACTAAATACATTTTCAAAGTATCTTTGCAGTTCCTAGAACTGCACTTTTCTGGACTGAGATGTCTGATGTATTTCCTGGGATCTGCTGGAGCCACTCCTCCAGTTTGGGGGTCACTGCCCCGAGAGCCCGAGTGCCCCAATGACCACGGGCACCACTGATGCCTATTGGACATGTTTCATTACATCATGTAGCAAATGAATAAAGGTTGGAGGGTTTTTTGGTTTTATTCCAATGTAATAGATCAGTCTTCTAGCTAGCACTGAGACAAATTTAATAACCGTTTTCTGCTTGTTAACTAGATTAGCCGTTACTGGAGGTACTCCAAAGAGTGCAGGCACAGGGTCAGTTTGTAATGATTTATTACACAAATATCAGATGTCAATTAAAACATTTTAGTCCAGTAAGCTGTTATGTTAGGACAGTTCCAAAAAGTGTGAGCTAGTGAAGCCTGTTCCTGGCCGCACCGGTCACAAGCTGCGTTCACCCCATGGAACATTTTGGAAAGCCGTACTTTGGAGAAGTGTAGCCTGCGCAGAACTTTGAATTGGAGCAGTCTATGACGAGCACAGATTGAAGATGAGTGGACGTTGTCTTGGGCCTTAGTCCATTGAGATGCAGTGATGTTTATTCCAATGTCCTGTTGCCAAGCTTCTTTTAGGTGATTGAGTGAAGGTATAGTAAGTGCTTTATTGTCATTGTACAACGAAATAGTGTTAAGGTGTTAGTCCTGAGCTGCTGAGGCTGAGCCGCACTGTCACTGTGGGTCAACCTGACCCGTATGACCTGGGAGGGGATCCGCTGAAACAGTGCACCGCTTCCTGGGTTTGTCCCTGTGAAGTGGTCAGCTTCCCCACCTTCTCCTTCCTCTTCCTCTTCCTCCCTCCGCTCCACAACAGTCTTTCACCATTTCGCATTTGTCCGTTTTTTGTTTCCTGTAGCTCCTCTTGTGACGCCTCCACTGTGCTGCAGCTGTGGAGACTCTTGGTGCTTCTTCAGTGTCTCAGAAGAAGACATTTGTAGATCTCAAAAGGGTTTAGCTGATAAGCTAGCATTTTGTTTACCTTTAAAAAGCTGCTGTATTCCATGTCTGACAGTTTATACATATCTTAGAAATTAGGGCTGAACGATATGGACAAAATCTCATATCTCGATATTCATGCCAGAAATCTCGATAACGATATAAAACGGTATAACTACTCGTTTGATGAAAACCAAGCATTTTTAAGAAAAATATAAAAATACAAAAGTGTGCAGTTTTATTGATGACAACTCACTGCCAGTCATCAACAATAACGTAAAGTCACCAATCAATCAATAAAAAATCAAACATTTTGCTGCAGCTCTGCTTTAACAATAAATAGGGACGGACATTGCAAATTAGCCTTGGCTATAAATGTTGTAGTGTGGTACATGTTTATTGTTCACACGTGTCCCTATCAAATAAATGTATTTAAAAATATATATATATATAAGCAGCAGCTGGTGGAAGGTGAAATATTAAAAGTGCACTGAAGTGTAACATCTTATATTCTTTATAAGACAACATAACAGTAATGGAAAATGCATAACAGAACAGAGGTAGTTACAACACAACTTCTACAGATTCTTTGCCAACAACACTAACTTGTTAACCATGTCTAGATTCAGACAGGGCCTCAAACTGCACGCAATTGTGCACTGTAAAAAATGGCTGTAAAATATACAGTTATTTATACAGTAAAATTACTTTGAATCATGTTACAGTATAATGTTGTAAAATTTACAGTTAACACCTTGTTCACATGACATAATCATGGTAGTCTATGTATTACTGTAGAAATCACAGTAGTCAAAGCATTACTGTAAAAAAAAATCACAATACCTAGTATATTACTGTAAACTGTAAAGTAAATTACTGTATTTTCCATATTAGGCTGCATCTCACACATGTTTCAAGTTTTTTGATACTTTTAAGCCAAATCATACACAGTTTCAGGATTTTAGATACTTATTAGGACCAAACAATGTTGTATTTGGGGAAGAAACAAATATTTGTTTTCGAAAATTTTCAATTACATTATATAGAAATGCTCTGTCAGTATTAATTGTTAAAAAACAATGTTTTATTTACCTAAATGTTGACAAAAATCCTGGACATTTCGGCAACCCAATCAAGCCTTTTGCTTATAAGCAGTGGCGCCCACATCTAACCCAAGACAAAAATTGTCCTTGGACATAACCTTGTGATGAGGCAATATTAGTTTTGCTTTAAAGAGCAACTAAACTTTTTTTTTTACTGATAAACTGTTTCAATGGGTGTCTCATAGTGTTGTCCACTGGTCCCTGACATTATTCTGACATTATAGCGCAAACATGTGTTAAATCCTAACTTTGGCCTGAAAACGAATGTGTTGCGCCCCCTTCAGGGTAAACGCTGCTACTAAATTAGAATTTCCTGATTGGCTTGAGAGTGTCCACGGCCTCCACAGAACGTCATAAGCCGCACCAGCTCCACACATCGTCATCAGGTGCTGCCAATTGTCCTGCCCCTGTACCTGTGGTATATAACCAAGTCCCTCCAACGTAATCTGTCTGCTGTGATTGTGCCAATGCAAATATCGAGGTCCACACACCGCCCACACACTCACCCCTCGCATGTCACCCCCAAACTTCAGAGACCGCCTCTTTCACGGCAATTTTGACTTTTGTTTGTGGGTGGGGAAAGGCTTTGGCACGCCTGTTTAGGTACTCTTTAAGTAGTTACTTTAAGTGGTTTATGTCCAGTGGTGGTGGAAAGAGTACAGAAAATGTGTACTCAAGTAAAAGTACAATTACATGACTGAAATTTTACTCAATTACAAGTACAAGAACGGCTGTAAAAATGTGCTCAGGTACAAGTACAAAACGACTTGGAACATTTTTTATTAAGTACTTTTTCAACGCGATTTTAGTCACATCTGCGATCTCTCCACAACAGAAACAAAAGAATGACATGGCTTAAATCCAGTTATATCCTGATAGCCTTATTAGTAACTTCACTCTTCATAGTCAACTGTTCTGAGTTCTCAGTAGTGTCCCAGAATAATATTGTATTTACCCGCAACAGACCAGGAACAGGAAAAACAATCATTTGGCCAAACAAAAGTGCTTTTATTTATAGTAACAATGATTTAAAAAAAAAAAGAAAAAAAAGGAAATGGTGCTTTACATATTTCTAGGACAGTGATTGTAGTTTCCCTCGTTGGACAATAAGGGTTGATCAAAGGTGCACTCAGTTTCCGTGTAATTTTCTTTAGCCTGTTTGATCGTCTGTTTGAGCACCACGTTTACAGTTAGAATGAGGTGGCGTTAGGACGACACTGGAGCTAAACAATGAAGACACACGTTTTTCAAGACGATCGTTGCGCATTTTATATTTGATTGTGTTTTTTGGGGCTTTGTTGACTGTGATCTTGGTGCGATTACGGCAGAAGTAAGTTTGTTGTTGTATTTGAAATCAAAAGCTCAGAGTAACGTGGTCACTTTCTCGTGTTAAAGGAAATTAGATTTCACCACAAAGACAGAATTGACCAGAGCTTCTAAAAACAACACTGACGACAGGTGAGTGAAATGTTTGTATAATTTTGTTTAAGCAGCTCTTATGTGCTTAGGTTTTGGAGTAAGAAAACAAGAGAAAAGAAACAGTTTTTTTTTTTCTGATGTGTGATCCTCATCTCCACTTCAGTCTAGAGCCTTATAGAGCTTAACACCAACAACAGAGTTAGAAATTGGCATTTTTGAGCTTTGTTAAAATGCTCCTACAAAACCTCAGGAAGTATTTATCTTCATCTATGCAGTTTTATCCACACACAGTTAGTCCCAAAACAACAAAATAATCCTTAGTTGCCTCTGTTAGGAGATTTATTTATTTTACGCAGCATTACGTGCTGTGACATAAGAGAAAACATCATCAACAAATTCCACATTCATAGTGCACATGTAAATGGGTCAATAAGGGGTCTAAAAACATATTTTCAAAACTGATGGCATGCATATTTTTGGGTCGATAATATTGTGTTTAAACAAGTTATGTTTGTTAAATAACATTTAAAAGTATTTAAATGTATTTTTCTTATGTATTTGTAGCTTTTCTGTATAAAAACGTGTCAGGTGGCGCAACCAAATTTTTTCTAAAATTTAAATAGTTTCCAAAAATGTGTATAAAGTCAAAACTTTGCCAAGTATATCTTAGACAGTCTTTCTCCTCTGAACATTTCATCTGTAATCTGTAACTGACTGATGCTGTAATCAGAAATAAAACCAGAGGACCATGGACTGAGTGCTCGGTGTCAGCCCAAAACAGTTATCGGTTCAGTATCGGATATTTTAAACCAATATCTGATTTTTTTTTTCTAGTATTGACTCTGATAACTTATACCAGTATTGGATCAGTGCATCCTTATAATTTTTAGATGGTAATTTGACATTTTTTGCAGTTGCACCACTTGACTGTCTGGTTGCACCACCTGACATTAGCTACTAATTTCAATTTAAATGGGCTTTTCTGTGGACTCCTACATTAGCTTTAGCATTTGTTAGCATGGGTAAACATTTACTTTAAAAACAAATTAAGACTTTTATAATAAAATAATATTTTCCAATATTTACATCGGTTGTACCACCTGACACCAAAAGTGTGACAGTTCACCTATGAGTCGGAAAAAAGCTATTTTTTCTCAATTTTTGAAAGAGATTTTCAAACCTTTTCACTCAGCCATAAAGCAAACTTGTTCTTCTGGCTGATGTCATATCCTGTTTGATGATACTACTCTTTATTTCAAAATACCAGCCCTGTTCTTACGGTTGTGCCACCCTGATATTTTAAGATTACAAATTGTCGGACAAAAGTATTTTAGTGAACTCAAAAGCTTTAAAACTATGAATATTCACAAATGACGGCTTATTTTAAAGATATTTAACATACAATTATGCCATGATGTTTTATTTTTTAATTGTTACCCTGAAAACACAATTTTCAGAAGCTTTATTAGTCTAATCATTTGCTCGGACGGTTGCACCACCTGACATTTTAGGGGTTTGAGGTGTGAAACATAAAAAAATATTCATTATTGAAATGTGATGAAAATGTGTTTAAACTAAATAGGTTTTGTAGAATAAAGTGATACATGTAATGAAAAGCTCAAATTATTTTAAAAAGAAATATAACACTCGGACACAAAAATATGCACGTCATGTCAATCACCCAAATACAGAAACTACATTTTCAGAACACTATCATGAATATTGTACCTTTGCTGGAGGTGTAAAGTTACTAAGTAAAACAAATACACCCGCCCTGTCCTCAGTAGTGAGTTTTTACTAAAAGAACAAATCAAACTCATGTGTAGATGTAGCAAATTGTTCGATTTCTTTTCAGCAAATTTAGGCTCACAGATGCTTTCACTGCCTTTCAAATATTTAAGGACGTATATTTAAAGGGGGGTATTATGTAAAATCGACTTTTTCAAGCTTTATATCATGTTATTATGTCATTCCCTCATTAAACACATGCCTGGAGTGTTGCCTTGGCTCATTCACATATTTTTGAGTAATCAGTAAAAACTTAGACGGCAGCCATTTTAGGTGTAGCTATGCCTCAGTCCTCCTAGGAACGCCCCCACCTCCTGGAGACGCCTCTGGACCTTTTGTCACCAGCCAAGCCACCGACCACTGCTCCTCAGCTCAGCAGAGCCCCCTCCCCGCACAGTAGTGTTGTTTAGATGCCACAGCAGTGTGCTGAAGGGGGCGTGTCGGAAAGCTTCTTAAAGAGACAGAGGCCTATTTGAAGACGTTCAGTACAGCCATTTTGAGAGAGCAATTTTATTCAAGGCAGTTATTTTAATTTACTGCATATACAGACCAACAGAAGGTTACGCCATCATTGTAGTATGCTATAGACTGGTGCTATGTGATTGAAAAAAGCATAATACCCCCTCTTTAAGAACTAAGGAATGCATGTCCTTGAATATGTTGTAATTCACTCTTTTAACTGATGAGAATTACAATATGAATATTGACATAATCAGGGTGGATTTGTTTTTACATGTCATTAATCGCATGTGAGGCCAGATCAGAAACTTACTGTGGAGGAATAATGTTGCTGATTTTGTTTTAAAAATGTTTACAAACACAAACAAATAATCACATAATCCATAAATAAAATGCTCTTAGAGATTCACAAAGAACTGTGTGAGTGACTCATCCAAACCCAATCCCACCTTTGATTTTCACAAGTCCTTAATCCTCTTTTTCAAACTACTCAAGAGTCCTTGAGCACACACTTCAGTGACTCAAAAGATGTTTTTAGAGTATTTTCTTTCTTTCACAGAAAAATTGAGCTTGAAAAAGTGACTGAACACAAGAAAATCCCTCCCATTAATTGTAAAGACTGTAGGTAAGTTTGATGTTTCTCGGGTCCGCTATGATTTTCTTTATTTTCTATTTTTTATTTTTCTCAATAGCAAACTCATCAACGACGTACTGAAGGATTTTTCCCTCCAATGGACAAAAAATGAGGAAAATCACCAGAAACTCAGGTATCATTGTGCATTCAATATTTAAATTGAGTTGAGATTACTCAAGTAGAAGCAGAGAAGTACAGTATTTATAAAAAATACTACTGTTTTGAGCAAATACATTCTGATTCATATTTTGGTATTGAGAAAACTGAGAAAAGTCTGTGAGAATTCTGACATTTCTTCACCATAATTTGACCATTATTAAAGAAAGTGTAGCGTTTGCTCTGGCTCTTGACATAATATACAGTGTGTATGTTCCACACAAACTTCAGATGGTGAGCTTTATTTCTTTTATACAAACCAAAGAAGTGGAATGACCCAACAGCTGCAATAACATGTCTCGGTTCAGTGGGTATTTTTAAACCACCTTTTCTAGGCTCCCGTCGTCTTACCGCCTCCATCAAACTCCTGCACTCCACCAATGATAAATTAGTAGGGCTGGGACAAAATATCGGATCAGACTTGGATTGCAATACTTTGTGCTGCAATACCAAGTACTGATACAGTATTTACACATTTTAAGGCAAACAAATCACTTGTTATAATTACTTACTGTATCGCAATACGTCTCAAATTATATAGCGCTTTTCCACCTACAGTACATTAGGCCCTCAAAGTGCTCTACAGTAAGACACCACTCACCCATTCATACACCAATGTACGCAGACATTGGAGGCAACGTGGGTGAAGTGTCATGCCCAAGGACACAACGACAGTGTGCACTTGTGGGAGTCAGGAGTCGAACCTTCCGATTATGAGAGGACCCGCTCTACCATCTGTGCCACTGTTGCCCATCAACAATGTCCCGCGCACCTACGCCTGTGGTTGAATATGTTTTTAGTTGTAATCACATACGTTTCTCTGTTTCAAGCAATAATTACACTTTGCCCAAGACAAACTTCCCCTTGGGGGCAAGTTTGTTTGGTCGAGGGCCAATTTTTTTCATTTTCAAACGACCAAGAGCCGGACCCTCCAGTTGTAGGCCGAAGTAAAGCAGCACAGAGGTTCTACCTACAAGCACATCTACACCACAGTATAAATGTGTAACACCGTTCCCCAATGCGGGACCCACATGAGATCAATAATGTATCTATCTAGAGGTTTAACTGTGGCTCCTTCTGCCATTACACATTTAATAAAAATGTTAAGTATTGAAAAATTAGTAATATAAAGTTCAAAGTGAGGGCCAGTTCAGCCGGAGTTCTAATGGCCGAGGAAAATGAATAAGGGCTGCATTTCAGCCATAGTCTGGACACCCTTGGACAAACTGAATGAAGGGCATTACTCATCTTCAAACTGTTGAGGCTTTACTCAGTGGCACTATGGACTCTGTTTTATGGAGATTCTTTTTCCGCAGATCTTCACTCATCACCAACTGTAATGGTTCCCAAAAAGCTTTTGTGACCCAGACCAACTCTCCTTTGAAAACAACGATTGTGTATGATGGGGAAAAGCGGAAACGCACCGTCACTGAAGACCTTTTCAGCAATTTCCCAAAAGTGATTGGTTACAAACTCTCAGTTGCTGCTCCCATTGTGAACTGTTACACCTGCACCACATGATGTTTTGTGTTGAAGCAAAGTCTGCCTGATCCGGATACATTGCAAATACATTTAAAGTTGTTGTTGAATATGTGCTGTAATCATTTTGTGGTGCTTCTAGGATGTGCCATTTTCAGATGAAATACTGGACACCTGTGCTGTTGTTGGAAATGGGGGGATTCTGACCAATAGCAGCTGTGGAGCGGCCATAGACTCAGCGCAGTTTGTGATCAGGTGAGCACTGTTCAAAATTAGGTTTGTCTATGTTTGTTTGTAGAGCCAAGTTAAACAGCAATATGACTGATTGCTCTAGGTGTGCCAATGTATTCCAAATGTTTGTATATTGGTGTTCTTGGGAAAGGGATCCAGATTGCAAAAGGGAAAAAAAGAAAAAAGTTATGATATACATTTTACAGTACTTCTACATGAGAACTGTTAACATTGACTGAGTCTTTATATATCCTACTAAGTGTGTTCACAAAAGCTGCAGCTTAGAGCACATAAAATGAATGTTGAAAAAAGGGACAGCACAGATGGTTGAATCTTATCAACCGATTGCTCTATTTATTCTATTTATCTGTATCTGTAAACATTATTTTACTCCTCATCAGGAAACAAATAAAACAGTGAAAATACATGTCTTTGGTCTGAAACCCGTATATACCCTTCCTATCACTATATCCACAGTGCTTTAAGTGGGCCAAATAGCTCTTGAGTGTACCGCCACCTCTCCGTGCGCCAAGAATGTGCTTTTAGTGTACCGGTACACTCATTTGCACATCTGTTTTAATCCTTTAGCTGCTCCTCCACTTTTCAGAGCGCCCTTCACAATGCACGCTTCCTATTTCGTCCCACCGTGAGCAGAGACTACATTACCCCTTGAGTTGTATAAGTGAAAAGCGTCGCTGTAGCCGCTGTAAACAACTCAACATGATGCTCGTCCACACAAACAAGCGGATCCCGGAGAGAGTGTGTGACACGCAAACCATCGCTGCTCGGTTAAAATACAATGAACATTTGACTCTGCTCCTCTGGCTTCAGAGTAGTAAAAGAACAAGGTCAGAATCAGAGGACGCGTTGGCTGACCCCACCTGTGCCGCGGTCATTGAGGTTTTCACAAGTGGCGATGAGCACGAGAGTGATGTTTGACTAGATGCGATTAAAAACAAAACAAAGGAGTAAAAATGATGGATGTAAACAAACCTCTGTGCCCTGAGATGAGGCGGACTGCAGACAGAATGGAGCCTGACAAGCTGCAATGACAGCACAAGCTGCAGGACATGGAAGTGTTTGTTAGACTCTTTGGAAAGCACAGACATTAGCCTGTAAGAATCATATTTGTAACAGAGCTTCAGAGACGTCCATCTGTAAGAGTTCACCTAAAACAGTCTGTCTTCTAAAGGTAAGACTGGACTTTCATTACTGTTGTTTATTATGCAGATGGACGTTCACTTTGCATTGGGCTCATCATGAGTTGTTTATTTGAGCAGATCTGAGTGTAATTATTGTGAATACATGATATAAATGATACAGTCCAGGGTTATTACAATATCATTTATACTGTAATAACGCTGTAAAAAAAAAAAACAGTATATATAGGCCTATTTTTTTGTCTTCTTTTTGTTTGGTGGGGGGGTGTTGCCAAAAAATAGAGTACTGGCACTTCTTTTGTCCACTTAAAGCACTGAATATATCTATCTGTTTTCGTACATCTGTCTATTTACAATGAATTTGTCATCTCCCCTCTGGTCTTCTGTTAACACAATGACGTGTTGTTCACGCTTAGATGTAACCTCCCTCCTTTGGCAAATGGCTACAGCAAACACGTCGGCAAAAAGACTGACCTTGTGACAGCAAACCCCTCCATCCTCATCAAGAAGTAAGACATTTGTTTCAATCATCCTGCTTACACAGAATGTTTAAAAGGGCAAAGAGGTGGTAGCAGAACTGCAATGAGCCTCTACAGTTCTCCCTCCCAAGCCCTACGCTCAGCACTGCCTTTATCTACAGAACAAAAAACCAGAGTGTCGTCACAGGAGGAAATTATCTATAGATTAACTAGTATTCTTTGGAGCCAGGCTTAGTTTTTAATGGGAGGTGTAACATATATATTATATGTATGTTACACCACTGTATATGTATTATATGCCTAGCCACTAGGGGTGTTATCGCAGTAATGTCAGCCTTGCCATGAGGACCAAAAGGTAGTGCAATTCTGTTGGTTTCAATGCAGTTTAAACATATTCTCCTTAATCCCTGTTGAATAAATGTGTTTGTGCGGACAATAACTTTAACTTAACCTGTCCATCTTTCTCCCAGATTTGGTTCTCTAACTGGACGGCGCCGTGCGTTCGTGGATTATGTCAGTATCTATGGAGACGCATATATGTTTCTGCCCGCCTTTGCCTATGGCTTCGGCACTACGTTGAGCATGAACGCCCTTTACACTCTGGAGGACTTCAGGAGCTCAATGAAGGCCGTCTTTATGAACCCGGACTACATCAGGAATCTGGACAAATACTGGCGAGCGCAGGGCGTAAAGCCTGGCTCGAGAATGAGCACTGGTTTCATGATGGTCAGCTTAGCTTTGGAAATATGCAACAATGTGGATGTGTATGGCTTCTGGCCCTTTGATAATCACCCTTATGGATTTCAGTCACTCACAAATCACTACTACGATCACGATAAGCCAAATAGAAGTCCTCATGCCATGCCGGCTGAGTTTGCCCATCTAATAAAGCTGCACAATCAGGGGGTGCTCAAGCTTCACGTGGGGGAGTGTCCTCCTCAGCAATAATACCAGAATTTCATATTTTATTATTTCATATGTTTTGTCTGTATGTAGCAGAGTTAATATAGCCCTCGTCTGGCGCTGTGTGGTGCCGCACATCAAATGCCTTTTTGTTGGTGATTGATTTTATTTTTGTACAGATTATTGATTGTCTTTATGTTTATTGTTACCTGGCATTGTGTCAGTTATTTTAGTCCCGTTTTAGTAGTATTTTAATTAGTCGTCTACCTACTTATTATGTCACACCCCTATGCATTGGGGTCCCCGCCCCTCCTCATTCCCTTTTGGGTAATCTCATTGAGAATGAGGAAGGATCTAGTTACATCGTCCAGTTATTTCATTTAATTTTCAATTTAGCATAATTTTAAGTTATCGGATTGTCTAATTGTCATTTACGTTCATATTTATCATTTATGTTTCTGGATGTCCTTTTCGATAATCTTGTTGGGAATGAGATGTACATGTGGGGCAGGGCTACAGTTGGGGCTAATGCTGATGCTTTTGTTTGCCAGGCATAAATAAATGGGGCGGAGTGCCTGTTGGCTCCTCCAACTGGCTGCTGTGTCCCGTGAGTCCTTTCAGTCATAAAACACAACGCAGAGAACAAATCACCCCAGCCACATGTACATCAACAGAGAATCATACTATATAACTGCAGGGTTATACAGTATTTCAGCGGCTGAGGACCAGAGGAGACCGGGCCCTAAAACGTTTTCATCTATGAGGCACCCCTACACGCGCTGTGGCACCCCAACATATTTTTCTATATCTGCACTATAACGCTAATGTTTTAATTTAGGAACAATAATAGGATGATACAGGTTATATTGGCCACAATAACCTTTAAACAAAAGTCCTTATTTAATAATCCAAATATGCTGCAGCTGCTAAATTCTAGTCAAAGGCCAGATTCTATTCTTTTTGGATCCTTGTATTAGTTTGCTATTTTGACTATCCGTAAATATTAAGGCTGAGACAATCCACTTTTGTCACGATACTCAGGGGCCGATCCGATACGTATTGCGATACAGTAAGTAATTATAACAAGTGATATGTTTACCTTAAAATGTGTAAAAAGTCATGTGTCCAAAGTGCATAAACCAAATGCCATTTGACATTTACTTATGTGTTTAGATTGAAAAGTGCATTAACACAAGTGCTGTGTAACTGTTACTGGAAAACAAAGTGTATGATTAAAAAATGCCTCCAAACACAGGTATTGAAAGTATTGCGATACTTGAAAAAGTATCGATACTTGGTATTGCAGCACAAAGTATTGCGATCCAAGCCTGATCCGATATTTTGTCCAAGCCCTAGTAAATATGTCTATTTCTAATATAAATAAAACATATCAAATCAAAAAATGGGACCGATGCACTCGAATCAAAGTGGAGAATTTATTAATACCTTACGCCAACTTCAACTCAAAAGAGTTTTCATCAGGGCACGTGAATACACCAGGTCAATCACCTTTAAATTGGTAGATCATGTGACCAAATTGATCATGTGACAAACGTTACATATAAAAACACAATTGATATAAAGACACAATTGCAGTAAGCAGAAGATCTTATGCAGTGATGGTAGACCAGGCTGATCAAAACTACATGAACAATATAGTAGTTTAAAAACAGTTCAGTGTACAATCACAGATAAGGTGCACCTTATGAGAAGAATCAAACCTTTAAAAAAAGGTATAACACACCAGAGACATAAGTAAAAAGTAAAAAAGCAGCATCATCACCCCAGCTAACAGCAGCTTTACGTATGTTGACAGATATTTAAAGAAATGGTAGGAAATCAATCTCAATTTCAAGGAAAACAATGTTGACACGTTTTGAAACGTGGTCTGTTGCTGCAGTTCAATCGCTAATTATAGCGCAAAACAGCCTGGTTCTTGGATTGAAGACTTTAACAGGGTGTTTCTCTAGCCTGGGAACCAGACTCACCGCTGTAGCAGCGAGTGATCCCCCTCTGTATAGGGTTGCCATCTATGTCTGACAAAAATCCTGGACATTTCTGCAACCCAATCAACCCTTTTGCTTATAAGCAGCGGCGCCCTTCACACATTTATTTATTTAAAAAAATAACCATAATTTTCCCTCATCAAAAAAATGATTGTTTTACATTTTTCTAATCCTCAGAGACTCTACTTTAAGCTGGCACTAATCTTTACTTCTGCACTTTTTATTACCCTAAAAGCACTTCGCAAGACCAGTGAAAGACTTTAAAAAGTTGGACAAGTACTATACGCACTTCCGTAAATGCAATCTTGTTAACAATTTTTTAGCCCTTTAAGCTCTTAACCCCCGCTTTAACCAAGCACATTTTCTTCAGTTTGGCTTTACCCAAATGTAAAAGCTTCTTGACTGGAGCCTACACCCGTTGGTGCAAGGGCTAAGGCTAAGACTTACAAAAGTCATCTTAAGATTGTTTTTGTGTCATGAAGGCTGCTTGAAGACTAGAGTCAAAGGAAAACTACTTTCTGGATCACATTTGCAGAGATCATTATGGCAGTTTTAACATATGAACAACAACAAAAAGTGATGTAATGTAACATAATGTTGAGACGTGGGAAATATGTGACAGAAAACCAAGAGAATTCAATTTGATATGCATTTTTATTTTATTTTGTACAAAAATATGTCTTTTAATTTCACATGCAAATTTACTGTATGTCATCTTCAAAGGAATAAAAATCCTCGCTTAAAGGTATGGCGTAATAATGGCACTCAAAGAAACATACATTTTACAAAAGGCTTAGAAAATGCACACGACACGCAAATGCACGTATGAAACTGTTCTGGCTTTGTATAATTTGACTTATTGCAGATCCCATAACCAGACTTTACACGGTCAGTCAAGCTCTAAAGGGGATTATGCGCTGGCTGGCCCCAAAAGAAGTCACAAAAGTCTCTGAAGTTGAACCTATAGACTCATATGGGCTATTCACTCTATTTGACAAGAAATCAAAGAGAAAATCAACTAAACTTGATCATTATTTCAGGGTAAATGTCCAAAAACTTGCCATTTTCTCATCATGGTTAAGCACTTTCACAACTACACCCATATAATTGGATAATGGCACCACTTTTTGATGCTATTGTGAGAAAATGATTACTCCTTTCTTCTTTTTCGTCTTTTGTGCTGACCGAGGGGACGTTGAACCTTGTGTCACTTTTCGTTTCTTGTGGATACGCCCATTAAAGCAGAACTAAGTAACTCATGCCCCTAGAGGCCATAAGTGCGTTTTTTTACTCATTAATTGTCTGTGAGAGTAAATACTACGCTGACAGAAAAAACAAAGGGAGAGGGATATTGTACATCCAATTACACAATGGAGATAATTTTTTCACTCAAACTTGACTATAAATACTGTTTAAGTGGCGCTAGCCGACAGTTAGCTTTGCCCGTTAGCCTGTTAGCTTCTTCTTCGTGATTCCATTAGTGTGTATTGGTGACTCCGACCCGGAGGCAGGGAAGTTTCTAGGGTGGTTTTCTGGCCAGAGACACCAGGGGGAGATGAAAGACCCATTAACACTTGTGTTTCCCCCAGAGGGACTACGAAAAGGATTTATTAAGGTAAACACGTTACTTAGTGCTGCTTTAAGTACAGAGATATTATCCATAAACCAGAAGATTTTGACAAACTCTGTATAATTATTACCACCTAAGCAGTAATTACAGGGCTTTTTAATGACGGAAGCATTTTCAATACGTGCCTTGTATAGGGTGACCAGATTTTCCAACTAAAAAACTGGGACAATATTCGGGAATAGGCCGCAGGGGTTCCAAATCTAAACTGTCTTTACCCACGATGAATGGTTACACTGTCAACGACTTACGACATGCATCAATCCACATCCTAAATTGAGATTTTGATTTACACTTGGTAATTGATACTCCCATGGGCCAAAGACTTTAATTTTCAAGTGAAGTATGCTATTTCGGGGACTACATTGGCCAAAACCGGGACAACTGGGACAGATTACGAGTAAAACTGGGACAAATCAATGGTTTTGGAGAAATCTATTGGGACGTGGGACAAAGGACTAAAAACTGGGACTGTCCCGGGTAAACTGGGACATCTGGTCACCCTAGCCTTGTAAGACTATAGGCTCCTTTTTACACAAATGATCAACAAAGGGGTCATAACAGGAGCCAAACTAGGTCGGTCTTATCAAGGTCTGCTCCATAAACCATAACATGTCGCAAAAGAAAATGAAGCCAGTTCAAAACAGGAAGAGCTGCGTCAACCAAAGGGACTAAGACCACTGTTTGAGAATCCCTGAACATATTGAATTTCAATTAAACAGAAGCAACTTATTAGATCACCTGTTATCATGGCAAGTGACACGCACAAAGTACGACCTGAATTGTCATGTGATTGGCGGAAAGCTCAGAAATGCCAATTTCGTGTAAACTATGAAGGAAATTAAGAGCACAGACGTTTTTAAATGCACAAAAAACCTGGATCTTGTCTCTATCAAAAGCCTACAGCTATATTAAATATGGTTCTTTGTATTACTCATAATTATTCCAGCCCCATATACGGACAGGCCACGCACAAAGAGCCACTTTAGTGTTTGATATGATTATGCACAGTAGTACGCTAGATATGTATTTTCATCTGGCTTGTTTCATATGACTGAAGGTCCAGGAGAAAAGGAGAAATAGCTTTTCTCCTGTCACTGTTAATAACTTCTATATATTGGCACAAAGACGCCCTCTAGCGCTCAACAGCTGTACAGCATCACCAGCAGGTACGGTGTGGAATATATTGACTAGTGTAGTGCAGGGTTGGGCATGTTTGTGTCGTGGAGGGCCAATTTTCTTCACCCCTAAAACACCTTCCAATTGAAAGACCTGTTTTCTTCATAGGCCAGTGTTTTGCCAGGAAATTTTAAAGATATTGACTGTATTTTCTAAATTTTTAGCACGTGAACAGGTATTTCATCTCCGATTTCTGCAATAATCTTTTTCAAAATCATCTTGGGGGCCAGACGTTGACAACCCGAATTTGAAGACCTCTGCCAAGGCACACAAAGAGAGTTGCATTTCCTCAAGTTAGGGTTAAGCTAAAAATCTGGAAGCGAGAAATGGCAAAAATTAGGTTATGTTTTGTGTGGGCAGAAATATTTCAATGGCTATGATCACCTTTTTAGAAAATACATTGTACCTCTTGTGTACTTGAGTTTGGAACATTGTCAACTGATGCAATGCTGCCGATGTAGCCTCGAGCGAATGGGGCATTATCTGAAAGCCACGGCGAGGTTCAGAGCGCATCAATCACGGCAGCGCCAATCACTTCTGAAGGAGCAGCTGACACTGTGATGCAGATGTGCTGGCAGCTGGCTCATTACAGAGACATGTGCAGCTACAGGCTAAAGCAGCAGACAGGCTTCAAGGCGACATGCCTGGCTTTCAGATTCACTACAGGACATGGTTTGATGTCCAGGTTCACTGCGCTCCGAGTAAAACATCGATAAAGCAAGACCAAATTGTGCCATGGCTTAGGACGGATAACACTGGTCATATGGAAGCTGGATGACTGAGAGCTAACACTGACACGTGGTCATAAAACTTTCGGAAGGGTTTTTGTTTCATTTATTGCTGTAGAGGTCAGCCATGAGCCAATAATAAAGTTTTGAGTTAGACATAAGCTTCATGAGCAACATTTCCAAACAAAAATAAGTAATTTTAGCAGATTTTGAGGTTATGGACAAAACCTACGTCTTTACCATTGCCAGACATGTTCAGTGCCCTGGCAGAGGTCTCTGCTCTCCAAACACTCTAATCAATCTTCTGTTTTCCATCGTTCTTCGCTCACAGACTTTCTAACAAATCTGTCTCTTGCAGCGCATAATGAAACAAATGCGTAATCACGACAGTTGTTTGTTGAAGATGGATTTGGCTGAGCTCCTGTGGCTCCATACGCCTGTGTTTGTCTCACAGCTGTCCGGATTCCAAAACGCTTCAGGGAAACACTGTTTATCAAATACAAACATTAAATACAAGTTTACAGTAACACACAGAGTCTCACTTTTTCATTGCATCATTAAGTTGATGTAACATTTTATAAAAATATACTATAGTCATAATTCACAGATATTTACAATTGAAAGGCAATTCAAACAAAAACATAAATATTAATATTAATACAAAAACATTAGTAAAAAACAAAAAACCTTCTTAAAAACATTTGAACATAAAAATCCTCCATTTTGGAGATCATTGTTTTGAATCTCTTCAAAAACAAACATTAGTATCTGACACGTTTTAGAAAACAAAGAGACTTTTATAAAAGTGTTGGTCTGTTGTATTGACATGGCCACAGTATTCCCAAAGCTACAGAGACCCGCTCTGGGCCTGACGACTTGGCACAGACAGTGTTTGGTCTCGCCGTGGAGTAATGGCTTCTCTCCATCACAAAGTTTGACACTTATTTTTTGCAGCTTCTTTGCGACTGGGAAGACTTTACTGTCCCAACACGCACTTCACAGGGTGCATAAAGAACCAAAACACGATTTATTAGGACACTTATTAACTTAAATACCCAACTGGGATATGTATGGAGTAGCATTGACCTTATATAGTGTTCAGTTTATCACTTGTGTCAGTCACTTCACTTAAGAAGCTGAACAGCTGAATTCGCTGACCTTTGTTTTTTTGGCACATTCTGCAAAACACTTGCCACATTACCCACTTTTACACGTATGCAATAATCTTAAATCGTGAAATATGCTATGACCTAAATTATGGATTGTTTTCATGGTATAGCCTTCCCAACAGCGACTGCAGTGTTACAGAGTCCACCAGGGGGCAGTCTCACACAGTTCAAACCAGCACTGAATGGCAGAGCATCTTGTAACCTACAATACAATAGAAATATGAAATCACATTTGCGCTTTGTAAAGTGGATTTGCCTGTGGACCAAAACCATATGGTGTAGCACTGTTTAGCCGAGCAGCAGCTGGTGTTGGCCAGTAATTATATAAAAAACATAAAACAAACAATAGGTTGCGTTCATGCTTGACAGAGTGTAAGCCAGCTGCCTATATTTCTCCATGGTTCAATCAATAATTTGAAAGAAATGTCCAAACAGAAAGTTCACTATGGTAGAACTGGGTTGAGACCACGAAATGCTACATTAAAGCAGATCATTTGTGTATATTTTTGGTTTATAAATAGGTATTTTTTTGGAGTCGCTGCATTGATTAATGTGTGAGGAAAAGACACTTAATCTTAGACTTTGTTGGTTTGCATGAAGCAGTGGGAATTGTACTAAAAAGATCTTTAGCTCATAGCACACTAACATATCAGTGGTGCTGTAATAAACGCAGTTTGAGTGAAAATTCTGTATTGCGAATCAAAATCCAGGAAATTTAGCGGTAAGCACTTTTACAATAGAAGAAGAGACAGCCAAATTAAACGAGACTACCCCAAACTGCGTGAGCAGTTTGGGGTAGTTTGATGAAGCAACAACGATTAAAGCCTGGTAATAGTCAAGTTTGTTCATTTGAGCTGAAAGAGAAGACGTTGAACTTTGAGCCAGTTTTCATTTAATGTAAATAGGACCAATGATTACAGAGATATTTGATCAGAACATTCTAAAAGCTATGAAAGCAAATGGTTTTGGCCTCTCACCCGCCCTCCACCTCAGGGTCGAACTATTGGCGCTTCAGAATGTCAAGCGAACACAACCTATTGGCCAAAACGCAAAGTCGCATCAGCATCAGGCAATAAAGGATGCTGCTGGAGAGACAGGGCACAGCCTCTGGGAAGGTGATGCCCTCTTCTGGACTGAAACGCTTTGGGCGCCGCTATCCCATGAAAATGTTCACATTATTGCATTTATAGTCGTCACGTAAGTACATTTTATATATATAGTCATTGCTTGCATTTGATTCCGGGGCATAGTAACAATGACGTGGGATTATACATTGCTTTCACATAAGTGGGGGGGTTCGTCATTCAAATGTCACTGAGCTGTTCCCGTAATGCAGGCCAATGAGCGTGTGCGGACTCTTTCTCGTAAATGGGCTGTGGCTAATTGGCAACCATCAGTTTCAAAGGACCTTGTAAATTTGCAAAGTTCGAAATAAAAGAATAAACTTTAACCAGAGGTGGGTAGAGAAGCTGGAATCCGTTCTGAATCAGAAACACTGAGGTCAATGAATAAAGATATAACCAAACCTGTTTAAAGCCATACTGTGTAACATTGCACTCGGTAAATACAATACATAAATAAAAGCGTCGAGTGTTTTTGTTCATTGAAAAATACCTTAAGTAAAGTCCTATCTTATCTTATCTTGAAAGTGAGTGGGCTCTCCTCTCCTCAGACCTCACTTTTAGCTTTGTGGCGAGCGGGACAACATAGAAATCTCAGAAATGCCTTTAGCTATCTGAGTCTGTTTCTAAATTAATTAAATAAATGTTCCCACCCCATACAAATGAATAGGGAAGGGGAACATATGGGGAGGTATATTTTGTCCTTTTCATGGCATTTATATAATTTGTATGGTTTCTTTATCATGAACATATTATAAGTGATTGTTAGTGGCCAATGGATGTGTATCAGACCCCACAAAAAGCAGACACTTAAATGAATTTGAGTTAGCATTTAGCTCAGAGGACACTTTTAGATGCTAATTTGTATGTAAGTAAAATCTCAAAAGGTCTGTGCATTCATTAATGATCTCTAACTAGGCTTTTACCTAAATGTGGTCGATGGGTTGACAATAGCAGAAAACATCTGGATCGTTCATAATTTGCGATGTCTGGTGGCTAATGCTAGCTACTATAGGAAAAATACATTGAGCTAACTGTCCTAACTGCTGAGCTAGGATCGAACGCCGAGATGTTCCTGCTTTGCTTTGAACTACAGGTAGCCAAACATTAGGTTTCAATACGGTTCTTCCAAAAGCTTCATTTTGTCTGAAGTCTTATACAGCAGTCTTGCTCTTGTGAGATAACTACACTGGATCAGGAAAGTTCCACGGAGAGGCTTTAATCAAATTCGCTGTATTATCTCATCTCTTTTCGGCATTTGACCGACCCTCCAGTGCCACCATGGGTGAGTAGAGGGTAAGCACAACACATCCCTTTTCATTGTCTTATACTGTATAGACCCTTTAACTGCTGACATCATCAGTGACATCAGCTGGAGGCAGGAAGTGATCAAGAGAAATAAGATTAAACTAAAACTAGCGATATTAAGTGTAAAACTACAACTGAAAAATGTGGTCCTGTTGTGGCTTAAGGAGCAAGAACAAGAGGAATGACATTTGAGACGATAAAATAAGGTTTATCTGATATTTCCAAAAACAGTTGGACATTTGTTTATCGTTACTATGACAACAGCTACAATGGAAATGGATAGGAATGGAGCTTCCCGCCTCCAGCTAAGCCCGAAATGTTTACAAACAATTAAAGGGTCTATAGCAGGAGTAACTTCTGTAGCTGGAGAATTCGGCAGAAACCGAGACCGTGCATTTTTCTTACAGAAAGGCGTTAAACATTTGGTTAATGATGGCAGGTCAGCAGAATAAATTTAAATGAAATCAACTAATTGCTAACTGTTTGCTACCCACCTCTGCATCAATGTGTTATAAAGGGCTTGAAGGCATAAAGTAAGACATAAATAACAGGCCTGATGCATAGTTAAGGCCCAAATCATTCACACCACATTGGAGCTGCACAATATATTACCAAACAATCAAATATCCCAACAACATCCATCTCACAAGAAGCCACAACATCGCAAAATCACTGAGGGCTTCAAGATTTTCTTAACAGCCAAAAACATGATTTTGTATTGTTTAGATATTTTTGGACATGATTTGCTGGAAAAAGAAACTGTCTATCATTTTTGGCTTAAAGTTAATGGAGCGTTGTCACAATTTTCAATAAAGTTGTAGAATAATACTGTTTTTTTTCTCATATTGTGCAGCTCTACACCACAGTAAAATGGACACCAATCGTCTCCAGCTTACAGGATTGTTTAGGCACCGCGGTGTTCACGTAGTCCTTCTCTTCTGCCGGCGTATGTACATGTCTTTAAACATCCATTCAAATCCATACAGACGGCTTGCCTTCCGCCGATTTACTGCTGCTACTGTTGCTACTGCTGCACCCGCCGCTGCTGCCCCCTTTACTCGTGTGTTTGAGTCTGTGTTTCCGGTCTTTTTGAGGCTGACTTTGCGGCTGCGGTTGTGCCTGGATGATGATGTTGCTTTGGGGTTTGTCGTCTTGGCTGTCCCCCCTGGCTCAGGCTCTTCCTCCTCCGTCTGGTGCTGCTGGCTGTAGGCCTGTATCGCAGCTTCCAGTTGGGCCTGCTGGATCATGTCCTTGTTCAGCCCCACGCGGGACCCCCTTCCGCTGGGGAAGTTGTCCTCGTTGCTCCCAAACTGCTGCTGCTCCTCTTGGGCGATGTTGGCACGGTTCTGTTTGCAAGCCATCTTGGCGTTGCTCAGGTCCGTGTAGGGCATTTGCTCCGGTTTGACCACGATGTTGTAGCCGGGGGGAGCGGACGGGGTGTTCCAGGAAAAGGGGTACCCGACGTAATCCGCCGGTCCGTCCCTGCCCACGCCCGCCTCCGACCCCACTTCGGGACCAGCGCCACCAACCGAACCGTCTACATTTGTGTTCGAGCCCAGCAGTCCTAGCTGGTACTCGTCTTCCGGCGGTGGGGTTCGCCTTCTGCGAATAATGTCACGAATGGAGCCAATCCCTAAATGCAGCATCTCCCAAACGTTCAAAGTGAGGCAGAGGATGGTGACGCCGTACATAATCCGGAGGAAGATGGTTTTCTCGGTCGGACGGGACACAAAACAATCCACACTGTGCGGGCAAGGGTTACCAGAGCACACGAAAATGGGCTTCACTCGAAAGCCGTAGAGGAGATACTGACCCGCGAGGAAGCCAGCCTCCAGAACTGTCCTGGTCACCAGCTGGAGAACGTAGACGCGCATCAAGCCTTCGTCTCTGATTCGCGTGCGTCCGTCGTGGCGGATTCTGGGTCTCGGCGCGGGTTGTAACGGGTCTCTTGGTCTTTTTGGCGGCTCGATCTCTGGCACCTCATAGATCATGGGGTCATCCTCCTGGTCTTCCTCAGTCTCTTCGATGCCGCGATGCTGCCGCGCCCCGAAGCAAATCTTCCTTGGCTTTCTGTGCGTGTAACCTCCCGCCACTCTCACCGCGGTCGACCCACTTCCTCCCTTGGCCTCGTCTAATCTTGCTATCTTGTTGATCGCGTACCCCATGTAGATGAGCGATGGCATTGCCACCAAAATGATCTGGAAAACCCAAAAGCGCACATGCGACAGGGGTGCGAAGGCGTCGTAGCACACGTTCTCGCAGCCCGGTTGTCCCGAGTTGCACACAAACTTGCTCTGCTCGTCGTAGTATATGGACTCCCCCCGACCGCGGTCAGGACAATGCGGAAACGATGAGCACGGTGAGCCACAGCTTCCCCACGAAGGTGGAGTGGTTGTGGATCTCCTCCAGCAGCCGCGTGAGGAAGCTCCAGCTCATGGTGTCGCTGGACAGTGGGGCAGACAGTGTCCCTCTCTCACCTGCTCACAGACTCTGCAAGACAAGAGCACATCGGGAAAGAGCGGTCAGAGAGATGCAGAGCAAGTTTTTTAAAGGTCTTTTTTTTTTTTTTAAGGTTTTTGAAACTGCTTTTGGACACCTGAGCCTATAGCTTAACACGTGTCAGAAAATACCCTTAGTACTTCAGATAAAATATAATGTTGTTGTACATTACGTCAGCAGAGGGCGCTAAATCCACTCCAACTGCTACAGTGAAAAGGAGAAACCTTGACCTTGACTTTCAATGAATGATGTGACGTTCATGATTGAATTGGCTCTATTGAAGAATTCTTTGTAGTGAATGATTCGAACCAAATTTCAATTGATAAGAGACAGATATTTTTAAATGGAAAACTTGTAAACAGATTTACCCAGAACCAAGTCAAGAAACAGCACAACAGCAGAGCAGCCTTTTTTGTACGAAATGTAATTTTGCAGAGCAGCATTGTATTTTAATTAAATAAAATATTGTTTTTATACACACTTTTCAAACTCGAAGTAAGTTTGGCCAATCTAAAGGCGTGACACATGATTAGGTCTCAGATAATACGTTTCCCTGCTGGTGCTATAAAAAGAGCCAGTCTATTTGAACGACTCTTTGAAATGAACACTTTCCCAAATTTGGCTCATATCAAAGAGTCATAAATCTCATCTCTGCCTAAAATCAACAATAGCAGTTATCAAACATCTGCACATCTATAGAGGAGAGTTTGGGATCAGAACAAGTTTGGCGAAGGTGTAAAACTAAGAGAATTTCCGTGAAGTCTACATGTGACATTTACCAGAGGCTGCTTTAGCATAACTATATTTGTGTATTTTCTAAACACATACATTACTTTAAGTTACACTAGAAAATATTCCAAAACTGCAAAAAAATCCCAAATTATAACAGAATAGGACCTGAAGCATATGTCGAAGCCACAATATTTATAGTTTTGTGCCTCTCAGCACAAAATAACACACAGAGCCTTCAGAAAGCTCATGTGAGGTTGCTCTAGTTCAAGTTTTTGGAGGGAATTAGAGGAGCGTAACCGGCGCTGAAAGGATATGGTATTAAGAAACCACGGCGCAGCACTGAGATGAAGGCGTAATAATCCAAAAGTGCAGTTTTCCAGCCGCACACATTCATTTAACTCTTCTCATCTCTCTCAGCTGAAATAAATCCTCTTACGCAGCTCTCTTCTGTCTGAGGTGCAGTTTCGGGGATTGGGGGGACTTGACTGGCTTGTTCATGGTTCAGAGGTGAGGCCCCAAATACCAAAGGACGGGAAGGTTCGGCACAAAAGTCTCGCTAAAGAGAGGATGCCAACAAAATGGCATTCCCTTATTTCAGCAAAGTTCTCTGTTCCAACTGCCCTGTCTGAAGGCTTTTGGACACACATTAGGAGAGGGGACATGTTGCCTATGTGGGTTAGCCATGTGCTCCAGGCTGTCCATCCAAACCAGCCCGACCAGCAGGTGTCCCGGCACGGCCCGATGGAGCGGCAACTCAGGCAGACCCATATTAACTCGGGCACTGGAGCTGAACCCAAACACTGCTGTCCCGCGGGGGTGACTTTAGGCCAAGCAAAATTTGACACCCACATCGACACAATTTCTGCACTTTACGTGAAGTTTACAACATGCAATAAGGGTCCGTGTACCTTTCGTTCAATCAACTTTCAATTTGAAAACAAGAATGAAATTATCCAGAAATGTGTGCTATCAGCATTTTTCATTTCATAAAATGAAACGAAATCACTCAAATTGTCACGTATTTTCATATTTCAATATGATACAAAAACGGAAAAATGAAAATTGAAATCACAGCCTCAGAGCGTCATTATTTTGTTTTATCGATTTGCTTATAGCCGGAAGTTCGGCTGTACGGTTCACATTAAGGTCCGACCTGAAACACAAATTTAGATAAAAACTAACGCGGAGATCGTATACATTGTTCAATTTTCTGTTCTTTGTCCTGGGGTATTAGCACTCCTTTATAATAATTCCTCAGAGATGGGATTGGTTATGCACGGAGCTAACTATAGCGCTATGCTAGGTGGCCAACGCGCCCGTAGCAGGCCGCAGATGGCACTACCTGGAGTGCGCAACTCGTGCGCTTCTCCGAGGTCCTTTCTCCTCCTCTAAACAATGCACGAGTCTTCTGTCCACCTAGATGCATACATTATATTGATAAATAAATCAATGTTGAAAGTCCTAATCTTGAACAAAAACTCGAACATCAAAGTGGAGGAGAGATACGCTCAAGGGACAGCACGACCTACGCGCCCCAGGTTGTGCCACCTTCCCAGCCTGCGAACGGCGCACTGGCCACTTGGCACAGTATGTTTAGCTCCGTGCGTAATTGTAGCTAAAGCGTTCGGTCCAATCCATCTCACAGAATGTCAGATTCTACACAAATGTAGAGTCCGCATCTAGGTGGACAGAAGACTCGTGCATTGTTTAGAGGAGGAGAAAGGAGCTCGGGGAAGCGCACGAGTTGCGCACTCCAGGTAGTGCCATCTGCGGCCTGCTACGGGCGCGTTGGCCACCTAGCATAGCGCTGTAGTTAGCTCTGTGCATAACCAATCCCATCTCTGAGGAATTATTATAAAGGAGTGCTAATAGGTCCGTGTACCTTTCGTTCAATCAATTTTCAATTTGAAAACGATAATGAAATTACACAGAAATGTGTGCTATCAGCATTTTTCATTTCATAAAATGAAACGAAATCACTCAAATTGGCACGTATTTTCATATTTCAATAACGAAAAAATGAAAATTGAAATCACTGCCTCAGAGCGTCATTATTTCGTTTTATCGATTTGCGTATAGCCGGAAGTTCGGCTGTACGGTTCACATTAAGGTCCGACCTGAAACACAAATTTAGATAAAACTAACACGGAGATTGTATACATTGTTCAATTTTCAGTTCTTTGTCCTGGGGAATTAGCACTCCTTTATAATAATTCCTCAGAGATGGGATTGGTTATGCACGGAGCTAACTACAGCGCTATGCTAGGTGGCCAACGCCAGCGGTTTATTTATCAATATAATGCATACATCTTGCGCATGGCTTGGCTTGTACTTTTCAATTTGATGAAGCAAAAATTCTGATCCGTTCTGCACAAGACAGAACAAATATTCAGTATCATAAGTCATCGATGACTCCATAATGTTTCACTAATAATAATACAATTTAACCATTTTTTTTAATTTTATTTTTACAATAAACCGCTGTTTACTAAAGCCCTCCTTGGGGCTATAGAACTGGTCAGTTGGGGAGATGTTCCAGGTGAGTGCGCAAATGTTGAGAGTCCTAATCTTGAACAAAAACTCGAACATCAAAGTGGAGGAGAGATACGCTCAAGGGACAGCACGACCTACGCGCCCCAGGTTGTGCCACCTTCCCAGCCTGCGAACGGCGCACTGGCCACTTGGCACAGTATGTTTAGCTCCGTGCGTAATTGTAGCTAAAGCGTTCGGTCCAATCCATCTCGCAGAATGTCAGAGTCTACAAAAATGTAGAGAGTCCTCATCTAGGTGGACACAAGACTCGTGCATTGTTTCGAAGAGGAGAAAGGAGCTCGGGGAAGCGCACGAGTTACGCACTCCAGGTAGTGCCATCTGCGGCCTGCTACGGGCGCGTTGGCCACCTAGCATCTGTAGTTAGCTCCGTGCATAACCAATCCCAGGAATTATTATAAAGGAGTGCTAATACCCCAGGACAAAGAACTGAAAATTGAACAATGTATACAATCTCCGCGTTAGTTTTTATCTAAATGTGTGTTTCAGGTCGGACCTTAATGTGAACCGTACAGCCGAACTTCCGGCTATACGCAAATCGAGAAAACGAAATAATGACGCTCTGAGGCTGTGATTTCAATTTACATTTTTTCGTTTTTGTATAATATTGAAATATGAAAATACGTGCCAATTTGAGTGATTTCGTTTCATTTTATGAAATGAAAAATGCTGATAGCACACATTTCTGTGTAATTTTATTGTCGTTTTCAAATTGAAAATTGATTGAACGAAAGGTACACGGACCCTAATACCCCAGGACAAAGAACTGAAAATTGAACAATGTATACAATCTCCGCGTTAGTTTTTATCTAAATTTGTGTTTCAGGTCGGACCTTAATGTGAACCGTACAGCCGAACTTCCGGCTATAAGCAAATCGATAAAACGAAATAATGACGCTCTGAGGCTGAGATTTCAATTTTCATTTTTCCGTTTTTGTATCATATTGAAATATGAAAATATGTGACAATTTGAGTGATTTCGTTTCATTTTATGAAATGAAAAATGCTTATAGCACACATTTCTGAGTAATTTCATTGTTGTTTTCAAATTGAAAATTGATTGAACGAAAGGTACACGGACCAATAAGGCCTTTTGTCCGATTTGCTCCAGCAATTCCAGGCATAAACGCATGATAACGTTATAGGTTTATATGGCAAGCAAAGAGTGGACTGACTCAAAAGTTGTGCTAAATCCTCTACTCTACTAGCTATGGATGTAGGGCTGCTCGATTATAGAAAAAATAATCATCACGATTATTTTAGTATTAATTGAAATCACGATTATTTAAACAATAACACATCTTTAAAAAAAACGATGCTAAATATTTTCTTTGGACAGTTAAAAAAGTCGGAATTATATTAAATATGCTACCGTTTCTAAACTAATCCTCAGAGACATCCCTGGCTCACCTGCCCCCTGCTGGCCAGCCCTCACACCTGCCCAAGCAAACCCAATGAGCAAACCAAGCTGCGCGGCCTGATGACATCATCACACAGCGCTGTTGTTTATGTCAGACCAAAGCATTTGCCAGTAGCACGTGAATGCGAAGGGAACAGAAACAATGATCACAGTGGCATGAAATAATACGAGTTTGCTTTGAGCTGCGTTTGTGAGACCTGCTCTTCTGAAGAGTTCTAGACGTTTCTGCAACAACCAGCCCTGGGCAAAGGATATAATATAGAGGCTACTAAACTCCGGTGCTCCTTTCAGCAAAAGGTGAGCACTTATCAGTAGCGTTATCTCAAGAGCTATGTATAAAAAATATTATTATTTCCGCGACAAATACAACAGTTCATCCTTAATAACTGTTTTTCTCGATTATGCCATTTTTGTAATCGTCTAGTGTAATAATCGAAATCGTAATTGAATTTCGATTCATTGCACAGCCCTATATGGATGTCATTTGGACTATACATGATATGAGTAAAATTTAGGCATTTGATACTATTATTGAGACTTTGTCTTAAATCATTTCAACACGGTACGTTTCATTAAATTCAAACAAAAAGTTAATGTAAGTATTTGTTTTTTTCATCTATTTGTGTCAAAATTACTAAATCGGGGCCAAAGCTTAAATGATGCTAAATTAGAAAACTTAACTTAATCATATGGAAGTTAAGATAATCATAAATTGGCATTGTGTTGCACAGCCCATAAGTACTTGAAATACTTCTAAATTAATCTGGACTCTTGAATATTGAACTTGACATTTATGAATGTGTTGCTTTAAAAATCCAGCTTTGTCATGTCCTTTCTCTTCTCGGTTGCCTCAAATTTCAGATAGGAGGACACAAGGATCATTTGCCTGTTTTGGTTGTCCGCGTCAATACTAAAAGTGTAAAACATAACATTTGAATTGGGCATAAGTGAAATCCCTAGTCCTTCTACGGCAGTTTGCAGCTACAATGGCGCTGACTCTGAAGCAGGATCTCTTTGCTTTATGTCTTCAGTCGGACAAGAATGGGCGGGTTTCTTTTTCGAGTTTGCTTTGAAACATGCGTCGCCCATTGATTATCTTGACCATATATGGGCACGGCTGGGCTGGAGGATGTCAGGAATCCTCGTCTGTGCGCAGAATTCCCCACAATCGCGCCGCCATAAGCACTTGGAGCACTATGTGGGGCTGAAGCGAGCTGTGACCGACGACTAAGCGTGCACGACCAAAGCAGCAGACGCAGACACAGAAATGTTCATTGACTTTTCTCTCATTACGTCATATAATTGCTTTACATAATTTGTGTATTGCACAGCGTTCCTTCAGCTTTTCATGCTTACTGTGGCAATTACTGTGTTTTTCTTTTCATTCAAAACAAGTACCGTATTTTCAATGGGCAGATCTATCGGCGAGCCCTACACATTTGTCTCAATAAGAACAACAATAGTTGACAACAAGTCTAATTTTGGAACCCTATTTTTCCATGATCTTCATACAGTATGGTGAATTAAGATACAATGGTTTATGTTAGCCATTTATATTTAACATGGGCAAAATTGCATATCGTGATTGAGACTTTAAAACATTATTTTGTGTACCATAGCAGCCATATTATACATTTTACAATATAAACAATGTTAAGTTATACTTTATTGATTCCTGTATGGAAATGTGTTGTCTGCATTTGACCCATCCTCAATGCCGCTGGGATAACCTGTAGGTTGCCGTGGGCAGCCGGCGTAGGCCCATTTCCAGAAGTGGAGCCAGGCTAATGGTCAGAAACAGCTGGCTGGACTGAGGATTAATCAATTGTACATGTTTTTAGTGGTAAGGGAAACCGGAGTACTCGAAGGCTAGTAGGCATGGGGAGAACATGCACACATAAAGGCCTCGCCTGGGGATTGAACCATAGACTGTATATTGATAGACAGTTTATGCTCATTCACCATTTACTAGCTACGAGCCTACCACAGTGCTCCAGGCAGGACCGTCGCAGGGGGGTGCGAGGCCATGTGCGAACTTGAAATGCGAGGCCCTGCTCTGACACTTGTCATTCATTACCAGAGACTTTTTTCCCCCCAGACCAGAGCCCTATTCGCGCGGGATTAGAAATACCTGGGGACGTCGGTAAAACTGAAATTACCCTAGGACATCAGGTATTTTTTATGTGCATTCGCACGGGATCAGCAATGTCAGTAATTCAAATTTTTTTGCGGAAATGATGGATGAAGCCTTGTATTCATCCGTGATGCGAGCGCTAACTCTCAGGTTTGTTTATGAGCTTTGCGTTAGCAAGAAAAGCCATTTCTTACCAGGGCCTGTCAATCAAAGTCTCAGGCTTAAACTTTTTATTTTCACAGAACAAAAATCAGCGTGGCTAAAAATATGATCCCTTGCCAACGTTGTCAATGAGTCACAGCAATTTTTAGAAAAAATAAACTCTTTGGAGCCAAGATTTTAAGCAGTGTTAGGGATGTGTAAAGACTCCATTGGAATCCGTTTTACAAAGTGACTTTTGGTGTCACCGCTGGCCACCAGGTGGGGGTATTGCAGGAATGTCAGTTCCCCGCCATGAGGACCAAAGAAAAGCGCATTCCTCGCCCAGTGGATTGAACTATGCATCACTAACCGCTGCGCCACCATACCGCCCAATGTCTATGTATAGAAAACACAGAGAGGAGTGAGACGCTGAGCTGGTCAGGATTTCAAACGTGCTGCGGTGTAGAGGGAATGACAATGTTTCACTTTCAGGTGATGTCATGCTACTAAATTGCTTGTGCTGTTATAGACACACGTTGAGCACAGAATGTTCAGGTGATAGATTATGGGCGGACAGTTTAGTGTTCCCGCTATGATGCATAAATCCAGGAAATACATATAAGAGCACCTCTGCGGTAGAAGAAGAAAGGACCATATTGAACAGGATTGCTCAAAACGGCAAAATATTACTCCAGGTATGTTTTGAGGGGGAACAATATCACAGACAACAGAAGCTTTAACTACAACCAATTAGTCACTCCTTTGCCCAACACATTCAAAAACCAAGGTTGGTGAAGTGTCTTGCCCTAGGACACAACGGCAGTATCAATCTGTCAAGGCTGAAATTTGAACCGCTGACCTTTGGATCAGGGATGAATGCTCTGACACTTGTCGTCTCCAGACCCCATCGGACCTACTGTATGATGCTATTTTTACAATTTGCATGTGTTGGAAACTCAGAAATACTGACTATTGCATAACTACACACAAACTCAAAGCCTTCTCTGTTTTTCCTGGCCGATGTGAGCGCGAGGAACAGTCACAGCACCTCGGGACCTCACCGCAGCCCTTATTGGTGCAACCCCAGCTAACACACATGTAAGGTGACATTTAGCTTTCTTATGTGATTTGTATCTGGGGGCACGAGCCGAGCCGTTCGGGGGGAGAAACTGACTTTGTGCATTAAGTTCGGGCGGTGAGTCAGGCTCCAAAACACGACGGAGAGACAGCGTGCATCTATTCTCGAAATATCAACAGCTAACAGTAAATTGGTCATAATAAAGTCGCACAACTGTCGGGGTAGGAACTGTGACAGATTTTTATGCAACAGAAAAATGTCATTGCACACTTTGGGAACGCCATCAACAACCAGGATAGTTCAACGAGAGGTCACTAAGATACTACGTGCTATTTAAGTCATATGTTTTGCATTTTTGTTGATATTGCTCCAGTTGCAATCAACAAGACGGAAATCTGCTTTCAGTTATGTGTAATTGCATTCATGTGGAACATTTTACCTTTGTCCTTCCAATGGTAACATGATTGGTCAGTAACTTGGCGTACACTGCCTATTGCCGCAAACTGTTCATATTGAAGCCATGGTATGGTCAAAGTACCAGAAGGAGGAAATGGGTACTTGATTGCTAATGGGTGTCACAAAGTGCTGTATACTTTAAAGGTCAGATCTAACTAATAATGAAGTATATTGTGGTTGTTACTATTACACTATTGCAGTTGTTATTGCCATTGTTATTGCTATTGCTGTTGTGTTGTTATCATCACTATTTAAACTTTAAATGTAACAGTCTAGGATTAATACCTAACAATCTGTGGATTATTCTTAGAATCCAACTCAATCGATTCAGACAACAGTACTGCTATTGATGCTGATGGTAATATAAAGGAAATAAACTCTTAGAAGTAAAACATGCACATATCTATGTACTCCGCATTCAACATAACCCATAGTATAGGGCAGACATGTGGGGGCCGGCAGCTCGAGGAAACTCTCTTCTGGCAGCAGACTCCTAAAAATTGTCTCTTTTAATACATAGTATAGGACACTTAACAAATGATGGTCCGGTTGCTCGGGGGCTGCTCCCTCTGGCAGCTGGTCCAGTCACAGAAAAGAAGAAAAAGAAAGAAAAGCCCCGAATCCCTTTTAACACATATCAGTAAGACCATTCTTGTTATCATGAACATCAATCAGTCTGCGATTACTGTACCTTTCATGAATAAATGTGGAGTATTTTATGTACCATTCAAACACTTTGATACAGAGTAATGTTATATGGGTTGTAATGGTGATGGTGAATAACGGTAATGCCAACATGGTAATGAATTCTGTATGGGAGACAGAAATAATACACTGGTTGTAGCGTGTGAGATACTGTGAATGTTGAGCGTGTGAGATACTGTGAATGTTGACCTGGTATAATGCAGTGTCGCATTTGTTAATATGTAACCAACTCGGTTGATAGTTGTTTTGTAAAATGGTAAGAAATATGCACTGTTGTCAGTTATTGTTATAGTTATTGTTATTGAAGTTTATGAACAGGGGTGGGAGTCAATAAGCTTGTCTTCTTCCCACTCCTTTTCGAGCTGTAATGTAAATTATTTTTCTTTTTCTTTTATTATGTATATATATATTTCTGTTTTTTCTTTTCTTCTTTAGCTCGAAATAAATATTCAAATCAAATCAAGCCATAGTATGTAGGAGTATTTGAATATTCATTTAATTTATTAAAGAGGGGGTATTATGCTTTTTTCAATCACATAGCACCAGTCTATAGCATACTACAATGATGACGTAACCTTCTGTTGGTCTGTATATGCAGTAAATTAAAATAACTGCCTTGAATAAAATTGCTCTCTCAAAATGGCTGTACTGAACGTCTTGAAATAGGCCTCTGTCTCTTTAAGAAGCTTTCCGACACGCCCCCTTCAGCACACTGCTGTGGCATCTAAACAACACTACTGTGCGGGGAGGGGGCTCTGCTGAGCTGAGGAGCAGTGGTTGGTGGCTTAGCTGGTGACAAAAGGTCCAGAGGCGTCTCCAGGAGGTGGGGGCGTTCCTAGGAGGACTGAGGCATAGCTACACCTAAAATGGCTGCCGTCTAAGTTTTTACTGATTACTCAAAAATATGTGAACGAGCCAAGGCAACACTCCAGGCATGTGTTTAATGAGGGAATGACATAATAACATGATATAAAGCTTGAAAAAGTCGATTTTACATAATACCCCCCCTTTAACATATTTAAATGCGACAATGCATACAGTATCAATGAACTGTAAATATGCCTTGATTTAGCTCAAATCTAATTTCATAACACATTCCTATGGGGTAAAAACGTAAAGCCAAACACAGAACATGAGTACCATAAAACATGTACCGCATGGCATACAGTACAAAACAGGCAGATAACCACAAAGCAAAACGCAGATCTTTACAGGCCCATTATTCCTATACCCGAGTGGGACATCACCAGCCTGTTTCCATGGAGATGCTGCTTTTCTCTAACTACATGTAGCCACATATTTTAGTATACAGTTGGTCCTCTTCAAATTGCTTCATTTTGACCACCTATTGCAATTCTGTTTATGCACCAGCGTTTTACAGCAGTTTAGTTATAAATATCTGAAATGTTCGAAGATTGTGCAACACAGACAACTTCAAGAACTTGCCCCGATGTTGTCACATAAACACCAGTGACATAAAGAACGGTAATGCATAACTGCTTCTATTTATGCTGCTTTCTGTATGTAAAGTGCTCAGGTTATTACAGTTTATTAGGAGATTGTACTTATTCGCAACACCCCAAACCACAACTGGCCCGATGTTATGTCGAAATGTGCACCCTTGTTGAGATTTTACCATTTGTAAAGGAAAAACGTATGTCCTAGCTGTTAATGTATGTTCATGAAGCCATTGCATTTAGTCCAAGTATTTTATCTGCACTCTTGCCTTTTACTGTAATGAAGTTTTATGTTGATGTTTTATTGATTTTTTTTCTGCTTTCTTGTAATTTTATGCAACTGGGAAGCACTCTGAATTGCCTTGTGTATCAACTGGCTCTACAAATAAGCTTGCCTTGCCAAGTATCAAAATAGCTTTATGATATTAATAGAAATAGGCTCTTTATGCCGCATACATTTACATCTAGAGCATGCATTTCTCTTTTATAAATAATCAAACATTTTCAAGTTTTAACATTAGTAAAATAGAACAATGGCTGAAATAAGAAACAGTGTGTGGGTTTTGAAAGAAAAGGTAGCACTTCGCTCTCGCATGTCTCGAAGTAGTAGGTGTTTTGGACGAGAGGGTGCAAATCTGGATGGGGTGCGCATTTCGACAGAACACAGGCCCACCTTGGTTTAAAAACCCAATGTAGCCCTTACATCATAAAGTTTGCCCATAGACTAAGACCACAAGCGATCCACCCTCTCATTACATAGAGCGCTGGATCATAAACTGGACCCGCACAAGGTCGATCAGATCAACTCTCAAGGGTAAAGTCTCCATCACATCTCCATGCGCCGGTGCACTCACTCAAATGGACAGTTGCAGTTACGCGCCTGCAGACCTTTACATATCTATATCCCACAGACAACACGTGTAATGGACATGTGGGTTTAAAGACACAGACTCCGAGGGGCGGACCGAAATGTGTTCATTCAGTGAGACGAATCACTGGGTGGGCACAGACAGGGCGTTCCCGGGGCAGGAAGGGGGACACCGGAGCAGAGAGAGGGACCTCACAGTTCAGCACCCCGCACATATCAGCCGGCAGCGCGAGTGGATGTTGCATAAGAGAGATGTGCTGTTTTAACGCTGCTGGCATGTACCGTGACAGACGACTTATGAACTGCCACTTGAAATCGGAGACACGCCAAACACCTACAAGAAAAGACGGTGGTTGTTCGTTTTTTTTTTTTTTTTTTGCACCCCACTTATAAATTTGCATCTTTTACAATGACAAATGTTGTAGGCATATAGAGTCTGTTAGTATGGAAATTTTCTCGCTGCCTGTGCCAAGAAATCTGTACAAGGGGCAAGTTTATATACACATGAATTAAGAAAAAACAGCAACGACAATCTGATTTCAAGTAATTTAGGATTTTTTCAATGCATTTTTGAGAGTGATTCAATCTTTTTCATAATTTAAATGTAGTAACTTGCCTCATGGACAGATTTCTTGAAAACAGTTACTCAAATTAGGGGCACATTTACTTATTTCAAGACAAATGTACTTACAGGGGGAGTACACCCTTTGGAATTTCTTACATTTCTGCCTAAATTGGTCATAAAATGTGGTCTGATCTTTATTAAAATCACAAGAATGAGGAAACGGTGTCTGCTTAAACTAATACCACCCAAACAATTACATGTTATATTTTTAATGTTGCCAATAAAAATATGATAACAGTGTTTGGGTGGTATTAGTTTAAGACACTGTTTCCTCATTCTTGTGATTTTAATAAAGATCAGACCACATTTTATGACCAATTTAGGCAGAAATGTAAGAAATTCCAAAGGGTGTGGTTACTTTTTCCTCCCACTGTATTTTGCAGTATGGGTTTTAAAGCAGAACTACGTAACTCATGCCCCTAGAGGCCATAAGCGCCCCTGCAGGTGTCATAGCATGTTGCGTTTTTTACTCATTAATTGTCCGTGAGAGTAAATACTACGCTGACAGAAAAGACAAAGGGACAGAAGGATATTGTACATCCAATTACACAATAGAGATAATTTTTATCACTCAAACCTGGCTGTAAATACTGTTTAAGTGGTGCTAGCCCGCAGTTAGCTTTGCCCGTTAGCTTCTTTTTCGTGATTCTATTAGTGTGTATTGGTGACTCCGACCCCTGGATTTTAAAAACAAGTATTTGGGACCTTCAGGAGACTCTGCCCTGAGGAGTAGGGGCACAACAAGTTGGCACTATACTTCGACGCCTGACTGTGCAATGCCAGAAACTACATTTTTCAACTGAATTTGACTGGGAGCCCATACTGATGTGAATTTGAAATATACACCCTGTCAAAATCGAGCCTTTTAAAAACAGAGATATCTTGCTTATGTAAAGGCTACATGCTTTAGCAACATCGATAACGTTTTTAAAAACAAAACTGAATATTCAATTGCTCCAGTGCTTTGTCGTTACGCAGTGTTTTGAGATTAAAGTCCAACCTCTTCTCCAACAATTCAAACTGGAGCTTTTATGTTACCGCGCTAACTGTTATTCACACAATAATATCAAACTGGCTTTTACCGTGTTATTAAGCTCCTACTTCCTTTACCTATATCCAGCTTGTTGCAAAAAGATCATTGATTGAAGTCTCTTAAAATGAACGGCACAACTCGGTACAGATGACAGCTTGAGAACCACTGTCTTCGTTCAAATGATGAATGTGATTATACTTTATTGCGAATACTCGGCGAGGTTAGTGCTATACGTCGGATCCCGAAGTGGCACTGTATCATTGCTTTGAACCATTTCCCTCGTCTCTGAAGCAGTGACTCACAGACACTTCCTGACATATAGTGAGAGTCACTGAACACATCATTCATTTTTGTTGTCAATGAGCTCTTCGGGAGCGACTTTAAAGTGACGGTAAAAGGCACCAAAGCGATGGAATAAAAGAAACGGTCAGCGTTTTCCTCGTGACGAGTTTGGCATCTGAACCTGCTGATCACTGCTGGACCTATGCCCCGATCTGACTTGACACTTTTAGCTAATTTCCCCAATGTTTGATGGAGCTTCCATGGTTTACATAATGACATTAATGTGATTAGTCTAATGTGCACTGATTGAAATTGATACGGCAAGACAACGCAATATTTAAGGAAAGCTCATTACAGTTCACCCACACAGCGACTACAGGATTGTCCCTATTGTGTATATTGTGTATCCCTACTTAATTAACAAATGTTAATGTTTTTGCAAAGGCCTCCAATCCACAAAACATGGAGTATCTTGCCAGAGGAAACCCACTCATAGAAAGAAATCGCAAAACCCCACACAAAGTAACCCCCGCTGTAACCGAGCACGTTTTCTGCAGTTCGGCTTTACCCAAATCCAAAAGCTTCTTGACTATAGCCTATAGGCCAGTGTTTGAAAGCTAAGACCATCACAAGATGAGTCGTCGTCAATTTTTTTCCATCATATTTTTTGTGCTTTTTTGCCACTTTTTGTGGCATTTTTGTCGCTTTTCCATCACTTTTTGTCGCCTGTTTCCTTGCGTTTTTGTCGCTTTTCTGATGCTTTTGTTGCGCCGTTTTCATCCTCATTTACGTCTCGTTTTTGTCGCTATTTTGATGTCACAGTTTCATCACTTGTTCATCACTTTTTGTCGCCTATTTTGTTGCTATTTTGTTGCGTTTTCATCACTTTTTTGATGTGTTTTTTTCAAGAATTTTTTTTTCTCAAAATGTGCTTGATGAAGGTGGATTGTGGAATGAAATATGTTTTATCCTCCTTTAGTATATTGTAAACTCAGATAGTTGTGGAAGTCATATGATGCACCTCATTTTAATCAATTTGCATCAATTTCATGAACTTGGAGACGGGTTTTCTAGCCTTTGTGTAAAAGTGACCCTGCAAGTTGTGAAAAGATCTTAGAAATCCGACCCTGTGAAGAATCGGGATGCTACAAATGCTACAGGAAAGTTGGGAATGAGTTTAAACCACAACCAATGATGTAATTCACTGACTAAATCTGTTGTAACAATGAAAGAATGTCAAGCTTTTTCAGAGCAGAGAGGAAGAGGCCAAAAAATAAAGGCAAATTAATAAGACAGGACCCCCATAAAATGTTCACACAGAATCTGTCACAATCTGCCGGCGGCGCTGCAGACTGTGCAAAAGACGGTTTTATCCAACTAAACTCACTAAAGCAGAGCATTAAAATCAGGGCCGTGTTTGGAAAGACTTGAGACTTAAATTCACTTTAAATGGACTGTATGGAATCAAATGACACTTATCAAAGCATTGAGATGTACTATGGTGCATCGACTGACAAATACTGACATTTATATGAATTCACACAATGGTTAAATATTAGTTTTTCATCCGTTTTTTGTCAGTTTTTCATCAGTTTTTTGTCAGTTTTTCATCACTTTTTTGTCAAAGTTTTTAACTTTTTCCTCAATTTTCTGTCACTTTTTCGTTCCATTTTTGTCACTTTTTTGTCACTTTTTCGTCCATTTTTCGTCACTTTTTCATCTAATTTTTGTCACTATTTTGACACTTTTTTTTTTTTTAAGAAGCTTTTAGATTTGAGTAAAGCCAAACTGGAGAAAATCAGTTCAGCCGGGAGTTAAGAGGTTAAAGCTTTGACACTAATTTAAACCTGATTGGGGAAAAGTGCTAGGATTTCAGAAGTATGAAAGCGTTCTTAACCATATAGGATCTGGCAACCCAAAATGTCTGCTTTCTAGGATCATCACTTTGTAACAGTGAATTAATGTGTAAAACCTGCATTTGTTTCCCCCGTAAAAACAATATTCATGGAGATAAAGATTCCTATGAAATATTTACAAAGATAATCCTTTATATTCTTCAAATTACCCCAAATCCAAATTAAGAATCACCTTGAGTTGTTTTCAATCAACATTTTGCGGATATTTCTCCCTGAGCGCCTTTCCAAAAACCCCAGTCGTGATTAGACACACATGCCAGGAGCGACTTTGCATCAACACAAGGTTATCAGGCTCACTAATCCGTCCCATTTACAGTAATCTCAGCCGCATTGTTTGGTCTAAGTATTCCCATGCACGACATAAAAGGCCAGAATGCAAAAGTTTCCTACTTTCCTACATTCCTAATGGGTTTGGGGATTGCGAGTGCCGCCCGTTTCTTTTGGTCTCCTTTGATTGGAGAAACTGGCAAAGAAGCGATAATATAAAGCGGGCATTGCGTGGTTTCCATACGTGGGACCCCTGGGTGAGGAGGTGAGTAAATGGGCTATTCTTCTGTGCCAAAAATGCAGGGTTTGTTTAGTTTGTGGGAAACTTTGCCTCATTAGTGTTACTGTCTGAGGGGAAGGAACACAACGGTAAAGTACTTCCATATGGTACAGGCGGAAGCTCTGGGGCAAATCTGCATCTGTGGGAAAGGAGTGTGCCTATTTCAACTGTGCTGTGTGTCAATATCAGATGTTTTAAAGGGAGACACAGCAGGCAAAATGTTTCTTTTCTTTTTACATGTTCAGATTTTGGGTCAAACATGTAAACTTTCATCAGGAAACAATAAAATAGTCCAGTGTATCTCAACTTGTATGGCATTGGAGCCCACCAGCTCCAGAGAAAAAGTCCCTGATTTAGACATAAATAAAGATCAAACAACTACCAGTATTGACAAGGCCAAGTTTTCCTACGTTTTATACATATTGAAAGAAATCAGCTCAGGCAAAGGCTTGTAACCATAGTAACACACTGAAAACGTTTCTGTGATGCACTTTTGTGCCCTGAACCATCAGTTAAGAACCATTAATCGGCACAATAATTGTTTTTATCACTGAATAAACTTTAATTTATAGATTTTAAACATGAAACATTTTAATTTTATAGTGCGGCTTCTTAAAATGAATTTTTTTAACATCCAAACTTTAAAGCAGTACTAAGTAACCCTTGCCTCTAGAGGCCATAGGCGCAACTGCAGATGTCGTAGCATGTTGCGTTTTTTTTTACTTATTAATTGTCCGTGAGAGTAAATACTACGCTGACAGAAAAGGCGAATGGAAAGAGGGATAATGTACATCCAATTACACAATGGAAATATTTTTTTTCACTCAAACTTGGCTGTAAATACTGTTTAAAGTGGCGCTAGCCCACAGTTAGCTTTGCCCGTTAGCCTGTTAGCTTCTTCTTCGTGATTATATAAGTGTGTATTGGTTGCTCCGGTCTGGTGGCAGTCAAGTTGCAATTGGGGTTTTCTGGACAGAGACACCAGGGGGAGATGAAAAACCCCCCAATCATCCCATTAACACTTGTATTAACCCCAGAGGAACTACAAAAAGGATTTATTAAGTTAAACTTATACTTATACTTAGTACTGCTTTAATGTCTGTGTAGGCTCTCAGTTGTACAGGCGTTGTCCATCTTCAATGAAGGTTCTTGAGTCATCTTCTGTACTCTGTAGTTGAAGTGTTGAACGTTTCGCCTCTCATCCAAAAGGCTTCGTCAGCGCACTAAGGTCCAGCTCAGCCCGCAGCTCAGATAAAGACCACAGGGAGGAGTTCAGCTTGGCTTAGTCCCTCCCCCTCTATTAAGAGCTATTCTCACCTGAAGGTAAACATCTTTGTAATTTAAGACTTTGTAATTCACTTACAGGTGGCTAGGATATAGAATTACAAAGTCTTAAATTCGTTCGACACTTCAACTACAGAGTACAGAAGATGACTCAAGAACCTTTATTGAAGATCCAAACTTAAAGATGCATTATGGAACTTTTTGCATGAGAAAAAAAAAAGTTTTATTTGTGTGTATTTGACCTTTCAGTGGCCCAGACGCTGTATGAGCACGGCGCCTTTACTTTCCATAACGTTCCAGGATCAATTGTTTATAGTTTCTGTTAGGTTTTCAACTCTCACCAGAAAACCTACAAACAATTGATTCTGGACCATTGTAGAGACCACTGTGATGGAAAGGCCATGCTGACCACACAGCCATTGGGTCACCAAATGTCAGTTATGCATAAATATAAAAAAAATTCCCCCACATAAAAAGTAGCAAAATGCACCTTTAAAGTAGCACCTACAGGTACCTTCTTTTTTCACTCTTTTAAAAAGTTTTTTTTTTTTTTTTTTAAATGATTTGTTTATATCTAACTCCAAGCCTGATATAATGCCTGCTATTAGAGAGGACAGGTTTGTAGTGAAGGCAATTCAAGTGCTGAAATGATCTGATTGAGTCTAATGTGTCTGAACGCCGATCAAAACCCAGGTGGAGGGCAAACGTTTTGAGCTCTTGAACAGGAAACACAATGACTATGCAGGATTACTCAAACCTGTTTTCATTAGGAAACGACATACAAAAGTAAGGAAAAAAAGAGTCCAAATATCCAAGAGGATTTAAACATATTTTCCTCACGTAAAAGTCAAACGACTGTACTCACTCTCCCGTCTCCAGTGATGCGGCTCTTTGTGTCTGAACCTCGGGCCCCTCATGTCGCTTCCTCACAGTCCTTAACCTCGGCTGACTTCTTCCACGCACGGCGACATCCCACAACAAATTATGGACGAATAAATAAAGATATCTATCACTCTGGACTCCCGCCTCTCCTCCGCAGCCTCAGTGTCCGCTCAGTGGAGTGTGAAGTGTTTGAAAGGCACGGGGAAAAACAGCCGGAGAGAGGCGCAGCATCTTGGCTCTCTCCCTCTCAATGGTACTCACAATCAAATACCCCGATCCCCCCCTCCCTTCGAAGTGGGTCATATGGGGGGAGGGGAGTGTGGATGATTCGTAATACCCCACACAGGGGCATTAGGCAGACAGGGATGCTCCACCGGGGGAATTGGGTGGATTGGTTTTTGGGAGCAAGTGCAAAGAATGAAACTGCTAAGTCGTGAAATAAAGACACAGATTAGTGGATGTGAGCTTAAAAGAAAGGATATAAGAAACTAAAAGGTTGTTTCAGGGACGATTTTTATTCGTAATATGACAATGGATTTGGCTATTCAGCAGGACGGTTCCAGGTTGTCCTTCAATTTCAGGAGCAGTGGGCGATCACACGGTGCGGCGACCCTGCTCCTGATCTGGAGCTACAGTATACGTAACACAGAAAGGCCTCAAAGGATATCGAATTTGGGCCTTCTTCTTACAAAACAATGGTGTCTGAGCTGCCGGCACTCTCGCCCCCTAACATCAAGCAGGTCCGGGCTTCGATTCCCGGACTCGGTGAGTGTGTGCGTGTTAAGTCTGCGCGGTTTCCTCAGGGCACTTCTGCCGCTCCCGTCAGCCCAAAACACATACAACGGGACTGAAACCTCTTGCTACATAATCCTGGAAAAGATCTGGCACTGCTAACAACTTTGCTGCTCAGATACAGTCACAAAAAGCAGCTGTGAACAATACAGTAGGAATCATACAAAACCAAATACAGTATTGCCTATCAAGGAATCAATTTGTATTTTCAGCGTTGTTATTGTTGTTTTCAATTGACATTATAGTTTGTACTTAACGCTATGTGGAAAAAATTTAATCTTATCTAAGACGAAAATGACTTGAAAGTGCTTGAATTATCAGAAATTGTTCTTATATTGAGAAGGTTTGGACTAGTCTTGAAATAAGACTAGTCACTCTAGTCACTCTGCTTAAGGGACTCCATCGGCCCTGGGTCTCTATAGCCTGTCAGTCCATGGGAGTGGATCTCTCCTGTGGTTCTCCCCAAGGTTTCTCTTTTCTCCCACTGGGTTTTTGAGTTTTTCCTTGCCGTGCTGGAGAGTCTAAGGACAGGGAACACTCGCGCCGCTCGTCGCCACCTACTGCTGACGCTTATGTGGACATTATGTTTGCCTGGATACTTGATTCACCTGAACTTTACATCTTATTTACTGCCTTAATGTTCGGTGCAGCCCTATGAGGCAACTCCTGTTGTGATATTGGGCTATACAAAACCATTGATTGATTGATTGATTGATTGATTGATTGATTGATAAGATTGCCAATGGAACTAGACAGATGTTTCTTGTCTTTGACTTTTTGTCTCATTTGAAGTTTTTTCCGTCTTATTTTAAGTGTTTAAGTTAATTTCTCTTATTTTAAGCGAATGAATGCTTGTTCCATTGGCAATCTTATTTCAAGACGAGTCCAAAACCTACTCAAAATCAGCATTAAAAGTCTTATTTCAAGCACATTTCAAGCCATTTTTCTAAAATAAGATGGCATTTTTTCCCTAGTGATTCAACTCTAATTTCTGTCCACACAAAAGGCCATTATTGACTCCAGGTATGTTTGTCTAAATGAAGGAACATTGAACATTTGTGTAGTGTTTTATCACGGAGATTCTCAAACCGTAATTTGTACTTGGTTGTATTAGTGCAAGATATGAACATGTAAATACACTGCCTGACGAACCAAAAAGTCACCACCTGGGTTTAACTAACTGTTATGTTCTGGGGTTTCTGCAGTTGGTCAATTCTAGGTTCAGCAACACTACGTGACTGATGACCAGAACCAGGTTATTCCATCAGTAGATTTCTCCTTCCCTGATGGCGTGGGCCTATTCCAAGATGACAATGCCGGGATTCATCAGGCTCACATTGTGAAAGAGTGGTTCAGGGAACACGAGACATCTTTTTTGGCCACCACAGAGTCCAGTTCTTTTGCCCCATTGAGACTCTTTGGGATCTTCTGGCCAAGGCTTTGCGCAGTGGTCACACTCCTCCTATCATCACTACGATCAATGGAAAACACTGGATTTTCTTAAAGGGGGGTATTATGTAAAATCGACTTTTTCAAGCTTTATATCATGTTATTATGTCATTCCCTCATTAAACACATGCCTGGAGTGTTGCCTTGGCTCATTCACATATTTTTGAGTAATCAGTAAAAACTTAGACGGCAGCCATTTTAGGTGTAGCTATGCCTCAGTCCTCCTAGGAACGCCCCCACCTCCTGGAGACGCCTCTGGACCTTTTGTCACCAGCCAAGCCACCAACCACTGCTCCTCAGCTCAGCAGAGCCCCCTCCCCGCACAGTGTTGTTGTTTAAATGCCACAGCAGTGTGCTGAAGGGGGCGTGTCGGAAAGCTTCTTAAAGAGACAGAGGCCTATTTCAAGACGTTCAGTACAGCCATTTTGAGAGAGCAATTTTATTCAAGGCAGTTATTTTAATTTACTGCATATACAGACCAACAGAAGGTTACGTCATCATTGTAGTATGCTATAGACTGGTGCTATGTGATTGAAAAAAGCATAATACCCCCTCTTTAACATTGCTGAGGCTTATTAAAGCAATGTCACAGCGAATACGTGCTGTAATGAGAAGTCCAACAAACTAACAACATGCTGCACAGAGTTTGCTTCTTGTCTCATTGAAAAAGCCCCCAAAATGTCCTTGATTTGTCAGGAATTAAAGCTTCAACTAAATACAGTTTTTGCCACGCTGGACACTTATCCTCCTCTTCACTTTGAGCTCGGAGTGTCCCCCTCTCGCTCCATCACGTGTCCCCCTCTCATTCGCCTCTCAGACGAATAGATGCATCTATAAAAGATGCTCATTTGATTGGGGCCTTAATCGCTGCGCTGGCTTTCCCCAATACTTTCCTTATCACTCTTTGCTGAGACAACTCTTTTATATCATCATCGTACGCCTCAGAATCAGTACAAATCCACACTTCACTCAAATTCACGCCTTTTGAAAAACTTCGGCGAACTAGCGGCGTGTTTCAATCTCAAGTTAAACAAGGCTGAAAGCTCAAGGTATTCTTTACGATACGTCTCCTTTATCTACATTCATAATTCCGCTCTGATCTTCGATAAATCATCTGACAATCGATTTCTGACAACTTCCAAGTTCAGAGCGGCTTCTTGCGCTGTAAGCAAAGTCCATCCCGGTCACGGTAAATCAGTCTACTAACCTTTCACCAGAGATGTTTGACAGCGGAGTCCCTGTTTAGGCCAAACTTTACCGCGTGATAAATGTCCCAAAATGGCCGTCGTATTAAGTCTCAGGGTCATCTCTGCAGAGTCAGCTCACAGGCAGGGCGTGTTATTTACTGCTGGAGTTTCTCACTGTCGACCGATGAGCTACAGTCTGTGGGGTGGGGGGCTGGATTTCAATCAGTAGTTGTGCACGTTGATATAAGTTGATATAAGTTCCACAAGTTCTGATAATCCCAATTGTTTTGTTCCTCACGCAGATGTTTCCCTTCATGACAAACTGATTTGACTCTTCTCAAACAGACAAAATCTTTCCCACGACCACGGGATGTGTCTTTCCACATGGTTGTTTAATCTCCTAGCCCCCATCTGAACCGAGCACATTTTCTCTGTAGTTTGGCAATATAGCAATGAAAACGAGGATGGACAAAGATGGGACAAAGAAAGCCACAAAAGAGCGACAAAATCGTGCCAGATAAGCAACAATAATACAAGACAAAAGAGCGACAAAAAGTGACAAAAAAAAACTACGAAACATGACAACAAAACGACCAATGCGACAAAATAGCAGCGACAATGCAACAAAAAAGTTAGGATCATTTTTGTAGGTCTTAGCTTTCAAATGAGGCGTTACACTGTTGCTCTCCAGTCAAGAAGCTTTTAGATTTCGGTATAAAACGGAACTGCAGAAAATGCGCTCGGTTTATGCGGGGGGTAAAAGGTTTAGGCGGTGATTCTCAACTCGTGGATCGGGACCATAAAAGTGGGCCACGGAACCATTTCCCAGGGAATGTATTTTTTAAATATTTTCCATCATGAAGGAGGCCATAGCGCCTTTGCTCTGCCCAATCCTGTCAGACCTTGGAAGCTAAGCAGGGAAGGGCTTGGTCGGTACTTGGATGGGAGACCGTTTGGTAACACCAGGAAGCCTAGTGAATGTAGTGAGTGAGTGAGTGGTTGGTGGTGGTCGGAGGGGCCGATGGAGCAGACTGGTTGCCTCGCTTCCATCAGTCTACCCCAGGGCCACTGTGGCTATAGAACAGTAGCTTACCACCACCGAGTATGGAGTGAATGAATCATGACGACAGTGTAGTGCTTTGAGAAACTTGGTAATACAAGCTTCTAAAGCGCATTACAAGTGTAAGGCATGAAAATCTTAAATATAATCGTGTTAACTATGTTTTAGCAAAACATGTGTCTAATGTGTCATATGCACTTTAAAGGGATATTTCAGGATTTTTGACATAGGGCCTCATTTCCTAGTTATCTAGAGTGTTGTTGATTTCTGGAGATTTTTTATTATTTTTTATTCATGCAGTCCTTATATTTGAAGAGTTTAGTGGTGCTAGGCTAGTGCTAGGCTAGCGCATGTCTATGGTAACTAGTAGCCTGCATTAAAAACCTCTTCAAAATCATCGGCTAGTCCTCCAAACGTTGCCATATCTGATTTGTAGAAAGCTCCTTTGTGAATTCCACGTGTAGTAATGCCGGCCGCAGGTAAACAAACTACTGTAGATCCGGTAACTTAGCAGATCACTCCGCCGCTGCGTAGTGTACAACCAGGAAGCTGATGCTGCTCAAATATACGTTCTTTCAAATGCAAAATGGTTATATTTATACAATTAGTCAGTCAACACAGACATTTATATCTGTTTATAGTCTGGTGTTATAAGTGGTTTGCCTCAGGTGCACTGTGTTGGCTCAGACTGTTTTTAATGGAGGCTACTAGTTACCATAGACATGCACTAGCATAGCACTAGCCTAGCACCACTAAACTCTTCAAATATAAGGACTGCATGAATGAAAACAAAAAATATCTCCAGAAATCAACAACACTCTGGATAACTATAAATGAGGCCCTATGTCAAAAATCCTGAAATATCCCTTTAAGTTTGGGCTTTGGAGAGTATCGATACTTCTAAATAATATCACTAACATTGCGCATGAATTCTTAAATGCAGTTTTAGCTCCTGGCATTACGCCGCGTTATGGCCTGCATCGCTCTCGTAGATGGGTAGAGCCGATTTGAGCGGCTGAACTCCCATAATCCTCCAGCTTGTCTACATAAGCCCAGCTAATTTAACTCATTTAACCCATTGCCTGTGTAAACACCCGAGACGCCTGAGTGCAGCGCTCACTGTCCATTTGCAGCAAGGATTTCCAGTAATGTGGGCTAAGAATGATTGGCAAGTTGCAAATAATGACACTGCCTCTGCACGTGGGGAACATCACAGCCAGTGGATTTGCATACCAATAGGGCCAAACATGGTGACCACCACACATACAAGACATTAAAGACTTATTACAATATAAAAACATAATTCCTTCAACACCTTTCACTTATTTGCTTGGGTTCCTTCCTTAGACCACTTTTCATATAGTTACTGCAAGACTCGCTCTTACCACCCGCCTTAACCGAGTGCATTTTCTCCAATTCGGCTTTACCCAAATCTGCAAAAGACCTGCAAAACTGATCTAAACGGATCTTTTTCCTTGCGTTGTTGCTGTGTTGACGTAACTTTTTTCACTTTTTTTTCCATCTAATTTTTGTCACATTTTTGTTGCACTTTTATCTTTTTTAGTCACTTTTTTGTTGCTATTTGTGGCTTTTTGGTCACTTTTTGATCCTTTTTTTTAATTGCGTTTTCATCCTTGCTTTCTTCTCGTTTGTGTCACTATTTTGATGCTTTTTTTTCCATACACTTGTAGATTTGGGTAAAGCCGAACTGGAGAAAATGCACTCGGTCAAGGCGGGTGGTAAGAGGTGAAAGAGGGGGTATTATGCCGATTTGGTAAAAATCTCTAACACATCTATATTACTATTGTACAGTGATGTAATGTAATATTGATCTAAAATAAAATATCCAGTAGTTTCCCCGTCCTCTTGCTCTCCTTTGCTGTGCAGCTGTTTCAATAAAGAAAGAACAAGCGAGAGAAGACCGAGTCTGTGGGGCTCGTGTGGCTGTAGTAAACTATGGAAGTTTAGCAGGAGATCGAGAGGAGAGGAAAGCATTTGATATGTAGGACGTCAGGAGGAGCTTACTCAAAGATGTGCAAGTGGGTTGAAAAACAAATGGTAAAAGCTCTAAACAGCAAGTCTGGACAGCCAACGCTTATGGTTTTTACAACGATACTGCACTGAGTTCAGATGGGTGTGGGAATAAGGTGGAGTAACATGCACAGGGGCATGTCCAGACGTTTTTCAGTCAGGTGGCGCAGTGGTGGCTGTTTGTTATTCGGGAGGCATCATGTCTGGATATTTCATTATTATTATTTTTAAGATTTTAACAGCAAATTGAAAGGTAAACTTCAGCATAAAATACAAACAAAAGACTTTTGAAATATACAGAGAACAAGAAATGTGTTGCCACTAGGAGGCGCAGTAGGACCAATTATGTGTGTTTCCTCTATAATCAAGGAAGAGTGTTGCTGCTTGGAACGGTTGTCATTCTATTGCTCAAATTTACAAATTGAGAATTAGGGTAGGCAAGTTATGAATCTGTTGAGAGGGACCCTCCCAACGGGCTCAAAACCTTGTCTTTAATGCACCACTCAGCATAGGAACATCACCTACAAAATCAGCTGTTAGGGCAGCTGGGTGGGGGTTTGTTGAGGGGAGTTACTGCCTTCTTCAACTGGCTCGCTCTACACCCTGGCTTTTTAATGCACCTCATTATGCAGGGCTTACATCATACTTCTCATATAACTCAATTAAACAAATATAATATTAATGATAATTAAACCCAAATTAAATTATATTGAGGATGGTAATGACAACTGGGAAGTAGCAAGATCTCAGAATATAATATGTATTAATGCACCTTTATAACATAAAAGTAGCACATTCTTTTGTTCTTTATTTGCTGTTGTTTTTGTCTTATTCTTCTTCATCATTTATTGTTACTTTGCCCTATGTTCCTTTTGTTTATGATTTGCTACCTTGTAAATATTAAATGTAATGTTATTATTTTTATTTTGGGGTGGGCGCTTATAAGCCTTTGGCTTCAGCCCACTCCCTTTGAGCAGGTTAACTGCTCAAACAAATAAATAAACTAAACTAAACTAAGCATTCTGGTAAAGTCGTGAGCACTCATTTCCCCACATAAATTGTATTAAACAAAATCTTATCGAATTTATAATTGACCCCAAACACTGCCTTGAACCCCTCTGGACACACACCAGTACAAGGAACCCAACAACAGGACAAAAAATAAAAAATAAAACGTGGCGGTTTACGAAAGTCTGAAGAATGTTGAAACAGTGGTTAGAAAGTTACGCATCAAATTCACCCAATATCAGAGTTGCTGCTACGATTTGGTCGCTAGATTCATGCTTGGACTCTGACTTGCATTGACTGACATGTTCCTGTTGCTTCAAATGCAAAATAGTCCCATATTTAAGATTACTTGTGTCTCAATCCTGCGTCCTGTTTCAGATTAATCACATCGACTGCATAAAAACGCAATCTAATTAACAGTATCGCCACGAAATCCCCATTGACGCAGTGTGCATATTTCAAACATGAAGAGACTGTAAACATTGACGAGCATTTTGCCCTTACTTGGTTTTAATCCACTTATTGCATTATGCACAATAGAGCTGTGGAGTTTTGCGAATGCCCCTGATAGCACTGAGATTATGTAATGCAGAAGAACGACTGTAAAATACAAAACCGGCTGAGCTAAATGTTTGGATAACCTTTTCTCCACTTTAACAACTTCATATTGTGGAACCAGGTCCTCAGTTCGACCCCGTCTGCCTTAGCTCCCATACATATTTACAAAGAGATGCTGTTTTATGAGACACGAGGAGACAGGAGAGTCGTTGGCTGCTGTTCAGGAGATTGCACAGACAAGCTGGGGTCAGGCTTGCGGTCATACTTTTGCAATATTGTCTTTGATAATTCAGTTGTCTTGTTCGGACAACATAATTAACAGGAATGAAGTAACACATTTCCCCGAGTGACCAAAGACCTCCACTGTGGATACATGTTGCAAAAGTTTGAAGACTTGTTGACGCTCGTAAAACGCTACTCTGTTGATAGAGGTGAGCAGTTTTGGAAACAATAATTTCTTGGACAAACACTTCAATTAGATATTATTTAATTTTCCATAAAAAAAGAAATGAAGAATAAAATAAATCAAGATTCACCTTATTTTAATTGCACGTCTAGAGTATTAAAGATCCTGTCTAACATCCCAATTATTTGCCTGATGGTAAATGGTCTTAACTTATATAGCGCTTTTTACTTTCATCAGGCCCAAAGCGCTTTACAGCAAGGAACCACTCACCCATTCACACTTACATTTATACACCAATGAATGCAAACACGGAGGCAAGGTGGGTGAAGTGGCTTGCCCAAGGACACAACAACGGTGTAAATCTTCAGGAGCTGGGATTCGAACCCCCGACCTTCTGATCATGAGACGACTCGCTCTACCAACCACGCCACTGTCTAGGAATGAGTTTACAAGTTCACAACGTTCAGGGAGCATTGTTCCTTATATCTTCACTATTTATCGCCATGTTTATTGAAACATTGTCGCAGCAAATATTTTATTTGGGTGGTGTATATTCCTACTATAAAAGACACGTTTTTGGTGCACCCAATGGGCGAGGAACGTGCTTCTCTATGGTCCTCATAATGGGGAGCTGACATTGCTGTAATACCACACCCTGGTGGCCAGGGGCGACTCCAAGAGACACATGGGAGCATTGATTCTAATGGGACTTCAAACGTCTCAATAGCGGCTTAAAAGCCTGGCTCCAAAGAGTTTTTCTTTTTCTAAAAATCGCTATGACCCATGTGACAATGCAGGGGTAGGTGAAATATTTTTAACCACGCTGGTTTTTGTTCAAAAGCCCGAACATTGGAAGCATTTTCAGTGCATTGACTGGCTCCAGAGCCTGTCAATCAAGCTCTGGAGCTCTGTGGAGGCTCCGCCCGCCCCGCGAGCGCAGGGCTTCCCGCCTTATTGCCCTTTTCAGGAACAGGCTGCGTGGAGGAGACAGAGCGGCCATTAAGGTGCACACAGGACTCCTGAACCTTTACAATGAATGGGACTGAAGGGGACCAGCTCATCTTTATTATATTATATCTATGGGTGCACCTCATCTACAGTACATGGGGTGGCCAGTCAAATTCCAGGGGGGGCAAGTGCAAGCCCTGGCCCCCCTCTATCCCCGCCCCTGTTAGTTGTTCAACTCGACTGAGATCTGCTATGTTTCTGATAGCAGGCAACATTGAGACACATCTAACAAAGCAATAAAGGTTGGACTAAGCAAAAGTCCAGAGGAATAACTTTTCAATAATAAATAACAATTGCTCGGTCACTGTTGATAAATGTATTCACCTGAAACAAATACTTTTTTACACCAACTCCAATTTTTCTCTCTCCCCTGCGGCAGCGGTCTTTCTGTCTATTTTTCCTTTTCTGTGACTTGCATTTCTAGTTTCTGTGTTTCACATTGTTTTACATCTTTGCCGTGTTCTTGTGAGATTCAGCTGATTTTTTACTGCAGAGGGTCCTTACTGGCCAAGAAGGAAACCGCTACAGCTGATGATCTAAAGGTCTTTGAGTAGGATTTGAGACCTACAAATCTCTAGATTTCTTTTTCTGAAACACTGAAGAGACACTAAGAGCCCCCACACCTGCAGCTCTGTGGAGGCGTCACAGGAAACAAAACCCAGGTGACCCTCAAGTGAAGAATGTCCCCGAGCCAGGAGAGAAGGATGAGGACAAAGATGAAGATGAGAAGGAGTGAGCGGAGGAGCTGCGCAGGAGGAAGAGGAAGGAAGAGGTGGAGGAGCTGACCGGTGCAGGACACCACGCTCTGAAACAGGGACAAACCCAGGAGACAGTGCACTGTTTCAGAGGAGCACTGAAGGCAGTCAGTCAGGTTTCCTCTAGGTGCTCTGGTTTCCCTATACCTCGGCTCACGCAGCGGCTCAGGACTAACTCTAATCTGACACCATTTTATTTACAATTGTATAATGACAATTATACAATTGGGGCGACAGTGGCGCAGATGGTAGAGCGGGTCGTCTCATGATCGGAAGGTCGTGGGTTCGAATCCCGCCTCCTGACCGTGCACATTGTCGTTGTGTCCTTGGGCAAGGCACTTCACCCACATTGCCTCCAGTGTCTGCCTACACTGGTAGCCCCCTAGGAGAGACCAACAGGCCCGGTTTGAACCGTGAGGCCGTCCTTCCGTGGACCCACCACCTGCAGAAGGAGCCATGGGGGGCTGGTGCAATGTGATTTGGGCAGCTCCGGCGGCTGCCCCCACGACCCGGCAACGGACAAGTGGAAGAAAATGGATGGATGGATGGATGTATAATGACAAATAAAGCACTTACTTAAATCTCAATTGGACTGGTTTATCATCAGACTAACTACTTATAATTTGTTGCGTTGTGTCGACATAATCTGGTAACACTTCATAATAACTACACCTTATTTAGCCTTAACAAATGGTGCACTTAATTAATCATGAACAATTTATTAGTGACGTGTGACTAACACATAATAACTAGTTAACTACAACAGTTAATACTTAACTCATATTTCACTTATTAAGTGTTAGTCCCACTTAGCTAATGAGCTGTTCATAATGAATTAAGTGTTAACTCATTTATTAAGACTGAAATAGCTGTAGTTATTATAAAATTTTACCCATAATCTTAATCTCCGTATAGATAATTTATTGCTGCAAAACATTTCAGTGATGCAGTCAAAATCGGTGGCATTGTACTTCCGCAGTCACAAAGAATATAAAAGATAAAATTTCTCCCACAACTACACAAATAGACCTTTAGACTCCCCCGTCTGAACTCCTAGACTCCTGAGCCGCTGATTCTCATCTGTAATTAGCAGAAGGAGATGAGTGAAGAAGTGAGCAGCGCTTCGGCGAGTCTGCAGGCGGCACGTGTTCTTTTCTTCTTTTTTTTTGCACATACTGTAATATAACCACACACAGAAACACATGCAGGGGCTCGATCTCCTCAGGCCAGGGCTCACCTGCTCACAGACTCATTACAGAGGAGGAAGAGGAGGGCGAGATGAAGAGACCACAGCTGGGAAGGCTATTTTAAACCTTATACAGTAGCATGTTTGTTGGACTAATAGCAGCATCTGTGCTTGGTCAAATAGTGACATGGTGCTACATTGTTTGATATCTATGTCTAGCCCTGCGAGGTTAATCTTGTTGTGATATTGGGCAGCAAACATACACTGAAATTAGATTCAATGAATTTGTTTTGGCAGACTTTGAAGCCTCTCCTCTGATGTGACGTTCATGACCAAATCTTCGGACACATTTCTTCAATGTAAATGCTTTGAGAAAGATATAATTTAACCTCTTAACCCGCACCTGAACTGAGCACATTTTCTCCAGTTTGGCTTTACCATAGACCGTTAAAAAGAATAGACAGCTCCTCCTCACTCCTCCCCGTTTACCATAATGACCACGTTCGAGGGGGAAATCATGGCGGATTTACAGACTCCTCCTCCCCAGCTCTGATGAAGCATGTTCCTAATAAGGGCATAAGGGCGGGATCTTCACTGTAGACTCGGCCCTTGTGTGACGTGTAGCTCGCGCAGCTCCAATGCTAACAGTCCGACCTCCGTTAAGTAGGAGATTTAAAAAAAATCTTTCAGCCTGGTTTCTTTTTTTGTGACTAACCCAGCGTTATCTCAGGAGGAATATGTAGCCATAGAAAGTGTTAAAAAAATTGAAACCAGGCGTTAAAGTTGTTTTTAACGTGTCTAAAGTCCAATGCTTTTCAATGGGGGCCTAGCGATGATATGGAGGTACTACAGCAATGGCGGCCTCCAGTGTTGCGGTCATAAAGCAGAGCAGCTATAGCGGCCATTGGGCTTTACCCAAATCTAAAAGGTTAAATAAAAAATAAAACAAAAAAGCAACGAAAAAACAATGAAAAAGCAACAAAAACATGACAATCAATCAATCATCAAAAATGCAGCAACACTTTTGTAGGTCTTAGCTTCCAAATGAGGCATTGCACTATTGCTCTCCAGTTGTGAAGCTTTTAGGTTTAAGCCAAACTGGAGAAAATGCGCTCGGTTCAGATCTTTCTCATTGCAAAAATGAACCACGATTGAACACGCACACACTTGGTTGCGGTCAAATGTTAGAGATTTCATTCAGAGAGTGTTCCTCTCCGTGATTCGTTCTCTAAATAGGAGTTTTCATCAGGTTAACTTCACGGAAAAAATCAATAAAACCGAGGCAATCTTTTGAGCGCCCCTTTTATGGACGGATCCCCAAAGGTTCAGCCTCCATCAAAGAGCCATAAATCCCATGACTGCCGAGTCCCCTCCACCGTCTGCCAAACCGCTATAGAGCGCCTTTTACGGAGTTGAAAGGTTGTTCAATAATGAAGTCACACCAAGACAATGGCGAAACAGGTTGAAATTGCTGAAAAATAAACAGAGGTCATTCGCTTTAATGGCATTGTTGGTAAGGGGTGACAGCAGACCTTTAAACAAATGCAGTTTCAGCGCTTCAGGCTCATATTCTGAGTATATTCTGATTTAGTTCTTAATTTAGGCGCACCAGGACATAACATAGGTGCACAAAGATGCCCCAAAAGTATCTCTATATGACGTTTATGATGCTTTCCATTTGGACTCATCTTCAAATCAAGAGGCCTCATTTTAGGTTGCGTCAGTCTGCAGCCATGAGTTTGTGATCAATTCTTCTAATGGGATTGCTATGTGCACAGTTCTTAACAGTATACTTTCCAGCGTGTGACCTCAGGGATCCACTTTACTGATTGACATCCCACATACCGAGCTGCCCCCGAACATACAGTAACGGCGTCAGCATTTCCAACAAGCTGTCTTATTATGCACGATATCTTCCTCAAAGCTGTGAATAAATGAAGTTATAAGGACGCTTTGTCATATCTGCGCTGAATGACTGAAGCCACAGTGTGTGACTAAAGACATGGCCCAGTAACCAAGAGAAAGGCATCAGTGCGTGTGTGTGTGAACATGTTAGTCCATAAGGTTATTAAAATGGACGCACTATACATAAATGTGGCTTATAAACCTGCTTTTGGGCACCTCAGCATTAATACATTACACTTATAACACTTAGAATAATGTCTGCTCTCTTAGCGTCTTATTTCTTATGGAAAAGAAGAATTACTCTCGTCCATTATTACTCTCTCATTGCCAATGGCATGCTGACAAATCAATGCCACGGAACGCAGTTTGCATGCTGAGCTGCTGAAAACGGGTCCAGTGATTGTTTATGGCCTTTAAAATGCAGATTGTACCTATTACACAACAAAATCTTGAAAATACAGACAAATAAGCAAAAGCTCCAGTTATGACTTTGGGGAGTGAACGTTGTGCTGGGATTTAAAGTGACATTAAATCTAGATTTCTTAGAAAATATAATTTTTCCCTAGAGACAAAACCCACAACAATAACATCGCTCAACTATTTTAACTGCATACATTTGTCAGAAACACTAAAGCTATGGTCCAAAACAAATTCAGCTGCAGTTCTGATTGAAATTTGACACAATATTTTGCTCAAAAGTTGCCCTTTGGGCCCAATTTAGTTTTGAGTGTCTAAATACAGTACGTCCTCATTCCCCTGTTGAATTGAATGTTTACAAATCATACGAAATTAAATTGTGGCATTAACACCCTTTAAAGCAGTAAGTAACTTGTTTGCCCTTATTAATCCTTTTCGTAGTCCCTCTGGGGGTAATACAAGTGATTGGGGGATCTTTCATCTCCCCCTGGTGTCTCTGGCCAGAAAAGCACAATTGCAACTTCCCTGCCACCGGGTCGGAGTTACCAATACACCCTGATGTAATCACGAAGAAGAAGCTAACGGGCAAAGCTAACTGGGGGCTAGCGCCACTTAAACAGTATTTACAGCCAAGTTTGAGTGAAAAAAATTATCTCCATTGTGTAATTGGATGACATGAGTTAATTAGTACTGCTTTAAATAGGTTTTCTTAATTTGATGGGATATTGCTGCTATAGATTTACCCATAGTGGCAATTTCATGAAAAAAGTAAGCGAGTTTGCATGTTCTCCCCGTGTCTGCGTGTAGGTTTCCTCCGGGTACTCTGGTTTGCCCTACCACTAACATGTACAACAGGCCAGAATGAATGGAGTGAGTGAGTGAGTGATGGTGGTCGGATGGGCTAATGGCACAAACTGGTAGCCTCGCTTCCATCAGTCTACCATAAGGGGCAGCTGTGGCTACAATAGCAGCTTACCACCACCGAGTATGGCGTGACTGAATAATGACTACAGTGTAGCGCTTTGAGAAACTTGGTAACACAGGCTAAAGCGAAGTGTAAACCATTATGAATCACACAGGGAGAGGCGAGCCCTTGTGGCCCATTGGTACAGTATTATTGCTTGGCAGTAGTCATGGAAAATCAACTCTTTGTATGTCCCATCCTGCACCAATGGCCCAATAATAAACATCAGTAAAATGTGAAACAAGGGAAAACAAAGAGAATGTATGTAAGCAAATCCTGAAAAAATTAACCATTATGTCTGGAATGTGTAATTTACGACTGTTAGCTGTTGCATAATGGGTGCATTATTCTAATTCATTTCAGTCCATTCTCCGTGGAAGGAGGCAGTGTTGCGTCGCTACATGCTCACAGTCGAGGGTCGCTGTTAAATATCCCTCACCTGGATGCACCGAGCGGCTTTCCTCTCCCGCGCTCTGCCTTTAAAAACCTTATTACCGCGCTAATAATATCCAGAGAATCATACGGTTATTTCACCTGGAAGAGGTCACATCTGAGGGGCCTCGCAGCGTGCGGGGATTAGGGCTCATTATCGCGGCGTGGATTAAGTGCAGGAGAAGCCTGAAAGCTGGGGAACGCGGAGGGGATTTACTGTATCCTGTATCCACAGTAAACCGTAAAAGTGAGGGGGAAAATGTTGAGCGATTATGGTAATTTTGTGTAACACGTACTGTATAGTGAACAAAAAGGCAGAAAGAAACATGAAACTTTTCTCAAACAGCCATCCAAATGATAACGCTTTTGTCATGACTTTTAAAGGCCTGTGCAGATATAAGAGATCGTTGTGTGCTGTGCATCTAAAACAAGAGAGACTTTTTTGTGAAGGCTAGTTGTTGTTTACGCTACAGAGACTGTATTGCTCCCTGAAAGTTGTGAGACATACTTAAACTAATCCCTGTGAAGAATTGGGATGTTAGAAATACGTTAGGGAAGAAATAAACGTTTTGGCCAAAACTATTCTAAAAGAAGGTTCTCCCTCTTTCACTGTTTGTAACAAAAAACAAACACATTGATGGCGCCTTTGGCCTTAGTGTTCAAATCAGCGCAAGTTTGTAACGTTAAAGTACATGCAATTAATGTCCATGCACATAGAGGTGGTTAAACAGTGAAGCTCAAACAATAGAGTTTCTCTGCAGACCACAGACCTCCACCAAGGCATTGGCACGACCTCACAAACCACAAGCCAGAAAACTGACTAAACTTTTGACTTATTTCAAGATGCTTTATGTCCGGAGTCTCCAACCTTCTTCTATCTTTTTTTTTAAATGTCTTGCTCCTTCTGTATTTCTGAGTAGCTCAGCTTTCCTACTCTCACTGCAAAAGAAAGCCAGTGTTTCAAGTCTGATTGGTTTGTTGAATTATCTCACAAATAGACAAATACTAGAAGCGTCCATTTCTTTTGATCCAACAGAAGTCGCGTATGAAAACGGGACTTACCTCATGCCTGCTACAGTCTTCACCAGTTTCAAGCCTAAGTGCGCGAGTGTCCGCGGAGAAAGCTGATCGTGCACTGTCATTAACGGATTCCTTTATAATCTAGTTTAGCCTGATGTAGTTACTGCAGAGGTATGGGAGATGCATTGAGAGGCACTCAGGACCAACAAATACCACATCCCAGATCATTCTCCAGATAAACACCGTAACAACTACATTTTAAAATAATTGTTTTTTTTTACACAAATACAGGCTGCACTTGTCTATAAGCCGCAGGTGTCCATGTTGTTGCTAACTGCAGTTGAACGTGGTATCAACACTGGAAATACAGGACTATTCTCTCTGTGTGCGGAGAATGGTGGCCTACAGGTACATTTACTTTTATAAAAGTGTGTTAAGACTTTAAAAGTTTATAAATTACATTATATTATTCTTTAAACCTGCGTGTGGTCAGTCAAACTGAAGTACTGCCAGCACAGCGACTCCTCTCGGGAGTGTGGCCACATTCAGAGCCGCCCTTCCTGGCTTGTTAGAGCCGTATGGACCATCTCGGGCCCTGAGAACTTCAGGGAGGGGTCTCCTGGTGGTTCCCAGAGTCAATAATAAACACGGTGAGGCTGCGTTTCAGTTTCATGCAGCTAAAATCTGGAACAGTCTTCATGAGGATGTGAGACAGGCCTCAACTCTGACAATGTTCGAATCCAGGCTGAAAACAGCTCTTTTTAGCCGTGCATATGAAAACTGAAAGTATTTTATCTGCACTCTTGCCTTTTACTGTAATTGATTAACTTTATGTTGATGTTTTATTGATTGATTTGATCTGTTTTCTTGTAATTTTCTGCAACTGTGAAGCACTTTGAATTGCCTTGTGTATGAATTGTGCTCTACAAATAAACTTGCCTTGCCTTGTCCGCGCACACGGTCTCAGGAGTTTCCCGATGTTCGAAGCCGCTCTGTGGCAGAGCTGGGTCCGTGGTGAATCACTTGAGGCTGACTTTTGATGAATTTAGCGATGTCCCTCCATAATATTTCAGCGGTGAGACAATTAATCGCATTTACTGTATTTTGCACCTGAAGCCACGTTACAGGTGCAGGAGGGCATCCTCCAACTCCCGCCTGTGTGCAGTTAACACAGCGGACAAAGACAGAGGAAGACGGTCTTTGCCACCTGTCCAAGTTATTGTGCTGATGAGTGGGTCCTACAATAATGGAGGTGAGGTTTTCCCCCTGGTTGAAAGCTTTAATAATAATGAAAATATGGACATTGTTATATTTGTTTTATGGCTGTAGACATGGATCAATAAAGCACAGGTAAATAAAGTATAATCCTCATACCCACTAAATATGTTGAGACGCCATCTTCATTCAATATTACACGTGTGGCTATTATGAAATGCTATAATTAACGTGTTTGTTTTGACAGACAGGCAACACGATTTACCATTTACATTCTTTTGTGGAGAGATGATCCTGTACATAACATGAGACAGATTCATCTTCTAAATGCCTCTCCTCATTTAAACAGTAGCAAGTGATCAATACCTGTCGTGAATCGCAGCAAAACGCCTAACCTTTGTGCATGCTAATTTAAAAAAATGTCAGGCTTTGGACTTGACAGAGCTGTATTGTTTTCCCATATAAAAAATATTTGGATCACGTGGCGTTAGGATAACTGAGGATCCGTGTTTGCCGTGCAGCGCTGCCCTTGCTTATGTGTCAGTGAAGGACTCCGCTAACCCACTTATGCAGCTGGATTTGCATTGAGTGAATCGGAGCGAGAGATTTCAATGGAATCGCTCTTTCGCTATTAGAAGGATACGGCTAAACATTAGACTAACAGGAGGCGCTGTGTGTGTAGCCTCAGCAGCTGCAGTTTTTTTTCTTTTTTTTTTTTACCCTTGGTCTCCACTGTAAAGGCCTTATGAAGGAACGTTATGAAAAGTCAATGGTGCTGAGATGAAATGGCTCAGGGGAGGAAACTCATGGTGCGTTTCAAATTTCTTTTCAACTCTGACGCGTCGGTTCAGCGATCGTGAGAACACAAAGAAAAAGTAAATCACGTTTCTGGGTCAGGGTTTCAAAGCTGGGAAACACAGGTCACGGCGATGTTATCAGGCGAACACGGTGGCGGCGTCACAGTCAGGAGGTTCCCGCGGACTGGGACTCGCAGGTGGGTTTCCTCGCAGACAACCCAAACCGAGACTTTGTTTACATATTTACTTGTGGAGCAGCTGTCTAACAGGGATGTAGCCTAGTTGGGTAAGAGAACATTGTTATTTGATATCGCAGAAAGTTTGCAGGGTTTACATTATACTTGACTGACCAAAAAGAGGAATTTGTGTGAGGTTAAAAATGAGCTTGTCTGGAATGTCTCACATTTCTGCCTAAATCGGTCACTAAATGTGGTCTGATCTTCCTCAAAATCACAGGAATGATTAAACAGTGTCTGCCTGAACTAATACCACCCAAACATTTACATTTGCTCATACTTTTATTGGCCACAACATGTAAACATTCACAGGACAGCGTGGAATAAGTAAGTACACCGCCTGAATCTCACTGAACTGCAGCAGTTTTGTAAAGAAGAATGGTCCAAGACTCATCCTGATCGTTTGAGCGTCTAATCTGCAACTACAGGAAAGCAGTTATTGCTGCAAAAAGGGTCAGCCAGCTATTTAATACAGGGGTGTACTTACTTATTCCATGCATGTTGTGAATGTCTCAGGTGTTTCTGCAAAATATCGTGATAAACTTATTATTTTTTCTATTGATGATAGCATGTTGTCCAGGCCCTGGGGCAAGAAAACAGCCCCACACCATGATTCTCCCTGCTCCATACTTTACAGTGGGGATAGGGTTTTGATGTCGGCGCTGTTCCATTTGTCCTCCACACATGACGTTGTGTGTTCCTCCCAAACTGTTCAACTTTAGGTCCAACAGTCCACAGTATATTTTTCCAGTAGTGCTGTGGAGCATCCAAGAGCTCTTTCGTAAACCAAAGTGCAGTTTGAGAGGAACACAACCTCTTTACAAAAGTGCTGTAGTTCAGTGAATTTCAGGCGGTGTACTTACTTATTCCACGCTGTCCTGTGAATGTTTACATGTTGTGGCCAATAAAAATATGATCAAATGTAAATGGTTGGGTGGCATTTATTTAAGCAGACACTGTTTAATCATTCCTGTGATTTTCATGAAGATCAGACCACATTTAGTGACCAATTTAGGCAGAAATGTGAGAAATTCCAGGTGGTGTACTTACTTTTTCTCAGCACTGTATATACTCTAAAAGTGATTTATATATTTACATTTAAATCTTACTCTCTTGACAGAAATGCTCCGTGAAACACCGCTTTGAATTAGTTCATCCACACGTCATAACACATTATTCAAATAAATGAGGAAGACTGTTTGCAGTTGGTTGATCCACCATTTTTCTTCACTTTGAACATGTACAGACAGTACAGTTTGGAAATGCTTTTCTTGTGTATTGTTTTTTTTTCTTTTATTTCAAGACTATTAACGTTGTAGATTCTCACTGAAGGTGTTTATGAATTAACTCATATGGAATTATGTTTTAACCTCTTACCCCCCGCCTTAACCAAGTGTATTTTCTCCAGTTCAGCATTACCCAAATCTAAAAGCTTCTGGACTGGAGCTTACAGCCTTTTGGGCAGAGTAATGCCTCATTTGAAAGCTGATCTAAACTGATCTTTTTCCTTGTGTTGTCGCCAAGTTGTCATCACTTTTTTCACTTTCTTTTTCATCACATTTTTACCACTATTTTGTTGAGTTTTTGGCACTTTTTGCTGCAATTTCATCGATTTTTTTGGTCACCTTTTTTGTTGCTCTTTTGCGTCTTTTTTTGGTCACCTTTTGATATTTTATTGTTGCGTTTTCTTCCTTGTTTTCTTCTTGTTTTTATCGCTATTTTGATGCTTTTAGATTTGGGTAATGTCAAACTGGAGATAATGTGCTCGGTTCAGATCGGGGTTAAGAGGTTAAACAAAAAAAAAGCTGACATAAATTCTTCCAAATGCTTTGATGACTACTTTGCACTTTTGACATTTTTTCTCAATGAGCTTCATGATATAGTCACCGGAAATGGTTTTGAGTCCACAGACTGTTTTAGATGACTGCCTTATGAAGTTCACTGAGAAAATGCCAAGAATGAAGGGTTGGCAATTTTGAAGTATTTTAAATTTTAAAACATATTTTGAGTAATTTCACTTTTTACTTTCACAAGACTTGATTAAACAATGTGTTATTTAAGGCTAAAGCTTCAGTTTCAATGACCATTATCATTATGGGAACATGAACCTCACCCACTGCACACGTATGTTGGAGTCTAAACCCTGGAAGCGTATAAGCAATCGATTCTCACACATGGACACAGAATATATTTTCCTAAACATACACAAATGCATGCTCGCTCTCTCTCTGTCTCTCTGTCTCTGTAATGAGGCACTGCATGAATGGACGTCTGTTTCTGCCCATGGCACCAAGCTCTGAGCTAAAACAATCTCATGCAACTTGCCCAATTCACTGCACACAGTCTATAGGGACGACATGGTGACACCCTCCCACTCTGTAGAGTCTAGACAAGTAGGTCTAGACACTACAGAGTCAACTATACAAACTAAACTACCAGTTGCTTATAGGGCTGAGAATTCAGTCTCAGTCTGATCACAATTGCAATTTGTATGGTCAAAATGAGCATGTTGGCAAAGGTCGCCATCATTTTAGTTATAAAAATTATATGGTCCTCTTTACAATTTATGTAACCTAAAGTAACAGATTGATATTACAGAGTGAGTAATGATAGCACTTAATACCAGTGTCTTTGTACATTGGTGTATGAATGGGTGAGAGGTTCCTTCCTGTAAAGCGCTTTGAGTGACTAATATAGGTGGAAAAGCGCTATATAAGTTGAGACCATTTACCATTACCATAATACCAATCTGGAGTGGTTCAGATGGAGGATGGACTTTCAGCAGATCAACAGAACTTGATGCTGATTGGCTGCGATTTAACCAATTACAGACAAGTTATCCTGCTAAAGTTGTTGTCTGCAGATGTAAAACTCGCCTATTCGCAGCTTTACTGCATCGCAAAATTTGGGTAACATCTGCTTTTGTGTCAGTTTTTGAATTGAATTTAACATTTTGTCATTCGCTTTTTAAAGCTCTTCATGGACAAGTGCCACCCTGTCTGTCCGCGCTTCTGTCCTTCCACCGCTCCTCCTCTCAGACGGTTTTGGATGTGCCCATGTCCTGGTCCAGGCAGTGGGGGCGACTGTGGCAATGGCAGGGCCTTAACTGTGGAACTCGCTCTCAGTCGAGCTGCGAGTCATCACTGACCTGCCACTGTTCAAGTCCAGACTAAAGACTCACTTATTTAGACAGGCCTTCCATAACGCCAAGTGCTGCTCTATTTGGTTTTGCCTGTGTTTTTATATTTTATGTCACTTAAAGCAGTACTAATAATAATATAATGCCTTACACTTGTAATGCGCTTTACAAGCCTGTATTACCAAGTTTCTCAAAGCGCTGCACTGTCGTCATGATTCATTCACTCCATACTCGGTGGTGGTAAGCTACTGTTCTAGCCACAGCTGCTCTAGGGTAGACTGACGGAAGCGAGGCAACTAGTCCGTGCCATCGGCCCCTCCAACCACTACCAACCACTCCCTCACTCACTACATTCGCTAGGCTTCCTGGTGTTACCAAACCAATGGCCGCTGGCTGCTCTGCTTTACGACCGCAACACTGGAGGCCGCCATTGCTCCGCCATTGCTGTAGTACCTCCATATAGCCGCTAGTCTCCCATTGAAAAGCATTGGACTTTAGACACGTTAAAACAACTTTAACGCCTGGCTTCTATTTTTTAAACACTTTCTACGGCTATATATTCCTCCTGTTTTAACCAGGTGGTTAAACGTTGTTTTGTTATGAGTTTGAAAGTTCCCACCCGCCCGTGAACGCACCGTCACTCTCCGTTCTGTCTGCTAAAGGTGAATATGTCCGTCATATAGTTCAGGTTTGCCTTATTGACGGTGAGATGATGTGTTGTGTTGTGTTGTATTTCAGCCATTCCAAAGCTGCTCAATTAAGCTCCTTAACTTCAAGCACTTTAACTTAAAGCACCTTAACCTAAAGCATTACAGCACCTTAGCTGGTTTATGTGGGATTGTGTTGGGGTTTTTGTTTTTCATTTGAGTTGAGTTATTAACTTTAAGTTTGCTATTTGTTTTGTTTGTTGTTTATTTGTTCAGATTCCACATTTACTTTAGCTAAGTTTTATTTAAGTGTTTGGTTGATTTAAGAAGTGGCATTTTATATAAAATTGAACTGCCTTGTAAAATAAAGAGAGATTTATATTTTTACTACATCTGCCTTGGTTCCTTTTCTTACCAGACTTACTTGTGAGCGTAGTGCTAACATCTAAAAAGGGAGCCCTGCCTTCCCCTACGGTTACATAGTGGCGTTGTCGGCTTAGGATCTGGTGAACCAGGCAGAGTGTAGTTTAAATTTTAGGCTCGTTGTTTTGGTGCTTGTAGTGTGCTTTATAGCCATTTAAAATTTCTGGTAAAACTTTATAAAATTTGGAGCTTAATTGAGCAGCTTTGGAATGGCTGAAATACAACACAACACAACACATCAGCTCACCGTCAATAAGGCAAACCTGAACTATATGACGGACATATTCACCTTTAGCAGACAGAACGGAGCACAACAGGGGGCTCAGGGCACCTCCGAGGAGCAGCATGAGCCCAGCGAACTCCTCACCCAAACCGAGTAGACGCCCGCACAACCGCATACCAGCCCAGACACTAACCAACTCCCCGAGATGCACAGCTTTTTATAATCGCGCAATCAGAGTGGTGCAGACGGAGAGTGACGGTGCGTTCACGGGCGGGTGGGAACTTTCAAACTCATAACAAAACAACGTTTAACCACCTGGTTACACTGTGATAACGCTGGGTTAGTCACAATTAAAGAAATCAGGCTGGTTTTTGAATTTTTTTTTTTTTTAAATCTCGTACTAATGAGGGTTGGACTGTTAGCATTGGAGCTGCGCGAGCTACACGTCACTCAAGGGCCGAGTCTACAGTGAAGATCCCGCCCTTATGCCCTTTTTAGGAACATGCTTCGTCAGAGCTGGGGAGGAGGAGTCTGTAAATCTGCCATGAATTCCCCCTCGAATGTGGTCATTATGGGAAATGGGGAGGAGTGAGGAGGAGATGTCTATTCTTTTTAACGGTCTATGTACCAAACGGTCTCCCATTAGCAGTTAGCTTTGCCCGTTAGCCTGTTAGCTTCTTCTTCGTGATTCCATTAGTGTGTATTGGGGCCTCCGGGTTGGAGCAGGGAAAGTTGCAATTGTGCTTTTCTGGCCAGAGACACCAGGGGGAGATGAAAGATGATCCCATCCCATTAACACTTGTATTATTACCCCCAGAGGGAGTACAAAAAGGATTTATTAAGGTAAACAAGTTACTTAGTATGGTTTTAATGTCAATGTTTTTCTGTTTTCTGTGTTGTAAAGTGCTCTAGAAATAAACTGATTGATTGAATGTGTTAGAAAGGTCTTACTTTATATGCCTTTTCATGGGGTTTGGTTAGAAACAACACGAAACAACAGCTTTTTGCAACTCAGGATTTCTCGCTAAGAATATACAATGTTTTTTATCAATTCTCAGCCCGCTCATTGATTCAGTAGCAGTCTTTTCCACAACCATCCCCCCCATACTCCAATGCATGTGCGTGTTCCTATGTGGCGTTCCTCCTTAACGCATACAACTCCACAGGCGAGCCCTCTACATCCAGAGCGCTGCTCTGTCCCCTTACCCCCCCTTGTTAAACCAAGTCAAAGCCTCCCTCCTACAGCCATCCCATCCATCAGGAGACATAAGGACATGTCACTCTCAATGAGCACATCCAATATACGGCGTACGCCATGGAGTCCACGGACCAGCGCGGGGGGGTTGGAGGTCGCGCAGTGAACATTCAAGGCTGTGGGGCAGTCGTGGTCTATAAATATATCAGAAATGATGTCAGAGCAGCCTTATATGCAGATGTTTGGTTAATGCAGTTGATTTAAGTCACCGGTGCGTGGCGTGATTATTGTCCTTGGAACAGGAAGAGCAGCTCAGAGGAAGAGCATTTGCATAATACAGTATGAAGAGGTTCAAATAATCCAAACCCGAAGTACTGGTTAATGCTTCCTATAGCCATTATTTAGAGAGCACAACCCTGACCCCGACAAATACAGTACTATAGACAAGAGTGTATTTCAGCGGCGGTATTTTACCAGAGGGTAGTACTCAGTTACATTGGCTAACTTTTAGAACAAACTGTAAAAAAAACATTAAAAAAAAAAAGATACATTTACAATGAAAATAGTGATAATAAGCAAAGCGGAGCAAATAACATTAAAGGAAGGAAAGGGAAAATTAGTTATGGAGCAGTGCTGGTTGACAGCAATGGCACTGAAAAGATTGTTTATTTTTATTTATTTTTTTATTAACAATACCTATATATTTACTAGGCCCTCATTCCTCACATTAATGCACCACACGTACATTCATACATTCAGACAGAGTTTTGCCCTGTTTGCCTTTTGTTCTTGTTTTTCCTTTTGTCGTTGTTATTTTTGTCCCAACCACATGTTCATTCACACACTAAAACATACCACTGCCCAGCTTACTTTTTTTGTTTTGTTTTGTTGTTTTTCTTAACCCTCACCTCCCACACCCTCCACACATCCAAATGTATATCTTACTATCTTATGTATTGTGAAGATGACGTTATCACTGTACATTTGTATTTCTTGTGTCACTTGAAGAAAAAAATATGAAAAAACTGTAGTTATTAGAGTATTTATATAATTCAGCTCTTTTTACTTCTACTTGAGTAATATTTTAACCTCTTAACCCCCACCTTAAACCAAGCGCTTTTTCTCCATTTCAGTTTTACACAAATCTAAACGCTAACAGCCTATAGGGCAGTGTAACGCCTCATTTGAAAGCTAAGACCTACTGAAACTTTTTTTGTTATGTTGTCGCCGCTTTTTTTGTCGGCTTTTGTTGCTTTTTCATCACTTTTTTGTTGTTTTTTTGTGTCATGTTTCGGTTGTGTTATTGTGTTATTATTATTATCGGTTGCTTTTCTGGCTTATTTTTGTTCTTTGCATTTTTTGGTCACTGTTTTGTCATACTTTTTGTGGCTTTTTTTTGGGTGTGTTTCCATCGCTTTTTTATTTTGTTATTGTTGCTTTCCCGGCACATTTTTGTTGCACTTTCATCGCTTTTTTTGTCACTTTTTGTTGTTGTTGTTGTTGTTGTGTTGTCTTCTAGTTTTTGTTGCTATTTTGACGCTTTTTTTCAAGACGCTTTTAGATTCGGGTAAAGCCAAACTGGAGAAAAAATGTGCTCGGTTCAGGTCGTGGTTAAGAGGTTAAACAAATAAAAGCTGACATAAATTCTGAGGTTAATGAAGTATCTTTACTCTTACTTGAGTCAAAAACAAGTTGCAAAGCTTCAAGTCGACCTAAAATAGTATATGTGTTTCGTGCCCCATTTTCTTCAGAATTATTATTTTTTTTTTACATTACTACAAGTTTTGTTTCTCATAATTTATGACACAACTGAAATGTCAATCAGACTTTTACACTACTTTTAGTGTATTTGAGTATTTTGAGTAGTATTTATCTTCAAGGTAACTCTTACTTGAGTAAATATTTTTGGCCCACCAAGCCTGCAAGCTAAATGAATTATATAAGCACACGCGATCAGTAGCAGCACAGTCTTTTATGCCACATCAGCAGTAGGGTTTTAAAGTACTGTGTATGTAATGATATTTTGAGCCTCAGACAAATGTTAGCGTAATCATTCATATTAACATTTTTTGTATCCTTTATCACAGCAGGCAAAACTCTGAGAACAATCTGAATGTTGACCTGAAAGTCAGTGGACATTGTTGGACATTGGACAGGAGACGGTTAGAGCCATGAGAGAAAACCACACTGAAGCCTTGTGGGTAATGGCTGCTGCGCGTGTACGGGAAACACGGTTCCAATTTCAACGCTGCCGTCGTAAGTCTCGCCTCTGACAATTGGCCAAAAAATCTTTAAAAAAAAAACAAAGAAAGAAAATGAAAGCGGCCAAAAAATCTTCCATCGACGAAAACTCAATCAAGGCTGCCAACTTCAATGAGAGATTTCAAAACCGCGTGGAGATAGCAATGGCCGCTGGCTGCTCTGCTTTGTGACCGCAAACACTGGAGGCCGCCATTGCTCTTCCATTGCTGTAGTACCTCCATTTGGCCGCTAGGCCCCCATTGAAAAGCATTGGACTTTAGACACGTTAAAAACAACTTTAATGCCTGGTTTCAATTTTTTCAACACTTAATATGGCTACATATTCCTCCTGAGATAACGCGGGGTTAGTAAAAAAATTGAAACCAGGCTGGTTTTCGAAATATTTTTTTTTAATCTCCTACTTAACGGAGGTCGGACTGTTGGCATTGGAGCTGCGCGAGCTACACGTCACTCAAGGGCCGAGTTTACAGTGAGATCCCGCCCTTTTGCCCTTATTAGGAACATGCTTCATCAGAGCTGGGGAGGAGGAGTCTGTAAATCCGCCATGATTTCCCCCTCGAACGTGGTCATTATGGTAAACGGGGAGGAGTGAGGAGGAGATGTCTATTCTTTTTAACAGTCTATGGGAGAAAGAGGCTAATCGGTCAAGTTGATTCATTTTCAGCAGGCCTACACTTTTCTTGTTACTCAAATTGTGCCATAAATTAAAACTTAAATCTCTATAATGTAAAGTTATTTGATTACATATTTCACATTTACCCAGACAGTTCTCAAAACGGCAGAATGTTATGGTGAGATCGTGACCTCAATCTCTAATACAAAATTATTCAGTCAAATATGTGAGGATTTCCAGTTTCTACATTTCTTGTATTAACAACAGTAGCGTCGTATAATGGAAATAGCATGGTAACTATAGCAACATAATTAATATGGAAAGTATATGAAAAAACTACATTCTACTTTATAACATGACCGTAACCAAGGTAAGACTGTAAATTAGGATGAAACATAGTTAGTGTTTTTTTTTTATCCCTTGTTATCCAGATTACTATTACTGTGCCATAAAGTAACAGGCAGAACTCTATTTTTAGGCTTTCACTTTGCTTTGTTTTAATTAACATGTAAACTTTCCACTGGAAACAAATCAAATGTTTTGCGATAGATTTATATGGGAGATTAAAACTTCAAGGCCATTTTCTGAAAGTGCATTTTTCTCAGATTGGTGCAACAATAGCTGGGGTACCTGACTTTTTGTTGCTGTAAAGTAAATTTATTTTTGCCACCACAGAGTATGTTGTAAACAAAGCAAAAAACAGACCTTGCAGATATTGTCTTCACCTATTTTTTTATTGAGCGATAGAACAGTGGTTCACCTGGGATTGCAAGGGGGGCCCAGAGCTTTGCCTGGTCAGAGGGTCAGGTCATAAATGATATTATTTGATAAATGGTCTAACATCATCAAACATGACTGAGTAAGGACTACAGGTGCATTAAAGTTTCAGTTTATTTGTATGAAATAAATACTTAATAGTGCAACTGTTAAGTAAGTAACTGTTAAGGGGGGGGACCGACTACAGCACGTGCAGGGGGGGCTTCAAAGAAAAAAGGTTGGGAACCACTGCGATAAAAGATAGAAGTAGAATCTAAATTTGTGAAATTTATTTTTGGGTTTGGTCCCGCCCGCTTCACTTAAGCATCGCTCAAAGCTGGACATGGCCTTGGAGCGTGCTTATAAACAATTTGCTTTAACAATTCAGACAGGCAGGAGGGATTGTGAGAGCTAGAAACGAGTTTGGACAGAATAAAAAAAAAAAAATCAGTTTGTGCAGGAAAAATCAGGCACCTCAGCTTTAAGTAGACTTGACATTTTCCAGCCTGGTACTGACTCATATTTTGAGAGTTTTTAATATTTAATTCCTAGCATGATTTATTTAGTTTTGAATTAAAAAAAAAAAAAAAAACAGGGTACAATTTTTCAAACTAAACAAAAATATCCAATATCCCCTGTAACTAATGTGTCAACAAAATAAAACCATACATTTAAACCTGGCTCGATTCAGATTTCGTCGCCAAAAATATGCTAAATTTGGGACGTTTTAAGGTATAAAAGGCCTTATTTTTATATGGAAACATAAAATGACTGAAAACTTGCAGTACATTTTTCCTTCATATTTATGCCGTAATCTGCACCAAAAGATTAAAATTGATATCTTTAAATTAAAAAAGTTTCCCTATTCACCTGCAGTGTCTCGCCTTAACCACAAAGCCATCAAAGCGCCCATTAATGTTAAATTCTCCCCTCTTGTTTCAGACTGCAGCCAAGTGCATAAACCTCTCCACTTGTCAATAGAAACAAAGTGTGTGTTTGGTAATCATGTTTCACTTGTCTAATTGGAATTCAATGGACTTCCGCTAAGACCGATGTGAGGGAAAACTTCTAACAAGCCAAAGGATCAAGCGGAACTGCCCCTGAGGACTTTAAGCTTCGCAGACTTCACCTTGGGGGCAATTACCGCACACTGCAAACCCCACTTTCTTCACTTATTGATGAGATTGATTTGTGCCTCCCCCGGTCCGTCTCCCCGTCGACTGATTAGTGCGGAGATTTATGATGGGCCATGAATAATGGGTTTTTGAGCTCAGTAAGATCGACCTGAGAGCGAGAGAGCGAGCCGGGGAGGTGGGGGAGACAGAGAGAGGTGCGACAAATGGGTGAAAGCAGGACGCCGGATGGGACCGGGATGAAGGCAGTCGGGACAGAAGAGCTTTAGCCTCCTCTGAGCTCCGGCTGGCTGTACACTGCTGTTTGTTTGAACCTAAATGAAAGCGGAGACCGGGGACCTGCCAAATCCTCAAATGAAAGCAATGGCAGGAGTCGGGCAGTATACACCAGGCAGTTTAGACAAAGTGCAGTCTGTCACAGTTTGCTGTATTTAGGTCACTTATTGTCAATCTGCACTTTTTAGTCCATTCTTAATCATATAATGCCTTAAACTTTACAGTAGGGGCAGGTTTGCTTGGTGGAGGTCTGATGTTCTTCATTGTAAACAGACCAAGGGCCGATAGCTCAACGTAAAGCACCACTTTCTACAAATGCCAGTGTTGTATATAATATATGATCTATTTGGATGTTCAGTATTTCTCTGATTTGTGAAATAATATTTCTCAATATCATCTTGAGGGCTAAAGGTTATGTGCTGAAGGGCCGGATTTGGTCCCCAGGCCTGACAATCCCTACCCCGTTTTACAGTGTGGTACATACAGTAAATGGTCACATTTATGTAGCGCCTTTCGACCTGTTTTAGGCACTCAAAGCACTTTACATCAAGGAACCAGTCACTAAGTCACTCTCTCATTCATACACCAGTGTAACCAGACACTGGAGGCAATGTGGATGAAGTGTCTTGTCTCACAATGACAGTGTGCACCTGCAGGATTCGAACTGCCGATCCTCCGACCCACCATCACCCCAAAATATACATAATACCTTAACCACTCATTTACACTAATTCAAAAATGAGTGGCTGGCTTTCTGGCATTTCTAAAACCAAACGTTCTTTGTTGGCGAAATGTCTTGCCCAAGGACATAAGTGTCTCCTCGATCACTAGTACACCTTTGGGTTACAATTGCACCCTTTGCTGCTTCCTTTTGATTGTTGTGCTGTATGCACGCACCACAGACGTAGATAATAATGCTTTGCACAAACTGTTAAGTAGCCGTTATTCATTCACGTTAACTTTAACACACTCAAAGTTGGGAAGGTCATAACCACAGCTGTCAGGAAGTGAGGCTGCCAATCTATTCACTCACTCAGAATCCAAACACTAGGGCTGGGCACCGTTTAGGTTTTATTTATTTGTTTGCGATACTAGTACTTTAATGATACTTAGTGTACGATGCCGATACCCTCCCATGCCCTGCACTCCCAGTATGAGCCGATCCCAACCGGACGACACTATAGAGTTCCAATTAAAAACAAAAAAGTGATACGTAAACAGATGAGAACTCCTTCCTGTTAGAAGATAACATTAAATTGCTAGTTATTAGGGATGTAACGATTCATCGAAAATCGATTTAAAATCGATTTAATACACTCTTAAAACAGATGTGTTGAAAACAACACAAAATGTGTTAAAAAAATGCACATCCCTGTGTCTAGTTAAGGACAACACAACATGTGTTGTTTTTAACACAGTCAGTGTGTTGAGATATTTAACACATTTTTTTGTGTTAAACATTTCAACACACTGACTGCGTTAAAAACAACACATGTTGTGTTGTCCTTAACTAGACACAGGGATGTGCATTTTTTAACACATTTTGTGTTAAAAAGTGTGTTATTTGTATTTCATTGTATTTTACCCCTAAAATGAATATTATACATGCAGGAATTACACTACAATAATCACAAACAATATAATTAAAAGTAATTCTTATTTATTATGTATTAGCAAATCACAAATGTGAAAACATAAAATAATCTCTACAGTTGGTTTGAAAACATGGAGGATGTTTGAACAAACATTGAGTTTTTAAAATTGCATTTTCAGGTTTACCATGGTCATAAGTTTACAGTACACCATACTAAAGTCAATAGCATTGTGCCAAATGTTACCAAAAAAAAATAGGGATGTTCACAAGCCACAATGTAGTTTGTTTTAAGTTGTTGTTGTTGTCTAATTGTGATGTGATTTTGCATCTAAGTTATGTGTTAGACACTGATCCATTAACTCTTGTCAATCGAAAATGAAAATCTAAAGATTAGGCTAGTTGTCCAAGTCCTGACTTACATACTACACAATCATAATTTAACACTAAACTTAAATGGTTCAGATTACAAACACAGCACATTTAGAACAGTCTTTGGTACTCATCACTCGTTTGAATGATGACTGTTGTTCTGTGCTTTGGTGCTGCTCAGTGCAGTGGTGCTGGTAAGTCCTGTTCTGTTGAGATGTCCTCTGCTGTTGGGATGTCCTCTGCTGTTGGGAGAGGTCCTGGGCTGTTGGGTTGTCCTGGGCTGGTTTGTTGGTTTGTCCTGGGCTGGGCTGCTGGTTGGTTGCCTCTCGGTATTTTTCCAAAAGGGCTTTTAATGCTTTTTCCAGTCTGAGCAACGACACAATACATTAACATTTGAATACTTATGAAGTTAACACATTATAAATATTTCTTTATATTGTACAACTGATACAGAAGCAAATTATGTTTAAATGTTTTACAAAGACTCCACAAATATTCAGAAATGAATAGTAAAACTCACTCTCACCATTTGGAGCAACTTCTGCACAGCGAGTGATCCATCAGCACGCCCTGATGCAGAGGTAGTAGGTCAATGCTGAAAAGCTCAGGAGGAACACGACTCTACGAAAACACATAAGACAAAATTCAATTGTGAGATAGGTTTACAAAATGTTAGAAGTTTCGGAGAGTTCATACTCACCAAATCCATCTTGAAGTGGAAGTTACAGTATCATCTTTTTGGATTTTTGAAGGATGGCTGGGAAAGAGCAAAGAATAAGAAAAGCTCACATATCAAGCATGGTCTGAATTCTTATTTGACTGTATCACAAAAAAATAGTTCACCATGATCTCCTGATGACAACTCCCCCTCTTGTATTAGGGTCATCAACAGAGAAGGTCCCACTGGAGGCTTGTTATTCTGACGACTGGTACGGTTTATGAATCTGCAATACAGGTACATAGTACAGACTAAATGCAACTGCAATACACATTGGACAGATTAGGTAATACAGGACATATTCAAACAATATACATGGGTTTATTTTATGACCATCTCATTTAAATAATTTACAGAGCATATACCTGTCGACGTCACACTCAGGCCTCCATTTTACAATCTGTAAGAGAAGAAATTGTTTTTAGTGAGGGAAAAATGTCAGCCTATGTAACTTTTTAAGTTTAATTTTCATAACTGCTTTCCCTACTATAGCATATTTATGGCACACGTTTCACAATCAATCTTTAGATAATGATTTTACCAGAGTTTTGTGGCAGTGTTGATTTAATATTAATGTAAATTCTATAATCTCCGATGTGCCTTCATAATAAGTGCCAAGAGCTCCTATCTTAATCTGCTCAGACTGTCGTCCGCACTTTGGCCAGGAGCAGGGGCAGAAGGAGAGCGCAGTCAGCCCGGGGCGGAGGCGTGTGAGGCGGTGACAGAGGAGGCTGCTGCCCCGCACCTGCACACATGTCTGCGGTCTCGCTTCAGCCCCGCGGAGGCGAAGATAATAACGTTCAATGCGGCCTAAGTTTTATGTCACAGACTCTGTGTTTGGTTTATAGCAGCCAGGCTCAGTCACTGTATCCGGAGGAAGCTAGCTAGCATACGTTACAGTTGACTGTAACGTATGCTAGAAACATTGTTACCAAAGAAACAACTTCTACCGCGAATGGCAAACTGACGACATAAAGAAAACAGTTTTCGGAAAATGTGAAATATGAACAAGTAATGCTCGCTTACCTTGTAAGTGTTGACTTGGCGCTCCTTTCTGCTCCAGGTCAGGGAAAATGTCAGCTCGAGCTGAAGATTCAAGCAGTGCGTGTCCCGCTCCGTGATTGGACAACAGTTTAACACATGCAGTGTGTTATTGTAAATATGCAACGTGATTGGATAATAATTTAACAGGAGATGTGTTATTTTGTGTAATTTCATTTTTACACAGAAATTTCAACACCAACACAACATGTGTTAATATTAACACAACATGTGTTAAATGAGCCTTAACACAGAAATTGTGTTAAAATTTAACACATCTGTTTTAAGAGTGTATGCGTAAAATGTGAATCGATGTAAAAAATTAAAGAATCGATTTTAAAGCCACCCTCAGCTACTCCATTTTGCGCGACCGAAACAGACCGGAACATAGCTCGTTGTTTCTAACACGTTAACTTTTTCTCAAGACGAGCTCCACACCTCCACCTGCCTCACCCCCAACACACGCCAGACCATGTAAACACATACACGTGTAGGCATCGAAGCAGCAGACGCAGCTACGAGATTAGCGTTAGCGGCTAACGCAGAGTTTAGCATTTTGACAGAAGTTTACCAAAGATCGTAAACTGACAAACATCTGACCAACCTGTTCTGATTCTGCTGAAATCCTCATCAAATGTCCGCTTGTCAATTAATCCAATACCTACAGGGAGCTGTCATGTCTTTTTCCTCCTTATGATTACAAAGGCTGCACAGGAGGCTGTGAGGCGTTCGAGGGTGAAAAAAACTGCACTGTAAAATTAGTTCTAAATGGTAGAACTAATGTTCAAACTGCAAAAAAAAAAAGTTTGGTAAAATAAATATAATCTCAAAATATTTGCTTTGCTTTGCTACACATCTTATTTATGATGAAAACATGTAAATTTACAAGCACTCATGTCAAAATGATTATAGTTCATTTTCATGTCTTGTAATTTTTTGTAATGTACAGTTCTCTTACTGAGACAGTTGCAGTTTGTTACAAGGACAAAAATGCAGATGTTAAAACAAAAGAAACTTTGGTATGAATGAGTCATACTCTTTTCTAAAAAAAAAAGTTTAAAGGTAAAAAAAATCGGAAAAAATCGAAATCGGGAACTTAAAATTGGAAATCGAATCGAATCGGGGCTTGAGTGAATCGTTACATCCCTACTAGTTATCATACTGGGTCAAGCTGTACAGTCGTACTATCTCTGTCATAGCCTTGACTGTGGTGCTCAGGCGCCTGCTATCAGCCACTGAATGTTTTGCTTGCGTATCAGTATGACGCTCTTAGATGGTATTTACATCTCTTCTGTGGAAGCATAGACAGACTTGAATGGTAGGACTAGCGCAATGTCTTGAGTTCATGTCTCCGGGTCCCGTAACGATGGCAAATAAACTTCTCCTGCATAAGACATCCTGACTGCTGCCTATTCTTCACCAATCCTCTCGATCATCATTGTTATTTCCCTAACACTTCCTCCACATTTCAGTCAATCACCTGAAATCAGGCCAAAGAGCAGAGCGGTGACGTGTGTGTAATTTAAATGTATGGGCTTGTCATTATGTCGTTGTATTTCTATTATGTGGCGGCCTGTATGTTCAAGACAAATATAGAAATCCTGATCTTGAACAATACTTTTATCGATACCTATACAGAAATATGTGTCAATTAGAACCATAAAACAGAACAATAATGTTAATTCATCAAAACTTGGAATACCATAGTAGTATTTTTGACAGATCAGGATTCATCCACACCCAGAACTGAGAGGGACCTTTTTTCTTCTTTGATCACCTAACCCTAAGCCCTCAAAGCATTTGGAGTAAGAAAAAAGCAAAGACTTAAAACCAAGTGGGACATCTCAGTACGAAGCTTACTCTCGCTGTGTCTGGGGTGGATGTGCTCCTCCTCCTCCTCCTCGCTCTATCCTCTCCCACTCTCGATCCTGTTTCTCGATCTGAAAATGTGTCCCACTACACTGTGGTCGCCCCTTGCCTCTCTGACAGTTTGCCCACAGGCGCTGCATGGCTGACGGATGTGACGGTGACACTAAAGTCCGCAAAGCTGCCAGCGCGTCAACAAACACCACCACCACCCTCAGTTAAACTTTTTATCAATGTCAGTTTCCTTAAGTGGCAGCGACCTCGCCTCCCAATGACAAACTAAACGATCGTAAATCACAAACACGCCCCCCGGTGTCTGCGGCGCATAATGAGAGCCTTATTAACACGTGCTCCCATCCGCCCACCTGACGTTTTCACTCGTAACACGCTAATAGCCTCAGTTTTCCCCTTTAGCTGGCGTGAAATTGGCTCTTAATACACTACAAGCTTTCGGACGTCTATTTAGGCTTTAACAATGAGTCAATCAGTTCGGATCACGCTCGACTTCCTGCTGAAATTAATTAGCGTTGTGTAATGAAATGTAGCTCATATGCCCAACGGCGAGCTCGGGGGTTCTTGGACGGGCAACTGGTGACTCTGGGATGAGAGATTTGTGCCAAAGAAGATCCGAAAATAAAAGAGGGCAAAAGCCAGGGAGCAGATGCTGGAGAGTTAGCCTGTCCAAATTGGTATGAAAGATCGGTGCCATCTGAATTATGGGCCACTTTGGGACATGTTTTTTTGGCAGGACAGATCGGAGAGGAGAGGTGGGGGGGGGGGGGGGGAGGATGGTCCCAGGGCTATGTCCCACTCAGTGACATTTACACACTGCAGCTGCATATTTAATGTAATGTTGAATTCAGGTCAAAAGTGTGACATGAATCTTTAAAATCTGCAACTGACTCCACTACTTGCAATGCATTAATAATGAAGTTGTATCGGTTCAAGTCTCTTCAAAGATGTAGCCGTTGTAATGTTGTGATTTAACATTTTTAAAGAGCGTGTATATGCTTTTTGCAGCTATTTGTGTATGATCTCAAACAGATCTTTATCACTATCTTTCACTTTGTTGGTTATAAAATGCAATAGTGAAGTTATGGCGAGGGATTTTAAATAGCGATGAAAGGATTAAGCTTAGCATAGCATTAGCATTAGCTTAGCATTTCCTGGATACGCAGGACCTCAGGAGGACCTTTTCGTGAGCTGCCGCTGGCTGTTAAAGCTGGGGTACCTGATTTTATTTGGTGTTGCACAATACATTTATTTTTGCCACCTCCGAGTATGTTGTAAACACAGCAAAACACAGTATTGTACACTGTATTGTCTTCACTTAAAGTTTTATTGAGCAATGAATGATACAAAATACAATGTATCTACAAAATTTAGTACAATGTAATGTTCTATGAAACAATGTGTAATAACTTGTACCTATGGGTTACATACACAATGGAATAATATGTATTGGTAGTTTGGATAATGTAATAAGACAGAAGACCCTAACCTTAAGCCCTAACGCTATGTCTTACAAATACATGTTATTCCATTGTGTATAAACTACATAGGTTATTACAGGTTGTTACAAAGCAGATGACATTGTACTACATTCAGATAATGTATCATGGTAGTGTCAAATAAAGTGTTACTGGGCAACAAGCTCATGAGTTAAGTGAACTTTTTACAGCTGTCGTATGAGTAATTTCCTCGTCCAGACTTTTGCTCGCTGCTGGAGGACTCGCTCTGTTCTTGTTCTACACTTCGCTGTATCAAAAGTGCACGATGTTCCGCTGATTTCTGTTCAGAGCCAGAGGAGCCGTGTCTGATTTTATAGCAAACTTTAGCTCATTGATCAAACCCAGTGAACGTCAGTAATAATGGTCCTGTAATAATGATGCTCGAGTCAGGCTCAGCACGGCCGCATTAACACAGCAATGAGCCTCGGACCATGTCCCGTCCTTTAGTTGGAATTAAACCAGTCCTACTCCTTTTCATGTTAAAACAGTCTGAAGTGTCCGAGAAATGTTTGTCGAGAGAACCAGTGCTCCTTTGCCTTAGTGGCTAAAATCTTTGGGGAAGCTCCTTGCACTTTGCATTACCAGTGCATTTTATGTTGAGTGCTTTGACTTATTAGTGTCATGTAGGGAAAACCAACATGTAACAGTTATGACTGTTATGTCACAGCATAACATTTCATCCAGTCAACAAAATAAGATCAGCATTTACTTATGGAACATGTTTATATTCAGCACATGTCAGTTTATTTGCTCTTGTGATATTAGCAGTGGGGTATACTTGGAATTATTTCAGATTAAAAAAGAAAGTGAAACTAAGAATTTCAATATTAATTTCAAAGGAAAGTTAGTTTTAATCTCTTAACCCCCACCTTTTCTCCAGTTCGACTTTACCCTAAGGTTCTCAACTGGACCTGACAGCCTGTAGGCCAGTGTCATTTCTCAATTGAAAGCTAAGACCTATAAAACTGATCTCTTTAGAGTTTTTTTTCATCACCGTTTTGTTGCTCTTTTGATTTTTGTTGAGTATTCATCACAGTATTGTCACTTTTTTTCTTTTTTTCCCGTGAAGCTTTTATATTTGTGTGATCAAATGTGCTCGGTTACGGTGGGGGTTAAGAGGTTAATTGTGTTTTTCAGTAAAAGGTTTGAATGTGAGTGTATTTTAGCTTAATTTTGAACACAACACACAATTAAATACTGAATAATCTTAGTTTAGTCGGTCCCTTTGGCAGGATCCTCGGGTTTAATTAACGTCGGCGCAAAGTGACTGTATTTTCTTGGCATCGCTCACACGGACGGGATCAAAACAAGTTCGTGTCACTGTATGAAACCACATTTAGCCCATATCTGACGGCAGGGTGACACTATCGCTGCAGAGGGGAAGGACCCGGCTCCACTCAGGCCAAAGTTTATCTGATCCCACAGAACGAGCTGAGACAAGGCCCAGACTAAAAGCTACGATGAAACAAGACTTGATCAAATCCCAGATAGATAGATAGATAGACTTTGACATTTAAGGCTCATATTTTAGCTAAACCTGACCCAACCAGGTTCAATCCCTGCAGCGCATGGATTGTCACATGGAATAAACCTCAAAAACTTAAAAACAAACCTGCTTTAAGTAAGACACAGTCAGACAGATTCCCGTTATCTTCCTCTGGCTGGACTACCTTTAAGCTCCTTTTCATTGAATTTGAACTCCTGTTTTTGCAGCTTTTTGCCGATCAAAACACGCCCTGGACCGTGGCAGCACATAAATGGGGAGCGTTGACAAAAACTGGGGGAGATGGAGGCAAGTCGACGCAGGGCTGCCAAAATTAGGAATTGATTCACAGAGGCGGCCAAATCCAGCAGATGGTGAGTAAATGTAAACGGAAACGGCAATCAGATTTCATACAAAACCCTCACACGGGCTGAAGAGAGAGCGGGAGGGGGGAGAAAGAGAGAGCGCGCTAGTGAGAGGCACACACGAACCTAGAAGAAAAGGACTGGATGAGAGGCATTTAGTTATGTTTGTTATGTGAATATATATTTGTTATGTAGTTGTTCTCAGCTGGTACGGCGTCAGGGCCCACAATGACAAGCCGCGACCCGAATACAATGTAAAATATTGTCTTTTCCTCAAAATGTGTTGTTAAATAAGCATTAATTAAGCAAATAAAGCTGAAATCATGATAGAAACAACCCAGTAACAGTCAATTCAGACTCAAGTCGTGATTTTATACTTTTTCTGGACATTAATATAAACACATTTTTGAGAATAAAAAATGTGTTTATGTCTAAACCAGAAATCATCTGGTTTAGATGATTTCAATAATATTAAAAAAGATGCTAAAACATATATTTCTGAATAAAGAGAGTGTCCAGATCTTTCCCCTCACCAAAAAAGTGAGCATTTCTCATAACTAAGTACTTAAGTACTTCCAGACTCGTTTGCATAGCACTTTTCACATGGTCACAAAGTGCTTTGGATGGGACAATTTCCATTCAACATACAGTATGTAGCCACGGCTGCCCTTGGGACAGAGCAACAGAAGCACACACATCTGAGCCAATGGACCATTAATTCACTCACACATCATTCATCCTGGCCTATTGTACATGTTTTAAGTGGTAGGGGAAACCTAAGCATCCGGACACAATAATGATGACTGGCAATTTGGGCTGGGACAAAATATTGTTTTGCAATATATCGCAATACTGTACGTCTTTGTTGTAATACATGTATCAGAAACCCGTGTACAATACTTTTGATACTAACAAGTTTTAGAATTTTTTTTTTATATAAAAACGTTTGTTTTTTAATTTGATTTGGTGCTGATTGGTTTAAACAAAAGAGCCAGACTTTTAAAATGCTTCTGCCGTTTGCCTTTTTCAAAATGTTTTAATCTATATCAGACTGATTTATATTTAATTTATGCATTTTGGAAACTCAACTTCCACTTTCTTAATACATTCATTCGGGGTAAAATATCGCAGTTTGTAATATGAACAATCATGTTCAATCATGCGGCTATGTTATATATCAAAATAACACTTATAATACAATACATACTGATGTGGGTTGTGAATGTTGACTTAATGTAATGCATTGTTGCATCTCATGTTTACATGTACCTACAGTAACTTAATTGTTTCATTACTACGAGCTACCAAGGGCCAAACTAAATTAGTTCAGCAACCACATCAATATTGAAATGAAATTATTTAGAATATATGAATGGGGCTCGGAGTAAATAAGTTTGTCTTCTTTCCACTCCTTTTCGAGCTAAAATGTTATTTATTTTATTTTGTTGGCCAATTATAGGGGCAAAGGAAGTGTGTTGTATGTAAAGGTAAAGATCTTGGACAGGTATGGCATGTACCCTTGTCTCTGTATTTGTTCTTGAACACTGTTTGTATAGTTTTGTTTATATGGCTCGAAATAAAATGTTCAATTCAATCATAAATGTAAGACTTTGTGCAATAGAATATATTGTATCGCAAGGCGTATCGTATCGGCCCCTCAGTATCATGATACGCATTGGATTGTGACAAACGTGTATCGTCGCAGACCTACTGGCAATGGCTCAGCATAAAGTATGTGATGAAAGCTACCACTAAACAACACCTGGCAGCCACTCTTTCTGCTGTTTCTGTTCAAAAGTAAAAGGGCACTGGGACCCTGCTCACAGTCAATCATTCTCCCGATATTATTTTATTTTTTTATCATTCAGAACAAACTGTCTAACTTCTCTCACCTGTAATTTACAGAGTCTAGCGCTTGCCGGTCAAGATGGCTCTGTTTCTCAGTCTTTTTCTTTGTACTCAGGTGAGACGATGCGTTTCTGGGCTTGGTTAATCCGCCTGTCAATCACGCTCATTGGAAAACACAGAGATAATGCCGGGTCCCAGACTACACACGCCTTTGTTGTAGATGGGAAAAGCCTTTCGTCTGGCTGGTCAAGTGACACAGTGTTTCTCTGGTCGATTACTGACATGAAATTTCAGCAAATTCTCAGTGTTACGTTAATCAGGGACTATTTACAGCAAACCAATACTAGCCCATCTATAACATCATTGCATTTTAAAGAAAAAAAACCCCTTCTCAGAACATCAACTTTGGGGCATTCAAAAAACAGCACAAACTGTTTATTTAAAATGCTGCGGGCCGACAGAAAATGCACCGATTTCCCCCACATGTAAGGCACAGCGTCTTGTCAGAAATATTAGCGCTTACAGATCCCCTGAGGCGGCTGCGTCCTCCTTAAGCTCAGGCTGGTAAAGACTTGATAAATCCATTTTGACCCCAGGACCAGTCTTTCCCATAGGCTTCACTGCACCGTACAACAAATTAATGAAAACTCTCAACATCTTCAGACCACACAGAGCCACACTCACCGTGTTTACGCCAGGAAACTGCAGAGCGTTAAAGAGAGCGCTATGTGTGGCCTCAAAGCGCAATGGAAAAAATCAATGTTTGTTTTACAGAAAGTGGTGTTAGGTTTGAAATGAAGGGGCTGCAAGATTATTTAGATAAATAGTAGCCAAACTCTTTCTGGTCATTTGACATCTTTATGTTGTAGAAATATCAGATGGGATTTAGGATCAATGCGTTTTTCAAATTCTGAATCTAAAGAGGGCCTTGTGCTGCCTATTTCTAAGGTTGCACACCTGACGGGACTAAAATTGCAACATTGTTTCATGTTTTACAACTGGCGCGGTTCGTGTCCTCTTTTTTGTCTTAAATCATTTTAGATGGAGAAATCCTCTGCACGCCTGTGGTGGCGCTGTATCAAAATCCCACTTAAACTCCACTTCCTTTTCCGTTTCTTGTTTACAAAATGGAGCAGTATCAGACTGTGTCTGTGTTGGTTTTCTTTTTGCAACTTTAATAACTGGCAACATACACATACAGTGCAGCAATGGGCTCATCATGAGCAGCTGATGAGGCGACGTGCTCGGGGCAGTGACGTTGAAATTTACATATGACTACTGTCCGAGGGATACAGACGCGGAGCAAGGACCAAAAATAATCCAATCAGGGCTTGACATTTACAGTTTTGCTCTCTGGCCTCTGTTGCTAGCTTATTTCAAAGGTTTGTCATGGCTAAGTTTTGGTGTCAATTTTGTATTAACTCTGTTAGTTCTAATTATAGAGGGTCTGCACATCCTTTTCAGTTTTGATTAGGGTTGCCAACTTTCTCTCAACCAAACCACATATCAGCAAATACCCACGGAACAAGCATTACAAACAACGCTTATTCCCAGAGCATCAGACCATCATTAAGGCAAAAGTTTACTCTATGGACGGCTGTCAAACAGCTCCAAAACATCATTTAAACAGCAGACTATGAAACAGCAGATTACCTAACAATGCATTCACCCAAATGATATGAGAGCATAAAGGACCGTTTATGTCCAGCTAAAGTTAACAGCGCTGAACCCGGACAGATGTGAACCGTGTGTAAACATGGACTCACCCGCGTTGAGGAACATCGCGTCCTCCTGAGGTACATAAACACACGGCGAGGAGTCGTCCAAAAACCGAAGAATATCTGAGTATTTATATCAAGAGTATTCCACTAGTTCTTTATAGTGTTTACAGAGACCGCGTGTGAAACTTTCAACACTCAATATAAGGGACAAAAGACATCCCGTACGGGACAATCCTATTTAGATAAATATACGGCATGTCCCGGCTAATACAGGACAGTTGGCAACCCTAGTTTTGATAGAAGCCACAACATTACGTAATGAGTGTCAAACAATAACAACGCTCGGTTGCAATGCCGTGATGGAATGATATCCGCCTTACGTCTGGGCAGAAATGTATACATTTATTTGTGCTTTTTTTCCGATTGTCTTGCTCTCTTCTGTCGTCTCGCTACTCGTTTATTTTGGTTGTAGCATCCACAGCAAGTTCCGGCAAGTTTCGCTTCCGGATTTTGATTTATTAGTTTATTTGGTCAGGAAAGTGCATGTTGATGAACATACAGGGGACTCATGCATGTAAACACACCACACAGGATTATAGCCTTGGGCTAATTTTCATCCGTCGTCCCCCATGCGCACTCACAAACACACTCACATTCATGTTTTTAGTGGTAGGAGAAACCGGAGTACCCGGAGGAAACCTACGCAGACATGGGGAGAACATGCAAACTCCTCACAGAAAGACCAATTCCCTGGTGGGAATCAAACCCGGGACCTTCTAGCTGTGAAGCACGAGCGCTAACCGCTGCGCTACCGTGACGCCCACTACTGGTACCGGTCTGGTGATGGTATGAAGACTTTAAAAATGCGGAGGGGCGCAACAACATCCAGGAAATACAGATCAGAGCAGATTAGACCAGAACCATTTCTGGTTATACAGTAACAGATGGATTTGAACCACAGCAATAATGCATACAGTATATCTTTTGTGGAGAGTTAATTTATTTATTTTGATGCATTCTGTGACAAACGTATGTATTTACAATGGGCTCTCAACCTTCAACGAGCCAGAACCAACATGAGATATCATCACTTTGACCTGTACAATCTGCTTTGTTTGTACTGTATTTAACTGTATATTTAGACAAATTGAATTGACCGAAAACAATGGATCAATGGCAGTGGCAGACTCCTCGGGGGAAGGATTATCTTAAAGAGAGAGGAGAGACAGAGACGACCCTCGAGCGAGTGAACATCTAAAAAGTCTTTATCAAATCCCTGAACAAACAGTCTCCTTGTCTGAGCTAATCTTTAAGTAAACACTCCGCCTTAAGAACTTCGGCAGACCGCCTTAAGAGAGCTTATACTACTGCCATCCAGGCGCTGCTGTAACCAAATCTGTAAACGGGAGTCTATACTGCTTTCAAAGCCCCATTACTAAACATTACAGTGCATTTGAATGATTTTGTGTAATCAATTTCAAATTGGCCAAACCACCAACGGATTTAACTCATTTCTCAAACACATTTTTGTCAAAACCTGAACACAATTCATGGTTTCCACACAGCTCCCAAAATGGAACTCTTTTTTTAACCTCTTACCCCCCGCCTTAAACGAGCGCATTTTCTCCAGTTCGGCTTTACCCAAATCTAAAAGCTTCTCGACTGGAGCTTACAGACTATGGGCCAGAGTAGCGTCTCATTTGAAAGCTAAGACCTGCAAAAGTGATGGTAACTTATTTGTTGCATTATCGCCACATTTTAGTCAAATTTTTAAAGCATTTTGTCTCTGCTTTTTTTGCCATGTTTTCGTCACTTTTATTGTCACTTTTATTATCCTAGTTTGTCACTTTTCTGACACCATTTTGTTGTGTTTTTGTCATGTTTTTGTCACTTTATTTGTTGCGTTTTAATCATTTCGCCACTTTTTTGTCAATTTTTTTAATTGAAAATAATTGGTTTTCGTGTTCTTTTTTTTAATTGTCTTATTGTTGCTTTTCCAGTGAACATAATACATAAAGTAAACACATCTGAATTTTTTCTTTGCTGTTTTGCTTTCCCAAACCCCGGGACATGGCAGCCCCCTTATTGATCCGAAAATCTCCCGGGGCCCATTAGCCTGGGAATCCCCATGCTGCTGTGTGTGCTTGAATCATTTCAAACTTCACAGCAGCCTGGGGACCATGGCCGAAATCTTCGCATGGATTTGGGGACCAATCACAGAATGAGGAGGGACGGCAAGACGATGACGCGCTATTCGACATACGGAAGCTTGTACTTTCTTTACGGATTAAAAATATATATATATACGGATCCAACATGACAGCAGCAGACGCGACGCCATCTTTCGATCAATTATTTTACAGCTAAATTCACCCTTGTATTGCCTCGGAGGACCCCTTGGACCCCACTGCGGGAACCACTGCTCTGTGCCTTATCTGCTCAGCACGTGCGGCTTATAGGTTCACATTTTCTTACACTATAGTGAGATTATGAGAAGTGCTTTTTGTTGTTCCAGATGAAGAGAATAGCGTGTCGTTTTTAGGGAATGTGTGCCATGTGTCAGAAACGGGCCGCTTTTTAATTAGTGTCATATTTTTACTCTGACATTTCAGCTGCGAATGTGGTTCATGTTGAGGTCTAACTCGTAGCCTCTACAGCGCGACTCCCCCCCCCCCTTTCCAGAAAATGATTTGGAAAAGCAACACCCTCGCGGCGCATCACACACATCTCTCAAAAAATAGTAATGTGACTCAAATTAATAAAATAGAGCCAAATCTTTTAAGCGACTTTAACAAATGAACAGCTCCTACTTTAAAAGATGTGACTACTATCAAAGAGCCATGGCTACCCAATGACACTTTTGCCTAAGAAGGGAGCCCTAAAACTGCTTACTCCCATCCCCTTCTTGCTTCTCTCTCCTCGTTACATCACCGCCACGTGCCGCCCCTCTGCCAGGACAGCCCTGCTCTGTCCTCTGTTCCCCGTGTCTTCTCCTGGAGCCATGTTTAAACAAAGTAACATTCATCCATGAGTGGTCTCCCATTGCCGCGGGACAGTCTGAGCCATAGACTACCACGGGCTGACGGAGCACGGGCGTGGGAGGGGGGGAGGAGGAGAGGGCCGCGGGGGCGAACGCAGATGCTCCCGTGTTGCTAGTGCGAGCGTATCGGCCCTGAACACGCCGAGATTCAGCATCGGAATCCAAAAAAGGAAACATCCACTTGACAGGAGAGCTGCAGGGGGCGACTTTAAAATAGCATGCTTTTTTTTAATGTCTTTTTTGCTTTTAATTGTTGGGTTTGGTGAATGGGGAAACACTTACTAGAAACCAGCATGTCTAAAGTGATTTGGGGGAGAACCAGCGATTCTTTCGGGACGAATATAGTCATTCGATTTGGAGTTTCAGGAGCATTTAAGTCAAATAAACTAATGCTAGAATAGAATCACATGCATTTCACAACAAGTTTGCAGAGGCCGAAAGTTTAAGGTTTGCGGGTTTTGGTGTTTGAAAAGGATGTTGTATTATCGAAATAATTTCAGTCTTTGCAATATGCTAAATGCAACCGAGGGCAAAAGAATAAGAGAAACAAATGCTTATTCTATAACTTACTGTATGATTGGCCATTTTTCACTCCTCACAAGCTCTGCCTATTGTCTAATGACTTGGATACTGATCGCAGCAGACTGGGAACACAGTACAGGTGCATTTTTGAAAGATGGTACCACTGCCGACTTGAATATCCCATAAAGCGACAGTTTTGGTGATCCAGTCATTTAGCCATCACAACCATAGACATATTATTAATAGACCGTCATTACTCACTCCTCCCCGTTTGCCACAATGACCACGTTCGAGGGGGAATTCATGGCGGATTTACAGACTCCTCCTCCCCTGCTCTGACGAAGCATGTTCCTAAAAAGGGCATAAGTGCGGGATCTTCACTGTTCACAATGCTAACAGTCCAACCCTCATTAAGTACGAGATTTCTGAAATGTATCCTACCATAACCAGCCCGGTGCCTCTGATTGTGTCTAACCCAGCGTAATCACAGGAGGAATATCTAGCTGTAGACAGTTCCAAAAAATTAGGCACCGGGCATTAAAGTTGTTTTTAACGTGTCTAAAGTGCAATGGATTCCAACTAGTGTCTATATGGCGGTACTACAGCAATGGCGGCCTCCAGTGTCGTCGTCGCAAAGCAGAGCAGCCAGCTCTGTAAATACTGTTTAAAGTGGCGCTATCCCGCAGTTAGCTTTGCCCGTTAGCCTGTTAGCTTCTTCTCCGTGATTCTATTAATGTGTATTGGTGGCTCCGACCCGGTGGCAGTCAAGTTGCAAGCATGGTTTTCTGGCCAGAGACACCAGGTGGAGATGAAAGACCCTCCAATCATCCCATTAACACTTGTATTACCCCCAGAGGGACTACGAAAAGGATTTATTAAGGTAAACACGTTACTTAGTTTATTTGTATGGCACATTTCATGTACATGTACAACTCAATGTGCCTCACAGCAACACCAGACACCCAAACACAATAAAATGACATTAAAAATATGTATATCTATATATTAAAATTCGTTAAAATACAATGAATTGCCATAAGCAGCAGTAAAAAGGTGTCCTTTCAGCCTGGACTTAAACACTGTCAAAGTTGAGGCCTGTCTCACGTCCTCACGGAGACTGTTCCAGACTTTTGCTGCGTGGAACTGAAACGCAGCCTCACCGTGTTTGGTGGTGACTCTAGGAACCACCAGGAGACCCCTCCCTGAGGATCTCAGGGCCCGAGGTGGTTCATACGGCTGTAATATGTCTGAGATGTACTTCGGTGCCTGACCATGAAGAGACTTGTACACAAGCAGAGCTATTTTAAAGTCTATTCTCTTAGTACTGCTTTAACCTCTTTAACGGAGCGCATTTTCTCCAGTTCGGCTTTACCCAAATCTAAAGGATTCTCGACAGGGAAGCAACAGTGTAACGCCTCATTTGAAAGAAAACTGATAGTAACTTTTTTTGTCGTGTTTGTTTGCCGTGGTTTTGTCACATTTTTGGTCTTTTTTAAATCCCTTTTTTGCTGTGTTTTCATCATGTATTGGTCACTTTTTTGTTGTGTTCTTTTTGCTTTTCTGGCACATTTTTGTCACTCTTTGCTGCTTTTTTCACTTTTTTTTCAGACGCGACACTTGGAGCTTAGAGAATCGGCAGCTTTGTAAACTTTTAGATTTCGTAAATCTGTAAGGAATTGATTTAGAAATACTGATAAAACCTGATATTTTCTGAAACTTAACAGACCCACAACTTAAAGCACTTGCAACTTAAACATCTGCACATACTAACCAGCTCAGATAGTATCAAACTCACAGTGTGGAACTTTCACAGCACAAGAACAACTTAATACAAACACACACACAACCTGTCATACCAAACATGCTCCAATGAACAGCGAGACACCAATGCTTCATCAAGTCATCAAACTAAAGCATTTGGAAGAGGATTTAATCATCTATCTATCAAATCTATTTTAGCAAAGCATCAAGTTATGAAATATGTCTAAGGGGAGGAGAAAAATAGACATTAAAACCTCCCATAATACTTTTACTCTATGTTTTTCAGTGTGACTTAAAATACAACAACATAAGCAGACGAAGGAAATAATGTTATACTCTTTGTCATTTGTTGGGTTTCCTTAGGACAGAGAGTAAACAGAGAGTGACCCGGAGCATCTCGGCATCTGAGGAACACAATGTTTAAGGAACAGCAGCTAAAAATAGCTCCAGTCGCTGCAGGACAGGCCTTAATATAGACTTTTATTAGTCTAAGCTTCCCCTATCGCTCCATTGAGAAAACCGATGTCGAGTTTTTCTGAAAAAGCACAGTACGTTTGGCACAATGTGTAGTTTTAATTCAGTATTTTAGGACAGACTCATGAGCCGTGGCCCGTGAACCTTCTTTGCTCGAGAAGTGACAGGAAGCAGAGGGGACAGCGCTGCCATGAATCGACCAATCAGGGGTGAGCTCCCGTGAGCGCAGTGTCGGCGCACGAGTCTTCACAATGGGTTTTTTATTAAATGCACAATGAGGTGTGTTGGGTGCAGATATGAAGGAAGTCTTGAACATTCGCAGCATGCTTTGGAAACATGTTGTGAAATTAGACAGTTATAAAAATAGTACATGAGGATAGAAATGAAATGGGTATTTTCTGCATCGTATAATGTTGCAGAGAACGTTTTATTTTTGGATTTGTCAAAAAGTTAAACTGGATGTGTGCACTTTTTTAGCCACTTCCTCATAAGGTCTTAAAGTGGTAGAGACAGATACGTCAAACTAGACACAAACAATAGGACATTTTGAATAAGCCATTGTAGATGAATAGGACTTTCTAACCAACCAAATAAGATAGTTCCCAATAGACAAACTCTAATATATCATGTTCTGGAAACACTTTTTTACTTGTCAGACTGCCGTCTAAAATGCAAATATGATGGTGAGGACTTGAGTGTTGAGAACATGTCTGAAGGCGTGAGGCGCACTGAGCCAGTGAAGGCGAGTGTGGCTGAGCTCAGATGTCACTCCGGCCGGGCTTCTGCTCACGGTGAGATCTCGCCTTCTGCAAATCAAATTAGTGATGATCTTCATATAACGATGGGAGATAAAGCTGCAAGATCAATTTAGTAATTATAAGGGTCACATGCAAACACAGTACAGTATCTTCTGTGCAAATGCAGGAGGGCGTTTTTCATTGATCCACTCACATGCAATTTTTCACTCAAATCCTGTATCATTCAGAGAAAACCATAACTTCACTCAACAGTAATTTTTAGGCGTTCGCTTGTTTATTTGGCAGAAGATGGCGCCGTTCCTTAGTCTTTTATGTGATTTTCTTTCTCCCATTCATAAACAAAGTTGGATAAATTGAGACACTTGGACATGTCTTGTTTCTTTGATCACGTTACTCATAAAACATCAGCCGTTTGTATCAATATATCAGCTGTCTTGATTAATCAGACTACCTGAATGTTAATCAAGCCCTCATGGAGATAGGGCTTGATAGAGTAGGAAAGGTGTGTAGTATAGCTCAATGTTTCCCTTTATTCATCCCTTGTATCTCCTCCTGAATGAGTAGGAGACAGTTCGACATGCCCAGTACAAAAACGTTGAGGTGTATAGCTCAACATCACAACAGATGTTTCCCCACAGGGCTGCAGGAATATTTCTGATTCACAGACAAGAACAGTTTGGACACCAGCAATGAAATAGACAGTAAACAGTGAAACAGACAAACAAATGTTGTGTCCAAATGAACAGATGTTTAGTTGCCCGCAATCCCCGGGTTTCCCATCCTTAGACTTAGACTCTCCTTCAGGCAAAGAAAAGAAGCCAGTGGGAGAAAAGAGGAACCTCAAGGAGAACCACGTTGAAGGAGATGGGCTGTAGATAGGCCGAGGGGTGACAAGGCACATGATCATTGTATTAGCATTGTATTCGCATTTTCTCTGTGTTTTCGCTTAAAATGTTTAAAGGGGGGGTATTATGTAAAATCGACTTTTTCAAGCTTTATATCATGTTATTATGTCATTCCCTCATTAAACACATGCCTGGAGTGTTGCCTTGGCTCATTCACATATTTTTTAGTAATCAGTAAAAACTTAGACGGCAGCCATTTTAGGTGTAGCTATGCCTCAGTCCTCCTAGGAACGCCCCCACCTCCTGAAGACGCCTCTGGACCTTTCATCACCAGCCAAGCCACCAACCACTGGTCCTCAGCTCAGCAGAGCCCCCTCCCCGCACAGTGTTGTTGTTTAGATGCCACAGCAGTGTGCTGAAGGGGGCGTGTCGGAAAGCTTCTTAAAGAGACAGAGGCCTATTTCAAGACGTTCAGTACAGCCATTTTGAGAGAGCAATTTTATTCAAGGCAGTTATTTTAATTTACTGCATATACAGACCAACAGAAGGTTACGTCATCATTGTAGTATGCTATAGACTGGTGCTATGTGATTGAAAAAAGCATAATACCCCCTCTTTAAGAAGAGCAGCATGGTGTGAGTTTCGATTTTGAACTTAAATCATGGGCCTAATTGCAATTACAGTCCTTGTCAAAACAATCGCAAATAGATGTTCATCCAAAGTCATCCAGCAGCACCTCCTACCCACTGGGAATGTCACTTTGCCCGACTGCAGCCACGTACAGATGCAGTGAGAGAGATGTTTCCGCTCCACTGTCGAGCATGCATATTCAGACGCATGTATGTGCGCATGCTGCTGACACATTTACATATGTGCTGGGACGGTGCCGCGCGCTCGGTGATTCAGCCTGACAGGTCATGCTCCCTCCCCCAGGGTCAGCGGAAGGGGCGGGGCCAAAAACGTGACAGCATTTTCATTCAGTGTCATTCTACAAATATGGAGGCTATTTCGAGACAGGGTTGAGCTGTTTCGCATATTAGGGACAGTATTGCTTTGTGCCGTCAAAATGTTGTACAGGTTTACGGCAGCATGAACTTAAGCTTTTCAGACAATTTCATTTATTCCTTTCTCCCACTGTTTTAGCTGCACAAACCTCTGTCTGCTTTAAAGTCTAAACTGAAGACTGACTTTTACAGAATCGTTTTTATAACCTGATTTGTTTAATCTTATTGCATTGTTATTGTTATAAATTCTTGTTAAATCGTTGACTAGGTGGGGGGAGTTTATGGTTGCTAGGTAACGGAGCAGCAGATAAATAGTTGCTGCTCCGTTACCAAGCAACGGAACAGCTAGGTTGCTCCGTTGTCGCCAACTCGCTATTAACCTGCAAAAAAGAGCCACGTTTGCTCTCTCTCTTACAACACGGACATACGTGTCTTCTTTTATTTATGACAAATGTATAAACTGCGTGTTTAAAGCCCCGCACGGTTTGAGAAAAGCCTCAAGTGCCGTGACGCTGCGTTGTGTGCGTTGAGCTTCAGCTGGGCAGTTGCAAATGTCTGCGTCTGTGACAGAGATGGGTTAAAATGATCTATTTTGACAGCTAATTCATATTTTTAGTATAGTTTCAGACGATATTTAGTCAGTTATTAGTTTCTGGCTCTATCTATTGTAATCTATGCTAAGCTAATTTAGGAAATGCGATTTAAGTGATCAGTTATGTGTGTGATAGCGATTACTCATAGTATTAAGTTGTTCCCCGTTACTTTTCAGATCACCAGATATTTGTAACCGACCTTTGTAACATATTGAAGCCACATTAAACTTCTAAACTGCTCTTTGTGTCTAAATTCGAAGTGTTGAGTGGATGAAGAATTCCAGATAATCATAATACAGTCCTACAATATTGGTCCGTCGAGCCGGATCCTAATATCAGTAATAGTTATTGTTGTTTTTATATTGTGGCTTTATTCTAAAAATGGGGTAAGAGTTTAGAAAAAAATGTCTCAACATCCTGTTATCCTTGTCATGGAATATATTATTGCTATGTATGTACATGTGTCTAAAGCCCCAAAGGGAAGCTCACTCTGCTGAAATTTCATAACAATTTAATTAGAGAGTAGGTTTAATCCTTTTGCAATTATCTACAGATAATACGGGCACTTGTCACTTTTGATTATTTCAGTTTCATCATTTGTTAGTGCATAATAATACTGAAGTTGTTCTACTGGAAACTAGTGTTTACAGTTGAACAAACCCAGTTGGACATGAAATAATTCATTTATTTTGTTTATTCAACAGTTTAATGCTTGGATGATTGTTAACCAAGCTAAAAGCCACACGGCAGAACAGCCTTACATGAAGCTATGTCACAAAAGCAATTAAATTGTTGCAAAAATGCTCATAAATAAACGAACATGACAACAATGGGCCACCAAATGTGCTCCCTAGTGCTCAGCAAGACAACAAGTGGCATTTTTCCATTTTATTATTTTTCCCAGTGGGTCAAAAAACTAATTGTTGTAAAATGTGTATTAAAAAGAAAGTTGCGAGGGAATTGGCAAATTGAAAATCAATCAATAAAGTTGTTTTGTATAGCCCAATAGAGTTCGGGAATGTGATGTCATATCGCTAAGCATCATGGGATTAGCAGCAATTAGAAACTAATGGAGATTTTAAAAGTTAAAATAGTGGATTTATTGTTCACATTAAAACACTTACTCACATGTATTTACCAGCAGTAACTCAGCAGCTAACAGAGTTGTTCCACGGCTTTTTTCTCCACTTTTTATACTGTTTTCATACAATGTTATCTAGTATAGTATCTAGTCTATGGATAATGTATGCTAACAGCTGCAAAGATGGCGGATCTCCATCATAACTGTGGATTTCCCGAACTCTATATCACAACAGGAGTTGACTCACAAGGCACCAAACATTTAAACAATGAAACAAAAACAATGTAATGTCCGAGCAAATGTAGCGTCGAGGCAAACATACTGTCCAAACAGAATACGCAGCAGATGGAAACGTGCCCGGGGCAAAACTGCAATTACTTGGATAGTATTTATTCTGTCTCTATTGGGAGAGCTTTGCAAACATGTTCTGAAACTTAGGGACTCTCATATGTAGCAGGTCTCATTTCAGTCGCCCCTCAAGTGGGAATGCTTCTTCGTCTTCTACTTTTAAAACTATGACTAAAATGTGCTTTGTTCATGTGAGAAATGCTTCATGAAGCTGTGCACCTTGATCAATTAGGATTATTATAAGTTTTTTTGTACATTTTTGTTCCCAATTGTCTAGAGCATAATGTCCACGCAGCGACTTCTTTGCAAACATTTGTGGCATCCCTCACCCAGTATCTTTATTATTACCTTTTTGAACAGACTCTTCCCAGATGTTTGGGATGTCCTCCCTCCCCACAGCAGCCCTTTGCTCTCCCTCTTTGAAATATCCAGGTATTTTACAATTATCGAGTGTCGCAGACCTGCGCTCAGCGGCGGCTCTAATCTTCAGAGTGCAGCGGTTGCCAACGCGCCTGGATTCCCTCTGCCTGACAGTGTGTATTCTGCTGTGCCTTTTCTGCCTGCCACTTCCTGTAAACGCTATTATAAAGCAGTAAGCATAAGAAGGCGCTGCGCTCTGTGTGTAGCCATCATGAGGAGGAAGTCTTATAAGATACAAGTGTTTAATTTAAACAGCGAGAGCCTCAAGTGTAAGTTTAGTCAAAGAGCAGAGTGGGAGTAAGTGGGCATTTGATTACACAATATGCCAAGGTTTTCTGAAATGCATTATACATACACCTAGAGATTATATGCATTTTAATGTCTAGTTTTGGTCGAATCCTATTATGGATTGACCATGACCTGACCCAAAAAGATGTTCTAATATTTCGTTGTAGCACCTTTGATTACAGCACACGTTCATTGTTTCAAAAAGCTTCTGCAATGTTAAAAGATCCAGTGTTGCATTCATTTTTCACCAAGATCCTGTTCTGATGATGGGAGAGTGTGACCACGGCGCAAAGCTTTCTCCAACACATCCCAAAGATTCTTAATGGGGCGCCGTGCTTTGTAGCAAGAGGGTCCGGGGTTCAATCCCGGGCCGGCAGATGGGGCCTTTCTGTGTGGAGTTTGCATGTTCGCCCCGTGCCTGTGTAGGTTTCCTCCGCGTCCTCCGGTTTCCAAAAACATGTACAATAGGCCAGAATGAATGATGTGTGTGTGGCCAGAGGGACAATGGCGCAGCTGTGTGCAGTCTACCCCAGGGGAAACTGTGGCCACATACTGAGATAATCCAAGATTAGGGCCGGGACGTTTTTAATCACACTTTTTCCTTTTACCTACAAGATGTTGCTTAGGGACGAACACTGAGTAAAGCCAAAAACAAATACACTGTCAAACTTGTTTATTCACAATTAAGCCAATTGGGAGACAGGTTCAGTTCCCACCTGGACGGGGCCTTTCTGTGTGGAATTTGCATGTTTATGTTTATGTTTATTGAAAGGATCAGCCAGACTGTCGCTGTTCTTCCTGGGGTCCAACATTTCTCCCCGGTGTCTGTGTAGGTTTTTCCTCTGGGCACTCCTACCACTAAAAATATGCACAATAGGTTAATCCTCTGGGGCCAGAACTCCCCTCTAAAAGATTTTAATCTCAGTGGGACTAACCTGGTTAAATAAAGGTCAAATAAACCTACATAAACTTAACTGAGTGTCTTTGAAGTGTTTGAAATTATACACAGTTAAAAGGTAGGAAAATACAAAGAAGCATCTAAAATATGCCTCTAAAAATAATTCCACCCCTAAATAAATTATTCTTAAATGCAATTGATTAATTAATAATTAACTCACCACTATTCCAGACTGTCCTGCCGTACTCACTCACTTACTCACTTATTTAGAAAATGTTTGCACACACAGTAGAGTCAAAGGCATCACTAAATGCTTCACTTTGTTATGAATTATATATCAAATGAATGATTATAATAATTTCCTTGTTTAATAAGTGAAAATTAAGTGGTGACATTTTTGCAGAGCCATGTAATTCGCTGTTATCCAGAGAGATTTACAGCATTAGTGCTGCTCTGTGTCCCGCCCTTGAACGCTCTGAACGCCTCCAGATCAGCTTCATATAGAGCATTGATTAAAAGCCCCAGAGCACTTTCCCTGCCATTTAATTGTAACTTAAAAGAGGCTCGGAATAATTGAACCCAGTGATATAAACGGCCGTATTGATCACTGTTATCATAACTCAGGTTTTTAAATCTGTAAAGCACTTTGTGTTACATGAAATGTATTAAAAGCGCTATATAAATAAAGATTGATTGATTGATAAAAGTGCTGGATTATAGCTTCAGCTTTAAGTGCCGTGTTATAAATGGGAGCAGTAGAAGTAGCTCCAGGCGGATGTGCTTTTATGAAGGAATGTCATACTGTAAAAGTGCGGATGCAGTCAGGCCAATTACTGTAGGTGGCGGGCTGTAGCACTCTCGCCTCTCGGCAGAAAGGTGCCAAGTTTGATTTCCATACCAAGTTTGGTCAATCTGTGAGCAGTTCGAAATCAGTCATTATTATATCTTACTGACCAAAAAGTCGCCACAAAAAAATGTCTCACGCTCTAATATTTCGTTAGACACCTTCGTTGTGGCATTGTTTCAGCAAGCTTCTGCAATGTCAAGAGATCCAGTGTTGAATTGTTTTTTGACAAGATCTTGTATTGATGATGGGAGAGTGTGACCACTGTGCACAAAGCCTTCTCCAGCACATCCCAAAGATTCTCAATGGGGTTAAGATCTGGACTCTGTGGCGGCCAATCCATGTGTCCTGAACCACTCTTTCACAACGTGAGCCTGATTAATCCTGGCATTGTCTTCTTTGAATATGCCCGTGCCATCAAGGAAGAAGTCATCCATTGGATGGAATAATCTGGTTATTCAAGATTATCAGCTGAGCTCATTCTTTGGGCACATGGTATTGCTGAAACTAGACCCCAGATCAGAACAGTTAGTTCAATACAGACTAGGTGGCCATTTTTGTGTGTGGTTGCCTTTATACAGAATAATTCATTTGCTTTGGCTATTTTGAGCCTGTCCAGCTGGAGACATTCCTGACCTTTATTTAACCAGAAGAGTCTAAAAAAGAATTCAGAATATCTTTTTTTCCGGGGAGCAGATACAGATGTAGATAGAAAATGGTAGATACAAAGAGGAGAAAACTCTAAACTTTCTATAATTACTCCAAAACTACTACAAATGCTGAATTATGAATATAGAATAACGATACAAAGACACGGAGAGGAGCAAAGTCGTTCAACAGCCCATAATTACATAAATAACGGAAAATGCTAACATGATGCTTCATTTTAGCATCATGCTACGTGCTAACGCTAGCTATGACTGCCGTTTTTTCGCTTCTACAAATCAATCTGCTGTGAAAAAACCTCCATATGGACCCAATTTAGACTTGGCATTATTTGTGTGTGCTAAATAAGTTTATATTATATTTATATATAGCCAGAAAACGGCTAAAAAGAGTGAAATGTTGTGTTTCCCAAAACATGACGCGATGCCATCTGTATCTATGGCCCTGTAGTGGTCACGTAAAAAATGTGGAAGGCTCTCTGGTGGGTACACGTCACACACACTTCTTTTTGCCAGTGTTCATAGTAATTGCGAGCCACCCACCCCAGTATTAGACCGACTCGTAGCTCAGGTATTTGCTCCACATTCCAGCTGCTGCGTGTTTCTATGGAGTTACTGTTTGTGTCCCACTGAGAGGGAATCCAGGAGCTGTCAGGAGGGGGGACAAGAGGACTAAAAGCCTCTGTCTGGGATATCCCAACAATATCTCTCTGTATTTCAGGAAGAATGTATATGTTTGGAAGCTCCAGGTTTCTTTGCAGAGATTCTAGGGCCATAAAATGTTTGAAAAAGGTATTGAATAGTGTGTTCTTAGACACTCCGCACTTGCACCTCTGTGTATATGTGTGAGTGATTGGTCAATCAGTCAAATTCTATCTATAAAGTGCTTTTCATACCGAAATGTATCACAAAGTACTTTACAGACAGATTACAACATTTAAAACTATATATATATATATATATATATATATATATAGTTAAAAGCTAAGCTAAAAAGGTGGGTCTTGAGCCTGCTCTTAAAGACATGAACGTTCTCTCTGTGGTCCTGAGCTCCTCCGGCAGGTCGTTCCGGAGGCGAGGGCCATAATATTGGAAAGACGCCTCGCCATGAGTCTTTCTGTTAACTTTAGGAATAACTAGGAGACGCCTGCCAGAGGAGCGAAGGGGCCGTGAAGTTTCATAAGGTAAAAGAAGTTCTGAAAGATAAGAAGGACCAAGACCATTAAGACGTTTAAAAACCATTAAAAGAACTTTAAAATCGATCCTGAAACACACGGGGAGCCAATGCAGCGACTCTAAAACCGGTGTAATGTGGTCCCGCCTCCTGGTCTTTGTCAGGACACGAGCTGCTGAATTTTGTAAAAGTTGTAAACCTGAGATACTCTTTTTGGGAAAACCAGAGAGCAGGGCATTACAGTAGTCGATACGACTGGTGATAAAAGCATGCATTAGCGTCTCCGTGTTGGCCCGAGAGAGAATGCGGCGGACTCTGGCTATGTTCTTTAGATGGTAAAAACCTATCTTTGTGATATTCTGAATGTGTGGAATAAAAGTCAGCTCAGAGTCAAAAATCACACCCAGGTTCTTCACCTCTCTGGGCCTTAGGACCGATGACTAAAACTTTAGTTTTGTCCTGGTTAAGCTGGAGAAAGTTTTCTGCCAGGATTTGATATTTAAAATGCAGTTAAAAAGTGCATCCATTGGCCTGGTGTCATCAGGAGACATGGAGATGTACAACTGTGTATCAGCGTAACTATGAAAGTTGACTCCATGTCTCCTGATGACCTCACCAAGAGGGAGCATATACAGGTTAAAAAGCACTGGCTGTCTCGGTGCTGTGTTTTTCTAAAATATTGCTTAAAAATGGTAAGTTGGATACCGGTCTAAAATGGTTAAAATCATTACAGTCCAAATTGCTCTTCTTCAGTAGAGGCCTCACCACCGCCCCCTTAAAGGCAGCAGGGAAGACCCCCGTCTGAAGAGAGCAATTCATCATGTTTAAAAGCTTGTCTTTAAAGGATCCTTAGAATGTTTTAAAAAACGGTGTTGGGACCGGGTCTAAAAGACATGTGGTGGGCCTCACTGAGGAGAAAACTTTATCAAGCATCTCGGCAATAACCTGGACAAAACTGTGCAGTGTTTCCTCTGGAACAAATATACAATCAGATGTATTTAAAACCGTGTTATTTTGTGTAGATAAAATATTACATCTGATAGTGTCCATCTTTCCCCTGAAGTGGTCTGCAAAAGCTTCACAGGTTTAAAGGAGGTTTGTTAAAATCAGAATTTAAAACATTTTCTATTGTTGAGAATAGGACCTTTGGGTTATTTTTGTGGTTGGTGATTTTTATTGTGGAAAATAATGTATTTCTTGCATTTCTTATTGCTGTATTGTAGGTCTTTTGTTGAGCACAGAATATTTGAAAATGTATTGTTATTTAGAATTTCCTCCATCTCCTCTGGGCCTTCCTGCAATTGATCAACGGTGATAAATCACAGGGGCTATGAGCGCAGCACATGAATAATGCATGGAATTGTAAATATTATTGTAGTTATGACTGACCTTCAAATACAAGCAAATGGTTTGGATGCCACATTTTGCAGATTTGTACACTTTGGGGACATTTATCAACACAGGTGCTAAACATTTGACAGTAGAAACTAGTTTATTGGAAGATAAAGTCCTTTCTGAAAAAAATATCTGCAACTAATACAGTATGTCAACAAAATAAACATATAAATCTGGCGTTTGTCATTTATTTCCATATGAAAACAAAAAAACTTCCAAAACAGTTTTCCCCCCCCTTGTATTTGTGTCAGTAATCCACAGAAGTTTCAAATGGATCCGCGCTTCTATTTTTTTCCCCTATTCACAGTGTCTCGCCTCAAGTTACAAAACAACATTCTCAAATTAAACAGTGACAAAACAGACACAATCATTTGTCCTCAAAACGTCACCAAATCCTCTCAAAACGTCTGCCTCAGTTTGGACGACACTACCCTCGCTCCATCCCCACTGTTACCTTGGTGTCTTCCTCGACCCCACTTCTTCATTCGAACCACACGTCAAACAAATAACCTGCATTCTCCCATCTCAAAAATATAGCTCGACTCGACTCCGTCCATCACTCACCTTCTCCGCTGCTGAAACCCTGATTCATGCTTTCATCACACCCAGCTGCAAGAGTATTCTCTACGGTACACCATCAAAAACCCTCAATAAACTGCAATACATCCAAAACTCCACTGCCCGGCCTGTCACCCACACCTGCTCCCGTGAACACATCACCCCTGTCCCCCCGAAACTTCCACTCATGGCTCCAGTTCAAGATCCTTCTCATCACATTCAAAGCCCTTCATAATTCAACCCCTCTATACCTCACTGACCTCCAGTTCATCCCCTGCAATACCAAGTGCTGACCCTGATGGGACAGAGCCTTCTCTATCACTGTCCCCACTCTCTGGGGACTATTTAAAATGGCTTTTAATAGTAATAATGCCCTCTAATTTTGATGTTCTGTTAATTAGATGTATGTCAACAAAACCACGGACCTAGATCCATCAAGTTGCACCTCCTCAGCCTTTCACATTTAGCATGGAAAGGTCAAAAACTGCAGATCAGAGGGGTAGATAACTTCAGGGGGCAGGTCCACAACTACTTTTTTGCCTGGGTAAGGACCGCGCGCCATTTGGCTATATGTTATAAATCCTCTCTGCTCCAGGAGGTTTCGGATTCCTGACTTTGCAGATCATTTAATAAACACTCATGCATCGTGTATCACTTTTATCTGCCAGCTTAGGACTTTTTCGGTTGACGGATGGTCGCCTCAAAATCGAAAAAGCCCAAACTCCAGAAGCGCTGAATATTAAAGAAAAAAAATAATAAAAAACATGAACAAGAGCGCATCGGTCATGACACCAACTCCGGTGATGCTGCGTTTTCTAGCTGCCACAAAGAATCTCGGGCTCATCTCTCTCGGCGCAGGGGTGGACAGGGTTACCTTTATACTTGGGCTGGCCCACACATATACGTATTTATAATAGATGGGAAAGGTGGCGCAGTCGGGCACGGCCGAACATATAGAAAGTTATTTTGATAATCAGCGATATGCATAGGAGATGTGATATGCCAAAAGCGCACTTAGGACATGGACAGCGAGATGAAAAGACGAATGGTATATGAGTCCACTGGCATCGGACCAAAGAATGCATTTTGGACAAATAGGGGACACACAGGTTCTGTACCATAGAAGCCCACACATGTTTGATGCAAATTTCATGAAAATCAGCCAAACAGCAGCTTGTTCTTCTTTATTACATTGACTAGGGCTGCACAATATGTGAACAAAGTTGCGATATGATCTTGAATATTACAACAATATAGGGTTTCCGCGGGGCATTAAAATGAATGAGAATGAATTGATCCAAAATCACGGCATTAAAGGTGCATTATGCAACGTTTTATGTTAAATAAAGTTGATATTTGTGCATATTTGACTTTGCAGTGACCCAGCGGCCGTATGAGTGGTCAGCATGGCGCATTTACTTTCCATTACAGTGTCCTCAATGATGCTCCAAGATCAATTGTTTGTTCTCACCAGAAAACCTACACAACAATTGATCCTAGAGCCTTGTACAGACCACTGTGAAAGTAAATGCACCATGCTGACCACTCATAGAGGCACTGGGTCACTGCAAGGTCAAATACGTACAAATATCAACTTCGTCTTACAAAAAAGTTGCATAATGCGCCTTTAAATATTATTAAAAAGCATTAAACTGGATTCAAACTGCTCAACAATCTTTACAGTATAAAATGATCGTCTAAAATTGACCATATTTTTCACTTTAAAAAGTTGACCGTTTTGTCCAATTCTTCTTCCTCTCTTTGATGAAATGTGTAAATCTTGGGAAATGAATTTGACTTGCTTCTGTCTATAAACCCTGCAAACGTTACTTTTGTGATGTTTTATTCAACCATTTCAACACGGATGTCCAAAAAAAAGTTGAGCAATTTGTTTTTCCATCAAATTGTGTCAAAATCAGAAGCAAACAAGGCTTAAACAGAGCTGAATGTGGTAAAACGTATCTGAAACTAAACTTATATATTTTTTTTTTTTCAGTCACTATGCCTTAGCAAAAACATTTAAATCTCTGTCTGAATGAAGTGATTTTACGATATATAGCAGCTTCTCATTGTTTCACTCAGCATTGCAATAATTTGGCTGTACGGGCAAATTATCTATCTGTTGTTTATTGTTCATGTTTTAGTGGTAGGGGAGCCCATGGAGGCAAACAAGCAAACTAGACACAGAAAAGCACCTGGGTCTTGATTTTGAACAGAAAAACTGCAGTAAGATATTTTTTCCAAAACCGCACCGCCCAATATGTCTTCCCCAACAGGCCCAGCATGCGCCACAAGGATCAAATGGACAACTTTGACTGTACGTCCCACAAAGGCCATCTTTCATTTTTTGGGGGGAGAAAAAAGGCATTTGAACTCAGTCAATGCGGCACATCTAAAAACAACCTTGCACTAAAAGCGTGATTGCCACAAGTTTCGACCTTAATAAACTCACAAAATTCTCTCAACTCAGTTTAACTATAGAAATGAAACTTGTGTATTTTGCGTACACCAGACCCTGGCCCGACTGCATATAGTGCTCTTCTAAGTCAAGCAAGCGCCATCATCATCCATAAACTTTAATATATACCGGAAATATCCCAAATCCATCACTTTTACATTGAGCGGGGGATTTTCCCAAAGCACGCATGCAGGGGAGAGAAATCATTACAGTGCTTCATATTTGAGCCTCTGCTGGAACGACGATGACAAATGCTCTTTACAGAAACCGATGTGGAATATTTCAAAGGCGTCGCACACAATGAGGTGATTTGGCATCAAGGTAAAAAAAATGGTCCCGCGCCGGTTTAACGCTCCGGGACCAAGACGGAGGGGCCAGGGAGCGCTCTTTCACTACGATCAACAGAAATAGTACAGTAGATATTGAGACAAAGGAAAATATTTAGAATACAGTTACTTTCTAGCAATCAAAGCAATACATCACAGTACTCATTGCATTGCATTTTACAAATCAACGTGAAAGTATTCAAAGTGTTCAGAATACACTACTCTGATCAGACAAAGTAACGGAATAAATGATTAAATACGTTTTAAGGCGAGTATTCAGTATCCTGTAACTAAATACAATGACAAGTATTCTCCCAAACGCTGGCCTTAAAGCTGGGGTACCTGATTTTCCTGTTCAAAAAGTGACATTTTTTGTTTTGGCCCAAACTTGTTTCTAGCTCTCACAGTCCCTCCTGTGTATTCAAATTGTTCAAAGAATGTAATTACATGCACATTTCACACCCATATACAACATTGAGTGGTGACAAAGTGAAGCAGGGGCGGCCACCCCCAAGATAAATTCCACTAATTTAGATTAGACTTCTATCATCCATTGCTCATTAAAACTTTAGGTGAAGACAATACAACAAGGTCTGTGTTTTGCTGTGTTTACAACATACTCTGAGGTAGCAAAAATAAATGTATTCTACAACAGTGGTTCCCAACCTTTATTGTCTTGCGTACCCCTTGGGCCTTTCAGTGGTCGTCTGTGTACCCCCTACCTCAAGGGTGTTACAGTTTATTTAGAAAGTAATTACTATGGTATGTATAAGAAAAAAGGACAATGTTGCGTCAAAATAAACCTACAATTCTCCCAAAGCAACACATTTTACTGAAAAATATAGCTTTTCCTGTAAAAAATGATGTTACATTTACCCCTTTTTTCAATCTGAAATAGGTCCAAGTACCCCCTGCTAGGTCCTCGAGTACCCCCAGAGGTCCCCGTACCCCTGGTTGGGAAACACTGTTCTCCAACACCAAAAATCAGGTACCCCAGCTTTAAGTGAAGATATCCAAACCATTCTTTTTGCAAAACTGATGCAGAAACGCAGCCAGACAACCGTTCTTTCTGAAATGAATCCATTGGGGATATCAAACTTACCATTTCACCTGAATACATCATTGGATAGTTGACACAAGGAGAAGGGGGCGCTCCATAGTAATACTCATACTGCTAAATCAGATCACAACCTCTCCTTATTTCAAAATAAAAAAATAAATGTTAGATTTTTACAGGCTATAATAATTAATGTTGGTTTGAATACGGATATACTGTAGGTCTGTGGTTCCCTAATAAAAGGTGGTAATCTTTATGACAAGCAAACATATAAAGTCACAAGCAATAGGCTGCTAAACCAGCACACACTGCAGATACAGTCACACCTGCTATTGTTCCTACAGCTCGTGTGAGATTGTCACACTTGGACAATCTTAATGAAAGCAAAACCCCCACGAAAACTGATCCCCACGAGTCAGTGGGCAGCAAATGTTACAGGAGATCCATTTCCTTAACACTGGGGTGGATTTTTCTTCTGAAACCCGTCAGCTTAACGCTTCGACGTGAACCGCACGTGTCCAATTTGTAGTGGATTCACCTAAAAACCACGCGGCAAGACCCAGCACCGCCCATTCACACACACATACGCACAGTGAAGGCTAACAAAAGAGCATCTCGTTTGGGGAAGCAATTCGGCACATATTTGATCAGTGGGCCATTAATGTAAAGCTATAATGTTGAGATGATGATGATGATGCGCGCACGCTCTAAATCACCGCCATGTGTCTCGCGCCAGTTTGAGCTGCTTCGCTCGAGCACGGTTCAGACAAGTTGCTCTCTTGTTGCTCAGCGTTAGCCAGCATGTTACATCTCACTGTCAGGTCCAGAGACAAAAAGCAAAGCGCTCTGTTATTATGGTGTGCGCCCCCCGTGCCAAAACGCGCTGACCCCGGTGCACTAGACTTCAGCATTCAGGGGAGAGCCACTGCGCGCACAAAGACAAGAACCGGTTCATGGGTTTTGCAATGATAGCTAGCTCCTTACCGCTCTGCGAGTCCGTGAAGATGTTTTAAGACGTAAGATGATCTTGTTTTTGATTCTGGCCGGGGATGTTGGACTTGGTCAGGTCCAAACTAGCCCCACACTTTACAAGGAAACACCGGAGGGACACAGTCAAAGCAAAGTCTTAATTATAGGGTCAGTCTCACAGCATCACTGGCGCTCCTGATCTTTGTCCATTTCACCCCCGCGCGCGCGCTGTGAAGTCCCGGCTATTCGGTGGTCGAGGATCAAACTATGTGGTCTGCTGCGTAAAACCAGTGCCAAAAATCCCGAGAGCCCATTCCGTCACAGCGACACAGTGAAACAATAGCCTGGTCATTTTGGCACGAGCTCCGCCATCCGCTCCGCTGCCAGAAACAATTAGATCTGCTTACGGAAAGTCAATGTTAAAAGCTGTTGCGTTCATGTCTTGAGTAACCGCCTCCACAAAGTGTTGATAGACGCTCCCACGCGCCAGCTGGCTCCGGTGTCGCCCCTCAGGGATATCGCTCAGTTCTTTGGTGCTGGCGAAAGTGGGAGTGAGCTGTTGCGCACGCTGCGGTCCGCGGTGTGTCGTACTTAACAGCGCCGCGGTTCCGTCTGACAGCGGAGGGTTTTTTGACGATGGGAGATCAGCCTGAGTGACAGCGCGGACTGAAGACTCGCGACCGTGGCTCTGCGCGAGGGGGACGGGATGCTGCGCGCCCTCGTTCGTGGCTTTGACAGTGCGCGCCCCCGAGAGGTCACACATCGAGCCCGTCTCGTGTCCGTTGATATCCGCTTCATAACAGACAATGAGGTGGTGTAATGCAAGGATACCGTTTTACATGAGATGAGTAGATGATGATAATAATAATAATAATAACAATAACAATAATAATAATAATAATAATGATAATAATAATGATAACAATAATGGTTTTCTATAGCGCTTTTCTGGACACTCAAAGACGCTTTACATTGCATTATTCATTCACTCCATACTTGGTGGTTGTAAGCTACTATTGTAGCCACACCTGCCCCGGGGTAGACCGACTGAAGTGAGGTAACCAGTCTGCGCCATCGGCCCCTCCAACCACCACCAACCACTCACTCACTCACTACATTCACGGTCTCCCATTTTTTGTTGTGTTATTGTTGCTTTTTCGGCACATTTTTGTCGGTCTTTTACTACATTTTTGTCACTAGTGTTTTTTGTTCTGTTCACGTCTTTTTTAATCGCTTTTTTCTTGTAATGTTTTTGTGTGTGGCTTTTTCGTCTCTCTTTAGTCGTACGTTTTTGTCGCTCTTTTGCTACTTTTATTTTGCTTTAGATTTGGGTAAAGCCAAACTGGAGAAAATGTGCTCAATTCATGTGGGGGTTAAAGAACAGGCTACGACACAACAAGACGAGTGCCTTGCCCTAAGGCACAACAACCACAGCGACTGTGAGAAAACAGTGTCAAATCAAATTGTTCCTAATATTTCGTTCACGCGGCTAATAAGGCAAGGCAGGTTTTTAGAGCACGATTTGTTCAAAGTGCTTTACAGATGTTGCTATTAAATTACAGAAAGGCAAATCAAATCATGAAAGCGGAAGAAATAATCTTAACAGAATTGAGACAAAGTGAAAACAGTGCAGAGAAAATGCTTTAAGTTAAGTCCTATGCGCAGCTAAATAGAACCGTTTTCACGAGTGTCTTCATCCCTCCCATCATGCATCGTGACATGTGTGGTTCAAGTCTGGATCATGATTCAGTATGTTGGCTGCTTCCGGGGCCCCAGGGTGCAAGACTCACCCAGTCATGTGATGTGAGCAGCCTTTAGCACATGACCTTATTCTTAGCAAAAACGTACCCCGTGTCAGCGTTTTATTTCAGGATAAGATTAGAAGTTATAATACACTGCCGGACCAGAAATAGTCGCCATCTGAATTGACTGTTATGATCTGGTTTCTGCAGTTGGACAGGGCAAGGTTCAACAAAAAAACTGTGTCCATAGAATGAGATGAACATCCTGAAAGACCAGGTTATTCCATCAATGGATTTCTTCTTCCCTGATGGCATTGGTGTATTCCAAGATGACAATGCCAGGATTCATTGGGCTCGTAAAAGAGTGGTTCAGGGAGATAATTTTCACACATGGATTGGCCACAGAGTCCAGATTTTAACCCCATTGAGAATCTTTGGGATGTGCTGGAGAAGGCATTGCACAGTGATCACACTGTCCCATCATCAATACAAGATCTTGATGAAAAAACACTAGATCTTTTTGGACTTTGTGTGAGTCTAACCTTGTTTTTGGTAAGGCATTTTCACACAACAACTCACCAATGTTTGAGAATAACTTTTTCATGGCCAATGTGCACAAAAAGGATTAGAGCAGGGATTTGTGACAAATCATCAATTAAAGCAGAACCAAGTAACTCATGCCCCTAGAGGCCATAAGCAGCACTGCAGGTGTTGTAGCATGTTGACTACATTGACAGAAAAGACAAAGGGAAAGAGGGATATTACATCCAATTACGCTATGGAGATATTTTTTTCACTCAAACTTGGCTGTAAATATTGTTTAAGTGGAGCTAGCCCGCTGTTAGCTTTGCCCGTTAGCTTCTTCTTCGTGATTCCATTAGTGTGTATTGTGCCTCCGACCCGGAGGCAGGGAAGTTGCAATTGTGGTTTTCTGGCCAGAGACACCAGGGGGAGATGAAAGACCCTCCAATCATTCCATTAACACTCGTATTACCCCCAGAGGGACTACGAAAAGGATTTATTAAGGTAAACAAGTTACTTACTGCTTTAACAGATAAAATATGGCTGATAAATATCCAAACTACGATTAAGATGATGCACATTTTCAAATAAAAGTAAGTTGAATTGAAACTTTTGTGGTAAAGTCATCCATCATAGCCACTTGTATAGGCTACTCCTTCGTGCTGCTCTTATTGACTGAAGTGCCTGCATTTGTAGTTTATTTTTGCAACTCTAGCACTGGTATTCATGTCACTAGAATATAAGCACCTGGACACTTTCACTCATCTTCAGAGGGAAGAAAAAAAAAAAAACTTTCAAAAAGGTTAAAAGCAGAGCGGATATATTAGCAGCAATTACCAAGGCGTGCTTTTTAGTGTAGGCAAAGTGAGGGCTGAGGTGTTTTTCGAAATGAGCCAGTGAAGCTGTCTGGAGCATTAAATCGCTGGTTCAACAAAACTGAATTGGAGCTGTAGAAATAATTTGTAAGTTCCATTTGGGCAGGCTCCAAAATATCTCGTTCAAAGCCCACCATCAGCCTAGAACTATAGATTATACCCAATGCAAGAGAAATAGGACTACGGCGTTTAAACTTCACATATAGCTGATGAGAACGCGCTACAGCTCTCGTGACTTTGGCTAAACGCTGACACAACCTTCACCGTTTCCATTGATGCTCTAAGTGCGGGGTATTTGATGTATGAAGTGTCAAAGGAGCGCGGAGTCGGTCTGAGATGGCCCTCTCAGTCTATAGTGGCTAATTCTTTGGGTTGTGGAGATCTGTGTGACGTTAGTGGGAATGGACAAGTGTGATAGAGCCATGACAGGGCTATAAGGAGGTGCGTATATGTGCCATCAGTCCTGTACAAGTGGTTTCTTTTACTGACATACTGAAGTTATTTGAATGTGTAGCATGTCTCTATTCGAGTGTGTGCATCCCTCGTGCTTTTGTTTAACTGAGTGACCCCTCTGTCCTGACTTAAACGAAATGTGTCTGTTTATTGCGGAAATGGGTTGAATCAAGCTGTTAGCGACTTCTGGGTTCAATTCCAGGGCCAAGTGGGATTTCCTGTGCAGAGTTCGCATGTTCTCAGTGTCTGCATAGGTTTCCCCCACCACTACAAATATGCATAGGCTAATAATAGGGTCAATAAGGGCCAAGACTCCCCTGAAAAAGAGATTCAATGGGACTTGGTAAATAACAGTCAAAAAAAAATAAAAACTATATTATGCTCAAAACTGAATAAAACAAATTAAATTGTTGAAATTATGCAGAATGAGCTGACTGTTCTCTGTTCCTTTTTTATTGTCATGCATTGAACTATTTCTGCTTTAACTGTTTGTATATGTAATCCAAGAGCAAGAGTCCAAGACAAATGTCTCTTTACGACATTAAAGGATTAACCCATTAACCTATTAACACACATGTTTATGGACACCAGAGCAAAACAGTGACCGGGATCAAACCATTGAGGTACCCGGGTAACTTTGGGTACTTTACAAACTCAAATATCACTTTCTTATCACTAAGGCTTTAGCATTGAAGAGGCAATTAGTTTCAGTGGTTCAGTTTGAAATAATGAAATCAAGTTCATGAATAATTCAAAAGTACCTGCATGTGTGTGCCTTGTGGAGAAACACTGTTTAGCGATTCTGCATCAGGAAGAGACATTTGGCAAAGCATCCGAATCTGTCCTCAAACCCACATCATCACTAAACTGTAGTTGTTCTGTATGTGCTGCAGCACCTCTTTTATCTTCCTATAATCAGCGAAAGAAGAAAATAAGTAATTTACTGAAAGTGTGTGATATGTACATTTTGATGAACTCCTATGTGACCGTGAAGTAAAATACTGTACAAGGCTCCATATTTTCAACATGTATAGCCACATACCAAAGATACCACACAGATTCATCTTTACCGTTGTAAGATATGAGAGCTTTGTGCCTCATGTGTGGAATGCAATAAATTTCCCCTTGAAATAGAGGACGTCTCTACTGTTGCGAGATATAGGACCTGTCTCAAGGCACGGTCCTAAAGTATTTACTGTTTTGTAAGTATTATCTACCTGGATGTCTTAGGGCTCCTTTTTGACTGACGGTGTATCAGTTTGCATTCTTTCGCTTTTGTATACTTATATATTTTACCTTGATACCCCGTCTTTTTCTTCATAGTCTTAATTCCTGCCTGACGTTTACACATTCCCGCACATAACATAACTCAGAGAAGCAGGGAAGGCGCAGGCTGATAAAGTGATTTATGGGACGGTTCAGTGGGAGATGGAGCCCCGGTGTTAAAGGTTAAGGCCGTATTTTTCAGGAAGCGAAAGTGCCCTAGTAGTTTGACCACACACACACAAACACAGACACACACACAGACAAACACATAGCAAGCCCAGAGTCAGCCTGGCTCTATATTTAGCAGTGGGAGCACAGATTGTCATAAAGGCCGGGGGCTCCGTGTTCAGACTGCCATCCGTCTCAGTGCCCCGGGACAAAACGCAAGGCACAGTGATTCACTAAACACATGCATCTCCTCCCATTACAGCCCGACACACACACACACACACACACAAACACACACACACACATGCTTGTTATTATCACAGAGGTCTGCATACAACAACTAAATAAGCATGGGGTATTAGAATTTCAAAATAGATACAAAATAATTATGGTTACACTTGCCTTTCGCTTTACCAGCCTTATTTTACAAGTTTATTTTCTATTGTAGTCTCAGCTGCCCCGGGGCCTGTTGTTGGATTAAAAAAAAAAGCCGTATTTATTATTCTACTTTTGTCCTTCATTATAATATAAAGGGGAAAAAATACCTTTATGCTCTGTGCTCTAAGGTGTGATCTGATTTGAAGCATTTTTTATTGATTATGAAAAGCAGTTGTTGAAACTCATCTTAAAGCAGTGGTTGCCAATTTTTACAGGTTGCGACCCCCGATATATCGATGCGAACTGGGGACCCCCACAGTAAAATATAATTTGTACTACCCCAATCATTTAAAGGGTAAAAACATTTCAAATTTGTTTAAAAAAAGCATTATCCTTTAGTTGTTTACATTGTTATTTCTCGTAGTTTACTAAAATGTACTTTTTTTTAAAATGACTAAATACATTATGCCATTTAATTTGCTATTAAAAAAAAAATCCCGCGAGCCCTAGCTCAAAGTTGAGCTTATAAACTCATCCATGTGAAGAAATGGGGCATTACAAATGCTTTATAAAAATAAGAAATTGTTTGAAGAGGGGGAAGAAGAAGAAAAGGAAGAAGAAGAGGAAGAAGAAGAAGAGGAAGAAGAAGAGGAAGAAGAAGAAGAGAAAAAGAAGAAGTGGAAGAAGAAGAGGAAGAAGAAGAGAAAGAAGATGAAGAGGTAGAAGAAGAGGAAGAAGAAGAAGAGAAAAAGAAGAAGTGGAAGAAGAAGAAGAAGAAGAAGAGAAAGAAGATGAAGAGGTAGAAGAAGAAGATGAAGAGAAAGAAGATGAAGAGGTAGAAGAAGTGGAAGTAGAAGAGGAAGATGAAGTGGAAGTAGAAGAGGAAGAAGAAGAGAAAGAAGTGGAAGTAGAAGAGGAAGTGGAAGTAGAAGAGGAAGAAGAAGAAGAGAAAGAAGATGAAGAGGTAGAAGAAGAAGAGAAAGAAGATGAAGAGGTAGAAGAAGAAGAAGAAGATGAAGAGAAAGAAGATGAAGAGGTAGAAGAAGTGGAAGTAGAAGAGGAAGATGAAGAAGAGAAAGAAGATGAAGAGGTAGAAGAAGAAGAAGAAGAAGAGAAAGAAGATGAAGAGGTAGAAGAAGTGGAAGTAGAAGAGGAAGATGAAGTGGAAGTAGAAGAGGAAGAAGAAGAAGAGAAAGAAGATGAAGAGGTAGAAGAAGAAGAAGAGAAAGAAGATGAAGAGGTAGAAGAAGTGGAAGTAGAAGAGGAAGTGGAAGTAGAAGAGGAAGAAGAAGAGAAAGAAGTGGAAGTAGAAGAGGAAGAAGAAGAAGTGGAAGAAGAAGAGGAAGAAGTGGAAGAAGTGGAAGTAGAAGAAGAGAAAGAAGATGAAGAAGATGAAGAGGTAGAAGAAGAAGAGGAAAAAGTAGCAGAGGTACACACGACTTTGAAAATGGAGCTACACAAATACCTTCACTCTCCTAACCTGCGTCACTTCGTTGGTGAAAACATGAATAGTTCCAGTGTCTTGTCGGATCATTGTTTACAGTTTCCCACCGTCTTCATGTCGCTCTCCTTCCCACGAGCGTCTGAAAAAGGGCGCTCTTTCTCACCTCTGTCCACCCCCGGCCGCTTAGAGAACTCGAGTCTTACAGGACAGAGCTGACATTACGTCCAAATGTCAAAGTGGTCGGAGCCATGCCTGCTCCGCTGCTCCCGGACACTTCAGACCTGTGTCACTGGAGAGACGGTCCCGCACTGAGGGGCACACATGGCAATAACAGGAGACGAAAGACAATGTTGACTATGTGTCGCAGTGGAGGAAGAGGAATTTGTTCTTTGCAGGATTTGCCAACTGTTAGCAGCAGACGTATGGAGTCAGATCCTCCACAAGACGCCAGACACTTAAAGGAAACATCCGCCGGGGCGCTCCAGGTAAAGTCACACAGACCCCAAGGTAAGCTGGGATAGGCCTGGTTAGGAGCTGGAAGGGAGACGACATGTCATAATCTCTATTGGAGCGGGGAGCGATACTAGAAATACTACTAGTACTAGAAACAGAACATCTACAAATGTTGAACTTGATCATTGTTTGGAGGTGATTGGATTCACAAGTATTCATCTTATGTTTGTGAATCCAATCACAAACAGGGCTATGATGTTTTTTACAAACCAACATCAAGCACATCATTTAGAATTTTGTCACAGTAATTTGAGCTTCATATGTGCTGGGAACATTAAACATTGTGACAGTTTTTGTTGCATGCAAATATAGTTCCAGCCATTACAGAGATATTATGGTAAGTGGTCTCAACTTACCGTATATACCAGAGGTCACTAAACGGCGGACCTCGGTCCGGATCCGGACCCATGCACCAGCCCATCCGGACCCGAACCTTGGATCCGAATTTTGGACCCGACCCTAATCCCTTAAACGAGCGGCTGCGTGTGCTGCTCTCTCTCCCTCCCTTCCTCTCCCTCTCTGACTGCAGAGCGGTAACTACAGCCCAGATGAACAGACAGAGAAAGTCCTACATCTCAGCTCCATGGTACTTTTTAAATATTTAGAAACGGTTTCGGAATGACTGAAATACGGCTCGCTAAAAACAAAAGCGGAGGGCGCCTTAATTAAATATGCACGCGCGATCGTAATGCGCTAATAGCGCGGCTGTTTCCCGATCGGCAGTGAGCAGGTCAGAACCAGGACTAAACCTGGTCCGAAAGTGGACTAAGCAGGACTCAGTGTGTGTGAACTGAGCAGAGGAGAAACACATCACTGTCATATATTCTGTGCACATTGTGTATAATAGAGGCTATGCATTTTGCTTTTTAAAAGCCAAAACATATTTTTAGAGCCAAAAAACAGTAACAGGATTCACTTAATGTCATTATTTTCAAATCACAGTAATAGATTTAATAAAGTCTTAAAAATACCCATAAAACTGTGAATGAACCCCGTATGTTCCGGACCTTTGCTTGGCAATTTTTTTCATTTCGGACCTTGGTGAAATTTAATTCGTGACCCCTGGTATATACAGTAGCGCTTTTCTATCTTCATCAGGCCCAAAGCGTTTTACAGGAAAGGAACCAGTCACCCATTCACACTCTCATTCATACACCAATGTAGGCAGACACTAGAGGCCAGGTCCAAGGAGCGCCCCAGGAGCATCTGCGCCACTGTTGCCCCACTATTACACACGGATAATAACCATAAACAACCAAGTCAAAAATTCAGCTTCTTTGCCGGAAAAAAATCCAGACTCACCGTTGTACCAGCGATTGAGTTTGTTGACCGTGGCATCAACTACATCACTAGATCACTGGTTCCCAAAGTGGGGGTCGGGACCCCTCAGGGGTTGCCAGGCATTGGGTGGGGGGCTCCAGATGATTTTAGGATGAAATATAAACGAAAAAGGCAACTGTTTTTGATACATTTCAAGTGTAAAACAGCATATCATTTGTGAAATCCATTCATATAGTTAAAATAAACAGTTTAAATACATGTTAACTTGATTTTAAAATGTGTTTTCTTCCCTAAAGTAGAGTAAGAGGCAATAACTTTATACAATGGGGGTCCCGAGTTGTTTACGTGTCAATTTTGGGGTCCCAGCCAAAAAAGTTTGGGTACCCCTGCACTAGATCACCAGAGCACACACAAGCGGAGTAACCAATCAAACGTGTGTTGATACGGTGTTATTAGCTGTTTCACGTTAATTTTCTAACAGGATAATAAATGACAAAACTCACCTACTGTCCATGTGTTTTTGGTAATTTACGGCTGAATGGAAAAGGTTCTGGGCTCTGTCCCGTGAACGATTCGTGGTTTGTTATTTGGGGGACTTTCGCGTCCCCAGAGCGACGCTGCTCCTCGCTAACAACATGTGACCGTAAATAAAGTAATCTGATTGCACGGATCCACTTGAGTTTGGCAGCAGCTGCAAACAAAGGCGTCCTGCCCAGACTGATGTCCCGGTGTTTACAAAATACAGAGGGAGATCATTCTGGACCTGCCGGGCTGGGTGCTTCTAGGGTGAGTGGACGCAGTGATCTGCAGTGGCCAAAGGGTCCATTTGTGCTGATACAGTATGTGCAGCTGCATTTCTGTCAGTTCTACCTCAGGGCAGTTCTGGCTACAAAAGTAACTTACCACCACTGAGTATGGAGTGGAAAAGTCTCTTGTGAAGCATTTTGGGAGACTTACTGCAGCCATATACAAACAAGACCACGACACAAGACGAGTAGCTTTTTGCAGAGCCATGTACTCCTCTCTGATACTTGGTTTTAAGCACCTGCAGCAACTGCTTCTCCAGCTTTGCCTTAGAGACATAACTTTACCGGGAGTGATGTTTCACTCCCGGTAAAGTTACAAGTCATGTCTGGGGAGAGACCAGCCCACTCAAGAGTAAAGACAAATATGCTTGGAGATATTTTTCACCAACAAGAACACCTGCAATGAAATATATGCTTGTATTTTATTCTACTTATTTATGCAGTGTGTGGCTTCGATTTATCTAAGACTGGAACTACTGGCAGGTTCACCTTTTCTTTGTTATGCAACATCAGAGCCATCAAAAACATAAAAGTGCAATATTGATTTTCACGTATTGTGATATAGGGCCAATGTTTGTATAAGGCATATTTTATGGGCCACAGCTTGTCTCTCGTTGACATCGGTTGTTAATCACTGTGCACCAAGCAGGAATAAACCATTGGAGGCATCTACGATATTGAGCTATAAATAAAATTGTTTTGAACTTTGCCATTTACCTCATAAAACACAACACCCACCTTTCACAATAAAAGATATGTTCAGGGAAATGACTTTTGACCAAAACAGTATTTGACCTCAAATACAAAATCAATCAATTTTCTTACTAAAATGTTTTACAAGCTCATAATGACAACATCCAATAGAAACTAATACAGTCTCTACTACACTATGACAAAGGTGGTAGAATTAAAGCTATACTGTGTAACATTCAGTACCTGCATCCGTCCCAACCTGTGTACTCGCAAATTACAAATAGATGCCTTTTAATCTGACATGTACGTATATATATATAGTATATACGGTATATATAGTTGATTCAGTGACCTTTGATCTGCCCCATCACTCCCCTTTTATTTATTTAATCGTGCGACCTCATCTGGACGTGCTCCTGCCTCCTCCCATACCGCGGCGCGTCCATCACTCACAGCCCACACAGAGGCTGAACAGACACGCCAATCTTTCACAACAGCGGCAAAAACAGCGAAACCTACCACCCCCAGATTTCAGAGCACATACAGTAACCGCTACTCTACGCTGTAAATACGGCCACGCTATTAAAAAGGTATTCACATTTTGATGCCAATGAATTGCAATCTTAGAGATAAAGTTGGACAATATTGATGAATTAAATCCACTCATAGACTTTGGTTACTGTTAATTTAGTCTTTGCGCATATTTCTGATACTGCATCCAGGGCAACATGGTGGAGGGGCGGTTAGTGCTTGTGCTTCACAGCTACAAGGTTCAGGGTTTGATCCCCCACCGGAGGAGTTTGCACGTTCTCCCCTGTGCCTGTGTAGGTTTTCCTCTACAACTAAAAACATGTACAATAAGCCAGAATGATGTGCCACTTTGAGAAACAATACAAGTATAAGCCATTATTATTACATTGCTAGTTATTATTGCATATGCCACAACATATTTGAATCTAATCAAAGTATTATAATTGCAAAATCATTTATGTGCAGTTATATCGATGGAGAAAAGGATGAAAACATCTTGTGTGCTCAACATACGGGTTTTAACTTTTTAGGGGCGTTTGAGGCTCCATAGTCTTATACTAACCACCTACATTTTAGATTAACGACATAGTAATGCTTTTAGCTTTTACTTCATCCCAATTGTTTCTTTATCTATTGATTCATTCTATAAACATCTGTAACAAATGTACCAAGCTGCTGTGTTATGCATTTAAATGCGCTTCTTGGTAAATGTATCGTTAATAATCCATCTGTTCAGCTCAGGAAGGACTTGTTTGTATCTAAAGTCGGTGTAATCTAGACCTTATGATATATTATGTTACGTAAATGTATGTTGAATTGAATATGGGGTAGGCACTTATAAGCTTTATTGCTTCAGCCTACTCCATTTTGAGCATCCACAACTGTATATTTAAAGGAACAGGCCATATTTTTCCCATACTGATATATGTTCTTACCTGAGCTTAGACGAGTTGATGCGTGCCTGTCTGGTTTTTGTGCGTGTGCTCAGTCACGCAAAAAGATCAAAAGATGTTGTTAGCATTTGGCGTCTCCCAGTATATTCCTATAGCTCCAAACGGGGGTGAAGTTGGAAGCTACCACGCTCTTCCACGGACACGCACAAAGACCAGACAGGTACGTATCAACTCGTCTAAGCTCAGGTAAGAACATGGAAAAACGGTGGCCTGTTCCTTTAATTTTGAAAGACAAAATGATTGTAAAATTGCTCAGAAATAAACTAAACTAAACTATTGGATCATGGGGCTTGATACAAAGAGAAAATTGCAGCTTCAAGTAACTACATAAATATAAATAAATAAAATCTTACTTGAGGTGCAGATGAAGAGGTCAAACTCTCAAATGTTCAAAAACAGCCTTTCTATTTAAGCGACTACATTTTGACTAAATAATTGCTCAAATTACTGCTTTCTTCTACTCGGCGTCAGTTGATAAGTCTTACAATGCATGCAATGGACAAGTTAAAGATGTCACAATGTATTTGAGTGACTTTATTTCGTCAGGGATGTATTCAATGACGGTATTATTTAAAAATGTTCTACAAAACACACTGATTTTTTTTTTTCTTTTTTTTACTTACATATAAAAATAAGAATAAAACACAAAGACAGGCTTTCACATCGACACTGAACCAAACCAATGGCTTTTACGGTAAGTTTATAGGATGTTTTCTGTGGTCCGATATCGTCCCTCTTCAGAGACATGAGAACTGCCAGTGATCGACAGCTGCGGTTACTGCTAAAGTCAGTTTCAGGCTTGGTTTCAGTCTCACATGGGATAGTTGAGCACCACGTCCTGCTTGGCCAGCTCCAACAACATAGGATCGTCGAAGAACTTGCTGATACTGACGTCCTCGCTCAAACCCTGCAGCGAGAAGAAAAGAGAGTGATTAGCAGCCACATTTCTTACCCAGGAGCTAATCTAGGTTCTGTTGAAAGATGGAAGTCGGTCTGATCTGTTCATTAACTACATTATAAAGTTTATAGAATTAATCAATAGAAAAAGAAACAATTAGTGATATAGTGATTTTTGTTTTTATACTGGAAAGCGCCCTGGGCATCTTCTGGCTGTTGTAAGGTGCTATACAAATCAAATGTGGACACGAGCACAAATGTCACTATATGTGAACATTCCTAGTTTACAAATTCCTAGTTTGTGAACCTATTCTCAAACCATGCCAATAAAAAACTATTCTAATTCTGATTCATTCTTCATTTGAAAGCGAAGAACGTCCAGCGTTCAGTCACTGAGCTTTAACCACCGGAGGCTGCACTAGCACTGATTAAGACATGAATGGGGATTGTGAAAGGAGGAGAGGCTCTTTTTATTAATTTCCATAGGATTTGAAAACCCAAATGTGGAGCTCACCCCGTTTTCTGATTGGATAATTGTCTTGAACCAAAACAAAGTCATGTTTATGAAATATTTACAGAAAAACAACTTGCATGTCCTACCTTTAAGTAGTAGGAATGACTTGAGATATAAATGTAATTTTTTCTTCCTTGTTTCATTAAAGGGGGGTATTATGTAAAATCGACTTTTTCAAGCTTTGTATCATGTTATTATGTCATTCCCTCATTAAACACATGCCTGGAGTGTTGCCTTGGCTCATTCACATATTTTTGAGTAATCAGTAAAAACTTAGACGGCAGCCATTTTAGGTGTAGCTATGCCTCAGTCCTCCTAGGAACGCCCCCACCTCCTGGAGACGCCTCTGGACCTTTTGTCACCAGCCAAGCCACCAACCACTGCTCCTCAGCTCAGCAGAGCCCCCTCCCCGCACAGTAGTGTTGTTTAAATGCCACAGCAGTGTGCTGAAGGGGGCGTGTCGGAAAGCTTCTTAAAGAGACAGAGGCCTATTTCAAGACGTTCAGTACAGCCATTTTGAGAGAGCAATTTTATTCAAGGCAGTTATTTTAATTTACTGCATATACAGACCAACAGAAGGTTACGTCATCATTGTAGTATGCTATAGACTGGTGCTATGTGATTGAAAAAAGCATAATACCCCCTCTTTAAAGTTTTGATTTCCGTTTCTCGACACTCACCTTGCGTCTCCGTGTCTTGATCATGAACTCGCGGGCCAAGTGCGGCGCAGGCTGAGGCTCCAGGGGCCGGATCACGATGCTCTTATCCAGCGGATCACCGGGAACAATCTGCAACGTTACATAACGACGTCATAAAAAACATGATTAGGGCTGCAAAAAAACCCCCACTCCGGCTAATCTGACAGGAGCGACACGTGACGCTTGTGCGGAGTGCTGAAGCCTTCACTAAATGTTTGATTCATTTGCAAATCTGTCCACTTGTTCCTGAGTCAGAGGAGCATCCATCAGCGTGATCGAAACCGCCACATGTCACAGCTGTCACTTCCTCAGTCCACGATAAACACAGCATCACGGGAGCGGGCCGACGGAGAGCCGTGGCTTTTGAAATGATTCACCAAGTCCATTATGTTAAAGACTGTGACCTTCTCAGTGTGTGAGCCCGTACGACGTGTAAGGCGTTTGAGCGCATCCGAGCACAAGAAACAAAGGGAGACTGACTTAAAAGGGGACGGTTCGTGCAAAGAAACCTATAAACCAATAACATTCCCTTTTGGGCTGAACAACTCTTGAAAAACAGGGATATTCCGCTGTTGGCGCTTTTCTAAATAAGGAGTATTTCCTGAAATCATACCCAGGCAAGTAGTAGGAATAGGAACGCCTTTCTCGTAGCGTAATTGGATCGATCTGAATCTTGAGCGACTAAACGAGGCATTCCCAGCTTCAGGGTAAGATTGACGTCGGAAAAAGCAGGAACGCTAATCAATGAGCGGCTGTGGACTAATCAACAGATGGAAACAGACGCTAACTGAGAGATTCAACGCTGAGGGCCAAACGTAGAAGCAAATCATCCGCTAATGAGAGACACGTCTCTACGGTTAAACAAGGCAAATGCCACAGCTCAGGGAAAGCAAAGTTATTCCGGTTTTCTGTGGCAGCTAAATCGATGCGGGACGGCGGATCATTTCTGACAAAGCCTTGAGGAGCAGCGAACATGGATGTGCTGATGGATTCAGGTGCAGCTCTAGTGGAGGCATAATATGACATGTGATTGATTTTGTTTCCATGTATGGTAGAATTTAACAAGCGCTGTTTCAGGGCGGGCGGTAGAGCAGAGCATTATGTTGTTGTGTCTTCGGGCAGGACACTTTACCCGTCATTCCTGTGCATATGTAGCGCTGGGGAGCTTAACAGTGTTCACTTTGTGACATAAGCGTCATATTTGGCAGGAACGTTCTCCTCTGAGGGCTGCTAGCCTCCCAAAAGTTTAACTTGTAATGGACTGAGGTCGACTCCAACTAAAATCAATATTAACTATTAATTTTAGTTGGAGTCGACCTCCGTTTAAAAGGCTTTTTTTTTCTTTCTCATTTTCAACACTGGAAACCATGTTGGAAAATGTGGTTTCCAAATTTGACATTTTTTGATAAAGATTTATAGAAGGCAACCAACAAGTCTTCAAATGTATCCCACCCCAGGATCAAAGTACCATATTTTCCGGACTACAAGTCGCTCCGGAGTATAAGACGCACTAGTCAAACATTGCCTAATGATAAAAACAACCGGCTGAATAGGCGTACGGTATGCTAACGTAACACATTGATGGTTAGCTACATGAAGCATAAACAACGAACTAAATGAGTGTCTCGTATGTTAATGTCACATAAACAGATCAGATAATTATAGCATAAAGAACATACAAAGCTCTTTATCTCACTCCAAATCACTAAATCCATTGAAATCTTCATCCTGAACAATCGCCTTGATACGGACGACACCTGGGCAGGGAGGTGTAACTGCACCGTTGACAAGCCTCTCCCGGCAGCACGTTGTTTAAGCTCCCATTTGCAAACTCGCTCTTCTAGCTGTGGCTCTAGCTTTTAGCCCGTGATTAGCTTCTTTTGTTTTTGTTTACTTCATTGTAGTAACCTCCGCTTCTCACTCACTCCAAACTTTCTTTCTGCTGCTCGATTAGCCTGCAGTGCCCTCTAGTGGCATGTAAAATTATATATTTGGATTTATAAAAGGAAAAATAAACACATATTAGTCGCTCCAGCCAAACTACGAAAAAAAGTGCGACTTATAGTCCGGATAATACGGTAGCTCTATCTAATAACAGTATACACAATTCCAACTGCTCCCCTCAGGCAGAAGAATGAATGATGAATGAGGTCTGCTCTGCTTTAGTCTGTGAAATGTGTTTTCTACATGTAGTTTTAGTCTATTGTTAAAACCTCCACAGTGAAGGAGGCGCACACGTCCCAAAACAATCCCAATTGGTGAATCTGGCCAAAATGCGGTTAAGAAGTCGACCTAATGTGACTTGAGCCTATAAATAGCCTGTCCTGGCCTTTCTCTGCACTCTCTCTCACCGAACCTTACAGTGACTGTCGCGGCTCCTGATGTGGCCAGCGCACAGTGTTGAGTCATTAGGTTGAAGTATAATGTGGCTGTGTGTGCGCTGCCCGTCATGTCCGCTGTGTTTGTGTCCACACTCTGCGGAGCAGCGTCAGGGAAAATTAGCCGCATTTAAAAAGGATTAGAGCTTCACGGCCGTCACAGCGGTCCTTCAGTGGACGATTCCTTTTGAAGTTGAAGCTGTAATCACCAACAAGTTCGCCAGCGTCTCAGATTTGCATTTGCTAGTTGTCAATTTGCGTAGTTTTGTGAATGTTATATCTACTGGCGGACTTAGCAGACATGTTTGGAAAACCACCACCAACTCGATGAAATGAATACTTTACAAATTCAAAACATCTCTTGAAATGGGTTACAGATATCCTCTAGGTTCTCAAACTTCTCACACCAAGAAATGCTTCATAAAATATGTGACCTTCCAAGCAACTAGATCAAGATCAAATCAGGAATAAACCGGATCTAAAAGGCTCAGAAAAAGACATAAGTTATGTCTATATTGGATGTAAGCCACATTTTGACCAGAAAAAACACCTAACTTATACGGATTAGTAAAACATAAATGAAATGATTGATAATTGAATCTGTAATAGATGATTCCACCAATGGCACTTTTACCAGTTTGATATAGTGGCATCGAATATCATTTTGTGCACTTAGTATTAGGGATGTAACGATTAATCGAAAATCGGTTTAAAATCAATTTAAAAATAGATTTAAACTGCTTAAAATGTGAATCGATGTAAACAAAAATAAAATAATCATTACAGTTTGATACAAGGACAAAAATGCAAATGTTAAAAAACGTATTAAATGATGAGTTCATTTTCATGTCTTGTACTTTTGTAATGTAAAAATTATCTTACTGAGACAACAGTTACAGTTTGTTACAAGGACAAAAATGCAGATGTTAAAATAAAATAAAATTAGTCATTCATTTTGTAAAAGTAAAATAAATAAAAATGAAACCGGGAACTTAAAGGGATATTTTAGGATTTTGACATTGGGCCTCATTTCCTAGTTATCCAGAGTGTTGTTGACGTCTGGATAGATTTTTTTCTTAAATTCATGCAGTTCTTATATTTGAAGAGTCTAGTGGTGCTAGGCTAGAGCAAGGCTAAAGCAGTTCTATGGTAACAGCTAGCCTGCATTAAAAACAGTCTGGCCCACTCCACAGTGCACCTGAGGTAAATCACTTATAACACCAGACTAACGATATAAATGTCTGTGTTAATAGAATAATTTTAACCATTTTGCATTTAAAATAACTTATATTTGAGCAGCAACAGCTTCGTGGCTGTAAGCTAACGCAGCGGCGGAGTGATCTGCGAGAAAATAGTCCCTCAAAATGCGGTAATACATGTGATACAAGGTCAGTTATATTTCAAAAATTATTCTATTGACAGACATTTATATCGTTAGTCTGGCGTTATAAGTGATTTACCTCAGGTGCACTGTGGAGTGAGTCAGACTGTTTTTAATGCAGGCTAGCTGTTACCATAGAAATGCTTTAGCCTTGCCCTAGCCTAGCGCCACTAGACTCTTCAAATATAAGAACTGCACGAATTTAAGAAAAAATTATCTCCAGACATCAACAACACTCTGGATAACTAGGAAATGAGGCCCAATGTCAAAAATCCTGAAATATCCCTTTAAAATCAAATTGAGGCTTGAGTGCATCGTTACATCCCTACTTAGTACCGTTATGTTGTGTCTTCTGATTGGTTTACACTTCACTGTAATTGGTTAAATCCACCTGTCACTCAGCGGGCTGGGGTCCGACCAACTGGAGAAGTATTTTGTGAAAAGTAGACGGCCTGTGTTTGAGCGTAGAGCTGTGACAGGAAAAGTATGTTTGATCTTCTTGCACCTAATCAAACAATGACTGATTCCGTTATCCTTGGAAATATTTTCAGTTTAGCCAAGAACATTTACTACAACCGTGACCGGAGTCAATGCGCCCTCAAGACACAATGACACGTGCTGTATTTTCTAAGAGTTGAATTGATGCGACTCTGCTGCGGTGGTGTCAAAGGAACGGGAGGAATGCGTTCATGAATCTGACCTGCCAGTGGTGAAACACGGACAGCGCGAAGGCCTGCCCCTGCGTGTGCGTCCTGAGGTCAGTCTCGAAGCCAAACGAGTCGATGGCCGGGATGAAGGCTTTGATGGTGTACAGAGGGGAGCCGGGGATCGGGGCGTCCTGGGTCACGTGGCCTCTGTGTAAGAAAAAAAAAACTCTGAGGTCCGTCCACAAAGATGTACGACTGCGGACATCAATCACGTTTACATGCATTTCACTGTGGATTTATAATGTCTGCGAGAAGAGGAAGGAATTTGATGAAAAGGTTGCGCTTCAGTGACAGCAAAGCACTCAGTACAATATAAAAGATACAGAATGTGACTGATGCACGTGTTGTTAATGGTGACCTTGTCTACTGCGTGTCAGAAAGACGGTTCATCTTTCTATAAATCATCCCCTTAGATTTATAAAAGGTCTATATCATTGTCCCTGGACCGATTCTGTACACTATGTTTAAGTTTGTAGATTCTGGTGCATTTTTGAGCTTTTTATGAGCAAAAACATTATACCCCTTTCTATTTCAGACTATGAGCGGTCACAACTTTGAACTTAAATATCTCAGAAATATTAATAATATAGATAGAACCTTACAAATCTAGGGGACGAAATACTATAGACACTCTTATATTTGAATAGCCTATAAAATGAAAACCTTCAGTCCAGTGCTGCTAATGACACTTACATTTTGATTCAACTTTATTCGGTAGACGGACAGTCGGACACTATGGGTCTATAGTCTTATATCAAGATTTATCAAGAGGTGTTTAATAGCAGATGCTAGAGGAAAAATGAATGATGTATCGTTACGTGGATGTGCTACACGTGATGCTAGTGAAATGTACATAAGAAAATGCAGCGCGAGTAAAATAAAATGTTCTACTTTTGCATGTGATACTCAAATAAATGACCCCCTATGTCAGTCACTCGGGGTACAAAGCATGTTTTCTCGATCGACATTTATCAACAGGATTGTCGGAGTTCATAATGTCCTTTATAGGAGATTTCTGTTTCTTTCTGTACATGTTTTGATCTTTTGTGTGCTGCTTTTGCTAGACCTTGGGGGACAGAGATTCACAACCTCTTATTTCACTACCCCTTAGTATCAGAAAATTGGACTTTCCTTTTAATATTAGAAACAATAAAAGTAAATTCAATTTTAAGCGTAAAACAAAAGGACAATTAGCTCAGTGTGCGAGTAATGGTATCCACTTCCTATGCTTCTTATGGTTGTATGATTTATGAAATGTATTTGATGTATATTTTTTACTCTTTTCCAAGTTGTAATTTTGACTGTTTTACTTCAAAACCAGAGTAGCCACTGGGTGAGAGCTAATGGGGATCCTAATAAAGAAGAAATAAAAAAACAGCGTGTTAACCTCTTAACCGAGTGCATTTTCTCCAGCTTTACCCAAATCTAAAAGCTTCTCGACCTGAGAGCTGACAGCCTATAGGCCAGAGTAACGCCTCATTTGAAAGCTAAGACCTACAAAACTCATCGACAGTAGAAGGTTCTTTTTCCTCGCATTGTTGCTGCATTGTCTTCACTTTTTTGTTGCGTCTTTGTCATATTTGTTGTTTTCGTCACACATGCTTGTCATTTTTTCACCATATTTTTGTAACTTTTTCATCACTATGACGACACTTTTTTCAAGAAGTTGTTAGATTTGGGTAAAGTTCATGTGGGGCTTAAGAGGTTAAACTATGCATTTAACCACATTATCTTTTCCCCATCTGTCCTGTACGTCTTTGCTTTTGTTCATGTTTTGTAAATCATCATTGAGTCTTTGTGAAAAGCATCACACCAGCCACATGTATTATCATTATTAACATTACTCCTAAGCCTAGGTAACCAAAAAGGCTCATCTAAAGGTCTATACCAACTGGTTGTAAAAATCACCACATCGACAGCAGATTAAGTGGACGGCTTCGTTTTCCAGTTTCTATTTGTTGCAACATGTTTAGTGAAAAGCTTTACTCAAAGTAAATGCCAGGTTGTCAATTTGCAGTCCGCATCCTCACGCTTCAATCCATTTAGTTTACACCTTTTGGCAATGCCCTGGATTACCTCCTACAACTGTGTTTCGAGGTCAGAACCAACCCAGGAGCGTTATGCTTTTCCCGGCTGCTGTAAACTCCCCATTGTTGCTGCCCGGCCGCCTTTAATGGCCCGTTTGCGCATCAGCATCTTGAATAGAACCATCGCACTGACCTCCTTCGAGCCAACACGGTGTACACAGCCGACACACAATCTGCCGGGGCCTGCACCTCCACGAAGTAATACGGCTCCATCAGCCTTGGAGTGGCCTGCGAACAGAGAGCGAGAGAGCGCATTAGTGACGACAAAGGGTCCACGGCCGTCTCGTGTAGCTGGAGGATTTATGATAGTGGCCGTAGAGGGGGCCAAAAGCAGGCAAGGAGAGGAGCCAAACTTGAGGAAGAGCAATGTTATCGCGCTGCAATTAAAAAGGCGGCACGTCAGCAAAAAAAAAAAAAAAAAAAAAAAAAATCCCAAGGCGTAATCAGCGTAATGGAAGCTTATAGAGAGTGCGTGGAGGGGGTAGTAGTAGGGGGGCAGGGACGGGAGAGGAGTGGGGCTCACCATGAGGAAAGCGGAGTACACCACTCTCCGGGCCGTCGGGATGACCTGGCCCCCTCCTCGGTGCAGCGGCTCCTGAGCGATGACGGCATCCAGGATCTTAAACTTGACATTTCGGATGGCTGTGGGGCAAAGGAGAGCCATATGAGGGAAATTGCACTGACCTTCATTAAAAACGCTGAGTAAAAGCAGCGAGACCAGAGTCCAAGGAAGGGCCTGGAGCGGCAGAGTGAGCGGTTTGTTTTGAATATAAAGAAAAAAAAAGAAAAGAAGTACTCACGCTCGTCGCAGAGAGGGCCCTCCCTGGTGCCCCACTGGAAACCCTGGACGATGCTGTCTTTGACCGAGCCAAGCAGCGCCTTGTCCACCTACGCACAATCATTTTAGAGATGTTTTTACTGAGGTTAATTAAAGTATCTGAAAACTGACAGTGAGTACTCTGTAATTTACTGTGAAATAAAATGGGTTTAGAGCCCTTGGCTTAACTTCAAACTGGTTGGCTTTACATCGGCCGACAAAAGAGAAGCATAAAAGAACGACTCTGCTCCAGATGCAGTAAAAGAAACCGTCACAACAACAATGAGAATGCGGAGATTGTCTCAAATGCATTTGTTACAGAACAGGACTGGACTAGGACCAGACATGCGCACTAAACTGGTATGTATGGCTTAAACTGGTATGTATGGCTTATAGTTGTCCCATGTACAGATTCCCCCAGCTCAGCGGCAGTACGTCGCAGCTCCTCCAGAGTTATCTTGGGGCACTTGGTTGCATTTCTGACCAGTGCTCTCCTTGTTCGGTCTGTTAGTTTAGGTGGACGCCCGTGTCTTGGTAAGTTCGCAGTGGTGCTATACTCTTTCCATTTCTGAATGATGGATTGAACAGTGCTCCGTGAGATGTTCAAATCTTGGGAAATCTTTGTATAACTTAACGCTGCTTTAAACTTCTCCACAGCTTTATCCCTGACCTCTCTGGTGTGCTCCTTGGCCTTCATGATGTTGTTTAGTGACCAATACACTCTGACCATAGCTCTGAGGCCCTCACAGAACAGCTGGAATTATACTGAGAGTAGATTATGCACAGGTGGCCTCTATTTAATGGTTAGGGCAAGGTGTGAACTTTCTGCAGTCATTAGGAATGTTATAAAGGCAATTTAATGCACTCAGAAAATGCTGTATGAATACTTATGCACGCCCCACTTTTCACTTTTCTATTTTTTGAAAAATAACAGAATCATGTATCATTTTGCTTTCACGTCACAGTTGTCTGTTACTTGTGTGTGAACTTTCAGTAAAAAAATTCTAAATAAAATCTTTATGTTTATGGTTGTAAACATGACAAAATGTGCAAAAGTGCAAGGTGTATTAGCACTTTCGCAAAGCACTGTAAATATGGTTACGCGAGTAGTTACACGATCCAAGTATAGTTACACAAAATTAAACATGTGGTTTTTGTAAGCGGATATAAAGGGGCACTATATTGTAAGGCGTAATAACACCAGGAGCTCCTAAGGTGTTATTATGCCTTACAATTGCTTCATTTTGTGTAACCATACTTGGATCGTGTAACTACTCACGTAAACACATTTAAATCGGAAAAACGTGAAAGAGCTTGGTCGCTTCGAACTTCACCCCCGTTTGGCCCCATAGAGAAGAGGCTAAATGCTAACAACACCTTTGTTTTTTTTGCGTGACTGAGCGGACACAAAAAGACCAGACAGTTGCGCATCAACTCGTCTAAGCTCAGGGAAGAACATATCTCAGCATGGAAGAACGGTGGCCTGTTCCTTTAAGACTTTCAAGTTCTGATTATTGAATTAATATGATAAAAACGGGCGGCTTCTTTGAGTAGGAAGGTCTAAAAAAGGAGTGACATGTATTGCTCTATTGTACTAATTTGTAATAATAATAATAGTAGGATTTTGTGTGTGTTTGCGTCTGGCTCGGGTGTGCTCATAATTTCTGGGAAGATCAGTGTTTATTAGTCTGTAATAGGGAAAACATTCCAGACTTAAAAAGTATTTTGTAATAAATCGCCGAGGCGTCCATCCAAACACCGGGCTGTGTTTCTGCCATCCTCGCTTCGCTGCCAAGTTCCTGTCCGTCTCACCTCAGAAGGCAGCGTGTCGTCCACCAGGATGTTGGGTCCCGTTGTGTCGGGTCCAAAGGCCCAGATGGACCGAGCCGCCAGCAGATCCCAGTCGTACTTGGTCTGGAAGAACTCCCCCAACTTCTTTCTGTGGAACACAAACAGGACAGAGAGGGGAAGATTTACTTACTCAAATAAGACGGTGGTAATAATTTTACTCAAGGACAAGTAAAAAAGGTTGTTCTCGAGCTCACTGCTTGACTTATGAAGCTAAAGTGTTGCTCCAAACGAGGCCTCAATTCACTTCTTCCTTTGAACTCTAGTGAGACAAAGTTCTGCAGACTCTTTATTATAGTAAAAATGTATCAAACAGGAAACTGAGGAAACTGTTCAAAGTGTTTCACTGCTTATCATGAGGTCTCGAATTCACCTTCTCTTCACCTAGACAAATCAGGGACATAACATCAGTCACTTAGTTAGTGGAAATGCTTTCTTGTACAGTCCCTGCCAAATAAATAAATAAAGTAAAAGACAGTAATAGTAGATAGATAAGAACTTTATTAATCTGTGAGTGGAGCAGCATCACTTTTAAGGCAAGGCAAGGCAATTTTATTTATACCGCGCATTTCATACACAAGGCAACTTTAACAGTGCACAGAGAACTGGACTAAATGGGGGGAAAAAGTTCCTTAGTGAAAACTACTTTAGTGCAGAGTAACCGTTTCAAAACATAAAACAGGGAAATTCTGATCATTCAACATAAAAATTAGATAAAACAACAAAGTGATTGTCTGCAAGTTTAAAACTTTTACTACTACTAATCCGAATCTCCAGTGCCATAACTTGACTTTGACCAATGAGACGAGCTTTCCTGTCCAATCAGGTCCAATCGGGGGCTGGAAGGGCGAGGGAGCTGATAGTTTACATTAAAAATGTCTTCCTCATCTCAAGTGCTAACCAGGAGTGGCTTTCAGGATCAAACATGAGGGGAGGGGGGCTTGATGTCTCTCTTTTTATCTGTCTCTCTCCTTATTTTGCAATCTTACAATCACTTTATTAAGATACAAGAAAATTGCAACTATCTCAACTTTAAATAATCTCCACATGAAGTTTTTGTCGCTTACAGTGGAAAGATAAACCAAATGTTTCAATCAAGTAATAATTCGAAATAATACTACTCTACTCTAGTACTGAGTGGTAAAACTACTCTAAGTACTAGCCTGGCATAAAGAGAGTCTGGAACTGTGGTAATAGGACGCAATTTCCAAATCGAGACTGGAGGCGGGGCTAACGATCGCAGTTTGAACGAGAGCGAACCAATCAAACACAAAGCGACTTGCGCTAATGCGTTTACGTCCACCATGTTTTTTTGTAGTCCACATGTGCATTTGAGTAAATGTTCCGGTTAAAGCCCTCGGAGCAGCTTCTTGCTGTGGCATTAAGGACAAGTCCAGCTCATTTAAAACAGAAGAAAGGGCACTGGGATCGCTGTGTCACGGCCGCCATCCTCACAGCTTTGGTTACAGGAGGAGCACAGGTGTTTGATGGGAAATCCTAGCATGGAAAATGACTCACTGTTAACTCCCGCCTCCCGTGCTATGATTGGCTCGTCTTGGTTTTGCCGGAGTCAGTGAGATTCAAATCGCACAATTCCAGACTGTATCCCCGTGTATCTCTTAACATGGAGGATCAGTCTGGCTCGTGCCAGGCTAAAGAAGTACAGTCACTGCAAAAAAGTTATTAAACTGAAAGTATTTATCTGCCTCTTAACGGGACGGCCACCAGTTGAAGAGCAGCATTAAAAAGATTGGTTGATCAAGGGTGAAGGGGTTAATGGACGAGGAGGACTACAGGGCGAAGGTTTAGTTTAATGGTGTGTGAAGCATGTCCCATTTGAAGCACAGCAGTGTTTCGGGCCAGATGGACTCACAGATGAGGGGGCGGTGGCAGGGCGGACGAATGGCGGCTCGTGCGGAGTCACTCGTGCGCAGCGTCAACGCACGGTGACGGTAGATTTCATACAGGCTTTTACCGCATGATTCAGTTACGGCAAGTGAGCGGATTGATAAAGCAAGGAGCGTTTTTAATGAGCCGCATGTCACAAGTTACACCCGTGTCCTCCAGCTGCTCGCCTAAAACGCGCACGTGAGCCAGGAGGAGGTTTATGTAAGGCAGATTGTAAAAGATCTACGCAACACCACTTAAGCACCATTGTGATTAAACATTTCTGTCACATTTCTGGGTTTTGTCACAGGTAGAGAGTGTGTTCATGATCCGCTGGATGTTTGCGAAAGTACTACATTTAAAGTCACACTTCATAAAAACAAAACAAAAAACACGTCAACGATGATCCAACTATGCTATTTTTGCAGTGGATTATCAAAACAAAGCATTTGGAAGAGGACGCAACATATCTGAACTTCATGATTGGCTTCCTGTGTAAAAAGCAAAGCAGCAACATCTCCATGGAAACGAGCTGGGGATGTCCCGCTCCCAGCAAAGCGATGAGTGAGGACTGAGGTCGAGCCCACTCATGGTAAATACCGTATTTTCTGGACTATAAGTCACACTTCTTCATAATTTGGCTGGGGGTGCGACTTATACTCAGGTGCAACTTATACCTCAAAATATAAAATTTCACGTTTGTTATTTTCATACTGACAGCCGCTAGAAGGCGATATAGGCTTGTGTACCAGTATCTGCTTCTCCTGTACAGTTACAGGTACAGTACAATGACAAACAAAGTACTTACTTACTGTACCACTGAAAATTAAAAAAAACGGTTTGGAGTGACCGTGAAACTGATGGACTGGCGAAAAGCAAAATGCAATGAAGAAAACAAAAAAAAGCCTAATCACGAGCTAAAAGCTCGATGGCCGCAGCAAGAGGAACGAATTTGCAAATGGGTGCTTGAACAACGTGCTGCCGGGAGAGGCTCGTCAACGGTGCAGCTACGCCTCCATGCCCAGGTAGCTGCCAAGGCTGGTGCGACTTGTGCTCTGGAGTGACTTACACTCCGGAAAATACGGTAATGTTTTTTTCCCAATGTATTTCATTCTATTCATTGAGTGAGGCGTTCGGCAGTGTGGCTCAGTGTGGAGATCATTTCAGGAGGTCGTCAAATGATATGACAGGTATATTTCCTATGTGGTTTGAATGGAAAACATGCCTTGTCAGATTTGCGAACATCAGCAGCTCCTATATTGGGGGTCGCAGCCTAATTGGTGCCGCTAATATGTTTTTCGATCAACATTTGGCAGCAATTCAGCAACATATTACCAGGAATGTTCTGCGGTGTAGTTGTAATTAAAACTATAACCGCTTTTTGCTTTGACTAACTTCAATAAAGAATGGAGAGAACTTCCCATGATTGACAACTACTTTTCTACTTTAAAACCATAACATGTGAGCTGCATGCCTGGCTCGATGATAACACGCATTACCTGGGTGAAAATCCCTATGAGCACATTTTACATTTAAAGCCAGGGTATTTCTATATTCCTCTGGCTCCGCCAATGACAGCGTTTAATTAAAAAGGCAATCATCATTCTTAACATGGCAGACCAATTCTCTGCTAACTGAGCGATAAATGGAAATTAATGGCTCTTCTGGAATATTATGGATTTAGTAACGAAACAGGAACAAATGTAAAGGCAGGTCAAACATAAGGGCATTTTGTCTTTAGAAATACAGTCATCTTTATAACCACGGACAGCTGAAGTGAATCACTGATCTCTTAATCATGGCCCCTGTCGGGGAGAGGAACATATAAGGGAGCAACATTTTGTGCTTAAAGTTGGAAACATTACAAGTAAATAAAAGCTAAATGTAAAGATTTGAGTGAGTCAAAAATAAATAATCTAGATGCTGATAGAAAATATACCAGTCTTTCACAAGTATCTCATGCAAAAGGTTCTGAATCACTGCATTAGTTGACTAGGTTTGCAGTGGTCAGTATCTACCAATAATCCAAGGCTTAAAGGACAAATGGAAATGAAACGTCAACAGGCAAATATATTAATGGCCCTACACTGGATTGTGAAAGAGGAAGCCACTAATATATGTTTAATTAACTTTCCGAACATATTTGTAGCATTCCAATCAGTGTTAATTTCGTCGACTAAAATATTTAGTCTTAATTTTAGTCAAAGTGATATTTTTGACGACTAAAATTGGACTAAAACTAAATGAAACATTTTTCATGAGACTAAAACTATGACTAAAATGTCCAGATATTTTAGTCGACTAAAATAAGACTAAATAAAAATGAAAAGGAGAGACTAAAATCATTCAAATTCTATTGACAGTCTGAAAGAGCCTCATATCATGTAAATTCACTGCCAAAGGAACAGCTCTGAACTTTGTTCATGTGGGAGCAGCTCCATGAAGCAGAGGACCTGATTAAATATGATTATAATGATTATAATAAATGCCAAGTCGACTAAATTTTACTAAATTGACTTGCAATTTTAGTCGACTAAAACTAGACTCAAATTGAAGATATTTTTTTGACTAAATCTCGACTAAAATTGAATTACATTTTCATCAAAAGACTAAAACTAAAACTAAATTAAAATATGTTGTCAAAATTAACACTGATTCCAATTCTTCACAGGGTCAATTTTCAGAGTCACAGTCACAGAAATGCAAGTTAATTAAATTTAAACAAATGTGCTTTTCCCACAAACGTCTGAGTTTACAAAATACTACAGGAGGACAATACATGTTCCACTACTAGAATAAAACAGGTATAGTGTCTTTAATGAGGAGTAATTGGTAGCCAGAGTCCAACAGACATTACACGGTTGCTTAAATTACTAAACAAGTTGAAGCGCATTGTACATTGAGTGTTCATGTTTCAGCTAAGTATTTTTAACGTTGGTTTTGAATTATTGATGGATTTAACAATTTGGCAACAACCCTAATATTCATCTGGAGACCCACGGATTAGACAAATGCTCATGATCGTTTGTGTTGAGCTGCTTTATCAGTTTTAAAGAAGTGAATTTCTCCACACTGGGCCCAAGTGTTTTCTTAGGTTGTGTAATATGTATCGTACCTGTTCCACGTGATCTGCACCACTTCGTTCTCGATGTCCTCAGCCAGACCCTTCTCCAGAGGCTCCGCAATCATCGTGATCTTATTCCTGTGAATAAAACGGGGCAGCCGTCAGTGACTCGATATGTGATTAGAAAAATCTATAGGAGAAAACACAGCCTGCGTTCACTCGGGCACACTCCCAAACTATGTGAAGAACAAAGCAAAGATAAATATGTCACGAAGGCTCGAGATTTGGTCAACTACTAACTTTTTGTTCGGCGTTTCAGCAAAACACTTGAGAGAGGACGTCTCCACAACCGTCTCACAGAAAGTCACGACAGGATCAGCCACCTGCAGCGAACAAAGACGACGTTTGAATAAAAAGTGTTGTTCAACTTTAGAATATACACAAAACGACCTCTTCTTACTTTGATGTCGATCTCAGAGTACATCTTTCTGAGGTCGTGCATCACACAGTCCAGATAGAGCTCCCCAGTTCCCAAGATCACGTGCTCTCCAGACTCCTCCACCTAAAAGAACAACAATTATTACAATGCATTACTTAAATAAACCCTTTAACTTTTTCAAGCTTTATATCATGTTATTATGTCATTCCCTCATTAAACACATGCCTGGAGTGTTGCCTTGGCTCATTCACATATTTTTGAGTAATCAGTAAAAACTTAGACGGCAGCCATTTTAGGTGTAGCTATGCCTCAGTCCTCCTAGGAACGCCCCCACCTCCTGGAGACGCCTCTGGACCTTTTGTCACCAGCCAAGCCACCAACCACTGCTCCTCAGCTCAGCAGAGCCCCCTCCCCGCACAGTAGTGTTGTTTAGATGCCACAGCAGTGTGCTGAAGGGGGCGTGTCGGAAAGCTTCTTAAAGAGACAGAGGCCTATTTCAAGACGTTCAGTACAGCCATTTTGAGAGAGCAATTTTATTCAAGGCAGTTATTTTAATTTACTGCATATACAGACCAACAGAAGGTTACGTCATCATTGTAGTATGTTATAGACTGGTGCTATGTGATTGAAAAAAGCATAATACCCCCTCTTTAACTGCTGACATCATCAGTGACATCAGCTGGAGGCAGGAAGTGATCAAGAGAAATAAGATTAAACTAAAAACTAGTGATTTTAAGTGTAAAACTACAACTGAAACATGTGGTCCTGTTGTGGCTTAAGGTGCAAGAACAAGAGGAATGACATTTGAGACGATAAAATAAGGTTTATCTGATATTTCCAAAAACAGTTAGACATTTGTTTATCGTTACTATGACAACAGCTACAATGGAAATAGATAGGAATCGAGCTTCCCGTCTCCAGCTAAACCCGGAATGTTTACAAACAATTAAAGGGTCTATACAACTCTGTCCACATTAGGGCTGCACAACATGAGAAAATAATTGGAAAATGTATTGACTGTCTTGAATCATGTGATCACATTTGAGATTTTTCAACAGTGAGTTCAAACAAAATCATCCACAATGTTTTTTTTTTCCTATCAAATTGTGCCGAATAAGAAATCAAGTCTATAGTAAATAAGCCTAAAATAGAACTAAATCAGGAAAATCATGTGCTTTTGAACATTAAGCTACCATTTATTTTGCAGTAACTTAATGGTGATATTGATCTTGTGTCATCCAGCAAAGCAATGTCATAAGATAATAATTTAAAGCCCTAATCCCCATTACAGCTATAGAAGGTCTGACCAGTCTTAGTGCGGTTTACAGGATAGTAAATGTATATAGATGGCTCGTAAATGTCCATAATGTTTAAAGAAACATGAAGTATTTACATCACCGCACATATATCACAGACACTTAAAGGAAAATGATTTATTGTCTAGTTAAACCAAATCGTGTTACCTACATTTCAGATTAAAAATCTAATTACTGCTGAAGTAAATATTAAAGTTGGCTCACTTTTGTGGTGAGGGATGGATAGCTCTTGTTCACTTTCCTCAGGCCGTCCAACATCTTTGGCAGTTCTGAAGGATTAACCGGCTCCACGGCGATCTTAATGACCGACGCCGTGTTGAACTTGAGCGGCCTGAAAATTTGTGCCTGAAATTAAGAAAAACACAAACTTACTTATGTTTTTTTTCACATTTGTAAATAATAAAAGTAAAGTATAAAAGTAGGTTTTGTTTCCTCACATCCTCGTTGCCTCGGGGCTCTGTGATGGTGGAGGTCTTCACTATCGACTGGTCGCATCCTTCAATGAGAACCCAGTTTCCAGCAGGGACTCGGTTCACTTCGATTTGGTATCTGAACACACAGAAGTTGAAATTATAAAGACATGTTGTTTCCACTGACAGACAGAGAGCCCTTGATCGCTGCCAATGAACTGGGTCTTTAAGTGCCAGGGTTGCCAAGTATCAGTAGCCAAACTCACACAAAACCTGTGTACATTTGACGCGGCTGGAAAATTCTAATGAATTAAAAAGCCACCGTGCTCCTATGATGATACAACCACCTCCCTCCTCTCTCCCTTACTCATACAAAACCTCAAACTAAGTGCTGCTTTTTGCACTGATGGACTGAAACTTTGAAGTTTTGTCATTGAAAAGGAGGACTTTTAATCAAGAATTAAGACAGAAATAGCACATTTACATGGAAAACAGCAACAAAAATTACCAAAAAATATCCCCACAGAACAGGTTACCAAGCCAGACCTTGCAATCCTGCCAAGTGCCTCTAGATTTTATACAATATAAAAGGAGGCAACAAATATTGGCAATATCAAAAGTTGCACAACATTGTCACTGACTTAAAAAAGATTGGCATTGCAACAAGTACAATGATCCAGCAATCCAGTTGGTGCATCATGAATAAAATTCTGGATAAATAAAATAAAAATGACTCTCTATCAAAAATACTGGATCTGAAAGGCCCAAAAGAGCAAACAGAAATCTCGAACCTGGCGACAGAGATCCAGAGTCGTCCCACGGTGCAGACCTGCGAGTCCTCCTCGTCGTCCAGAGTGTAGTTCTCCCCGAGCACTTTCACGGGCTGTCCCGCCTGGATGGTCCCGCTCAGCACCCGCCCAAAAGCATGAAACTGCACCCCGTCCTCAGTGCTGTACATCTTTGTGGTGTGGCACATGAGAGGACCCTGGGCCACGAGGACAGATGTAAATAATGAACAGAAGAAGAAGGCAAACACTGATATAAGACGCTAGAATTACAAAGATTATCTGAGGGTCTGTATTGTCACGGTAGAACAATTAAATATTAACTTGGGGTGTTACATTTTCTACTTTGTAACTATATAAAAAAACGTAACACATTTCTTATCAATAGCATAGACTGACTTTGACCTCATTTTTTTCCTTCTAGTTTTTATAAAGTACTTACATCGGGGTCACACTCTGCCATGGTCTCCCCAAGGTCCGAGTCCAGGCCTCCAGTGTACGTGTGCTCTATCTTGATCTTGGCGCCATCTTGTGGTGAGGGGACGTGCTGCACACACATGTCCACAAGGCCTGAAATATACAAAACGTGCATCAAGAATGGGTTACATTATTACAATATTTTTAAAGTGCTTGTATTGTAGGACTCTGTTAAACATTGATTATATTATATTTCTGCGCAGCCCAGTGAGGAAAATGTTGTAATACTGGACTACACAAACTTAAATCCATTGATTACCTGTGAACTCTCCAAAGAAGCGGTTACAGACCAGTCTCAGTAAAGGTCTAATGTTCAGCTTCAGTTCTTCTTTGCTCAAATGGATCCCCAGTTCATCCAGAACTCGAGGGAGAGAGGTGTCCACGTCTCCAACTACCTACAAAAGATTTAAGAGCAGTAAATATAAGGCTGTATTTTCTCCTTATAATTCTATATTTAAATTATTAAAGCTTCCTTAGTACACAATATTTTCCAAAGTGAGCTACACCTTAATAAGCACCTTTCCCCAGTTACCCTGACCACCATCTCTGCTGTTCAGTTGTTTAAACTAAATCAAACACGGACAAACCTGTGAGAGAATCTTGTACAGAGGCTCCAGGACAAATTCAACAAAACTGCGCTGAGAATTACTGGTAGGAGCTTTCTTTGTGAACTTGCGGCTGGACAGAAAAAGAAAGAGCAGGATTTAGAGTGAAGAATGAATGTTGAATTAATTATACAATAGTAGAAAGTTACGTTTTGGGGTTGAAATAAATGTCTCCCCAAAGTCTCTGGGCAAACTCTGTGTAGTTAATGTCACCTGTAAACGGTATAAAAGAAATAGGTGAAATGATGAATGGATGTCGACAAATACACAGCACTGCAAGACAAATAAAAGATTATGTACCGTAAGTGTCTGAGTAGATCTTTGCGAAGGAGCCCAGAGTGAAGCAGATGCTGTACTGAGAGCTGGCAAAGCAAACGTTTCCAAGCAACGGAGACACCACAACGTTCTCATCGGTGGAATAAGTGCTGAAAGAAAAAAAAAGGGTAAATCTCATTGGAATCAGCCTGGAATGTTCCGCAGCGTGGCTTTAAACTATTACAGCGAGGGCCAAGTATTAAGTGAGTGACATGTTACCTGAGCAAACCGTTGACTTCATCCACAATGTGCCTGAGTTTATAGTAGGCGTCTGTGGGAGGCAGCTTCAGCTCCAGGATGAGCCGGTCCACTTTGTTGATGCAGATGGTGATGGCCATTCGCTCCTGCACGGCGTGTTTGATGAGACGCTCAGTGTTCAACATCACCTGCGCAGCAAAGGAGATGGAGTATATTAGAGGAAATAACATATCTAGAGTTTACCGACTTATATGGTAATTGAATTCTGAATCAGTGTTCATGTCCAGGAGAGTCTAAATTCGAGAGACATGTTAATTGCTGAAGTAACACAAAGAGCACATGTCCAAATGTCTGTAGAGGACTAAACTACAGGCCAAGCAGTGGAGGGAGGCCAGTTTGTTATCTGCAGGGTGTAATATATTATTTAAGTCTAAACATGAAAACAAAGCTAGTTTAGACTACATTGATTTGCGGGTGCTACAGGGGTCTGTGTTTTATTTGACCTGGCTACCTCCCCTCTCTGCCGTTGTAATTCTGTTGTGTGTAATTGTCTATGGTGTAGTGTTTGTGCCGAATTTTAACATAGGTTGTGTGTGAGATCATACTAATGAATTGTTTTATCATTTTTAGGTTACTAATGATTGTTGTTGTTATATATTGTTGGCAATCTACATCTTGCCCAGGGACTACAGTTGAAAATTAGCTTTGGAGCTAAAACTGGCACATTTACAGTGATGTTAATTAATGTGCATTATCCCTGTTTAAATAAACTAATAAATGAAATGAAATGAGATAAATACAAAAGATTACATAGGGGACAGAGTTATTGATAGACTCAGAATCACTTTATTGATTCACAAGAATCGCAACCAAGAAAGAAGGAAAATGTTAGATGAAATTTAAAGAGCAACTAAACACCAAATCAAGTTTTTTTTACTGATAAACTGTCTCAATGGGTGTCTAATGGTGTTGTCTACTGGTCCCTGACATTATTCTGACATTATAGCGCAAACATGTGTCAAATCCTAACTTTGGCCTAAAAACGAATGGGTTGCGCCCCCTTCAGGGTAAACTCTGCTACTAAATTAGAATTTCCTGATTGGCCTCCACAGAACGTCATAAGCCGCACCAGCTCCACACATATGTCACCCCCAAACTTCAGAGACCGCCTCTTTTGCGGCAATTTTTAAAGAAAAAAATGCTTTCACTGACTAACATAAGGAGACTCTTGTGTGTATAAATTTAGGCAATTTTGCCTTTTAGCTAAATGCTAATACCCCATAGTAGTACTGTACAGGACAGGAAGCCGGAAGGCCACAAATCAACGTAGCAGGAACAAGCTTATCTTTAATGACAACTAGCCAACTGTACATTCCTAAATTATATGTAGAAACAATAAAATGTCCATGTATTTAAAGAAAAAAACTCACTCCTTCTGCTGCATCTATGAAGAGGACGATGCCGTCAGAAAGCCTTATACTGGATGTGACCTCGTCGGAGAAGTTCACGTGTCCGGGAGTGTCCATGATGTTGAAAAGGTAGGATTTCCCCCTAGAGTCTGGCAGCACCATTGTGACGGGGGTACTTTTGATGCCAACGCCTCTCTATGAAAAACAAAGCAATGATATAACATTAGGTATTGACAGACACTGTGTCATTTGATTAAAAAACAAAATAAAAACTTACCTCTTGTTCTGTAAAAAGTATGTCTGTGTACCGGAGCTAAAACAAACACAAAAACAGATAAAGATTGATGCAAATAAATACAGAAAATGTTCAATTCTAGATTAAAAGCACGACTTACATCTAAATCGTCTCTCTTCCTGATTTCTGGATGGGTTTGTTCAATGAGGCAATCAACAAAACAAGTCTAAAATGGACATAAGTTCACTGTGAGTCAACTACATTGTTTTAGGCACAAAAACTTTCTCTGAATGTTTTTGCATAGTAATAACTACAACCACCTGACCTTGCCGTGATGAAGATGTCCACACAAGGTAATGTTACGAATCAGCTGAGGACTGTCCGTGAGATCAGCAAGAAATCTGAATAGCAAAGACATTTAGAAGTTAAAATAAGTGAAAAACCAAGTATACAAGCATTTGCAGATCTTTGAACACACACAAAAAAAAGAGAAAACGTACTCCATATCATAGACTGTGGCCGGCAGCTCCTGCTCCATTAGCGTGAACTTTCTGTGTTTTACTGGTTTGATGATGGGCTCTGAAATTAATAAATGACAAATAGTAAGTATTACTGGGAATCAAAAATACCTGATGATATGCAATATGCGATAAACAGCTCACAAAGTGTCTCTCAAAACATGTCAATATTGCAATAATGACTAAAAATAATATTTTTGAAGGCCAATGCATATTCCAGAAACATGCATTTATTTATTTGATAGGGACAAAGCATATTAATGAACATCTGCCATGAAACAACAAAAATATACGTAAACATGCTGAATTACACAAGGCTAATTTACATCCGTATTCCCCAAAAATGACTGCATTTTACTGGCAAGTTCAAATAAAGAACTAGTTGTGACGTCATCTGTGTTGTCTCTGACCTGTAAGAGGCTGTGTATCCTCCTCTTGTACAATGGTCTCCACCTCAGGCCCGTAAACCTCCTCTGCCGTGGGATAGTATTTCTTGTCTTCGTGTAAAACCACTTCCATCCCCGGGACATCGTCATCTGCTCGGCTGGCTCATCATCTTCATCGTCATCGCCCTAGTTACGGCATGGGTTAACGAAAATGAATGAGAAATGTTCAAAGCATTTGCAGGATGTTAATTAAAAGCACCCAAACATTTTGTGATGGAATCTCAGACTTGCAGTGGTATTAGCTTAGTATCGTTTAATAAATATGTGACACTTAAAATTCATTTTTTGATCATTACAGCTAGTACTGGAACTTAAAGCACACACAGACTGCACAAGTATTCATGAGCAAATTGATTAAGACCTGCACAGTATTATAAGAACTCTTGTCATCAGAGAGAGCAGTGGATATTTCCTTTCTGCGTTGATTAAGTGCCTGATTCAAATTGAACCATACTATTCCCGTTTAAGTTGCTCAACAAAATAACCAAAACAACAGTCAACAATACAAACAACCATTACCTATTATGTCACATGGGTATAGACAGCATTAGTAAGGAGCACTGGCGAAATTAAACTTAACATCGGTTCAGTTAACTGTAGTTTGTAGTGTACCTCATCCATGTCTCTGTCCTCTGCCTCCAGATCATCGTCGTCATCGTCCGAGTCGAGCTCAGGACCGATGTAGTTTCCAAACTCATCATAAAGATCAGCCTCCATCTTCAAACGAACTGAAACACATTAACAAACAAACTTCGGCTTAAGACAATTTAATTAAATCTATAGCATCAAGGGGGGAAATGCATGCTTTTGTTCTCCAATTAACGTATAAGTTGTATAATAAGACTGGTTTCTAGCTTTGTTAGTTAGACTCCTGGGAAAAAAAGGGGGAAAAAAGAGAAAGGGGGAGAAAAAGACTCGAAACAAACAATGTTTAATTTCGTTTGCAATGTAATCTCAAAGCAGCATTAAACACCACTTGTCTCTGGAGTAAAATTAATAAACACTTATTAAACCTGATCTAGCATGCTAACTGCTAACATGCAGAGAAATGAATGAGGAGCCGACGTTACTGTTACGTTTTTGTAAAACATACAGGCTTAGCGCCACCTCACATAGCACAAAAGTTTGCCACACTCGGCATGATAAAACGTACCAGCACTCGAGTCTGCAAAACGGGTCTATTCTCTGACAAAATGTCTAAAGTTTGGATTTCTAGACAGATAATTCTCCAAATACCGCCATGCGCAAGAAACAAGTCTCTTCCGGTGTTCTCTTCTTCGTGGGAGTCACAGTGAAGCGACACATTGGATTCAACTCCACAGCGCCTCTGTTGAGTATTTTTCATATGACAGCTTCGTGTTTTAATTTGATAATTCATCTATGGCACTTTCCCACTAGAGGTCGCAATTTCTTTCAATTAACCCTAACCCTAACCCTAACCCTAACCCTAACACCTGGGACGGTGTGGTTTAACCTTTTGATGTCCACATCACACTCGCGCCCATGACGGCACTGACTGAATAACATAAAAAAGGACATAGCTTGTCCCATTTATTAGAATAAGAATAGTTTTATTGGGCATTGTTAATGAACAGGTACACAGCTAGGATTTTTTTTTTCCGGTTCAGTCGTGCAACATGAAACATGAAACAATAAACTATAAAAACTTAAACTATAGGAGGGCATGCATAGAAGATTATATTTAAAATATGGTAAAGACAACAACAATTTGACATAGAACAACAGCGTTTGTGTATTCATGTGCAGGTGCATTAAGTGTTAGCAGCAGATGAGTGTGGACATACCCATATATACAGTAGTGTTCAAAATATTAGCAGTTCAACATGACTAACCAGATTATTCACAGTTTTTGGTATAAATCATTGAACTACATTGACAACAATTTACCAATAGGTGCAGTAGATTCTTAGAAACACAGACAGACTCAGCATCCATGGTATGCCTGCTCTTACTTCTGTGTTGAATACTCAATTGAAAGGGATGTGTTCAAAATAATAGCAGTGTTGCGTTCAATTGGTGAGGTCAATCATTCTGTGGAAAAACAGGTTTGAATCAGGTGGCCCTTATTATAGGAAGTCAGCACATGTTATACATACATTTCACTTTGAAATCCTGAAGAAAAATTAGTCGTTCAAGACATTGTTCAGAAGTACTGTGTTCTTTTGTTAAAAAATTGATTGGAGGGGTTAAACTGCTAAAATGATCTCCAACGCGTTAAAATGGAAAGCAAAAACACAGAGACGCAGAAGAAAAATGGAAGACTACCATTCGAATGGATCGGACAGTAGCCTGAAAATGGAAGACTACCATTTGCAGGTAGTCTTCCACCTGGCCGAAAGAGAAATGGAGAAACAAGATTGGTCTTTTTGGGTCAAGGGCTGCAGACAGTTTGTCAGACGACCCCCAAACTCTGAATTCAAGCCATAGTCCACTCTGAAGACAGTGAAGCATAGTGGGGCAAGCATCATGATATGGGCATGTTTCTCTAACTATGGTATGGGGCCTATTTATCGAATACCAGGGATCATGGGTCAGGATATATGAAAAAAAATTGAAGAGGTCATGTTGCCATATGCTGAAGAGGAAATGCCCTTGAAATGAGTGTTTCAACAAGACAATGACCCCAAACACACCAGTAAGCAAGCTAAATCTTTGTTCCAGACCAAGAAAGTTAATTTTAGTGGCCTGCCCAATTCCCGGAAATTGGGCAGGCCACAAGAAAACTTGTGGGGTGACATAAAAAAATGCAGTTTCTGATACAAAACCAAGGAATTGTGGAATGTTGTCAAAGCATCTTGGGCTGGTGTTGACTCTATGCAACACTGATGTGAAGCAGTTCTAATAAACTGTGGTCATACAACTAAATATTAGTTTATTGATTCACAGGAAAGCTAAATCCTATGGGAATTTCTTTTTTATGTAGTACATATTGAGCTTGTAAAGACAAATGCAGACACTGCTATTTTTTTGAACAGCCCAATGTTCATTTTTTTAAATGTTCTACAAAGTACTTGAAGAAATTATACATTTCTCTTCATGTTTTGATTTAGAAAACCATGGGCAATGCTTCCAATGCATCGAAATAAATCTATTATGAAGATTTTGTGCTTAACTAACATTATTAAACACACTATTATTTTGACCACAACTGTACATACACATATATACATACCTTGCCATTTGCCCCCAAACAGGTTGGTAGTTCAATCATAAAAATGTCTTACTATCAATGCGCCACACATCTCATCATGCCCATGCCTGCATGAATGTGGTGCTGGTCAGAGTGGACATGCATGTGTGGAGATTCTAAGTCATGTCCCTGGCAGCTCTGGCAGCCGACAACAGACCTTTGAGTGGCTAAGTGAATTCATTATTGCCTAAACTCTGCTGTTTGAACAATGTGTCTTCCATTCCTGCAATAATTGTGCCGGCCCCGATTTCACACCAAGTACAAGTACATTTTGACTGTTTCAATTTTGGGACATTTATGTTTGGTGTAAGGACCTTGTGATTTTTCAATTGTAAAAAGGGTGTAGCTATATTGCTCAAAAAGGTATAGAAACACTGGAATACACTTAACTCAGGATAAATTCACACAGAGAAACAGGGCTTCAGGTATGGCTTTATTCCTGCTGGTTTTATATACATTTCAGCACAGCACAGACAGACAGACAGACAGGTATGGAAACACAACCATATAAAACTTTACATGAACAAACACATCTTTGGTGTCCGGTCATTATTGCCCTTAAAGTTTTGCCTTGTGATAGGCTAGATAAAACCAAGTAGGTTATTAAATAATAATAACAATATATTAAAAAAAGAAAAACTTATAACTTATAATGCCCAGATAGGCCAGGCTTAAAAACATAAAGTCGAGGAATAACTAAAACCTATGACTTTTATCCGAATAAGCAAAGGCCCATAATGATTAACCTGATGATATCAGGACAATGTTATTGCTAAAAACGTGAGTTTGCTGCTGAAGCACGTTCTGACTTGGCACCACAGTGATATCTGCCTTGAACTCTGCTACTTTCACCTGAGACTTAGAGATAGGATAACTGTCCTTCGTGTTTTTGTTTTCCCGTATGTTATTCTGTCACGTGTTTCCGCAGCCGCTCCACCACCTCCTCTGCGCTCACCCATGGCACCGTCACCGCCTTGAACTGTCCGGGCATGGACTCGTGCGTCTCGATGATGAGGCGGTGCATGGGGAAGTCTCTGCGCGCAAAAGCCACGTCGCGAGGACCCAGAGAGGCAGCAGGGCAGAAGTCGTTGGCCCCATCACCAACATAGAACACTCTTTGATACGGTCGGCCGCGCTCCTGCGTCCGGCGCATGATGTAATCACGCAGGACCACCTGTTTGCACAAGTTGACAGGGCAACGCGGGCAGTCGTGTGAGTGGAAGGGGCGCAGCACGAGACGGCCATCCTTGTTGAACGTGGCGGGATTGGTGAAGATGCGGTGGAAGAGCGCGCGCGCTCCAGTGCGCCGCAGCCACGACTCAATGAAGAAGGAGTTGGCGTCGGACAAGAGGACCACCTCAAAGTCGGTCTGCGGGCGCGTGCGCAGGAACTGGAAGAGCGTGAGCATGCCCGGTGTGGCGGGGATCTTCTCCATCACCGCGCGGATGTCGCTCTCGGTCACACCCTGCTCCGCCAGGTAACCGAGCACGCGCTGCATGTACTCATTATATCGGCCTGGATGGTACGTGTCCTTGAGCCAGGTCGGAAGGTACTGCCCCGGGACCGTCTGCACCACCTGGTCATCGCTGGTCTCGTCCACAATCGTCTCATCAAAGTCAAAGAAGATAATGAAGCGCTTGTCCGAGGGGATGTGTGGCCCTTGTGAAGCCATGGTGCACGCGCGTCTGGGGGGCTGAAAGAGAGGAGAGGAAACATGAGTGATAGTTATTTCCTCCAAGAATTACGCATAGGATCGTGCCACAAAAATAGATGCAAAATATATCGTCTTCAAGCGCAACACCTGCAACAGCCGAATGTGAACGGGGGTTTGAATGTGTTTTACATAGCCAACATGGACTCAGGTGACTGCGGCAGGAAGACGTCAGCCTCGGGTTCTGAGGTTAAGGTCTGGAAACAAGACGCGCAACATATGAATAAGCACTGTGCGTAAAGTTTGAATGGTGCGTAAAGGGTAAATACGCAGTGTGTCCTTTGATTGAGTTTACAATAGACAAAAGACTCAGTAACCTCATACAGTTAGTGGAGGTCTGAAGTATAGGCAGGCTATACCTACTGTAGTTTATCAGCCACTCACCTCCACCGCAGAAGCTGCAAGTGAGCGCTCTCTTGTGAAGCCTCCTGCTATTCAATCTAGCCTAATTCAGTTGATGTTTTTTGTGCAAGAGAAAAAATAGTCACATTTACCCACTGCCTTGGTCCGGTTTCCCAGCGCGCCTCAGCTCGAGCTTCAGAGAGAAGAGATTTCCGCGGGTGGAAAGAGCGGAGCAGCACTTTTATGTGACAGTAGTCAAGCCCACTGTCGCTGCTGGTGACATGACCGCGCCTACGAGCCCGCCCCTTTAATAACAGCGTACCTATCGTGCGCGCACACGGCGAAGGGAACAATGAAGGAAAAACACTGACAAGTGTTAGTGTAAACTCTTTGGGAACACTCCCTAATATGATGCTGCACACAGTCTTACTGAATTGTTTTTCAGTGCCTAAAACGGCAATTGGTTGAAAAGCATTGAAAAACTTATTTTGGAAATTTACATTAACAAATAAATCCAAACATCAGGCTTATATCTTATCTTATGCTTCCAGTGGAAATGAGAGCAAAAAGGTTCGAATTTAGGCTACAAAAGAAGAAGAAAACAATTAATGTAGGTCTTCAATGAAGGTACTTGAGTCATCTTCTGTACTCGGTGGTTGAAGTCTCCAAACGTTCCGCCTCTCATCTCTAATGTAGGTGACAAGATGCAGGGATGTGATGGAGACGAGTTGTAATTAATAAACAAGACAAGATAATAGAGGGTGAATATCAATGTTATTCAATCTCGTAAACACTCATAAACATTTCTGTGTGTCTGTATGCGGAGTGAAACTCTGGAACAATCTGGACTTACAACACAAGCAATGCCAAACTGTCCATCAATTCAAACATTGGGTCTGGTCCAAATATAGAGATGAGGGTCTTTAATTTAAACTGCTGTTGTCTCATAGTGTTAACAAGAGCTCAATGTTTCCTTACGATCGCTGGTATAATTTATCTTTTACCATTATTGGTATATTGTCCATTACCATTGTTGGGATTGTCCATTCCCCGTACATTGTTGGAATACATTTTGTTACAATGTAATAATTATTGTTACCTGTGGTAACACCACCATGATATAACATTGTAAAATAATCCTTGAACAAAGTAACAGTGAAGCTGAATGTATTAAGCTCTGAATGGGGAACTGATGGGTGGGACTGAATAAGTTATCTTCTTCCCACTCCCTTTCAGGTATAGATGATCGTCATGCTCATATACTGTATATTCTTTTTTTGTTGCCCATTGCCTGAAATAAATGAATAAATGAATCTAAAAACAAAAGAACAATTAAAATCAGTGACACAACTATGATTGGCTTTTAACTGAAAGTTTAACTCAAATGGGTCCTGTAATGTCCATAAAGAGGAAATAAAAAGAAAGGCAGAAAATTATATGACAGTGTTGGGACACACATTCTATTTCCTGTATATTGTTCGAAACAAAACCCTCGATGTTTCCTGTCAAATCAAATGTGGAGTTTCCAAGCATTTGGCTTATGTTGCCATGGTGTTATGCTGTGATATCACTTCCATTGTTCCTTTAAACAGGCATGTGTCTAACTGTTTTCTTTTGTGGGGAGAATTTGCAATTGTATTTAGTTACAGAATAATGAATACTTGCCTTAAAGTGTATTTTGTAACATATTCCGTTACTTTGTCCAATCAGAATACAGTATTCTGTATAGAATACTTTCACGTTAATTAGGATGCCCACAGCCCAGAATGATGTAGTGCTAAACTTTTCCCCGGCTGTTTTGACCGTCTCTTTCTTATGGTTATGAAACTGATATCTGATGAGTGAGTACTTCAGTGTTGATATTTGGAAAGTAACTATATTCTAAATACCCTCAAATAACTTTCCCGGAATACAGTTACTCAAAATGTGTATTCTAAATACGTATTCAGCATACATGTATTATAAGGATGGTGACTGGTTAAGGACTTAAATTGTGAATTTCAGCACTCTTGTATAATTAAAGCTATTTCTCCTCATTTATAGTTTAGTTATGTAATAGCTATACGGTGGCTGCAGTTATTGCTCTCACAGCAAGAAGGTCCCGGGTTCGATTCCCAGATCACGCAGATCTTTCTCTGTGGAGTTTGCATCTCTCCTCGAGTCAGGTGCAAAAGTTGAATACACTAGCCCGGAGATTGAAAGCAAAAAGCAATGAGCCTATGTTTCCATTTAATAACCACAGCCGGAAACTCCAGGGAGGGAGCCGATATTGTTCTGCGCAATACAGCAGTGGCAATGAAGGCGTACAAACAAACACACAGATTAATGAAGCGAGCAGTGCGAGGGTGAGCAGACACGGCTGAAAAGCACCAGGCCCCTCTTCCTCTGCTTATCTGCACGCTGACAGATGCTGTGCCTCCCGCTCCTCTCCACCACGGGCGTAATGACTAACAGCTGGGGCGGCAGACTATTTTCAAGCCCAAATGGGAACGGAGATGTGAAAGAGAGAGAGGGAGGGAGAGAGAGAGAGAGGGTACCTGGCCACCCACTCAACACTGAATCACTATCACCTCTCTCAAAACCGTCATAGTCGTGCATCCAAGTTCACCTTATGCCTAAGATGCAGCCTACGTGAGTCATCGATGCAGTTAAACACGTAACAGTCTAGTGGCGCGTGGTGGAGATGGTCCAAGCCATATAGAAGCAAAATCATGGGAGATATTCATCATTAAAGGAACAGGCCACCATTTTCCATACTCAGATATGTTCTTACCTGAGCTTAGACGAGTTGATACATACCTGTCTGGTCTTTGTGCGTGCCCATGGAAAAGCTTGGTGGCATCCCTGTTTGGAGCTATGCCGGGACAGGCCAAATGCTAACATCATCTTTGGTCATTTTGCGTGACTGAGTGCACTCACAAAGACCAGACAGGTACGCATCAACTCGTCTAAGCTCAGGTAAGAACATATCACAGTATGGAAAAACAGTGGCCTGTTCCTTTAAATAATATAACATTAGCCCAAGTAGTGTTTCTATATAGGCCTACTGAACCCAGATTGACTTAAAAAAAAAAGAAAAGAAAAAAAAAAGACTCTCCTTATGGGTCAGTGAGCCAAGGGAAGGAATATAGCATTTATCAATAAAAATAAATATCAGTAAAAAAAGGGTGTAGAATAAGGCGTAAAGAATAAACCTGCACATCTGCTTAATGGATCTTGTTTGGGTAATGAGTTGTATGCTCTTGCCAGAGGGAAAGGGAATGAAAACATTAAAAATAAACAAATGGCACTACATTTTGGAGGGGGAATCACACAATTACTATGCGCAAAACCCAACCCCATATTTTAGATTGTAATGGCAAAAACATTACTCCATGCAGAACCCATATTTGTTTGGAGCCTGCTTTCCCAACTACAACTTAAACATACTAAATCTGGCGTCAAGTTTACTGCTCCTACAGGACATTGTGGTTAGTATCAATCATCTTCTGTATGAGCAGGGTTAGGTGGCAGCAAGTCACATTTACACATTTACCTAAATACTATATAGTCCATGGGCCAGACCAAATATCGGTACCGGAAAGGTGACGAAGGCTATCGTTGATTTTTAAGTAGGTCCATGTCTGAGGTTTTTATTATTGTATGATAGCCTTTTCAGAGTTACAGCTTTATATTAGTTTTCAGCTCTTGAAGTGAACCATCCCCATAAAAATATTCTCAGTAAAGGAATTAGTCAAGACAAATGCCATCAAGAACGTTGCAGATGCTGTAAAAAGTTGTGGATCAAGTGGGCTGAAAAGTGAACCACACAAGGCAGGACTTGATCACCTCGACTGGGTCGTCTGGATATGAGTGTATGATGTAGAAACAAAGCACACAATGAGCCCAGGAAGATCACTGTGGATCTGTCTGAGTAGCACCAAGTTTGTTAGCACTGGCCTGAATACATTAATACAGGAGGAAGAGGAAGGAAGAGGTGGAGGAGCTGACCAGTGCAGGACACCACGCTCTGAAACCGGGACAAACCCCTGAAATGGTGCCGAAGGCAGCCAGGTTTCTTCCGGGTATTCCAGTTTTCTCTGACTTCTAAAAACATACAGCTCAGGTTGGCCCACAGTGGCTCAGTCGCAGCGACTCAGGACAAACCCAACACCTGAATGCAATTTCGTCACACAAGTATACAGTAACAAAGCACTTACTTACTACTTCCTGTGGAGTGGAGCTTCTTTTAAAACAGCTGCACAAGTTTCTGCACACATGCAAGTGTGTTACCTTACTGTGATGTACTGCAGAAGCACAAGTAAGAAGAACTTACTACTTACAAACCACTTCAACTGGTTTGTTCAGTTGAAGAACTTTAACTGAACAAACCACAAAGAAGGCCGGCTCTGTAATGAGGCTCAATAGTGTAAGAGCAGAGAACATTGTTCGGTTCCAAAACCATCATGTATTTGACCCTTTTATAGAACAGGGGAGGTTCCACTGAGATGTATACCGGTAATCTCTTTGTCAGAAGAGTCCTGGCCTGAGATGAGATCCTATTGTACATGTTTTAGTGATATGGAAAACAGTGCAGGAGAAAACTAACATAGATATGGGGAGAATGACCCAGCCCAGATATTGAACCCAGAAACTGAACCCCTCTTACAGTGAACGGACATTACTAACCCCCTTTTGTCTTTGTCCCCAGGGCCATTAGAGAAGATAATGGTGTCTACAATGTTATATTGCTGGAAACTTTATTTATTTACCAATTGCCAATGTGAAATGATGTGGTTTCAGTCGTGTTAGAGACAAAGTGAATGAGACTCTCAGTGAGTGTGTTTACTGTGTGTATGCTACATAATATGGATATTTTTTTTACAATTTAGGATACAGTTTATATGATACAAAATAATTGTAATTTTTATAAATGTAATTTTAAGTTGCATTGGGCCTGTCCCGGTCAGAAAGTCCCACCAGCGGTTCCAACCTTGGAATGACAGATATAGGCTTATTCTATGGGAGATGCTTCTATGAGGTGAACATTCTTTTACTTTGTGACTCACTTTGAGGGCCTAAGTTGATACAGTACTGACATGTTTGACATTTCCTGAATCCTCAGAGTCTAGAGAGTTGCCCAGTATCAGACATTTGTGTCTGTGATGTTCCTGGAAGAAACGGCGTTAAACGTAGTAAAACAGCTTTTGCGAAAATGGTGAAAAAATGTCCTCAGGTTTGTGTTTGAGGAGCTATGGTTACCATGGTAATAGTCACAGAGTAGTACATTTGGGCTCAAATGAAACATGAATATATCCTCTTTACAATGATACCAAATACAGTGGTGTAAATCATTATATAATGGGCTGGAAATGGCCTAAACCAAAATATGGACCAGTGTCAAAAGCGACGTTTTCGACATGGGGGTGGTTCACTTCAAGAGGTGAAAACTAATATAAAGCTGTAACTCTGAAAAGCCTATCATACAAAAATAAAAACCTCAGACATGGACCTACTTAAAAATCAACGATAGCCTTTGTCACCTTTCGTGGTACCGATATGCCAGATTTTGGGCTTTGGCCCATGGACTAATATGTTTAATGCCACAAATGAAAAAAAAAAAATCTCTGCATATTTCCCTTTGTAAGATCGTTCATTCAAACAGGGGATTTAAGGGAAATGGTGATGTTCAAAACCAAATTGGGCAACTTTTGAGCAAAAGATAATGTAAAATTTGAGTCAAAACTGCAGATGAGTTTGTTTTCGACCATAGTGACGAATGCACGCTGTAAAAATAGTCGAGCAATGTCACTGAGCAGATTCTGGGATTTAGAGGAAAGACAGACACAACCATTCACAGTTCTAAACCAGTGCGCTGGATTAAAAAAAAAAAGTACAGTGAAAAACAATGGATCTGCACAACAATGTCTTTCTAAGAAATTTAGATTTAATGCCAGTTTGAATCAAATTCAATGCTTTTTGGTGACTTTTAAGGCCTTATTTTTGGCATCATTTATTTAATTTTGGTTTATTTGGTCAATCAATCAATCTTTATTTATATAGCACCTTTCATACATTTCATGTAACACAAAGTGCTTTACAGATTTAAAAAATATTCTCTCACACCCACCTCCTCCCAGAAATACAAACACATCGTCTTATTCACATTCTCCTCACCCACCTTCCCAGAGACACACTCAAGGTAAAACAATGGACGCAATGGACATACGGTAAGGCTGGGTACAGATAAACCAGGAAACACCATCCAAGGTCGGGACAGTGCATGTTAATGAACATTCATTTAATGCTTTTTAATCACGCGGAAACCCTGATAAGGAATAGAAACTCTACAGAACGCACAGCATCACGCCACAAAGTGGCTTGAACTTGGACACACTGACCCATATCCAGAATGACCCATTTTCACTCGCTGTGGATATTGCCAATAGATTTCGTCACTGTGCTATTTTTGAAAAGCAAAACTAAATTAAAACAAAGTAAAAAAAAAAAAAAAGCTGAAGATTTGAATTATAACTAATAATCTCCAGATATCATCACAGAGAATAATAATAATGGCTAAATAATAAATTAGCAATAGGAACAGGATCCAAGCTTCTGATCAAACCATTTGTATTTAATTCAAAGAGCCCAAAGACGATAGTCCCTGGTGTTTGCAAAAGGACCAAGTCATATTTGAAACACTGGATTGTGGGGAGAAAAATAGACTTTTGCAGTAGAAATGATTGTACGTTTTCTGTTTTTCAATGTTTCCAAGACATTTTGAGAGCTGTTTATAAAGAGGTGCTAAATCGTGGGAGCGGATCCTCTTGTGGTTTTCCCAGAGGTTTCTTTTTCTTGCCGTGTTTCCATCTTCTGCTGATTCTCCTTCTGCTTCGGCTTATTTAGACGTTACATTTGTTTGGACGTTGTATTTGCCTGCACACTACATTTGTTTAGACATTAGGTCAGTTATTGTTTTACCGTTGTAATGTTTGGTGTCGATTGAAAAAGCGAATGCAAGTTAGAAAATAGCATATCATTATTTTGTGGACATTTTCAACCTAATTTGCCATTTGAAATTGCCTGCAGAGCCTCCAATCTGATATGGAAATGAGAGAACGTTGGGTGAGTAAAACATGTGGAAAAGACTGTGCGGCTGCTGAGCCACTTTTGCACATGAGCAAACAGTTGGTAAATGACTCCTATACTGTAAAAATAAATGCCACAAATACCTATTTCAAGGGACACAATAGGATTTATGGATATGGTCAAGTAATACATATGTGGGTTTACATGGTTGACATTCCAGATACTTTGCTTTTTGGGGGATTAAAAGCTCAGTAAAACCGGGTTGGATATTTAAAAGGTGTTTGTAGGTGCTACTTGACTATGTTTTCCTTATACCACGATCAAAAGCCTTTTGAGAAAATGGCCCTTGTACAATTCCCCATTTAAATCTACAGAGAAAGGTTTCTTCAGTGTAACAATAAAGAGATTAATGTGTATTATTATACGGCCCTTCACAATGCAAGTAGAACGCTCCATTGATTTGAATGTGATTTCCCAACGTTCTACCGGTCATTATTTTTTGATAGAAGACCTCTGAAAAAAATAATGACCGCTGCCTATGGCAACGGAGTTCGTGCTTGTAATACAGGTCTTTCATATCACTCCGCGAGTAGTAGTAGCGGACAGGCGGACACTATCTCTGTCCCCGTCCCTGCGAGAGAAGTTGAGGGAATCACTCGTGAAGTTAACGGGAGTCCGACGTTCAACTTACTCAGAGATTCACCACCATTCCTCCTCTCCAACTGCACCTTCAACTAAGTAGCTAGGCTAGCAATAAGTAGCTAGCTGTGCTGCTACTAGCCTCGCCACACTGCCTGGAATCAACAAACGTTGCCAAGCAACGCGCAAACTTTTGGGAACTATTTGCCGCGGAAATCATTAAATAAACCTTTCTGTCTTCATAAAAGTGTATGAAGTTTATTTGTGTGTGTACAGTTGTCAAACAGCCGTATAATAAGCGGGATAATGTATAGAACGCCGGTCATTATCGGTAAAATAAGTACCTTCAGGGCGAACTGGACCCCTCCGCTGCGCGTCGGGATCCAGTTCGCCCTGTCGGTACTTATTTTACCGATAATGACCGGCGTTCTATACATTATCCCTTACTTATACCATGGTCTGGGTGAATACTCGATTCTGATTGGCTGGAAGGTGTCCATTAAAAAGTGATAATGTACACCAGTTAAAAAAACAGTTAAATCACGTTCTATATCACTCCACTGCAGCTGTTTCCATAGTAACGGTAAACAATTGAGATGGAACTAGTTTCAGGTAAACTGATTAAAAAGGGAAATAACTCCAGGACTTAAAAAAATAAGTAAACAGGTCCCAATGAACCGTTTCAGTTTGCCGGACCATGGTATAAGCGGGATAATGCACTCCGAGGTGTCCATTATCAGAAATAACTAGACTCCGCGGAAGCAACCGTCCGACGCGAATGGACACCTCGTCGTGCATTATCCCTTACATAAAAACTATTTCTCTGATGCCATGAGAAAGCTCACATATTTAGAGACCAATCCGGCACAAAAAAACACCTAAAAACGCTTGCAGTCTTGTGAAAACATTCTATCCCGTGTGTTGTCAGTGCTGAGAGATGAGAGGCACACAGAGTTATGATAATAATGGCTACTTGTTTACTTCTCAAAGTTAGCAGTCAGTTATTGTACATTATCAAAAAAAGGCCCACTTGTTTCAATTTCTCCTCCAACTCCCGAAACATACAAAAAAGACAAACTCGGGACATTATAAAGCTGCACAATTTGTACCAGATACAATAATAAAATACTCAATGCTACATTAAAGTGGTTAAAAATACAAAGGGGGAAAAAGCATATTGATTTTTTTTAAACATCTTTAAAGAATATACAATGTTATTTTTCCTAACTAGCCAAGGATTTTAGTGAAAAGTGCATTCTAGAGATCAAAGAAAGGAGGAGCACTGTAGGCATAATGACGCACACACAAAAAATAGACCAACAATGTGTATTAGACAGACATGTGGAGGGATTGTGCCGGGAGGCCAAAGCAAAGAGGACATTGTGTACGATTTAAATCCAAGGTTTAGTTCACAGTGGACATTTTAAACATGTCCACGTCGTTTGCAAAGGTCTCAATGTGGGCAGAGAGACATTCCTTCCTAAACAATTGCAGTTTTTGCTCTGTGTAATAATTTGCAACTGCATTTATGACTGTGGTTGAAATTATTTATTACAAGTGCCAATCACATTTAAGCGCGGGGAGGCAGGTGTGCGGTTATGGCCTGAAATGTTTGGGCTACATGAATAATGGCCGGTCCATCAATAAAAGTGCTTAGTTCTTCAATGCTGGTTCTTATAGGATACTCATGGGGCAACATACATTCGACATAATGAGGGCCTTTATTAAAGTGGACATATGCGGAATTGAGGCTTAAAACATTCTTTTAGGTGCCTCAGCATTGATACTAGAGCTCGACCGATATTTGGGGATTTTACAATATTGGCTATCGGCTGATCTAGCCCCGGGAAAAGCCAATATTCTCTGGGACCAAAAATGATAAGACGTTTTTTGCATTGGAAAGAGCGAAGTCAGGGCTTTAAAACGAGTCCCTAGGCCTGAGGGGAACAGGGAAACATCGTGATGAAAATTGGTTAGCTACAAGTTTGTTAAATACAAGTTTCTCTAAACGTCTGTCAATATGGACATGCTGCATGTCATTCTGAAGCACAGAACCTGGAGAATTTAGTCGCCGAGTTAGTTCTAATCTCCCCAATTGTATTTTTGATCGCCGCGCAACATGCTGCTGCTAGCAACAGCATGCTAATGCTAACGGCAGCTAATCAAAGCTGGGACAGAAACTATGATGGAATTACCTAAAGTAATGAAGTAAAATCGGCCACTGCTGGAGTGGCCAAGTATTTATGTTTTTACAGGATTATAGACCAGACAATTGGAAAAATATATAGTATTGGCCAATGTCTATAGTATATAGACATTGGCCAATAAAAATCGGCCTTAGAAAAACCCATATCGGTCGACCTCTAATGGATACTCTACATTTTTACGATTTGAAATAATCTAGAACACACTTTTGAGCACAGAACAGGTCCGGTGAAGGGTTCAGGGGTTTAAAATGTGGAGAAAAGTTCACTGGGGCGATAAAATCCAGGAAACCCAGATCAGAGCGCTTCAGCAGTAGAAGACGAGCAAAGAGAACAGGAACAAACCACGTGAATGTAGCGAAACACGACTTGACGAGGGAACATTACATAACGGTGAAAACCTGAACAATTTGAGCAGGTGTTCGTAATATTTTGCTTGAACTGTGTCCATATTTTTGCTATGGTCCCGCCCGGCACCACCATCCTCCGAAAAAAAAAATCAGCTTTCTCCTCCTTTCTTCGCCTTGAAAAAAAAAGTCAACACGAAACGTCACCACTTTCACCCTTTCCCACCCCCCAAGCAACTGCACCTGGCTCCACAATGCATCGTCAGACCCTCCCTTCCCTGCGCCTCACCCACGCAGCAGTAAAGTGCAGAGAATACACGCAAATAATGATAAAAAAAAAAGGCTTTTCAAAATTATATACAAGACAAACTATCTGGCAAAACGTTCGCTAAAGCACAGCAGTGAACCCGGGGGAGCAGAACAAACACCCTCCGCTGCGGAAGGGTGATTATAGGGCAGGGATTCAAAATGGGGACAGGCTAAACTATAGTGATTAGCCGATCAAGGCTGAATAGTAATACTGTCGCAGCAATACGGTGGAGTTCAAGTTACCCCGTCAGACCTAAAACATGCGCAATAAGCGAATACTCCATACTCAGCACCTGACAAAGCCTTACAGAAGACGGGGTCGATGGTGGGGTAGTAGTAATTGGGAGAAATATCCAACATAGGGATGGGCAATTAATCGGAATTTAATCGAAATTGCCGTCACTACTTCGATCAATCGCAATAATCGTCATGGGACTTTGAAATCGTCAGGTTTACAGCCGATTCTTTGGCCTGACTTTGGAGTTTGGACGAGACAATGGAAGAGTTTTGTGAAACTGGGAGGAAAGCATTTGTTTTTGTGCAAGCTTAGGTTTTTGTATAAAAAGTTCGGGAATCAGCTGCATGTATTTATTTTTATTATGAAAAGATAAAATCCAGGATCGATCAATATTTCCCCCTCATCGTCCAGCCCTAATCCAACAGCTACATTTATGACTTGTATTGCAGTTGTGATTAGATTGCGCTGTCGACAAATAAAGACTTTTTTTAATCAATCGTGAACCTGGGAAGAATTGGGATGTAGAGAACTCATAAGGGAAGTTATGAATTTTAAATGTTTACGTTCTCTCTTGCGGTATAGAGCCTTTAAAAAGTGAAAATTCACTTCACTGTGTAGCAACATGTCCAGGAGCGTTCACATTTGAGAGATAATGATGAATGGCCATTTCCCTACAGGGACCTTAAAGTGTACTTTACTGCTATCAATCATTCGATATCCCCAAGTGTAGCACATCTAAATGGAGCACATGGTAGAAAGCAGCTTTTGGTGCCCGAGCAAGTTGCGGCAAACGGATAAACGCATGCACACACGCTCCTCTTTGCTGCCAAAATCTCGCTCAACAGCAACCAATCAAACATTCACGCCATCTGCTGTTACATTAATATTTCATGTAAATCTTTTCGAGATCGCGCGCTTTCCTTAGCTAGAAAAAGTGTGTTACAAATAAACTACTGCGTCTCGCCCTACTATTTCCTATGCTAAGTGTATCATAGCTAGTAACAGCAGCTAAACTAGGAGAACATAACGCTTCTGTGACTCATCAGCTGTCATTCTGCGTAGGCAACACTTAATGGGTTTAGACACGCAGTAGCTCGTGTGGATCCGAGGGGGGGAGTTCGAGATAACAGGAAGTAACATTGTGGAATAAGCCTGTTGTGATGGGGGTTAGGGCTGCACAATACATCACTGATGAACTACGGTAATCTTTGTTCTTTACAGTGTTACAAATGAAAAAGTGGAAACTTAAAGGCACGCTGCGTAACATTTTGGATCATCCTTTTTTGCCAGCAATACAAAACATGCTCCTAATTACCGGTTAGACACGGGAAATGCTATTTTTGCTGTGGGTAGTCAAAGAATATATTTGGATGAGGACCTGACCTATTTAAATCTCATATTTGACTGCCTTTAGTCAACATCGCTATGGAGACGAGGAAAACACAAATCTAGTGTGTGATTATTTTTAGGTATTTTTCAACTATTGCTGGGTTGCAGGTGACATCACAGCATTCTAAAGGCCTATAGTATTATATAGCAGTAACATTATTTTGTCTTTGAGGAAATTGTTGGTCTTGTACAGAGAGATCATGGACCCAGTGACTGATATTATTATAATGCTCATTTTTCTAATTCCTAAATGTTCTTTTTAGCTACGACTTGTGAAAGTAATGAAGTTAATAGGAAAAACTGGCTCCTGCCCCCACTGGGTCCTGTGACATCATCACACTCTAGAACCTGCAACCCAGCAATAACACATTTACTGAAGTAAATGCTTGTATTTTATTCTATGTATTGGGTGAAATGTCACACGTTGTGACTTTAAATCATGAAAAGGTAATTTTTAGTCATACACTTTTGAATTTTTATTAGTTTTCTCATGTTTCAGGTCTATGTAGATTTTCTTTCTTTAAAAAAAAAGAAAAAAGAACAGTTTTACAATTTTGTGAATGTCCCTCACCCACAAGCCATGACCAAAACAAAAATATTACTTAATAAAACTCTGAGGTCCGGTACTAGTTGAGAACAACAGATTTAAAGGAATAGGCCACCATTTTTACATACTGAGATATGTTCTTACCTTAGACGAGTTCATTTGTACCTGTCTGGTCTCCACGTGTGCCTTCAGTAACGTAAACACAGCACAGACAGCGTTAGCATTTAGCCTCTCTCTTCTCCTCTATAGCTCCAAACGAGGTGAAGATAGAAGCTACCAAACTCTTCCACGTTTTCCCTATTTAAATATGGTCACCTGAAGTGTTACACCATAAAGTATAATTACACAAAATTAAACAATGTGGATTTTCTAAGCAGATAAAAAAGGAGAACTATATTGTAAGGCGTAATAATACCAGGAGTAATTCGGCATCCGCGCAGTGACATCTTCACTTTACTGTGCGGATGCCGAAGTATTCCGGGTATTATTACGCCTTACAATATAGTTCCCCTTTTTATCCGCTTAGAAAATCCACATTGTTTAATTTTGTGTAATTATACTTTATAGTCTAACCCTTCACGTAACCATATTTAAATAGGGAAAACATGGAAGAGTTTGGTAGCTTCTATCTTCACCTCGTTTGGAGCTATAGAGAAGAGAGAGGCTAAATGCTAACGCCGTCTGTGCTGTGTTTACGTTACTGAAGGCACACGTGGAGACCAGACAGGTACAAATGAACTCGTCTAAGCTCAGGTAAGAACATATCTCAGTATGTAAAAATGGTGGCCTATTCCTTTAAGCAACATGCACTGGAAGATTGTCATTGATACCTTTTTTTTGTGGTTCATATTGTGCAGCCCTAATGGAGGTCCCAGGTTTGTACAGGTGTGAATGGCATTTGAAATTGAAACCCGTATCGTTGAACAGCAGCAAAGGGAGGCTTGTGTTTAGCCCCTCACAGTGGCAGTATAGTGTCCTGTTACAGAAGCTTTGTTGACCGACAGAAGAAGAAAAGTTGAGGTTGCACTAAACAAAATAGTGGAGCAGATTGAGCCAAATTTGGTATAAATGTTGATGAGGATCTTGAGTTTCAGAAAGGCCCGTTAGCCAACCCCCCCCAGGAAAAGAAATTAATATGGACGCCGTATTCCAAGAGGGCTTCCAAAGATACCTTTACGTGGATGTCACACCCTTTGAAAATATTTGTTTACTTTTTTAAACGAACAAGCTTTTCTGAAAGAGAAGGACTCAGAGCATTCCTACCAAATTTGACATCTGTGTCACAAACTGAACAATGTTTTGCCAAATCTGCTCCGCTAAAACCAGTGGCAGTACTGTCCCGGTGTGCTTGAGTAACTGTTGAGGTGTGAGCGCCTTGGGTGAATCCTGCAGAACGTGGATAGAGTAATAATATCTGAAATCTCAAAACGTTTACAAAAACTCAGCTGGCAAGACATCCTCATACGACTGACGACACGTGTTAGCACAGGAAATGAAATAAAAGGGAAAGAAAAGTGGAATGAACAGCACCATTAACTTGTGAATCTCAATTTGGTCCAGATTCACTGAACAATTACAAAACCTTATGTCCTTTCCTTCCCACTGTATGGTGCGTGGCCTCGTGTCCCGCTGCTGTCCCTCTGAGGAAAAGCCTGCTCCGGGACACAGGAGGTTCAGGTAAAACATTCATTAAACTTTCTGTTCATGCCCAAGTCCTGCAGTACGAACAGGCAGAGTATTGCTGAAAGACGACATACTCAAAGTCACGCTCTGACCAATGTGCAACACCTCAACATGAAGAGAACTGACAGTAATGATCCATGGAGTCCGTTAGGTCGATGTCAGCAGCTTTGGATCAGATACTTTACACCATCGAGGACTGAGAGACAACTACAGAGGGTTTCTGTAAAAAACATTTGACTCTATAAAATAAAACTAGAGGTTATGCACTGAGAGGTTTGTATTCCTATGTCACTGTGTGAACTGCACCTCACACAAGGTGAGGCAAAGGCGTGGTCTGGGACGGGGGAAGCTCAGAGGTGCTGGGGGCAGGGCCCTTCTCTGTGGCGCTCATGTGATGCAGATAACTGTCCTCATGTCCGCAGTGGTTCAGAGCCTCGCTCTTGAACAGAGCTGGGGGAGAGGGAAGGTGTGGCCCTGGCGGGACAGTCAGGTGGTGGGGCGGGGCGTTGGTGAGGTGCTGCTGGGCGTTGGGGGTGTGAGTGAGGTGGTGAGCGGGGACAGATGGGAGCTGTACATGGGTGTATGTGTGTCCCGTAGGTCCTCTCTGAGGCAGGGGGGCAGCTGAGGGGTTGAGGCCCAACGGGGCAGAGGTGGAGACGGGGGCAGGGACGGATGGTCCCGGGCCTGAGCCTGCGGTGAAGGTGCTGGCAAAGACTCTCACTGGGACAGAGGGGGCGCTCTGCAGCACCACAGGGCTGGTGACTCTAAAGCACTTCTCCTTATGAGCTTTGAGCATGTTGGAGAAGCGAAAGCGCTGGCCGCACACCTCACAGGGGTACGGCTTCTCCCCCGTGTGGGTCCGTCTGTGCCGCTTCATGTTGGGTCGACTGGTGAAGCTCTTCCCACAGATCTCACAGATGAACGGCTTCTCTCCTGCAAACAGTACAACAATACATCAGGTATCCCAAAATAGAGCCCAAACAATGGCATGCATCAGCGTCAGTGGGAAACAAAACCGCTTTTCAAGCAGCAATTTAGAGTTCTACTTCTACATTTCACTTCCAAACAGTTCTTTTAAACATGCGCTGCCATCTTGAGCTTGGAGGTCTCTGCTGCCAGCCCACCCACTCGGCAGGAGACCATTACGATTCACACTCGGAGGAGTGGAGATGTGAAAATGAACAACAGTAGCTCAGTTGGATTTGCCGCTCTCATTAACCTCCCTCCATGGAGCCTTCCAATGTGCTGCTCCCACCCACACAGCCAGCTATTAACACGCTGCTCAAGGGCTCTCCAAACGCCTCTCTCTGGCATATGACGCGTGAACTCATCCGCTATCAAAAAGGTGACAGCTAATGTGCTAAACTGCTGCTTCTGTTATGTTAGCCTCTTGGAAAGTCTGGACAGCAGTATGCAGACATGACTCTAGGAGTTAAACAAGCGTCTGGGTGTGTCTCTGGTCCAACATGGGGCTAAATTAGCGGCCAGCTGTGGGGAAAAGAGAGGGCAGAGTAATTACATATCACAAATAGAATAGTGAGCCGCGCATCCACCCACAGCCGCCATAGAAATACAGTGAAAGACACACAGGATACAGAGCCTGCTTTAGTCTTGGAAATAGCAGTGCAGCGGGACAGAAAATCAGAGAGTGAGGAGGAAACATGTGTCTGGCTATTCATTACGAACCACAATATATGCAAAGCCGTTCTTTGAAGCAGCTCCTCCCTCTCATTACGAAACTGGGCGAAGTCTGCGAGTGCATTTTACTGTAATGTTCACTGTGGGCTGCTTTCCTTTTTTAGGAAGTCGCTGGAGCCCGGCTGACTGCCTGAAGTATGAGCTGTGAACATGCCTTTTTGCAGCTACAAGCATTTTTGCATTTAGGCGTAGCATGCAATCAGCAGAATTTGGAATGTTTATGACTGAATGAACGCTTGTATCACAGCAGCCAGATTAAAAGTTGGTCCACTTTATCATTGCAATCAAATTCAGTTTTGAATGTTTGCAATTAAGCCAAAACAATACTCTTAGCAAACAACAAAAACACATGTGATTCTTGTGTTAGTTCAGCAATCTTCTCTCAAATGTTACTGCTCCCGGATGTTAAAAATGTGCACAATGGACTGAATCCAGGTTTTAAAACATAAATCTAGGTACAAGTCCTTGTTAGACAGTAGCCCTGCAGTAAAATCAAATGTAACAGCTCAGACATTGTGACGTAACTTACAGTAATAAAGAAAACTGGCATCGCTGATACCCAGTTATAGTAGGGCTGCGTTATGTCAGGGTTTTGCAGAAAGTCAAATGTAATGCTTTTTAATGCCATTCTTATGCCCAGATACTATATCCAAGTTGCCAACCATATTTAGTAAAAATACGTAGATAACATCACAATCTGGACACATGCAGAGACAGCAGCGTTTAACAGCAGCGGACAAAAGTTATCCTGCCCTGTACTGATGACCTTCAACACACATGCCTCCTTTGTCAGTCTCTCTGGGGCAGGCGAATTTACACTACTGTATATAGTGAAGTTTCTTAACATTTTTATTGCCACAAATACAAAACAATCCTGCCATTGTATATTTCATAAGAGTTGTAAACATTCAATCAACAGTTACTTATTTACTTTGTTACTTATTTAACAAACTGGCAAGTTTTGTACGTCCCAGAGCAGAACCTCCTGTGACAAAGACTAAAAGTGAATTACTATCTCAATATTATCACAAAATATACTGTATTTAGAGAAACATACTTTACATTACTGCAGCATGTAACAGTTTTGAACCTTAATCCTAAATTACTTTATTTCATCGCTAAATGTTTACAGGATGCTCTATTTATGGTTCAAAACAGGCACAAGTACAACTGAACTTAAGCTGCATATGAGGACACAGGCATAAATTTGACTATACAGTATGTGAGGAATACTATGATTCCTCATTGAAAGCCAAGAACTTCCAGAGATCAGTCACTGAGCTTTAACTGCTGGAGGCCTGCTTGCACATAGGTCTTTTTCCATGCGGTGCACTACAACACAGCACTGTTTGGTCGTAGTACGCGGACCACAGTTTTTGTGGGCGATCCTCCCATGGAGGCGCACGCTAGAACACACATTACAGAAGGAAAAACACAACAGCGATGACAAGTTTTGTGAGCCGCAATAAGAACAAATAATGCCTTTTGATGGTGTTTCACAGGAGCAAAAAGTACTATGAACCAACTATGAAGGCAAGCTACATGCTAATGTTATGCTAACACCAGCTAAAGTTATGCTATCATCGGCAAAAATCACCTTTTTCAACAGCGGGATGATGTTGTGAAATATGAAATCTTGTATGATGGCCAGTAGTCTGTTCACGTCACATTAGTATCAGTTTAGTGCACTTTGGCCCTGGGCTGAGCTCGGTCCCAAAACTTGAGCCTGGCTGCCCCTGTTTGACCCTGGTCTGGCCCGTGGAGACGCTCAGATACACGGGTAGAACTGGCACTGGTCTGCGTAGGAACTGCCAGTGGAAAAGGTCTACAATTAGGGGAAGGAGCTGGATTTGTGTACGTGGAAGAGAGTTCTTTTATGTTTATTTCCAAACTGGTTTTAGCCTTAGTACCAGTAGCAACATTAAGTGAGGGACTCATTCATGCTTTCTGCTTCTGGTTAATCGTAAAACCAATATTTGAACATTTCTACATATCCCTCCTACCTGGGGACACCAACAGGTGATATTTGTCAAACATTTGCAAAAGGTCTTACATAACGTCCCTTTAAGGATATTACAATACTGTGAGTCACTTGGGCCTAAGGTATTCAACATCATTTACATTGGTTGGCCCCGCTTCAGTAAAAAGTACCTGTGTGTGTTTTCATGTGCTCGTCGAAGTACTGCTTCATGTTGAAGTCCTTGCCGCACCATTGGCACATGAACTGCTTGTGGCCGATGTGGATGCTCATGTGAGAGCGCAGCTGGTATTTGTACTGGAAGCGCTCGTCGCAGTTCTGCACAAAAAAAGGAACAATTTTAGAGAAATATGCCACAAGACTGTACTTACAAACCATTGTTCTAACCAAAATCCAATGTGAAAAAAGAAAACTTCACTTTCACATGAACCTATATTTGACTGAGATACTGAGTCTCAGTGGGACTTTCGTGGTTAAATAAAAGGTCAAACATGACATATGGGAAGTGCTGTATGGATGAGAAGGGAAGGACACGTATCACACAAAGCGCTTCACAAAGGACAACTCTCTACACTCAGTGGCAACAGGTTAAGTGTGTAGCCAGGGCTGCCCTTGGAGGGGTATGAAAAGGTTGTTCATAAGCAATAAAGAATGAGGTGAAATCTATTATGATTCATGATTACTTGAGTGATAGGACAGCAAATGCCATGAACAAAAATCCCCCGCAAGTATTGTAATGGCAGTTTTAGAGTTAATTAAATTGAAGTCAGTAATACACTAATTGTGAAGTACCGTCTGGCCCACTTAATCAATGCCCTGACCCGTCTTCTGTGCTTTATCCCGGCCAAAGCACATGCTGAGTTTCTGCTTCACACCTAAGACAATGGCCAAGACGTGTCCTGGCTCAAAGGCCTTCCTGTGGTCTTGGTGCTGGGACGGCCTCTCATGTGTACCTATATAACGAGGGGAGAGACTTCGGCTCCCCAGAGCTAACCATGAGTTTTACCTGTGTGTTGGCCCTCCGCACGTGTGTTAAATTAAACTTACACTTTTGATAAGACAAATACTTTCAAATTTTCCTTTATAGTGGTGAGAAATTGTCACGACAGTATGCAACTGAAAAGTAGTAACGTAACATCAAATCGGCATAATACAAATACAGTATATCATGTAAATTCTAAGAAACATTTATTTGTAACAGGACGTTGTAGGCAGAGAAATCTAAAGTAAACGCTGAACTAATGTAGTGCTATATAAAATAAATGTAACTGCATATTCAGACATCGGATCGGCGTATAAGATGAATTACATACAATCCAAAATCCCAAACTAAACTAGCTTTTAGGAATTTCTATGTTAAACATGTACACATAAACAAAAGAGTCTGAATTAAGTGGCCATTTATTGTCAAGTGTACAGGGAGAGACATCCATCACCACAGGCAGACAGAGAGAGTGCTCTGCTGAGGACAAAAGCAAGGCATACTTATACTTGGGGAAAAGCCAGTTTTTCCAGTTCTGTACTGTACTGTATACTGTATACTGTACTGACCTACAAAACCACTCTTTATCTGCGCTTTGATTGTGTGTTCCTCCAAAAATAGATACAGTATATATCCTCAGACACCTGACTAAATACACTGCAGCTGGTCTTTAGCGTAGACCGATTCTTTATATTAGGCACTTATGTAATTACATGTTACAGTATAGGATAACCTTAATATTTTGGTGGGACGGCTCCACCCTGCACACATGTTCTCTGTGCCATCCACAAAAAGGCCTTGAAGCTAAAGAACCTTACTTATTGGTTTAGCTAAGCTTCCCAAATTGGCAAAGACCTACAACAGAGTGGGTTAAATTTAAACCTAAAGAATGAAAATAGAGATAAATGTAATGCTTCCAAAAATGCACTTATAAATACAGAGATCGTTCTACTCTACACATTACTTACTGGATCATCTGTGTGGACATTTCTTTCAAAAGCAGTCAATTGAGCAGAGAGAACTATAGGCCTTCATACAAGATTTGACATCCTTTAAATGCTATGTTGTGAACACAGACTGCGGAGTGACTTTACTGAACTTCGTGGCATAGTAAGACGATCATAAGGAGAAAACTGAGAAAAATATTTGGATTAGAAACCACAAGGAGTTTAAAGAGTGGTTTGTGTCTTTCCGTCAAGGCCGTAATGGTGAGTATGTTGAGAGTGAGCAAATGTGCATCAATATCAAGTGTGTAAGGGAGGAAAAACACTTGGCCAAATACTGTACATGAGAGCTTCACGTGTTTGGCGTTAGGGTTCAGCCGTGTTTGAACAAGATGCTGCTCCAACAAAGGCTACAGGTCATGTTTAGTTTGAACGCTCTGACCCGATTTCTATGGACTTTTAGTCACAAAACAAAAGTGTCAATTAATGTATTCTGCTTTCCCTAAAGCACAATAAGCTCAAAGGTCTAGTTCACCTGAATGTCACTAATAGTTTTAATCAAGGTTATAATTGATAGAGCAACAAATTACTGGAAAATAAACTACACCTAAAACAAATACACACACAGGCATTTTATACTTTAGAGCAGACTTTTTCCTTATCTACATGTTTTTAAAGTGGACATTTCATGTACAGTATAATGAAGGCTTAACTTTTTGATGGAATTGCACTTCTAAGAGTAGTTTTATCATGTGGTACTTTTTACTTTTGAGCAATATTATATTGAAGTATCTGTAATCTTACTAAAAAGAAATAAAGTAGAGATAGATAAATACGTTATTGATCCCAAGGGAAATTCATGGATACATTCATGGATATTCAAAGTAAAAAGAAATAGTAACTCGTTCCCCTGGTTGAAAATCCTTAACGTTGCAAAAGCTTCATATTGATATAAAAATGGATCTGCTTTGTGTTGTGTGTACTTTATTCTTCTAATTTATACATATATAATTTATGGCATTTGATTGATTTTATCTGTTTTCTTGTAATTTTTTCTGCAACTGTGAAGCACTTTGAATTGCCTTGTGTATGAATTGTGCTCTACAAATAAACTTGCCTTGCATTTTTTGGGAAATGTCAGTATTTTCATGTAATTTTATGGTTTGTTTCTCATAATTTATGTCTTTACTGAAACATCAAACTTTTACGCTCGAACAGTGACTCAGTAACTCTCATACACAAGTAGCATTTTCTCCTTGTGCTTTTTTTTACTCTTACTCGAGTAATTATTTGGGTTATTATTGTGTACTTCTACTTCTATTATTTAAAAGAATTACTCTTACTTAAAATGTGAAGTTAACCTCTTAACCACACCTCATTTTCTCCAGTTTGGCTTTACCCAAATCTAAAAGCTTCTTGGAAAAAAAAAAAAAAGCATCAATATAGCAACAAAAATGAGACAAAAACGAGGATGACAACGCAACTAAAGAGCCACAAAAACGTGACAAAAAGGCGATGAGAAAGTGATAAAAATGTGTGACGAAAATGCAACAAAAAAGCCACAAAAGAGCAACAGAAATCGGATGAAAAAAGTGATAAAAAGTGTAGCAGAAAAGTAACAAAAAGCGATGAAAATGCGCCGAAAAAGTGACAAAAGGTTAAGAAACAAGAGGTTAAGAAATCCAAGAAATATTGATTAGTAATTTCTTCTTCTACTGATGAAGCGCAACAAGGCGACTCAAAACTGTGTGAATGGAGCAAAACGCGACACTACTTTTGACCAGGGAACAACGTTAACACATTTTTACATTTTACTTGACATTTTAAACGTTCACTTTCATCATTTGGAAAGGGCATGAGAGAAGAAGAAAAAAAAAAAAGCACAGCGTATGGAGTGCAGTGGCGTATTTCAGCACAAGCCGAGAGTCTATCATCATTACCTCGCATCGAAAAGGCTTCTCTCCCGAGTGCTGCAGAGAGTGGACTTTGAGAGACATGCTGCGTTTGAAGGACTTCCCGCAGGTCTCGCAGGTGAACGGCATGTCCTTCGTGTGGGCTGAGGAGCAGACGACAGCAGTCACTCACAGGCAGGAAACACTCACGGGTTCATCATATTCAAGCTTAAAAATGTGCACAAGTTCAAGTTTAGTCACGATTTTCCTAATTTAGTTCCATTGTGTCTTTGTTTTGATCCAGATTTCAAATTGTATGTCTTGTTTTGACACAAATTACATTCACTGGAACATAATATGACATTTCATTGAATATTGCATTTTTTCCCTCATATTGTGCAGCTCTAATCTGGAGCATTTGGAAAATAAACCAGGACTGACTGCATCTCTGATTAAGGTGAGTCGTATATCATTTTCGTGCACAGGTCGTCATAAAAGGTAAGATAAGGTAAACTTTATTGTGCTGGAGGGGAAATGAGCTCGAGTCTTGGGCTACAGTGGCTCCCGGAGCCGCTTTACACACAATATCTTCATCAAATATTTACTGTAACAAATGATTACCGCAGGGTCTACTTCTTTCACATGAGTTGAATTATTACACAGCCAGAAATGAGAGCAGAATAAATTATTAAAATACAAAGCTGTTTGAAACCTTTGCGGTACATTAATGATATAAATATGTATTGCAAGTTTTAAGCCATTTAATCTTCTCATTGTATGTATAAAAATTGCCCATATTTTCAGCAACGAAATCTTAAATAACAAATAGACACTGGTTTAAACTAATGGTATTAGTTTTTTTTTAAGCATAGGGTTTCAGAGGATGAGAGAACTAGCATTGACCCCCTGCATGAAAAATCTATGTTTTCACCTGCTGTGCCTCGCTGTAAAAGGCACAGGGCGTAACATTTTGGACTGTACTATTGCCAATACAAAACATGCTACTAATGACCAACACAGAAAACACTATTTTTGCAGTGGGTAATCAAAGAATGGATTTAGATGAGGATCTAACCTGTTTAAATCTCAAATTCTGCGGACTTAAGTCAACATCTCCATGGAGACGAGCTGGAGACGTACCCACTCCTGGTAAAGTCACAGTCATGACTTAGAGCTGAGCCGCTCACAGCAAAAGCTCATGTTTGTTTGTACATTTATGAGGTATTTTTCAATGATGAAAATATCTATCAAATAAATGCTTGTATTTCAGTTTTATTTATTGGGTACAAATCTACGCGGTGTGGCTTTAAGTGAATTAAAAGTAGCGTGTTAGTGTTGTCACAATACTAAAATGTAAACTGACACTTCAGACCATTTTTAATAACAAGTAAAGCAAGAACATTTAAATGATTAGATCATTTTGAGAGCTGATTTGGCTCATGAACTTCTCTCGATATTCCTGCTCAAACAAGTGTCTAAGGTTAGATATCAGCTTAAGGATTGATTAGTCCATTTTTTGATAACCCTTATCTGGATACATAGAAGACACAACAGTAGGGAATAGCCATTACTTTAATTTATCTGCTCTTTTGATGCATTGGCGGTGGGAATTTTAAGGAGGGGAAAAAAACAACATGATGCCATATTATTACTGTTTTGTTCTCTTTAGTTATACATAACGTTTATTTACCTGCTTTGATAGTCTAATCAAAGAAGACAGTATGAACCTTTTACAAAATGATGCAATATTGACTGTCGTCCATGCACAGGCACTATACCGGATTATTTTTTTTCTAGTAGTGGAACAACCAATTTAGTTTAATCACTGACTAAACTTACACATTTGTGGGAAAAACACTGTCCATCTAGTTACAAAGCATTTGTATCAATTTCATGAACTCTCAGGTTTTCCAGCATTTCTGTGACAATGACCCTGAAAAGTGACCCAGCAAATTGTAAGATGAATACGTCTATAAACTCATCCCTGTGAAGAATCGGGATATTACAAATATGTTACAAACGTCAGGAATGAATTTGGACTAACATGTTTATTTAGTGGCTTTCTTTTGGAAAACAAATTGTTTTGCCTCCTCTTTGGTCCCCTCTGTCACTCAACTGTTGAATTCAGAAGGTAGTGTGTTTACTAAGTGATATGTCCTTTTTATTATCTGTTATTGTCTGTACTGTTGGAAGTGACACACAGTGAGTGTTGTGATGTGTTTGTGCAATATCTGTCGGAGGTTGCCCTTAATTGCCCTTGAGGGATGAATAAAGTTTTCTGAATCTGAATGTTTGTAATATATACATTAAAAAAAAAAAGTATAGGGGCTTTAATAGTCAGAGTTTTAAATGTCTTCAATTTTTGTCACAATAATAATAATAATAGAGTATGAAATATAGAACACATTTTGAGAGTAAAAACATAACGGCAATAAAAAAGGGCAAAGGGTGGTCTTAGTTGACACTCACCGACCATGTGCTTTCGAACATGGGCCATTGTGTAAAACTTCTTCTCACAGATTTCACAGGAGAACTTCTTTTCTGCGTATCCGTGGACAATCTTTATGTGTTCGTGAAGGGACCACAGCTTCTTAAAAGACTTGTTACAGGAGACACACTGGAAAATAAAATCATTTATTAGTATGTTTCATCTCATACGCATGACTAAAGGCATTGGATAATAGCGATCTGGTATCACTGTGCTATATCTCCCTCTGCTGGACAAAACAAAAACTACTCCAACTAGTTTTTGTCAAATCAAATCTAACAGTGTGTAAGAAAATAAACATATGTAATACATTATAAAGACCACAATTTGCAGACCTACATTTTTTGGAAACTTTTCTTCATAAAATGGTGCAAACTATACTCAATACTTACCACAGACATTATCCCATCAAACAAAGTAATCAGAAAAACATACACAAACCGGTCATGAGACTTAAATGTAGTTAGTTATCAGTCTGTGGGGTCTGACAGTTTGAAGCACTAGAGGCTGAATTATTTGCACACTGCTTTTCATCAAAGTCATAATCTCCAGAGCCAAGTGTTTATAGAGGATAGAATGGGATCATGTAAAAATAAATAAATCCCCAAAAAGGCTGTCCCTTAGCATTTCTGTTGGCAACTTACTCATCATTACTGTAGTTCTGGGATCGAGTAAACACAACATACTTCAGAGCACGTGTTTGCAAAATCAAGTTAATTCCTTGAAATCTGCGTCATTACTGCAGAGAATGAAGCCAATCCAGGGAAATTCTATATAATCTCCTGAAAAGTAAACCAAAAGTAAGAATGTAATTTTCTTACAATGATACAAACAGGGGGAGGGTAACAGGCAGAGGTAGGACTTGTCACAAATCAAGCTCAGGTAGAAATGTAGAAAGCCCATAGACTGTATATTAATGGACAAATTATAGCCCCCTTCTTCCGGAGGCAACAAGGAAGTGGTCGCAGGCTCCAGATGTTCCTAGCTCTAATACTGTAGACTTTCAATATAAACTTAAGACATTATCTAGTTATTAATCATACAACACAGGCTTGTCATTCTATCCTCCACGTGTTTGTCTTAAAGAGGGGGTATTATGCTTTTTTCAATCACATAGCACCAGTCTATAGCATACTACAATGATGACGTAACCTTCTGTTGCTCTGTATATGCAGTAAATTAAAATAACTGCCTTGAATAAAATTGCTCTCTCAAAATGGCTGTACTGAACGTCTTGAAATAGGCCTCTGTCTCTTTAAGAAGCTTTCCGACACGCCCCCTTCAGCACACTGCTGTGGCATTTAAACAACAACACTGTGCGGGGAGGGGGCTCTGCTGAGCTGAGGAGCAGGGGTTGGTGGCTTGGCTGGTGACGAAAGGTCCAGAGGCGTCTCCAGGAGGTGGGGGCGTTCCTAGGAGGACTGAGGCATAGCTACACCTAAAATGGCTGCCGTCTAAGTTTTTACTGATTACTCAAAAATATGTGAATGAGCCAAGGCAACACTCCAGGCATGTGTTTAATGAGGGAATGACATAATAACATGATATAAAGCTTGAAAAAGTCGATTTTACATAATACCCCCCTTTTAAGACATTATCTAGTTATTAGTCATACAACACAGGCTTGTCATTCTTTCCTCCACGTGTTTGTCTTATTATCCTATTTCTCCTTGTGCAATTTACATTTCTACTCTCGCCTTATTCTATGTAATGGAGCTAGCTATAAAAACCCACCCAAACTGTTAGCATGAATGAGCTATGGGAATGTTCTGATAAGTTGCATTGACATAGCGCTACATTGTTTCCCAGAGTTCATGACTTACCTGTATGTTCTTCTCGCAGTCCGTCTGCTGGTGCAGCGCCAGCTCACTCTCCAGGACGAACTTCTTCCCGCACTTGTCGCAGATCTGCATGCGCCTGTGCGTCACGTTCATGTGCTTCTCCAGATACCAGCGCGTGTTGAAGACCCGCGGACACTTCTCGCACGCCAGCATCTCCTTCTCCTCCACCTCCGCCTTGCCTTCCGCAGCGCCCCCTGCTGCCCCGGTGGACTGGGGGCCGGACCTGCCCGATCTCCGCTTGCCCTTCGGGGCGTCCGTGTGCCTGCGGCTCCCCCTGGTGGTCATCCCTCCAGCGGCGGAGGTGGCAGTCCGTAGGCTTTTCCTCCGCGGCGGGCTGGCGGAGATGTCGGCCCCTTGGCGAGCTCTTTTGACCTTCTACGACTTTGCAGCTCCTCGTCGTCATCCTCTTCCTCAGTTTCCTCGCTCTCTTCCTCGTCGTCTTCCTCTTCGTCGTCCTCCTCCTCTTCTTCTTCCTCATTGTCTTCATCGCTTCCCGCCATCTCCTCCTCCTCCTCCGCTGCCATTTTATTGTCCCCCTTGGAAACGTGCAGCGTTTGGTTGTTCAGATTAACCTCCACGATTATCTGCTCGCGTTTGAAGCCGCTCTCCTCTCCGTCTTCCTCCTCCCCGTCCTCTTCCTCGTCGTCCGTCTCTTCGGACGTCCCGTTATCCCCGGCCTGCGTCCCCGCGCCCCCCTCCCCTGCCCCCCCCTCCCTGAAATACTGCTGTGGGGTAACTTGACCAACATTTTGATCTCCCATGGAAGTCTTCCCTGCCATTTTGCTGTCCACCAACACCGAGTACGGCGCTCCGCCCACTTCGCACTTATAAACTTTGCCCGTCAGGTCCAAGTCGGAATTCGGGAAATAGGATCCGGACACCTGCGCCCTTTGCCCTTCCTCTTGGACATCCCGCTAAGGCTCGGGACAGAAACCTCTTCTTTGATGCTTTGGCAAGATTTCATGAATAAGAAGAGAGCTTAAGCCAAAGGGACAACGAGCAGATCGGACAGTGCTTATTACGGTGCCTAGAAAAACGAGTCTAAGCAACGGCTAGGGGCGGCTAGAAATGCCGCACCAACCCCCCACCCTCCTTCTACTGAGAACCCAGGAGAAGGGGATGAGGTGGCGAACAGTCAACCTGACTCAAAGAGCGCGTCCATGCTGCTCTTGCTAATAAATTGTAAAGCCATACAATATTTCCCCAACTTTTGCCCACGGGATTACGTGAAAGTGATCCGTCTTGAGTTGTTTTGAGAGCTGGAGGCCGTTCCCAGGGTCGGCCTAGGCTAAGATTGACGCGCGGCGGGGTGCCAACGTCTCGTCTCTCGCTCTCAGGCTGGAAAACGGGTAAAGACAAGGCGGGCGCAGGACGGGGATATGTTCAAAGAAGCCGCGAGTCTCGTCTGGGGAGCCATTTACGGCGCAGCGCCTGGAAATGAGACAATGAGGGGAGAGAAAAAAAGATGCAGATTAGATCAAGGGAAGGTTTTCATTTCGTTCAGCCGTAGTTTTAACAAAGCCTCACACTTACCACACACGGCACAACTTGGAAACTGCACATTTAAAGTCAATGCTTCATCCATGATTCCATCAATTTAGCATCACGACACAAAACAGCATTATTTTAGGACTGTGTGAACGCAACTTAAGACCAACAATTGAGACATACGCACCTCCGAAGAGAAACGACATGGCACTGATTAGGTCTTTGAAAGCGATACTAACTTGCACACACACACCACCCATTGATGTGAGCAGAGCGTAACCGCAGCTCAGCGATCTCGAGTTAACACAACCACAGGAAACTGTACTTCAACGAAACACATGCAGCGCAACAGTCAGCAACACGTCAGCCAGCACTTTGAAATGTCCCAATTGTTGGATCTTATTGACCCTTTAGTTGCGTGGGATCATAAGTATTTGCTTCTTTTTTTAAGCGAGTGGCGTTTACAGTCGTGTGGCAGAGGTGAAACATCTGGTTGACCTCAAACGACCTTCTCACTCGAATAAGCAGCAACAGCGGTTTAGGCGCTACAAGAACCACTGAGGAAGGAACAAAAACAAACAAACAAACAGGTGTCACTTGGAGACAACAATAGTGTCTTTCTCACATACTGAACAATGATGATGACTCAAAGTAAAAAAGCATTAGGTCAAACTGGGATTTTTAATTAGTGAAATTCAGATCTGCATATATGGAACAATACGAGGGCAGAAGAATCAAGTAAAGGTAATTCAGACAGGACTGGCATTTTAAATTGAAAGTAAAACTGAAATTTCTTCATTGTTCTTTCGTTCTATATCATAAGTTTTTCCTTAAATACATCAGAAAAGTGTGTTGCCGTCATCATACAAAAGCAGTGGTAAAACTGGCGTCATGGGAGAACAGAGGTAAGGGACTGTTCTGGGAAACAAACATTTAATTTCTTGCAAAGTTGACAGGGAGGGAGTTAATGTTACATTTACAGCAAAGTCACAAAGCACATCACAAGCAGGGCTGCTGCAAGCCTTCCCCTCTTTCCTTTCTCACTTGTCGCTGCGAGCATTGCACCAGAGAACACTATATGCAAATCTTCTGTCAGGACATCTTACTTAAGTTGGCAGCAAATTTACTATGTTTGTTTGAACAAATTTACAACAAATGTATTATCTAAAAATCGTATTATCAGAAAATCTCTTCTTTTTTTTAATGGTGAATGGTGTTACAACTAAGAGTTACCTCAGGCATTTTTGCAGCTTTATATAAACTCAGTCCAAATACAGTATTCATACTGTATATAATTTGGATGTTTAAAAATCTTTACGAACTGTACACTGCCTTTTCAGTTTTTTACAGTGATTGCCTAAAGTTGGGGCAATCACTGTAAAAAAGTGATTTTTATTTATTTAAAAAAAAAAATGTTTTAATTAGAATACGGTGCAAAAGTTCATTTATTTCTGTAATTCAACTTAAAATGTGAAACTAATATATGATCGACTCATTACTCATGACATTAATGAGTCTATATCATACATTAGTTTCACATTTTAAGTTGAATTTAAGTTGAATTTCTTCGAGTTTCACCTGTATGTGTATTATCGATCGCATTGGCACACATTTCTGCAACTCTTCTTTCTCATCGTTCTCATTGAATACGGGCTATTTTTTCAACTGCGTTAATAAAACAGCTGCATATAATGTACAATGCTATTCGATGACATTGGCCTCAGAGTGTTGCCCTTCAGAGCACTTGATGGCGGCCACAGTGCGTTATGAGCGTATAAGGATCGACAGCACTGATCACAAGGAACCTTTATTTTTTCACCCTAAATACTCAGTGGTGGCAGGTCATGTAGCTGTAGCTGGCCAGAGGTCGTCCTGAATTGTGAACCGTTCTGCACAATCAAACCCTCTTCAAATCAGTCACTCACTCACAAACCACATTTATACATTGCCACAGAGGGTGAAGTGTCTTGCCCAAAGACACATCAACAGTATGCAGCGCTAGATATAAACTGCCGACCTTTGGATCTGTGGACAAATAGCACAGGCAAATACAGCAAAACCATATGTTCAAAACAGGCCATTCAGCGTCTCAGTAACCAATCTTTCCAACCATTTGTTTTTCAACAGGACATAGCACATCTTTAGTTTAGTTTATTTGTTTATTTGAGCAGCAAACACTCTGCTCAAAAGGAGTGGGCCGAAGCAAGAGCTTATAAGCGCCCACCCCCAAAATCAATACAATTAAAATCATTATTTCACAAGAACATAGTGGAACAACAAGGAACAAAATAGCAACAAGAAAACAACAGCAAAAAAAACTAACAACTAATTACGAAACAACTATGATAATGTAGCATTACCCTTACAAACTATTTACAAAGAACTATAACTTACAAAACACGGTTTGAAGTGTTCGTACGTCAACAGAAAGGAAGCACAATTACAACAACGGTCTTGTTTCATGTACGAAGTCTAGTACAGAGCAAGTAACTAAAGGCGATCATTACATTTCTTTCAGACGGTTACCATGGTAACATTGTTAGCATTACCAAAGGTCACTAGTTTTATGTTAAAAAGACACATTAATATACATATTATACTCAGTGAATATTATTATGTACAGTTTACAACTACAACAACGCTCTGATTTCATGTACGATGTCTGGTACAAAGCCATTACTTAGTTACAGATGGTTATCAATGCCAAACACAGTCAACATTCCCGAAAGTCACTAGTTTTATTAAATACATATTATCTCGTGATCCGTGAGCCCTGCATAGTGTAGTGCGTTAAAAAGCCAGGGTGTAGAGCGGGTCCATTGAAGAGGGCAGTAGCTCCTCATCAACAAACCCCCACCCAGCTGCCCCAACTAGCTGATTTGGTAGATGATGTTCCTATACTGTGTAGTGTGTTAAAAAAAAAAGGTATACGAGCCCGTTGGGAGGATCCCTCTCAACAGATTTGGAGCTCGCCTACTCTAATTCTCTATTTGCGATTTTGAGGAATAAAATGACAACTGTTCAGAGCAACAACATTAATTGAATGCAAATGAATTGAATGCAAATTAATCCTACAGCTCCCCCTAGTGACAATGTGTTTCTTCTTCTCTGTACTTTTCTAATTGTTTATGTTTTTAAGTGGATCTGTAATTTGTACTTTTAGTTTATTTTTGGAATATGTTTAACTTTGTTTTGTTGTCTCAAAGTTTTCTGTTTCTTTTGACTATAATATATATATATATATATATATATATATATATTGTAAATCTTGTCTGGGAATCTTGGGGGTGTTTGGGAGGACTCTGGAGCAAGTTTGTTTTGTTTGTGTCTTAATGTGTATTTTGTCCTGTCTGTATCCTGTCTTGTACTGTGTCTTGTTAATTGTTATTTGTGTTTTGTGTTTATGGACCCCCTCGAAAACGAGATGGCACATCTCAAGGGGCATTCCATCAATAAACTAAACTAAACTAATATCTTTTGTTTGAATTTATATTTGAACAGGTTGATGTTTGAACCTCGTTTCATCTCCATCTCCAAATTATTCCACAATTGGACCCCATTAACTGTCGGGCTAAAACTTTTCAAAGTTGAGCTATGTTTCTGAATCCTAAAGTTTAATTCATCACGTAATTCATAACGACCAGTACGTTCTTGGAACCTTCTTTGTATTTGGTTTGGTAACAGTTTGTACCTTGCTTTGTAGAACATCTGTACAGATTGGAACTCAACAATGTCACAAAACTTCATGATTTTTTATTTTAAAAATGAGTTTGTGTGGTTCAAAAACCCCTACTTTATGAATTAATCGAACAGCTCTTTTTTTTTGTAGCATTACTATTGGTTTTAATGTGCTTTTGTAAGTACTACCCCAAACCACAGTGCAATAATTTAAATAGGGAAGTAAGAGAACAGCATAAGATATGTAGAGTTTTGAAATTTAAAATGTGCTTTGCTTTTGCTATTACTGCAATGCTTCTAGAAATTTTAGTAGTTATATATTTAATGTGAGATTTCCAAGTAATTCTATCGTCTATAATAACTCCAAGGAATTTAATTTCATGCACTCACTCGATAACACCCTCCAGTGTTTCCTCTATGTTAATTAAGCCGCTCCTTAATTTCTGCCGCCGCTGTATCAAAAATGGAAAAGAAAAAAATCTGAAAAAAAAAAGAAATGGGGCAGACGCACATTAAAGGGATACTTCGGGATTTTTGACATAGGGCCTCATTTCCTAGTTATCCAGAGTGTTGTTGATGTCTGGAGATATTTTTTTCTTAAATTCATGCAGTTCTTATATTTGAAAAGTCTAGTTGCGCTAGCCTAGAGCAAGGCTAAAGCATTTCTATGGTAAACGCTAGCACGCATTAAAAAACAGTCTGACGCACTCCACAGTGCACCTGAGGTAAATCACTTATAACGCCAGACTAACCATATAAATGTCTGTGTCGATAGGTTAATTTTAACCATTTTGCGTTTAAAATAACTTATATTTGAGCGGCATCAGCTTCGTGGCTGTAAGCTAAGGCAGCAGCGGAGTGATCTGCGAGAAAATAGTCCCTCTAAATGCGGTAATTCATGTGATACAAGGTCAGTTTTATTAAAAAAATATTCTATTAACACAGACATTTATATGGTTAGTCTGGTGTTATATGTGATTTACCTCAGGTGCACTGTGGAGTGAGTCAGACTGTTTTTTAATGCAGGCTAGCGTTTACCATAGAACTGCTTTAGCCTTGCTCTAGGCTAGCGCAACTAGACTCTTCAAATATAAGAACTGCATGAATTTAAGAAAAAAATATCTCCAGACATCAACAACGCTCTGGATAACTAGGAAATGAGGCCCTATGTCAAAAATCCCGAAGTATCCTTTAAGGTCCGCACACACTACACGATTTTTATGCCCGATTTTGATATAATTCTCAGTCGCGCTGAGTCTTCCAGAGTGTTTAGTCGAAGGCAGTCACACAGAGTCGTGTCGCGTAGTGTGGGGGGGGTCACGACTGGACTGGCGTTCGAATCGTGTAGTGTGGGCAGCAGTCAGACGCAACTGGACTACAGTCGCAGGAAATCAAACATGTTTGATTTTTAAGCCTGATTTTAGACGCACAAGAGAGATGTGGGTGATTTTACCGTCCCCAAAGTGAACACACAGACTGCAGCGGCCAATGACAGAGTGAGATAGACAGAAAACACCGCGGAGCCTCCTTTTTCATTTCCCTGTCAAAACAGCGGCACAAACAACTCATTTCATGACCACAGCCCCACACGAAACAGGACAACTTTATATCACCAAACATTCACGAGAACCACCTTTTCAGCTACATTTAAACAGTGAACAGAGTTTAGCGGCACTTACTGAGTTTGGAGACGAACTGTTCAGCTTCACCTCGCCGCTAGCGGCGCCGCTCGCCTCTCTCCGCTTTCTCCTCCATCTCAGGGCTGAGGCCCGTCTCCTTCTCTTATTAAATCCACTGAAATATGTCCCGCTTCTTGGTGTCGCCGACTTTTATCTCCATTTGACAGAACTATAGCCAAGTTGAAGGCTTTGTATAGGGCTGGGCGATATATCGATATTTAAGATATATTGATATATTTTTTAATAAGATATGGAATTAGATCATATCGTGTATATCGGAATATTTCAAATTCAGATATGCTATTAAGTTAACAAAAAGAAACAGGTAATCTCGAGCTGATTTAAAAAAAAAAAAAGTTGATCTTAAACTGAGCACTTTATTTTGTTATCTCTTTATATATAAATGCTGCCCTCAGAAAAAGATTGACCCATTTCATTTTATAGGCTATTTTTAGATTTTTTTTATTTAAATGTGCACCTTACAGAGCTTTGTTTATGTTTATATTTTATAGTGAGTTTTCAACAAAACTACTCGTATTTGGCTTTGACTATGACTTAACATTTCATGTCACAGCTCTCACTTTGCGGAAAAAATATCGGGATATATATCGTATATCGATATTAAACCTAAATATATCGGGATATGACTTTTGGTCTATATCGCCCAGCCCTAGCTTCGTAGCAGTAGTAGCCTTGCACCGCGATGTTGTGACACTGTTGATACCGCTGACCAATTGGGACACGCACATGGTTTCCCACGGTCACAAACACAGGCCTATCTTTGTGGATTTAGGGTAAGTTTTTGAAACCGGAGGAGAAATTAATGACAATATGCCTCGTTGTATGCGAATAGAGGTGAATAAATATATATATATATATATATATATATTTTTTTTTTAATTAAATCAACATAAAAACACAAGATACACTTACAATTAGTGCTCCAACCCAAAACCCTCCCACCCACACCCCCATTCACACAAACGGGTTGTTTCCTTCCATATTAACATTCTGGTTCCTACAATATATATCAATGCAGTCTGCACGGGATGAAGTCCGCGAGGCACTGCCCTAAACCAGTGCCTCTCGGAAACCACATCCACCGCAATAGGGTTGTGTGTGCTGCTGGTCCACTGTTAGTAGTAACATTTACCAGTTACATTTTACTTAAATTCATAAATTATTGTATTTATTTTTAATTTTTAATAATAATTTTTTTTTTTTTTTTTAATAAAGAACACTATCTTCACCAGACCAGGTTTCAGCGAAATTAGATGGTTTAAAGGGCTCTTAAAACCGGGTCTAGTCCAGATTATGTCGAGATCGGGCTCAGCAACACACACCTTCATTTGCATACACTCAAATTAGGGAATATATATTTGTTTGTGTTGCAGCAAAGTGTCAGTTCCATTTCATACTAGGCGGGAATTGGAGCATTGGAATTACAGTTGCCGAATATCATCATTTGGCTTTTACTCAGATTTAAAGATAGTTTGTTTTGTTTGAACAACTTATTGACACTCTTGAGTTCCAAGTTAACAATCCGACACAGTTGTTGTAAATAGTCTCCTGATGCAAAAATATTTGTATCATCTGCAAACAAGATAAATTTAAGTATTTGAGAAGTTTTACAAATGTCGTTAATGTACGTATTAAACAATTTTGGGCCCAGAATGGACCCTTGAGGTAAACCACACACAATTTCTTGACAACTCGACTGATAATCACCTATTTTCACACATTGTTTTCTATCTTTTAAGTAACTGGTAACCCACTGTAGTGCCACCCCCCTAATCCCATAATGTTCTAGCTTATTAGTTAATATGTCATAAGTCAAATGCTTTACTTAGATCAATAAACTCTATTGCATATTTCTTGTTATCTACAGCATAAGTGATTTCATCAATTATATCAAAGAGCGCGGGTGAAGTTGAGTGATTGTTCCTAAAACCCAACTGATTATCAGAGAGGAAGTTATTTCTTTCAATAAAGCTGTCAAGTCTAGAGTTAAAAACCTTCTCTAATATGTTATAGAAGTCATCTAGTTCAATGTTTTCCCAATTTAATTTCTTGACAACTTCTTGGCTGGAGTTAGTCAACACCCCACATCCTGTATTAGAAACCTTAGAAGCCAACATGAGATTTTCCTAAAATTTGGCAGTGCTTGCAAACTGTTCACACCTGTCTTGCACAGGCTGGCGCTGATCCTTCGGAGAATTGGACAGCTTTAGGAGAGCAGGGGAGGGCCGGCGCTCGGATACAAAGCCGAATAGATTAACCCAGTCTAAAATGACAGAGCAATATAAATCACATGGGGAAGCACATTTGAAAAACGTAGCGGGGATTTCAGCTGACGGCGTTTAGCGTTAAGAGGACATAAAAAGCAGCGTTTGTCAAATGTGTTACAAGCACTAAATTAGCTGCCATAATGTGCCGATAGAAATAAATGAAGCGAGAGAGTGTGCGGTTATGTAAGTGATATTGAGCGCGAGTCATTTCAAGCTTTCATTCACAACAAGAAGGGCTTTGATGTGGCAAGTGACTTCTCAATATCTCGCAATTAGTCAACGCGATCTCATCCTCAGCAGTTTTGGAGATCAAAACATGCAGAAGTTGATAGTTTCGGATCGTCCCCTTCTTTTCACCGGATAGATTTGAACGATGAACTTTTAACCTCAACATAAAACATTACAACCCATGAAATGCAATAATACCATCAATTCAGTATAATGCTGAGCAACTGCACAACTTGTAAATCTAATAGAAAGTTCTCTGACAATAACTGGAATTGTTCTGTGCAAACTTGCAGAAGCATTAAGACTAAAACTTCAACTGAATATAAGAATCCCATGCAAATCGCAAGTTAGATGCGATTGCGAGACAATAAATGATGCAAAAGATAAAAGGGGAAAAAAAAGAAGTCTATATTACAATTTTGCCTGAGAGGGGTCAGGAAAGCATGCATTCATTTCATGAAGTGAAAGCCACAAAGCCCCACACACCGGATAGGTAGTGGCTTGAGATTTGAAGCATAACTTTTAAGGCGTTACTCAAAACCATGGGTGCATATCGAGGTGGCAGGACTGAGAACTGAGAAACAGGTTCAGCTGTGATATAGTGCAACGATGCCATTCAAATCCAGTCTCTCTCCAGTCTAAACTTAATGAGCTTTCCCTCTTGCAGCCCGTGAGCAGGCAGGGTTCACATTCCTGAGTCCGTCCACACTCATAAGACCTTAACCAGCTCACTGTGTGGTGCACTGCGGGGGTGCCCAGTCCTCACAGCTTTTTTGGCCCCCAAGCCCATAATCAGGTCATAGAGAAGTTCTGGGGTTTTCACTTAAATCTGATGCTTCAAGTTCGAGTGTCATTTTACATCTATCCAAACACTGTCAGTCACCATAACTTTTTGCTCCTTTGTCTGCTGGACTCATCTTTACAATGAACATAAAGGCACATTCAGCTCAGAGCTTACATATAATATTGATATGAGATACTGCACACTAAAGTTACAGAATATAATTATTATATTGTGATTTTTATAATAATCACAATGGATATTTTGTCCACATCTGTCATATGTATGTGTTCAAACGCTTTCTCCTATTGTGTCCAGTGATAGATTAGGCTAGTTTAGGTTTTAGGCCCATGTTGTGAAAGCTCAGAATGGGTTAAACAAAAAGGCAACATTATAGAGGTGAAGCATAGTACAGGCCTGGCCAACTTGGGCTACTCAGCGTTAGCATCTGTACCCCGTAGGTAGCCTACTAACCTGCGCACACATGATGGGCTAACTTGGCTACATTAGCTAAAGGCGCAGCCATTTCATTATTTTAGTCCAGCAGACGTGCCACAACCTGGATGACAATCAAACATCATGCACAGGACCCTCGCAACCTGCATCTGGAGTCTGTCCAAATGCATTACGCACAGACTCATGGCACACTTGCACTTTTCTGCCAAAACCGCCCAGATTTTGGGCTAACCAGTTAGCTTACTGCTAGCACAGACGTCAGCTATTACCATTAATGAAAGTTTATGCAGCATCAGTTGTTTTAACTTGACAGTTTATGGATTCAAGTGCAACCAAAATGAATCGTAAATAGAAACCATTTTGACAGTTTTAGGAGAAACCGCCGTCTCTAAACAAACCCCAGACTGCTTCAGTGGCAAACCCACTCGACAGTAACAAAGTGGTGCTAAATGAACGCAGACAAGTCTCGTCTCTGATTTAATCACTAACGTGCAGTTTCATTGTTGTGCCTGACGTGTATCATGAGTGTATAAACATTTTATTCTTTAAGCATTGTTTTGGTGGTGGTCTGTTGGCTTACCTCAGTCCGTAGCGACCTCCCTCCCTCCGGCGTCAGTGCAGAGTTGCACAGATTCAGGTCTGCACACGCACTTCTTCTTGTGGTTACTCTTTCTCTACCTTTGCGGATGTGCAGTCAGATGAGTAGCCTTCTGCCAGTTTCCTTTGTGTAAAACGCAGTGCATTATTTGATATCCACACAGCGGAGTCCCCAGCCTCGTCCTACGTGGCCCTGTCAGGGTCCTGGTCCCCCGCCGTCCCGCGCTCAGGCCGCTGTCTGGGCAGGCGCAGCGTCTGCAGCTCCAGACAGGACACGCGCACACGGAGGTCATTGATGGAGAAAATAATCATTCAAGACACAACAATTTGTTTTTAGCACAAAGAGCATACAATTATCCCATTTCATTAGTAGGATTTATTTCCTCCAAACGATTAGATGGATTTTATTATTTTTAATTAATTTACCTTTTAGAACAGCAACGTTGCCAAAGTGTTGAGGAAACAGCAACCACTTACAGGTGAAACTCGGAAAATTAGAATATCGTCGAAGTGTTACTAAGGTATCATTACGCCTTACATACAGGTGCTCGTCATATAATTAGAATATAATGGAAAAATGCATTCACTTCTGTTATTCAACTTAAACTGTGAAACTAATATTTGATACTCATTACATGCAAATTGAGATATGTAGCTATAGCCTTTATGTTATCATTCTGATTAAGGCTCAGCTTGTAAAAAACCCTAATTTAAAATCTCAAAATTAGAACATTTTGAAAATGGACTGTAAGCCATAATCATAACTAATAAAGGCTTGACAAATGTCACTTGGCATGTTATGAGTCATGGGTTGCACACTTTCTCTCAACCAAATACGGGACATTTTTTTGTTATTTTTAAAATTGCCGATACAAAACAATAACAAACTAATCAACACTGCGTGAAAAAAGAATCTCAGATTATTATTTGTTTTCATCTTGCATGGACACACTGATACAGTAAACTCTAGGTGGGGCTGTTACACAAGGTGTTCGTGCTTTTTTTATTTTTACTATCAGATCTACTAAACGCATTTGCCACCACTTGTCAGACTAAAAAGAAGCATGTAACCACATATCAGCGAATACCCACGGAACAAGCATTACAAACAACGCTTATTCCCAGAGCATCAGACCATCATTAAGGCAAAAGTTTACTCTATAGATGGCTGTCAAACAGCTCCAAAACATCATTTAAACAGCAGACTATGAAACAGCAGATTACCTAACAATGCATTCACCCAAATGATATGAGAGCATAAAGGAGTCGTTTATGTCCTGCCAAAGTTAACAGCGCTGAACCCGGACAGATGTGAACCGTGTGTAAACATGGACTCACGCGCGTTGAGGAACATCGCGTCCTCCTTAGGTACATAAACGCACGGCGAGGAGTCGTCCAAAAACCGAAGAATATCCGAGTATTCCACCGGTACTACTGTAGCTAGTTCTTCATAGTGTTTACAGAGACCGCGTGTGAAACTTTCAACACTCAATATAAGGAACAAAAGACATCCCGTACAGGACAATCCCATTTAGATAAATATACGGGATGTCCCGGCTAATACGGGACAGTTGGCAACCCTAATCATATATTAGTTTCAGATTTTAAGTTGAATTACAGAAATAAATGTGCGTTTGAACAATATTTTCTGAGTTTCACCTGTACTGGTTAAATGCTGTATTAAGTCTATAATTACTTTTTTAGTGGAAGACATACCCCCACTTTTTTTTTTTTTTTACTTATTTAAGTATGTGGCTTGTTTGTTTTTTAAGACAGTCTTTCCACGTCTTATGAATGTTTGACGATGCACTTTGAGCTACTTGCACCTTTTTTTCCAATGTGGTTTTATATTGCAAATGGCAAATGAACTGAATCTTGTGGCAAATACAATTTTACAATAACCGTAAAAAGTACAGTAAACATTCCTGAGGCACATGTGAAAACACTCTTCAGTTTATTTGTACTTTTAGAACACTAAATGCAAGAACGACCTTCATGTGACCTGAATGGCAAATATTTTATATATCAGAGTTGGATAAGTGCCAGAGATTCTAAAGCTGAAATCAGTCAACCCAATTTGAAGAACAAATTAAACAGTTTGAATAAAATGTGGCGCAAAAAAAAAACACTGATCACCACGACATGCCATTTCAGGAGTCAATATTCCACATCGTCATCGTCTAATCAATTTGAATCAGGGATAGGTTTTGCAAAGGCTGCAAATTTAAGTGTTACACATGGGTTACATATTATATATATCATTTCTTCACTTCCTCAAACACAAGACCACTACAGTACTCCTCGCACTCTCTCCAATGACGCCGATGCCATGAAGCAATGCATAGTCCAGAACTTGTTTGAGACGGAGAGCGAGGGACAGATGAAGTTTGGACAGTCGATGGCCCAGGTTAATGATAGTTTGATGTGAGAGGTCATTACTGGGGCAGCTGGAGTAGCGTGCCTTGACCTGAAGGAAGGTAGGTGACATTTCGGGAGCGGGACATCTGGAGGGCAATTTCCTCCGCAGCCTCCAGTTTTCGCAGCTCGACCAAACCATCTCCAGCAACCATCAGGGAGTCTGCAATGAGCAGGGCAGCCTGAGAATCTCCCTCAGCAGAGATGATAGCAGCCTGCTTCTGTTGCTCAGCCTGGAAGGATGATCAGAAGATTAGAATAAAAGGTAATGAGCTTGTGTAGACATTGTATACATTCAAAGCGTGGTTTACCTTTTCCACTACAAAACGAGCCCTCTCAGCATCTTGTTGGGCCACTTGCTTCATTTCAACAGCCTCAGTAAACTCTTTGCCGAAAGTCAGATGTGTCTAAATATAAAAAAAAAAAAAAAAGAGGATACATTCATGATTACATTTCCCCACTTTGAGATAACATGTAAACATAATTATTTTATAAAACAAGTGACAGTCCTGTAAGAAATGGCCTTTGTGATTTTTGGAAAATAAAATTCTAATTTTTCTGACTTTTATTTTGACAAGTATTGAGATTTAGATTTGATTAGTGACTTATGTTTTAATAATGTTATTTTCAAAATTTACCTAAAATAGAAATAAAAGTAAAAAGCCAAGTAAAAGACTAAAATATGAACTGCTAAACTTATATAAGAATCACATGTATTTCAGACTATGCTTGAAGTCAAAATTACAGGTTTTATACATGGTGACTGTGGACATGATATTTTGATCATCGCAAAGGGTAGGGTTTAACAGCATATTGCTCCACCCAACAGCAAGTGTATCTGTCTGTGGCATGCAAGACAGGGGCGTGTTGTGAAGTAGTAGGCGTGTCGTGAAGTAATGTGGGCGTGTTGTGAAGTAATGTGGGCGTGTCGTGAAGTGACGACACCACAAGGAGCCGAGCAATGCACGCTCCACGACGTAAACGCTGTCGACACCAAGGCTTATCCTGAACTGAGCTCTAAACACTAAAATAACTTAACATTTAAGCAAAGTCAAGAAATGTATATATGCAGAACTCAAAATGTCCCTTCCAACAATGAGGCTGGAGACCGTGATCCATAAGATTAGGCATTAGAAATCAGATTAGGGCCATCGGTTAATATGGGTTAATATTGCCATCTGCTGTTGATTTCAGTGTATTACAATTAAAACACAACCCTTTTCAGTTTTTCCCCATTGCCCGAGTTAAAATGCAGCATATTTTTAAAAAGCTGTACAGAAACCAAAGCTTTGGTCCCATGATTTTCTTGAGGCTCCATGTCGAGGCTTACTATGGACACTCACTTTCTTTCATCAGTTTCCTCAATATTAAATCATAGTCTGCAATTTACTAATCAAGACTATTACAAAGACAATTTTGATAAGATAGCAAATAATTGTGCAGCCCGAGCTAAGGAAATTATTAATTCGCCACAAAATAAAAGCTGAAAACAATATCTATAACTCCATACCAATGAGACATCATCCAATATGAGTCCAAAAGTGCCGGCTCTTTCTGTGAGGTCCTCGCTGACCTGTCGAGACACCAACTCCCTCTGGGTAATGAGCTCGCCAGCGTCAAACCGGGCCTTCATGAAACACACAAAACATGTATTGCTCAACCATACATATTTAGATTAGATTACACACACAAAACACAAAAATAAGCATATTTTCTTACCACTACAGCCTTTAAGACCTCTGTGGTGATGGAAGGCAGGACCCTGTCGTCATAGTCTTCTCCGATGCTTGTGAAGATGCGTGGGAGCTGCGAGGTAATTGGCCGGAAAAGGATACGCAACGTGATGTTTACATTTTGCAGATCTACAGGATAGAGTTAAAAATAAGGTAAATGAGTCTCTTCAGTACAGCAACACATAACTGTTACATGACTTAACGGTGACAGATTTAGGAAACTTAACAGCTTTATTATCATTTCTAATATACTTTCAAGATTTAATAGATCAAATTTAAACCAGACTGGGTAAAAAAATAAAAATAGAAAAGGTAGATTGTACTCAATAAAGTAAGTTTACATGGACACACTCTAGGACACTACAGGTTTTGGAGTGTAGGATAACTCATTGGTAACACAGAGAGGATATGTACATTCAATTGTTATCTAGTCCAGTAGTTTTCAACCGAGATTTATATGACAAATCCAAATGGGGCTAAATGATGAAATATAATTCAATTTATTGGTGGAATTCACTTGTAACCCAATAAGATACTTGTTCAAGTTGGTTTCCCCATGAAATAAAATAATTCAAAGATTTATTTCATAATACAGTGTTTAGTCTGAGGGGGTGTGGCGTTACGCAGCGATCAGCTGTAGCTGACACTTCTCCCTCGCTCTGTAGAGCACGTTTGACAAAGCTCATGAAAAGATCAAAACAGTCGAGAGATTAACATTCCTACGAGTTTTTATTTGGCCCCTAGACGGCTGAGAAACATCCTGACCTCTATGGAAGACTAAGGTCTTCCATAGAGGTCGAGCAATGACATATCGATCACAACTTCTTAGGCCACAGGGGAGAAACATTGTGATGAAAACAAATTTCACTAAACCTCCGTTAATATTGGCATCGGCCAATAAAAATCCCCCAAAATCTGCATCGGCCTTAGAAAAACTAGTATCTGTCGACCTCTAGATTTCAATCTGAGAACCAGGCTATTTGCTCAAACGATAATTTGAATCGAAACGTAAATCGCGTTTTTATAAAATAAAATCGCCCAGCTCTAGTATAGATATAACAAAACAATATGTAGGGGTGCCGTGGACTGTGGGAAGAGCGTGTAGGGGTGCTCCAGAGCTGAAAAGGTTGAGGTTGACATTGCAGTCAACCCTCTTGCTGAGAGACGGGCTTAAGTGGCTAAGCTTCCTAGTGGAGAGCGATAGGGGGAAAAAAAAGACTGCTGCCCTGTCTCAATGTCTCTATAGAGAAATCGCTCTGCAGTCAGGAGGTTTGATATTTAAAAAAAAAAAAATACACAAGGTGCATGTAGTGGTGATGTACACTTCAAAATAAATGAGTATTCTCTACATATTTTGGCCGAGTTCCACTTTACTATGAGAGCAGATGGCAAAAACGAGTTAGATTATATGTTGGGAAGTGGAAACAGTCTCTGGCACATTTCTATCTGCACAACAGGGCACAAAGTGAGCATTGCAGCTGTTCACGTAGAGTGATTAGCTCACCAGTTCACTTCCAAAAACGTGAGCAGTATATTTGGGGCCTTACCTTTACTGCCAGTGATGACAGGTATATTGCGTGGACGAGAACGACAGTCGAAGATGATCGGCTTCTGAACCCAAGGGATAAGGAAGTGGGTTCCTTCTCCAACTACGGTCTCTTGCACCCCTCTAAATCTGTCAAATATTACCGCTCGGTGTCCAGCATCAACTGAAAGAAAAAACAAAACAAAAAAAGCCATTTTAAAAGGTTTCACAATGACCACCAATTAAGGAACTAAAGATGATTGTCATCAAATGCAGGGGTTCCCAAACTTGTCAGGCAGTGACCTCCAAATTCACTCAAACAACTCGGGGACCCCCTTCTGTTAAATGTAATTAGCATTTATGGTCATTTAAGGTTCTGGTTTAATTGTTAGTTTGGGGACTGCATTTGATATTTGTCTTACTTTCACAAAAATTAGACAAAATACATCAAATGAAATGTCAAAAATAGAAAATATGTGTTCTCAAAATCATCTTGCGACCCCCCACTTCAGTGTGACCCCCACTTTAGGAACCACTGATCAAATGGGCTTGATCTCAGAATTAACTGTCGGCAAAACTAAATCTACACAGTAAATATAAACCCAAGAATTATTGCAAAAAAACCAAAAACAAACAAACTCAGGAACACCTACTATTATACAAGGCAGAGTTCACAACGCCTCCACCGACGGCCAAGGCCAACCCCAATTTTCCAATAGTCTCGAACAGCTTGGCCATTTCAGCAACCTGCAAGATACAAAATGTTTACTAAAGCAAGGGCGTGTGTGTTGTTGTTTAGTGGTACGCGTGTCGATTCAAAGACAGGTCACATCCTTCTTAGTATGAGCCTGTCTACGGCCTTGAACAATGTGAAGTGTGCCAAGATTGATTGAGTTAGCATAGCCATTAGCAGTAGCTTATTAACTAACATGAGTGCAAGCAAGCCAGTAAACGCAAGACTCGCGATTTTTGGCATATTGGGGATACCAGTAAGAACAGTGCTACAAATGAATGAAAACTTTGTACAGTAAGAGCACAGCATGCAGGACACACACACACCTGAATTACGCTCACATGTTTAACATGATGTTACATCAGGCTAAAGCACTGTACCCCCATTGAAAGCATTTAATCGATTTCATGCACAACGAAAACGTGATGTCAGCTTTGTCGGCATCTTATATATTAATAACATGCACAAATTTAGAACTGAATGTATTAAGCCGCTGTAACTCACCGGTAATTATGTCTGTTGCGTGTGACCTCCACCAGAGACGGACTACGCATGAAATATAGGCTTTACTGCGCATGCGTATCGGAAGTGCAACGTGAGCTCTGATTGGACGAAGGTTCTTCTTCTACAAAGCTCTGAAAAGTCAACAGCGAACATGATCACGGAGCGCCCTCTTCTGGTTGGTCTTTGCACACGTTCACCTGTAGATTCAAAACTAAACAAACAAATAACTGAATAAATTTACATATCATTATTGCATGCTGGGTAGAAAATGTACATTATAAACAGAGCAGGAAGGTAGGTCCCAATGAAAAGCAAAATTGATATACACAATAAAATATACTGGGTTTTTAATTATAGTTTTTTTTTTAACTCATTGCATAGGGTTAGATTTAGTAAAATATAATTAAAGGAAAACTCACCCTCAAATCCACTTTTGGTTGAATACAGTTGCCTGCAATACAAAAGAAGCTCGACACCGAAAAGTCTATTTTGCAGGGGGAATCAAAGAATTTGGATTTGGATGAGGAGGACCTAACCTATTTAGAGTGTATATGACAGATGTTTAATGCTTTTGAACTTTTGACTTATTGAGAAGCCGGATAACATCAGTTGCAAGTTCATCAGTTGCATAATTATCATTTTATTTCAGTAATTTCCCATTGACTTAACATGGTTGCACGGCAATAGTTTAAAATTGTTTGCCTTCATCTATGTCACTTCCTGTTGGTATCCAATAGGGAGGTGAAACAATAAACATCACAAAAATGGCCAAACCTAAAGAAAGCTGGGTCCAATCTTTAGCAAAATCTTAAATATGATTGTGTTAACTATGTTTGAGCAAAAAGTGTGTCTAATGTGTCATATGCACTGTAAATCTTGGCTGCCTTTAGTCGACATCTCCATGGAGACGAGCTGGAGACCTCTCTCAGTAAAGTTACAGAGGAGAGGTGAGCCGCTCAAAGCAAACATGGTTGTTCTTTTATGTGTTGGGTGAAATATTACACGGTGTGGCTTAACGTTTGCATAAGAAAATGGTTAGACGTATTACATTGCAAATCTATTCATTATAACTTTATAATTTAAACTGTTGTGATATTGTTAGTTTGCTTGTTTGTTTGTTTGTTACTGCTTAGCATCAGCTGTTGATGAATGCTATAGCCAGAAATAAAGTTCCTTCATATGAAACAATGGGTTTACCTGTCTATATGTGTGTCTACATTTTACTCCTATCAGCTAACAAACTAAAAAGTGACTGCTTGACCTCAGTTGCCTCGCTGTACTTTAATGTAAAATCAACCCTCGGACGCCCTCTAGCGCGAGCAAAACAAACCGCCACCATGTCATAGTTTCACTTTCTGTCAACGCTCGTAAAGACTGAAGCTGTTCGGTATGAATCAAGAAAACGCCACGAATTAAGCGAGGTTAGTAATCACTAAACACTGCAGGTAACTTCGATGTCCCATGGCACTTATAGAATTGTTGCCGAATCAGTGTATTTTGCAACTTGAAATAACAAAGCGAAAGGCGGTTTTAGATGGCAGATTGCACTTCCTTGATTGTGTTTCCCCCGTGTTTTCCAGACAGGCCATCTGCACACTTAGCTTTTTGAATAGGTCTCGGGCCTGATTGTCAACAGGCAGCGCATATGCTGTTACTCGGGCAGTAAATGGACGATGCGCAATGCAAGTCCAGTTAAAGTTTATAGCACATAGCCTAATTTGTTTATGCAGAACCTATGAATCTGGACGGTTTTGGTTACACCTGTCACCTTTGCATAGCCTATGCAAAGTCTGCGTGGAGTTTGCCTTCATGATACTGTACCTGCGGCTTCTCCCCATGGGTAACACCGGTGTAACGAGACCAAACAGAGCCTGTAACAAAACAATGGCTCAAATCAGGGCTGTAGTCTTTCATTGCTACTCAAAAGTACTCCTAATATCTAAGGTGCAGCCATTACTTACAAAATTATAGATAAACTCAGATTTATATTGGTATTTAGTTGTGTATTGTGTTAAAAAAAAAAATTGTAGCACTCATGTTAGTCCTTATATCCCTTAGTCCTGGTTTTGTTCTTGTTTAGACCTGGTTAAGTCTTGCTTTGTTCATACTTGTTTAAATCCACTATTGAACTTATTCTGGTATTCAGGCCCATTTAGAACTATTTTTTTAAAGTCCTTCTTCTTTATCCCTGTTTCCTTGGTTTTGTTCCTGTGTGGTCTAGTTTAGTGCCATCGTCCCTTCTTCAGGCACGGTTTAGGTTACCTCGGTGACCTCAGTGTTGCATACAGATATGGCTAGAATATCCTTGACTACAACACCAAGGCAACACAATGTTTAATATCATCAATCGCATCTTAAATTCATTCTGGCCTAATCCCAAATAAGGCTGTGATTTATTTGTATGTACTGTATATTCTATTTGTAAACAATACAAATTTGAAAGAGCAGACCATAGATTTACATTTGACCCCTGTTATTGGTTTAGTTAGACTGAATTAAAACAAAAATTCTCGATGCTGCTGTAAAATTGACTTTCTCTTTGTTGTTGATGTAGTGTCCTAGTAACCTCCAATAGAGGGTGTCATATAACCACACATCTCACTCTCGCTTCTGATTTAAGGGTGGGGTCTTTATTTTATTCCCTGATAAAAAAATGTAAGGAAGAAATCTGTAATGAAGAATTCTGAAACTCACAAGTGTAGCAGTCTGAAAAGCGTAATACAAATGTAATCCACCCTTTACTAAGTTTATTTGAAACAGAAATGGTTGCATAAACGTACTTCTTAAATATATCAATTTAAAAACGCGGCATAGTGAAAGTTGTCTTTTCTATTGATCTATTGTTATCTATCCGAGGTCAATTTCTGTCTTTTTTTCCCCGTTGTGTCCTCCCAGCAGATGGCAGAGCAGGGCAGGACGGTGCGGGTGACGGGACTGCCCTCAGAAATCCAGAAGGAGAGACTGGAAGACAAACTGTGCATCCACTTCCAGAGAGGCAGGAATGGAGGAGGAGAGGTGGTCTCAGTGTCCACAGTCAAAACATCGCCGGACTTTGCCCTCATCACTTTTGAGGACAGCAGAGGTCAGTCCACTGCACTATGTCCCGTTGAATGAACACCATATATATTTTTAAAGTTAAAGTGAGAGTGCATTATTTTACATTGTTAGCTGTGTTCCAAACTCATACCTTTCTTAACACATTTCTAACATCCCATTCACAGAGATGGATTAATAAACCCGTTTCACAACTTTCAGGGAGCGATATTGTCACGGTAAAAAAAAAAAAAAGACAACTTCTGCCATCTAGTTTACGTTAGATAAAAAGACTTTATAATTAGATGCACAGTACACACAAACATTTATTCACAAATATCTGCTTTTACAATTTTTCCACTGAAGAAAAAAAACATATAAGACTTATTATGCATTAAAGAGTATAAATTGTAATCACTGTTGATTAAAACATACAGTACAATCCCATATGGAGCGAGGACTCATCTGAAAAAGAGCTTCTAACTCTCAGTGGAGAGTAAATAATATCCATCCATCCATTTTCTTCTGCTTTATCTGGGGCCTGGTTGTGGAGGACGTGGTTTGAGCAGAGATGTCCAGACTTCCCTGTCCACGCACACTTAGTCCAACTCATGGAGGGGTGTTTCGTGTCCTGGGTCTTCCCCGGGGGCGTCCTCCCTATAGGACATGCCTCCCCAGGGAAGCGACCAAGAGACAGATGCTCCTCTCGATGCAAAGGAGCAGCGACTCTACTCTGAGCTCCTCACCCTATCTCGAAGGGTGCTCCCAGACAACCTGTGGAGGAAACTCATTTCAACCGCTTGTATCCGCCATCTTGTCCTTTCGGTCATTACCGAAATCTCATGACTATAGGTGAGGGTGGGAACGTAGATCGACCGGTAAATCGAAAGCTTCGCCCCGACTCAGCTCCCCCTTCACCACAACAGTCCGATACAGCGACCGCATCACTGCCGACGTCGCACTGATCTGTCTATCAATCTCACGCTCCATCCGTCCCTGAAAAAGACCCTGAGATTCTTGAACTCCTCCACTTAAGACAAGGACTCTCCACCGACCTGGACAGGGGAAACCACCTTTTTCCGGTGAAGAACCATGGCCTCGGATTTGGAGGTGCCGATCCTCATCCCAGTCGCAACCCAGACAAGTTAGATAGTAATATAAAAATAAACCTGATTGCAGATTTTTTTTACATGTTACAATATTCCAAGTATCTGGAAATAGTAATGAGATTGTGTTTGATTCCAATAAGGTCATACATATGGTCCTTCATTGATTAAGTTGCACTGAATCAGCTGAGCTATAGGATTGTTTCCCTAAAGGTTAAAACTATTCTTTTGGCATCTCTGCTATTCCTAGGCCACAGTGAGGCATTGTGTTGGCCGTCACCAGTGATTTAAGCAGCGGGAATGTTGGCGTGTGTACTCAATAGAGCAGCCCTTGCTTTAGCTAAGTGCTTAGTCAGGACGCCTCACATACTGAGATTCATTTGGCTCCGCTGACCCCTCTCTCTCTCTCTCTCTCAGTGGCACAGAGGGTCATTGAGCAGAACCAGCAGATTCTCGAGGTGGACGGCGAGAGGTTTAACCTAACTGTGAAGGACCATCCTGCAGACGTCCACCAAGATAAGGTACGCTTCGTGGAAAACTCTTGTCAGGCAACATGTGAAATTAAATGAAAGATCGACCCCACCAATAAAAACCCTGGTTATATGTTGCCAAGTCACAACAAGAGCAGTAAACAAACTAAAAAAAAATCTCTTAAAGGAATAGGCCACCGTTTTTACATACTGAGATATGTTCTTACCTGAGCTTAGACAAGTTCATTTGTACCTGTCTGGTCTTCATGTATAATTATACAAAATTAAACAATGTGGATTTTCTAAGCGGATAAAAAGGGGAACTATATTGTAAGGCGTAATAATACCAGGAGTAATTCGGCATCCGCACAGTAAAGTGAAGATATCCCTGCGCGGCATTTAGAGAGGCTAAATGCTAACGCCGTCTGTGCTGTGTTTACGTTACTGAAGGCACACGTGAAGACCAGACAGGTACAAATGAACTCGTCTAAGCTAAGGTAAGAACAGATCTCAGTATGTAAAAACAGTGGCCTATTCCTTTAAACAAACACGGCAGAAGACCTAATGTTTGTAAACCCCATGTTCCCCAACACTTTTACTCACTAACTTCTGTTATCTGTGTTTCCCTTTGTTTTCTTTTTTAAGATTATCATAAACCTCTCCGCTACTGTCGACTGCAGCCAGCTGTCTGCGGCAAGGAAGACGCTGAAAGCCCTCAATAAGAATCACCCTGATGTCCAAATTAGCCACAATTCAGCGCGGGGACTTTGCAATTTAAGTGGCAGCTACTCCACAGTCCAGGCGGCTTTAGCGCAGCTGCTTGGCCAAAACGAACACCCACAGACATCGCAAAGCAAGGACCTAAAGACCAGCATTGACAGCGAGCCAAATCACTCACCGCCATTACCTCTTACGCAGGTGTTACATGACCAAAGTAGAGCTCCTAAGGATAAAAAGGAGAAGCCGCTCGTGGAAAAGCACACTTCTAGTTCGCAAAGAGATATCACTCCCGGTGGATATGAATGGGAGGGTCAGGGGGCGCTGCAGCGAGCCCCCCTGGGTCTGAAGAAGACTTTTCCCTTATAGTGGATGCAGACATGTTTCAGTACTTGCAGAAATCTTGTAGCGAAGAGTACCACCAAATCCTCAGGCAGCATGGCGTGGCGGTGATGGACTACACGCACCAAGGCTTGACCACTCTGTTATTGCAAGTCACGTCTGGGGACGGCGAACGCGAGCAAGTGCGCTTATGGAAGGCCAAGGACGAAATAAGCCGTCTGTACGAGGCAAACCAGGCCAGCGTGTGCCGAGAAAAGCTTTCGAAAGCGATCCTCCCCGGAGGAATGGGCCTCGAACAAGCGACTGACAAACTGAGCGGCAAATTTGCGAAGCTTCTTCTCAGCGAAGATGAGTCTAATATTTACTTTATCGGAAGTAGAGATGACGTCAGCGAAGCGAGGACATTTCTGCTACTTCTCGACCACAACCGAGAGGACAAAACAGATATAACCAACCCGAGGAGGTTTCAAGACTCATTGCCTGTCAGTGAAGTCAAAGCCCCAATTGCAAGTCTTCGCAGTTTGGAAAGTAATGGTTTAGATCAGAGGAGAATGAGAGCAGGTTAGATGGGTCTCCTAAGGTTAAACTAGCCGCGCAGTTTTCTAAAGATTCACGTTTGGCTCCGATTGGAAGTAAAACAAGCGATTTCGCAGTGAGAGCGCATCCACAATCGAAGACCAGATCTCGCCAAGGCCCAGTATTAGGCTACGACGTGTTCTCCGACACCAAAGGAAGCGTCTCTCCGAATGCGCCAAGCACCGGTGGGGATGTTTTGATGGCCACTAGACCCAAAACAACAACCGTGAGCCCGATTCAGTCTGAGAGTTTGGCTACACCCTCGCCTCCGAAAGCATCTGGATCAAGCCTGAGACGATCGAGTAGTTTTTCGGGAGTGACGGCAGAAAAGCAGCAAGAAGTCTCTCCGAAAAGCGACTCGGAGACAGGGAAAGGAAGAGGGAGGTCGTCCAGTTTCAGTGGCTCAAAGCAAGAACACAGTGTCCAGATTACTGTTGACGGTATTCTGTGGATTCATCTGAAGAAAGCTTACAAACTCAGGATAGCGGAGTTGACGTCTGAGATCCAAATGACTGAAAAGCATTCAGAGAGAAGTAAAGATATGATATTTCTTTTAACAGGGACAAATTCATCAAAGGTCACAGCGTGTCAGGAGGGTTTACAAAGGCTAATCGATACAGTCAGTGTAGACTTTACTATAAAATCAATATCATTGTCTGATCTTGGAGTGGCTGATAGCACTAATGACATATTACATGCATGTTGTGCTGAAATCCACAGCCGGTACAAGAAAATATCTGTAGAAATCACAGAGAAAACCTTGCATCTCTTAGGTCCAAAAGTGCTGTGTTCAGAAGTTTTCAAACTGCTCTGTGAAGTTTTCTCTGGTGCTCAACATTCTGCCGTACAGCAAGACTACTCGCGCCCTTCAACGTCCGACGGATCTGACGGTTCACGAAGAGCCCAAATCAATGGCGCGAATGGCCAGGTTTCACCGCGGAAAGATGCAGTTATTAGGGAGAAAGTGAAGGTGGAAAATTATACTCAAAATGCTCAAGAATCAGTTCCAAAAACCAGTATCAATGGATCGGTGACATCTCGTGTGGATAAAACTAAAAGACAGCAGACGGCAGCAGTTGCAGGGGGCCGAGTGTGTGCGGAATGTAAGAGCGCCGGGGCAGCAGTGAAAAAGACCCTATGTGGAGTGGCCTTATGTACGAACTGTCTGATTATGCACAGCCAATGCAGAGTGTGTGAGTCCAGAGAGGAGCCTAAAACCTGGGGCATACAGGGGAAGATGACCTACACAACTCTGTCCATGAGTCTCCCCGGGCACATCAGGGATCCCACCATCAAGATCACGTACTCCATTCCGGACGGCATTCAAGGGGTGAGAGAGAGAGCGTAAATATTGTTAAGAAATATATCACAGAAAAAATATGTAAATAAAGAAGATATTATCTTACAAAATAAAGTAATTATGACTTTTAGGCTTCAAAAGTTGATCTACTTGCTGCTAGTATTACCTACGATCACTAGTAATATAATAGTCATAATCAAACTAAGTTCTGATCCTGAATATTTAACCGGCAGTTTCTCCTTGTCCTGTCTATCCCACAGGAGAACGATCCGTCTCCAGGAAAGCCTTTTAAGGGCGGTACATTTGAGGCTTTTTTGCCAGACTGTGAGCAGACCAGGAAGCTGCTGCCCCGGCTGGAGAGGGCCTTCAAGTGGGGCTACACCTTCACTGTGACTGCGGGAAGGGTCAACTGGGACATCATTCCACACAAGACCAGTCTGCAGGGGGGCAAGTCTGTGTGAGTAACTGATTTTTTTTGTATCTCTGGGCGATTTATTAAGTCACACCGTTTTTGCATAAACTTAATATTAATAATTCTGTATGTTATAAAACAGTTGATTAAAGGGAAAATTATTGCCAGAACCAAAAGCTTCATTGTCAACCTGTGTTCTTAAGTAGTTATTACAATCATACTGCATGACATTTTTAAAGGTGCACTCTGCAACTTTTTATATATATAAAAAAAAAAAAGAGTTCATATTAATGCGTATTTGACCTTTCACTGACCCAGTGGCTGTATGAGTGGTTAGATTGGTGCCTTCGCTTTCCATCCCGGTGGCTATGATGCTTCAGGATCAATTTATTTTACTTTTTTTTCTTTTTCTGGTAGGTTTTCGGGAGGGAATGTATTTGTAACTATGGATACGGTTAAATCAGCAGTGAAAACATGAGCAACGAAACATACAGTATTCAGTATTTAGTAGTGTTATGTTCAAATGTAGCTAAAATACTCTCAAAGTCAAAACCTTTACTGAAAAAAATTCTAAAAAACAACCTTTTTTAAAGTAACATTGAAATTCTATTCAGTTTCACCTTTTATAATTTGAGGCAATTCCAAGTACCCCTTGTGAAATGCTCAACTACCCCCAGGGGTCCCCATACTCCTGGTTGGGAACCAAGTGAAGTGAAGGCGCTATGCCCAGCGGATACTTGGGTGCACCCAAGCGTCACCGAAAACATATTAATATCAACTTTTTTTTTTTTTTACATAAAAGTTGCCTAGTGCGCCTTTAAAAAGTCCAATAGGTGAAATAAGTTTAGTCCACTCTCTTTGGATTCACAATTCCTTCAACTGTATCACGATACCCAGTGGTGGTCAAAGTACTTGATTTCTTTACTTGAGGAAAAATACAGATAATATTAGTCAAATATTACGCCAATAAAAGTAAAAGTTGCCCAGTCATCTTAAGTGGAACTACTTAAGTATTTTATCTTTCAAATGTAGTGTAGTGAAGTTCCCAACAGATACACTACTCAAGTAAAGAACAGATCCTCAAAAACAAAGTACTTAAGTAAATTTACTTTGTTACTGACCACCTCTGATGATGTCTCATTAACCGTTCTGTTAAATCTTTGGTCACATCACTCAAACCCTAGTAACTAGAAAAATACACAAATGAACTGTGTAGAGATTTATGTGAATTACATTTTCTGTGCTTTGTAGGAGCGGGTACCCAGACTCTTCTTACCTGAAACGCTTGTCGGACATCTTGGATGCCAAGATGATCTACTAGTCACCAGCTGCAACTTCAAAATCCGCTCCATTTGTGTAATCTAATGAAGTATATTGTTTTATTTGTCAAAGTCGTTATTCAAGCTTTACATCATTGTTACTAATAATGAACTTTTAATGTTATTTTATACAAATCTTTCCACTTTCATTGATATATTTTCTACTGTATAGTAATTTTACACCGTTTTTTATAGATATGTACATTTTGCAATCTAGGTTTTCATCTTTTATACTTTAATTTTCTGGAAATAAAGACCAGATTTCCTGACACTTTCTTTGTTATGCTTTTTATTAGTCCTGGAAAACATGTAAGGCATATGGTAACATTACACACTGAAGCGTTACAAGCCGTGCCTCGTGGACATCTTGGCACCAAACTCAAGCACAAAAGCAGCATCAGTTGAAGGGGTTTAAAGAACAATGTCGACCAGGAAAACTGACAAAACAATTCACGACAGGAAGTGGACGGGGTAGAGGAGAAGCTTGAGTAAAGTGATTTGTTTGTTTTGTAGATTTATAAAAAGGAAACGATGCTGGGTTTTCAAGCATAATCCCAGAGATAGGTTGAGAAATACCAGCTACGGCGTGACAGTGCCCACCAGGCAGAGGGCAATAGGGCAGGCCTGGCACAAACAGGGCAGTGGATTGGCAGAAACTTGGCAATTTGAGACGACTGGAAGAGCGGCTTATTCCCTAAGAAAATGGTTAATGAACTGCAACGGAGATCTGTACACAGCATGCTATAGAAGTAACCGAAGAGGGGTAGTATTCGCCTGAATGAAGCACTTATTAGAGGAGTTTTATCATGTGGTACTTTTCACTTCTAAATGAGTAGTATTGTAGTGAAGTATCGGTTCTCTTTCTCGAATCTTGAGTAAAGAAAGTTACTCCTCGTGCTGTGAGTGGCAAATGCTTTATGTTGATGCATAAAACAGATATAGTTTATGTGACGTGTACTTTGTCCTTCAGAATGTTTTCTTTTTGTATATTTATATGGCATTCTCTCTTATGTCACCACTAAAACATAAATCAGACTTTTATGCTCAGTTACTCAGTAGTTACAGTTCTTATTTACTACTTTTTATATCTAGTTAAATTAAAAATAATTTCAAAGTAATGTTATTGTACTTGAGTAAATATTTTGGTTACTCTAACCACCTAAGGGCCTGGTCGATCGGATATCACCAAGTAATTAAGAGTCCAGGATCAATGTGAAGTTGTTTGCGCAGTATTTGTAACAAATACTACAGCCAGCCAAACAGCCCAACCCTAACATTAGTCCTGAGCAAACAACTTTGACATTGATCCTGGACGCTTAATTACTTGGTGATATCAGGAACACCTCTGGGCGTAACATGTCTCCAGGCGGGCCCTGGCGGACTGGACAAAGCAGATGGAGAGACAGCAACAATTAATGAAAAATTCACCTATCATGAAAATGTATCTTTTTTTTTTTACCTTTTTAAATCCAAGTTTTTACCAAGTTGAGGGACAATTGGTCTATTTGTTATTTAGCACAGCTTAAATACCCAATGATGTTTTCCCCATGTATAATGAAACCTTCCTATGGAAATAAACACAATTTCTTTCCGAGTTAGGTTTTTTGAGAGCTCCTTTAAGATTAAGGTATAAACCGGAAATATGCCTGAACCAGTGTTAAACCAGGTCTAAACTAAAGCAAAACTGGGACTAAACATTCAAATTGGTTGCGGCTCTTAACAGATTAAACGTTTTTTGGGGGAAGAATTGGCCCTTTGACTCCAAAAGCTTTCCGGCCCCTTGTCCAGGCCTGTCACATAAAACTAGTTTGTGAACATACTGCTGGTAATGTAGATTCATAATGCTATGTTTGAATACCTTCGTTTTATTTTGAAAGCCTTTCTGAAGCGCTTGCATATCTGGAATGACTCGGCGAATAAACTTTACTGTAGATTAACTTTCGAGTTCAAACTTCAAACCGGCTCCAATCCACAGTAATTGATTGACCTCATCTCAAAGGCACCTCGGCTAAAACAACACGGAGACGAATATCGGAGCCTTGAGATCACAATCGTTTTTCCACATGTTAATGGACGGAGGATTCCAGATGTCAGCGCTGTGTTTTATGTGCAAAGACTGGAGCGCGGTGTGGGCCCCGGTGCTGCTGTTGGGGAGTTGGGACTGCACTGGATCCAAATGTTAGCGAACAGGGATCGGATGCAAAGCGGAAATGTCACGTCTGGGACAGGCCCGAGCCGAGGGGACATGGGCCATTAGGAACACTGTAATGTTCTGCCTTCTGTTATTCAAGAAGTCACTCATGAACATTTGTGGTTGTAGCTTCTGTGAGCTGCAAGCTATTTATTTTTATTACCAACGTCAACAACGTGGTCTCTTCTTGAACAGCATATCTACTTCTGTTTATGTCAACGTACCGTCAAGGCTATACTGCCACCTTGTGGTAACTCAATAGTATGCCTATCATTACATCCTCTTTCCAAAGTTATAAAACAAAAGTTAATAAAACAGATTTTTTTTTTTTACATTTGAACTTCTTGTTGGAATAAAGCCTTAAGTAAATACAAAATGTCAAAATGTTGCACAATTCAAGTACCTAATAAAACAAGTAACAATTACAAGGCACTCTACTTTAAACAACAATGTTTAACATTATACTTTTTCAATAAGTCTTTCAGGTGGTTTTCTAGGTCTAGTAGACCTTCTGATTGGTTCAGTCATTTGAGAGGTTGTGGTATGCGGCTCAGCTTGGTGTGCATTTGATGTATCACTTTGTTTTTCACATTCAGCTTCACCATGTTTGTCAGTGTTTTCATGAGTCTTTAACAGACTCCTCCTGTTTCTCCTCACTGTATGTCCATCCTCCGTTTCCACGATGTAAGATCTAGGTCCGACTTCACTGAGCACAGTGGCTTTTCTGTCCCAGCAATTGGGTCCCTCGATTCTCACAGTGTCCTTTTCACAAAGAGGTTCCAAACATTTTGTAGCTCTGTCATAGGCCATTTTTGTCTAAGTTTGAGTCTCTTTTTGTCGTCAATCCAGTTGTCTTTGTCACGTCCTTGTTGCAGTTGCGGTAGTGTGGTGCGGAGCTTGCGACACATGAGTAGCTCAGCCGGGGACGCTCCACACTCCAGAGGTGCAGCTCTGTAGCTTAGTAAAGCAAGGTGAGGATCAGTCTTACCATCCTTGGCTTTCTTCAGAAGTCTCTTAACAATTTGTACTCCCTTTTCAGCCTGACCATTGGCTTGTGGGTACAATGGGCTTGAGGTAACATGCTTGAATCCGTAGTGTTTTGCAAACTCTTTAAACTCTCCACAGTCATACTGCGGACCGTTGTCACTCACAACACATTGTGGGATTCCGTGCCTGGCAAAGAACCCTTTCATGTGCACTATAACAGACTGTGCAGTGGTGCTGGAGAGTTGTGCAATCTCAGGATAGTTCGAGTAATAGTCTATAACAAGAAGATAGTCCTTGCCATACAGATGAAATAAATCTGTACCCACCTTTTGCCAAGGAGCAGTGGGAAGGTCGACCATCAGCATTGGCTCCTTGACTTGTTTGTAGTGGTGTCTGAGGCAAATGTCACATCTCTGAATCATTTCCTCTATGTCTTTGTTGATGCCTGGCCAGTAGATGGCTTCACGTGCTCTTCTTTTACATTTTTCCACGCCCAGGTGTCCTTCATGAAGACGTTGAAGCATGTCCTTGCGCATGATTTGTGGGATAACAATCCTGTTCTTTCTCAGCAGGAGTCCGTTTGACATGCACAGCTCTGCCCGCACCGGGAAAAACTGTGGGCAAACTCCTTTTGTCCAGCCGTTGTTGACACAGTGAGACACTTTGTGCAGCATAGAGTCTTTTGCTGTCTCTTTAACAATCTGCTGCAGCATGGTGTCTGATGCAGGCAGTGAGGCAGTGACCATGTTGATGTGCGTTTCAGCATCTTCTGCTGTGGTGCTCTCAGCTGTGCCACTGTTAAGTGCTGGTGCTCGAGAAAGTGTGTCAGCAAGCACTATGTATTTACCTGGCGTGTATATTAAGTCAAAGTCATAGCGCTGCAATGTTAACATCATGCGTTGGATTCTGGGCGACATGTCATTGAGATTCTTTTTACGGATTGATATGAGTGGTTTATGATCAGTTTCTGCTGTGAATGTGGGCAGTCCATAAACATAAGTGTGAAACTTCCCACACCCAAACACTAGGCCCAGCGTCTCCTTTTCAATCTGAGCATAGCGTTGTTCAGTCTCTGTCATTGATCTAGATGCATATGCCACAGGTTGCCATTTTCTTCATTCACTTGTAGCAATACGGCTCCTAGTCCGTCTTTTGAAGCATCAGTGGAGATTTTGGTTGGTTTTGTTGGATCAAAGTAGGTTAAGACTGGTTCAGCAGTCACAGATCTCTTCAGTTCTTTCCATTCTTTTTCATGTTTTGTTGTCCACTCAAATGCCATGTTGTGATGTAGCAGTTCTCTGAGGCATTTAGTCTTTGAGGAGAGGTTGGGAATGAACTTACCCAAAAAGTTAACCATCCCCATAGCCCGCAAAACTCCTTTTTTATCAGTTGGAGCCGGCATGTCCAGTATGGCTTGCACTTTTGTTTTGTCTGGGAGCACACCGTCTGCTGTGAGCTTGTCTCCCAAAAATGTCATTTCTGTCACTCCAAAAAGACATTTCTCTCTTTTTAGTTTTAGTCCGTACTTTTTCACTCTCTGTAACAGCTTCTCAAGTCTCTCATCATGTTGTTGTTTTGTGTTTCCCCAGACAACTAAGTCATCAATGTACACTCGTGTTCCTTCTAGACCCTCTATGATTGACTCCATAGCTCTGTGAAAGATCTCTGGCGCTGACTTAATGCCAAATGGAAGCCTCAGAAAACAGTAACGCCCAAATGGTGTGTTAAAGGTGGTGTACCTGCTGCTTTCTGGGTCCAGTTTCAGCTGCCAAAATCCATGCGAGGCATCTAGTTTGCTGAAGTACTTAGCACCGGCCATGTCACTCAGGATTTCTTCACGCTTGGGGATTTGATAATGTTCTCTTTTAATGTTTTCATTCAAATCTTTAGGATCTAGGCAGACACGTAACTCAGGGGAGTTTCGTTTTTTAACACACGTGATGGAATTAACCCAGTCTGTGGGCTCTTCCACTCGCTCAATGACTCCCATCTGTGTCATTCTGTTCAGCTCCTTTTTAAGTCCTGCTTTGAGCGGTGCTGGCACTCTCCTTGGGGCATGCACTACAGGTTTAGCATCTTCCTTGAGCTGTATTTTGTAAGTGTAAGGCAGTGTACCATGTCCTTTAAAGACATTTGGGTATTTGTTCACTACACTTGTGCTACCTTCACTTTGCGAGAGTCTTTTGATTGGATTGTCTATTTTTATGTTTTCACTGTTGATTTGGTAGATCCTCTTGATTAGTCCAAGATCTTCAGATGCTTTGTCTCCAAGGATCGACTCGTGTCCACTTGGCACTATTGTAAACATCAAGTTGTGTTGTCTTCCTTTTGCAGTGACTTTGAGCCTACAACCACCCATAGTTTTTATTGGCTGATTGTTGTACGCTTTTAATGACATTGCCTTGTCTGTAACTCGTTTTGGTTTCTCTGCAAGAGCTTTCAGATCATTTTCATTGATCAAGTTGGCTTTGGCTCCGGTGTCGATTTTGAAGGTTACTAGTGTCCCATTGACTAACAGAGGTGCAGTCCATTTGTCATCTTTTACTGCACGTACAGCATGCTCTGTGTCACTTGCATTACGGGGCTGCACATAGTTTTTCTCACACGACACCATTTTGATGAAAAATGTCTCACTCAAATCATCACTGTCATCTGAGTCTTCCTGTACTGTGTGTATCTTTTTTCTGGTATGGCACATTTTCGCATAGTGATTTTGCTTTTTACACTTTGCACATGTTTTCCCAAATGCAGGGCATCGTCTCGGTCCGTGTGTCTCACCACACTTCTTACAGTCAAACTGTGTTTGATCGTCATCTCTATTTTTGTCTTTTTGTTTGAACTTAAACCGTGATTTTCTTTTCATTTTCACTGCGTTCACGGACTCGCTTTCTTGGTCATATGGCGCCGCTTGAAAAGTAAGTGCATGTTGCTTTGCTAGTTCGTTAGCTTGACATATTTTTATTGCACTTTCCAGTGTGAGATCCGCTTCCCTCAACAGCTTTTCTCTTAGCCTCTTTTCATTCGTCCCAAATACAACCTGATCTCTTATCATTGAGTTTTTGAGATCACCAAAGTTGCAGGACTGAGCTTTTATTTTGAGATCGGTGAGATAATTATCGAACGACTCACCAGGCTGTTGGAGACGAGAACGAAATACATATCTCTCATAAGTTTCATTTTTCTTTGAGAGACAGTGTTCGTCAAATTTCTTCAGGACCTCCTCAAACTTGTCTTTATCATCGGGTTGATCATATACAAACGTGTTGAAAAGTTCAATAGCCTCCGCTCCGGCAATGGTTAGCAAAAGGGCTATTTTTCTTTCGTCCGCCCGACGATCCACTCCGACCGCGGCAATGTAGAGCTGAAATTGCTGCTTGAAGGTTCGCCACTTCGCGTCCACATTCCCCGTCATTTTCAGCGGAGTTGGTGGTTTTACTGCGTCCATCTTGCATCAGTTCTTTTCTTGACCCGCGACCTGGTACCATGTAATGTTCTGCCTTCTGTTATTCAAGAAGTCACTCATGAACATTTGTGGTTGTAGCTTCTGTGAGCTGCAAGCTATTTATTTTTTATTACCAACGTCAACAACGTGGTCTCTTCTTGAACAGCATATCTACTTCTGTTTATGTCAACGTACCGTCAAGGCTATACTGCCACCTTGTGGTAACTCAATAGTATGCCTATCATTACAAACACCTATGGGGTTTGTGCAGGTGTGGGACAGTAATGGTTTCTCAAATAACAGTGTGAAAACATCTGCACTGTACAACCTATTTAGAAGCAGTTATGAGAATATGAATGGGACTGAGAAGAACACCATTACACCAAGTATGGGATGCTTTAGTGGGAAACTGGAGGTTGAAGCACATTTAGCAGAACTAATCTTGATCAAGCTTTTCACATTATATTGACAAAGAAACTACTGTATTTAACATTGGTTGGCCTATAGTTAATTTCAAATGATTTCATAACTTGACGTCTCAAGCTTGGTTAATTGGATAGCACCAGTGAGGAGTATCTGAAGTATATTACAACAACACTTTATCCAGGTCATATCTAAAGTTACTAAATTAAATAAATACACTTTTATTCATTTCCATTTTCCCCTCCCCCAATCATGTCACTTTGCTTATAGCTTCTTCACTGTAAAATGACCATCTTATCTTAGATTAAATGCATAAAAAGTGCTCGAATTAAGACAATTTATGCTGATTTAGAGTAGGTTTGGATTGTCTTGAAATAAGATTGCAAGCATTATTTTTTCTTAAAATAAGATAAATTGACTTGTGCACAAGACAAAAACACTTGAAATGAGGAAAAAAAGTCAACAGTAACTTACTGTAATTCATAATTACAGTAGTAATACAGTAACTTACTGTTGTTCACATTACAGTATCACTATTGTAAAAATACTTTACAGTGTTACTGTAATAATAATACACAGTATCACTAGTGTAATTGGCAGTACAGTAATATACTGGAACCCTGTTGCCAGTAGGTTACTGTAAAATCTACGATAAAACTTTTACAGTGTAACAAAAAAAAGTCTGCTCAAATACAACACAAATCCCAATATTTCAAGCACTTTTAAGTCATTTTTATCCAAGACAAGACAGCATTTTTTTCTAGTGTTGTAGTATAATGCGGCACAACTCTATCCAGACTAATACAATTGTTTAAATATCACAATAGATATGGTTCATTTTGGATGATTTATGGGCAGCTGTACTTATAACATTATAAGCACAAATTACAGTCCCTAAAGTGATCCAACTGTCTTTCAATAAGTATCAGAAGCTTTACAATAAATGTAATTTTGTCAATCTTCGCATCACAGGCCTTCAGGAAACCTTGGCCCGTGCGAATGCTGCGATACCACAGTGAAAGGTTGAGAAATGCGTTGAATTGCTTTGATGTAACCCATAAAGTCAGTCAACACCCGAATGATCTGCACCAGCCATTTGATAAATTGCAAAAAAAAGCACCTGTATTTGGGGACACAAATTAAGACACACTTTTGCTGACTGAGAATGCATCCAAAAAAACAGAATTGTCTTAATATTTTTTTTTTATGCACTGTTAATATCCAAAGCATTGACAGAGGAGAAAGTACATACATACAATTTGGCACACATGGTTGTTTTTCTTCTTCTTTTTTTGGACCAACAGAATCACATTTCAAGAAGAAAAAGATAAAAAATAAGGAGTGCACGTCTTTTTTTTTTGTTGACAGGTCCCTGGAACATTAGATTTTTCATGAGCTCTCAACTTTTAAACCCTCGGGAAACAGAAAAGGAACACAAAAAAACAAAACAAAATGATATAAATGTAAAATAAAGCAACATATTTCAGTAAAACATACTCTTCTTTTTATCTTTTGAAGCGATGGCACCATCCACAGGTTCACAAAGGGAGTCCAGCAGATTAGAACAACACTAACCATAGGCCGACATTACACAGTCGCTCCCCACACACCAGCGTCACGTGGCATTCGCACTCCGATCCGGTTCAACGGAAAATCCACTCCGCGTTTTCAGCTCCACCGCTAAAGAGGACGGTCGGAGTGAGCGCTTTTTGGGTTTTGTCTGCCACACAAGAGAACACTAGAGGAGGGAAAGGGGAGTATCTTTATTAGCCGACTTGAAATAGGAGCATTTATCTTCATTTGTGGTAAGTTTTGAGCTCGTTCGGGCCCAGATCTGTCCATATACATGTCTGACTGTTCTGTGCATTTATGCTAACAAATCTACTTTACTCGCAAATAATTCATGAGGAGAGAAACTTGAAAGATAGCTCTCTTCAATGAATTTTTATCAAGTCATTGTTCTGCCTTTCACCATGAAGGCATTGTCAAATCCCAGCACCGCTCCCAAACTGGGTCAAAATTGTTGTTGTGTCTGGTTCTCAGGCGCACAGGAGTCGTCATCTGCACTGGGTTGGTTGCTTAGTGCAAGTTTTCGCCTTTCACCACAACTTGTCAAACTGCATTGAAAGTTAAAAGACTAAACTGGACAGTTTTACATAGTTGCCCTTTGAAGAAGAGAGTTGGATGACTCTTGAAATGTCAGGCAACTATGTAACAATGTTTAGGGTGACCAGATGTCCCAGTTTACCCGGGACCGTCCCCGTTTTTAGTCCTTGGTCCCACGTCCCAATAGATTTCTCCAAAACCATAGATTTGTCCCAGTTTTACTCGTAATCTGTCCCAGTTGTCCTGGTTTTGGCCAATGTAGTCCCCAAAATCGCATACGTCGCTTGAAAATGAATGTCTTTGGCCCATGTGAATATCAATTACAGAGTGTAATCCAATTCAAAATCTCAATTTAGCATGGGGATTGGTGCATGTCTTAAGTCGTTGACAGTTTTACCATTCATCGTGGGCAAAGACAGTTTAGATTTGGAACCCCTGCGGCCGATTCCCGAATATTGTCCCAGTTTTTTAGTTGGAAAATCTGGTCACCCTAACAATGTTGTATATCCCTGGATGAGATCGATCTTGACCCAGCGCTGATTACGACTTGCTCAACCCTTCTCTGCGATGGAAATCTCCTGTACGACTGAGAGTCAATGCAAACAAAGTCTTTTAGTTCCAGGTTTATAAACCCAACAAGTCAAAATTACCGATCTTGGATAACGTTTTGAAGAAATCCTACTTCCAGTGAGTACCTTCTAGTGTTTCTTGAGTTTACATTTTGGCTCCTGTTCTCATCTATGAAAATTAGATGCATTTTTGTTTGGAAAATGGCAACAACAAAAACAGTTTTCCAAACAATAAGAGTGAATGGGGACCGGAGTGTGGATACCAAGCTTGTAAGTGCATTAAATCAGCGAGCAGAGTGCAAAAATACCGACTGTCCTCAATACATAACATAAGCCACTTGTCAGACATGGGGGGGAGGAGTGAGAGAAGTGAGAGGGATAAGGGGGTAAATGCTACGTTCGTCGTACTGTAGCAAAGTGTAAAGGTCAAGTGAAAGGAAGGCCGGATATAGGTGCTTTTTAAAACCCCATTTTAACAACCTGAGGACACACACACACACACACACACACGCACAATGGCACACCACGCGGCACATGAGGGAGGCCACTCATGCTAAACAAACACAACAACTTTTTATTTATTCATTTTTTTTAAACACTTTTTTTTTTACTTTTAGTTTTGTACAAAGTCACTAGTCACCATCTGAGACCCCGGACACATAGACGAGAGAGCAGACAAGGCGAGGTGTGAAGGTGTCAATGCTTTTATTTGGTCCTGGAGAGGCGTTTTTTTTTTCTTTCTATATAGGTAACTTTTGACTGATTTGTTTTGGACACACAAGCTCTGCTAACAATGTGCTAAAAATGCATTGTAGGCTTTTACAAACATGGACAAGAGATTACGGCGACGATTTGGCTCATCAAAAGTGGGCAAATGACACGAAAGTTAATGTTTTATGGACATATTAGCTTAATTTTGATGCCAGTTCCAGATGTGTATGAATGGGGAGGAGTCAGGGAGGGCAGATCACATTTCAAACATACAGTAACATGCTATAGTTGTTAGCCGATAGAAGATTTTGCGAGGGGAGCAGTGTGCTAGTCTGGTTATAGCATACATTGTCGAATGAAAGTTAACGTCCAACAATTTTGAATGTTTTTTTTGGGTCCTAAAAGTACCCTAAAATGCCTGTAATGATAAAAAGCACTGAACACAGGCAGTGCGGGAGGAGCGCGCAAGGGGAGAGAGAAAAGAGCACAGTGCCATCTCTGACGCCTGTTGCTATGCCGACCAAATGAAGAGACGAGAGAGAGAGAGAGAGAGAGAGAGAGAGAGAGAGAGAGAGAAAGAACCCGACGCTCTACTCGCAGGTCAGGCTCATCGACAAGACGGCGTGAAAAAAAAAAAAAAAAAAAAAGCTGAAAATAAACTTCCTCTTGACCGAAAAGTGTGTGTCATTGTGTTTTTTTTTTTTGGAGATTGAAGCGGTGTTACTTTAAGTCTCGTGAAAGTGTTGATAAAATATCAGTGGATCAAGCGCCAACGTACAGTTCCAGTGCCAGTCCCGAAAAGGGAGGGTAACGTCAGGCATGGTATGTATAACGCCGTAGATGATGAACGTGTGGTGCAATGTCATCAATCGAAATGCCATTAAAAAAAAAACAATCTTTTATCGCATAAGGCCACGAGGCAATGTACTCTTTGCCAGAGCCAAGTTTGAATAAATTACGAGGCATCTGGGGTAGTGCTGCAGAACAATATGCAAATCATTGTTCAGAAGATATACATACTGTATATTAAATTCATTCAGGAAAAGATGTCATTTTTTCTTTTCTTTTTTTGCGAGAATGTGTGACCGCCGCATCCTCACAGCGCCTCCTTTCATTCCATTGACTGTAGAAGAGTGTAATCCAGAGACAAACTTCTCTTTTAATTGGGACCGGTTGCTCGTTGCCAACAGTTGGTCGGCGAGAAAAAAAGAAAAAAGCCGTAACTATGGGGGAAGTAGCTGAGCAATGATTTCTCCCTCCCCATTCAAGTCGGCAAAGAAAGGCTCATTATAAAAGGGAAATAATTCATATTCAAGCAAGCACAGGCAGTGGCTCTATTAGGTTTCGCAGCGTTCAAAGGCAGCTCGTGCATAAAAAGACCTTCAAAACAACAGAGTTAATTCGACAAGATTCGCCTCCTAGCCCGTGGATGCTAATGCTTTTGGACGGCGCGTTTGTAAGTGCGGGGACGGGGTGTGGTCGAATTGCTCGTCTCGATTCGTTCTCGTCTATGGGTCCGGTGCAGTAGAAGGGGTTGGGAGTACTGTATGTGTATGGGGGGTTAAAAGGGGAGGGGGATTTGGGGTGAAACCAGTGAGGGAGAGAGAGAAGTGAGACAGGTAGAAATCTGAGCGGGCCGATTTAGCACAGTAGGAGGTGAGGCGCAGAGGGCGGGGAGGGGGGGGGAGGGAGAGGAGGAGTGGGCGGGCTATGGAGCAGGCATGGACTGGTGTCGTCAAGGAAATAAGCGTTTTTTTGTTATGGCCTGGACTTTTTGAAACTTCACAAGTGAAACTTACATGCAGATTATTCACTGGTATTTGCAGTTATTGGGTTTGTATATCGTTTGTATTAATCGGGGCTGCACAATATATCGCCACATTGCTGTAATCGCAATATTACTTGGATATTTACACATTTTTGCCAACACAGCCTAAACCAAAAAACATGTGATAACTTAAAAATGCGCAAAATATCCATTAGAGTCATGTTTTTTTCCCCAAATTCGGTTTCATTTTAGCGTTGTTGCCTTTTAGTTATTATAATGCAGCCCTAATACTAATACATTTACCTTTCTGACCAGACATGTGGCAGTCTATCTAGCTTTAACAGTGTCTCGTTAGTAAAAAGTCCCACCTAAGTCTATTTCCTACAAGTCAAATTGAGCATTAGATTGCCTTTTGCGCAAGTCGGGGTCCCGTTTCAACAAATAAGGCGTGGCGTCTACAGGTAAATGGCTTGCATACTGGTTTTGCATACGTATAATTGTAAGAAATCAGTCTAAAAGCCCTATCTGACTTGCATATTCTTAAAGCTCCACGTCTGAAACGGGAAATCCGCGTTTGTCGTTAATTGGGAATAAACCCTAAACTGTAAATGTCAGTAAACGTGAATGTGCATACAAATTTGCGGGGAGGGGGTGAAACCAGGCCCAAGGAACACACATAGCCCCTTTTAGACGGCGTTTTATTCACAGTATAATCCAATAGTGTTTCCAAATACTGCTGTAGTGTTAATTACTGATATGGATGCGTGGACGTTGTCATGTAAGCTTGCTTTTGCTTCTCGAGCTGAAAGATGAGAAAACGTTTGGTGCCGTCTGAAAGAGGCTACACTTTGCATTTGGGAAATCAGCACAGGAGTTGATATGACAGAGGAGGACAGTGGTCATTTGGATGTAAAATACACTGTTGCGCACAAAATTGGAATAATATTTTTTTTTAGCTCGCGTGACAAAAAGATGAAAGCTGTTGAACACAGGACAATAAGTAACGCATTTGGTTGTGAAAATAAAAATGACTGAAAAGTATCTTAAAGTAGACGTATCCTGCATATGTTTAGTTGGAGCGCCCTCCATTTGCAGCGGTTCCACTTAAACACACTAAAGAACAATGTACAAACCTCAGATTTTGGTCAATGGCATGCTAACAAATCCGTAGATGTAGTTTGTATGCAGAGCGGGTTTGAAGATGATTTATGGTCTTCCAGATTCCAGATCTATAACGCAGCAAAGCCCAGTGCTTTATTAGTAGAAGTAACAAACGACTAAAGTAAAAGGGATTACTAAAAACGACGTGAATGAAGACAAAGCACTACAGACGGTTTTTTCATGAAGGAATAACGTTAAAACATGGTTGATTTTTAGGCAAAATAACATTCAGTCTCAAAATATTATTCCAACTTTATGGGCAAAACATTGTACAGGTAACAGTGAATCCTAAAATATTCCGTACATAACCTCCAGGAAATGCACCCTGCCTCCCCCACACCAGACCAGACCACGCCCCCGTTCCCAGGACAGAAACTCCACTACCCACAGTCCTTCATTTCTCCTCTTTCTTAGGCTCCTCCTCCTTTTTCTCCTCCTTTTTCTCCTCTTTCTTCTCCTCCTTCTTCTCCTCCTTTTTCTCCTCCTTTTTCTCATCTTTCTTTTCCTCCTTTTTCTTGGCATCGTCCTTCTTCTTGTCGTCCTTCTTCTTGTCTTCTTTCTTCTTGTCCTCTTCTTGTCCTCCTTTTTGGTCTCCTCTTTCTTCTCCTCCTCGGGCATTGGCTCCGTGGTGAGGATGATTTTGCCAACGTTGTTCCGCTCCTGCATCTTCCTCATGGCGTCGCCAACCTAGAAACGCAGAAGCGAAGGAATGAGTGACACAAAAGGCAACAATAAAACAATAAAATGTATGCAACGATAGGAGCAGCCAGCGAGCCCGGCCAAGGAAGCATCTCTTTACCATTTTGTCACACATTTTTACACTTTACATTGTCACCATTTTCTTCAATAGAGTGTGCAGTTCTACAGTTTTCTTTGCACATTTTTAATTGGCTAAACCACGGTTTCCAGGTATCAACAGCCAAAGGCAAAGTCTCAACCGCCCAGACATATGGCGCGATTGAATTTTTTTACTACACCCCTTCTATGATATGGACTCGTCCCCCTTCTCTCTCATAGAAAGAACTGCTCTGATTGCCTTGGATGTGTCATATGATACAGGGTTTTGTATAAAGAGTTCAGGATCGTAATGTCATATCGCATCATTGGAGCTTATTCCATGATAAACTAATGGAGATTTTGAAAGGTAAAATGCTGGAATTATTGTTTACGTTAAAAAGTTGCAAGATGTATTTACCGGTAGTGACTCAGTTGCTAATGGATAATTTTTTGCTGATGTCTATGTCTATTGTTTGCTAGTACCCACAAACATGGCGGATCTCCATGGTAACAGTGAATTTATAACATTCCATCCCAAACTCGCTATATAAATCATTTCCTAGTTATCCAGAGTGTTGTTGATGTCTGGAGATATTTTTTTCATAAATTCATGCACTTCTTATATTTGAAGAGTCTAGTGGCGCTAGGCTAGGTCAAGGCTAAAGCATTTCTATGGCATCAGTTAGCCTGCATTAAAAACAGTCTGACCCACTCCACAGTGCACCTGAGGCAAATCACTTATAACGCCAGACTAACAATATAAATGTCTGTGTCGATTTAAAATAACTTATATTTGAGCAGCATCAGCTTCGTGACTGTAAGCTAACGCAGTGGCGGAGTGATCTGCGAGAAAATAGTCCCACAAAATGCGGTAATTCATGTGATACAAGGTCAGTTATATTTCAAAAATTATTCTATTAACAGACATTTATATCGGTAGTCTTATAAACTTATTCCTGTGAAGAATTAGGAAGTTAGAAAGGCATAGGAATGTTGGGAATGAGTTTAGACCCAACTAAATAATGAAAATGTACAAACAATGAAAGCAAACCAAGATAGCGAAGAAAATAAGGTATATAACTTAAAGGGGGGTATTATGTAAAATCGACTTTTTCAAGCTTTATATCATGTTATTATGTCATTCCCTCATTAAACACATGCCTGGAGTGTTGCCTTGGCTCATTCACATATTTTTGAGTAATCAGTAAAAACTTAGACGGCAGCCATTTTAGGTGTAGCTATGCCTCAGTCCTCCTAGGAACGCCCCCACCTCCTGGAGACGCCTCTGGACCTTTTGTCACCAGCCAAGCCACCAACCACTGCCCCTCAGCTCAGCAGAGCCCCCTCCCCGCACAGTAGTGTTGTTTAGATGCCACAGCAGTGTGCTGAAGGGGGCGTGTCGGAAAGCTTCTTAAAGAGACAGTGGCCTATTTCAAGACGTTCAGTACAGCCATTTTGAGAGAGCAATTTTATTCAAGGCAGTTATTTTAATTTACTGCATATACAGACCAACAGAAGGTTACGTCATCATTGTAGTATGCTATAGACTGGTGCTATGTGATTGAAAAAGCATAATACCCCCCCTTTAACTATGAAAGAATGGGTCAAATGCAAAAGACGAGTTTCCTTATACCTTATAGAATCAGCTTACAGTGGATAAGAGGTGGATTGTAGGAGCTCTGGAACCATTTCAATTACTAAATGCAACTTAAAAAAAAGTGTAAATGTGTTAGAAAGAATAACGTTGTGGGTGGCACTGTTGTCACACGGCAACAAGATCCTGACTTTGATGAACAGCCAAGACTCCACAGAACAGTGGCAGCAGCAGCACTATTAAGGGCTGTGATCTAAAGTGCTGAGAAAGGGCTTTGATTTTTGTCTTATAAAATTCAGATTTTAAAATATCAGTCACATACGGTCACTTTAAAGAAATGGGATCATATTTACATCACACTTAACAAGCTTTGGAAGGTGTGAGTTGGCTTTAGTTGGGGGGATGTCGCCATGGCTGAAGGGGAATATTATGCTTTGGATTGTTTGTGCAAATAGATGTAAATGTGTAATGCAATCTCTAATATCCTCCGTCTGGTTTCCTTGATCACCTGTGTTTGTGAAAGTTGTGAGTCGAATGCTGAGTAAGGACAGACATTGAACATTACGTCTAAAAGGCAAATGCACTTATTACATTCTGAAGTAGCAGCTGTAGCTTTCCTCCAACATAATCTTAAAACCATATGCAGGCTGCTCTCTGGGATGATGCTGTTCCCACTGCTTTCTCACAGTAAAACAAATTACGTGGCCCGTGCTCTTGCCTAATGTGCAGTGTATGAGAAAACGCATTTTGTCGGAGGAGACGGTTAGAATCTTTGAAAGGAAATGAAAGTGCAGCAGCGAAAAAGCGTGTGGAACATAACTTTGTAGAATAAAACAAGAAGAGTAGGAGCTTGAACCAATGTGACTTTACGAGGTTTTATATGAGACCCAACGCTACTGCATGTAAAGGAACAAGGATGCACAGTATATCGTCTCAAAATCGTGATCGCAATATCCATATCGCAAGAGGCCACACAATCGCTGGGGTCTTCCATCTGACTTAAGGTGCGTACAGACCAAACGCTGACACACCACCAACTTCCATGTTAACCCTATGTAGACGTGCTTCGACGCGCGTCGAAATGTAAGCAAAGCCGTCCGCGCGTATGAAGAGCAAATGCGAGTGGATGAGGATAAACGCGCGTCAAAGCCAGTGAGAACAGCGCAGTACAGAACAGGGATGCCGCGCCCACTGCTTCATGCACTCAAGTAATCACAATCTACACGTGCGTTCATTTACGCCTTGTTCACAAATCAGGGACTGGGCTCAAATAGTGAGCACAAGCGTCACCTGTTACCTGCAGCAGTGGCGCAAAAAGGGCATACACAATGCCTTTCATAGGGGCGCCAAAAGGACGGGGCGCCAATAGTGATGTGTCGGTCGCGAACGATCCGGCTCTTTTGAACGAGTCTTTACAGTGAACGATATGAACGGGTTCGCGGAGGTGAAGTATTTTTTTATTCCTCTTTGGGAGTGAGGCGTCACTTTAGTTGTGCATGCTTATTTGCGAAACAAAAGTCACTGCTGGAGTGGGCAGAGAGAGGAGTGTAGGATTGGCAGAGGGACAGTCATCTCCACCGGTGCTGCTGCCGCCCCACGAGTTTGAGAAATAAAAGACCTAATGAAATAATAAACACGGTTACAGAGGAGATCGCGTTGAAGCAAAACACCTCTTTCACTTGCGTTGTTTTCTCCCCTCTTGCGCGAGGGAGAGGGAGGGAGAGGAGGAAAAGTTACGTGAATGAAGCAACAGAAGCTTTTAATCGGGCCGTGTGATTGTTTTTGTGATAAGAAACTCCATAGAGGGAAATGTCGATGTTATATTATGTGAAATAGTGACATTTTCGTTAAAATAAAGTCAATTCAGAGGGTATTTATTTCTTTAGAAAAAAAAAAACAACCAACAAAGAGCCGTGTGTGTGTGTGTAGGGGGGGGGTAGTTGCGCCCCTGACCTGCAGCATGGAGGACAAGTTGATCATCGCAGTTTGCGCTCGGCCTGAGTTGTATGACACGCCTCCTAATTATGACGCTTGCAAAACTCCACGCGCCAGCAAACAGGCGTTTCTCGCGAGTTTGAAGCGGCAATGTTTGGCGTCCAACTAGAGGCTGAAGGAGCGTGGACACACGTTTGGTCTGAACGCACCTTTAGATATGCATTTTTTGCTGACGCAGCCAAACACAAAAACGCATGGTAACTTAAAAATGTGCAAAAGTTCAGGTTAGTCTTGATAGTCTCGATTTAGTTCAACTTTAGCCTTGTTTCGATCCACAGTTTGATAAAAAAATAAAAAAATGGCGTGAGATTTTATTGAAGATAGTTATTGAAGTAAATGCAAGCAGGACTATAACATTTATTTCTAAATGTTGCTATTCAAGAGGAAAGTCTTGTCTCCCTCGTTCCTAAAACAGGGATTTCCAAAATGTAGCTCGAGAGTTCTTCAGCCCTTTCCAAGCAGCTACCCAAAGGCTTTCTCCATTTCTACATCGTTTAATGAGTCAAATTGAATTACTGCCATGGCAAAACAACTCGTGTACCAAAACATTTTTCCGGTGAATTTTCTATTCTTGCACTAAATGATTGAGTTATGAATATGTTGAACACAATCTGCAAACAATTTCGGTTATTCACTGTAGGTCCCAAACACACAAGTATTCCGAAGTAGCTCTGTCATGTTTTTATTTTGCAGATCTGAGGGGTCAAAGGTTGGAGACCCTTGCCCTGAAGACATTTTTCAATCTATTCAGAGTGGTATTCAATGAAAGACGATAAACTTGCAGCAAAATCGTTTGAAGTTTGCAAAGAAAGGTGTGTCAGGACTCCCTGTATAGTTGCAAAGCACTAAGCTGAAGGTCCCAGGATGATTTGAAGATAATTAATAAACTTATTGACATTACAGTAGTAATCCTATATCAGGGGTCCCCTTCCGGCCCGCGAGATGATTCAATCCGGCCCGCGACTTGTAGAGCACAAATTCCTGAGTATGTAAAAAAAAAGGAAGTATCTAGTATCATTCCTGTGCCAGAATGCTCACTCCAGACACTAGGGAGCAGCTTAAATATAAAATGAAAGTATTCCACATGTGTCCAGCAGAGGGCACTGACATAATTAGAGATCAGGATATAAACAACACATTAAAGCCACGTGGTCAGGGCGGCTGAGGCTACAATAGTAGCTTACCACCACCAAGTGTGGAGTGTATGAATAATGACTACAGTATAGCAGATACGTGTAAAGTGTGATACAAGTGTAAGCCGTTTTAATGAGGCTACAGTCCTATTAGGCTCATTATTATTCATGTATTGAAAAAAGATTCCGCGATAGCATTTTCCCTATTAAAACATATTTTACTGGAACTTTTGTTTATGGACCCCGGCAATACAACCTCGATATATTTTGGCCCCAGGGAAATTTACTCGGAGAGCCCTGTCCTATATGACTTTTAATTGAGACGCACAGCTTAATGCGCTGTCGCCACATGGATTTAACTAACCGTTATGATCTGGGGTTGCTACAGTTGGTCAGGTCTAGGTTCAGCAGCAACATGTGCCCAAAGAATGAGATCAACGGACTACCTGAATGACCAGGTTATTCCATCATTTAATCTCCTTTCCTCATGGCACAGGTACGGTATATTCCAAGATGACAATGTTAGGATTCATCAGGTTCATCTGTGGTTCAATGAGACAAATCGCCACACAGTCCAGATCTTAACCCCATTGAGAAGCTTTGGGATGTGCTGGAGAAGGCTTTGTGCCGTGCTCACACTCTCGCCATACAACGCCATAACGAATGAGTGTGACCGTTTTTTTTTTTTGGGTCAGACAGTGTATAATTATAAGTAATAGACACTAGCCTGTATAATTTATTTTTATTTTTTACTGAGAAGAACAGCATAATATTTGACTATGATTTCAACACAGTGTTATGTTTTGCTGCAGATTTTACATGGTTAATTTGTCTGATCATTTGGGAGATCAAGGCCTTAAAACTGGCTCTAAATCACGGCAAAATGTCACAATTCTAGCCGGATATCCTGAGTTTAACCGAAGAGCGAGGGAAATTTCCGTAATGCTATAATCATCCCTCGGCCACGCCTTCTGACCGCTTCTCTCTGCCCGCTGTCTGCTCCCGTCTCCATCGCTGCCTCTTCTTCCTCCTTGAGTCGAGCAGACCACCTAGCGACCAACGCCAAGGCAACAGGGCCATCTCCTAGCAACGTCACGCCTGAAAACGTGGCCCTGACGACTTTGGTACGCAGCAACAAGAGAGAGACGGAGGAAGAGAGAGAGAGAGAGAGAGACATGCAACATAAAGCAACTCGTAAAGCTGAAAGAAACATTGCTGCAGTTTGGTAATTACATGTTTTTAGCAAATCTTCAAAAGGGCAATCACAATGATAATTTTCCATAACTGCTTATGCCCATGCAGAGATAATACACACTCTGACAAACAAAAAGTCGCCACCTGGCTTTAACTAACTGTTGTGTTGAATGAGATGAGAATGAAGAATTAGATCAGCTTAACATGAATGAATGACCAGGTTATTCCATCAATGAATTCCTCCTTCAATGATGGCACGGGCATATTCCAAGATGACAATGCCAGGATTCATCAGGCTCACATTGTGGAAGAGTGGGTCAGGGAGAATGAGATGTGCCGCCACAGAGTCCAGATCTTAACCCATTGAGTCTTTGGGATGTGCTTTGCGCAGTGGTCACACTCCCAGGAGAGTGCCTCGCCATCTTCAACATCGCCGACTTTTAGACATATCCTTTGAGCGGAAAGAAATAAAAACTTGCGCCTTTCTGTGTCAGAAACTAGAGATTTCAAGCTTTCAAACGAGCTCTCCCTGGTCCTCCTCCTACGCCTCCGGGGAGCAGTGGTGAATAGTTGTAAATTTACATCAGAAGTGGAGGCTTCCCACTCTAACAAAACCAACCCGGTGTGGGTTGCAACAAAACTGTTGCAGGTTTTATGATTGTTCATGTACCGAAAAAATAAATAAATAACCAAATAAATAAAAAATGAATAGATGATTATCGCCAACCATAATCATAATATAATACAACTAGGCTCTTCCATAAACACAGCCACAAAATCTATAAAAATCTAGAATGTATTTTGAGTCCAGAAATTTCTGAAAAATCTTTGTATAAATGCTATAAATGTATATAAGGTATAATGGGGAGGGGTCTTTTGACATTGCAGAAGCTTATTGAAACAATTCCTCAGTGAATGTGTGCTGCATTCAAAGCTAAAGGCATTCGAAGAAACAATGTGAGAAATGTCAATGAAAGACTCTTAAAAGCCTTATAAAGTGACAGGCAGTGCATAAGTACCGTAAATGTCTGAGCACTGTATGTTCACTCACGCTTGCTAAAAGCAGCGCCTTGGAGGAGGTCGGTGCTGCCTAAGAGTTTTTGAAGACGTTTCTGTAATTTAAATCCCCGGCCGACGAGAACGTGTAATTGATTAGTGGCGGCCACTGTGGCCTTTGGAGCAGGATGCCGTCTGATGAATGGGGTCAGGGCGTGGCATCAGCACCGTGTTCATCAGGCTCCGTTAGTTATTATAGCCACCCTGCTCTTTCATTTACAACAGGAAAGGCTCTTTATTGTTCGCACCTATCCAAGTTAATATCCATAATAATAAAACAGCTTTTTATGATGCTCTTGTTGAGTCTTCCTTGTCTTTTTATACATCAGGCCCCTCCCAGAGACAGACGCACGCAGCGGCCACAGCATGTCTCCATAGAAACAAGACGGGAGGAAACGAGACTGTGAGGAAGTCAATAAGCTTAAAGAAAATATGGAAAGATGAAGGCAGAGGTAGGGAGGGATGTGATCTGCGGTACAACCTGTGGGCCAAGGAGGGTACCTATGGTTTGTTTGGGTTCAGCTCTCAATATTGTGAAGATGGCAATGACAAAATGAGTATGGATTATTTAGGAGGAAGCAAGCGCAAAAGCGGTTCTCAACTGGTATTGCTTTGGGACCCACAATTTACCCGGGGATGAAAAGCTGCAACCCTAATAAAAATGTCATTATGTCATCTTAAATAGTACAGAACAAGTATACACTAGCAGTCCAAGGATTATGTGTGCAATATGTTTCCCTCCTCCTCTCTCTTTTTGCACTTATTAATATGCGAGTGTGGCTGAATGAAGATTGTGTGGTTCGTCTCATCCAAGTACATTTCATCGCATTGTTGACTGTGTGTTAACCTGTATATGACAAATAAATCTAAATCTAATTAATCATTAACATTCATTTGTAACACACTCTGGTAGTGTTTCTATGCTGTTTCAGAAGGAAAATATTTCAAGAAAAGGCTTGCGACCCCATCTTGTGGTTCCCACTTTTGGGTCCCGACCCACCAGTTTAGAACCACTGATTCAGAGGAAGTAGCGCAAAAGGTGTTAAAGGTAAAGTTTTATCATTAGGAAATTATAAATATTTTTTTCTAGAGCATTTTACAATGTACCTATCAAGGCCTATCAAGGAGTAGGTCATTAAAAATAGAGCACGGAAACGATTTTTGCAATATTCAGAGCATAGGGGAAACTGTGCCTTAGTTCGGTTTGAAAGCCTCAAAAAGACCTGACAAAGACCTTATAGTTTTAGAGTTTTTAGAGTTTATTATTTCTAAACCAGGGTTTCATGTTGCATGATTGACAATGGCAATAAAACCAATTCTGATTCTGATTCAGAACAAGGCTAAATTAGGATAATAATGAGACCTTTTCTGCATTTTAGGCCATTGGTCTCCAACGTTTTTTACTCTGCAGCTACTTTTCTCTAAAAAGGAGGGCTATGATACTTGTGTCTCTATGCAACTTAGGTGGAGACGGAGTTCATGGCGGAGAGCAGCCGAGATGACATTTCCACTTAATAAAGAAAATGTTCTCTTTATACTTGACTTTACATAAAGGTTGGCAGGCTGTGTTCAATATGTTCAGAACAAAAAGAAGATGCATCTGAAAAGTGACTCATCAAGGACATGTGGAAATGTAAAAAGCCTTTTGGGAGCTAGAGAGTTTGGTAGCTCCTGATTTTGAGTCAGAACATTTTTACTGTAGAGCTCTGTAATGGAAAACGGTAAGTCCCTGTCAGCTAAAAGACCTTAACACCATGCAGCTTTATACTTGCATGCAGCTTTTGTAGATCATTTTGTGTTGCCCCCGGGAAAAAAAAAACGGGGGCTTGAGCAAGTAAAAAGCAGGACAGTTACACGCTCAGTCTCACAGAACAAGAGCCACGCCCGTTTTTTCAGCAGACACTACAGCACCTGATATTCATCCGCATCGGGGAAGGCACAGCTGTAAGTACAAATGCACCCATGTGAAATGAATCACACGGAATAAGCTGAAAATGTTGTCGTAAACCATACAATCTGCTGAACTGTGCAGACATAGGACGCTTCCGCTCATATGAAGCTTTGCGGATGTGTTTTAGCAAACAGGATATCGGCTGCAAACTCGGGAATTTGAACAAAAACGAAAATGAAACGGAGAGAAAATAATGGTCATTGTTAGACAAAAGCTTTGGTCGCGCTACTTATTTCAGATTGTTCTCATGAAACGGTGGTTGCAGAAAACAGTCTTGGCCAATTTAATTCTTCTATTTTTGGGTTGGAGTGAGAGATTGGCGAGAGAACGCACAAGAGGACGTAAAAGCACTCAACAAAACTGGAAAATAACAGTACGGAGTGTGAGGTAAGTGACAAGCTCATACCGATACTATGACAATGACTTTAACTATTACCGCTAGGACAGGTACCACTTCTGTTACCATTTTACTTTTACCACCACTAGTATTATTATTATTATTATAGTGGCTAGGGATGCACAATATGACAAAAAGTAACATATGCTAACCGTGGTAAACATATTGCAATTCTAGTAAACCATTTACATACATTAAGTATAAACAAATCAAACATTGCTTATTTTTCAGCAAATTGTGTTAAGAAGATGGCTTAAAAATATACAAAATCAATTCCAAAACACCATAAGACTTCTTAGAGACACAATAGTTTTTACCCAGTTGAGTTATTAGTAGAAAAGGCAGTAGTTCTCTCAAAAATGGTGGATGCTGGTCTTTTATTTATGGCACAACCTTTTTCAAAATAGCCTCCAGAGTACAATAACACTGCTCTATTGAACTTCTGAAACATTTATTGAACATGAACAGCAGAACAATGTTGGATATTTCAACACTATGTACACAAAGTCCGCACTGAAGCAACGTGCTGTGATGTATTGACCGTAATAAGCTTTAAAAGTACACGCCTCGCTAACCAAATTCATGTATGGTACATCTAGTCCTTATCATTAAACTGTATGTTAACAAAACACGACTTTCCAAAGCAAGAACCGCCCAACACATGTTTTTCTATCATATACTTGCCATGTAATTCAGTCGGCAAATGGATTTATGGGCCAGGTTGTTTTTCACTGAGGATGCCATTTTCCATAACAACACCACAGCGCACTGGAGCGAGTCGGCCTTGTAATGTGAGCTATAATGTTCATTAAACCTGCTCAAAATCAAAACACCTTCTGGAGTTTATTAAACTACATACACACAAACCAGTGTCATCAAATCTCTAGATGCTCAACAAATGAGTTGGAATTTAAAATAAGTCAAAAATTATACAATATGTATACACTTTATGGTGCTTCTGTAACAAGGTTATGTAGTTTATTGAATTTCATCAAATATTGATATCATAATCAGCTTTAACACTCACTTTTATTTGGAGTGTATTTTACCTGGCATAGGTGGTTTCCATGGCTACGCCCTTTGCTCCTCCCCTTTGACTCCTGTGTGATTTTGACAATGGTTGGGCTCTGTGATTTTATGATAATTTCGGTAATTTTACTCAACTTTTTATCAGTTTAATTTGTTTATCTGTAACATAACACTGTTAAATCTATGTTTTAAGTGAATATTTGAATTTATATTGACATTTGGTCAAATTTAGATGTTGCCAATCTTTGTCAGTTAGCTTGTCAGGGGAGTAACTGCCGTAGCTCCATAGATACAATGTACAGTTCATACTGTACGTTGTAATAATACTCTTGTATTTGGTGTGGTGTGTTTAGGGGCAGAAAACACTGTCAGACCACCTGTAATCACCTGTCTTGTCTATTTGTGATTCCAAGTATGTAATTAATGGGAAGTGTAATATTAGTAATTTTCAGTTATATCAGTTTCATAGTTGTTTGTATTTGAATTTTGTGTAAATACTTAAATCACTCTACGATCATGCCCTTTTGACTGCTGTGTGATTTGACAACGGGGCAGAAGACTCTGTCAGACCACCTGTAATCACCTGTCCTATCTATTTGTGATTCCAGAGTTTCCTATAAAAGTCACAAAACCTTCTCAAGTGGTCTCATCATTGCAACCTGGGTCAGACTTCAAGGGGTTACACTTCTCCTGGTCCTAAAGTTTTGACTTCTGGAAAATCAGGAGCCCCAACATGAAAAATCCAATGTTTTGTCAAACAGCTCATGCAAAAGGCCAAATCGAATTTGTCTTATTATGTCCATGTCTTATTATGTCTATGATACAATTAACTACAGGCAAGAAATCTGGGCAGGAGTTTCTGAGGGTTTTTGTTGTTGTTGTTGCAAATTGTTAGCCACATAGCATAATTGCCTAAGTCATTTTGTATTGTTACAATACAATAAGAGAAAAACAATGTGTTTCCAAAAAAACTCTTTTTACATGTTTTCCAAAAACAGTGAAAACATGAGTTAGGCAATTATGCTATGTGGCTAACGAAATGTGTATCTTTCAACTTGGAGTTATCTAAGAATATATAACACATTATTTCCAGACCAGAGCGACTTGACAAGTAACTGCTCATAGCTGATTAGCCTGCGTCGTGCTTTTAAACTCTTAATATGTTTGATGCAAAATATGAATGGGATTTTTACTTCTGCCACCCGGCAAAGGACTGGAAGTAGGCGGGACTCTCTATAGTACTGCCCTAATGAGCACACAGTGGCTATAAATAAAAAATGAATGGTTCTCATATGCATTGCAACATCAGTAAGAAAAGTTAGGCAGCAGATTTGGACCAGCGTTTCCGAGTCTTTCAACTTGGGGCAACTGTACGCACAATGCAATAATATTTTCAGACAGTTTTAAGACGTACCTGTTCGAGATGCCAGGTGGAGTCGATGCGGGGCTTGACCTTTCCCTGTTTGTAGAGGTCCAGGAGAGTGTTCATGGTTTGGGTGATGAGCTCCGTCTCTCCGTCCAGGTATCCCAGGTGGTACCCGCACACGGACTTGTTCCCCTGGATCAGGCTCAGCGTGTGGATGGAGAACTGGTGGTACCAGTTCTTAGCCACCGCGATCAGGTTCTTCTTCTGACCCGCCAACATGTTCGACGCACCTGCGAGAGAGTTCAAGGGCGTCCTCAGTCAATGTACAACTAAACAAATGAATTACCGTACACACATGCCTGCCCTCCAGGGTATAGTGAGAGCAGCCGAGAAGATCACCTGTGCCACACTTTCCTCCATTCAGCACATTTACACCTCTCCCACACGCAAATCCCTCAGTTCAGTCTCATCAGTCTATCCATGCATCCATCAGGCCTCCAGAAAATACATTATAATCCTGTATGTTTTTGTTACATTTGGTGATTGACAATAAACATAACTTAAACTCACACTCAAAATTAATATGAAAAATTCTATGTGTTACTAATGTCAAAATGCTATGCCATAAAGCCTACTAGCAAGAAACATTTAAAAGGTGGTAAAGGGATTAAGTATACAAACTTAACTTTACAACACTCTTACACATGTTAAACAATGGGAAAAACATGTCTACAAGTTTTGTTTTGGGAAAGAGAATTAACTCGTGCCATTGTATTCATTATTTTATCAGCCTAAGAGGATTGTTACAGTACAGTCTTCTATTTGTTCAGCCTCTCTTTTCTCAGGCTCTCACCTCCAGTTCACACTCTGAAACCCTCTCCAGCACCTCAGCTCTGACTGTCACCACTTCCTCACATCCCTCCTCCTGCGCGTCCATGAAATATCAGAGCCCGATGCCTGCCTTTTCCACTGATAAAACTATTACTCATTTTTCTAATTCAATGAGTACGAACAGGAGCAAATCAAAAACAACAATCAAAGACTGTTTATCGCAAATGGTTTCTGGAAATCCATTATTTTTCAAATGGTAAATGGAAAATGTGTTGGTGGAAGTTCACCAAAGGGCCTATCTCACTGGCCTGGAGACTAGTTGGAAAGCTGAGTTGCCAAGTCTCCAGGTAGACTTGGTAAAAACATACAGGTTGGATTTCAGCTGAAACTGCGTGGCGACATTACAGGGACGTCACAGAAAAGTCACAGGTTGAGGACAATAAATAGTGTATGCAACCATACAGAGACCTCTCGGAGTCTCCACCTAGTCTCCAGGCTGGTGAGCTAGGCCCTTTGTATGCACGCAATCAATCCAAGCTACGGAGATGTTGCAACTCTCCTCCAGTAGGCCCTTAACCTTCCATGGATATAAAAGTTCCCACTTCTTCTATAGCTACTACTGACCCATATGAACTTTCTGCAGTAGTAGTATCTCCACAACTACCTGATGAATTTCATTACCACTATACAGTATTTTACTCTTTGGCTTCAACTATTTCCACCTCTAGGGCCGCACAATATATTTGCCAAATAATTGTTATATTAAGAATAATTGGTGATATATACCTATCACAAGAAGCACGATGTGTCGCAAAATCCCTGAGGTCCTTCATCTGATTTTTTTTAAACAAAAATGCACCGCAACTTGAGTTTTTCTAATTTGATTCCATTTTAGACTTATTTTTGCCCAGATTTAGTTTAATCTTGTTTGCAGACAATTTGATGAATTTTTTTTCATGATTTTCAAATTAAATGGAATGTACTGTGTTGAAATTATTTAGTAAAATATTGCAATAATCAAGGCAGTTATTCAATATGGCATTTTTCCTCACCTCAAAATATTTTTATAAACGAGCAAGAACTGAGGATTCAATTTACTCACTTTATAGTGACTTAATAAAACAAGATTGGAACGAGGTATACAACAAGAATGATGTAGAAAATGCTTACGATACTTTCATGGAAATTTTAGTACTGCATACAATAAGAACTGCCCTATTCAGCAATTCTGTAAAAACAGAAAAACGACAAAATGTCCATGGCTAACCAAGGGTTTACAAAATGCTTGTAAGAAAAAAAACACTCTATATAGACAATTCATTAGATTAAGAACAGAGGATTCTGAAAGTAGATATAAAACATATAAAAATAAACTGACCAATATATTAAGGAAGGCTAAGAAACTATATTATACCAATCTATTATATACAAACAAGAACAACATGAAAGGGGTATGGGGAATACTAAACACTATAATCAAGGGTAATGCAAAAAATAATTCATATCCAAACTATTTCACTGATGGGATCAATGACAACCATAATATGAATGACATTGTGGAAAGTTTTAATAGTTTTTTTGTAAATGTTGGACCGGATCTGGCAGCAGAGATTCCGGAGTGTAGTAACAACGAAATGGAGTCATTGATAGACATTAATTCAAAAACTATGTTTTTGTCTGGAGTAACTGAAACAGAAATAATAGATGTCATTAACGGGTGTAAGAACAAATCGTCTACAGACTGTTTTGATATTGATATGACACTAGTTAAACAAATTATACATAGTATCGTGAAACCATTAACCTACATATGCAACCTATCGTTTCAAACAGGAACAGTTCCAAATAAAATGAAAATTGCAAAAGTTATACCTATACATAAAAATGGGAACAAACACATCTTCACTAACTACAGACCTGTCTCTCTGCTCCCCCAGTTCTCCAAAATCTTAGAGAAACTTTATAACAGTAGAATGGATAATTTCATAGATAAGCACAAACTAATTAATGAAGGTCAGTACGGGTTTCGAGCAGCAAGGTCAACTTCAATGGCCATCATTGATGCAATAGAAGAGATTACTAATAGCTTAGAGGGCAGAAACATGCAGCTGGAATATTCATTGACTTAAAAAAAGCATTTGATACACTAAATCATTCTATATTATTAAAAAAATTAGACAGATATGGCATAAGGGAGTGGCTTTGAGCTGGATTCAAAGCTATTTAACTGGGAGACAACAGTATGTGAAGATGGGGGAGTTTACATCAGGTTATTTGGACATTGGCTGTGGGGTCCCACAGGGATCTGTCTTAGGCCCAAAGTTGTTTAATTTATATATTAATGACATTTTTAATGTGTCTAAATTATTAAAATTAGTGATTTTCGCAGATGACACAAACGTCTTCTATTCCAATGACAATTATAGTAATTTAGTAACTAACATAAACTGTGAACTAAGTAAATTAAAAACATGGATGGACATTAATAAATTGTCCCTCAACCTAAATAAAACAAAAGTAATGTTTTTCGGTAATTATAATGGAAAACCAGACTCAGTAAACATAGAAGGTGTAGTCTTAGATACAGTATCAGAAATTAAATTCTTAGGAGTCATCATTGACAGTAAATTAAGCTGGAAACCACACATAAGACACATACAAGGTAAAGTCTCCAAAAGTATCTCAATCATTAACAAAGCAAAGTTTTTCTTAAATTACAATGCATTATTTTTGTTATATAGTTCATTAGTTTTGCCATATCTAAACTACTGTGTAGAAGTCTGGGGCAATAACTATAAAAGCTCATTACACCCCCTTGTTATACTCCAAAAACGGGCTGTAAGAATTATACATAAAGTAGGATATTATGATCACACTAATATATTATGTCTGCAGTCTAAACTGTTAAAAATGCATGATTTAGTTGATTTCTCTACTGACCAACTTCTGTTTAAAGCCAACAAAAATGTGCTACCTGCAAGGATACAAATGCTTTTTGCACGCACAGAAGGGGATATAACCTGAGGGGGTGTGATAACTTTAAGACTCAAGCAGTGTCTTCCACTAGGAAAAGTATGTTTGTGTCTGTATGTGGAGTTAAACTCTGGAACAAATTGGGGGCAGAATATAAACAATGTCCAAATATTCATCATTTCAAATCAAGATATAAAAAAATGGTATGGTCAAAGTACCAGAAGGAGGAAATGGGTACTTGATTGCTAATGGGTGTCACAAAGTGCTGTATACTTTAAAGGTCAGATCTAACTAATAATGAAGTATATTGTGGTTGTTACTATTACACTATTGCAGTTGTTATTGCCATTGTTATTGCTATTGCTGTTGTGTTGTTATCATCACTATTTAAACTTTAAATGTAACAGTCTAGGATTAATACCTAACAATCTGTAGATTATTCTTAGAATCCAACTCAATCGATTCAGACAGCGGTACTGCTATTGATGCTGATGGTAATATAAAGGAAATAAACTCTTAGAAGTAAAACATGCACATATCTAGGTACTCCGCATTCAACATAACCCATAGTATAGGGCAGACATGTGGGGGCCGGCAGCTCGAGGAAACTCTCTTCTGGCAGCAGACTCCTAAAAATTGTCTCTTTTAATGCATAGTATAGGACACTTAACAAATGATGGTCCGGTTGCTCGGGGGCTGCTCCCCTCTGGCAGCTGGTCCAGTCACAGAAAAGAAGAAAAAGAAAGAAAAGCCCCAAATCCCTTTTAACACATATCAGTAAGACCATTCTTGTTATCATGAACATCAATCAGTCTGCGATTACTGTACCTTTCATGAATAAATGTGGAGTATTTTATGTACCATTCAAACACTTTGATACAGAGTAATGTTATATGGGTTGTAATGGTGATGAAGAATAACGGTAATGCCAACATGGTAATGAATTCTGTATGGGAGACAGAAATAATACACTGGTTGTAGCGTGTGAAATACTGTGAATGTTGAGCGTGTGAGATACTGTGAATGTTGACCTGGTATAATGCAGTGTCGCATTTGTTAATATGTAACCAACTCGGTTGATAGTTGTTTGTAAAATGGTAAGAAATATGCACTGTTGTCAGTCATTGTTATAGTTATTGTTATTGAAGTTTATGAACAGGGTGGGAGTCAATAAGCTTGTCTTCTTCCCACTCCTTTTCGAGCTGTAATGTAAATTATTTTTTTTCTTTTTTCTTTTATTATGTATATATATATTTCTGTTTTTCTTTTCTTCTTTAGCTCGAAATAAAATATTCAAATCAAATCAAATCAATATCGTGCTGCCCCATCTCTACCTCTTGCATCCTCACATACTTCGACAATTACTACCAGAACCTCTTCTTCTTGCTCTCTGGGGGTAAAAGAGGATAAAGGCGAAGCTCGCTCGCTGGCCTGAACTCCGACACGCTACATACAGAATACAGACACATTCCTGGTTCTGCTGCATAGGACTCTCATTGTTCACCACGCATACTTGTGATAAGAGGGAGAGAGAGATGTCCCAGGATGCAGAGGGGTTGAAGGTTGAATGAGGGTATGGGTGAGGACTGGTTCTGGAGCTAAATGCAGACTATGGCCCCTGTTCACGCGGATGCCGGCACTGCCCACTGTAGCGTGTACACTCCCACGAGATTGGCATCGCAAACAAGAGGGAGTCTGAGGGGCTTGGAGCGATCCGAGGTCACGCAGCCCACCAGGAAGCTCCTCCACGCTGCATGTAGCCGATGTGGGAACTATTGACCATTTTTCGAGCTGTCTTCATTTGCACAATTGCACTGGGGTCAAGTAGATTGGAGCCATTTTTCACAAAACTGTCAAGCTATCGGACTTCATGAAGGAAGAAATTGTAATAAATAGGCCGCTGCTGAGCCGAGTCCAAACCTCACATGCTTAAGTTCTTGGTACAAGTTTTTGGAAACTAAATTCGGAGATGAACGGTGCATGAAAATGGCCAAGGAATACTGACAGCATAAGCCACAAATTTCCATTACTGAGATGTCTTTAGGTTTGTTTCAGAGATCAGGCGTTTTAACAGATTATGGACATTTCGAGGAAACCGTTTATGCCTTCTTTTACGGAATCCAAGTTCTGAAGGCGATTTCTCTGAACTCTCATTGATTTCTGCACATGGTGGATAGTGTTAGCCCTGCTTCTTAGAAGTGATAGGCGTAGTACATCACTTTACAGCCCAGTTATAGCATGGTAATGGGATGGAAAGAGGATAGGTACATATCACATTAGCCTGGTCCTACCATACCCTCGTACTCATTTCGTACAGATGGTCTGGATCTTAACAATTGAGCTCCGTTTTCCAGGTGGGAGGGGTGAACTCCTTTTAAAGTTTGAAACGATTGGATCTGATTTTACCCAATCGCTAGTGTTTAGGCGTGAAGTATGTAATGCGTCCGAGTGAGTGAAGCAAGCTGTCAAATGCTTGACGTGACCTACAACACCCGCCTCCCCCGCTCGCTGAATCGTAGGTTGAAATTCAACCGATGTAACACAGCCACTGAGATCAGACCCAGACGTACATGTAGGGAAATGATAATTGACCAGAGTTTACAGATGGCTAAGGCCAGGCTAATAACACATAGTAACACAGGCACCAGAGGCTCAGTGGTTTGAGCATTTGTCTTCCGATTCAAAGGTTGTCAGTTCGAACTCTTGCTCTGACTGGAACTCTTTATCAGTTTATTAGTTCATTTCAACAACAAAAAAAATTATTAAAGATGCTCTGCGCCAGATTTAGCTTGAGCAAGTTTCCATAGTTTTGTTCTTGAGCAAGACAGGTTGCCCACAGATTTTGCCAGTGCATGAATGTGGTGTTTGGGGAACAATTGTCTGGACTAGCAGCCTTTCTTCTGTCAGCCTACGCCAGTGCAGCTGCAGCTACAATAGAGTTCGGGATTGTGATTTCATATTGCAAAGCATTATGGGATTTGCATTGGACTTTTCAATAGAAAAAAAAAAAGGGGGATTTACGGCTCACCACTTTTTACTGTTTTTGCTAATGTTAGTCTATGAACAATGTTTACAAGTAATATGGTGTATTTCCATGGTAACAGTGAATTCCATCTCAAGCTCTACAGTACTACCAGGTGAGGAGAGTGAATGAATAATGACTACATTGTTGTGCTTTGAGAACATTGTCGAGCTTACATAAATGCAAAACATTATTCTTATAAGCCCAATATAGATGGTAATTACCGGGACCATCTTGGTATCATTATGGACACTTATCCATCCTATTATTGTGCTGTAAAGTGTGAGAGAACATTAAAGCTGCACCACCTGAATAAAACCGTGAAAGTCATAAGTGAGTGAAATCTCTCAGCTGTTGCCTAAACGTGTTTCTAGCTCTCACAAATCCTCCCGCACATGTCGATTGTTCCCACCACTTAATTAGAAGCTTGTCTCAGCCGGAGTTCATAGCGAGACCCAGTTGAGACGTGTGCTAATTTAGCCTCTGACTTCCTGGTTCTTTCTCAGATGTCGCGTTTTCGAGTTAGATCTAGGGTGCCACATCAAGTTTACTCTACTACAAGAAAATACTTTGATTACCACAGCTTTGATCAGCAGCTAGCTATTGGCGTATCCCCATGAACACGTGTGGACTTACCATAAGTGATGAGTTTGCCCATTGGCTTGAGCAGGTTGTAGCCCTTGTGGGTGTCTGATCCCCCCAAAGGATCAAGAACGATATCACACCCTGGAAAGAAAACAAAAAAAAGCACCATTATCATTATTTTCATTCATATGTCAGTAATATATTTTCATTATCAGTGTTTTGAACTGAAAAGGAAAGAGCAGCCAAGTCCCACCAGCTTTACACCCACCACATACCACTCACTCACACTGTCGAAAACCAAGCCAAGCTCTACTATGCACTGTGAAAAAAGGGCTAACATGGCCAATATTCTGCTAAATTAACTTTCTAGAGGAACAACCATGCTATGCGGTTTCCTGAAGTTGTGTTTTGTTTCAATCATTTCATAGGAGGACACTTGTAGAAAGTCCCCACTTGTTTTATGTTTTGCTCCTGTCACTGATAAGTCCAGAGAAATAAAATACATTTCCCACTGTTTATCCAACCCCTAAATGGAAAGAAGTACGGTCTGGAGAAGACACGCTGTTTGCAAAATATAATTCTTCAGGTCACACTAAGGATCTGGAACAATTTAGGACACAATTTCTTTTAAAGCAATCACTTTTCTGAATGGCTGAAGAATCAGGTAGCACAAGCAAAGATGCTCCAGAAAATTAACAAAGTGCAACAAGCTCGGAAAAAGATGACTGTGGAAGCTTTGGATGGACAGGCAGCCAGTAACCAGTGCAGTCTTCTTCTTTTTTTTTTGACCAATCAATGCAATCTCTATTTGTGAGTCACGTAACAAAAACGCCAGGTGCCGCCATATCAGATCATTCTTTTCAAATGCAAATAATGGCAAACTGAACGTGAATTGAAATCACAAAGCCACTAACTGCTCATATTTCTCACTATTTGTCACAGAGAGGCAATTACTACAACCATGGGAGGCCTACGGCGCAAAATACAGCTTAAAGCGTGTATCACGAAGGAACATGGTAACGAATGATTAGCAACTAGCTTACAGGTCTAACATAATGCAATATAAAAGGTCTTCAGGCGACTGAAAGATGTCATGCAAATGTTTCAAACTTTCAGTGCGTATGGAAGTGCTGTGGGCCAAAAGGCAGTTTGGTTTAACAGTGTAATTTTATCCCCCAATATGACGCTGTTCTGCGTTACCATGGAGATCAGCTGCGAGACATCAGTTTTAAAGGGGGGCTATTATGTAAAATCGACTTTTTCAAGCTTTATATCATGTTATTATGTCATTCCCTCATTAAACACATGCCTGAAGTGTTGCCTTGGCTCATTCACATATTTTTGAGTAATCAGTAAAAACTTAGACGGCAGCCATTTTAGGTGTAGCAATGCCTCAGTCCTCCTAGGAACGCCCCACCTCCTGGAGACGCCTCTGGACCTTTTGTCACCAGCCAAGCCACCAACCACTGCCCCACACAGTGTTGTTGTTTAAATTCCACAGCAGTGTGCTGAAGGGGGCGTGTCGGAAAGCTTCTTAAAGAGACAGAGGCCTATTTCAAGACGTTCAGTACAGCCATTTTGAGAGAGCAATTTTATTCAAGGCAGTTATTTTAATTTACTGCATATACAGACCAACAGAAGGTTATGTCATCATTGTAGTATGCTATAGACTGGTGCTATGTGATTGAAAAAAGCATAATACCCCCCTTTAATCAACTGGTTAATACGTATATAAAAATAATATTTCAAGGATAGTCCAATAGAAATAAAAAGGAGAAGCGGCGTTTGATCCTTACATATGCGAACAGTTAGCAAGTTGGCGAGTCAAGGCAACTTTTCTGTTAGCGTGCTCAATGCATTTTTCCTATAGCCGTTAGCATATAGCATTAGCCATCAAACATCGCGATCCAGACGTTTTCAGCTGATGTCAACCCATCGACCACGTTTAGATGAGGTCAAGGCCTAGTTAGACATCATTAATGAATGTACAGACCTTTTGAGATTACACTTTAGATACAAATTAGCATCTAAAAGTATCCTCTGAGCTAAATGCTCAAGTTTAAGTTTCTGCTTTTTGTGGGATTGGACTCACATCCAATGGTCACTGAACATCATCTCGTAATATGTTTAGGGTGACCAGATTGTAACCAGCCAAATGTGGGACATGAAGCACTTTAAAGAGGGACAAAGCAGGACAATGAGGGACATTTTTAAAGACGTAAAATTACACTCAATTGAAACATTATCATTATACACATGGGCAATATAAATCAATCAGTTGATCATTCACTTTCATTTGTTATGAAAGTGCATAAATGCTGAAGATTCCCAATAATAAATACACACTGTGCATGCAAATGTTAGCAGAGCAATAATCACTTTTAATTCAGTGAAAGAAAAAACTGTGTAGCCTACAGTAACAGTCTGCAGCAAAGTATATAATATTGAATTTCATTTAACTGCAACAGAGACATCAAACTGTTTATAGCGTCATTGAGCTCAAGTGTCTCTGTAGCAGCTCAAGTCACTGCAGTGACAACTACACAATGACTCTAAAGCCAGACTGAACTGTTCTACTTTAAACTAAGCAGACATTCATCAGTTCAATAACTCCATTATATTTGTAAAACACGGAGAAAGAAAGTTTCCCCCATCATAGTTAGGTCTTGATCCCTCGTGGAGTTCTCATTGGAATCTGCTGCTGAGGTCTGCACCGGAGCGCCAGCAGGTGAAAGGCGGGCTTTAGAGTAGAATATCCAACCAGAGACAACCTAACTCGTCGAAACGCGGCGCTATTGGCTGTCACAGTCTGCTGCGGAGACGAGTGCGAGAGGGGACAAATGACACAGACGCAGAGGATCCTGCCGATCCGCATCTGAGGAGTAAAATAAAGTTTGTGCAGCAGCAGAGTTGAATGCGGGACACCGCTCCAATTTGCGTGATGTGGGATTTGAGTTGGAAATGCTGTGCAGTCCCGCACAATGCGGGACATCTGGTCACGCTAAATATGTTAATGATAAAGAAACCACAGAAATAGTATAAATGCCACGAAAAGGACAAAACATACCTCCCCATACTTGACTATTGTGCCTGGGCTTCACCATTCATTTGTATGGGGATAGAACGTTAAATTTAAGCATGTCCGGGATTTGATGGCTAACAAATTGTGCACATGTTTTAGGAACAAGCTCAGATAGCTAAAGACATTTCTATGATTTCTATGAGTCAAATAGTAGCGGAAATAGCATTAGCTGATTCAACCAATTTTTAGAATGAGAATTACATTTCACGCCATAATGCTAACAACTTCCACTGTCACAACTTACAAGTGAATGTTTTGAACCTAGACCTGACTAACCCCGGGTCCAAATGGACACCTTTTTTCTGTGGCCTAGGCCGTGTATATCAATGTGTAGCTCTTAGTGAGATACTTTTGTGCCAGACTTTAAATTGGACACCCCTCTTCACTTCTCCTTGTTAAGCTCTGTGCCCATTGATCTTACAGATCCCTCAGCAGGACTCCGCTTTGACCACAGCACACATGGATTGACCAAAAGCCTAGTACGGAAAGGCACAAGGTAGAAAGCCATTGATCCTCACTTCTAATTAGATACATTCGGAGCGGCGTGTCGAATCCGTCTAACTTGCTATCTGTCTGTGTGCCTCATTGAGAACACCATGACCCTCTGGCATAATAGGCCTTCTCTCTCTAGGCTGGCGAGGAGCACAGCAGTAGGCAATTGAGGAAAAAACAGGAAACGAATGGGTAATTTAGCCACACACAAAAAAAAGCCTTATCTATAGAAGACGCTGTGGAGACACATTATTAATAGCGATGAAGGGCTACTGTGTGGAATGAGTTTGCTGTCTTTGGGAAACGGCTCGACTACATGCTGACAGACTGTGGTCCACGCCAGAAAACGAGCAAAGAATTGTGGCCAGGGGAGAGAAAAAAACTGCAGTTCAATGAGGAGATTCTGATGAAGTGGGAATATTTTGAGATGAAATCCATTTACTTAAAGACAGACTAAACGCCAATCCCATTTATGACGCTATATCACTCCTTCCCTTCATAGAAAAGCCATGGTTTGCGTTACCTTTCGGGCTGATCTTGCGGACTTCCTCCACATAGTCCTTGGAGCGGTAGTCGATGGGGTGCGTGACTCCGGCCTCAGTCAGGGCTTCATGTTTGGGGGCCGACGCTGTCCCGAACACAGTCACATCGTTCACCGTTTTACAGAGCTGTGTGGCTGCAGTGCCCACGCCACCTGAGGAGAGAAACAAGGGCAGTTTGTGAACATTTCAATACTTACAGAGACATTATTTGAGTGGTTGTACTATAAGCAGAAGGTTGACAGTTTGCATCCTGCTGTGACCATCATTATGTCCTTGAGCAAGACGAGTGAATGGCTACATGCGTAACACGAATGTAGGCCATTATTGTTTAGATATTAAACACTTGTAGAGGGATTTCGTGAAAACATTTCAGTGTAAGACTTAAGGTGCATTAAGCAACTTTTTGTGTGGAGAAAACAAGTTTATATGTGTGTGTAGAGAGAGAAGTTGTGAGCGCTCGCTAGATCACCTTTATAAGTGGAAAAACAGGTGCTCTTCAAGATCCGAGGGCCAGGATATACTTGAATGAAAACAGGATCGAGGCACTCCGTATTCCTTGAGTAGTTTTATTGAATAACGCCTTTATATGTGTGTGTATTTGACCTTGCAGTGACCCAGTGGCTGTATGAGTGGTCAGCATGATGTCTTTACTCTCCATCCCAGTGGTCTCTAGGACGCTCCACGATCAATTGTTTGGAAGGTTTTCACTGCTGGCGGACCCTCTCACCAGAAAACCTACAAAACAATTGATTCTGGAGCGTCCTAGAGACCACAGTGATGGAAAGTAAAAGGCACCATGCTGACCACTCACGGGTCACTACAGGGTCAAACATGCACAAATATCAACTTTTTTTTTTGCATAAAAAGTTGCATAATTTTTACTTTAAGTGATCTGAATGCTTTCCTAAAACCCATTTTTATTTTAGAAACTGACTCGAGATTTGACCTCAGCAGCAGAGGAGGTAGTGAAAGGAGAAGTTGCCAGTACAAATGTGTTAATGTGTTTATTTGAGTCTTGGTGGTTTGCTTATCATCACTGAATGAAGAGTGAATGATGCAATGTGAAGTGGTTTGGACATATTTAAAGATGCTGTATTAATCAAAGATATATTTATTTTAAGATTAATCACTTATTAATATCAATAGCTAATGGAGGATTGAGTTACCACTTTTTTTTCCAGCAGCTTTATGCAAAATGTACTAATTAAACCTTACAAAGAATAATATACTGAATAATTTGTCAATCAATACCAGCCTAATATAACAATAAAGCAATGAACCTCAAAGTATCAAAGTTAAATCTAATAACCTGACCCTATATGCTCCTGATGTGTTAAAGAAAGGGAAAACACCAGCCCCGTAAGTGACCTGCGTTAATTAATCTAGTTTCAGTCTTGCTTTATAGGCCTAAATAAGATCTCCATAATCAAATGTCCCTGAGATGCCACTCATAACAGCAGCTGTTTATGATGGAGCTACACAATTACATTAGGCTCATTATACCTGCTTAAGGCCATGCAACACACAAGAACATGCCGAGCTCTGGAGAAAGTAGCTTTTGTATCGACCATGACGTGAGAAATAATGTGTTTACCAATACCACAGAGGTTTCAAAGATAAAGAAGTTTGATTGAACAGTCCGATGAACTTCACAGGTCAAAATCTCACCTCAATGGTTTACAGAATATCAGACACACACAAAATTAGAGGCACACATACAATAAAAAGAAGACAACAAAAGAAACATAATTAGCTTTCAAGTGTTCTTTTGGCCAAATTAAAATGAAAATCTTGGCATACACCTGTATTGCACTTTACAAGCTTCTCAAAGTGCTACACTGTATATTTGTTCAGTCACTACGCACTTGGTGATCGTAAGCTATTACAGTAGCCACAGCTGCCCTGGACAAGGCTGACAGGAGTGAGGCTACCAATCTACGCTGTCAGGCCCCTCCAACCACCACCAAAAGCAGGTCCGGCCTTGTAATCCACTGGGAGAAGTACAACACCACTGACTTAGTGTGTTCATTTAGCTCACACGGTAAATCACAAGACTTACTCCCAGACTGTTACAGTGTCACAGGTTTTCAAAGATTTCCTACAACAGTCAAGTGTTGGCCTAAGTACAGGCCAATCTGTTTTTGCACATACTGTAGATCGCTGAAGCAGAGCCTGGTCTCTCGCTACTGCCTGCCAGCTGGGTCACACAGAGCTCTCTCCACATCGACAGTTTGTGCTAACAGACTAAATATGCAGGATAACTTAAACGTGCAATTAAAACAATACATCACTCCAAGTATATTTTTGATGATAATATAAGATTATAACATGAACAAAAGCTAAAAAAGTAGACTTGGAATATTTTATGACCGTGTTGTGGGGTCTGCGCGTTCTTCAGTAGATGTTTGAGATGACTGTGTTTGCTGCGGCTGCCATATTGGTTACTGTGTACATATCTGTGGTGAGGCCAGAGACGGTGTTTGCAGAAGCAGCCGGAGCAGGAGTAATAGGTTACTGATAAGCAGTGGCTTGTTTGAAGCGCAGCTTTTGCTTGAGGACTCGAAACGGCGAGTCGTCCATAAAGGTCACTCACGCCTGGGCAAATAAACAGAACGGTTTATCTGATGGATGAAACTACAGGGACAAAAGGCTGGGTTTGACGGCACAATATTAGCACCACACATTCTCAGTAGTGAGGGTGGTCAAATTCAATTGTGCCTGGTGTAAGTTTGATTTGATTAGTTGTGCAGCCCGAAAAGGTTGGACCATTGAGCAGCTTATGAATTCATGGAGACTTAACTTTCACTGTGTAATATCACCTCCAACTCAAGCATAAGCACAAATACAACCACAAAGGCAGGAAGTCTGGTGCGTGAGAAGTAGGGCAGCCAGGTATGAGTGTAAACAGGCAAAAAGCAGTGGCTACGCTCAGTGTTATACGGTGGCACAGCAGTTAGCGCTAGTGCCCCACAGCAAGAGGGTCGCAGGTTCGATTTCTGCCAGCAGTTTGTGTGTTAGTGCCTGTATAAGTCCCCCCCCCCCCAAACACTAAAACATGTACAATAGGTTCCACCGAGGACAAGGGTGAATGAAAGTGGGTGAGTGAGTGCGAGTGTGGGACAACGAATGGAAATTTCCCCATGGCTACAATGCGGTGTAGCTCATGCGTGTTCATTAACCCTTTCTACTCTAAAGAGCCATATGTGGCTCCAGTCCCGGTATTTGGATGCAAAGGGACACAAGGGGGCGCCCTTCCAACCTTCTCAGTGTAAATGTGAATTGACTTTCTACAGAGTTAGACTTCAGGTCAGACACCATGAGTGACAGTAACATGAAGCTAAATACAGTGTCGCTTTGTTTCCAGTAAAAAGGCTGAGGCCACATTGCTCTTCAGTCACAGAGCGACAGGTGAAGAAGGAAGTCATGGAGAGTCTGCTTTAGACAGAACTTTAGACTTCTGCTGTAAGAGGATGATTCTGAAACTAAAGTATGTAAAAATGAAATGAAAACTCTAAACAAACCTTTAAAAAAAAAAAATCATACAATTGATGCTTATGAAGGTTGAAAAAATATTTATATATATATTATCTGATGTAAAGTCATGTTTGTCCCGGTTCATCTGAGTCATGGTGGACCATGACAGATGTGGACAGGACTGTGGTAACTACTTTTACTTTGGAGAAAATAGTTACTATAGTAACTGTGTTAAAGAAATGAACCTCATGAGCTTCTTATGTAACATCGGTCCACATCAGTCCTGCTGCACCACGACTCAGAGGAACTGGGTCAAACATGACTCTACAGCAGATACACATGACAAAGGTTTGTTTTTGTAGAATGAGAGTAATTAATAATTAACTAACATTTTAATCACATACATTCAGGATTTTCACACTTTTTATAACGGATTACTGGAATTTCAATCTTTTATTCCTATATCCAGCAGAAGTGTAATGTTCTAAATCAGAATCTCCATGACTTCCTTCTTCACTTCCCAGTCCCAGTCCCAGGCCTCAGCCTTTTTACTAAAATTAAAGGGTCACTATTTAGCGTCATCTTTCTGTCACTCACGGTTTCTGGCCTAAAGTGTAACTCTGAAGCCAATCATATCACAGTGACTGAGAGTGGGTTGGGCTCAAATGTGACCAAACGCCAAGATCCAAGCTCTGAGACTAGAAATAATAAAACCGGAGTAGAAAAGGTTAATATACACAGTCCCAACCAAATAAAGAGAGAAAAGATGAAATGACAAAATGGTTGGGGATAAAATATAAGTTCAATTAATAATGTATTTTTTTATATGCTGTTTTCGTTGGGAATATCTCACTCTTCACATCACTTCATGTTTTGCTTGTTGAAAGATGCTAAAACTACTATTCAGAATCAGTAATCATTAAGTATTCTCATCAAATGCTTCGTTTTAAACTTTGCTTCAGTAATTACTTTGGGTCACTCCATTTAACTACAACTCAAGTACTCATGTCATAAAGTAATGTTAGTCTTACTTGAGTAGAAATTGTGGTCACATATTGGTTGCTTCACTGGCAAAGAGTAAGCTATGAGGTAAAGCAAGGGCACATTTGTTTATGTAGAAACGATAGTATTTAGTGCAGGCTGTAACACTTAAATTGTTTCATCTTCGTGAGGTCTTAGCAGAGATATAACAGGCCATTCGAGGCGTCTGAAGCTGACAGTGACAGTGAGAGCCAAAAGCAGCCTGCTTCTGTCGGTTCGTCAGACTGTTGTTTCGTCGCTTTGATCCGTGCTGAGAAACCAACTTTGTGTTGCCACGGAAACATGGGCCAAATCACCAGCGATGACTGAGCAAAGGCGGCCATTTTGTTTCATTGACTGCTCTTTGCTTTGGGCAAATACGAGTCGTCAGATGGTTATCACAACTTCATGTGTGTTCATTCAACCAGCCACTGCAGGTGAAGAGAGGAAACAACAACAATGACTCCTGAGGATCAATGAAGAATAAATGTATTAAACTTTTGTATAGAATTGATTTGACTAATTGTAAACATGGATTACTCTTTACTTCCGGCAAATAGGCGTAGCACACATTACAAATAACTTAAAGTTTGTACAAAAGTTCTTTTTGATTTAAATGCCTCAGTCATTAATTTGATTTTCATGGGGGAAAAAACAAAAACATTAGCGCAACTTAATTGAGTTGCGTTGTGTACGAAATGCAAGGTATAAATAAACATGCCTTATTCATGTCATGCCTCAACTAAAAGCAGCCTCAGGCCATTGTGAGAGTCAGTTTTTCACAAATAATTTGATCAAGTGACACGTTGTTCGTCATTATCAGCTCTTAGTGCCAATCACGATCGCTCTGAGTGCCAACAGTGGCACCCGTGCCAGGCTTTGCCTAACCATGCTGTAACAGGAAATGTGTGCATTTTGTTCCAAAAGCAATGTCAGAGGGATTGTTTTAGAGGCCCAAAAATCTCCATGGATCCGATCTGCAGACTTCAGCATGGCGCCTTGTCCGAATGTCCACCCCGCCACACTGCAGAGTATACGGACACACAGCTTACTACTTTCTCTTCAGATTTAGTTAAACTCTGATTCAGTATGTATGGATAAATATTTGCCAAATAAGTTTTAGGCTATTTATTGTGGATTTTATGTTCATTCATTTATTCATTTATTTCAGGCAAATGGGCAACAAAAGAAGAATATACAGTATATAAACAAGATGATCCATTTCTACCTGAAAGGGAGTTAATGAAGGAAACAGACCGGGGGGAAGCTACTGATCATTTAACAGCTTGAGCTAAAAGGTACACAGCTCAGCAGCAAATGTTAAATACTTTCACTGTAACAGCTAATTTAACAGTGATGGATTTACGTATAACAACTGACATGTAAAATAGCATGTTTGACTATTTTCATGTTTTGTGACTAATTTTGAGTCCATACTGACACAGACTGGGCCTGTTGTAAGGAACACTACAAAGCTACAACAAAGTTATCAAAGGTTGCCGTATTTGGTGCTATATTCAGTTAGACTATGCTAGAAATGTATTGTTAGTATTCACGGACAGACTTGTTAAAAGAGTCTATCACCTCTTATGGGTGCTACGCTGCAAAAAAAATAAAAATAAAAATAACATGCAACAATTAATTCAGTAAAGAAATATCCCTTATGCTTTATGAGTTGGGGAAAGTTATTTAGTAAGAAGTAAGGAGTATTTTTTCTAGTTTCTCTGCTTCTGGCTGCCTTTTTGACAGATGACTGGAGTAAAGTATGCATTTTAATAACCCTGCATGGGTCCTGGTGGTGGTAGCTGCCGCTGCTGCAGTCAGCCAGATAAATTTACCTGCTTCCAAATCTTAGAAAATACCTCCTGATCTTGAGTCATGAGACTGTGGAGCTGAGCCAGGACCCTTCTCAGCACCTCACATCAACTTGCATCACATTGGGCTGCACACCTCAGATATTGCTGCTAATCTCTGCACAGAGATTAGCAGATTCAAACTATTTCCATGCGACTGGGAAGTGCTTGGAACTATAATGTGGCTTAGAGTAAACTTTGTATGTTTTTAAAGATTCCAAAATAAAATGAAATTCGAAATTTCATAACGATCCAAGTGTGGCAGAACTACAGATGTATTGCCCCTATACTGCCGTAACCACAACTAAACCAGGACAAACAGACCAAAAACATTTAACAAGACAGCAGCTTAAGCAAATTCCTGCCTCTAATTTCATTCAGATCCAAGATCCAATTGAATTGTTTACACTTGGAGATACGTCAAAAGGCATCCACCTTGAGCAGTGTGTTTTCCACTCTGTCCAGATGAGCACACAGAGGAGCCTTGTGTCTCACAGAGGAGCTTTTTGGCACAGATCAGGACTTGGCTGAAATAATGCGACTGTTATAGCAGGAGCGAAGAGGAATTTTCCCCATAACAAAAAGGAATCCAGGCTGACACAAGGGTCGCTGGGACTGGCCCACGCCCTCAGCGCAACAGGGAGGATATAGATTAGACAGACAATGGAGAGTTATTATTCTCCCATCAATTAAAACGTGGACATTTACGGATCATTGCATGAAACAACATATGGGGTGCTCCAGCTCGAAATCATCACAGCATTTTAATATAGGCTTAGAGGTGCCAGAGTAAGCAGATGCCCTTCTGGCTCCATTTAACCAGGCTGGGGACTGATACAGTGTTGTTTTTGTCAACGAAGACTAAAACGCAATCATTTTGTAGATGCAGCTTTTTTTTTTTAAATGACAATAACGTAATGGTGACTAGCTAAAAAGCTCTTTGGTGACTAAAACATGACGAGACGTTTATACGTTTCCGTTGCCGAAACGAGAAAGAGGTTTGTTAGGTGTTCGCAACTGGGGCTTGGCCATGGAGCCAGAGAAAACACGTGACACAGAGAGGCGCTGTCTGGTCACACGGCCTCACATACTGTACGCTGAGCCCCCCTCTCTCTCCCGATCTCCTCATGCTCCAGTCTGCGCATATAGATAGGCCTGTCACAATAATAAATTCTCAAGTTCGATATAATGAGACAGGAAAATATCGCGATAAACAATATTATTGAAGACCTTTTGATGCCAGAAAATCTTTGTTCGAAAAGTACTTCTTTATCTTAAAATATCTCACAATAAACATGAAATACAATGAAACACAACTGGCTTTAACTTTTAAACAAAAGTATTACATTAGACAGAAGTGGGAAATATTCAAGTTAAAGCTGGGGTACCTAATTTTTCTTCTTCAAACAGTGACATTTTTTGTTTTGGCCCAAACTTGTTTCTAGCTCTCACAGTCCTCCTGTGTATTCAGATTGTTCAAAGAATGGAATTATATGCACATTTCACACCCATATACAGCATTGAGTGGTGACAAAGTGAATGAGCGGCTGCCACCCCCAAGATAAATTCCACTAATTTAGACTAGACTTCTATCATCCATTGCTCAATAAAATTTTAGGTGAAGACAATACAACAAGGTCTGTGTTTTGCTGTGTTTACAACATACTCTGAGGTGGCAAAAATACCCCAAAATCAGGTACCCCAGCTTTAATGTACAGATGATAAATACTGAGGCCAAAGATGAATCGCTTATCTGTCACTTATTGAACAATAAGTCGATATACCCTACAGCCCTACCTATAGATTGATGATTTTTATTCAATTACAAAGCATTATGTGTACAAAAGTCACAGCAATAACGTTAACAAGTAACAATAACTTGATGACTAAAAGACTCTATATAAGCAACATCCTTATTCAATTCAATTACACGTATATGTTTTTATATTCATATTTACATGTACCTTAAATTTAACAGCTGTGCACAAACTTTAGTACATACAGTACATAAAAAGTTCATAAACGCTTAAGCTACTCTAAGAACATATTATGGCGTTTAAGCAGAGATCCTGTTCTCGATTTATTTCTACACTTCCTCAACACAGGCTGTCTCCCCCAAGCCTATGATTATCTTGTGGCACTGGTGGCTGACAAGGAGGATACTTAGAGTGGGCTAAGGAATCTCTCTCCTCACACCGGCTCCAACATCGAGGCCAAGACAAATAAATGGACGTTTCATTGCCACTGCAGCTCCGATACAAGCCGTGTAAATGGCGAGAGGAGTTTTTGAAGTTTTGAGGTCTTACAGAGTGTTACATAACCCGAGACTGTGGGTTTGGAGAGAGAACGCGCTTCTCTCTTTTTATTGAGTAAAGAGGAGGAAGCGCAGATTTAGGCCAGTCAGTTGTGATTGCTCAACATTTTTGAAAAGAAACGCCACAGAAACCTAAGCAAATATATGAAAGACCGTTTTAAGATAATGCGAAAAATCTAATTGATAAACTAGTGGTAGACTATAAACTACGCAAGACTGAGGACAATTTCTGCGTTGGATTTTTGCTTAAAACAGCAATGTTTTCTTTCTAGCTGATAGTGAAACAAACCTTTTTCTCTTATCGTAATTAACTCTGTGCATAACTTCAAATTTAAAAAAAAACACCGCCCAAGAAGTCACTTCCTGTTTCGATACAGCACGCCAAAATAAAAGCACACAGCTCGTCTCATTCATTAGTTTAGTAGGTACTTGCAGCGTTACAGGAATGTAATTAAATGCACACATTTTAAGTGTTTTGTCTGTATAGGCAGAAAGAAAGTTGAAGTAATGAACTGCTGAACTAATGAATAAGATGGTGCTTTTATTTTGGTGTGCTGGATCGAAACAGGAAGTCACTTCTTGGGCAGCATTGTTATGATTTGAAGTTATGCACAGAGTCAATATTTGGGATATACCTCAACAAAGGTCAATACACAAGTCTTGTATCTTTTCAGACAATGTATTTGCAACTCGTAAAAGTAAGTCCAGGGGGTTTACATCATTGCTCACAAAAAAGGTATAAAACATATAGAGGTAATTATATCCTACTCTCTGTGCATCAGAGGCAGGCAACGTCAGGCCTGCGTACCCAAACTTCCTTCAACATTTATCTTCAAATGATTTGGAGAAAAAGGGCACCACATAATAAAGATCTAAACATGTAAAAGGCACATTAATACTAAAAGATTCAAGAAAATCATGCAACTGTAATCCTCTGCCTATATGTGAGAGGTGAACCCATTGATTCCCCGACTATCACAGACACAACCCCAAATGCAACTCGACAGATCAACCGATGACACTGATGTTCACAAATACCCCAGGTGCCCCTTCTTCCCCTGCACCTGCCTCTCAGCTCTGTGGTTACATGGAGGCGAATGGAGGGGGTTATCTGTCAACGGCTGCAGAGGAGACCTGCAAACGGAGCTCTCTGATTGGCGGACGGGGGTTGGTCGGTCGGAGGCGGAGGAGGTTGCCCTGGTTTCGGCGGGGCTGATGTTGCCGTGGGCGATGCCAGGCCGCGGGAACACAAAGCCGGTTCAGCCCGCTCTGCCACAGACTCCTGCTCCCCCGGTCAGAGCGCATTAGCATTCACTATGAACACGGGGGCAAGGGACCTCCTCAGCGGCCGCCCAGTCTCAAGAGGAAAGGCGGACTCTTAACAGTACGAGATCAGTGCGTCGGCTTTGAGAAATGGGAGCCGGCTCCGGTAATGTTTTTCATAGGGTTATCAATTTTGCACCTTTTTAACAGTTACCTGCCATCCCCCGATCAGCGGGCTATGGTTAGGGTTAGTTTACCCTAATCACGATATGATATGGGTTAGGAATGGCAAGTTGTGTTTCACTCACACAGATCTCACATATATTTTTAGAAACTAGAAGGCCTTGGCTTTCAAATTAGGCATCACACTGGCACATAGGCTGTAAGCTAACTGGTTGAGTCATTATTGAACACAGCCTTGTCATTCTTACCCCCACGAGTTTGTCTTTACACCCTGATCATCATCCTATTTTTGTCCTTTCACTATTTTTTCCTTTTGTTTATATACAGTGAGGAAAATAAGTATTTGAACACCCTGCTATTTTGCAAGTTCTCCCACTTAGAAATCATGGAGGGGTCTGAAATTGTCATCGTAGGTGCATGTCCACTGTGAGAGACAATCTAAAAAAAAAAATCCAGAAATTGCAATGTATGATTTTTTAACTATTTATTTGTATGACACAGCTGCAAATAAGTATTTGAACACCTGTCTATCAGCTAGAATTCTGACCCTCAAAGACCTGTTAGTCTGCCTTTAAAATGTCCACCTCCACTCCATTTATTATCCTACATTTAGATGCACCTGTTTGAGGTCTTTAGCTGCATAAAGACACCTGTCCACCCCATACAATCAGTAAGAATCCAACTACTAACATGGCCAAGACCAAAGAGCTGTCCAAAGACACTAGAGACAAAATTGTACACCTCCACAAGGTTGGAAAGGGCTACGGGGAAATTGCCAAGCAGCTTGGTGAAAAAAGGTCCACTGTTGGAGCAATCATTAGAAAATGGAAGAAGCTAAACATGACTGTCAATCTCCCTCGGACTGGGGCTCCATGCAAGATCTCACCTCGTGGGGTCTCAATGATCCTAAGAAAGGTGAGAAATCAGCCCAGAACTACACGGGGGGAGCTGGTCAATGACCTGAAAAGAGCTGGGACCACCGTTTCCAAGGTTACTGTTGGTAATACACTAAGACGTCATGGTTTGAAATCATGCATGGCACGGGAGGTTCCCCTGCTTAAACCAGCACATGTCAAGGCCCGTCTTAAGTTTGCCAATGACCATTTGGATGATCCAGAGGAGTCATGGGAGAAAGTCAGATGAGTCAGATGAGACCAGTCAGATGAGACCAAAATGGAACATTTTGGTCATAATTCCACTAAACGTGTTTGGAGGAAGGAGAATGATGAGTACCATCCCAAGAACACCATCCCTACTGTGAAGCATGGGGGTGGTAGCATCATGCTTTGGGGGTGTTTTTCTGCACATGGGACAGGGCGACTGCACTGTATTAAGGAGAGGATGACCGGGGCCATGTATTGCGAGTTTTGGGGAACAACCTCCTTCCCTCAGTTAGAGCATTGAAGATGGGTCGAGGCTGGGTCTTCCAACATGACAATGACCCGAAGCACACAGCCAGGATAACCAAGGAGTGGCTCTGTAAGAAGCATATCAAGGTTCTGGCGTGGCCTAGCCAGTCTCCAGACCTAAACCCAATAGAGAATCTTTGGAGGGAGCTCAAACTCCGTGTTTCTCAGCGACAGCCCAGAAACCTGACTGATCTAGAGAAGATCTGTGTGGAGGAGTGGGCCAAAATCCCTCCTGCAGTGTGTGCAAACCTGGTGAAAAACTACAGGAAACGTTTGACCTCTGTAATTGCAAACAAAGGCTACTGTACCAAATATTAACATTGATTTTCTCAGGTGTTCAAATACTTATTTGCAGCTGTATCATACAAATAAATAGTTAAAAAATCATACATTGTGATTTCTGGATTTTTTTTTTTAGATTATGTCTCTCACAGTGGACATGCACCTACAATGACAATTTCAGACCCCTCCATGATTTCTAAGTGGGAGAACTTGCAAAATAGCAGGGTGTTCAAATACTTATTTTCCTCACTGTACGTGTGATGTCATAACATTGCAACAGCATGGCAGTTAGCATACGTTTAGTTAGCAGCTTTAGCTCTATTCACTACAATGGGATTTGGCTAATTTTAAACTGCTGTAAAGCTGACAAAGCTCTTTCTAAACATCTGATCACAGAAATATTACATTCACACTGGGCTTTCATTAGTTATTATTTTCCCATTATCAAGTTGTTTTTTCCATACACAATGAAGGCTTATTTTAAATGCAAAAAATATCTTAATTTTGCCCAGAGAAATGTATTTATTTTTTATTTATTTATTTATATGTGATTTTTGCTGTGTTTATCTATGGAACCCTCCACCGTCTGGACCCAGAAGTAGCTTATTATTGTGTGTGTGTGTATCATGGCAACAGCAGCAAATTGAATGGAAAGTCCACTCAATTTGCTGCTGTTCAAGGATCTATTTCTGTAAAGATTTAATATATGCACACCCTCTATTCTGAATAATAGATTCAGCTCCAAAAACCCAACCAAATTGCCAGCATGAACGAGTTTCCTGTAAGTCCACTTTAAACGCCATGGCCACCCCCCTCACTTAGTCGCTATTCTACAGTCTTTGCTTTGCGGTGGGACATCACCAACTTGTCGAGATGGAGATGTTACCGCTTTGGTTTGACTGCAAGTAGCCAAACAGGTGTGAATTCATTTGGTCCTCTTGATGACCGTCTAATAGGGATCTAAACACACACAATAAAGGTAATGTCTTTCATCAGATCATTTATAATTGAGAGAACAAGTCTTAAACAACAAATTTCCTTGAACGCAGATTGATAGTTCAATGTATGATGCGACAGCGTGTAAATACAAGTGAAGGCCTTTGTAAGCCTCTTAATAATTAATGAGGACAATAACCTTCAAGCCAATCCTTCATGCAAACAGATGCTTTTACATCTCCCATTAAACACACTGGCGCATGTAACATTTCATTTTCCCCCTCTGTATTCAACTCTGAGCTCAGGGTTAACTCGCCGCAGGCTTAGCCTCAAGCGCTGACAGAATACATGAAGATCTACGGCAGGAAGGAGGGCTCATTCAGAAAGCCCCAACAGACACACGGCCACCTGCGACAAGGGGGAACTTACAGCATGATGTGAGGATGTTCAGACGGGCCAAAAATGTGCTAAAAATTAATAATGAAATCCTTAGGGCTGCACAATATGAGAAAGAAATAGTAAAATTCTTGGATAACGTGATAGCTATATTGCCATATTTTATGAAACCAATGCAGTCTCTTCTGTTGCATTTTAAAAAATATCATAAGAACTTCGTTTTTTCCAATGAAATGGGCCAAAACGAGGCTTAAAAAAATGACCAAAACAGGGTCAAAACAACCGGCTAACATGGAGCTTGTTTCCATTGTGAAGAACTGCACACTTTCAAAATTGAGACTTAAGAACAAGAAGAGGTAAGTAGCAAATACTGGAAAGCTTTACACTAGGTGGCAGTATTATGCAAAAATAGATTGCCAAAACATCAGCCAAGCCAATTCAAACCACTTCTAAATACATTAATCTAGCGGTGGCTATTTTAGGATTTACTGAACACTGTTATAAACTGTTATCAAATTATTCAAAGTAGGGATGCACAATACAGTATGGCCAATAATGTGGGATAATGACGCAATATCCACATCGCAAGAAGCCCCAATGTGTTGCAAAATCACTGAGGTCATCCATCTGAAACAAAAACACAGGTAACGGAAAAAAATGTGCAAACACAAACAGTTTGAGTCATGATTTTCAAAATGTTTTAGCTTTGTTTTGGATCGGAGGAAAATTGCTTCCAGAAACACTGGCGCACACGGCTACATTTAACAAGGCCATCGCTGCTCACTCGTCACTGTAGGGAAGTTTTACATTACCCTCAGCATCACTTGCGTTGAGCATTACCAGATCGTTTCAGCCGCTAGTGAAGCGTTACAGAAGCTGCCAAACACTTTCACGGCGGCTGGAGAGCTTTAATGCAGCTGTTATTACAGTGAGATCTGACATGTCAAACTCACCGTTAGGAAAACTTTTATGAATCTACAACAAGCCGGCAGTGGAGACAAGATAAAAGCAACTATTTCCACAACACAAACTCACAGTCATTTAGCAGAGAAGGAGATATAATGCTAAACCTATTGAGCATTTGACCAGTTCGTTGTATCATAGAGGGAACACGAAACAGTTCATGATATTTTAGGGTCCCATAATCTTTAACTGCGCAGTTTTCCTCAAGTGTATTCCTCACGCCACCATTGGCATGCCATTGGCTTTAAAGGGGGGGTATTATGTAAAATCGACTTTTTCAAGCTTTATATCATGTTATTATGTCATTCCCTCATTAAACACATGCCTGGAGTGTTGCCTTGGCTCATTCACATATTTTTGAGTAATCAGTAAAAACTTAGACGGCAGCCATTTTAGGTGTAGCTATGCCTCAGTCCTCCTAGGAACGCCCCCACCTCCTGGAGACGCCTCTGGACCTTTTGTCACCAGCCAAGCCACCAACCACTGCTCCTCAGCTCAGCAGAGCCCCCTCCCCGCACAGTAGTGTTGTTTAGATGCCACAGCAGTGTGCTGAAGGGGGCGTGTCGGAAAGCTTCTTAAAGAGACAGAGGCCTATTTCAAGACGTTCAGTACAGCCATTTTGAGAGAGCAATTTTATTCAAGGCAGTTATTTTAATTTACTGCATATACAGACCAACAGAAGGTTACGTCATCATTGTAGTATACTGGTGCTATGTGATTGAAAAAAGCATAATACCCCCTCTTTAAAGGAACAGGCCACCATTTTTCCATACTGAGACATGTTTTTACCTGAGCTTAGACGAGTTGATGCGCACCTGTCTGGTCTTTACGCGTGCGCTCAGTAACGCAAATAGACCAAAGATGTTGTTACAGTAGCATTTAGCCTCTCCTCTCCTCTATGGGGCCAAACGGGGTGAAGTTAGAAGCGACCAAGCTCTTCCACGTTTTCCCTATTTAAATACAGTTACGTGAGTAGTTATACAATCCAAGTAAAGTTGCACAAAATTAAACATGTCAATTTTCTAAGCAGATGAAAAAGGGCACTATATTGTGAGGCGTAATAACACATTAGGAGCACTTCGACGTCTGCACAGTAATATCTTCAGAATTTGCAGAGGCCGTATCGGACCTTAACCGGATTTAATGTGAGCCCGGCGTTAGGAGTGAAGATATTACTGCGCAGACGTCGAAGTGCTCCTCAGGTGTTATTACGCCTCACAATATAGTGCCCTTTTTCATCTGCTTAGAAAATTGACATGTTTAATTTTGTGCAACTTTACTTGGATTGTATAACTACTCACGAAACTGTATTTAAATAGGGAAAACATGGAAGAGCTTGGTCGCTTCTAACTCCACCCCCGTTTGGGTCCATAGGAATATGCTGAGGCTAAATGCTAACAACAGCTTCGGTCTTTTTTGTTTCATTGGTCTTTGTGCGTGCTCTCAGTCACGCACAAAGACCAGGTACGCATCAACTCGTCTAAGCTCAGGTAAGAACATATCTCAGTATGGAGAAATGGTGGCCTGTTCCTTTAAGTGACACTTGTTTTCATTATTTGTGTCCATCTCAGTATTGTCTGCAGAAGACGCTGTAAGCAATTCGTAATCCTGGCCACAGTCTCTCACTCAAACATGAGGTTTGAGTCAATTTGGTCGTCTTACAAATGCTTTATCTCAATAACCGCAGCGAAAATAGAATTTCCGGTGCTTTGATGACCGCCAGCATGTTTGGTGTATCATACTTTTATAACAGTTTAGTTGCTTTAGCGTCGTAGCCACAAACTACCTGGAGATCTGGACTGTTTCAGTGTGCTGTAAACATCCTTGGTATTTATTATTATTTTTTTATCACTTAAAATATGTTTACGTATGGAAAACATGTAAAAGGAATTCAGTTCCTATTTTAATTTCTGACTGGAGCCTATAAAGTGCATGAGCTCAGCCGGCCATAGAAGTGTTGTGTTCTGAGCAGTTTTCCACCCAAAGTGTGTTCATCACGCCACCATTGATTTTCTGGCATGCCGTTGGCTTTAACCTCGTAACCCTCATATTTTTCTCTTTTTGTTTTTTGTTGTTTTTTGAAATTGTATTCAAAGGGGGGAAAAGGGACTGTCTGTCAAAGTGTTTTTCTTTGTGTGTCTTTGGCTGTACTGGGCAACCCGTGAATAGATATATACAGTATATAAAAAAAGTAAAAGCTTCGATAAAAAAAGTGTCAAAATAGTGACAAAAACGAGGATGTAAACACAACATAAATGTGACAAAAACACAACAACAACAAAAGCACTGAAAAAGCAACAAAAGTCACAAAAGAGCAACAAAAATGTGCCAGAAAAGCAACAATAATACAACAGAAATTTGGCAAAAACCAAGACAAAAATAGCAACAAAAACATGACAAAAACTATGAAAAAGCAAAAAAAGCAACAAAAAAACCAAGACAAAAACACGACAAAAATGTGACAAAAACGCGACAATAAAGTTACGATCAGTTCTGTGGCCCTTTGCTTTCATATGAAGCGTTACACTGCTGCTCTCCAGTCGAGAAGCTTTTAGATTTGGGTAAAACCGAACTGGACAAAATGCACTCGGTTCAGGCAGGGGGTAAGAGGTTGAGTGACGCTTGTTTTCACCTTTTGTGTAATTCTCAGTATTGTCTGCAGAAGGCGCTGTAGGCAATTCAAAATCCTGGCCACAGTCTCTCACTCAAACACACTCTCACTCCTTCCTTTCACAGACATTTTTCCCAAAACTAAAATGTATATCGATGCTGAGGAACCCAAAATAAGGTATTTGAAGCCTAAATTATGCATGATATGTCCACTTGTTTTCACATTGGGATGTACATGATGCAATTTTCCTGTTTTCTTATTTAGATACTTTTCTTATTTACACAATTATCAAATCCTCTGGCACAATAACCTTATAACGTTACACCTTATCTCTCATCTCTTCTACACTGGAAGCAATTCCTATCGCAACCAGCCACAATAATGAGACTGGAGCGGGCAGTGGGGGCAAAGGGGTTATTCGGGGACATGGCAACAATGCAATGATGGGGAATGTGCAAAGTATTGGACACAAATGTATGAACACTGTTGCTATTCTATACAACTGTGTGATTTAAGTGCTCTGTATGATGAATGTAGTGCTACAGCTGATCATGTTAACCCACTGACTCATTAAAAAAAAAAAAAATGATGCTGCTGCCACTGCTACAAGAAACAAGTCAAATGCCTCGTCTGTACCGATGCCAACATCTTACAGAGTCTCGAAGGGAGCGGGGCCAAACCTCCAGATAAATCACAACCGCTGCGTCATAACTCAAATACATTATCGGCAACACAACGGACTTGACACAATGCACTCGGCGTCGCCCGGTAAATAAAAAGGAAAGAGGAGGACGTCATTGTTGGAGCGCCGCAGACCTAGATCTATGCAGGAATGTTGGGAGCGGGTGGGGCAGCGGGGAACGCCAGCCAGAGTTCAAAAACTAAAGGCCAGTTCACGGAGAGTTCAGGGTAAAGGACAGTTGGCACGGGCTGACTCACGAGACCTACTCGAAGATCTGCCACGAAGGAAAGTTAAATTATTATTTTTTTAAAAGACTAAAAAGATGGTACAGATATCGTAAACCAGGTTTTGTTTATTCATGTGAAGCAATGTGTACAGAGAGATGGAAGAAGAAAGGAGAAAGGAGCATGACAAAAGAAATGGCTATCTTGATTTTAGATATTTACTCTCGGGGCTATTTATGTATTTATTTGCGATAACGTTTGGGTTAGGGTTATTGTCACATTTACAAGCAACATACAGTAATGGTTGTTCTTTAAAAAAAATTACATGAGAAAAGCAGGATACTTTGTGAATGAAGCAAGTGGCCAATCAGAGTGCTCCATCAGTCGCATTTTAGTTTATATTTTAGTTTAAGTCTTAGTCTTTCATGACAATATAAATTTGTTTTAGTCAAGATTTAATCAAAGGATTCTCTTCCATTTTTGGGAATATTTTCAATTTTCTATTCTAGTTTTTGTCGACTAAAATTACATGTACATTTTGTCGACTAAATGTAAGATTGATTTAGTCAACTTTGCATTTATAACATTATAATTTGGCGAATTTGGCGCTCTAGGCAGAAAACATCATTAATAATATTAATGCAGCCATTCCCAAAGTCCGGGACATTGCGGCCCCCTTATCGATCTGAAAATCTCTCTGGGCCCCCCAAATCATAAAAATGTACTCTATTCTAAGGAATTTTCTATTATTTTACAGCTAAAATTACATGAAAAGCAACATCTAGCAATGATGGTAAAGCTAAATACTGGTTCAAACGTTTCTCCAAATAAATGTATTTACCTTTTAAAATGAATTTTTTTCAATGTAGATGTTTTGTAGAAAAGCTTTGGGGGCCCCCCTGTAGTGTCTCTGAGGCCCACCAGGGGGCCCCGGACCCCACTTTGGGAATCACTGTATGAATTTCCATTCATATTTTTGTTCTCTAGCGCACATGCACAGCCTTATTCTGAATTTTCTTGAAATAAATAGCATTCTATAGTTTTTTGTTTGTTTTGTTTTTATGCTCGGTTTTCTACACTTTGGATATGATATGGAAAAGGCCTGTTTTATTTGATTATGATTATCATTGTTATATTATCATTATCTATTCATAAAAAAAATAAATATGATGCACGTTTCATGATTTGCAATCATGAAACGTGCTCAACACTTTCAATGGAGGAGGAACGTCTATACTACTGAAGTAAATTCACGAATTTTCACTGCGATGTCACGCGGCTCCCCGGAGGCGCATAGAAGGACCAGGGAGTTTGAAAGCTTGAAATTTCTAGTTTCCATCACAGCCTCTAGCACTTTCTGTTCCAAAGTAATGTCAGAAAATCGGCGGTGTTGGAGATGGCGGGAGCACGGACCTGATGGGGTTCAAAAATTAGAGTGCAATTCGGCACCCCCGCCAGCAGATGGAGCCCTAGGCAGCCGCCTGGGTCGCCTATGCCCAGGGTTCTCTAATCAAGGTTCATGCAGCTTCTCCCACGTGAACAAAGCTTTTAATGATACGAGGCTCTTTTAAGTTTGGGGGAGATGTTAGTCTCTTCTCTTCATTTTTATTCAGTCATATTGCAGTCAATGAAAATATCTGGACATTTTAGTCATAGTCCAACAACTTTTAATGTAGTTTAAGACTGATTTTAGTCGGCAAAAAAATTACTTTGACTGAAATTATGATGGAATATTTTAGTTGATGAAACTGTTCTGTAGTGATGGGAGACACGCAGTCACTAAATACTATAGCTTGATCGATCTTCTCATGTGTCTCGTATGTGAAACCAGAAAATGTAAACTCCAAAACTCCAAAATGGCAGATTATTGGATTTGTATGATAAGGCCCTTGATGGCTTTCAATGGGACTTTCCAGTAGATAAAGCACCAGGGGTCCCATTTACAGAATTTAGGCCATGATCTTTGTCAGGAATACTATCTGGTATTTGCATATTTTTTGGTTGATGGAGACAGAAGAAACCCTCAATAAACCCACCCAAACATGAAGAAACATGAAGAAACCTGAGGCATTTAGATGAGAAGGATCTAACTTCCCTTGCAAATAATTTGATACAAATAAAATATCTGAAATGTCTCAGGAGGGGGGGGAAAGGTTAGCGCAGCCTTAGCCAGTGAATAAATCTAAACAATTGATATTAATTTCAACTGTTGTGTACATTCCTTTTTGGCAGAAAGGGAGGAGGGAAGGAGACAGGAGATAGAGAGAGGATGCAGATGTGTGGACTGGACACAGACCGATGGGAGGAAATACAAGCTGCTATTGTTTTGGGCCCGGACCAGAGCGGACCCACGAGAGAGGCAGCTGAGGACGACTCATCAGGGCTTACTTCATGCGGGACACACAGGGAGCACAGAGAGAGCAGGCGGCATGGACGGGTCAGATGGTGCGCAACACAAAAGGTTACAGGGAGTGGAGAGAGGAATAAATGTGGGTATACAACAGAGTAACTTTTAAAAGACGTTTTACTTCTGAGAGCAGCTTTCCTGAAATGTACTGTACATTTTATTTTATATTAAATTGTGCATCGTTTTGAATTACAATACGTGATTTGAACGGTGTGTTTAATCCGGTTTTGTTATTTGATGAAAGTAGATGAGGAGAACCTTCCAATTGTAGCCCAAAGGAAAGAAATGTTTTCTACCGGTGTTGTACGTCATAAATTACCCAATGGTTTGGTTTGACGGTAAATTTTAAATATATAATGACAACATTTTCAACATTTTTAGCACTTGAACAGGTTTGTACGTTTGAAGGACTGGTTTTGGCGCCTGGACCTGACGTTATGGTCTATTCCAGTGGTTTCCAAAGTGGTGGTCGGGAGCACTGAGCAGGAGGTCCAAAAATGATGGAAATTGTCGAATTGTCGAATCGAATAACAAACTCCATCCATCCATCCATCCATTATACATGTTTTTAACGGTAGGGGAAACCGGACTGCCCAGAGGAAACCTACGCAGACACGGCGAGAACATGCAAGCTAACTGCTGTGCTACCTTGCCGCCCAACGGTACGGTAGCACAGCTCGCACTCTTTGTCTTCTGAAGCACTCTTTGTCTGACCCGTCAACTAGGACCTGTTTGCCATGGGAGACCCTACCAGGAGCACAAAGCCCTGACAACAGGATCATTTGGGTGCTCAAACCCCTCCATCACGTTAAGGTGGCGGTTCCAGGAGGGGATATAAATACTTACCGTATTTTCCGGACTATAAGTCGCACTTTTTTTCATAGTTTGGCTGGGGGTGCGACTTATACTCAGGTGCGACTTATATATCAAAATATATAATTTCACATTGTGTTATTTTCACACTGACAGCTGCTAGAGGGCGCTCTAGGCTTGTGTATCAATATCTGTTACTCCTGCACGGTTGTACAATGACAAATAAGCACGCACGCACTTACTGTACCACTGAAAAGAAAAAGAGTAAAGTTTGGAGTGAGCGAGAAACTTGTAAGGGATTGTCGAAAAGCAGAGGTTACTCTTTGCAAATGGTTGCTTGAATAATGTGATGCCGGGAGAGGCTTGTAAATGGTGCAGTTACTCCTCACTGCCCAGGTAGTTGCCAAGGCTGGTGCGACTTATACTCCGGAGCGACTAATATATGTTTTTTTCTTCTTCATTATGCATTTTTTGGCTGGTGCGACTTATACTCCAGTGCGACTTATAGTCCGAAAAATACGGTAACTCAATTATTATAATGTCAATATTATTCACAGAGGGCGTCCTGGACTATTCACATGGCAGTTTTAAGGAGTCCAGGCCTGAAAAGTTTGTTTTTAAGCACCTGTACATTTGCTTTTTGCACACCTCAATTTTAAATGCCATAAGCAGAATTGTAGAATTATTGTGGTTCTTGCCATGCATTATGACTGGCATATATGCTTGAAACAAAAACTACCACAAAGTTGAAAGTTTTCCCTTTAGGCATTACGTAGCCAGGGTGACATATTTTTTTTTCCACTGAAGAAATACTGTATGTCATTAATAAGTATTAGTTATTTTATTGATCAGTTTTGCATCATTTCAGCGTTTGTATCCAGAGGCATTCCCAACGATACGTGAATTCAAATTCCCACATGTGAATTCCAATGATTTTCATACAGTAAATAAAACTTTACCTAAGGCCACATTCCTCTCATTTAACTGCGTCCAATTTAACTGCATCGATTCCTGTGCACATTACATTGAGTTTCCTTCCCATGGCGGCGTTGTCGATCTTCTTTAGCGGCTTATGGCCGTGCCAAAAGGCTGACCGTCCTGACAGAAGCATCAATATCTGCTGCAGATAATGTCATTGCACAAACGCCATTATGTCCAATAAAGTGTCAGCCGAAAATGAATGATCTTTTTACCAGAATATGCCAGGAGCCAAATAAGATGGAGTGTTTATAAATAGTCGTGATGATGTGGCTTACATCAGGTTTTCATGTAAACCTGATTAATCGAGCTTATGCCAGTAAAATGGGTGATCATGGATCAGGTCATGACAGGACAGCTAATTGCTCTTAACACAAAACACAGCAGCAATGGTAAGAAGAGATGTCAATATTAAGTCATTTTATATCTATACTTTCATTTGAAGAATACTAAGCAAAGTCAATGAGTATGTTGTGACAGAAACATTGAAATTAACATACGCATAACTGAGGCTTACAAACATTATTTTTGGATACCTGAGCATTATTTTTAATTTTAAAGGAATAGACCACCGTTTTTGCATACTGAGATATTATGTTCTTACTTGAGCTTAGGTGAGTTGATGCGTACTGTCTGGTCTTTACGCATGCACTCAGTCACGTAAAAAGAACTAAGATGTTGTAGCATTTAGCCTCTCCTCCTCTCATTTATGGGGCCAAACAGGGGTAAAGTGAGAAGCGACCAAGCTCTTCCACGTTTTCCCTATTTAAATACGGTCACGTGAGCAGTTACACGATCCAAGTATAGTCACACAAAATTAAACATGTCGATTTTCTAAGCGGATAAAAAGGGGAACTATATTCTAAGGCGTAATAACACCTTAGGAGCACTTCGACGTCCGCGCAGTAATATCTTCACTCTTAGAATTCTCTACTCCTAGAATGCTAACAACATCTTTGGTCTTTTTGCGTGACTGAGCGCATGTGTAAAGACCAGACAGGTGCACATCAACTCGTCTAAGTTCAGGTAAGAACATATATCTCAGTTTGGAAAGCCTGTGGCCTGTTCCTTTAAAAGAGGAAATAATGTCAATGAAAAGAAAAGACAGTAAAGAAGTGAGAGACTGGGGCTGATCAAGATTTCTGCAGTCATCGGTAGGAGGGACATGTTCTAAACCAGAGAAAACAGGCTTTCACGTTCAGCTAACGGCATGCTAATAAATTGGTGGTTATGTGGAGGGATCAGGTGATGGATTATGGATGTTAAAAATGTGGAGGACAGTTTTGTGTTCCCTCTATGGTACAGTTGCGATACAGAAAATACAGAAATACAAAGCACATCAGCAGCAGAAGAAACAACCACAGTAAACATTATAACTCAAGCCACTATTAATCAAGCAAAATATCACTCCAGGTATGATTTTCCAGGGACACAACATTATAGTGCCATGGTTAAAAGCTCCTAATGCAGAAATTTGGGCTTTAAAATTGCAAATGTTTAGCTGCGGCAAGAACAAACTGGAGACTAGGATCAAATGTTATGTAAATGGTAACTCCGGTCTATTTCATATAGTTAAGATATAAGTTAAGATGTTGACAACATAGCAACATGCAGTCAGCCGCTCCATAAACATAGCCTAATGCAAAGCACATAACTTGGACTGTACGACTGAGAGCTTACACCGACATGGACTAAATTGGTGATAATAATCTGTTTTATGGAAAATGTTATTGGGATGTTGGGAATTTTAATTGATGAAACTGTGGCGAACCACAGCCCCAATGTGACGCTTGCTTCCAAATGTCAGAGAGGTTCAGATTAGGCCGTAGAAAAGATAGACATTCCTTGATAATCTACAAGAGCGGCGTCCGGTGTTCGAAAGGGCAACGCGCTCTCAGTGAAAGGCAATGTGTGTAAAGGGATAATGCGTAAGTTTGTGGGAAATGCATAATATTAAACGCAAAAGGTTGAGGTGACATTGTCAGGTTGCCTGGTTGTTACTATGGCAACCGGGTGCAATCCAGGTGGGACGAAAAAAGTGACACATTTGCGATATTATCGGTCGTGTTTGTTATTTGTTTGTGATTCTGAACTGGTACGCCGTCGGGACCCACCATCACCCTGGGATGGTAAGAATTTGTAATATTTAATGAAAAATACTGTATTTTCCTCACAAATTATAGTTGAATGAGCATTAAATAAGCCAAAAAGCTGTAATCATTTAAAAAAACAACCCGATAACTGTCATTTAAAAGGTGCATTATGGAACCAAAAGAAACTTGATCTTTTGTGATCCAATGGCTGAGTAGGTTAGCATGGCACCTTTACTTTCAATCACGGTCGCCTCAACAAAGCTCCAGGATTTATTGTTTTATAGGTTTTCTAGTGAGCAGAAAAGACTGTGATGGAAAGTTAAGTTTTTTTTCCACATAAAAAGTTGCATAATGCACCTTTAACAGACTTTTCCAGTTCAGGTGGGAGTAAAATAAACGTCTTCCAGGAAAGGCTCGTGACACAGTGAAAACTGTTCACGACCCACTTGCACAAATTGTACCATATGTAGACCTGACCAGTCGGGGAAATCGGACCAGCAAGAGGAGAGACAGAGAACCTAGATGGGAATCGAATCCCGGAGCTTCTTGATGTGCATGGGTCATGAGCCTTTATCCTTCCTTTTGCAACCATTTTAATCATCAAATTGTCAAATGTTGTTTTTACCTTCACTATCTTTCATTAAACTGTCCAAGCATCTACAGTAGGTTGGGAAATACAGCTTTGCATTTTTGCCGATTGGTCACTTTACCCAAATCTAAAAGCTTCTCGACTGGCGTTTACAGCCTATAGGCCAGTGTGAGGCCTCACAAGACCTACTAAACTAACTTAATATTGTCAACTGGACAGGGTTGATTGAGTTTCGCTTCTTTCTTCAGAAGCTTTCTTCCCAGATATATAACACAGCCTATTTGCCATGTCCGAAAGCTGCTTTTGAGGAAACGCAGACTCCTTTCAGAGACATTATAGTTTATAAGCCAAAGGGACAAATCCACAACACTCCACTCTCTCTACTCTTAGAGACATAAAACACAGAAAATTACTACGGAATTTATTGTCAAACTGCAGACTGAATGTTTCTTTTAAAGTGACTGTGACTGTTTTTAATATCAAAAGGATTACAAGAACACTCTGTCTTACATATGAAATCGCTCTCATCTCTCCTGTCACAGCAGAGGACTTTGATCTTTAATCAGCTCATATTTGGAAAGAGCCAGGGTAGGACCGTCCTAACGAAGCCCACCACCGGGGGATCCACTGAGCCCCAGCATCCAGCCAGCGACAGATGTTCACAGTGTTGGCATCAAACTGGTACATGTAATTTAGCAACATCTGAGGACTAAAACAGGGCCGAAACAGGACTTAAATGTCTGTTTGTTTACAGGGCTAAGACGACGACATACCAGGACTACGTTTAAACAAGAGTCTATCACTAGGTCTATGCCTCTCTCTAGACAAGGATTAAGTCTGGTATTGAGCTTAAAACTGTCATTCAGAACCAACTTTATAGCTTTTCTGACCTGTAATATAAATAGGTTAGTTCGCTTGTTGATTTGGCAGAAGATGGTAATTTTCTGTGCAGTATTTCTTTCCAACTTAATTGGTTAATCCGCCTCTGAATTACTCCATTCAGAACTCACAGAGAATCGAGAATCAGAATACACGGGTTCCTAAAGGTTTGGAAAAGCGTGTAGTCTGGCTGGCCAGGCTAAACCAGGACTAAACTAACAAAAATGCAGACTCTGAACAAAGATTTAACCAGAATTTGAACAGGACTTTACTGCATAGCAAGACTCTAAACATCTTCAATGAAGGTTCTTGAGTCTTCTTCTGAACTCTGTAGTTGAAGCGTCGAACGTTTCGCCTCTCATCCAAAAGGCTTCATCACCGCACTAAAGTTCCAGCTCAACCTGCAGCGCAGATAAAGAGTCAAAGAAGCAATTTTTGTGAAGAAGGAGAATCCATCCATGAACAGGAATGGCGGACTTAGATTCCACTTGTCTCCACTGTACAGTAACCTCTGTCAGGCGAATGACTCTCAGCCCAGGACAGATCAATATGTAGGTGATTAGCAGTGATCAGCTGAGATTAGGACCGTTCAGACTGAAACTCAGGCGTCAGGTAGGTCGTTAGGACTTAGAACTACAACGACTCAAAACTACAAAGATGTTTACCCACAGATGAGAGTAGCTGTTAATAGAGGGGAGGGACTGAGCCAAGCTAAACTCCTCCCTGTGGTCTTTATCTGGGCTGAGCTGGAACTTTAGTGCGTTGACGAAGCTTTTTGGATGAGAGGCACAACGTTCAACACTTCAACTACAGAGTGCAGACTCAAGAGCCTTCATTGAAGATGGACAACTCCTGTACGACTAAGAGCCCACACAGACAAGACTCTAAACAACCACTAAAACAGAACAAGAGCAAGACGAACCAAGTCAGGATCAAGTTTGAATTGAACCAACAATAAATGAGAGTGCATCCAGGGCTAAACCAAGACTAAACATGGTCCAAATCTGGAGTAAATCAAGACAAATTCAAATATTTCTTAACTGTCAAAAACTATTATTGCAATCTTTTATTTAAACATTTCAACATATTGTAACTTCTTGTGATACAGTACGTTACATCTCCGAATACAGCGATAATAATTTGACGATATATTGTGCTGCCCTGATTTTATGATTTCAGTTGCACACGATCCCCGAATATCTCCAGAAGAAGTCGTCCAGAGTTTGATCCTCCCAGCCCTTTAGTGCATTCATCATCCCTCAGTGGTGCTGTCATGTAGTGTCCACAGATAACGGCAAACAGATGTAGTGTTACAGAGTGCAGACAAATCCACTGTCAGATCACTTAATGTTTCATGTCGTGGATTCAGACTTGTGTTTTTTATTGCGCTGATGTCTGTACAGCTGGAGGAGCGTCGTTGGCTCCGTGCCCGAAAGAAACCGGAGGACGAGGGAAAGTGTCCCTGGATCAGTGTCTCTCTCACACATTAGACACATGGCAGGTGTCTGTACAGTACAGTCTGTAAACCACTACAAAATGTGTATTTATCATGCATTATCTATACCATAGGATCTCTTGTCACAACAATCCTCAAAACCCTGTACTGGGTTGTTTTTGAGGTGAACATCAGATCGGCCTGGATGCCCTCATTACAAACAGGCCTTATACACATTTAACATTGCTTTAGTCCAACTGGCTCCACACGCCATTGATTACTATGAGCTTGCGTCCAACTGCGTCTCCAAAGGCGAACTCTGAGCCAGTATTCAATTATCTGCCTCTCCTCCTCCACATATTCCCCAAAGAAGGATATCTTTCCCCAAAACAAAAATGAAGAGCGGCTACATTTGACTACATCTGGCTCCAATGCATTTTTATCAAGCACTATATTTTCTCTCGATATATACGCCCTAAAACCGGTGCGTTCGCTCCCGAGATGCCTCTTTTACTCCCACTCAATATGACCCTTGACTTGTCAGTGCCGGTGGCAGGTGCAGCAATGCAGCCCCATAGAGAAATCCCCATACTGTAGCTCGTACAGTGGGAGGAAAAGGGAACCTGTCCAAAGAAACATCGCTTTAACAGGGAAGGTGCAGAAAGCAAAACATTTAGTCAAGTGCCTCCTTACTCAAATAAAAGGTCACATTGTGAGATTAAATATTGTGGATCAATTCAGTTTGGTCTGTTACATCATGCAGGGAGGAGGCGGCAGAAGTGGCAACAAAAGCACACACACTGTAGAAATGTTCAATAACTGTCTTGTTTGAAAAATCATTATTACAATGCGTTACAATTACAGCTGGTATGGCATTGGGACCCCCCATTAAAATTCTGTACTATCCCCACAAATTACTAGTCTTTACAAAGTTGAAATAATGATATAAACTAGATAACAGTCATTTTAACATGCTCGGGTAGCGTTTCCTTACCATTTCAGTATAAATAGTTAAAGTAATTTCGCTTTTGGGTCCCAACCCACTAGTTGAAAACCACTGGTCTAGATTCTATGCCCAAGGGTTGGCAAGTTTGTTTCATAGAGGGTTGATTTTCTTCACCCCAAAACAACATCCAAACCTACAACTTGTAGCCCAAAGGAAAGTGAGTGTTGTGCATCATAAATTACCAAATGGTTTGACAGGAAATTTGAAATATATTGACGGTGTTTTCTGCATTTTTAGTACTTAAACAGGTATTTCATCTCTGATTTGTGTGATACAATACAATAGTATAGTCTGCGACTATTGTACCTTTCATGAATAAATGTGGAGTATATTATGTATCATTCAAATACTTTGATCTTATATGGGCTGTAGTGATGATGGTGAATAACAGTAATACCAACGTGGCAATAAAATAGGTATAGGGAACAAAATTATACACTTGTTATAAAGTGTAACATACTATGAATGTGACTTAATATAATACATTGTTGCGTCTGTAAATATGTAATTAACTTAATTGTTAATTGTTCTGTAGGACAATAAGTACTAAGCAATGTTATTGTTGCAACCACATTATTATTTAAGTTTATGAACAGGGGTGGGAGTCAATAAGCTTGTCTTCTTCCCACTCCTTTTCGAGCTTGAATGTAATTATTTATTTATTTTTGTTTTTCTTTTGTTGTGTTTTTTTCTGGCTTTGTGCCTGTATTGTGTGGCTCGAAATAAAAAATCAATCATCATACTAGTTCTCCGAATTAGAGATGCACCGATCCAGCTTTCCAGATACCGATACTGGGGTTCGAGTATCTGCCGATATCCGATATTAACCGATACCAAGAGGCTTTCTTAAAAGTGGATTGAACTCTCCAAGTTCAAAACGACATACAGCATGCATATTCACTTATATTTTAGTTGGTGAAAGTTGTGTTTCACCCAATATCGTATTTTTCCAGTATCGGCTCCAATATCGGTGCATCACTATCCATTTCCCAATCCATGTGGCTGGTGATTGTGCAAAGGGTAGCTGGTGAGCTGTGGCACTCCCTGGCAAACAGTGTGTAGTCAGATGACAAGAAAGGTGCAGAGACATGATATTTATAGATAAATTGCTAAATAGATAACTAGAATAGAAAAAGTTATATTGTTGCTAACATCATGTTTATAAAATTGCAAAAATGGTTAGGATTATATAATTGCAAAAACCTCCCAAAACATTCAGAATAATTTGTACACTTCAATCGGAACATACTTCAAAATGATTTCTGCACTTAAAAAGGATAAAGCAAAAAGCCATAGCAACAGAAAGAAGCAAGATCGTCAGGAAATCCTAAAACACTTTTAATGCCCATTTTCCACCAAACACTGAAAACATAGGGGACAGTATTTTGAGGTTTTGTTTAGCTTGATTTTCTTTTCTTCAAAAACTGTGTCTGAAGAGCAGAAGTAATTAAAAAAAAAACCAGGGCGTGACTTGGCCGTTGCATCGTCAGACTGCAGAGTTTAATTCCAGTGGATTACAGAGCTCAGTAACATGACGACAGATTGGGGGCATTTTAGGAAGATGTGTGAAATAAAGGCTCAGGGGGACTTTACTTCGGTCACTTTAATGACGACATGCCTCTTAAAAAGCAGGACATCGAAAGTGGTAGTCGAGCAAATCTACAAATAAGTGACTGCAATGAATTTCTTATGTGCAACGAGGTGGCACAGTCATAGCAGAGTAATACAATCAGAATAGTGCAACAGTTTTTTTATGGAAATGACATGAAAACACAGTTCGATTACTGATCAGAGCGCTAACCCAGTATAAAAACTGTCAATTACCTGGAAACTAGTATTTTCCTTTTCTAAACAGGGCTGCCGCACAATGCTTTATCCCCCATTGTTTCAAATTACCATCTTTGCATCCTTTTAGCATCTTATTACTGTGCTGTGAAGTAAAGTGTGACCCAAAAAGCAACACACACCATTTGTGATCAACTTAGATTACTACAACATTTACTAAAAAAAAAAGGGAAGTTGAGTGAAAGCAGAAGTTTTCTTCATTTATGTAAATACAGACATCCAGCTGCATTCTTAAAGGCATTATTCTCTGCCCATATCCGATTATCAGTAATATCAAATTGCATTTAGTCAAGCTGCCAATTCGGAAGACTTTTAACCTGCCAGGAAGCATCATCAACATAAAGTATATAAACCAACAAAATACTTAAGGCATTCTGTCGTTTTGGTGGAAGGAAGCTTTTAGTGTAATTAGATCAAACTGTTATTCGTCCTATTAGTGAAATATTGCATGGATTTGAGAATGTTTGAGTCTCATTGGTGAAAGTGAATGGCAGAATGGGAATAGGCATCTTAACAGAAAGGTTTTTTTTTAGGAATTTAGTCCACAAACTCACTACATCAGGTATCTCATTCAATATAAAATATCTTCCTCCTCTTATTATAACTAATTTGGACATTTACCTTGTTCTTTGTACATTTACTGACTTTCTGCATCCTGTTTGTGTATTCTTAACCCTTTATAGGGCACTCATTGAAATACTTTGAAATAAATAATTTCAACTAAAGAGTGTTATTTGGGCGACTTAACACAAGTTTATTTCTGTTGTGACATTTTCAAAATGTTTCATTATCATGTAGAAAATCAATGTTACCATATATACAGTAGTTCATTGCCCTTCAAGGGGTAAAAAAATATACAAAAGTTTATATATAAAATATACAAAACGTACTTTCAGGTCTCGGGGGGTGCTGGTACTCAGGAGACGTTGTGTTTTGTGATATTGATATTTGAATGATCACATCTGTTATAGACAAGAGGTTTTGTAATGTGATTGTGCTTTACGTGCAGTGGGAGGGGTCAGTCATCTCCAATATTGTTTGCCTATAAATATTTACTAAAATTAACCTTTGGCAACATAAAAACATAGTCCTAGGGTTTATTGGTTCTATTGGTGCAAATATGGTGCCTGCCTTTTTCATGCTGTGATTTCACTACGTCCTCCAAAACCAACACATATGTCATCACTTAGCACAATTATTCACCAATAAAATGTGTGAGTTTCATCAACTTACCATGGTTAGTTTTCAAGTTATGTAAAGAAATGCACCATGAATTTAGCCAGACTTGGGTCTTTTTCAGACTTCAGAGAAAACAGGAAGTTGAGAGCGCGACCGGTCTCTGCTGATTGGTCAAATGCCACAGTAGTGGGATCTGTGATGTAGGGTGATCTCTTCTAATTGGCTGAGTGAGGACTACATGCTTCTTTACCTTACTGATGTGCAGCAGGGAGGCCATAAGTAAAGTGTGTGGAAATCACCAAACATAGTCACATGCCCTGTCTGTAACTAATGAATTTTTCCATTGTGAGAAAGTCAAGAGAGTCATATCGTATCTTGAGGCTTAAAGTTTTGACCGTGTAATTACTAAATATTATAGACTTTTAAGATTGTCGCGTCTTTGGTGTGTCTGTACTTGATCAAGCCAAACAGCAGCAAGTGCCCAGCTACAAGACACTCCTCTTCACAAATAATTTCAATCGGAGCCGTTCCAGATTGATGACAGTGTTAATTTGATCTGCTTCATGTGTTTTATGCACTTTGTTTGGGAAGATTACCAGATCAAAGGTTCACATTTTGACGGTTCGAAAGCAAGTGTGGCGTCTGCGTGTGCCCGTACCTGCAGCAGCGTGGATGAGGACGTTCTGGTTGGGCCTCAGGTGCCCGAAGTCGAACAGCATCATGTAGGCGGTGATGTAGTTGACGGGGAACGCCGCGGCCTCCTCGAAACTCATGCCGTCGGGGATCAGGAAAGTGTGGTCCGCCAGAGAAACCACCACCTCCTGCCACAGCCCGAACCTGTTCAGGACCATCACCCGATCGCCAACCTGCAACACCGGAGAGGAGGCGGTAAGAGAAAGGAAGTACAGGTCGGGACGGTTGGTGTACAAAAAATGGTTATTAGGAGATATTTTCACAGACCATCTGAAACGTGCTCAAAATGTGCGTTTCATTTGGAGAATATTTGAGATAAGTTTAGGTTAATGTGGGTCTCAAACAGTTTCCTTTACAATAAGCTAAAAGGGTCACTTGTTAGAAAGATAAGGCTGTAATTTTATTCCACAGCTTTCCATTAGTAGTCCATTAGTAGTACTAATTTATTTGATTAGTGTTTGCAGTGTTGTGTTGGTTTCTCGTCTTTAACGTACTCAATGGTTTAAGTGTGCATATCTTTGAAATAGCAAATTCCGTAAGACAATGCTGTATGTTTTTGATGACTTTCCCTTCTACGTATGAATAAAGATAAAGACATAAATGAAGCCAATCTGAAAAACTGAAACCCACAAGACTTGCATTTTGTTGTGCTGGACATCACTTACTACAAAAGACATTGGCGCTTCGATTCCCCATGTGGCTTCATAGTGTGATCTGCCATCTGCCCCACTGCATTTTTAGCCCAGAACGGTGGATATATGCAAGCACAGGAATAGTCCGCCTAAGTGGTTTGCGGATTTCTTACAACATCGCGAACATGCAAACAACTGGCCACATCTCCCTCGAAAAGAAATAAATAAATGAAGTGTGCAAGCAAAAACAAGCGAGGCATTGAAGCAAGGGGCCGAGCGCGAATTGGTAACCAAGGGAGCGCTGGTTTTAAAAAGAAAAATACTGAACCGCTGAGGAATTAGGTCAGGGATAAAGCGGTCAATTTAACCAAGCAGCTACTATTGGAATTGTTTTTGTCAGGGCGCACCGAGGGAATGTTTCATGCTGAAAAGTCCCGTAGAAAGACACCGCAACAAAGGAAACCATGCTACGACTGGGAGTCGCAGGAGCAAAGGGATTGGATTTAGGTGCTCACCAATGCACAAGACTGAGTGAGCACTGGAAAGAAACAGTTTAGTTAAGGGAATTTTCTACTGGGGGGTTAAGGCATCAACATTGGTTTGTGGAAGGCAGTGTTAATTTTGACAACATATTTTAATTTAGTTTTAGTCTTAGTCGAAAACGTAATTCAGTTTTAGTCGAGTTTTATTTAAAAAAAATATCTTCAATTTTTGTCTAGTTTTAGTCGACTAAAATTGCAAGTCAATTTAGTCGACTTTGCATTTATAATATTCATTATAATCCCATATATTCGAGGTCCTCAGCTTCATGGAGCTGCTCCCACATGAACAAAGCTCAGAGCTGCTCCTTTGGCAGTGAATTTACATGATATGAGGCTCTTTTAGACGGTCAATAGCAGTTTGGATGATTTTAGTCTCTCCTTTTCGTTTTTATTTAGTCTTATTTTAGTCGACTAAAATATCTGGACATTTTAGTCATAGTTATAGTCTCGTGAAAAACTTTTAGTCCAATTTTAGTCGTCAAAAATATCACTTTGACTAAAAGTAAGACTAAATATTTTAGTCGACGAAATTAGCACTGGTGGAAGGTAGATGTTGATTGCGTTTAAGTTTTATTTGTTTATCAAGCAGTTTGTTTTTTATCTACGTATTTCAGATGTTTTGGTAAGGCTTTATCAAGTTGGAGGAAATAAGGGGGAGATAAGCAGTTTGTTTGAGCTTTGTATTGTAGGTTAACCTGTCAGAAGCATCAGCGGCACTGAAGGATGGTTCAGTTGCAGATGGGCTTATTTCCCTATAGAGCGGTGGCACAGGGTTCAGCGCTCAAAGCTCGACTATAATGTTAATATTGAGTCTATTCTATTCATCATATGTTTTAAGATGTTTTGCCTATAGGGTTAGACAGGAATGCAAGCAGCGTGAAATGGAGGAGATATTGGAAGAGAGAATCTCAGATCATTTTTGGGGCGTGTTTCAAGTCGAGTCAGAGTGGTAAGCATCTCGCAACAATCTGTCCTCATGCCACCTTTGCGTTGTGGATTCTTTTCGCCTCCGCCCTCTCAATCAGGGGTGTCCAAACTTTTTTCACCGGGGGGCTGAAGTGGATACATACAGCACTCAGTGTAGAGTGATTAAACTTCTCTGGAGTTGTGTGCCAATTCAAGAGAGTGTCAAAATTGCTCTGAGGGCTGCATTTGGCCCCCAAGGCAGCATTTGTTAAGGACTACAGATGGAAATTAGCATGGTGCTAAATCTGGTGCAGCCAGCTCAATACTTGAATATTACAATATATATGGACTAAGCTACTCAACCTAATCAGTAGACGTTTGAATTTTCTTGAGAAAAAACCTATACCTAATTCAAGACATTAGATGGCAGATATGTTTTCAAATCATTTTGGAAATCCGTTGAACCAACTCTCCATCACGTTTGTCCATGGAAGTCCCAAACAGTTTCCTATTGATTCCATATTATGCAATTCTTCACTGTCGCTGTCCAGAGATAAACTTCCTCTGCGCTCGGCGTCCTCCAATCAGGAGCGTCTACTCGAGGGACACAGGAAACGGAGACGAAAGCATTATTATAAGCCACTTCCTGTTTTGTTGCCCGGCCTTATCCGAACCCGCGCCGCAAAGCCCTCGCCAACACCATCCAGCCTACACACTTCACCTTCTTCCCCCCTTTCTCTTTCACTTCCCGTCTGCTTTCCCTGAAATGGAACGTCTTCCTTCCTCCAGCCCCTCTTGTCTTGTCTGTCTCTCAGTCTCCAGACAACTTTTCAGCAAACTTCTACGTGACGAAAGATTATGACAACTGACAGGTGAAGTGAACGCCACAGTTTCGTCATGGTTCCTGTCAGTGGGTGGGATATATTTGGCAGTAAGTGGACAGTTTGGGCCAGATGATGTGTTTAAAAGACAGAAGCAAGGGGAGCATGGAAGAGTTTGACGTTAAAGGCCCTATAACTGATTGTTTTTTGTACTTAAATACATTGTAAAAGCAGAACACTCGCTCGAATGTTCCCCACTGTGGCTTTAGGTTAATTCTACAGCCATACTGCAGCTTAAAATCGATAGACTTCAGACTTCATTTTAGTCTTCCCCAGTTCTGATCATTATTTTTGTTGTCACAGAGCTTTGTGACTCACGGATTTGTCGCTCTCACGCCCCTTGTTTTGTCACTAAAGTGTGAACCATCATCGCCCCTCGCCTTCATCGAAAACACAACACCAAAGGCTCCATCTTTTAATCTGACAAGGCTGTGCTCTCATCAAAGTCCCCGCGACATCCTTCCTGATGGCTGAACAGGAGACAAGCTGTGTCCTCTTGGAAACAGACTCTCAGTAATGGTCTGAAAGTGGCTAAAAGTCCATTCTCTTCCATCAGAGTCATTACCACCAATACCATTCGATACCGAACTGGAGTAGTATAGCTGTAGCAATACATTTGTCTGGATTGACATCTCTCTATTCTGTCATTGATAGGGAATGGTGTGGGTAATTGTTCATGTTCATTTTAACATTTATTATGCATTAAATAGCCTTTAGCTTCAAGACGTTGCAATTGTGGTTTTCTGGCCAGAGACACCAGGGGCAGTTGAAAGACCCTCCAATCATCCCATTAACACTTGCATTACCCCCAGAGGGACTACGGAAAGGATTTATTAAGGTAAACTAGTTACGTAGTTCTTCTTTAAGTATTTACACTATATGAAAAGTGATCATCCGCCAGCGATATGTTGTCTGCCTCGGATACATTTATTTTGATGAGATGCAGCTAACTTCACATAGCAACGAAGCAAGCACAGGAGGCAGCTATGAGCACAGGAAGTTAGCCGGGACTAGCATGATGTGTGTTAGCCGGTGTTAGCTACTAAGAAACTCCACCGTAATAGAAGCAGAATGAAGAATGAGTAGATAAATAGCCACAATTATGACATGTAAAGCATTGATTCTACTAAATATTAGGGATGGGACGAAATATCGTTTGGCGAAATATCGCGATACAAAACGCATCGAGGTCGAAAAAAATGGATCGTGAATTTTTTTTTTTTCCATGTAAAGCGTCTTTGAGTGTCCAAAAAGCGCTGTGTCTGCTCAAAGATAACTGATTACACCAGAACATGTTGATATGTTAGTTTTTTGAAGAAGAACCAGTCCTGAGATAACTTAACCTAGGGTTAGAGCAGCACTAAGGGAGTGTTCTTGTTTGGCCTGTTAGGCCTGTGTGCAACTGAAACAAAAACAAACAAGTTGTTATTATACAGTAATATTTTTTTCTTTTTTGATATCGTATCGTGACGTATCGTTTCGTGACTCTGACATATCGAGGTGCATCGTATCGTGAGTTTAAGTGTATCGTCCCATCCCTACTAAATATTAATGGGTTTGGCAACACATCAGTTCTGATCTCTCATTTGTCTCTCAAAAGATCCCAGAACATTTTTTGGGAACTATATTTCGGAGGATCGGGCAAAGATTTGAGATTATATAATGCTGTTTATTGTGTTCTGGAAACTTTTTTGCTCGGTTCTCCCTAATCCATCATCACAACAGCCCAAAAGTGTTCCTACAACTTTAAAAATCAAGCACTTCCTTTAATGCTTTACACAACATTACCAGCATGAGATTGACGTAACTTAAGCTTTTGTGCAATGAATGATGATCCACTTCTCTAAAACCAGATTTATCCGTTTAGTGGCGCGCTCACCGTGACTCATATATATATAATTTTAATGCATCAGCAGCTACTTTTCAATGCCTTAAGTACATTCAGCGCGCGAGTTAATGTCAGGGATAGAAGAGCGGACAATTCAAGGCCAGACAGCCGGCCCCGTGACACCAATGTTGCAATAGCTCCTTAACAGCGTGACACAGTGACACTTGCATTTCCCTTATCTATATACATTCCACGAGATGTAGTAGGAATCCGACGCTGCTGACTAAGAATGCTTCATAGTCAAATGAAGAGTCTTAAGCGGACGGTGATTCAGTTGTGGACAAGAGGTCATTTGAGTCAGCTGCTTAGTGGCTCGAAGCTTTTCTGACATCAGCAAAAAAATCTGAGCAGGGAGAATATTTCTGATAAATGGTTTCTCGTAAGGTGTGAGTCAAATGGAAAAAACTGAAACAAAGTCCATGTCCGAAAAAGCAGCATCACTGGGTCATGGGTAACAAAAAGGCATGTGAAACAAAAGAGTCACACAGAGCTACTTACGCTTCGAAGGCACTTGTGTAACTATTTGACTTAGGTGGATTAATCTTTTGTTTTCTTGAGTTTACTCTTTAATCTCTATACTGTATTTTCCTAACAGTCTCCAGATTGTGTTCGAAATATCCAGAACAAAAAGAAAATGCAACTAAAATGTGACTCGTCAAGCGTATATGTAGGAAATATAGACAGTCTTTGGCGAGCTACTGGTTGGAGATCCCTGATTTAGAGAGATCAATTTGAAACTTTTGCAGATGCTTACTAACATAAATATAGGGGTGGGGTGGGGGGGAATGCATGTTTTCTTTCATTCAATAATGTATATGAAAGTAAGGCATTTCCTGCTAAATAATTGCCTGCATTTCCTACTAGCTATATTACTACTACATATATTAACTGGAAAAGCTGACTTTGCAATTTGGGAAAACTCACTTTTTGCCAAATAAGACAAACAATATATGACAAATTAATAGGAATCTTATGCCAGTTTTCAGAAGGTCCTTTGTTTGTTGTTGTTTTTTGTGTGTGTTAAATTCACTATGCATTTTTCTGTTTGATTTGTACAGCATAATACTCATCCCACTTCACTAAGGACAATTTCCACAATAACACGATTCGTATGTTGTATAGCACCCAGGCCACGCCCTGCCTCCCCACATCTAAATCTGGAACAGCTTTTTTTGCACTTGACCCCGCCTCCAATTATGTAAATGATCAGATCACATGTCAGAATAGATCCATCAACTATAGCTAATGCGGACAGACAAGATCTTCCAATAAACGCAGTATGAACAGGGGATTTTGGAGTAAATTGCAAGAGAGTCAGGTCTGAGCACATAACACAGATTCAGTTTTTTTTTTGCAATCCAGCATCATAATTAGTTTCCATTTTATTCCTCAAAGTCCAGACTACACTTAAATATTCCGATCCATTAAAAGTTGACTAACTGCACAGCCCTAGCAGTAACCCTTTGAGTATCTTGCGATGATAATTGGGTTTTGACTTTAAGATGAGCATGAGAAAGGGAGGAAGCGGGGATAAAGGAAATGCCAGACTGACAAAGCGGGTCGTGGGGAGGTAATGGAGAACATATGCGGGTCATGGAGCACCAGATCTCTATTGCTGTCTGTGCTCGACAAAAAAACAAAACTGAAAAGAGAAAGTCTGCTGTCTGAAAAGTGCTGATGGTGGGCGTCATGGGTAAACTGGTGTGAGGTTTCCATCTCCTCTACCTCTCTCTCGCTCCCCCCCCCCCCCATACTCTGCTGCTCTGGGGTCATTTCAGGTTAAGGGACCGTAGTGAAACTTCAAAATGACAGACTACAAAACAGTTTTTTCTTGGGTCTAAGGGAAGCAGTTTAATTATGTAATGGAGGATGATGTAACATTTTTTTATTTTTTTTGTCTTGATGTTATTACGAGTATAAATAACAAAAATTGCGAGCGATGAATCCAAAGTGTTGAGTCACGCTTGGCTTGTAATGGTCACCCCGCCCACACTGATGGATTTACTATTTCTGCTTGACATTTTTGGTGCAACAATTGGGGAAAGGAAAAACTAAACACGGTTCATCATTGAAAAGTGCAGGTTTGTATTATAGGCCAATTTTATGCTTAGTTCATAGATGCTAAACAAAACCCAAGCCTTATTTGGAATCACAATAAATATAAAATATTAAGATAAGAACTAATAATATAAAAAAATCTAAATATTTTCCCTTGAAAGGAAAATGTCTATATTATAAGCCTAAAGCATTACAATATTCTGCAATTGTATGACATACATTAAGAACAAATTATGGATCAAATAGGAGCTGAAATGTGCTACTACATAGATATGCGAGAAACTACAGTGTTACCCTCTGTGCAAGTATCAATTAGTGTAATGTGTTAGTTCTTGTCAGACGCATTTCCTCAATGAACAAACATCAACCTTTAAACACAAGGTTTCTTGTTATACTCTGGCCTTAGTTGGCTCCATAAGTCCATAAGAAAGTATCACAAGTGATGGACATATTTTGTGAGATTTTAAGATTTTCCTTTTGCCTACGCCATTATTGTCCAATTCTTGTCCCAAAAGGCTGCAGTCCTTTTGAGACGGTTCAGTGAAACGCCATCATGATGAAATCACTATCAATCATATTTGACCAACTGCTGTGTATGTTACATTATCTAATTAAGTGGCATTCATAGTTATCAGCGGGGAGTATTGAGTTTTAGACACACCCATAACTTATTTATGCAAGTGTGTGTTGGGCAGAGAGCAGCAGAGAGAGATTGGCCTTCTTGAAAAGCCTGTGCCATCGGGGTCAGCACATTCGCTCCGAGGCGGCTGCCAAAAGATCTTGGAGATCTGCACCCATTAGGGAGATTGGCTCTTAATGGTATAAGCTTATGCAGGTTGGAGGTCTGAGGGGATGTGGGAGTGATGCCCTGTGCTGTGTGGCCCATCTGTGGAGTCTGACCTTTCTATTCCTCTGTATTTACTGACAAAGTGCTAATTAATACAATACAGTGCCTCTCGAAAGTACTAATACACCTTGAACTTTTACACATTTTGTCATGTTTATGACCATAAACATAAAGATTTTATTTTGAATTTTTTACTGAAAGTTCACACGCAAGTAACAGACAACTGTGGTGGGGGGACCATCATGCTACAGTATGGGGCTGTTTTTGCTCACCGGGACTGGGAAGATTGTAAGAATAATTGGGAAGATGGATGGAGCCAAATACAGAGACATTTTGGAGGAAAACCTGAGTCAGCAAGAGAATTGAGGCTGGGGCGGAGATTCACCTTCCAGCAGGACAATGACCCTAAACACAAAGCTAAATCTACAAAGGAATGGTTTAAAAACAAACATATTAATGTGTTAGAATGGCCCAGTCAAAGTCTGGACCTAAATCCTATTGAAAATCTGTAGAAAGACCTGAAAACTGCTGTTCACAAACGCTCTCCTTCTAATTTGACAGAGCTTGAGTTTTTTTTTGTAAAGAGGAATGGGCTAAAATGTCAGTCTCTAGATGTGCAAATCCTGTACAGTCATACCCCAAAAAACTTGCAGCTGTTATTGCAGCAAAAGGGGGTTCCACAAAATATTAATTCATGCTGTATGAATACTTGCGTGCGCCCGACTTTTCGGTTTTCTATTTTTTGTAAAATAACAGAATCATGTATCATTTTGCTTTCACTTCACTGTTGTCTGTTACTTGTGTGTGAACTTTCAGTAAAAAATTCAAAATAAAATCTTTACATTTAGGGTTGTAAACATGACAAAATGTGCAAAAGTTCAAGGTCTATTAGTACTTTCGAGAGAAACTGTATAAGGCTCAATAAGCCATGGGGTCTACTACATTCATATCAATCAATCAATCAGTCTTTATTTATAAAACGCTTTTCATACCGAAAGTTATCACAAAGTGCTTTACAGATAACATTTAAAACAATACGCCCGCCTCATATATATATATATTAGGGCCGGGACTTTTTCCGATTAATTGCGATTAATTCATTACATGAGGTTTAGTGCGATTAAAAATATTAATCGAAATTAATCACACTTTGCTTTCCACACTTCAGTTTCCTTTTTCCTGCAATTAATGGCAATATTGCACTGGTCTGTTGGACTTGGTTGAACAAAAATAAACAATATTTTGTTGCTTAAGCTTATGTATTCAGTCATTATTCAATGGTATACTAAAAATCCTTATGAAAAAACTTACTTCTCACTGTTCTCAGGTCAAATATTTATATGCCATTAATTTCGATTAATTCATTACAAAGCCTCTAATTAATTAGATTAATTTTTTTAATCGAGTCCCAGCCCTAATATATATATAAAAAAAGGTTTCTCTCTCTGGGCCTCAGGACCGATGACTAAAACTTCAGTTTTGTCCTGGTTAAGCTGGAGAAAGTTTTCTGCCATCCAGGATTTGATATCTAAAATGCAGTTAAAAAGTGCGTCCATTGGCCTAGTGTCATCAGGAGACATGGAGATGTACAACTGTGTATCATCAGCGTAACTATGAAAGTTGACTCCATGTCTCCTGATGACATCACCAAGAGGGAGCATATACAGGTTAAAAAGCACTGGTCCTAAAATCGAACCCTGGGGCACGCCACATGTAATTTTATGGACCTTAAAGGAGCAGGTATCCACACTCACCATGAATGTCCTGTCTGTGAGGTAGGATGTAAACCATTTGTAGACAGCACCAGAGAGGCCGATGTGTTTTAAACGAGTTAAAAGAATAGTGTGGTCGACTGTATCAAAGGCGGCGCTCAGATCAAGTAGAACTAACACTGTGACCTTCTGTGAGTCATAAGTTAATCTAAGATAACTTAAAATCTTTAAAAGGGCCGTCTCGGTGCTGTGGTTTACCCTAAAGCCAGATTGGAATTTCTCAAGGACATTATGTGCAGTAATAAAATCAGTTGGATAAGTTTTTCTAAGATTTTGCTTAAAAATAGTAAGTTGGATACCGATCAAAAATTGTTAAAATCATTACTGTCCAAATTGCTCTTCTTCAGCAGAGGCCTCACCACCGCCCCCTTAAAGGCAGCAGGGAAGACCCCCGTCTGAAGAGAGCAATTCATCATGTTTAAAAGCTCGTCTTTAAAAGATCCATAGAATGTTTTTAAAAAACGGGGTTGGGACCGGGTCTAAAAGACACGTGGTGAGCCTCACTGAGGAGAAAACTTTATCAAGCATCTCAGCATTAACCTGGACAAAACTGTGCAGCGTTTCCTCTGGAACAAATATACAATCAGATGTATTTAAAACGGTGTTACTTTGGGTAGATAAAATATTACATCTGATAGTGTCCATCTTTCCCCTGAAGTGGTCTGCAAAAGCCTCACAGTCTGTAGGGTTTAAAGGAGGTTTGTTAAAATCAGGATTTAAAACATTATCTATTGTTGGGAATAGGACTTTTGGGTTATTTTGTGGTTGGTGATTATTGTGGAAAATAATTTATTTCTTGCATTTCTTATTGCTGTATTGTAGGTCTTTTGTTGAGCACGGAATATTTGAAAATTTATTGTTTTTTTGAATTTCTTCCATCTCCTCTCGGCCTTCCTGCAATTTCACTTGAGTTGCTTTAGCTCCTCGTTTCTCCGGGGGGGGGGAGGGGTTTGGGATTGATCTTTTTTAAGTTTGAATGGTGCAACTGCATTGAGGGCGATAAGTAGTTTACTGTTAAAATTGTCAACAATAAAATCACAGTTAGATAAAATCACAGGAGGAATTTGTTGTAAAGCATCAATGAATTTTGCAGCCACTTCAGGGTTAAAATTACGTTTCCTCAGTTTTTGACGAGGATTCTCGTGCATTGGTTAATGGTTACGCACCTGAATCTACAGAACAACACTGTTTTGACAGTGATGGTCAATTGGCAAAATTTCTCCTTCCCAGAAATGTGAAATCCAGCCTTCATGAGCCGAGGGCCACTCCCAACAGGGGCCAGATTCACTCCGTGAGCGCTTAATGCGAACAACGTATAGTCCGAGGTATAGTATAGAAGTGTGAAAATATAGTGCTCTAAAGCGATGTGAGTCATCTTTGTACATGTGTATTATTAGTTTAATTAGTAGAGACGTTGCCATGGAGATGCCATGCAGCATCAGACAGCACCTCCTCCATGACTCATCACGTCAGAAATGGACAAACAGCTTAAGTGACCACACCATTCCTCGTGGTCAACACCAAACAATAGTTTGATTTTTTTTTTTTTTAATGGACGCGTTTGGTTTCACAAATGTCTCCAAAGCACTCCAAGATGTGGCTTTTTGTGATGTCTGTACATTTTCTGATCATGAAGGACCAAATCTGTCAACAAAGAACGCAAATTATCCCACTGTTCTCAACACGCGGTCAGAGCGCCGCGCCTCGCCCTTTCCGCCGCGCGCGTGCGAGCATTGCTGTTCCTCCCGGTAACAAAAGGAGTCGGTAACTCCGCTTTGTCACCGGTGTCAAGTGCGCTGCACCGACACGAGAGGCGCCCAAGCGTGGACTTTCAAAATAAGCTCTATTCGTGCCCATTATTTCCTTTGAGAAGCGTAATGGATCTCTGTCCACTTCATCCACACCGTTTCCATGGTTACAGTTACATAAGAGCCCATCCATCCATTTGTGTGAGAGAATACCTCTTTACAACGCAGTTTTAGCCAAGATAACACAATCTGAGATCATTTAGCCTCAATGGGGAGGCTGAGGCTTTAACACTGAAGATGGGGTAGGCTTCTAGATTTCCGGTTGCCTTGTGGCCAACTCCCTCTGACTTGACGCACCGCACATCAAAGTGCAGCGCTCAGTGCCGCTGCGAGGGTGGATCGCATCCCACGGATTTATGTGTTTATTCAGACATGGAAACTTGCAACACGCTGCTATGTTGCGCACTTTCAGAGAAGGCACTTGATCATGGGCACTACTTTGCATGAACTGATCCAAGTTAATGCTGTGCGTAAAAGCGTCACCGTGTTAAAACAAGAGAAGAGGGGCGACGCCTGTTCTCCATTGCCATTGTGATAAATTTATGGACACGAAGACACTTCAATACGACATCGTCTCTTCATCTTAAATGTACAAACTGAGCTGTCCTTATACACATTATTTCAGTCTGTGCCATTTGATTTCATTGTGCCAACAAGTGTCCTCTTTCTCTATGAGGCGAGAGGATGAATGGAACCAGACAGCTCATAATCATTGACCAAGCAGCATTTGTGGTTGTTCTAATCACTTTTGCATTAGCCAATAGCTTATTGCATGGGTACAGGGCTATTAAATCGCCTATTTCAAGTGAGTTATCAGGCTTTAAAGCCCTGTAGTTACATTGTCTGTCTGAGCAGCTTGACACGCCCATGTCCATATGAACAACTGTAGCAGCTCATCCAAAAAAAACATCTCATGATATCAAGCCCCCTTAACATTGAACATCAATTATTCATGTGAAAGGGTGCTTTGTGTGCTTACTTTTCTGTCGGTAACCTCCTCGCCAACTGCCTCCACGACCCCGGCGCACTCCATCCCGGGGGTGACAGGCGGGGAGGGCATCCGGTCGTAGAGCCCCTGCCTGGCCATCAGATCCGCGAAGTTCAGCCCGCATGTCTTCACGCGCACCTGGACCTCTCCAGCTTTGAGCGCGGGCTTGCCTTTCTTCACCTGCAGCTTCACCTTATCATAGCCCCCGTACCCGGTGAGCACCAGAGCGCGGTAGGTGAACGCCTCCTCCTCTTCGGGGCCTTTTCGGTGGCGGCTGCCGGGGTCGCTGCTGCCTCCGCGGCTTCGGTCTTCGCGGGCTCAGACTTGGGCTCCTCGGCAGGTTTGGTCTCCTGTTTCTGGTCCACGGCGTTTTGCTGTTGAGCAGGTGCTGCGTCCTCTCCAGACATCGTGCAGTGCGAGATGAGACAAAAGACTCAAAATAAAAAGAACTTCTGAAGTGTTCTTTTTGGCGTTCTTGTTGAAAGTTTCTATCTGCGTTGCTGCCGTGGACGGGCTTGAGCGAGCTGTGAGTTGGAGCGTGTTTTCAGCAGTCTTGCATGGAGACGCAAACCCCGACAAAGTGGGTTGATGAGTGGCCAGTGGCTGTCAGCGCCGTGCTCTGCCTGTGTGCGAGCGTGTGAGTGGGACGAGACAGAGGCTGGATGGAAAACCCGGAGTGCATTTCAATCGACGGAATGGAGCGGTGTCTCTTATAGGGCTTGGCTCTGTCAGGGTGGTGGTTAGACCTAAGCCAATGTTGCATCAAGCAGTGAATTGCAAAAATATTCCCAGACTCATTGATCTGTGCGTCAAAATGAAAAGGCGAGTGCAGTCTTGTTTTGGCTCCAAAATGGATATAGTGGTTTAGTTCAATGGTCTTTTGCCATAGCTGTTTATTGCAGGTTTGGTAGGTATTACAAACCAGCATTCTTGCTCTAGGGCTACTGTGACCCAAACAGCTGACCGATTGATGGACAATTTGCTGATTCTTTTGTTCTCGAAGAAACAGTTAAAGTTAAAACTGTTAGTGGCACACATTTCTGATACAGAGATGAGTTTCAAAACGGGTGCAACCATAATGCTGTCAACAACAACTGACCGAGTTCATGATCGATTAAAATGGATTAGTTTGATTCATTAGATTCACAAACATCTACTTTTACTGAATGTGGACACAACAAAGGTCTTATCACTAATGGGGGAAAGAAAACACCTTTAGTTTTGTACCCTTTGCTTAGTTCAGTCTAGCCCGATAAACTTCTACCCTGAGGGACCCCTCTTTCAAACACTTTTACAAACTGAGAAACTAAATGGTCTAACTTACAGCGGCAATTAAGGGCCTGCAATTGAGACTTGAAACAAAATATCCAATCTTTTGAAATAAGGGAAATGCCCCTGAAATGTGGTCATAACAGGAAATAGTTTTGTGACGGAAACCCATAGGTCAATTGTCAATTTGGAAAGTTTTTTGGGCCGTGCTCTGATATAGTCGATTTTAGAGTGTGTTTAACGGAGTCTAAGTCTCCAAATCAGCAGTTTCAGGCGTATTATATTTTATGTTACTAAAATATATAGGCCTGATCAAAACATACGTAATTCAAGAGGACTGAAGGAGTTAGGATGACTTAAACTCCAAAAATGGTGACTCGACTAGATCCCTGGTCTACTACTGCATGATGTTTTCTTTATCTCCCGATTCAAAGTCATTAGATGGCCTCCTTGTAACCAAAATGAAAAGACCACTTTCAACCAATGCTAGTGAAAGGAACTGACAATATTATAGTATCTTTGAAGTACATTAACAGGTATTTGATCTCAATTGCGCGAAATTGTATTCCTCAAAATCATCTGAGGGACCAGAAGATAATGTGCTTGAGGGCCGGATTTTGTCCCCCGGCCTGACGTTGCCTACCCCTGCTGTATATGTTTGTTGCAACTCCTCGGTCTTGTTAGGCCTGAGTTACTGGACAGTAGCGGAGTGGAGGAAGTGTCTGTTTATGGCCCGGGTCTACAGTAGGACCATCAGGAACTGTGAACTCACGCACACCTCATTGTTGTAACTTCAGCCGTGCAGACAGCTCGCAGCATATGACCTCTGCACGTCACATAGGGTCAGTGAGAAATGATACAACTCCTCACACAAGGGAAAGATATTCTGAGGGCTGATTCGTAGGGCTCATTTTCTATATTTGAGTGATGTTTTAACAACAATATTGTGTCTCATTTTACTCTCCAAACAGTACTGCGTTTTAAGGTCCTCAGACAATCAGAAGCTCCAAAAACCACAAACCATTCCTGTATATGCGGACTCTGAATATGACTTGGGCAATTATATTGGGATGCTGATCATTTGTGAAAAAAATGTAATTAAAAACAGCTAAACTGAGAACGAGGGAAAACGTTTTGCTGCACAGTAGATAGATTTGTGATTGTGTAAAATGTCCAATGTTCATTTGCACCAACAAGTCAACGCTGCACTGTTTCTCTGGGCCGAGTCTACAGTGAAAATCCCGCCCTTATGCCCTTTTTAGGAACATGCTTCGTCAGAGCTAGGGAAGAGGAGTCTGTAAATCCGCCATGATTTCCCCCTCGAACGTGGTCATTGTGGCAAACGGGGAGGAGTGAGTAATGACGGTCTATTAATAATATGTCTATGGTCCAGACTCACATCACACCGCCCCCACTCCACTCCATGTTTCTCAGCCCTCTGCTGCTCAGGTAAACGGGACTATTCATTAGGGCTGGGACAAAATATCGTATATTGCATCGTATTACTTTTTCCTGCAAAACAAAGTATCGATACTTTATCAAGTATCGCAATACTTTTAATACTTGTGTTTGTGTTCGTTAGACGCTTGGACAGAAAAGGAAGTTTGTCCAAAGGAACTTTTCCTGAATGGAATGACAGTCCCCTCTGGCCGCCCCCCTGGTTCTGCTGTGAATGATCAGATGTTGATAACCTTTGTGTGGTGGTGATGATAGTCCAATTATAACTTTGTAGATCATGCACAGGTTAGAATATTTAACAGTATTTTCCCAGCTAAGTAATTAGCATTTTTGTAATATTGGTAGTGAAAATGTTTTGTTTTTTGACTTTTTTGGCAAATGCTCACGTGCAATCAAGTAAATGTTCAGGTGAAAGCCCTCAGAGTAGCTTCTTGCTGTAGCTTTAAGGACAAGCCCAGCTCATTTAAAACAGAAGAAAGGGCACTGGTAAAAGATCGTTGTGTCGCGGCCGCCATCTTCACTGTTTGGTTACGGCCCGGAGGAGCACTGGTGTTTGATGGGAAACCCAAGCGCGGAAGATGACGCACTGTTGACTAGCCTGGTGAGACCAGAATGATTTCCCTCTATATTTTTTTATACAGAGGGGGATCAGTCAAGACACCCCGTCCCCGTTGGCGGTATCCGCAAAATCAAACCTATCCCGTGCAATCAGATGAATTTATTTGCGCCACGTGTTGTTCACGAGCAGCGTCGCTCACGGGACGCGGAAGTTCCCTCAATAACAATCTACGAACGGCGCACCAAAGAGAGAAAGCGTGTCTCCAATAGACGGTAAATGACCAAAAACACATCAACAGTAGGTGAATTTCGTGATTCATAATCCTGCGCAAATAGTAACCACATCAACAGCAGACGCCTGCCCGTCGCTGATTGGTTTACTCCGCTTCCTGTTTGCTTGCATATGTAGCGCTGTGGGAAATGGAATCGACCCAGCAGTGACCAGACTCACCCGCTGGTACAGTGGTGAGTCTGGTTCCCAGGCTAGACTCCCGCCTCACGTGCTATGATTGGCTGATCTTGGTTTTGCCAGACTGTATCCCCATGTATCTCTTAACATGGAGGATCAGTCTGGCTCGTGCCAGGCTAACATAAAACAGGCAGCAGAGTAAACCAATCAGCGAAGGGTGATGCATTGTTATTAGCGGTTTTGCGTTAATATTCACGCAGGATTATGAATTGCGAAACCTACTGTTGATGTGTTTTTGGTCATTTACCGCTGATTGGAGACACGTTCGTTTGTTACTGAGGGGACTTCCGCATCCCGTGAGTGACGCAGCTCATGAACAACACGTGACGCAAATAAACAAATCTGATTGCAAGGGATTGTTTTGATTTTTCGGATACCGCCAACGGGGGCAGGGAGTCCAGACTGATTCCCTGCTGTATGGGGAATCATTCTGGTCTCACCAGGCTAATCAAAAACCACAACATCTCCCTGTCGGTGGAGCTGCTCGAGTATTTCTTCTACGTGTTCACCGCCATCTTGGTTGCCAAAATCATCATGAAGCTGATTGAGATTCTTGATCATGGAGAGTGATAAGGCAACAGGATTTTTCTCCACCACCATCACCAAGGGAGGGAAGTTCGCGAGAGTTCACTGGCCCTGAGCCTTACCGGTTTGAGCCTCTGGCTCAAGAAATGCCCGCTCAAGCGGCTCCCGCTGCTGAGTCAATGCAGGACAGAATGGGCCAATGTCTGAGTGTTAAATTGATGTTAGCATCACAGCTAATAGAGTTTGTGAATGTGATGTCATATCGCTAAGCATTATGGGATTAGCAGCAATTGTAAACTAATGGAGATTTTAAAAGTTAAAATACTGGAGTTATAGCTCACATTAAAACACCTGGACACCACAGTGAGTTAGATGTATTTACCAGCAGTGACTCAGCAGCTAATGGAGTTGTTCCACGGCTTTTTTCTCCACTTTTTATACTGTTTTTAGCTCATGTTAGTCAATGGAAATATGGCCGATCTCCATGGTAACTGTGGAATTTCCCGAACTGTCTAAAAACGAAAGCAAACGCAATTTTAAAAATCAAGTTGTGTAGGCCCTACCTACATTGACCACGTTGTTATATAGGGTAAGATCACACAGTATTTATGATTGCTTCAACAGGTGTATGTGAGGCACAGTCACAGCTTTCGTTCAATGGACTGTACAGCTGGGCTGACGCGGAAATTTTATGACCAACGTTTTACCTGTGCTCGCACCAAAGCGAAGGCAATTGTAATGAATGTGAACCATGTACCAGGTGTTTTGGTACATGGCCTTTTGCCTCAGTCCCTTCTGTCAATCGTATTGGTCCCTGTGATAAAGGATAAGACGGGTAAACTTAGTGACATGAATAACTATAGGCCTATAGCCTTGGCAAGCTCAGTGTCAAAAGTTCTTGAAAGGATTTTAATGACGAGACTTGAGCCATATTTGTACTCCACAGCTAATCAATTTGGCTTCAAGCATGGGCATGGCACAGATATAACATTTTTGCTCTCAAGGAACTATTGGATAAATACAACAACCAGGGTTCTACAATATTCATGTGCTTTCTAGATGCTCCTAAAGCCTTTGACTGTATTAATCATGGTAAATTGTTTGATAAACTCACAGAAAGAGGTGTCCCAGGATACGTTACGAGGATTCTTATTTTTGGTATTCTTGTCAGACTATGAGGGTGAAATGGGGCGACTCTATCTCAGACTGTTTCAAAGTGAGTAATGGAGTACGTCAGGGTGGTATTTTGTCTCCTCTTTTGTTCAATTTATATATTGATGACCTGTCTGTGAAACTGTATGAATGTAATACTGGGTGTCTTGTTGGTGATGTCCTGTGTAACCATCTGATGTATGCAGGTGACTTAGTACTAATAAGCCCTTATAGTGCAGGCCTGCAGAAGCTCTTATGGTGATGCATTTGATGTAAAGTATAATTCTCTTAAAAGTCACATAATGTTTGTTAAAACAAAAGAGGATCAGAAGCTGATGTTCCCAGACTTTCATCTCTGTGGGAAGGTTCTTCCGGTCACAGATGAGGTTAAATATCTCGGACACTTTATCACAAATTACCTCTCGGACGATAGAGACTTGTTTAGACAGAGGTGTAAACTCTTTGGCCAGGCTAATGTATTGGCTCGTAAGTTTCACATGTGCTCCACCAATGTCAAAATTGTATTGTTTAAAAGTTTCTGCGCTCCTTTGTATGCAGCACACCTTTGGCGCAGCTACAAAAAGAAGAGCATGCAGGCCCTGACAGTGACATACAATGATTCCTTGAGAATGCCGTTGAAAGTACCAAGGCACAGCAGTGCGAGTGCAATGTTTGCTAATTGTGGAATAAGATCTTGTGCAGCTGGCATAAGGCATGTATCTATACATTTATGTGTAGAGTTCAGAATCTGTCTAATTGTATTATACAAGCTTTGGTCTGTCCGAGGAAAAGCTTGGTCAGGTTTACTTCAAGAATTTGGAAGCACTGGCGCTCCTGCCTATATGTGTAAATAATGTGTAATATCCTTGTCATTTAAGGAGGTACAGACACCAGATGGAGGATACTTGGGGTTTTTAATAAACATTTTATGCAGCTACACAAAACAACATACTGCTCTCACTCGAGCCTTGGGCATGTCCCGCTTAACCCACAATGCCCTCTATAGGTCAGTGGTAACATAACACTCCATCTATTACATTCCTCCCCCCTTAAGCAAATACTATTTCCTTAAAGAAATAAATCAACAACTTGCAATAATCCGAGTTATGCATAACTAGCCACATTCATTTTAACTTTTTTTTTTAAGTCAGTATACCGCGTAACAACCATAACATTATACAATCTGTTTTTTTATTTATTTATTTTTTTTTTTACTTCCGACATTCATAGTCTTTCAGATAACTGGGCTTAGACACCGTTCGTTGTGACCGGCGTGCAGGCGCAACTGCCTGTTGCTGTGGTACTTCCTTCACGGCATCTGGGAATGGTATGTCCAGCACTGATGGTGTTGTTTTGTCCTGATGATCTCCTTCTGGAGAACAGCTGTTCCTCACAGTCACCGGACCTTCTGACAGAGCTGTAGCACCAGCCGATGACATAGGTACTGTGGGTGGTTCTGCGATTTTCAGTTCTATTATGTCCTTGTCCTCAGATCTTGCCAGAATCTGGTCCACATGCCTTCGCACAATGGTACCATCTCCTAACATTACCTTATAAGACACGGGACCGGTGACTTTGGTAATAAAACCGTTGATCCATTTTGGCCCATGACTGAAGTTTCGTGTGATCACTGCATCTCCCACTAGGAAACTTCTCCCTGCTCCTTGCTTGTCATGGTGTGCCTTTTGAACACCCTGCTTCCGTTCCACCTTGGATCTAAGGTCAGGATGTACTAGATCCAACGTTGATCTCAATCTACGGCCTTGCAACATTTCAGCTGGTGACAGCCCCGTGGTAGACTGAGGGTAATACGGTAGTTAAACAGCACCCGTGAAACTTTGCTATGGATACTACCTTCACCCGCCTTTTTCATCATGGACTTGAATGTCTGGACTGCTCGCTCGGCGCAGCCATTTGAAGAAGGATGGTAAGGAGCTGAGGTGATGTGTTCGATGCCGTTCTTGCGCATGAAGTCTTTAAACTCAGCACTCACAAAACAGGAACCATTATCTGACACAATCATCTCAGGTAATCCTTGACTGCTGAAACTTTTCCTTAGACATTCAATCGTGGTGGCTGAAGTTGCTGATGTTACCGGGTAAGCGTCCATCCATTTTGAATGAGCGTCCATCAAGATCAAAAACATATGGCCATAAAAGGTCCTGCATAGTCAATGTGTAACCTCTGCCACGGTTTGCTTGGCCACTCCAAGGGTGGAGTGGTGCTGGAGCTGGTAAGTTACGATGTTCTTGGCAGGTGCTACATCCCTTCACCACTGCTTCAATGTCCGTGTCTAACTTTGGCCACCAGAAGTAGCTTCGCGCTAATGCTTTCATTCTGGTGATGCCTGGGTGACCATGATGCAGTTGGCGAAGCAACGCTCCACGACCTGGCGGAGGCACCACCACGCGTGACCCCCACAATACACAACCATCCTGCACACTTAACTCTGTTTTTCTTACAGAATAAGGCTGGAACGACGGGTCTGAGTGTTGTGGTGGCCAGCCATGTTGGGTAAACTGCCGTACTCGGGACAGCACTGGGTCTTTACGTGTCCACTGGCTCATTTCACTTGCTGACACGAGTGTTACGTCCTCCATCATCAGCACACGGTCCTCTTGCTCTCTCTTGGTAGACGACTGGGGCAGAGGAAGCCGGCTCAGAGCGTCCGCATTGCTGTGATATTTCCCTGGCTTGTAGACAATCTCATATTCATACGCTCTTAAGGTGACGGCCCAACGTTGAATGCGAGGGGATGCCATTTGAGGGACAGCTTTCATCTCGCTAAAAAGTGACAGTAGCGGTTTGTGGTCTGTGGAAATGACAAACCTCCTTCCATACAAGTATTTATGGAAGCGCTGAATGCCAAACATCACCGCCAGTCCTTCTTTGTCCAGTTGTGAGTAGTTTGATTCAGCTGACGTGAGTGTCCGTGACATGAAGCCAATAGGCCGCTCCTGCCCGTTTGACATACGATGCGACAACACCGCCCCCACTCCGTAAGGCGATGCATCACAGGCCAATATTAAGTCTTTATGGCTGTCGTAATGCACTAATACTTCTGATGACTGTATGAGTTTCTTAGACTCCTCAAAAGCTCTCTCTTGCTCCTCCTGCCAACTCCATGGTGTATCCTTTCTCAACAGTCTATGTAAAGGAGCAAGCAATGTCGACAGGTTTGGCAAGAATCTGTTGTAGTAGTTGAGTAAACCTAAATAAGATTTCAATTCTGTGACATTAGTGGGTGCTGGTGCCTGTTCAATGGCCATTACCTTGTTTGGCAGGGGATGGAGCCCCGAGGCATCTACTTTGTGCCCGAGGAATTCAGCCTCTCGCTCCATGAAGGCACATTTGTTCCGCTTAAGTCGAAGACCTGCCTCTTGTAGACGCCTCAGAACCTCGCTCAAGGTCTCCAGGTGCTCTTGGTCACTCCGGCCGGTCAGCAAGATGTCATCTAAGTACACCGCCACATTAGGGATTCCCGCCACCAGACCTTCCATCATCCGTTGAAAAATGGCTGGACTGGAGGAAACGCCGAATGGTAAGCGATTCACCTGGAAAAGCCCTCTGTGTGTGTTAATGGTGACATATGGCTTTGATGCCTCATCAAGAGTGACTTGTTGATATGCGTGACTGAGGTCCAGTTTGCTGAACTTCTCCCCCCCAGTCAGCTTTTCGAACAAATCTTCCAACCTTGGAATTGGATACTGCTCTAGCTTAGACACAAGGTTTACTGTGAGTTTGTAGTCTCCACAAATGCGCGCCTCCCCGTCGGGCTTTAACACCGGCACTATTGGTGCAGCCCACTCTGAGAACTTCACTGGTTCAATGACGCCCTGCTTTGTGAGTCTCTCCAGCTCGGTCTCTACCTTCTTCCTCATGGCATAGGGTACGGGCCTGGGTTTGTAGAACTTTGGAGCAACGTTCTCTTTTATGTATATTTTAGCTGATGGGCCTCTCCAGGTCCCCAGTTCCTCTTTGAAAACCTCTTCATTCTGGTTAAGCACATTCTGTAAAGTCAGTTGAGACTGATCCATCTTGTTAACATGTACACAGTTCATTTCCAACTCCCTTAGCCATGCTCGGCCTAACAGGTTTGGTCCACTGCTGGCTACCACGACAACTGGTAACTGCTTGACTTTGTCTTTGTATGTTACAGTCACATTTGCAGTCCCCAGTGTAGAGACTTTTTCGCCTGTATATGTTTTCAAAGTCAATGGGCAGTGTTGCAGCTCCTGTGCATTTCCTGCTGTCCACAACTTGCCATATTCAGTTTTTGTCAAAATCGTCACACTACAGCCTGTATCCACTTCGAACATTATTTTGTTCCCATTTATGTCTAGCTGTGTGGTAATAGGGTCGACTTTTGCCATTTTTGAATCTTTCATGTTGTGCAGTGTAAAGACTTCTTCATCACTAGATTGTGTGTCGGATGACTCATTCATGTGATGTGTGTACTGCCTTTTCTCCTTTCGGCTATCCTTTCCCTCCTTTACAACACTTTTTCCTCCCCCCTTAGCCTGCTGTGCCACGGGAGGTGCGGACCTGCACATCTTCTTCACATGCCCCTTTTTCCACAGCCATGACACTTCTCGTTTAGAAACCGACAGTCCCGTGCCAAATGATCACCCCCACACCTATAACAGGCTAATGGAACACCCTTGCCTTGCCGTTTATGTCCCATTTTCACTTTATGCACTGTCATTGATGTCGCACTTTTGCTTACGGCACTGTCCATTGTCGGTTGCAAGTCACGTACATCCCTGTTTGCTGTCTCGATGGCCTGCGCGACTTTCAAGGCTTTTTCAAACGTCAGGTCTGGCTCCGCCAACAATCTCCTCTGTATGCGATCATCCGCAATGCCGCACACCAGCCTATCGCGTAGCATCTCCTTCAGTTTGTCTCCATAGTTGCAATGTTGTGCTAGCTCCCTCAGCACAGCCACATACTCTGTCACAGTCTCATTTGCCGCTCTAGTCCGGGAATTAAATTTAAATCTTTGGACTATTTCACTGGGCTTCGGATTGTAATGTGACTGAAGCAGATCAGTCAACTCCGTGAATGACTTATCACCAGGCTTGTCTGGGCTCAGCAAGTTTCTCATCAAACTGTATGTCTTGCTTCCAACCGAGCTCAACAGTATTGCCCGCTTTCTTCCTGCATCTGTGATCTTATTTGCCTCAAAGAAGTGTCCCAAAACTTCGCAATATTCCTCCCAAGTCTGCGTCTGACTGTCAAAGCAGTAAGGGTTCCCAGCATGGAAGTCGCCATACCGCCGTCTGCGCTAGCTTCCTCGTTGTCCGACATTAGCCGAGAATCTGCACAGTAGAACTCTCAAGCTGTTTTCTTCCTAACAGCGTCGTCCGAGCTCACCAGTTTCCTCGTCGCCAAATGTAATATCCTTGTCATTTAAGGAGGTACAGACACCAGATGGAGGATACTTGGGGTTTTTAATAAACATTTTATGCAGCTACACAAAACAACATACTGCTCTCACTCGAGCCTTGGGCATGTCCCGCTTAACCCACAATGCCCTCTATAGGTCAGTGGTAACATAACACTCCCATCTATTACATAATGATGATGTAACGTTCTCTTCTTTTATTAGCATAATTCTTTTGTTATTTCTTTTTTATACTATGGACCAGGATTCTGTGTCCTTTAATAAAGCTTGATTGATTGATCGCCCCACATGCTATGGAGTAGCTGCAGGAGGACACCGTGGATGTACTTTCGTCTCCGTCGCAGCGGACACATCAAACCGCAAGGCAGTAAAACTTCTCCCTGTTGTAATCCGCTACTTAACATTGACTGAGGGCGTGAGCGTGAAGATACTAAATGTTGTGTCACTACCAGGTGAGACATCCACCCTCCTATTATTTAATGAAGTCGAACGTATGTCAGCTTTTGGTCTGATTGATAAAGTGATTGGCTTTTGTGCGGACAACACCAACACACATTTTGGAGGAAAGGCAAGAGGACAAAACGATGTGTTTTACAAACTTGCAATCGGCAGCAGACACAATTCCCTGTGACATAGAGGACTTTGTTGTCAAGGTATTTGGATACTTTCACATTTACATCGTCAGAACTGAGGAGCTGAAAGATTTCTGTAATTTTGTTGAGATTGAGCATGCCACTCTTCTGGGGACTAGCAGAACACGCTGGCTTTCACTGGGGCCTGAAGCTTTACCCAGCTCTTCAGTCCTACTTCAGGTCTCAAGATAAGGCTCATTCTATTCTAAAGTTTCTTGAAGACCAAGTGTGCGAGGCTTTGGTTTATTCATATCCAACAGACACTTTTCAATGACGCCATCAAAAAACTGGAGAAGGAGAAGAGCTCTGCCATCCATTCTGCCCTGTACCTCTCCAGTCTTAAAGAAAAGCTTATGGAGAGGAAGGCTGCACTCTTCATGGGCTTAAAGGTGAGTTGTATGGATCATATAAAACTAACATAATACTTGTACACATTTGATAGCATAGCATTGTTATTTTTTTATTTGCATACAGTTGTATAAATTATAGTGTAAATAGCAATTTAACAGTAACAACTGTTCATGGTTTTATTAATTGCATAATGAAATGTTTTTTTGTTTTTTAATTTACAGTAGGTGAAAAGTCTTCTGGTTGGCTTCCAACAGCGCCATCAAGTGGAGGTGTTCAAGAAAGGCGTCCAGAACTTCTATGACTGCTGCATCTCATACCTCCAGGAGTGGAGCTCTCCATTCACTGAGCTGAAGTGCCTCTCCTGGACACTGCTAGAGCATGCACCAGAGTGGGATGAGGTTAAGTGCTCCCTGAGGTATGTCTCCACCAAGCTGCCACAGACTGACATCAGTGAAACAGAGCTGTTTGATGAAGTCACTTCTGTCAAAACTTACACATCAGAAAAGATTGAACAGTGGAACACAATTTCAACACCTGCAGATGAGCGCTGGGCAGAAATGTTCACACATTTTAAGCAGTCATGTTCCATTCAGAAACATTTTGTTATCTGCCAGTTTGCCATGTGCCTTCCTGGCACAAATGCCCCTGTTGAGCGCATTTTTTCAATGATGAACAATACTTGGACTGATGAGAGAAACCGTATGAGACTGGACACTTTGAAAGCGCTGCTCATTACTCAGGTGAACTTTCAGTATACAGTAGTTGCTCTGAGTTCTATACAAGGATCAGTGACAATCGTAGCCTCTTGAAAAAGGTACACTCGAGCATGAAATACTAGAGTCAGTAAGACTGTTCAGGGTTTTGCATTGATGCACTTATTTTGTTTGTGCAATATGTTTTGATATTTCAAAACAATTCATTGTTTAAATGTTTTGATATTTTGTTAGCCACATTTTGACAATACGTCATTTCCAACTTATTTATTGGTAAAATAATAAATAACACATACATACCCTGGAGCATGGGGACGCTGTTTAAGCAGACGTCTTATGAGGTCGTAAATTAGGGTTACAATAAACGACCATTTGCATTTCTGTTGGACAGTCTCAAATAGTCACATATACGATGTAATTAAAAGTAATTAAAGCACTCAGAAAATCAGGCTTTGTAGACAGGATATTCCTGTGTACTGCAGGACGGAGCACAGTCAAACTATTTCAAGCTAAATTAAAATCACTATAGTAATGGTCATTAAAGATGTAATAAAATAAATAAAAACCTCTATCTATAATATAAAGATAAAAAATGAAAAATATCAGTCAATTCCCATCAGAATATCTGGGGTCCTGACTCCAAGGTTGGTAATCACTTCTGGTAAGTTTTGTACTTAAGTGTATGCTGCCACCTGCTGTTGTCCGTGTGATATGACTCTGAGACGATTAGAGTCATAACACACGGACATGACTCTAATCGTCTCAGATACAAGGTGTTGTATCCACGGCAGTTGGGAAAAATAAAAAAACAAAACTATTCGAATAGGATAAGCAACCCTAACCTTAACACTAACCCCGATTGGCTGATACTGTGTACCACTATCAGGAAAAAAAAGAAAAAAGAGAGAGATACAGTTTTGTTGAATAATCAAATAAATCTGTACCATTGATTGTCTTGCATTGATTGTCAGACTTGTAACATGCTTTTGGACACCTTAACATTGGTATGCCCTGTTTGATAACTTAAAAAAACTCCAGGCAATCTTAATAGAGAACAGGTAAAGGTAATTCAGCCAGAATTTCTGAGCAAACAAACAAACAAAACAAAAAAAAACAAAAAATCACATCTAAAAATTGTGCTTTGGTTCAACAAAATTACTTGAAGGCAATCAGAGTTTTAGAAAGACAAGAATGAGTCTGGTGAAGGTGTCAACAAAGGAAACATCGAGAGGAGCAACAAGGTCTTAGTACGGCGGATGCAATGCTCAGTCTGTCCCACATAATCTGCAGACATCTAGAGACTCCAAACTCATATGCAAGGGCCTTGTTTGCCGATTTGAGCTCGGCCTTTGACACTGTACGCCCAAACCTTCTTGTGGAGAAACTCAGAGACTTACAAGTGAATCCAGCCCTATAGTGAAGTGGTTTTTTGTCCTTTCTAACAAATAGAGAGCAACGGGTTAGAGTCAATCTTCTATTTTGTTCACTCTTTACACAAACGACTGTCGAAGCACTGCACCAAACAATAAGACAATTCAATTCTCTGATGACACTGTGATTGTGAGTCTCCTGTATGCAGATCACAGCCCCTCCTCGTACATACGCAGAGATTGACTCCTTCATCTCCTGGTGCGAGGACCACCACCTGTCACTATACGCAGCCAAAACAAAAGAGGTCATCTTTGATCCCAGAGCAATACAAAAACATGACCCTGTGGTGATCGAAGGCAAACAAATTGAGCAGGTCAAATCCTTCAAGTATCTAGGTGTACACATTGATGACCTGCTCAAATGGGATGTGCACACTGAGTACTTGTGTTCTAAACTGTCCCAAAGACTCCACTTTTAAGAAGACTGCGTCTGTTTGGTGTGAGCACAGAAATGTTGACTCACTTCTATAATGCCATTCTAGACACAGGATCGTAGCCTGGTACAGTCCTAACTGTGCAGAGCAAAACACAAATTGAGAGACTAGTCCTGAGGGCCAGGAAGCTGACAAACACAAAAGAGTTTCCGTCCATGAAAGATATCTTTGAAAGCTCCGTCCTCATCCAAGCTCAGAAAATTATTAAGTATCCATCACATTTTATGAACGGTGAATATAAAATTCTCCCATCAGGAAGACGGTACAGAGCACATATCTTCAAGAATAACAGATAGGCAAGGCAAGGCAACTTTATTTATACCGCGCATTTCATACACAAGGCAACTCAATGCGCCTACAGATACAAGCTCTCATTACTCCACTACTCTGTATCTCTTTTAAACAAACGGAAGGATACAGAACAGGTGAAGAGGTCGTCATAACTAAGATGAACTGAATTGCATTATTGTGATGTACTGGTTGTAACTGACTAGCTGAATTGTTTTATATGAATGTGTACTGTATGTGTGGCAGCTGCGGGCAATGAGCCCAAGACAAATTTCCTCATTGTGGACAATAAAGTTTATCAATCAATCAAACCTAATGACAGGGACGGGTGGTTTCAGCTCGGACATAGACTAAATATAGGCAAGGCAAGGCAAGTTTATTTGTAGAGCACAATTCATACACAAGGCAATTCAAAGTGCTTCACAGTTGCAGAAAATGACAAGAAAACAGATCAAATCAATCAATAAAACATCAACATAAAAATTAATCAATTACAGTAAAAGGCAAGAATGCAGGTAAAAGACTTTCAGTTTTCATATGCACGGGTAAAAAGAGCTGTTTCCAGCCTGGATTTGAACATTGTCAGAGTTGAGGCCTGTCTCACATCCTCATGAAGACTGTTCCAGATTTTAGCTGCATGAAACTGAAACGCAGCCTCACCGTGTTTATTATTGACTCTGGGAACCACCAGGAGACCCCTCCCTGAAGTTCTCAGGGCCCGAGATGGTTCATACGGCTCTAACATGTCAGAGATGTACTTTGGTGCTAAACCATGAAAAGACTTGTACACAAGCAGCGCTGTTTTAAATTCTATTCTCTGAGTGACAGGAAGCCAGTGCAGAGACCGGAGCACTGGACTAATGTGGTCGTATTTCCTGGTTCTTGTCAGGACTCGAGCAGCAGCGTTCTGGATGTACTGCAGCTGTCTAACAGTGAGCAGGCCGTTACAGTAGTTACAGTTGTCTCTGCATGGATGAGTCTCTCTAAGTCTGGTTTTGACACTATTCCTCTGATCTTAGCCATGTTTTTCAGATGGTAAAAAGCTGATGATGTTATTGCTTTGATGTGGCTGTTTATATATAGAGGAAAATCTCACAAAACTCCGCTAATACAATTATAGCATGAAAAATCAAGCTGTTGACATTACACCATAATTTTCAGAAATACCTTTGCCTGTACACTATAATATAACTTTGTAATTATGCATTATTTATATATTGTAATCCCAAGTATATGAACCAAAGTATTTAAATGTATTATTTTAAGGGTAAATATAAGTCCTTTCTCTACCATCTATCGATACTTGGCTGAAAGACACTCAACTTACATATTTGGTTCCATAAATAGTGCTTTTGCTTCTCATTTTGCAACCATTCACTCTGTCCTCCATGGCGCACTCATTGTTACTATGTGCTGTTTTATTTGTTTGGTTTTATCATTGATAGTGCAGATGTAAGAGAATGGCCAGGAGAGGGGGGCTGGGGTAAAACTACGCAGTCGAGCACTTTATCAACTTTCGTCGTGCGAATGTTGTTGATGGTGTTATCCAGCAGGAGGCAGTGTTGCTCTTCACTGGAGTGCGCACACAAACATGACTCGACAGACCTCCGGAGCGTGCTCCTCTATCCAGCGTCATCTCATTTTCTCATTCACAAAAAACATGAGCCCCCCACCCCCCTCTTTCGCTCTCTCTTGCTCGCTCTGCAGGACGTCTCTGCGTAAAATCAAGTAAACGCGGCCAATTAGAGCCACGTAGCCCGCCCAAGCCCAGTTCCTGCAGCAGTCTGTAACTACTTAATGAGAGGAACTATATGTTGGCAGTGAAATTTATTGAATCCACTATGAAAGGTCAAACTGTTGGCACTGCGTAAAGGTAACATTTTCAAGGAGCATTTAGCTTCTTATGAGAAAGCGATTAACTCACAACTTTTGCAGGGGTCACAGACGCCAGAACACAATAAGAAAATAATACTTTATTTTTTTCTTGAACAATGCAAAGTGTTTTCAATGAGCAAGACGTTACTTATCTACATAACACGTCAGAAAGAATGAGGTTTGCCACATGTCCAACGATGTCTATATTCTCGTTGACTGCTGGTGCTGCCTGCTGTGCTCCATGCGTGCACATTGGAGAGGCGTGGCTAATACCAAGGTAGTTCCCACAGCTTTTTGTCTCCTGTGCCACGGGACCCAGTCAAGTCAGTCAGCGCGAGTGAGTGGAGAGAGGAGCATCAGTGCCCGGTGCGTGATTTGGATACCTTTTACGCACAGCTACGGAGCGGTCCTTGACGCATGCATCTCCGGTTCCGTTCATTGCCGCCTGATTCGCGTCTCGTGTCGGATGCTGGGTGCAGTTGGACCCCGTGTCAAGACCGTACAGCAACCTCAGCACGCGCGCAGGAGCTAACCATGGACAATTTAGTTAGCCGCTGTAAGATCGTGGTGGTGGGGGACACGCAATGTGGGAAAACTGCGCTTCTGCACGTCTTTGCCAAGGACTGTTATCCAGAGGTAAGGGAGTGATGATTCATTTCATCTCTCAAAGGTTACGGTTTTGATACAGAAGTAAATAATACAATGTTGCGTTTTTTCCACCTGCGCTGAAGTTCATGAATGGAGCAATAGGTGTTCCAAATCTGTATGGATCCAGTTGAGTTTTTGAGTGTGATACTTGGTTTAAAACTGCCATGAAACTATAAAGCCGTGTTAATTTGCTACATTATTACCACAGTGTTTTGCATTTTACAAAGACATTATGCGTTATGGATCCAATTCTGGTTCTCAAACTGTGGGGCGAATATCAGGTACGCATGATGCGTATAGTGGTTGTTTGTTTTAATGTTAATGTATGTATCTACTTAATTTGTTTTGAGGCAGTTATTGAATAGTTAGTATATTATTTTAATGTTCAATCAATCTTTATTTATAAAGCGCTTTTCATACATTTCATATAACACAATGTGCTTTACAGATTTAAAAACATTCCCTCACACAAATACAAACACAAATACAAACACATTATCACAATCACACACAATCATGTTAGCACATGAAGTGGAGACCAGCAATTCTCAATAAATATATTTTTGAAACCAACTTTCATCTCATTATGACAAAATATTCTTAATTACTTTGTACCTCTACATTAAAACGATATTGTTATTTGTTATTGTGTAATATACTACATTATTTATTCTGTCAAGCATTGATCATAAAACTAACTCTCAAAACAACTTATCAATCATAATTTTTGGCAAAGACTAACGACTCATTGAAAATGATCTCAGAGTTTTGGGTCCGACCCATTAGTTGAGAACCACAGGCATCGCCTTCTCTGTCTGATTCATGGTTGAGGTCCTGATGAATACCATATATTTTTTGGGCAGACCTGTTTTTTGTGCTTCAGTCTAAATTGAATCTTGTTTTTGTCCCCTTTTTATGCCCTTCATCACTGACCCTATCACTTACTCAGTCTCTGTATTTTCTTGCAGACCTACGTGCCCACTGTGTTTGAAAACTACACCGCCAGTTTCGAGATCGACAAGCACCGCATCGAGCTAAATATGTGGGACACGTCAGGTAAGACTATTTCAGAGCCCTGTCTATCTGTCTGCTTCGCTCTGTTCAAAATCTGACTTAAAAAAAATCAAAGTTGATCTCCGGTGTGTGTGTCCCTGCCCGAGCTTCTGCAATAACCGTGGGAGGATGCGCTGTCTGTCTTTTTGCTCCCAAAGTCTTTTGCTCTAGTCATCTCGCTTGACAAATGTCTTTGACCCCGAGCCCCTGTTGATGGATTGCTGTTAGTGTTTCTGTATTTTAAGACTGACTTCTGCAGCTATGTCCGGCTTGTTGTTTTAGCTCGGGACGGCGGTGCCAGCTTATGTATGTTTGCATTCCACGACCTCCCCTTGGTCTCTCTACTGTCCCATGTGCGGATGGCTCTTCCCATGCTCTCTGGCTTGCTTAGGGTCAGGTGACAATGTGGTGGGATGGGAGGGAGGTTATGAGAGATAAATAAATATCCTCATTATATATTTAACAGATGAATGCTAGTGATTTCTGTTTTTAAATAATCCCACAGCCTACTTGAATATGGCTGGTTGGTTTTCCATTCTTGCCTTTCCAGGTGTGTCTTAATCTCAAGTTATGCATTTCTTTGTAAATTAGTGACCCAAGACGCCCACGGGCCGAAAGGTGAGAGTGATCGGTCTTTAAAAGCGTCAGCCCAGCAATTACAGGCTTATTATTCGGGTGTAGCCCTGCCTCAGCCGGGACAGGCTCATCTCCCTGCAGGATAAGCTGCGGGGGAAATGGATGTCTGAGTGTGATCCTGAGCGTGGACTTAAAATTATTAATGCAATTTGAGTGCACTGTGCCAGATTCATATTATAATCCATGAATTCAGGTTTCATCAAGGTGTGAGCTGGTTTTATTGGTGTTTTTTCCTCCCTTTTTTCCCGCAAATGTTCTTTCAGTGGCCGTTTTTAAAATGTCAGTTTTAAGCACTACATCGAGACGCATGTGGTCTTATTACACTGCCTGACCAAAAAAAAAAAAAAGACTGTTAAAGGAGCTATACCTGATTTTACTTCTAGAAATGGAATGACATGTATTTTGTCCTTTTAGTATATTGCAAACTCAAACATTTCTGGGGAAAACAGTGTGCATCAAATAACACATTTGTACATTATTCTACCATCTTTGTGAAAGTGACCCTGAAAAGTGACCCACTGTGCCTATAAACGTGTCCCTGTAAAGAATTTAGATGCTACAGATATATTAGGAAAGTTACGAATGAGTTTAGACCACAACCATCATTTTAATTTAGTGGCTTCCCCCGTCATTGTTTGCAATCAAACATATCAGGTATTAGGGGTGTGACCAAGTAACCGGTTAACCGGTTAGTAAATCATAACCGGTTAGGAAAAATCAGTAACCGTTAATCGATAAAAAAGTCAAAATGAACACGAGACACGGCAGGTGAAAATATTGATTTTTCACGCAGTGGTCGAAGTGGAGATTTGTATCTATTTTCCTTCCTTTACATCTTAGTTTTCATGTCAGAGTATAAAAATAACAAAACTCACCCCACATGATGCTTATTTTATGATGATTTGTCCGCTTGCGAGCCAGACGGAACCCGGAAGTAAGAAAACCGGCGTCGAAACGGTTAACCGGTTACAATTTTTTCGGTTAACCGGTTACCATTTTTTGTAACCGTTCACACCCCTATCAGGTATAGTGTCTTTAAGATCAGAGGTTGTTGCAGTTGGTCGCCATGTGCCCAAGGAATGAGATCAGCTGACTACCTGAACATCCTGACTGACCAGGTTATTCCATCAATGGATTTAATTTTCCTTGATGGTACGGGCATATTACAGTGCCAGGATTCATCGGGCTCATGTTGTGAAAGAGTGGTTCAGGGAGCATGGGACATCATTTTCACACATGGATTGGACTGACTTTATTTGTTTATAAATACATATAAAGTCTGGAATTGCGGTAATGGGACGCAATTTCCAAATCGAGACTGGAGGCGGGGCTAACGATCGCAGTTTGAACAAGAGCAAACCAATCAAACACAAAACGACCTACGCTTTGCATTTAAGTCCTCCGCCATGATTGTTTGTCGTCCACACGTGCAGTCGAGTAAATGTTCCGGTGAAAGCCCTCAGACAAGTGGCTTTAAGGACAAGTCCAGCTCATTTAAAACAGAAGGGCACTGGTAAAAGATCGATCGTTGTATCACGGCCGCCATCTTCACTGTTTTGGTTACGGCCCGGAGGAGCACTGGTGTTTGATGGGAAATCCTAGCGCACTGTCAATTCCCGCCTCCCGTGCTATGATTGGCTCGTCTTGGTTTTGCCGGAGTCGGCGAGATTGAAATCGCACAATTCCAGACTGTATTCCCATGTATCTCTTAACATGGAGGATCAGTCTAGCTCGTGCCAGGCTACCCTGAGGTAGGACTGGAAAAGCAGTGAGTTGGGGCGTGGCATCTGTCTCTGAGGTCACCCTGTCTGTCAAATGATCACTGTTGAGCCGAAAACACAGCAGTCTTACACAGTTCACTGAGAAGAACGACATCTAGCGTAAAAACGATATTACGAAAACAACCATTTTGCTATACACTATGTAGCTCCACTTGTAGTCAATTACTGTAGTACTTGTAGGAGTAGGATTAAAGTATGGCTATTTTGTCGTAGAATACCCGTCTCATTCGTTTTGGTTTGAAGCCGTATGTGCAGAAAAAAATCCTTGCAATTTAATTTTTTTCTGTCATCTTTTTGCCTGACATTGTGTTGCAGCTGTGAAATACAAACAACCGCGTTGCCATTTTGATGTAAAACATGCAATTTTCCTCTTTGTTGAAGCTGTCTCTGTCTCATGCCGCCCGCCTGAGGGAGAAAAAAAAAATCATAACAAACATTTATTTTATTCAGGTAACTTGGCTGGTTTGTTGCTTTTGAATGTTTCATTTGGGGAAATATGCTTACAATGTCACAAAGGCAGTGATTGTATCCTGGGTCGCAGATGCACAAAAGCCCATTGGCCACACATCAAAAAGACCGGCTGTATTTGTTTGGACAATAATAGGTTTGCCCACATCAGCCTGAGTGCACATTCTTGTCCCTTTTCCGGGATGGATTTGGCTGCCAGGTATGCGGCAGTATAGCATCGGTGACATTCTCCGCTTTCATCTCTGGTCAGTGTGGTTGGATGGATTCAGAGCCATGAGCTGATGTCGTCATGTTAGGACCAGGGGGCGACCACTGGCCTCCTTTTGTAAGACTGGTGACTGAGAGCAGGATTACCTTCACCTTATATGAAACGGGGTGTATCAGCTGCATGAAAAGGAAAACGGCAGTATTGGATAAAATGTCTTGAATTATGTGGCAACATAATATTGCTAAGCTATTTCAGTAAAGTACATCCCATTAAATTCATACACAAATCATAAGCAATGACTTTTTTTTTAATCAAATAGTGTCAGTACAAGACCAATGCCAGTACCAAAACAAGGCTACTTTTGATATTTTGGACTATTTTTCAAAGAATATGAAAGATAACACAACACTTTTTTTCTCTCATAGTTAGTGGTTGTGTGAAGCCATTTGTGGTGAATAAAATGGAGTTTGCTATATTTTTAAATCTTAATGAAAAAAGAAAGTACCAAAAATGACCCTGATCAAAAGTTTATCAAGAGGAACCTTCTCCACAACCACCACAAAGGACTCCAAGCTGTCATTGATGCTAAAGGGGGCAATACGGGGGTATGTAAACTTTGGATCAGGGTCATGTTGGTACTTTCTTTTTCATTATGATTTAAAAAGAGCAAACTCCGTTGTTTTTTTTTCTCACCAAAAATGGCTTCACACAAACACAAGGAGTGAAAAAAATATATACTTTTTGTGTTATCTTTCATATTCTGTGAACTTCTGAGCACAACTGTATATCGAACTTCAAATATTGTCATCGTTACAGGCCTACACTTTCTGTCTTGAACTGGTAAACTAAAGAATGAATGTACATGAGGCACATTCATATCATCAGCCTGTCCCCCGTCCAAGGACACATTTTATGATGTTTGTTTTGTTTAAATGAACTCATCTCTGGAACGACGTTCGTGAAGAGTTGCAGGAGTCTGTGTAATGATCTCAGATGGATTTATACTGTGTATGTTATTGATTATGTGCCATATACAATCGATGGACTTAATATTTATACCACTATTTACACATTTTTGTATAATGTGCTGGTATTGTATCAATATACAGTACATTTTGCCATATTGTAACTGGAAGACTCGCAACCAATAAGGCATAATAAACTGGGGGATTCCAATATTAAGAAAGCAAATAAACAAATAGTGGAAGATAAATAGGAATGTGAAATCATTATTAATATTATTTTGCTTTAATCAGTCTCTGCTCTTTTGTTATTTCAGGGCTGCACAGTCAGAGAAATCCGAGCATGTTGTTTCTTTTCCGAGCTTAAAAGTCAATCATCTTGAGTCTGTCAGTCAGGGGTCCAATGCTTCAGCCCGAGGGCCACCGCTGCCTCCTTATCTCTGTGAAGGTTGTGGGAAAGTGCTTCGGTTCGTGCTTAAAGCGATATTTGGCAGGTCTGATCTTCAATCCACAGACCGGCACTATTGGTAGTTAGTTGTCTATGTTCATTACGGCTTTGCACCTGTTTTGGCAAGTTGTTACAGCACCCCATGCATGTGTATTCTGTCCCGCCTAAAATAAATATGTGATTTCTATTTTGTTGAATGTTGCTTAAATGATTGAAAAGACAACATAGATTACTAGAGTGGAGTGATTTCCCTTTCATGTTGACCCCAAACCTATGCAGAACTATAGGAGACTGATTGCAGCGTCCGGTTGTTGCATGTAAATACTAGCCCTAATTGGCTTTAAAGACCACTCTGTGCTGTTAAATAGTCAGAAGTCAATGAGGGTCAGTACTGATTATCTGCTGAAGCTCTTAGGGCCGACCGGTCGTCAGTCAGTCTGGGTTTTTCGCTGGCCCCCCCCTCCTGTTCTCCTGATATAGAAGCAGCACATGGGAATGACTGCCTGTAGCTTTGCCCCCAGACCATCATCGTGCGGAAATATGCGAGTGTCAAAGTGATTGCAGCACTGGGTTTCCCCAAAGTTTTCCCAGCAAAGTTTATTTGGGTCACGTTTGCGGTTTTATCCTCAGTTACATTTGACCTGATTCACATGACAAGTCTTCGTCACGCTGGGTTTTCCATTCAAGATCTACAGTAGGCTTTCATGTGGTTCTAGGACTTGATATCTTTTTATCATCTCAGTTGGACATAAATGCAACATCGTTTGTCACTGACAGTTTTTGACACATCCTTCAACCAGAGCCTCAGGGCGAACTCTCAGGAGTAGTGGGCGGCCAAAGTGGGGATCCAGTTATTGTGCAAGAGGTGTGGTCAGGATTACCTGAAGCTGAAGTATTGGCTGGATTGATGGGGAAAACTAGAGCACACGAACAAGCATGGGTTTAAATGACTTGAATTGAGAATATTTGTCTTGTTTGAGCTATTTTCACTCATTTAGACGTTTTCCCTGATTGGACCAAGATGACTTTGTTTGTTTGATGACATGACATTTCAGACTGGCTTTAAGGTCATCTTGGTTGAAGTAAGAAAGTAAAACTGCCAATGGGACATATTTATTTATTTGACAGGGACATTGCACAAATAATGTGTTGCACAGACCAGAGATAGCTACAAGCTAATTTTCATCTGTAGTCCCTGGGCAGCAGTGTTAATTTGACAACATATTTTAATTTAGTTTTAGTCTTAGTCTTTTGACGAAAATGTAATTGAATTTTAGTCGAGATTTAGTCAAAAAATATCTTCAATTTTAGTCTAGTTTTAGTCGACTAAAATTGCAAGTCAATTTAGTCGACTAAATTTAAGACACATTTAGTCGAAGTTGCATTTATAATATTCATTATAATCATATTTAATCAGGTCCTCTTCTTCATGGAGCTGCTCCCACATGAACAAAGCTCAGAGCTGCTCCTTTGGCAGTGAATTTACATGATATGAGGCTCTTTCAGACGGTCAATAGAAGTTTGGATGATTTTAGTCTCTCCTTTTCATTTTTATTTAGTCTTATTTTAGTCGACTAAAATATCTGGACATTTTAGTCATAGTTTTAGTCTCATGAAAAACGTTTAATTTAGTTTTAGTCCAATTTTAGTCGTCAAAAATATCACTTTGACTAAAATTAGGACTAAATATTTTAGTCGACGAAATTAACACTGCTGGGCAGAGGCAAAGTGACAGCAAGTTTAAACAGTGGACAATTAGCATTCTCACTTAAGAGTCCAGTCACATATAAAATACAGATAAAGCTCTGGCAAAAGGATCACTTCAACAAACTTCTACAAACAAACATGCAATATTTACAGTATTTACACTTGCAATTACAATTATTTACAGTTCATAAAAATGTTTACCTTCTTACATTTTAACAATACCCCGATTAACCAGTTTTGTGCTAATGATCACAAATCTGATCGTCCTTGAACCACTTCTTCAGTTTACTTTTAAACTGTTGCAAGGTGCTACTATTTTGAAATGCATACGTATTGTATTGAAACGAATCCAAACCATCTCAGAACAAGTGAAATAATCTGGGTCAAACGCCCAACTATCTTAAGTCAAAACACCTCAAATTCAAAGAGACATTTATACTAATCTAGTGATCAAATATATTTGGCGTAATTATATAAAGTTACCACGTCAAGTCACGGCTCAGAATCTACGAATCCTTATTATGCACAAGAGGCATAATCTCTTTACAAACATGCATGTTCAGACGGATCCCAGGCGGCTTTTGCGTGAAGAGCTGCTTGTTTGTACACAGTCCCCACCCGGAGGAGATGCTGGCCATGGGGCTGAGTGCGGCTCGGGCCGGGTGGTTGTTTGACTAGAAAAAGCGTTGCTCTGTGGAACAGCTGGTGACTGTCTTAAGAGGAGTGAGCTCTTTGTAAAACCCCTATGTGCTTTACCACTTGTTTGCTCTTCACTTTTCTCTCTGTTGTTAAAGAAATAGGCCTTTAAATCAGTACTAAGTAACTCATGCCCCTAGAGGCCATAAGCGACACTGCAGGTGTCGTTGCATGTTGTGTTTTTTTACTTACTTATTGTCCGTGAGAGTAAATACTACGCTGACAGAAAAGACAAAGGGAGAGCGGGATATTGTACATCCAATTACACAATGGAGACACATTTTTTCACTTGCATTTGGCTGTAAATACTGTTTAAGTGGCGCTAGCACACAGTTAGCTTTGCCCATTAGCCTATTAGCTTCTTTTTCGTGATTGTATTAGTGTGTATTGGTGACTCTGACCCGGAGGCAGGAAAGTTGCAATTGTGGTTTTCTGTCCAGAGACACCGGGAGGAGATGAAAGACCCCCCAATCATCCCATTAACACTTGTATTACCCCCAGAGGGACTACGGAAAGGATTTATTAAGGTAAACACGTTACTTAGTACTGCTTTAAGGTAAAAAATCTTTATTACCAGCAGGATGTCCTTTTGCGGGTACATTGTGTGGCTTATGTTGGTGAGGGTCACAGTAATTATTGTATGTTTTTTCCCTCTAAATACCTTTCCAGTAGCAAACAGTCTGGAAACATGTGAGTAAAGTGTCGTCCTTGAAGATACAACAACATTTTGCCCATATACGTTTCCTTTTATGAGCTCAACAGTAGCTTGGTGCATTTTACTTATGTATTTCTTTCTCTCTGATCAACCCCATGGCTATGAAATTGAGTATTTTTCTTTCAGTTTGATCTGTTCCTCCTCTCTGTATATTTGATATTTCTTCAAACACAAAGCCGCTGTCCGCTGAGAACATGAAGCACATGGCTTGCTGAGTTTTGGGCTGTTTTTTCTTGAGCGGACCTTCCCTGACTCTGCATGTGCACGAAAACAACAAATACACACAGGTTTACGGACTGGCTACGGCTGCGCGGCAGACTCGGCTTGAAAAAAAAAACATCTTTGAAAACATTGCATTTTTGGTAAAAGGACCCAGAAGTGTGACTGGAACCCACATGGGATTTTGCAAAGCGTTTTTCTGCTGCTTTGCTTCAAGGCTTTTGTGGACCATTTCTCTCGTCAAAGCTGTCGCATGTTTTCACCGCGAGAGGGGAGACTTTTTGAGGCAAAAAAAAAAACCCACTTGGTTGTGTTAAAAACGCCTGAATTTGTGCTTTTTACATGAATGTGCGGTCAACCTTATTATGGATTCAGTTAAGTGTCAGTAAAGCAAATGGATATATTTTTTCAACAATCATACACATTTGATTACTTATCATCAGGGTGGAGGTAGGGTCTGATTGACGAACTCCTTTGTCCATCAGTCCATCCTGAAACTAAATGAGGTGCTTAACATAAAATCAAAGCATGTAGTGACGATTGTTTTTCATGTCTTTGTGAAATGTCTTGTATCTGTGTTGATGCGGAGCTGCTGAACTGTGCAAAACAAATTTCAGATCCTCAGATATGACCACAAAGTATCTACCTACCTACTTACATACTTACCTACCTTTCTAGTGGTTCTCAAACTTGTCACACCACCTACAAAGAAAAGTGTCTCTCCAAGTCCCACCAGGACCAAACCAACACAATTATACCACGACTAAAGACGGGCTAAACCAGATTAGACCATGACTGAAGTAGTTTAAAACAAAGGCTGATCTAAAATAGGACAGAAGCACTGATGAAATTGTCTCTAAATAAAGGTAATGCAAGAACTACCGAGGATCTGCAGCAGTAAAATGGTGCAGTGATGTGTATCCTTCTGTAACTTTGTTCCATCTATGAGCTCCCGACAGCTCAGCCAGGGTCAGTATTAGACACTCGCACCGCTTACCAGGGCCTTCCCTGTTGCCTCATTTTGGTTGGATATAACTTTTAGCTGTTTCAGCTTTGTTCCAATGGGGAATTAAAAGCTTTTGTGGAGAGACTTTCCAAATCAGGATCAATCTGTGTAATTTGGCACAAAGCTCTGTGGGCTCTAATGAAGGTCCAGACTGAAATGGGAGAGATATGCTGTCAACGTCAGGGGTTGGGTGTGTAGGGCCTGAATACATATTTCATTTAAATGTATACATTATATTTTTATATTTCTGCAAAACTGTGTATAAAAAAATATTTAAAAAGGCAGAGTTGAATTTTAGGAAGAAAAGGATCTTTATCCAAAGACCTGTAAGAATAAGCCGTTCTATACTTTGAGAACACAGTTGGCTCTTCCACTGAGATTTTAACCCTGGTCGGGAGCTGACCCAGCTTAGTCACTCCAGTGCTCCCAGGAATATCCCCTGTCTTTACATTCCTGGTGCTCTGTGCGTGCAATTCTCTACACCGAGTTCACAGCGGAGCGAGTGGAGCTTCCCAAAGCCTGTAGAAACACGCTGCCTTCACTGTCCGCCGGGCTCTGGGATATTTTACGCGCAACGCTTGATTAATCTTTAATGGAGAAGTGAGTGAGCAGAGCAAGAGTTAAGTCAATAGACTCCCACTGCACTCTGCACTCTGAGGCCGGTGAATAGCCAACTACAGTCCAGCTACAACTACTTTGAATATCACCACTAATAATACTTCTGTCTATATACCCAATACCCATATGATTTGCTACTATGACCGTTACTGCTGCTACAACTCATGTTCTCGTGTTATCGCAGAACACTCACATAGCCATACATTCAAATGCTTTAACCTCTTGAGCCTTCACCGAGTGCATTTTCTCCAGTTTGGCTTTACTCAAAAAAAACGTTTTCAGCCTATAGGCCTGAGTAACGACTCATTTGAAAGCTAAGACCAACAAAACTCATCTAAATGGGTCTTTTTGGTCACATTATCATCACTTTTTCATGTTTCTGTTGCATGTTTGTCGTTTTGTTGCTATTTTGACACTTTTTTTCAAGAAGCTTTTAGTTGGGTAAAGGTGGGGGTTAAGAGGTTAATGTGAACAATAACAGTACGATAGGTTGTCTGTGTAAGCTCTCAGTATCATAGGTTCTCCATTAGTTTATTATGGAAAAAGTCTGTTGTGAATCCTATAATTTGCGATATGACATCACGACCCGGAATTGCTTTGTCTCTTAGTTTTGTTTATTAATTCAAAGCCACAACCTCTGTGAGTGGTACACTGCTTGTGCCAGATTAGGACACATGTTAAAAACACAGACTCAGTTTAAATATTTAACACTGATATTGACATTTCTTCTCGGTCTCTTTTGTGGGAAACTGTTGGAAAAGCAAACTCCGGCCCACACTCTGTAAATACAGCGCTCTGTTTATTTCTGTCACTGTCCTAAAGGGAGGTGAAGACATCCCTTTCACTCTTGTTTACAAGCCTCGATGTATGCATTGCGCTCCCAACTCCAAAACTTAAAAACATGTCTTTGTACGCGACCCAGGGCCATAACCGCCTCGTGTTTGTTGACACACTGTGGGCTGAAGGGACGGCTGTTCACTTCACTCTAGGTAAAAAAAAGAAAAAACAGAAGATTAAAATACAGCACAATTATTGTCTGCTTGGGCCAAACAAAAGCAAAATGCATCTATTCACAGTATAATTGCAGTCTATTTATTTAACCACCACTTGATTATCTATTTTTGTCCATGCTTTATTTTGGTTAAATCGTTTATATTGATGCATCTGTAGGTTGCTATTCTCCGTTTAAAGAAAGTATGCTCTTAAAAGTAGTTTAGTGCCCACTTTTTGGTGAATTGTAAAGTAAATACAGCTTAAATTCAGTGGTTCTTGTATGACCTTTTGTCCCATTTTGTTCAATGAAAGCTAAAACATAATGGGCCCGATCTCTGCGTGGCATAACAACAGTGCAGGGCAAACAAATGGTGCGACGTTGCTTGCATGGCCAGGGCAGTGGGGGCGTGGCTTAGAAAATTGATTACGATTGCTAAAGTTTCCGCTTCCCCTTCGCTCTGCTCCCCTTTGCGATGTTGATGTAAAGATGCATCCTGTTTTTGCTCTTGTTGTGTTCTTTTAATATGGAGAGAAGATGGAGACTCGTTCTTTAAAATCAAAATCAAAGTCATCTTGGGCACAACATGTCTGTCCAGGAGGAGAGGGCAAGAGAGGGAGGAGCCCCGTGGATTGGCCTTTTATGAACATAGGACGTAGGCGGCTACTTGTTGAAGAACCAATCAATGTCCTTGGAATGCTTCTTCTGCTGCGCGATCTGACTCCGCATTATAACACACTGCCCCCCAGTGAATTCCAAGAGTAAGGACAACAAAATGTCCCCCTAATTCAAATCAACCCCAAAAGCACAGATTACAATCAACACAGTTTCATATAATCATTAAAGCCTATTATGATAAAAAAAAATATATAGAAATATTCAACACTCTCAAACTACAAAGTTTATCCCACTGTGAGTTAAACACTGGCCGCGTACCGAGAGAAGGAGAACATGTCGCTGGTCCAACTCTGGTGCTAGTAAATTTATCGAAGAGTGCGGGGAAATCTCCTCGTGACAGAAACATGATCAAAACACCGTGCACCCCGCCACCCCCGCTCCATGGAAAATGTTAAAGTCTGGGACGGCCTGTAGGAGGAAAAAGCTTGGGGAGGGACCACTAACGCCACACCACATAACATTTGCCATGGGTGTCTGTTCAACCCACTTACTGCGTTGAGTCTGGAGCTGAAGATTTCAGAGGCTGTGCGGTAAAGTAGTCTACAACCTGTGTTTATCAGGCCCAATATAGTTTGTTTCCATAAGTTTATGCATTAACCAAACAATATTTAGCATAAGAGCTGTAGGGCGTTACTTATTCATTCATTCCTCTTGGAGATGATGACCTACGTCTTTCTGCTCTGTGGGTTATTGTTGGACATGCGGCTGCCAAAGTAAATGTAAAACACAGTGAAATCTAAGGTCTAAAAGTGGCCAAAGTTACTTAAAAAAAGCACACAGGGCCTACGCTGTCTGCAAGAGCTTTTTTGTGTTAACATTGCAGACATTACCCAGGACATTTCCAGAGTTCCCCTCCGAGACCAAACTTCTAATAAGTCTTTTAAAACTCAGTGCCATGGTTCACAATGCTGTCCGTCTCTGGCTGACCTCTGAGTGGGCAGCATGCGGTGACATTTTGGGACCAAGTCTTGCCTGTTTTGTGAGGATGCAGACGGGCAGCTGTGCCTCCGTCCCTGGAGCTCTGCACTTTACGAAGCATAATTTTCAGACCAGGTCAACAAGACGGAGATCTAATGGCGGCGTATCTGTCCGGGTCACTTTATATCCTCATAAAAACCCATTGAAAAGTAAGGAATGCTCCACATGAGGTTAAATGGTTTTGGGCACAGAGTATTTTTTTTCCAAGAACTGATATAGAATTACAGCTCGTCATGTGTAAAATCACACTGTGGCATAAAGTAACTCATGTGCAATAACGACTACAAAAAAATTCAATAATCTGTGTTAATCGCTGTATCAATGTCACTTTCCCTGTACTAAGACTGAAAGAGTTTGCACAGCTGACATTTCTATAGTGTGCTCTAACTTTATTTTTATTTGCATTCATTGTATATAAGATACCTTTATTTACTATTTAATTGATTGCACATTTCTTGTCGTCTTTTTTTTGCACACCCTTTTTTTTGCACACCCGTTTCTTGAGAACTGATTTAACAAGTGAATTTCTCCATTGTAAGATCAATAAAGGATTATCTTATTTTATCTCTTCTGTTCGAAATCTTGTATTGTTCATAATTGTGAGGTCTTTAGCTCACCTGAATATATAAAGCATGATTTACATTTGTCATGAACATACAATTAAAATGCTATTGACTAAGAATTAGCCATTTTTTGCTTCTCAAGGCCATGGCCAGTCCTCCCCGGTGGATGCTTCACCTCTAAAATAGAAGCATTGCTAGACTTCAATGGTGATCCTGTTTATGTCTTTGGGTTCTGTTCTGCTGGTAAATAGCTTAAAGGAGCAGCGTCCTATTTTGTACTTTGAACTATTGTAGCGAACGCAAACCCAAAAAGCGTTGGTGCACCAGATAACTGCTGTTAGGATTACGTGACGGTTCTGCTCCACTTTGCTCCCTCAAAGTTGTCAAATGGGTTGATAAACTCGTCCCTGTGAAGAATCTGGATGTTTGGAATACATTAAAAAGTTAGAAATGAGTTTGGACTGTTCAAAACGTAACTTTGTCCCTCTGACACAGTTTGAAAGTGGGGAAAAATTGGGCCCTGGAGCTTGACCAGAGGTTCTCAAAGTGGGGGACACAGAGGGGTTGGGAGATCATTTCAAGACAAGGTTTTTGAAATGAATTGAAATATCAAGGACAGGATCCAAACAAACATCTATACACCATAATGTTTTGCTGATTGCATTTTACAGTGAGAGCTCCCAAGAGGTTTCCGAAACCACTGATCCATTACTGCTTCCAGCCTTTTCATTGTTCAACACCATCTTGGTCTAACTCAAAACTTCGACACCAACCATTATAAAAACACACTAGCCAACACTGTACTGATCGAATCCATCGCTCCGTTTTTTTCCTTGTCTCGTTGTCACTCTTCTCCTTCTGTGCTTCGTTTTTGTGATGGTCCATTAGTCTAGGCTGGGTCGCTGTGTTGAGGTCACCCAGACACCGGCTCAGGGAGTGGGCATCAGCGCAGCGAGAGGCAGTGGATCTGACAGGAGCACACAGACTGTAATTATCTCCGTGCCACGCTCTCTATGCGCTCCGATGAGACAGACTCTGCTCCTATACATGCATGCATAGTGGCTTCAGAAAGTGTTCATATAACCTCTATTTTAGCTTATGTAGCAGTCTGATAATGAACTCATCCGGATTTCTATTTCTAAACATCTTCAATGATTATACTTGCACTTAGCGATAAATAGATGGGCATGAAAACTGTCCGAGAATTACTTTCGTTGTTATGGGGCAGATAATGCATACAGTACAGTGTTCCGAGTAGCCTACATGTCCAGTCACCCATGAATGATAATACATGCACTTCTGGGAGGCCCTTAAGGGAAGATGTAAAGGAGACAATTAAATGATGTTTTAACTAAAGTAAATATAAAGCAAAAGTATATATTAAGATTTACTGGAACTGTTTTAAGTTTTGATTCATCGAGCAACAAAAATCAATGTGTTTTTGACGCCCCTCATTGTGTTGTATAATAAATAGATCCCAGAACTGTCCTCCACATTTTCAAAGTTGGCAAAACATGACTGGAGTGGACCCCTTCTGAGCGGTTCTGCTGAGTGCGTTAGTCCACTGCTGTGTGCCTTTGACCAAAAATGAACCCTTGTATTTTCTGTTTGGCGGATTTATGTTTCCACTGCTACCTGCAGAGAGCGCTCCAGGCCAATTGGACAGCAAATCCTCACTTGGAAATGGTTTATTCCATACATAACTATTACTTTAGGTCATAAATCAAAAAATATCATTACAAAAGTGCCCAAAAGAGTGTGAATTAAACTACAATTATGTCTATTTTAAGTTAGGTGGATGGTTAAGGCTTTGGATTTTAGTGTTCACTGTAGTGCTGTGATCAATACATTGTATCGGCAATATACAGTGGAAGGAAAAAGTGAGTAAATCGTTTCGAATTTCTTATGTTTCTGCCTAAATTGGTCATAAAATGTCTGATTTTCATTAAAATTACAGGAACAGGTAAACATTTACAGGACAGGGAGTAAAAAGTAAGTGAACCCTGGAATCTCGCTGAACTGCAGCAGTTTTGTAAAGAGGAATGGTCCCAGATTCATCCTGATCGTTTTGCACGTCTAATCTGCAGCTACAGGAAACGTCTGCATGAAGTTATTGCTGCCATAAAACAGCTATTTAATACAAGGGATCACTTACTTATTCCAACACTGTTGTGAATGTCTCAGGCTTTTCTGCAAAATATCTTGATAAACTTGTGAATTCATTGTTCTATTGATGATAGTACAGTGTCCAGGCCCTGAGGCAACAAAACAGCCCCACACTATGATTCTCCCTGCACCATACTTCACAGTGGGGATAGGGTTTTGATGTCGGTGCTGTTCCCTTTGTCCTCCACACATGACGTTGTGTGTTCCTCCCAAACTATTCAACTCTGGTTTCATCAGTCCATAGAATATTTTGCTAGTAGTGCTGTGGAGCATCCAAGTGCTCTTTCGCAAACCGAAGTTGAATAGTTTGGGAGGAACGCACAACCTCTTTACAAAACTGCTGCAGTTCAGCGAGATTCCTGGTTCACTTACTTATTCTGCGCTTTCCTGTGAATGTGTACATGTTATGGCCAATACAAATATGATAAAATATAAATGTTTGGGTGGCAATAGTTTAAGCAGACCCCATTTTATGAGCAATTTAGGTAGAAATGTTAGAAATTCCAAAGGGTGTACTTTTTCCTCCCACTGCACTGTATCATTACGGAGTACATGACAATACGCGTATCATATTGAGGCACCTGTATCCTGATGCGCAAATACATTAGTCTAACCGTAGTCTTTATTCAGAACGTATCACAACATGCAGTCTAATTACTCCAATAACCTCCAATTTGTGCGCCTTGTATTATGAACACTCTACGCTCAACCTCTTTACAAAACACTTGAACCACGATACGTATCATATCATGAACTCTGTATCGGAAAACGTATCATATCGTGAAGTTATTGGCAATACCAAACACTAGTTCAACGTTTTAATTTCTGTGTCTAATGAATGAGCTGAATTAATTCATCTCTATCACAGACCCCACAACTCTTACAATTGTATCGGGATTTCACCATCCACAAGTTACTGCCCCTGCTCAGTCACTTTAGCTGCTAGATTCAAGCAAAAACAATTAATGGCCGTTCCACTGCTATTTCTATATTGACTTTATACGTCTGTTAAAGCAAAGTGCAAGCGATTGTTTGGTTTAAATATAGTCATTAACCAGGCAGATTGAAAGTAACATTTATGCGCTCATTTTGAGTCCTTTTTATAACTATTAAAGTTGAGAGCAGCAACGTCTGAAGAGAAGGATCAGAGTGAGATTGTGACACTGGGTTGACAAAGCTCTAAATAGATGTTAAGTTATTATGAATTCAAAACATGCATATTTGATTTAGCAGTTTCTAATTAAATCAACGGCAAAATTAATTAGTTTGTCGGTGCCTATTATTTTGGCTTATCACTACTAATCAAAAACACAAAATGCTATTCGATCTAGTTTACTATAATGTGAATTTTGATCAATTTGCTTTTAAAGAAGAAAATAAATCCTTTTTCGTAGTGCCTCTGGGGGGTAATACAAGTGTTAATGGGATGATTGGAGGGTCTTTCGTCTCCCCCGGTGTCTCTGGCCAGAAAACCACAATTGCAACTTTCCTGCCTCCGGGTCAGAGACACAATACACACTAATGGAATCACAAAGAAGAAGCTAACAGGCTAACGGGCAGAGCTAACAGCGGGCTAGCGCCACTTAAACAGTATTTACAGTCAAGTTTAAGTGAGGTATGGAGTGAATGAATAATGAGCTGTGAAGCGCTCTGGGTATCTTGAAAAAGCGCTATACAAATCCAAGAGATTATTATTATTATTATTATTACTAAAAAAATTATCTCCATTGTGTAATTGGATGTACAATATCACTCTCTCCCTTTGTCTTTTCTGTCAGCGTAGTATTTACTCTCATGGACACCTGCAATGGCGCTTATGGCCTCTAGGGGCATGAGTTACTTAGTTCTGCTTTAAGACCACTATTATTCTACTAAAACTTCTCTCTGTGCCATAAACTGCAACTACTACTATTATTTACTGTATTTTTCTGCAGACAGGAGGAGCAAAGTGTTCTTTTATTAAATTGAATTAAAATAGTCGATATATTTTCACCATTGCAAACAGTGGGCTGCAAGATCAATCAGAGACAAATTTAAATTATGATTTTAATGGTTGCAATTTGCATATCTGCTGTTATTTTGGGTTGTCCTTTGTTCACAACGAAAGCAGTGTCTCCTTGGTGTCTGCTTATGGATAAAACCTGTTAACCTGGTAGTTCTAAAATGAATGTTTTTTGATTAGTGTTGCAATTCTCTTTTATGCCTTTAGGCATATGGATTTTATGAACTGAATCTTAATTTTAAAGCACAACCCCCGTCAAAATGCCCCTTTTTAATTGAAAATTGTTCATCCCTACAAGTCTAAAGTTGTATGCCTTCTCCTTTATTGCACCCTTGTTTCTTTAAAGATGCACTATGTAACTTTTTATGTGAAAAACAAAAACCTTGATATTTGTACATATTTGAACTTTCAGTGACTCAGTGGCGTTATAGGTGCAGCATGGCACCTTTGCGTTCCCTCACAGTGGCCTCTATGATGTTCCAGAATCAATTGTTTTTGGGTTTCTGGACAGTTTGTGTACGAACCCCTAAAACAATTGATCATGGAGCATCTTAAAGGCCACTGTGAGGGAAAGCAAAGGTGTTATGCTGCACTCATAACGCCACTGAGTCACTAAAAGGTCAAATCTACACAAATATCAAAAAAAAATTTCACATAAAAAGTTGCATAGTGCACCTTTTAAAGGTCCTATATCATGCAAAATCGACTTTTTGGAGCTTTTAGCCATGTTGTTATGCTATTTCCTTATCAAAAACACCCCCAGAGCGGTTTTTGGCTTCATTCACGCAGTTCTAAGTAATCCTCCTGAATCCTGCTCTCTGAGCAGCTGCTCCACCCTCTCCTGGTAAACGACTGAGCTGTTCAGTTGTGTCGTCACAGCGGAACGGAAGTGCTCTACGTCTGTAATGTAATGCCTTACGGCCTGATTTTTATTTATAAAACAGCTTTTTTTTTTTTTTTTTTTTTTTTTTTTTTTTTGAAAAAAAAAAAAAAAAAAAAAAAAGCAACCCTCCGAAGCGTCTGTGCTGTCCCACGACGCTAATCAAGCGCACCCACGGCTGGAGGAGCCATGGATCCGAGCATAAGTGTTGTTTTGAAGACTGAGCTCTTTCTAACCTACTCTGGACACCGCCTGCTCTTTTTTCTTACCGATAATGCCACGGATGCGCGTTTGGCTACGAGAGGAACAGGATTATTCAACCTTCCTAAAGAAGAGTGCACTCGCCAGAAGTTGGAATTTCTTTCCGGGATTAAGCTAGCTACTATATCAACCAACCTGATGGATGCTTGGTGAACCTTGGCCAGAATCAAAGTGGATTAACTTTTATAACTTTTATAACCAACGCGATCTCATGGGAGTCCAAACTGAGCGGTGAGTCAATCAAAACGCATGTTAGCGTGTGTGTTAGCATGTGTGTTAGCCATTTATGAAACTGCTTTGCACATGTCAACTCCTTATAACTGCATTATGTGAAGTAACTTCACTTTTTGCAGCGATATTTATATTTATAATACTGCAAATGTGGAATGAGCAGAGAGAGGGGCGGAGTTAACTGAATCGAAGCGTCTTATCTTCCGGGTAGGGAAAATACCCCCCAAAAATACTTATATTTCTCTCAAAAATGAGTACTCCATAGTGATAGAGGTACAATATATCATATATATGCCTATACTTTACTTTGGAATGGCTAAAATAGCATGATACAGATCCTTTAACTAAACTCAATAAAAGAAATCTGACTTCCTGCTGCGTCAATGCCTGTTCGCACCATCGTCTTTGGGAGTCATAAATCATGTTCCTGTGGGTCAGCTCGTGGACAGAGGTCAGGTTCGACACAATTGACCACACTTCCTCTTTGTGTGTCACACCACTGCATTAAAACAGGCCTAACAACTGTCTAGTACGGTCCATATGTGCCACAGGGAGCTGCCTCTTTTGCATACAAACCCGCCCAGACACAGTAGGGACTTTGTGTGAGCCGGGGGTCCCAGAGGAGTGGACTGGGTCAGGTCCCGAGGGTGCTCCCGGGACGGCACAAAGCCTGGCGGGGAAGCCGGGTGGGGTGAGGAGGAGGAGGAGGGGGGTGAGAAAGCACAGATGTACGCGTCGGTCCCGGTTTGGTGAACACTTGCTGCCCTTATAACAGGCCATAGTTCAGTGATTTGCAAACTGTTTACAAGTTGTAGCACTAGACGGGGTGATTTATGTGAGGTCTCGCAGGGATAGACGAGGGATAAACTATAGGACTAAACCTGGACTTAACCAACTGTCAATCAAGGTTAAATAAGGATATAATAAAGCTTTAAATCATGCCTAAAACAGGAGCCAGGACTAAGACAATGAGTGATGTGACGTTCATGATCAACCGGCTCTTTTGAACGGCTCTTTACAGTGAACGGATCGAACTGGTTCTTAATTGTGAAAAGAGACGGATCTGTTTTCAGTCAATTTTACCCAGAACTCACGCGAACACAAGAATCAGCCCAACGGAGCAGGCGACACAAGTGAAAGCTTTTCACACTGAAGTCAAAGCTTAATCCACTAAAAATGATTGTGCAGACTGTTACAGCCTCTCTTTATTAGTTGTGGCGCAACTAATAAAGTGCAAAAATCAGTCCCATTGTCATTTTAGATGATTTAAATGGAAAAAAAGTGTGCCTGAAATTGTGAGTTATCTGGCTGCCATTATTAAAGTACATTAAAAAAGAGCTCGTCTTTTGAACGGCTCTTTGAAATGAATGGATCCCAAAAATTTGGCTCACAGTAAAGAGCCGTAAATCCCATCCCTAGAGACAATAAAAGCACTTGTTGGTTTAGTAGCAGGACTAAACCAGTTCTGAATCAGGACTTAATCCATGGTAAAAGTAGCCTAAAACATGGATCAGGTGAAAATTAGGACTAGGCTTTCAAATGGATAGGACAGTGACAACCAGACAACTATAACAAAGATTTTTCCTTTTTTTTAATCATGTTTATTTTTACTTCCTTATTGAAGATGGGCACAGGATGTGACATAAGAAGAAGTGAACACTCTACTACTACTAATACTTTCAATGACAACCCAAACTAAAGTAAGAGTAGTATCCACAAACCCTCAGTGCCCTTCGTCTATTTGTACCATTGATCGTCGTAGCAGCTGGTGAGCCATCCACTCCTATTATCACCCCCCCCCCCCCCCCCCCCACACACACACACACACACGCACTCACCACCAGGACCCCCTCCCGCTGCCCCTGGTGCGCCTCTGGTTAGCTGAGCAACAATAGCCCGGGTCAGGAGGGCAAAGCTGTTTGAATTCCCATACACTAACGGGGGGAATCACACGCATGCCAACACACATGTACACAAGCAGGCAAAGGCACAGTAAAGGCCCTTTTAGTCCGGCTTAGACAAAGGGGGGACAAAGGCGTTAGGTTTGGTGTGTTAATGTGTAATTGGGTAACTACGTACAGGATTAGACCCCACTGTTTGCACTTTCGCAGCAAGGTTTATTGTAGTGTAAGGAAACATTTACAGACATGTTGGTCTTTGCATCCCTCTCAAAGCTAGAATCCTTTTTTTTGTATTCTCATTTTCTTGTCTTTTTGGGCAATATTCTTGAGTTTTTTCCTGTTTTCACATCATGTAGCCCTGCAGCAACATGTGCTATAATGGGATCCATGTGGTTCAGTCTCACTTTCCATCAGAGCTCTTTGTGTTGTATTTGATTGTAGACTTTATCGTCCATTATAGAGTCATTTCTTCTCTGCATTTGACCCGTCTCCAGATCTCTAGTGAGGGTCTTGGTCAAGTGTACCGAGCTGGAGGATAAACTTATTGCAAATGCACACTGTCGTCGTGTCCTTGGGCAAGACACTTCACCATACTTGCCTCCAGTGTCTGCGTACATTGGTGAATGCATGAGAGTGAATGAGTGACTGGTTCCTTATTGTAAAGCGCTTTGGGCCTGATAAAAGGTAGAAAAGCGCTATATAAGTGAAGTCCATTTTGAGTCCATTGTTAGTGTGTTTTGTATTGATGAAGGAAACTGGAGAACCCACTGGAAATCTACCCACACGCGTGGAAACTCCACACACATAATTGTCTTATTATTCCAGTAAAGTTCAGTTATGGTGCTGCAATTTACACTAATATCTTGCTTAACTCCAGTGTAAAAGTCATACTGTAAAACAAAATTAGTGGCTGTTTAGTTTCTATTAGGGCTACACAATATATCATCCAATTATTCATTAATATTACCACAATATTTGTTTTGATACAGATGTATAACTATAAGTCTTTGACACAATTTTCTGAAATTTGTATTGCTCATGTATGTTAAAATATAATGTAATGTGTCAAATGTTGCATTGAGTGTGTTTAAATGAGCTCAAGTATTCCAGTTCAGGATATGGCGTTTATGTAACTCAATCCCCCTGTTTACATGATCAAATAAAGAATCCTGATTTCTCGTATTGAGGCGACATCTGCGCAGGCACATTTTTTATATTATTCTTTAGCACAATATGGTGAAAATATGAAAAGTGCCAAATGTTTTGCCCGTTCACTTACATCCTGAGCTATGACAGACAACAGCTGTGGAAGACGTTGGGTGATTCGTTACCTTTACACGTCTTGGATCTGTCTTTGCCCTCGACGCGGACCAGGGAGCTCTGCGAGAAGGTTCAAAGTCAGGACTGGTGGGAGACGGTAGTGCTGGTGGAGTTCACCGATAGCCTCTTGGTTCTGATTTTTCAAGTTTTTCCCGAACACATCTGTTCAACAGTGTCGGTAGGAAAACCAGCAGCCTTCAAACGATCGGCAGCAGTTTTACAGAATTTACCATGAGTCTCTTTCCATCTAAAATATTCACTACTTTTAGTTCTTTCATGGTTAAAAGAAGAAGAAAAAACTCAATCTCCTCTTGACTCCAAAAATAGGAGCTATTCGGACTCCTATTGGACCCCTTTTGTTTACGATTAACGGTGCATATACAAGAAATAGTCCTGTTCACTATGTAACTTCGCCGGAATTTTTGTGGAGACCATCAAAACTATACATTTTTGAAAGCTTTATTAAATAAGTGAGCAGAAAAAGAATGTTTACATTTGCTCTGATATGCAACAACAGTGGAAATCTAAACAGTGAACCAGACTAAAATGGGAAGTTACGTATAATCCGTTATATCCCGGTTACTGTTGGAAAATCCCAGCCGAACAATCTAGGCTTTTCATTACTGGGAAACACTTTTTTGGTTTCTTTAATCGGGAAACTGCGTTTATATGTAAAGACAGAACCGGAACTCCGGATCATAACAGGGAAACTCAAGTGCATGTAAATACACTGGATAACATTACTATTAGAATACTGAAGAGAGTGGCCAAATATTGCCATTTTTTCCCATTATTGTGCAGCCCTTGTCTAGAGTCCTTTTTAGCCAGGTTTACACATTGCTTACTAAGTTCTGATTTAGACCCTTTTCACATTATGATGTCATGCTGCGCTTTTCCCATAGCTTATAGTTTTACACAGCATGGCCATCGCCACCTCTACAGTGAGCAAAAGCACCTTACCGAGCATCACGTATTCAAGCGTAAGTGGATCCGAGCTGAAGTGTCCGTCTCTCACCTCGACACCGTCCTATCATTTATACATGACTTTATTTATAAACAAGACACAAAGCGCACCTCTGCCTTTGTGGAAGTGGCTCTGCTCTCGAGGTGGTCTCCCCTGGGGCGCGGTAAGAGCGCGGACCAGAGGATTCATGGCACCGTGAAAGCAATATGTCTCAATGGTTCGACTTTTAAAGGTGTAGAGGCAGAGAATGCATCGTTGCCTTTTGTACTGGCTCAGTTGTTAAAAATCTGATAGTCTTGTCTGTTGTCTGTTATCCAGACAGTGGAGAGATTAGACAGGACAAAACAAATGTATGTAAAGTCATCGAATAGGTTGTGTGTGTGGCCTAAATTGTCATTAAAATGCATTAAATTGGATTCATCTAAAATCTCAATTTATTGGAGAATAATGACATTTCTATGTAGTTGAAGTCTGGAACGTTTCGCCTCTCATCCAAAAGGCTTTGTCAGCGCACTGAGGTTCCAGCTCAGCCCGCAGTCCAGATAAAGACCATAGAGCGGAGTTTAGCTTGGCTCAGTCCCTCCCCTCTATTAAAGGAATACTGGAGTATTGGAGCACTTCGACGTCCGCGCAGTAATATTGTCCAAGTGCTCCAGGTGTTATTACGCCTCACAATATAGTGCCCCTTTTTATCCGCTTAAAAAATCGAAATGTTTAATTTTGTGTAACTAGACTTGGATCATGTAAAGGCTCATGTAATCGTATTTAAATAGGGGAAACGTGGAAGAGGTAGGTCGCTTCTAACTTCACCTCTGTTTGGCCACATAGAGGAGTCGAGGAGAGGCTAAATGCTAACAACATCTGTGCTCTGTTTACGTGACTGAGGGCACGTGTAAAGACCAGACAAGTATGCATCAACTCATCTAAGCTAAGGTAGGAACAGTGTTGGGTAACGTTACTTTCAAAAGTAACTTGTTAGTTAGCTCGTTACTCGTCTGTAAAAGTAGCTCGTTACGTTACTGCGCTACTTTTTTATGAAGGTAACGCGCTAGAGCATTCGTGTGTTTCCAATAATACACATCTATATATAGCCTTCATTTACTGAACTTTTTTTTCGACGAGGAATGCTCTGTTTTACAAACTGAGTCGCCAAATAAGCTAGCTCACGCAAACAGACCGGTAACAGTAACTGTATTCAGTCATAGCACATTAAATTCACTTCTGAGCTTTATTTTATATGCAACAAATGACAGCTAAAGGCAACAATAATGAGCATGTCTACTTATAAAACCTTGGCTTCGTTCGTAAACAGTTTGGCTCTATCAGAAACTGCGCCCGTTTGTCAACAAAAGAACGTCTGTAAAGGAGCTCTTACGCTTTACAAAGTGCATTGAATTGGTAATAATAAACACACAACATACTCACTCAACTTGCTTTAGATCGTACAGCTTTCCTCAACCACATGACCAGCTGCGAGTTTGTTGTTTACGTTGGAAGGGCCGACGCTGCCAAAAGCTACGCGTTGTTGTTCGGGAGGCGAGGGCTAGCTTCATCGTGCTTTTCCTATTTAGCTTCGCCGCCCGCCGGTATTGTCCTTTTCTCCAGTAAGTTCAAAATAATGCAAGTACATCCACAATGAAAACTCTGCCAGTTGATGAAAGTGTTGGAGGACACAGTGCGCTTGCCCGAGCAGCACTGCAGCCGAGGAAGAGATCAGGACCCAAACTAACGCGTTACTGATTTGAAAAAGAAACTAATACTTTATTAGCTGCAAATGCAAAACTAACGCGTTACTTCACTCATTACTCGGAAAACGTAATCTGAGTACTCTAACGTGTTACTAAGTAGCGCCTTACCCCCAACACTGGGTAAGAACATATCTCAGTATTTAAAAATGGTGGCCTATTCCTTTAACAGCTACTCTCACCTGTGGGTAAACACCTTTGTAGTTATGAGTCTTTGTAGTTCTAAGTCCTAAGACCTGAGTTTCAGTCTGAACAGTCCAAATCTGAGCTGATCACTAATCAGCAGCCTCATTAGCATGACCGAGCCCTCCAGGCCTGGCGCGGAGGAGATTGTTGTACAATGGTGGAATGTGAAATCGAATTCCGCCATTCCGGTTCATGGAGGGGTTTTCCTTCTTCACAAAAATTGCTTCTTTGACACCTCTTTCAAGCCAACGCTTTTCTTTAGATCCAGTTTTAACCTCTCTGTCCTCAAAGGAGTGGTTGGTGGCTTTGAGGTGGGGGTGAACAGCCAACTGAGGGCCGCTTGTGCTTTCCCTGCGGTGTTGATAAAGCCTCTTTTGTAACACTTTATCAACACTGCACTTTCTGAGATTGGTGCATCCTTAAAAATAAATGCTGATTAAAAAGCTTCAAGTACACCTATGCCTTCTTTACACATGGAGTAATACACATGTGCCATTCTCAAGCCAGGACAAATCGAGTGAGCTGTTTTTCACTGGGTATTCAGCATACATTTACCTTGGCTCTATTATTGTTGCTGTGGAAGTTTTGGAAAATACACAGTGCACAAAAGACTATAACCTGTATGATGTATGTGCATTGTTTAACCGCCTTTTCGTTACATCTAAAGCATTATTTAGGATTCAGATAAGCCACGTGTTAAACTTAGAAGTGGACTTTGGATCCATTCACTTTTTGATCCCAGCTTAAAGTTTAATATCCGTGGTCGTCCCTTTCTCTCTCTCTAGTTTTCTTTTCAGATACTGGAGCAGTGGACAGAGCAGCTGCAGTCAGTGCTATTACAAGTTTTAATGAAAAATCCTCAAGTTTCTAAAGGAGCAAAGAAGACGAGGATGGACATAATAAAAAATATAACCTCAGCTGTATTATGGTGCAAATGAATAAAATAGGAATGAATACAAAATCAATATGAGGAGACTGGAATTTGGAAATACGATTTGGGGTATTTTCTTGACTTCATTGTCATGTGGCATTCATTGCTGGAGGAATGAAGTGGGTGGTTCTGAAATTGGCAAAAAGCTCAAAGTGTCTTCAAAGAGTGTTTGAAAATGTGCACAGTCACCGCAGACTCTGTTTGTTCAGTGGCCTCTTCATAATATTCAAGTCACTACTCGGCCCTTTTTTAAAAATCCATTTTCATAAAATAATTGCCAGTTATACAGAGTTGGCCTGTTGTGATGCTGCGGTTGTGAAGCTGCAGTAGGAGGGGGCGGAGCCGGCAAGAGAAATTAGGCAGATGCAATTTAATGCAATTTAAGCTCATAATTATCATAGCCTGGTAAACCACACCCACTTCTTTTCTGCGCGAAAGAAGGTGGTCTGGACACACACGGTAAACAGGTGACTGATTGGCGGCTGAGGCCGAACCAATCACGACCGTCACAGAGAATTGAAAAGGTTACGTCACTCGCTGCTTGTTCAATCTACAGTGACACGTGCAGAACTTATTAGCCAAAACTAATCATGGATGAAGCAGTCGAGAATTTTGCCTCCGCGTTCTCGTCAGTTTATATTCAGTTCATATTTTGTGAATTTGACTACAGCTGTCGTCACGTCCGCTAATTGCTGATTGGTTTATTTCACTGACAATCTGTGCCCGTTAGGCCCGCCCATTCATACTGCTCCAATTGCTCCGTGACCAGACTAACTTCGCTGCGTGGAATGGACAGGGAATAGTATGGCAGAGCCAGGCAATAATAATCGGGCCTTATTGTCGGCCGAAAAATGAATTAGCAGCTTGTAGGTGATGACGTCAAAAAGGCCGATATCAGCTGAAAATTATCGGAGGACGATAATATGGAGCAGCCTTAAAATACAGTGTCAAGGCCCATTATAAAACCAAATTATGGGGCACCATAATAAATCTGATGGTAAATAGCATTGTTTAGCTCTAGTGTTAACAAGTGTAATGTCGTAATGAAACGACCTACTGGACAATCTACTATTCCTGCTCGTCCAGAGGCCGTAAAGACAGAGTGTAAGCATGAATGGACTGCCCATTGAGTCACTATCACTGGATACGCCTGTTATTGAGCTTTTGATGCATTGTGTATACGATACACTATGTCAGAGATGATGCTGTTGATCCCCAGTAGAGCTGCATTAGTCTCTGGCTTTGTGTCACGCCACAGACGGGACAGTGGAGGTGACACGGGGTTAACAGGCCATTAACCTTGCCGTGTGCAATCTTCACACCCGAGACATCGATCAAAAACGCCACTCTCTGCTTAGCCTTGAGGAGGAACAGAGGGCCATCACCGGCGTTTAATACCTCTGGCCGATCAAAGCTCTGGAAGACGGAGGACAGGCTACGAGATGACAGCAACCTTTTGAGCCACTGCTGTCTATCAGCCGCGTGTTATGAGCTTTACATCCAGCTTTTCAGCCCGTGGCCTGCTTTTAAAATCAACATCCCGCTGGTGAAGTAGCCGGCATTTCATCTCGTATTGTTTGATCGCTGACGGACAGATCGGGGCAGGACATGGCCCGCCTTTAATACGGGGGCCCGTTGACAAAATCTCTCTTCTTCAGTGAGAGACTTCAGATACTAAATAAGGAAAAACAGGTGAGTACATCAAGAGTCTAATAAAACCACAAAGGCGAAGACCGGTGTTCTTCAAGGACAGGGCATAAAAACGTGGAGATGACAATAACTATAGTAAGGCGGCTCCTCTGTGGATCGAAATACGTAGGCTGGTCCATGTCACAATAACTTTACATTTTTGACTTCCTCTATACAGTAAGCCACCTTAGAAAGTCTATAGTCATTATACTCAACTTAAGCAGAACATGACATTTGCTTGAGGTGCCAGTGAATGTTGAGTCTATCGCTTGACCATTAAAATCACTCCACCAGTTTTTGTTCTGACCACATGAACCGATTTGTGTTGAGTGGACCGTTTCATGCACTTTAAAGGGGGGGTATTATGTAAAATCGACTTTTTCAAGCTTTATATCATGTTATGTCATTCACTCATTAAACACATGCCTGGAGTGTTGCCTTGGCTCATTCACATATTTTTGAGTAATCAGTAAAAACGTAGACGGCAGCCATTTTAGGTGTAGCTATGCCTCAGTCCTCCTAGGAACGCCCCCACCTCCTGGAGACGCCTCTGGACCTTTCGTCACCAGCCAAGCCACCAACCACTGCTCCTCAGCTCAGCAGAGCCCCCTCCCCGCACAGTAGTGTTGTTTAGATGCCACAGCAGTGTGCTGAAGGGGGCGTGTCGGAAAGCTTCTTAAAGAGACAGAGGCCTATTTCAAGACGTTCAGTATAGCCATTTTGAGAGAGCAATTTTATTCAAGGCAGTTATTTGAATTTACTGCATATACAGACCAACAGAAGGTTACGTCATCATTGTAGTATGCTATAGACTGGTGCTATGTGATTGAAAAAAGCATAATACCCCCTCTTTTAAGTACAGATCCTTTACATCCAAAGAGCTTGTTTGATGATTTACTGACCTCTGGTGGTGAGAGTGATTACCGCAGGACTACTAGAAGAGATGACACGTGAAATATGGAGATTTAAAATAATCTTGGAGCTGTTTTTGGACCCTCGTGAGTTTCAGTGACCCGGTGTCCTGAATTTTTAATTTCTTTGGCAACACCCCTCTGTTGCACGATGCATAATCCTACCATCCTTGAATTTATTCTGTTTAGCTCATATCTTATCAGCTTCTTCAACCACATGTAAAAAACAAAAGAATACAATAATAATTTCCTAATATAGTCGTCAGCGTCATATTGTAAGCTTTAATGGTTGCCATTTTCTTATTGTCCGTCGGGATTATATCATCAGAGTGTGAACCTGAGTCTGGCCTCAGGTTCACACTCTGATGATATAATCTTTAAATTAAACTTGTAACATCACCTTCCCGGCTCCTGTATTAATAAATGATAAAGAAACTTAGGCGGCTCAGAAGTGCGGATGTGTTGTCTATTAAGAAACACTTGTTTTCCTGAGCAAGTGGAAAACGGCTACATAATTAATAAGGGATTTGGGGCATTGATGCAAAGATGATACAAAATAATGCATGGGGGACTCTATTATAAACCAAACCCGAATGATATTTACTTTTTCCAGCACCCTGTACTGATTTTCATTTATAGTGCTTTTATGCATATTGTAGCCTACTCTACATAAAGACACAATGAACAGTGAGAGGTTTGCTGAAAGGACAAACGCTCTGAGCCACAACGTTTGCACACACAACTCTTATCTACATTCTTGCAATCCACAAAGAACCGTCTATGTGTGTGTTAAGTCTCATAATGGACCCCAGTATTAATGGAGCCAGCACTTCTCTGTGTTTGCCTGCAGCTCTGATTGAACGCTAAAGCTGACCTCCAGAAACGAGATGTCTCGCTCAACCTCTTGAGGAATTAAGCACTTCTTGTCTCCTTTCAGTCACCTCTAATCATCAATGCAATGGAGTCATTAGCCGGTCTACTCCCTCAGGAACACTCTCCCTTCCCTCGCGCTCTCGCTCTTTCTTGCTTCTTTCAAGGCCCCTCACAAAGAAGCCATTTGCATCCATCCAGGTTGCTACGATACTGGCCCACCCCAATCCAAAATGTTTTCGCCCTTTTAGCTTTGAAACTGGATTTGAAGGGGTAAAGACGTCCACTGTCGCACTAAACCTTGTTTTATTCTTTGGACGGCATTTAAGCAGGTTTTGTTTTCCGTTATTTGTGCACAGGCGTTTCCCGTAGTGTCTTGGGCCTAATGAGGCGGGTAGTTGCTGTTGACTTCTGCTGCCATATTTGCAAAGGCATCAGAAAAGCTTAAGGCATTGCTTTCTTCTCACTCATAATGGGTTGCTTTTTTAGCTGCGGTTGCAATAAGCAGATCGCGCCACAAACAAAAAGAGAAAAGGGGATTTTCTGCTGGAAGAAAGAACCCGCATCATAAACAATTGAGAAGAAAGAAATGTTAAACCAACAATGTTTTTAGTTTATTTTCACCTGCACTGTGAGGGGCTTTCTATATGTACAAGCTGTCTCCATTACTGAAAACCTGCTAATGTTGTAGTTCAGAGGTGACGAAGTCTGTGCCTTTTCTTTCACAGTTGTTGTAATCATAAAAACAAAGAGTCGATATAGTCGTGACAGTCCTATGCTCAGTCTAGGGGGAATCAGAGGGGAGACTCTGTGGGTATACTGTAGGGTCCCAGACAAAAGCTACTCCATTATAATAATAAAAAGAGTAAAATGGCACATACTTTTAAGAATGTTCTCTCAGTCCTCCTTTCATAATATTTCTGGACTTGTTCGATATTTCTGGACTTGTTCGATGGAACATTACTAAAAGGCAGGGCATAAAGTTATTGTTTTTTATGACTAGTTTGCCAATACATTCATAAACCTTTACCCGCTTCTTTTCTCTTATACTGTCCAACGTGTCAGTAGACGATATCAAAAAGTCTTCTAAATGGAAAAAGTCATCTGATCTTTTTCCTCCCTTCAGCACGAGCCTTGTGTGCCAGTATTTATTTCATAGTTTTGACGCGAGTGAGTTGTTGTAAAAGGTGTCAGTTGTCGAGCAGAGAAGCGGAGCCGCGGCGCCTTTTGATTGACCGGCCCTGGGGAACAGCGGCCTTATTATATTGTACATCAGAGCTTGACTAAGTTGCCGTGCGCGCTGACGTCCGAAGGGGATATTTCTGTCATTTTGATGAGGCTGGACTGCCGCGCCGAGCAGACTGAGTCCTCTCCTCCCTCACCTCTGCACATCACTGGAGCGGCGGATGATGAAACGGGCTTAGACTCATTACACCTTTGCAAAGTTACGAGTGCAACAAGTTACTTAGGTCCTTTCTGTTTAATTTGTCATGCCATGTACCTGTAAATATGTCTTGAACAACCGATCAACAATCCGGTAACTCTTGCCCGATATACACTTAAAATGAAGTAAAAATAATTCAATGATTGCACCCTTTTCTTTGACTCAAAATCTGGCTATCCGATGGCTTATCCTCCATTCAGCCTTTAAAGTCCATGAAATTAGCTTTTCATTCAGAAACCCCTGCAATGATGCTATCCAAAAATGTATGCCTTATGGGTGTGCTTTGTAGAAATGCTTTTACTGTATAAACTTTTCCGGATAGATACAGATGGCAACGCGTCATACAAGGGGGCGTGGCCTAGCCGAGGGGGAGAAAACCACATATTATACAAATAAAGTCAAGACAAAATTGGGTTAGTAGTGAAAAAAAGGCACTTGTTGTTAAGGTTAGCATCTGTAGCATGAAGCTAACGTTAGTTTCCTGGCTTGTATTGTCCCTTTTTTAAGTATTTATGAGCCTGTCTCTGTATCTTTTATTTAGTAGAAAAATATATTCATAATTCAGCATTCTGTATCTATTGCTTATTTGTATATAGCAGCCCTTACCTTAAGTATCATAGACACAACATGGACACAAGTTTGTGGACTTTTATGTCGAGCTCAGAACCTCCAGAATTCAGTCACTGAGCTTTACCTAAAACAGTGATTCTCAACCATTTTATTATTTATTTTCTTGCTGTAGTCGGGCCCAGTTCAAAACCATTGCCCCACAAATGTATTATATGTGCACTTTATACTCCTTTTTCAGTCACATTTGATGATTTAATTAGCTCTAGTAATATCACTGAATATCACAGAAGCCCCTTATGAGAGACCAACAGGCCCAGTTAGAACCATGAGGCCGTCCTTCTGTGGACCCACCACCTGCAGGAGGAACCATGGGGCTGGTGCAATGTGATTTGGGCAGCTCCAACATCTGCCGCCACGACCCGGCAACGGACAAGTGGAGGAAAATGGATGGATGGATGGATTATCACTGACCCTCTGACCATCTAGGACTTGATTGGGGACTGGTGCTGGGATTTTAAGAGTGAGAGAGGCTCCTTTTAGACTTTTTGAAAACTGGTTTTAGCAATTGCATCTGGCAAACCAAAGCGTTCCTGGTTGGATGATGAGCTCAAGTACCAAAACACAAAAAGCAAATCTGAACAGCTTACATAATTTAGTTGCTTAAATCGATATTGCAATTGTTCTTGAAAAAAAAAAAAAATCAACTTTACTTTGTTTCCTTGATATGAATTGATTAAACAATAATCTTCTTTTGCTCTAACCTAAAATGTATTCAACTGGCTCAAAGTCTAAATGAATAAAACATACTGTATCATCTGTCTCTGCTTATAATCCTTATCTTTTAAGACATGTTTCAGAGTAACTACTTGCCTGTGTGTGTCTTTTTTTCCCAATACTAAAACTCCACACACACTACGTTGCCTTACTTTTATGCTGGTGTTGTGCTTGCCTCGGGCTCAACTCCTAACTCCTGTACTTTGTAGTGGTTCCAGTCTGTCCCATCGTCCCTGTCCCGCTCCATCCATCAGCGTGACTGCGTCTGATAATCTGTTGACCTTTTGTTCCACGGCTCGTTGCGAATGGGCCCAAATCCAGCTCATTCCTCTGTTCCTTATTGCTTTTTATTTGATCTGTCGTGCTGAGTTGGCTGCTTTCATTACCTAGGCTCCGCGGCTACATCCTCTTTTCATTTCGTGGCTTGTCCCTGCGCTGGCGGGAAGCGCAAGTGCAGTCGGGGTATAGTGGAGGGAGGTGAAGTATGTTACAACGGCTGCGGTTTTGGGGTTAACAATTTTGAGTGATGTGCAAGCTGGGCTGATCCTGTTGATTTCAATTTTCAATTAAATTAACAGTTTTCCACAATAAAAACAAGCACATAAAGCTTTTACTGTTATTATTCCTTTTTTATACAAACCTTAGCTCAACATGAACCTTTGAGAGATTTCAGAAAATCAAATATCGAAAGTTGGTGATACAGCAAACACAAATCATTACAATTTTGGCTTATTGCATTTCGTGTGCTCTTTTCCTCTTCATATTGAATTTAAGAGGCAACTAAATATATCTGCCGCTCCTGAAAGTTCACACTTTTTTGGGTCTTTTAGCATTCAGGACTTGTTAAAACCCCATAGGCTTAGTCGGTCAGCAGAGAATATCATATTGCCTAAGTCAGCGCTGCTTGTACTTTCCACACAAAGTACCACCCTGTAAAATATTTGACCCTCCAAGTACTACCAGGCGTAGACCAAGATCAAATCAGAGCTAAACTGTATCAAAAATAGACATACATTGGACAAAATTATGTATAAACTGGGTGTGAAATGATTCTCCCTGCACCCTGAGAGAGAATCATGGTGTGGGGCTGTTTGTCACCTCAGGGGCTGGACAATGTGCTGCTATCAATGGAAAAATGAATTCACAAGTTTATCAAGATATTTTGCAGAAAAACCTGAGACTGGAGTAAGTGAATACCTGGCTGATCCTCCTTTTGCAGCAATAACTGTTTTTCTGTATGTGCAGATTAGACGTGAAGAGTTATAATATTTTTATGTGAAGTTATGCCTTTTTAGCTATTTAGAAATGTTAATCAAAAGTCTGTACTAATGTGTTAAAAATGACAGGAAAACCGTCTCTAACACACGAACTCATAAAATGGCCGCCAAGGGCGGAGCCAAACGTCACATGACGGCTTGGGGACCAATGGAAACAACGACACGTAGTCTAAGGCATGATGGGAAAAATGTGACGTTTGCTCGGCTGCCCCGGGAAGCAGTCAGTCTCTCCCCGGGGGGAACGGAGGCGGGCAGACAGGGAAATGGGGAAGCAATGTGTTGTGATTAGATTCCAATTGTGCAGGGAAATAAATCTTCGTGAGTTAATCTTCTGAATCCGTGGTCATCTTTATAACTGGTATGTGTTAATTAGCTGACCGCTCAGTGTTGACGATGCATCTGAACTCCTCTTCCAGTCATGGATACGCAGTGCTGTCCGGATACGGTAAAAACTTACAGGCAACAGGCATTAAGATGTATTTGTTATTAACAGGTATCCGTGGACAGCATTGTTAGGAATAGTATATTCTTTCAGTGGTGACCCCGACATGCTGAAGGGGGCAGTTTGGAGCCGTCTTTTTGAAAACTTTGCGGAAAACTTTTGAGGCATACCAGAGATGGAAGTCCAGATGAAGGTAAGACGACTCTCAAAGGGCGTCTATGGGCATGTTTTTCCAAAATTTAGATTAATCTTTAACGAAGTTGACTGTTGAATGGTGGAAATCTGTGAATTGATGGTCTGTGTAGAATATTTCTTAGTACTTAAGTCTATTTCTGTTCAAATGTTGTGCAGGCTAGTCAGGCCTTGTGGTTAGCTGTTAGCCGCGTTAGCTCGGCGATCGCTAGCATCTCATAGTTGATAAAAAGCATTTAAAAACCGGGTGTTAAGCACATGTGTTGGGCGTAGCTTCGTGTGTGATCATTGTGATGGCTGCTTTGTGTGGTTAAAGGCTTTATTGATGATTGTTCGAGGTGCTTATCTGGTCAAAGCATGTTTGGTTAGGGTGCTAGGCTGCTAAGCTAGCTTGAGAACAATAGGCTAACATTAGCATTAGCTTTCGCTGTAAGCTCTTAGTGTTAATAGGTAGCTGGACATTAGAATTCATTCTGAGCGGAGAATTAGCCTGTGTACATTGTTTTGTCATCGCTTTGGATATTGGGTGTGGAGAATTAAAGAAGCATCGTTTGTTTTTCTCTGTTGCGGTTTATACAGTAATACCGGAGGCCGCCATCTTTGTAGTCCAAAAACATCGCGGCCATTTTAGGAGTATGAGCGGCCACTAAACCAAATACATTCCGTAAATCCATTTCGGGGTTTGAGTTGCCACAATAGAGAGTCTGTGTAATCCAGTCCGAGTCCGTGTTTTTTACGGATCCAGTCCGTTTTTTGATTTTGGCTTTTGTTGTGAGCAGTGGTTTCGCTTGGGATAATTTCTCTCCTTAATTTTGACGGGCAGGTTTAATGGATCCGTCATGGGTTGTTTTTGTCCTTAATGAATTAATCTCACATTGTAGGCAATTTTGGGGACATGGGCTGTGTGTGAGCTGCATGTTGTGTGTGCTGCGGGGGGTTAGTGGAGCTTATTGGTTGCCCTCTCTTTTAACGTTAAGAATAATAAACCGCGGACGGTGTTTGCCGGTTCGCGCCGCGCACAGGGACACACGCGCGGGGGGAGAGAGGAGAGGTGGACGGGCTCGTCCTCGTCCTGAGAGTTACGGTTAAAGTTAAAGAGCGGCTTAAGATGAGAAGGATATTTAACCGTGTTTGGATCGTGGTTTTCTTTCCCGTGTGGTTGTTAGTGACTAGGACGTTACTGTAGCTAGCTAGGCACTGATACAAGTGAATCAGTGAAGCTGCGTTTAGAGGGAGAGAGAGCCCCGCGCGCTCTGGGAAAAAGCAGCTCTGCGTTTTTATTTTAATCACGGCTTGATTTTCAATCTCTTGGAGGCCAGCAGGGAGGGTGAGAAGTGTCTTGTTTTTGTCTTGTTTTTGTGTTGTTTTTGTCTTGTTTTTGTTTTGTCTTTTGTGTTGTTTTTGTCTTGTTTTGCCTTGTTTTTGCCTTGTTTTGTTTTGTCTTTTGTGTTTTATTGTGTCTTGTTTTTGTCTTGTGGTGTGCTGTTGTAGATGTGACAAAATAGAATATAACATACTGTGTCTTTTATTGTGTAAAAGGTTAATCGGAGCAGATGGCTTTGGAGATCGTACGACGGTCTGATGTCACGTTGCTCAGCCCTAGATTGTTGGTGAATATAAAAAGATACCGAACGGGAAAATAAAGTAAAGTTAAATTCTACAGTTAAGTGTGTCGTGGTTAAAGGCCTAGGATTGGGAATCCTTAAAGATAAAGTGCGCTGGAGTTAGAGTCTCCAAAAGGGTTAGAGGCCCAAGGATCGAAATAAGGTCCTTAAATTCTAATAATTGACACTGGGTTTAAGGCCCCAAATTAAGTACAGGACTACGCGTTGGGTGTTTCCCTTTAAAAGCTGAAAAGTACGTAGGTAGGACTTCCCAAAGGACGCGGACGCGCGGACTGAAAATAAGCGTTGAAATAGTCGTTGACAGGACTTGGGGGCTGTCTAAAACTCTGGTTGGAGGCCATAGGATCGAATAAGATCTTAAAATTCTACTAATTGGTGAAATATAAGAGTGGTTGGAGTCCCTAAGATCTAAAATCTAAGATCTTTAAATTCTACTAATTTGGTGAAGTAATGTTCGGTTTTTTGAAATTATAAAGAATTATGTTATGATATCTGCGAATATTCTACTGGTCAAATGCAAATGAGCTCTTGTATGGTCAGGTTAGATATTTGGGATTATTGTAAAATTCTGGTGTCTTGTCTTGTTGTCGTTATGTGTTTATTGTGGAGTGACGAGTGTGTGACGAGTGTGGAGTTTGTGTGAACAAACGAGGAAATGAAAATTTGTATGTAACGGAAAAGCAGTTTGTGAGTGGCGTGGAGGCAAGAGAGAGAGATTTGGAAAGTATTGAAAAGTGTTTGGTGGATGCTGAAATGGCATTGAATGTGGTTGGCTATTTAATAAGGTGTGTGTAAGTGGAAAAATGAAGGTGGAAATGAAGGTGGTTGCAAGTGACGGAAAGTTATAAAATAAGGGAGTTCCTTGCTCAGAAGAAATCTGTGCATGTGAAAGTTTAGAGATGTTACACGGGTAAAAAAAAAAAAAAGAAAAAAAAGAGGTTGTATTTGCTCTATCTGCATTAGTGTGGATGGAGCAAAGAAAGAAAACTGAGAAATGATTAAACGGGAAGTCTTGATACATTGAGGAGTGGCCAATCGTCTCTGTATCCGGGCACCTATGTAAAGGAGGTGTGGAGGGAATAGCTCCCCCTATTAAAAAACAAACAAAAAACATCCAAAATGAATAATAACGAAGTTATTTTTTAGACATTTCTGCTGAAGGCAGTGCTATGTCTCAATAGCATAAAATTGCTATTTTGAAATATCAAAAATTAACTAATGTGTGATAGATGCTATTTTTGTGTGTGTCTGTGGTGAATAGAACATTTTAGGCCCCTGAAAGAGAGGTTACTGAAAAATTAGAATCTCTCTCTCCACTGTGGTGACATGGAATGAGAACAAAAGTGTTTATAGGTTATCATTTTGGAGGCATTGATTTGGAGTACAGACCGATATCCATTTAAAGTTTTTTGTTTATGCACCATCTTGGATGCATTACTAAAAGTTATGAAGAAGCAATATGCAAAATTTTGAATTGTTATTTTTAGGAGACCAAATAAACAGATTTAATAAATTAATGAATACATTTATGGTACATAATATGGTGTACGCCATTGACCAGAAGTGAGAGCAAGCTGAATTAAAAATAAAGAAAATTAAGTGCAACTTTTAAAGATGCAGCTTAAAGAAGTAAGCAACAAAATTTAATAAAGAAAAAATCTAAAAAGTTTACCTAAATGTGGAGCGATTTATGGTTGTGGTGGTTTTGATGATAATTGTGGTTAAGGTGTTTTCAGACGGCGATCCAGAACCAAAATTGGACCAGCAACGTTCGAGAACGAGGCGGTTGCAACAATGCTGGCTGTAGGTGTACAGCCATGGCAGAAACTGTTGCCAGTGAACAGACATCTCTCTTGGCATGTTGGTGCAGACAGGTGAAACACATCTGAACTATAAGAATGTTACCAGACACCATATTAGTGGGCTTCTTGGAAGAACCACAGGGTCTGTGAGCTGCCACCTAACCAGTGCCTATAATCTCGCAGGACGGACTCTAGCATACATATGCAATAGAGCCTTAAAGATTACTGTTTCTGTCCTTGGAAATGAGGGACATGGATGTCTTGAGACATCCGTAAGACCGTGGTTGCTGACGCTTGAACTGGACCCACCACAAATCATCTCTGCATACCGCCTAATCACCCGTAAACTGCTACAAACAATTTTATTATGACAAATTAAGATTTGGTATATAGAGAAGCTTTTAAGGCTAATTTTAAGGGACGTAAATGTTCCCTTAAACCAACAAAATTGCAAAAGGTAAACACGGTGTGACTGCAAATTGTTTACACCTGTATTGACAATAATATGAAATGTCTTGTTTTGATTCTCATTTGCTCTCTCTCCTGGGCAAACAGGCTAAAATTAGGCCCCATGGTCAAAGTGCTGAGTGAAACAAAAGTTTTGTAACATTTTTTGACTTTTCCAAAAGTCCTGTGCTCTTAATCTGTGTCTTCCTATTTTTTTTAGATGTTAATGCTAGACTTGTATCAATTGTTTCAACATTCCAATTCATTCCACGACACAATGGTGGTGGAGAATCATTTACACTAGCTGAAAAATATCTTTAAAATGCACCAAATATATAGTGGTCCTTAAGACCTGATGATGCTGGAAGTTTATTCACCCAGAAAATGACGTCTCTGCTGTCATTCCCGGGAGCTGCGGAAAATGCTCCTTGCCAACCTTGCCTGAATCTGGGCCGGAATTGGACTGAATAGAGTGGGTCTGATCGTTTCTGGAGTTATGGACTGGACCTAATACGATGTTGCCATGGTCCCAAAGAAACCAGACGAGTGGTCCCAAACCTATCACTCGCCCTGTTGAAACACAGTGACTAAGTAAAGCCAAATAGAATCTCCATGGACTTGCCCTAACATTTATTAGTTTTTATTAATTTTTTCTTTTGTGTTGATATATGTATTGTGTTAGTTTTTGCAGATGCCGCAAGTATTAATCTCCAGTGAACTTTTGAGCTGGTTTGCTGTGTTTCCTGTTCAAGGATAAGAGGTGTCGTCTATGGAAGGTTGTTTTTACACGTTTACCATGACAATTTGTTGGACTGAGTTTTTCTCAGTCCAAAAAGGAGGTGTTAATTATGGGACGATTATAATTTGGCTTATTTTGGGCACGGGAAAGAACAGATGCAAATATATCTAAAATACAAACAAAAATTGATACATTTTATGGCAAACTACGATATAAGACATACGTTTCAGATATAGATACATTTTATAATGCTCTGTTTTCGGCATTTGTTGCAGTTCTGGGTCGACACTGAATTGTGCAAATGTGGAAAACCAGAAGCTAAAAAGGAGTTTATTCTCTACAAATTTAGGATTAATGAAACCTGTGTGCTTATATCCCTGAATTTTTCAGATAAAATTGACAACAACATTCCAACAGATAAATCAAGTTAAATAGTTAAATTTGAGTACAGCCATATTTTATAATTAGCTGGCATGGTCGTTCTCCGGCTCACGGTGAGCGATCTGGATGAGAGTTTTTTTGTGTAACCTTTTTAATGTCTGTTCTTTATGTTTCTGTTACAGAACTCGGTTTTGGTTCCTTGCCTCTGTGGGTGCAAGTAAGTGGTTGTAATTATGAGAATAGTTGACCCAAATGATTAAAAATGATTAAAGGTGCAAAACAAAACATACCAAATAAAAAACACCCCAGTGATGAGTATAATTCTATAGCCCAGACGCTGAAGCTGCACGACAGAGGCAACAACAACCAATGACTAGCTCAAGAACATTTCATCTGTAACTGTAATTTCATGATAAATATTCAGTTTGATTGCGATATATTAAGAGACGTTGAAAGGATGATTGTTGGCTATGTTTATATATGTTTTTGTTATAGGCTTTAAGGGTAATATGACACTGTGTTGATTGTAATCTGCTGGATGGTTGTCCTTACTCCTGGTTCCACTGGGGGCATCTATGCAAGGAGTGGGGCGGACCAGGGGGACACTGAGTTCGGGACGAGTGAAACGCCAGAAGGGGGCGGTCCCAGCCTGTACTTGAAAAGAGTACAGCAAACCTTGAACTATGAATGGAACGACCTGGACCAGGGGGAAGGAAAAGTTAAAATGTATCATCGACATGGACTACAAACCACCCAAGTTCCGCCTGGAAAGACTAATAAGCGGAAGTTATACCTGGGAAGAGAAGATTTTGAAACCACCGAGCGGCTGGTTGAGCTGTACTTTTGTGAACTAAAAAATATTATGGTTTAAATGATCTCCTAGGAGATCAGAAGGGGGTTGAAGAGTTATAATATTTTTATGTGAAGTTATGCCTTTTTAGCTATTTAGAAATGTTAATCAAAAGTCTGTACTAATGTGTTAAAAATGACAGGAAAACCGTCTCTAACACACGAACTCATAAAATGGCCGCCAAGGGCGGAGCCAAACGTCACATGACGGCTTGGGGACCAATGGAAACAACGACACGTAGTCTAAGGCATGATGGGAAAAATGTGACGTTTGCTCGGCTGCCCCGGGAAGCAGTCAGTCTCTCCCCGGGGGGAACGGAGGCGGGCAGACAGGGAAATGGGGAAGCAATGTGTTGTGATTAGATTCCAATTGTGCAGGGAAATAAATCTTCGTGAGTTAATCTTCTGAATCCGTGGTCATCTTTATAACTGGTATGTGTTAATTAGCTGACCGCTCAGTGTTGACGATGCATCTGAACTCCTCTTCCAGTCATGGATACGCAGTGCTGTCCGGATACGGTAAAAACTTACAGGCAACAGGCATTAAGATGTATTTGTTATTAACAGGTATCCGTGGACAGCATTGTTAGGAATAGTATATTCTTTCAGACGCTCACAATGATCAGGATGAATCTTGGACCATTCGTCTTTACAAAACTGCTGCAGTTCAGTGAGATTCAGGCGGTGTACTCACTTATTCCTCCCTGTCCTGTGAATGTTTACACGTTATGGCCGATATAAATATGATACAATGTAAATGTTTGGGTGGTTTTACTTTTAAGCAGACACTGTTTATTAAGTCTCATGATTTTGATTGACAAATTTAGGCAGAAATGTGAAAAATTCCAAACGGTGTACTTTTTCCTCCCACTGTATCTAAAAAACACCTAGCTTGATTGCAATACTAAAACGTAATGAAGTGATCTCTAACTGAAATGAATAAAGTAGGAATTCAGATGACCTTGAGAGCTCCACTGTCCTAACAGCAGTCTTTGCACGTTTTTTTATCTTCCATTCGATTGCATTTAATCTTGCAATATTACAAGCTCCTATTGCTCCTCGATTATTTTGGGGATTGGCTTTTATCTGCGCTTGCTCTCTGGTTGTTTTAAACACATCATTTCCCCTCTTCTCTCTCTCTCTCTTTCCTCTCAGGACCTCTCGCTCTATTTCTCTCAACTTTCGCCAAACTGCAGCGTTAGCCGGCCGTCACTCACGACGTCTGGAGTTAGGAATGCTGCCCCGTGTGGCCGTGAGCTGTCAGTCATTTTGAGTTACCGTTCGGGGACTAACAAATTGATTGAAATATCCGCGTACACTTGCCTTTGATTCGATTTTGAGTAAAAGAGGCGCCCTGGAAAAGTCGAGGTCAAAGCATAAGGACGAGCTCTGTTATGTTGATACTTTGATGAAAGACCACGCGGTGGAATTAACATTTTAATTAGTCTACTTAACCTCTTAACCTACACCTTAACTGAGCACTTTTTCTCCAGTTCGGCTTCACACAAATCTGAAAGCTTCTTGAGAAAAGGAGTCAAAATAGCGGCAAAAATGAGACAAAAACGAGGATGAAAATGCAAAAAATGTGATGAAAAGTGAAAACGCAACAAAAAAGCTATAAAGTCAAAAAAGTGCTAACTACGCAGCAACAATGCAAGGAAAAATATTAGTTTAGATTAGTTTTGTAGGTCTTCGCTTTCAAATGAGGCGTTACGATGGGCGTCTAGATTTTGGAAAAGCTGAACTGGAGAAAATGCATTTCACGCTGCCTATATTCAATGTAGTTACGAGTCCATAAACACAAAACACGTGATTACAACAGGATACAATGCAGTATATAGGACAAAACACAAATGAAGTCAGTGACACCAGACAAACTTGCTCTATAGTCCCCCGATCCAAATCATTCCAAAAATTGTTAATTCAATACTTACTTAGATTAGGGGTGATATGTGTGCATCCAGCAGGAACATGCAGAGACACGGATGAAAATGGAAACAATAAAAGACAAAAACGTATAATTAAAACACTACTAAAAATGAATGTAAGCAAGTGCGGAGAGTACATCGAATTCATACAGCAAAGTTAAACAGTTAAAGGAGCTGTATCATGCTATTTTAGCCATTCCAAAGTAAAGTATAGGCATATATATGATATATTGTACCTCTATCACTATGGAGTACTCATTTTTGAGAGAAATATAAGTATTTTTGGGGGTATTTTCCCTACCCGGAAGACAAGACGCTTCGATTCAGTTAACTCCGCCCCTCTCTCCGCTCATTCCACATTCACAGTATTATAAATATAAATATCACTGCAAAAAGTGAAGTTACTTCACATAATGCAGTTATAAGGAGTTGACATGTGCAACACAGTTTCATAAATGGCTAACACACACGCTAACACGCGTTTTGATTAACTCACCGCTCAGTCTGGCTTCCCCATGAGATCGCGTTGGTTATAAAAGTTAATCCATCAGGTTGGTTGATATAGTAGCTAGCTTAATCCCCGAAAGAAATTCCAACTTCTGGCGAGTGCACTCTTCTTTAGGAAGGTCGAATAGTCCTGTTCCTCTCGTAGCCAAACGCGCATCCGTGGCATTATCGTTCGGTATGAAAAAAGAACAGGCGGTGTCCAGAGTAGGTTAGAAAGAGCTAAGTCTTCAAAAACAACACTTATGCTCAGATCCATGGCTCCTCCAGCCGTGGGTGCGCTTGATTAGCGTCGTGGGACAGCACAGACGCGTCGGAGAGTTGCTGTTTTGTTTTTGTTTTTGTTTTTTTCTAAAAAAAAAAAAAAAAATGAATACGCTGTTTTATAAATACAAATCAGGCCGTAAGGCATTACATTACAGACGTAGAGCACTTCCGTTCCGCTGTGACGACACAACTGAACAGCTCAGTCGTTTACCAGGAGAGGGTGGAGCAGCTGCTCAGAGAGCAGGATTCAGGAGGATTACTTAGAACTGCGTGAATGAAGCCAAAAACCGCTCTGGGGGTGTTTTTGATAAGGAACTAGCATAACAACATGGCTAAAAACTCCAAAAAGTCGATTTTGCATGATATAGGACCTTTAAGAGTTTTCCAAAACAAAAAATAAATACAAATGAAAAAGTACAAAAACACAAAGGAGGCAAACCTAAGGAGTTTTAAGGTGTGAAAATGACAAGGATCTAAATAAACCAAACAATGTTAAAGATCAAAAGGATAAAGGTAAACCAAAAGGGGCCTTAAGCTAAAATGCTTGGCGCCTGGTTTCTTTATGCCGGCAACAGTAAAAGTAAGAGAGTGAGTGCATACGTTTACACTTACAACATACAGTATTTTTGTAATCCTGGCTTGTTTGAGCTGAATAAACAGTATGTGTGTGGGAGCGTCTCCGCCTCAGGTCTGTTTTGTGGCTTTTAAATGGTTTTCTAATGATGCATTGGAGTGAAACCACGGACTTTGGTTTGGCATATTTTCTCCCTCTAAAATGGCGTAATGGGACCACCTCTCGGCTCCCTCATTATCTTTTATATAGATTGGACTTGGATGACTGACACTGGGGGCGCATACAGAGAAATGTGTTATGCTCCTTCATTTGAATCCGGTGCTAATTCCCCGCTGGTTCTGTCGGTCCGCTTGTGTGTGCCGTACCCTTTGCTAATGCGCGTCTGTCTGACTTTGCTTCATCTCACTTCCTCTCAAGCTCCAACTTTTGTCCCTCATCCTGATTGAACCGTGTTTCTGATTTGAATTCCATTTGGATTTCATACTGTATGAACAAATAAATATGGCTTTACTATTATGATCTATGGAAAAGACAAAATTGACCTTTTGGCAAATTAATCCTTTCCACTCCAGAATCATTTAACTATGGATTCACCAATATCTTTAATAGTCATTTTAAAACCACAACTTTCACCAACTTAATCAAAGTGATTATGGGCATGTCCTTACATCATTTCAAAGCTCTAAGCCTGTAGGATTCAGTCACTGAGCTTTAGCATTGCTATTGCTAATGTCCACCAATCAAGGCTCAGCAGACTCAGCAGATTTGTAGTGCACAAATTGTTTAATGATCAGATGATATTATGTTGAAAGTTGTCTAGTATTAATTTCTACCCCTTAACTCCAGAAGATGAAGCCAATTATTTAGAAAATCATCTGCTAAACTCACATTTATTGAGATTTAGTTGTGTATTGTGCAAAACCACTTCAACCTTCCATCCATTCATTTTCTTCCACTTGTCCGTTGCCAGGTCGTGGAGGCAGCTGTTGGAGCTGTCCAAATCAAATTGCACCAGCCCCCTATGGCTCATCCTGCAGGTGGTGGGTCCACAGAAGGACGACCTTATGGTTCTAACCGGGCCTGTTGGTCTCTCACCACCACTCAAACCTTTTACTGCAAATTATCATTCAAAAGATGTATTCTCTCAGTTGTGTTGCAACAGTTAGCGCTTGTGCATCGCAGCTAGAAGTTCCCGTGTTCGATTCCAACCTGCGTAGGTTTCCTCCGGGTACTCTGGTTTCCCCACCCCTAAAAACATGAGAATAGTTTGAGGGTGCGAGTGTGGACAACAGATGCAAATTAGCCCATGCTAATGTAGTAGTGGTAGTACAGCGGTTAGCGCTCGTGCTTCACAGCTAGAAGGTCCGGGTTCGATTCCCACCTGGACCGGGCCTTTCTGTGTGGAGTTTGCATGTTCTCCCCGTGTCTGCGTAGGTTTCCTCCGGGTACTCCGGTTTCCCCTACCACTAAAAACATGTACAATAGGATGAATGAGAGTGTGTTTGAGAGTGTGCATGGGGGACAACGGATGGAAATTAGCTACAATCCGGTGTGGCTTGTTCATTAACATGCACTGTCCCTACCAAATAAACCAATAAATAAATACCCACGGTTGGGAAACACTGATGTGCGTCAACAAATGTACTGTTTATTTTTTAGGCTACTTTATTTTTATTGACCTTTATTTAACCAGGATAGTCCCACTGAGATTAAGAATCTCTTTGTCAGGGGAGTCCTGGCTCCAGAGGGGAATCTATTGTTAATGTTTTTAGTGGTAGGGGAAACCAGAGTACCAGGAGGAAACCTATGCAAACTCCACACAGAGAGGCCCCGTCCAGGTGGGAATCGAACCTGGGACCTTCTAACTGTGAAGCACGAGCGCTAACCGGTGCCGGAAGTCTATCGGTTGGTATTGGGTACTGGTGAATGCAAACCCCAAGAATCACTATCACTAAAGTTAAACATAAGCTGGATTTGTGCATCTCTACATGTAACACACACAAATCTTCCATTGTTCTCCTCCAAACTTCAAACCACATACTGTTAGACCTAATGATCGTGAAGCCCCAAGACAATAACTGAGATCGGGTTTTGATCACGTTTCGATTAATTCTTCAATTCTGCTCGATTGTCGTCTTCATTTAAATTCCGTAATAATTCCCAGGTTGTTCTGACCGTCCGCTGGTGAGATGCACCCTTTGCAAAGTCGTGATAGCCTCTCCACAACCCCCTCCCCCACCCTCCCTCTGCCCTCTCCTCTTTCTTCTCCAGGCAGGTCTGCTACTCTGCGATACATACTAAAGACTTTAACTTCTCCAGCAGCGGCGGGCCCTCATGTGTGACCGGCCAATCACGACCTGCCTTTTCTCACCACTCTGCTGACTCCCGGACTTGCTCGATGTGACGGAGCAGTTTTAGGAACTTGTGCTTAAAAACGATTTTGCTTTATCAGCGAAACGAAACAACAACAAAAATAAGCAAAGTAAATACTTTCATCTGCTCTCAGGCCTGTGTCCTCGTAAACACGTAAAGCTCTTTCTCTTTCCTTGGAAGAAAACGTGTCATTGCAATTTGTCTGACATAAACAATAGATTATGCCCAAGTTTTACACACAATGGAACCCAATGGAGACAGCATTATTTAGTTGTCAACAATTATGTTCTGCAGCGTTGCTTTAAGTGAAAATTAATTGTCTGCAAGTGTAATTTATTTTTTTAATGTCGCTGTAACACTCCACTTATCGTTTAAAAAAAAAAAAAACTACTTCTCATTTGTCTGCCCTACGCTTTGCCCCTTTTCATTATCTTAAATCCACAAATTATCTTCGTGACCTCCCTTGGCCTTCTTCTACATTAGCAAAATTGTTTCCTCGGCCCACGTAATTCATTCCTAATATTTAACATGATGTTCTTGAACCGAAGTACTTGTAGGTGTCCTCGGCACTTCGTGTTTGAAGAACACTTAGTTGCGCAGGGGTTGGACAACTGCGCTTTGGTCTAAACATGGTTTTTAAGCTTAAATTACAAGGTTGGAGCTGTCGGAAAAGTGGGGAATAACGCATTAGTCATCGTGCAGCTTGTTTGCTGTTCATCGGGAGGAAAGGTAATGGAAAGGCTGCTGTCGCTGTAATATGAAATGATTATAGTCCAGAGATAATTTAATTAATTTGTTAACTACCCTTTAGATGTGGCCACTATTTCACTTTATGAGTAGAATGTACAAGGTGATACTGTATTTCTGAACGTTTGTATTTTAATCTAAAGTCAGTTCCTCTTTTGAGCAACACTGTAACCTAAACCAAGACACTATACCGTCTTCATCTGCTTTATCCGAGGCCGGGTCGTGGGGGCAGCAGTCTCAGCAGAGATGCCCAGACTTCCTTTTGCCCACACACTTCCTCCCACTCCAAGGGGATCTCAAGGGGTTCCCTGGTCAGCCAAGAAAGGTAGATATACAGTAGACGGTCCCTCTTCCTCTGGGTATAAACTTGATGGATCTGGAACACCTCACCAAGTCGGCGTATAGGAGGAATCTAAAACCTCATCTGACTCCCCTCAACGTAGAAGAGCTGCGACTTTACTGTAAAATTAAGAATTTGTGGCCGACGTCTTCCTGTAACCATAAGGAAATGGCGATTGGTTCCGGATGTTTCTGGTTCCTATGACCTTTGTTGCCTCTCTTTAAGTAATTTTTATCCTTTATGCTTTTTATAAAAGCCTACTTTTATCCTTTTACTATTTTTATTATCGATCAGAGGTTCCCAAAGTTTTCAGGCTGTGACCCCCAAAATCACTCAACAAATGATTTGCAATCCCCTTCTATAAAATGTAATTAGCATTTACAATTATTTAAGGTGCAAAAGATTGAAAATCTAGTTTAATAATGTTAGTTTGGAAACTGTATTTTGATGTTTGGCTTTAATTTCACTATAATATGCAGTTTTCAATCAAAAATACATCAAATTCAATGTCAGAAATGTAAAAATATGGTCTCAAATTCATCTTGCGATCCCCACTTCAGTGTCCCGCAATACCCCAGGGGGCTAACTTCAGCTAGCCCGCGCTGAACGCTATGGGGAAGCCTCGCTCCCTCAGTCCATTCTTACAGTCTATGGGTGCACACAGCCATCCTGTAAAGCAGGTGTGGGGAACGTCCGGCCTCACGGGACGTATACATCTTTGTTGACGTGAAAGCTAAGCCATTGTGGCTAGTATGTGGCGAGAGGCTTCCTGGCAGTGATGAAGAAGGCAAATCTCGAGCGCCATTACACCTCGAAACAAGGATGACTGACCCAAACTTGGAAAACCAGCTTCGAAGTAGCATCATCATCACTGCCAGCTAACATCAGACACCTCGCCAAAGGGAAACAGTTCCAGCATTGTGTGAGTCTGACATGCATAGAAATGATCAGCCATGCTATCAGTCCTACCTCAGTGTTGTATGTACTCTAGAATGTATGTCGCTAAATTGTAAGACCCTTGGAGTACTTTGATTGATTTGGCCCTTGATGTGAAAAAGGTTCCCCACCCCTGCTGTACTTTTAAACTTATTTAGAGTGCTTGTTTCTGGGATGCTTTGTCTTTTAACAGTGCAGTTATCTGTGCATTTTAGTAACAATGATGCTTGAACTTGATGTGTCACTGAAGTGCAAGAAACAACCTTGACTATGAAAAGACATTAATCTTGCCGGCAGCCCATGACTTGTCAATGAGGGAAGTGTCATTGATAAAACAGCAGCTGAGCGATCGGAGCCTGGGGCCGCGTGGGTCTATTGTCACTCGCCCATTGCTGCATTGACAAAGGGATGTACAGATGCTGGAAAAAAGGCTGTGGTGCTTTTGTGCTGACTTCATTGAGGCGCAGTATACGGAGGCATGTGGTGCTTCAACAGCCTGATTGGCCCATTGTGCGGAGACTGGCGTCAGGCGCGGAGCAGGCAACATGATAAATGGGGGATATAGTCACTCACAGATTACGAAAGACAGCATGGAAGTACTCACATTTTGTATTCATATTGAAGTAACTCCAATGTAAAATATTTATCCTTTTTAAGTGCAAGCAGATAAAAGTATAAAGTCGATATGTGATACTCTTTCCTTTCTATGGGTCTACACATTGACACTTGTATGGCTGGGCATGACTGTTTAAAATGTGGATCTCTATGCAGACTCTAAAAAACAAGGATTAAGTGAAATTGTATCAAGTTCCTGCCAGTCCCTCGTCCTGTGGGACTGTGCAGAGACAGCGAGCCCAAAGCCACAGCATTTCTTCGAAAAGTCGTTTTTACAAGTCTCTTTAATGAGAGCAGAGCCATGTAACCGAGAGGCCTGTGAAATCACCCAGGCGTCACTTTGCCTTCACTCAGATGTGATCAAGGTGTGAGAGCAAACGAGTGCAAGTCCAGGAATAAAATATTCGATGTTTAACAAGGTCTGAGAGGTAGAACAGAAAATGAAAGGGATGGACCTTCACTTTGGCCTTTATGACTGTCTTAAAGAGGGGGTATTATGCTTTTTTCAATCGCATAGCACCAGTCTATAGCATACTACAATGATGACGTAACCTTCTGTTGGTCTGTATATGCAGTAAATTAAAATAACTGCCTTGAATAAAATTGCTCTCTCAAAATGGCTGTACTGAACGTCTTGAAATAGGCCTCTGTCTCTTTAAGAAGCTTTCCGACACGCCCCCTTCAGCACACTGCTGTGGCATTTAAACAACAACACTGTGCGGGGAGGGGGCTCTGCTGAGCTGAGGAGCAGTGGTTGGTGGCTTGGCTGGTGACAAAAGGTCCAGAGGCGTCTCCAGGAGGTGGGGGCGTTCCTAGGAGGACTGAGGCATAGCTACACCTAAAATGGCTGCCGTCTAAGTTTTTACTGATTACTCAAAAATATGTGAATGAGCCAAGGCAACACTCCAGGCATGTGTTTAATGAGGGAATGACATAATAACATGATATAAAGCTTGAAAAAGTCGATTTTACATAATACCCCCCTTTAAGTTTTCTTCTGAGTTATATTATCTTACAAAAGAGTTTGAAATAACAAACTTATTTCAAGTACTTCTCTCTCTTTGTCCACAGGTTCGTCCTATTACGACAACGTGCGACCCCTCGCTTACCCCGACTCGGACGCTGTTCTCATCTGCTTCGATGTCAGTCGTCCCGAGACTCTGGACAGTGTCATTAAAAAGGTGAGCTTTTTATTTTTCAGTTTCTTTCTCAAAGTCAAAGCAAATCCAACAGGTCTTGTATATTACTTCAGCTTAAGGTTGCATGATTAATTGCAATCGAACTGGGTTGTAATCCGGGGTGCTTGAGAGGTTAAAAAAAAAATAGTGATATTCAACAACTGTCTTTAGCGCTTCACTTTGTGTTTGTGAAGATGCTTGTTTATGCCCCAGAGGCCATAAGCGCGTGAGAGTAAATACTACACTGACAGAAAAGACAAAGGGAGAGAGGGATATTGTACATCCAATTACACAATTTTTTTCACTCAAACTTGGCTGTAAATACCGTTTAAGTGGCGCTAGCCCGCAGTTAGCTTTGCCCGTTAGCCTGTTAGCTTCTTCTTCGCGATTCCATTAGTGTCTATTGGTGGTTCCGACCCGGAGGCAAGAAAGTTGCAATTGTGTGTTTTCTGGTCAGAGACACCAGGGGGAGATGAAAGACCCTCCAATCATCTCATTAACACTTGTATTACCCCCAGAGGGACTACGGAAAGGATTTATTAAGGTAAACAAGTTACTTTGTTCCTTAGCCTTAGTTTAAATGAGGGCAAATCGCAAAGACACACAATATTCTGTTTCCATGGATCTTATGTTTAAAACCTGTTAACCCTGGAGTTTGGAGCTCTACAAACGTGCACTGTATGTAGTGTCGCAGTTCATATTTCAGTCTTCTCTCAAACATTAACGCTCCTGGACATGTTTGAAACGACCGCCGTGAACTGAATCTCGTTTTGTACTTTTTGCACAGCACCGCTTCAGCTGCGAGAGCCTGCCCCACTCAGCATCTCTAATGCCCAGAAGCAGAAGGCGAGGTTGTGTTTTTTAAATTAGCTTAACAAAAGTTCATATCAGCATAAAGGTCACGCCCTCAGGTCCTTTTACGGCTTTGTAAAGTCCATAGATACTTGACCCTGAGCCCTCGGAAGAATACGGGGTCAGAGCGGGGAATGGAGGAGACGCTCTGGTGCACTGTGGGTTATCAGAAATGCTAAGAGGCCACACAGCTGTATCAAAGAGCAGTTTGGAGACTGGTGGAGCTGAGAGAGAGAGAATTAAGAGAATGGGTACTTAACATTTCGAAGGTTAAAGCAAGGTATTTCTTTAAGCAGTTATACAGTAATTGAAAAATTGCATGTGTGCGATTATGTGAGGGGCAAGTCACTGCAATTGAATCAAATGGTCGCTATTACCATATTGCAAAGGGTGCCGTTTTTAGGCCGTACAATAGGCGAATAGCACGATACCCTGTCTCCATGGGGTCTTTTTATGTTTGAAACATGCCAACTCTGTGATTTTGAGAAAAGCATGGGGTCCTCAAAGCATCTGGTTTGTGTGTTAGTTTAGCAGTTCATATTTCAGTCTTCTCTCAAAAGTTGCAGTGTGTTTACCGTTAATCAGAAAATATGACACTAGAATTACTGTAATAATCCTTAACAGATCAACTCTCGCTCATATGTGAAAAGGTTGACATTTCCAACAGGGAGTAAGGAAATTGGTTGCACTTTACTTCACATAGGAGCATGGTAATAAGACGGAAATAACATGGTCACTCGGGGCAACAAGAGATGATGCATTTTGTGGCACCGCGTCTATATTGTTAATAAAATATACAATCAGCGCTTTCAGAGTCTTCTTTTTCGGTTGAGCTACCGTGCAAACAATTACATGTGTGTCCTGTTTTCATGCATATACTTATCATAGAAACTTTCTTTGAACCATTTTCTACAACAAAACAATAGGATGAATAACTTCAGCCTGCAGTTTCTCAACCTCTCAAGTTTGAAACGACTGGATTTAATGCCGGGTCACTCTCTGCGGATTTACTCCTTGAACCAAAGAGACTCTTAAACTCCGCCGACCTCTTGAGAAACTTAAGTTATGAGAGTTTGAGCCGTGCACCATCTGCCCAGGACTATCAAGATGAACTCATCCCGATCCTCATATGCTCCTCCTGTCCCGGTGCGGTTTATAAGCCTCTGCTTGTTTCACTGCTTATTGGAATGCGCCGACCTACGAAACACCTACAACTTCGACTCCGATAAACTCGATCAATCAAATTAAGTGTGTTCACAGGCTGGACAAGTTGTAGTTTGTGGATAGTGGTTCCTTTTAGTTTACAAGACACTCTTTTATTCCACGCTGAGGGGCAGAATACTGAAACGCTATTTTGTATCAGTGTGAGCATTAGGGATATTAAGATGTGTGTTTGCAGTTTTCTTGTTTTTACACCCCCAAAAAAGGTCGACACTTGGATTGAACTGTTGATGATCCGGCGTTGCTGCAGTTGGTCAGGTCAATGAATGGTATCAGCAGACTACCTGAACATCCCGAATGACCAGGTTATTCCATCAATCGATTTCTTCTTTTCTGATGGCACGGACATATTCCAAGATGACAATGCCGGGATTCATTGGGCTCACATTGTGAAAGGGCGGTTCAGATGGATGCATGGATTGGCCACCACAGAGTCCAGATCTTAACCCCACTGAGACTCTTTGGGATGTGCTGGAAAAGGCTTTGCGCAGTGGTCACACTCTCACATCATCATCAATACAAGATCTTTGTGAAAAATTGTTGGAATGAAATAAAACATTGCTTCTGTATTCAGCTTAATGATCAGGTATGTTATGTAAACCATGTAAAAAAAAAATGCCCCATGCATTTCATACCTTATTCTGTGACTAAAATGCGTAGGCAATAACAAACACAGAAGAAGTTAAGGCCTGTATTTTTGTTGTGACATTTTAAGGCAGAAAGTGTGTGCCGCATACCGTATCTCCAAAGAAACAATAAGCATTTCTGAAATATAAATTTGTCATCTAAACAAGTCAAATTCAACACTTCAGTTTGCCTTGATTGCTCCATTTCTCAGGCCTGTTGTTGTTCTCATACCGTGACATTGCCTTTGACTCCGCTTTGGTGGTGAACACTTCTGCGGGGAGTGCGCCGCAGATGCTGGGAATTACCTTTTGTGAAGCCGCCCTTCTTTACAGGCTTGTATAGGGCCATATGTGCCATGTAAAAACCAGCCTTTCTTTTCGCCGCTCTCTCATCTTGAAGCCACGTGTGGGATGTGTCGGCCTTTGAACTGGACCCATTTCCCGGCAAATGGACAGTTCCCACGGCTAGCCTGTTGACGTGTTAGCGGTTTTGACGCTAGCCGCTAAAATGCCCCTTGCGTTTTACTTTGTAGACCTAACCTTTAAGACACCGTTTCTATTTAGCCATGCGGAAATCTCACAAGCTTCAGTGCGCTCGGTCAACAGGGGGAACCAAAGCTGCCTCGAGGCTTTTGTTTCCCCCCCATGATTCCCTTGGCGGGGGTCCGTTGTGACCTTTGATCCAGGCTGCCGCTCGCTTTGAGAGGCCATATGGAAAACCTGTCGCACAATCACCAAACCAAATCCGAGTTCTGACCTCACGGATGGGCTACGGACTGGGGTCAGATCATGACAACTGCAGAGGGGAGAGGTGGGTTACACAGTTAAGCTTAAATACACTTTTGGTCGGAGGTCAATAGAAGACAACAAATTAGATTAAAAAATACTTACGCCTTCATGTGTACTTGCTTTAGTGTTAATGACATTTCACCTTTCACCTTAAGAGGCTTCGACAGCAACTAATGATATTTTAGCAACAGGCTGGACATTTACTGGTCTAGATTATCTTGTTATTGGTACCACCCACCTTGATTTTCAAAGGTTACACTATAAGATTGATACTGTATATATTCAGCCAGCTGCTAAGATTTCATTTGTTGTTTCTGTTGTTCTAGATCAGGGGTGTCCAAAATGTTTTCATGGGGGGCCGCATAAAGAATAGTACACGGGGTGAAGGGCCATAGATCGGTGGTAAGTGCCGCAAAACCTTTGACTAGCAGAGGTTTACATTTTGCCCCACACCTTTATTTATGCTTAAAACCTTCATGCCAGCTCTGTCTCACAATAAAATGTTAGTTGTAGGTTAGAATTGTGTAGAATTATTACATTTCAAATAAAAATTACCATCTCTAATGATGTGTACCGATTCAGCAAGAAGAAAAAATTGGTCTGAGGGACGAATTTGGCCCCCAGGCCGCACTTTGGATACCCCTGTTCTAGATTAAAGGCCCGGGTAGTGGAATACAATTTGTTTTGTCTTTCAGTCTATTGTGAAAACAGATAAAAAACCTTGCTTTATAATCAGAAATCCATTTTATTTTATTGTGAGCTTTCTTACTCGACTGTAAACGGACCACTTTCTGCCAAAAGTGGCAAACAATTTCCTTCTCTAAATGGGTAAGTGATTCTGAACAGCCACCAATATTCATCCTGCAATTTCTATGGTTTATTTGAGGATTATAATGAGACTTCTCCTTACAAAGTTACAAAACAAATACACTGCCTGACTAGAAAAAAGGTCACACACTAATATTTCGTGCATTCACTGTAGCGTTGTTTCAATAAGATCCGATGCAATGTCAAAAGCATTCATTTCACCAAGACCTTGTACTGATGATGGGAGAGTGTGAGCACTGCACAAAACCTTCTCCAGCACATCCCAAATATTCTCAATGGGGTTAAGATCTGGACTTTGTGGTGGTCAATCCATGTATGAAAATGATGCCTCATGCTCCCTAACCCGCTCTTTCATAATGTGAGCTCAATGAATCCTCCATTGTCATCTTGGAATATGCCCGTGCCATCAGGGAAGAAGAAATCCATTGGGCATTCAGGATGTTCAGGTAGTCAGCTGATCTGATTCTTTGGGCACATTGCTCGACCTGAACGGTTGTCAAATCCAGGTGGCTGTATATTACTTTTTTTGTACTTCTAAATCTACTGTATCTAGTTGAAGTTGAAAATGATATCACCCTGACTTGTCCACTCTGGAAGGAAGAGACATAAGAAACCTCTAGGTCAGCTCTCCTTGAAGGCAGTCATAATGTTTACACTCAGACAGTAGCCTATATTAGCTCGGAGCCTCGAGTGTTACAGGTCATCGGTCTTAAACCCAAAGAATGCTCCTCCTGTGTTCGGTATGAGGAGCATTCTCAGTGCGGCGCTTGTCTGTTGGTTCAGCTGAGTTTCTGGAGTGACATTTAATCCGAGTGAGGTTTGTGTGAACGAAGGAGCCGCAGCCTTTTCCTGAGTACATCCCAGAATATATTTGTGAAAGATGTGCCATGTGTCTCTGTGCGATTCCTACCGATTCATGATACGCCAAGAAACGATCGGATATTTTTCTGTAATGCCGTGATTTTACGTTAGACATTGGAATAATTTGACACTTACAATACATTCAGTTCCTTGATATTACCATAGTGTTGGTAAACAAATTGGTTGAGATGGTGCCATAAGATATAATAAGTTACTAGTATTTTCCATAAAGATTAGCCACCAAATGAATTACTGTATGTCCGTATTGTCAATGTCAATATAGACCCTTTAACTGCTGACATCATCAGTGACATCAGCTGGAGGCAGGAAGTGATCAAGAGAAAAAGATTAAACTAAAACTAGCGATTATAAGTGTAAAACTACAACTGAAAAATGTGGTCCTGTTGTGGCTTAAGGTGCAAGAACAAGAGGAATGACATTTGAGACGATAAAATAAGGTTTATCTGATATTTCCAAAAACAGTTAGACATTTGTTTATCGTTACTATGACAACAGCTACAATGCAAATAGATAGGAATCGAGCTTCCCGCCTCCAGCTACGCCCGGAATGTTTACAAACAATTAAAGGGTCTATTGGACAATATTAGCAAGTGGATAAGGGTTTAGTCATTTTATTTTTTATTATCTATATTCAGTAGCCTAAAATTGTAATGTCAAATTAATAAACATTATTAAAAATGCGATTTAGATTTTTATCATTTTATTCAATTTAGTGCAGCTGCTTTAGGGTTTGTATCTTCATAAATGTGGTTGCGTGATTAGTCATTTTGGCAGCATAATAGTAAGTGGGAATAAAAAGGCCATGGGCAAAAGCATAATACAATCTCACAGAACGGGCACAAAAGAGCTCAAATGGAATGAAGTCAAATTGATTTCTCCAGTTAGGTTCTGAGGACTAATGAAGCACCTTTGTTACTATGGCATCGGTTACTGTGGAAACGCTCAAGTAAATTAGTAGTAACTATTTCATGAGAGCAAAATGAATAATATTAATCACATTTACACTTGCGTCCAACCAAAGCCTCACGACTGCCGACCCAAAAGACGCCAAGGCTATGCTAAATGACCCAATAGATACTGTATATAACCTGTAAATCACAAGAACCGTCTGTTTTTTCAAGTGCAGGTTGAATTTTCATTTCATTAATATAAATGCGGTGTGGATGTAACACTGTCCAAACACTAGCAATGATCACAACCTCAAAATAGAGTAAAACACACATTTAAGCTGTTATCTGCCATTTTAAGGTTAGGTTTAGGGTCACAGTTATTTTGTCCAATTATGCAAATCCAAATCTCAAAGCGTATTGACAACAGAGCTTATAGCCGATATGCCAGTGTGATACCTCATTTGAAAGCTGAGACCTTCTAGTTTTTAAAAATATGTGTAAGATCTGTGTGAGATTGAGGTAACCTCTTAACCTCCACTTAAACCGAGCACATTTCCTCCAGTTTGGCGTTACCCAAATCGAAAGGCCAAAAAAGTGGTAAAAGAGCGACTAAAATGTGCTGGAAAGCCAACAATACGACGATAAAATTGCGACAAAAACACACGACTACAGAGTGATAAAAAAGCAACAAAAAGGTGACCAAAAATGCAACGAAAAGCAAAAAAACACAACTACAGTAAAGAGTGATGAAAAAGCAACAAAAAGGTGACCAAAATGCAACGAAAAGCAAAAAAACACAACTACAGTAAAGAGTGATGAAAAAGCAACAAAAAATCTACAAGAAAGCCATGACGACCAAAAAGGTAACAAAAATGTGATGGAAAAAGTGACCAAAACACGACAACAAAAAATGACGAAAACCCGACAAAAAAAGCTTACAAACTGTGACAAAAAAGCGGGGACAAAAAAAGCCACGATCTGTTTTGTAGGTCTTAGCTTTCAAATGAGGCGCTACTCTGGTCTATAGGCTGTAAGCTCCAGTCCAGAAGCAATTTATATCACATATGCTGTCCCTAACCCTAATCATAAGGGTGGACGACGAGTAACAGGTTAATAAACAAATGAACTTAATTTAAAGAGGGGGTATTATGCTTTTTTCAATCACATAGCATCAGTCTATAGCATACTACAATGATGACGTAACCTTCTGTTGGTCTGTATATGCAGTAAATTAAAATAACTGCCTTGAATAAAATTGCTCTCTCAAAATGGCTGTACTGAACGTCTTGAAATAGGCCTCTGTCTCTTTAAGAAGCTTTCCGACACGCCCCCTTCAGCACACTGCTGTGGCATCTAAACAACAACACTGTGCGGGGAGGGGCTCTGCTGAGCTGAGGAGCAGTGGTTGGTGGCTTGGCTGGTGACAAAAGGTCCAGAGGCGTCTCCAGGAGGTGGGGGCGTTCCTAGGAGGACTGAGGCATAGCTACACCTAAAATGGCTGCCGTCTAAGTTTTTACTGATTACTCAAAAATATGTGAATGAGCCAAGGCAACACTCCAGGCATGTGTTTAATGAGGGAATGACATAATAACATGATATAAAGCTTGAAAAAGTCGATTTTACATAATACCCCCCCCTTTAAAAAAAAAGTCAAAGGCAGACGTGATGATACCCGTTATTGGACATCAGAGAAGAGGCACCAAAAAGGGCATGCGTGAGGTGTGGTCCTGCTCTCGAACTTAATACAACACACTTATCTTCATTTAAGGCCACTTTCCAGCGCTTGGTCCCGAAGGACAAGCGTGAGTGCTACTTTACGATCAATGATGTTAAGCCTTCAATTGCATTTTATTGGAATTACAGTATAGGTGGCCATGTTAGTAATACGAGTCAACAGTTTTTTCTGGTGTTTTTGTTTCCACAGTGGCAGGGCGAGACGCAGGAGTTCTGCCCCAATGCCAAAGTGGTGCTGGTCGGCTGCAAGCTGGATATGAGGACAGACGTCAACACTCTGCGCGAGCTGTCCAAGCAACGCCTCATCCCCGTCACCCACGAGCAGGTGAGGACAGCCGGGCCAATATGTCCACACGCGCCCCAGGGCAGCCCAAAAAAAAAAAAAACACATTCTGTAAGGAAATTAGAAAGCTGTCCGGTGCGATTTTCCCCATCTCGTGTCAGCGGTGCCGTTACAGTGAGATCCCGGAGGAGAAGGCGCGAGAGGAGGAGCAATCAAGCACCTCCAGAACAAGCACTAGTGTTACTCCTATGGGGCGTCGTGCTGGGGTCGGCGTTCTGACCAGAATGTGCTGACAGGCTGTGTAAGTTTGCTTATGATGAGGACTGGGTGGAAACAGAACAGCAAGGGGAACATTTTCACTTCGAGAAAGATTTAGGGCTGAGCAATTATCAGCAATCAAATCGGAAATGCAGTCCAATCAGTCCAAACACAAACATATCTTGCCTCCATTGTGTCTTTCTCTGTGTTAAACGTGCTATTTCTGTTGCTTAGATCTTTACAAACGCGCATGAGATCTTTGAATTATTTTAGCTTGTGGCTAAAATGTGCGTAAACCAAGACTAATCTAGGACTAAACCCAAGGAGAATTCGTAACTACTGTACAAGTTGCTCTGGAGTACAAGTCGCACCGGCCACCCCGTTGACAAGCCTCTCCCGGCAGCACGTTGTTCAAGCACCCATTTGCCAACTTGTGTCTCGCTCACTCCAAACTTTCTTTCTGCTTCTCGAAAAATAACAAACATATGAAATTATATAATAATATATTTTGATATACAAGTCACACCCCTCCTGGAGCCGCTACCTTAACGTGGTGGAGGGGTTTGAGCACCTGAATGATCCTGGAGCTCTTTTGTCCGGGGCTTCGTTCCCCTGGTAGGGTCTCCCATGACAAAGAGCGGTCCCGTATGGGAGCCCAACAGGCCCGGTTAGAACCATGAGGCCGTCCTTCTGTGGACCCACCACCTGCAGGAGGAGCCATAGGGGCTGGTGCAATGTGATTTGGGCAGCTCCAAATGCTGTCCCCACGACCCGGCAACGGACATGTGGAAGAAAATGGATGGATGGATGGATATAAGTCACACCTGAGTATAAGTCGCACCCCCAGCCAAATTGAAAAAAAGTGTGACTTATTGTCCGGAAAATACAGTACCTACATTAGTCCTAGCTATACCTGTTCATTTGCACACAAAAAATCAATGTCTATTTATTGTTAGTTATTTATTGTTAGTGAATTTGTTTAGTTATTATAGATGAAAGGCTTTATCAGTAAAACCAGTCTCCATGGCAAAGGACAGGTCAATAATGTTGCTGCACTAAAATAGATTTTATTTGGCCTTTGAAAACAGTGCCACACAAAGAGTAAAGCAACAAGCTTCAGCTCATTTTTGAATGGCATTTGTTTTTTCTTTGTCCGATAGGTCAAAATCTGGCAAAAACTATGACTAAACCACTAAAACTGAATTAACCTATTTAAACTAAAAGCTTTAACAGCTAATAGTAAAAGCCTGAGCACCACAGTTTGATCTTTATGACTAAGCATTTCCTGTTTCCCCTTTGCCAAATCCATTGCTCCTGTAGATTGAGATAGTTACAGAATGCATGAAAGGGAAACCGGACATTGATTAATGACCGAGCCATTTCGTCATGTGGTGCGCTGGCCTCGCAGCCAAGTGGAGCGAGGAGAGGACGAGGCAAGGTGTGAAAAGCTGTTGTGAAAACATGTGAGTTTTAATCAGCGTTAAAGTGTTCATACAGTACTTCTCCGTGTACGGCATTGAAAGGTGAAGTGTGTTTTGAACTCCACCACAAAAGCCCATAGAACAGAAGAGGCTGTGCACCACATAATGTCTGAGTACGGTATAGAGTAGGCAACAATGCACTACAGTAAGCAGATGATTAGTGTAGCTATGATGAAGTGGTTGTTGTACAAATGTAAAGTGTCGTATAGGAACACAAAACTGTAGGCTATTGATACTTCATAATAACATGCAAGGCACAACAAAACATGTGCTGCTGAGGGTCTTAAATCCATACTTTTTCCCGTCTGCAGTTCAGAAAATGAGACAAAGAGCGGTGGTACAGAGGCTAAACTATACTTGGGTGAAGGTTGGAAGGCTGAATAAATTTACATTCAGTGTAATCTACAGAGAATATTTCCACCGTCGAGCCAAGGTTGCTGAGAAACGAAGTTTCTATTCCTTACAAAGTTTGACCTTTGGAACTTATTTCTATAATGTAGTGCAATGGTTTTCTGAACTATTTGGACATGTGACATTTGTTAAAAGTTATTATTGAGGTATGAGTCCATAAGTGTGCCTTGCTGGTAGCAAATGGCTTAACTTGAACTCGACTGTGCTGCATTTACTTACTTACTTACTTACTTAGTAAGGGGCTCTTGAGCGTCTTCACTGTTTCTGAAGACATTTGTAGGTCTCAAATGTCAAATGTTTGTTTACTTAAAAAAAAAAGTCCTTCATGGCAAGTACAGACTCTCAGCAGTAAAAAATCCACTGCACCTCACAAAAACACAGCAAAGATGTACAAAAGTATTTAGTAAAACAGAAACTGCAATTGCAGTTAGCAGAAAAAGGCAAAACACGCTGCTACACCAAAGTCCAACTCAAACCAAACCAGAAAACACCTGACTTAAATGCATTACTAAAGCACAAATGGAATTGTCTCATTGTTGTTAAGTGTCTGTGTTACTAACAAAACCAACATGCATGCATTCTTTAGCTCAGTAAAGGTGAAATAGCTAAAAGGTAATTCCTTCCTAAGCCGTGTCACGTGTGCTGTTATCAAGTTTCTGATCCCTTATCGAATACCAGCTCCTCAGCCCTGACCACTCTGTGAACCCTGAGACGTTTCCGCTCTAATCTGTCTGAGATCTGATCAGGACTTTCCGTTCGTCACAAAACCTCAACGTCCATCTGAAAAGGACTTATGTTTTTAGCTCGTCGTACACGAGCTTGTGATAAAAATGACCGGGAATGAAGAGGTTCTTTGTGGTGCTGGAGGATTAAATTAAGCCTTGACCTTTTTATCTGTTGACCAGTCTTGACAATAACAGGGAAACAAATACTGTATATAGGTCTAGATGACATAATATCAATGTATTGTTAATTTATGTAACATGCTCACTCATTGTTTTAAAACGTCACAACAAAAGTAAGTAATGTTGTCATTGTAAGACATACATTTCAGATCAAAAACCAGTTGACGAGAGTGAAAGGAGTCAGACAAATCTGATATTGAGCAAGCATTTTATTGAAAACGCCATTTAAACTGTTCATAAGCTGTTCAAAAGTACATGATCATTGCAACAAAAAACAAACAAAAAACTCCAGATATTGCTGCTTCATACACAGCGCTGGTATTGGCCCACTTAACTATATTTCACCAATTCCTAGACCCATTATCCCATTATTCTTTTGCTTGCAGACTAATAAACTAATGAGGACTCCAAGAGTTCATGATAAAATCAGCTTGAATGAAAAGCTCTTTCATGCAAGGGATCATGGGAGTCTCCTTGTCTGATCTGATCTGACTGAGTTTTAGCGAGTCTTTATCATTAAATTAAACGCTCTGTCCGTTGAGCTACACAAACCTTAACCACAGATTGTCTAAGTTGCCATATTACGCTTTGTAAAAGTATTTTGGACTTCTCGGCACAGACTGATATACTATAATAATAATAAGGTCTCTATCACTATTAATACTGTGCGAACAAGAGTTAATGATCAAATCAGGCCAAATGCAAAGCTATCAAGGGATCATGAGAAATACAGTCTTGTCTCTTCTGATGTGACCTTTATGTGTGTTGGCGCATCTTAATCATGAAACCAGAGAAGCGCCTTTGCAAAGAGGGAAGCGGAAGCGAGTCTGAAATTATATTAGGTCTATGATTCAATGTCAGTAAAGCAATTTAAAGCTCAATTAGCAGGAATATTGTAACATTACTCCCACTGAGAGCGAGTGCTGCTGGCAAGACTGAAGCCTGTTAATAGCTGCGTAGACAAAGGTTGACCACAGACAGTGAAAGCTACATTACTCATGCATAACATTTGTTTCCAGACAGGTGTTGATCATCGAGATTCGGTGTATGTAGATGCAACATAAAACTGCCTAAATGAGCTTGTGACGACTTATTAGACTATTAATTAAAACAAATAATACATTTAACACTGAAAGCCCCTTCCATTTTGTATTCAGTAGTTCTGTGTACTCAGTGGTGTTAGGTGACATATGTAGCCTCAGCTGCCCTGGGGTGGACTAAAGCTGGATTCACACCAACCTGACACACTGTCGCTGTTTTGGGGGCAGAGCGACTATTTGTCTGCTCCGGTTTCCTCTCGTCTGCCCCCGTCTCACTTGCTCAGAGCAACATCTACACTGAAGGGACCTAAACCACAGACCAAGCCCGACAGCCGCAAAGTGCCCGTGTGGATGATGTTTTGGCTCTGTGAAATGTTTGTAGCGTATGTCTAGGGTGTGGATTGTTTTCTCAAAGAGTCCCGTCGTCTTTTTATTTGTGTGAAGTCACAAAGAAGTTCGTACGTTTATCCGGCTAGTAGCGCAGCAGTTAGCGCTCGTGCTTCACAGCTAGAAGGTCCCGGGTTCAATCCTCACCTGGACGGGGTCTTTCTGTGTGGAGTTTACTTGTTCTCCCAGTGTCTGTGCAGGCTTCCATGTACAAAAGGTGAATCCTCCAGCCAGGTGATTCTGACCATTAACCTATCTCCACATCTTGAGATAGGTCCCCAGGTGCTGCACTGTTTGGGTTGCCCCAGTGGCTTCGAAGGATGGCGTTCAAATGCGGAGAACAAATTTCCCTACGGGGACAACAAAGTATACCTTAAATTAGCATGTCAGTTCAATCACTTAAAAACACAGTAGAAGCGCTCTCCTTCCAATATCTAGCTGATTCGCTGTCAGTCCAAATCTACCTGGTATTCCCATGCGGACTACCCCGGTCCAGTCCTGTCCCGAAATTAAACACGATTGAGCATTGTCTGTGCAAACTAAGATCTAGACTAAACTGTCTTAAGAAGAAAACAAAACATGATAATAGTCGTATAAAGTGGGGATCAATTCAACCTAGAAAGACAGAAACAAACGCAGCATTTGGAAAGCTTTATTGGCATGATTATAGGTTTTGGCGCTCAGTTCATGGCAGAAGACACTGCCTGGACACTGGTGGTGGATTGGGAGGGTGGAGAAGGATGAGCGACAGGAACATCTTGACGGGCAGAGGCAGTGACGGGGCGGAGGTGGGTTGTCTGGCAAGCGGACTGTTGTGTTCTTTAATATGGAGAGAAGACGGAGACTCGTTCTATTAAAGCAGTACTAAGTAACGTGTTTACCTTAATAAATCCTTTCCGTAGTCCCTCTGGGGGTAATACAAGTGTTAATGGGATGATTGGGGGGTCTTTCATCTCCCCCTAGTGTCTCTGGCCAGAAAACCATGCTTGCAACGTGACTGCCACCGGGGCGGAGCAACCAATACACACTAATAGAATCACGGAGAAGAAGCTAACAGGCTAACGGGCAAAGCTAACTGTGGGCTAGCGCCACTTTAAACAGTATTTACAGCCAAGGTTTGAGTGAAAAAAAAATTCCCATTGTATAACTGGATGTACAACACCCCTCTCTTCCTTCACCTTTTCTGTCAGCGTAGTATTTACTCTCCAAGACATTTAATAAGTTAAAAAATCGTAACTTGCTAAGACACCTGCAGTTGCGCTTATGGCCTCCAGGGGCAAGAGTTACTTAGTACTGCTTTAAAATCAAAATCATTATTTATTTCCTAACATTACAATCTAAAACAAAAGTCAGCTTGGGCGCAACATGTCTGTTCAGCGAGGAGAGGGCGAGAGAGGGAGGGGTCCCGTGCATTGGCCTTTTATAGAAACGGCAAGGAGGCGTCTCCTTGTCGAAGAACCAATCAGTGGTCTTGTTGCCACTCCCTCTTCTGCAATCTGACTCCACAGTATTGTCCAGGCAGCCGCTCAGACCCCATTCAGCACCCAAATTCAATTGCATTCATCTTTGTTCCTAATCCGCAAACATTTAGGAAAATACAGTGAAGTGAAAAGTAGAAATCCCAAGCAACTTTCTCTCTGTGCTGAAATATCATCTTGGCGACAAACTCCAGACCTCCAAGTAAGACCCAGTGTCATCATCGTGGCTGACAGGGTGAAAAAGGTTGGAGATACTGTTTCACCACTGCTTGTCTGTCTGGCATCTTGGCGATATTTTTAGATGCGCTTCAACAAAAGAATAAGACACAAACAAGGGGAACAAAATACAGATGTGCAACTTCGACTTGAAAGAAACCGAATAGGCCACCAAAAACAACATTGTCAATCTCACACTGTGTGTTCCTCTCTTTGTCGCAGGGCAGCACAATAGCGCGTCAGATGGGAGCTGTGGCCTACGTGGAATGCACCTCCAAGGTTTCCGAGAACAGCGTACGGGACGTGTTTCACATCACCACCCTGGCATCCGTGCGGCGGCCCCACAAAACGCAGATGAAGCGCAGCAGTTCACGCAGGGGCCTGAAAAGGGTGTCCCAGCTGCCCCTGGCCCCCCTGCCGGGACGGACTGAGCAAATGGACCAAGCGCCTGCCATTAGGAAAGACAGGGCTAAGAGCTGCGTGCTAATGTAGAGACTGCTTTCATTTCAATGGACTGTATATACAACACAGAATATAACAGAGGAAGAGGTCTATTTATTGTTTAATTTGTTACATTTTTTTCCTCATATTTTATGTTTTTTTGCACTGCTGTAAGGAACGCTTTGGACTTGTTCGCGTTTACGTACTGTTTGTGTCGTTTTGAAGCTGTTTGGTGATTTGGATGAGCTCTCTTGGAAATGAGAAAAGATGAATTTATTCTCTCAAACTGGTCAAAAGAAGAGGATGACACTGCGCTGCTTCACTAGGAGACACAGCCAGGTGCCATTTTGGACCCGCCTTCTCCTTTTAAAGAGGGGGTATTATGCTTTTTTCAATCACATAGCACCAGTCTATAGCATACTACAATGATGACGTAACCTTCTGTTGGTCTGTATATGCAGTAAATTAAAATAACTGCCTTGAATAAAATTGCTCTCTCAAAATGGCTGTACTGAACGTCTTGAAATAGGCCTCTGTCTCTTTAAGAAGCTTTCCGACACGCCCCCTTCAGCACACTGCTGTGGCATCTAAACAACACTACTGTGCGGGGAGGGGGCTCTGCTGAGCTGAGGAGCAGTGGTTGGTGGCTTGGCTGGTGACGAAAGGTCCAGAGGCGTCTCCAGGAGGTGGGGGCGTTCCTAGGAGGACTGAGGCATAGCTACACCTAAAATGGCTGCCGTCTAAGTTTTACTGATTACTCAAAAATATGTGAATGAGCCAAGGCAACACTCCAGGCATGTGTTTAATGAGGGAATGACATAATAACATGATATAAAGCTTGAAAAAGTCGATTTTACATAATACCCCCCCTTTAAAGGACAGTTATTGGGTGTTTCTCATTTGCCAGGATCCTTTCTCTTTGGTTGAGTGTCCTATACTGCTTGAACAATTACTACAAGTCCAGTCCATATATAGGTCCAGTTTATCGCTGATGAAAATGCAGACCTACATTGACAACCACAGAGGCTCAAATTAGTTTTGCACCATATGTTGTAAAAGTAGTAATTTGTGAAAAAATCAGCCTGATGCGTGATGTTTGCGCCATATTATGATTTGTTGATGTTGTGTGTCAACCCAAATAGTAAATATGTGACGAAAAGGGGTTTATCTTTTTTGTCTCATAGTGACTCCAAAGGACGACCATGAAGGTAAAAAGTTCAAAATTAGGTATAGTCCCTTTAAGATTCACTTTTGATAAACCACCTTTTTTCTTTTCAAAATGGCAGTTTACTTGACTTGCAACCCTCTTACTGTTGATTATAGTTTTCACCCGAACATGAAACAAAGCAGATATATTCCCTTGTTTTATGCAGTAAGGACATATACAGTATACATCATATTTACTGTAGGTGTGGTTTTATTGCTAAATAAAGTTGCGTTCAAAAATAAATACATTATGGGTCATATTTAGCACCCAAAGGATCGGCGGTGTGTCCTTTGTGAATTAGCCTAACAAAGGAGTCGCGCTGCAGAGGGTGCGAGTGGTTTGGGTGAATCGGACACCACTTAGCGGAGCTCTGACGATGTGGATTCCTCTGAGGTGGTTCGACCATCGAGGATCCTGGCAACTGAGACACCCAGCGACGAGGGCAGAAGTCGCCTCTTGTGGAGCATTGGTTGCGTTCACGACATTGTGGAGTTTGGGTGTCATAATGTGAGATGGCAGGTTTTTTAAATAAATAGAACAGCAAATCGAAAATGGTTGAACACGACCATGATATCAATATTATGACTTAAAGCAGACATATCATGCAACTTGTATAGCGTTGTTTCCTCGACTAAAACGTAACTTGAGAATCATTTTTGCTTCATTCACGCAGTTTTGTGTAAACCTGTTCATTTAAGTCACAATATCTGGATTTGTTGCATGGAAACAAAAATGTTCCTCCACATTTAGAGTGTGGAGAAAGTGTGTTGTTCATGGCGCCACTGATTTGCTTGTGTGCCCTTAGCTGAAGGTGAACATTTGTTATTAACGTGTCATTCTCACGAGTACCTGAAGAAGGTGCTCCAGAGCATTTTGAAGTCCTATCCAGCCATGTGTCTCACTTCTTACTGCCTCCTCTATAACAACGTTATTCGAGATTATGAAATGTAAAATATCAGTGCAGAGGTGCCCGAAATAATGTCTCCAAAACCTCAGTTATGCATGACATGTCCGCTTTTACGCAGCGAAAGTTTCTGTGAGGGATTCTAAGGGAGGCCGATGTTCGACAGCTCAGGCCAAACAGCCGGGATTGAGATTCAGTGACGCCACGGGAATGTTGTAAAGGTGTATGTATGTGTGTGTGTGTGTGTGTGTGTGTGAGAGAGTGTGCTACCGCAAGTGCATTTGAAGCAAAGAAACAACAAAAAGGAGTTCGCGTTTCAAGTTTATCACCATTCTTTGCAAATGTGTCAGTTCGACCCACTGACTGTTCCTGTTCAAAAATGTTTCTTTGTGAAGAATAAAGTGGTAAGATGTTAGCACTATTTTGTTGTATTTTCACTAAAAGTCTGAAATAAAAGTAAAAAACTACGCTGATATGAAATGGTGTGTTTTTTTCCTCTTCATTTTGTTGCATTTAAATTAGGTTTGCCAATGAAATACACAGCCTGACCAAAGAACAGACAAAAACGTCACCAAAAACATGGTCACACCCGCTCTATTTTTTCTCCAAATCTTGAGCCACAATCTTGGTCGTCAGAATCTCTTCAAATAATCTTAGTAACATATTCTTTTTATTTGACCTTTATTTATCCGGCTAAGTCTCACTGAAAGTAACAATCTCTTTTTAAGAGGGTCCTGGCCCCAGAGCAGATCCTTTTAAATATTTTCTCTGTTAGGGGAAACCAGAGGAAGCAAGACACGCAGACAACATGCAAACTCCACTAGACATCCATTCGGCCCAGGAATTGAACCAGGGACTGTGATATTCGTTATGTATCGAGAAGCCCAAAATAATGAAGCCTAGATAGATCCTTGTTTTCTACTTTGTTCATTGTCAGATTACATGTTTAGTATAAAATGTTCTGTTATAGATGATGAACAGAGGCAGCAAAAAGCATTGATCAGAAATGAATACTATGACAGTTTTATAAGTATTTGCATTAAAGCAATACTAAGTAACTTTTTTACCTTAATCCTTTCCGTAGTCCCTCTGGGGGTAATACAAGTGTTAATGGGATGATTGGGGGGTCTTTCATCTCCCCCCGGTGTCTCTGGCCAGAAAACCACAATTGCAACTTTCCTGCCACCGGATCGGAGCCACCAAGACACACTAATGGAATCACGAAGAAGAAGCTAACAGGCTAACGGGCAAAGCTAACTGCAGGTTAGCGCCACTTAAACAGTATTTACAGCCATGTTTGAGTGAAAAAAATTATCTCCGTTGTGTAATTGTAAATGTACAATATCCCTCTCTCCCTTTGTCTTTTCTGTCAACGCAGTATTTACTCTCATGGACAATGAGTAAAAAAACGCAACACACTACGACACCTGCAGTGGCGCTTATGGCCTCTAGGGGCACGAGTTACTTAGTACTGCTTTAAAACTCTGCTTTTAAATCCTTTCTAAAATGGTACGCTTAAATCAGGGGTTCCCTACTTATTGTTTTACTGCATGAGATACATTTACGTAACAAAAACGGCAGAGAACTATTCACTGTTTGCTTCGATGACACTAAGATGGAGTTCACCCTCGTGAGTTCGAAGCCAGTTCAAAAAAATTTCTAGTTTCTTTTGATTCTTCACTATAGCATATGTAGAAATGTAAATATTTGAGGTGATACTTGGAAAGGGCTGGAGAGCTTTCAGTCTGGAAAACGCTGTGCAACAGTATTTGAGACTCAAAACATTGCAACATTTTATACAGTGGGCATAACATTTACAAATTACACCGATAAAGTGTCAGGGGACATTCTTACTCAATATCAGTTTTTCAAAAATGCTTTATGATATCTTGGCTGATGTATCGCATATTACTTGCCCATACCGTTTCTTGCCATCCTTTCTGCCCTCCGTTGATGCTATCTCTGAAGAAGTCAGTCCATCACGGCAAAGCGCTCGCTGTACGGGCCTATTGCCTGGACCCAAAATGAACTGCAATGCGGAGTACTGCCGTAGTGTTTTAAATGACTGGCTATGTACCGGTGTAAAGTGTACTGGAGATGACAGGTGACGTGAGACGTGAGAGCTTTCATCCGCACAGAACAATTTAACTGTCCGATCAGACCTGAAACCAAAGGCCTTTACAAGAAAAGCTGCTGCTTTCTTCACAGCACGGGTAAAACAGCACGGTGCACAGTTATTTTTATGAGCGTCTCAATGGGAGTTGTTGACGTTGAAGCTTTTAAAGTACATGTGTAACAGGCCGCTCAGACGTACGCAAACTTTATAGCTGAAATATGGGGTAAGTGTAAGATAGACAAGATTTGTTTAAAAGAGAGGGAATGTTACTGTCATTTGTCTAAATGATTTATACCTATAAAAAGACCAGCTGAGTCACTTTGAAAGCAATTGAAAGCTATTATGACACTCTAAATAGACCATTTCTGATTTGAAAGATGAAGGTGGATCAGTGGTAGGAACATTCATTCTCAACAGAGCAACAGTTTCAATCCCTGACTTGTTCAGGCTGTCGTTGTGTCATTGGGCAAGAAACTTCACCCAATATTTGTTCTTAATCATACTCTTTTTGCACAAGTCATGATTTATTTTTTTGCATGTGGGACTGATACACCGTTATCTTCTTTGCGTGTGAAAACGGCTGACATTGTTCAACGTTAATCCTGTTTCAAGTAGCAACTGCTCTAACTCTGTAGTTTTCATTAATTTTCTCTTTTGGGGGATTAATACTATCAGATACAAAAAAACATCAACGCAGTATATCATGGAGCGCAAAGAGAAGGTGAGGAAAAAGGTGCTGCGAAAGAGCAGGTCAGGTTAGGTAAGGGAAAATGTCAAGTGCATACCAATGAATTAGCGCAAGTTGCAAGTGTTTCAAGATTATCCAGGAAAGTTAAGCAACTACAGCCTTGACCATGTTAACTCATTTTCATCACTTTAAAATAAACTCATTTTACCTTGTTACGCTACTTTTGGTCTGCGTGCTTGTACTATAACCACGTGCCTGACCCTGAAGCTACAGATAATTTCTCTTTTTTTCAACCTGACTATTGAATTAGAACAACTTGATACATTTTATAATTGTATTGTGTGGTCCTGTATTTAAATGGAATATTGGTCAATTGCAGAGGACATGTTTCCCTACGGGGACAATAAACTTTACTCTAACCTAATTGATTCATTAGTTTTATCCAGATAAATCTAGTGGAGGTACCCATTATTTTTTCTCTGTAGTCATTGAGGGACATCGTTTCCAATTATTCCCAATTGTTCAATTAAAAACACAAAGACCGCTACGTAAGGTCAAGGTTAAAAGAGTCAATATGAATGCTTCTCTGTGGAATCGTCTGAAATTAGATGCACTATTATTGGTTCCAACAGGAAGCAGAGTTACACTGGAGGAAAACTATCAGCGGATCACGGCCTAATTGGGTCAATTTAGTCCGGGTTGTGTCCAAAGAAATGTAAGGAGGAAGTGGGATGATGACACAGACCAAGAATGCATGAAGTGCGGGACTACAAGATAAGTCCCTTTGAAGTACACAGCCTAAAGTTTAACGGTATTATATTCACTATTAAGGGGAGACACTACAGGCAAAACAATTTTCAGGTTTTGCGTTCATGTTATAGATTTCTATTTCAGTTGGAGGGAAGGTGCCAATACACATAAGTATAGCCTACATAATTTAAGCATATGACTTTGAAACGCCTGAAAGTTCCCTTCAGAGCGGGATTCACTGTCGAAACTTAACAAGATTGAATATCTCGCAATCTGCTTGATCAATTCCTTCTCTCATGCATGTTGAAAACTCCTCTCAAATCACTAAACTGTGGGGACCAGAATGTTTAAACTGTGGACAGACAGCTTAAGCCTGAGCTTGTGCTGAGGCCGTTCTGAGACTGATGATGGAGTAGAAGAACACAGCAGCAGCAGCAGCAGCAGCAGCAGGAGGTGAGAGGAGCGAGTGTTTCGCGATCTTAAAAATGCTCATCAGAGTAAATTCCCCTTTGAGTTAGAGCTGTGCACATTCTGATCAGTGTTTACAGTGATAACAGTTGTTTACAGTCTAAGAGTTGTTATTTAAAGCATTGCCGGTAAAGGGCAGGTGCACCACAACCATTGCTGAAAATATTGGACATTTGGGGCATTTTTAGTAATAAAAGACCATCCATCCATTTTTGTCTGCTTTATCCGGGGCTGGTTCACGTAGGCAGCAGTCTGAGCAGAGATGCCTAGACTTCCCGGATGGATGGATGGAACTTGCAATACTTCCCCCTCCCCCTCATATTAATGTCAGTAATCTACAGCAAAAGTTTCAAATTGATATCTCTAAATTTAAAAAGTTTCCCTATAAGTGGCTCCTGGATTTCCTGGATATAGCAATGCTAGAGCAATGGGTCTCAAAAATGCATTCAATTCAAAGCTGGGATAAAGTAATAGCAATATTGAAACATTTCTTATAATTTTAACAATGGTCATGGTACTAATGTTGACAATAATTATTGTTACAATGATTACCTGTAATGTATTATTATCTGTATTATTTATGATTATTATATACTATATGGCTGCCAGGCATGTGTATGGGTATGTGTGTAGTACATATAGGTTTATATACACTCACCTAAAGGATTATTAGGAACACCATACTAATACTGTGTTTGACCCCCTTTCGCCTTCAGAACTGCCTTAATTCTCCGTGGCATTGATTCAACAAGGTGCTGAAAGCATTCTTTAGAAATGTTGGCCCATATTGATAGGATAGCATCTTGCAGTTGATGGAGATTTGTGGGATGCACATCCAGGGCACGAAGCTCCCGTTCCACCACATCCCAAAGATGCTCTATTGGGTTGAGATCTGGTGACTGTGGGGGCCATTGTAGTACAGTGAACTCATTGTCATGTTCAAGAAACCAATTTGAAATGATTGGAGCTTTGTGACATGGTGCATTATCCTGCTGGAAGTAGCCATCAGAGGATGGGTACATGGTGGTCATAAAGGGATGGACATGGTCAGAAACAATGCTCAGGTAGTCCGTGGCATTTAAACGATGCCCAATTGGCACTAAGGGGCCTAAAGTGTGCCAAGAAAACATCCCCCACACCATTACACCACCACCACCAGCCTGCACAGTGGTAACAAGGCATGATGGATCCATGTTCTCATTCTGTTTATGCCAAATTCTGACTCCACCATCTGAATGTCTCAACAGAAACTGAGACTCATCAGACCAGGCAACATTTTTCCAGTCTTCAACTGTCCAATTTTGATGAGCTCGTGCAAATTGTAGCCTCTTTTTCCTATTTGTAGTGGAGATGAGTGGTACCCGGTGGGGTCTTCTGCTGTTGTAGCCCATCCGCCTCAAGGTTGTGCGTGTTGTGGCTTCACAAATGCTTTGCTCCATACCTCGGTTGTAACGAGTGGTTATTTCAGTCAAAGTTGCTCTTCTATCAGCTTGAATCAGTCGGCCCATTCTCCTCTGACCTCTAGCATCAACAAGGCATTTTGGCCCACAGGACTGCCGCATACTGGATGTTTTTCCCTTTTCACACCATTCTTTGTAAACCCTAGAAATGGTTGTGCGTGAAAATCCCAGTAACTGAGCAGATTGTGAAATACTCAGACCGGCCCGTCTGGCACCAACAACCATGCCACGTTCAAAATGGCTTAAATCACCTTTCTTTCCCATTCTGACATTCAGTTTGGAGTTCAGGAGATTGTCTTGACCAGGACCACACCCCTAAATGCATTGAAGCAACTGCCATGTGATTGGTTGTTTAGATAATTGCATTAATGTGAAATTGAACAGGCGTTCCTAATAATCCTTTAGGTGAGTGTAGATGTTTGCATATATGGTGTTTTTTCAATATGTACGTGTTGCCGTGGGATGGGAGGGGGCGGTGGGGGGCTGGGGAGGGGGGTGGTTTAGGGGTTTGGGCTGGGGGGGGCTTGGGGTTCGGGGTGGTGTAGGTCCTGGAGCGAGGGTGGGTGGGGGGATTTATTGGTGAGCGTATTCACAGACACATGTTTCTGTTGTTTTTATGAATATACTGTACTGCTAAAATGTATGTTTATTCTTAACAATAACAATGTATACACTCCCAAACTTAAAGGAAAAATCCTAATAAAAAGTTGATCACAAAAAAAAAAAAAAGTTTCCCTATTCTCGCCTTAAATTAGCATCTCTTCCAGTAAACATGTTGACGGTGTTTTATTTTAGCATGTCTCGAGTATTTTGTTGTCTTCGTATCCAGAGACAAGCTGCACACGGGAGCACCCTGGGCCCGTCCCGGAGGTGGTATCACAGACTGTGGAGGATAATTAGTCCACACGCTTTAACGCTTTGTGCTGCCAATTAATTAATATCAACACAAACCTCATCATGTGTGTGAAGACTGACTCTCCGACTGTCTCTCAATCCAGAATCCAAGCCAAAAAATGTCGCCCCCCCATTTATGTTTGTATTTTTCTCTCACGGAATCACATAAACACACCTGATAAGGGATCTCGCCTGTCAACAACTACAGCGCGGCGTTTAATAGGTGCCGCAGGATGATTTTCTGCCGCGATGTTTACTCTATCTCCTCTCCTCTGGTGGATGGACACATTATTTCCCCACGGCATTAAAGAGAGCGAGCGAGTTGTGCGCACCAGATCTGATAAGAGCGGTAGATTGAGTGGTTTGGCAGCGATTTTTTCACCATCAATTGGCAGGTCGTTTAAATTGGAACGTGGACTCCTTGGGCTGCAATGAACGGAGACCTAAAATCCAAGTGAATTCTCTTGAGACGCAAACATCATATGAAATGATCCAATGGTAATGACACTAACAACAGAACGGATGAGTCTTTTCTTTACTTAGACATTTTCACATATTGTATAATGTAAAAAAATCCTCAATTTTACCTGATATGTCCACTTAGGTTGGTTCGCGATATGATGGTAAAAATAAAAATAAAAGTTTAGCCAGATCGCATTTTGCCTTGTCCCAATTGAGTATGAAAAATTGAGCCAATTCACAATTTTCATCGCAGGAAACAGAAACTTGAACGATAGAAGTTTAAGTATGGTCATTAATAATCTCTCCCAGTCTCCCTGCACTTACATGTTGCTATTACATGTGTAAGAACATTAGAACAGTTCAAACACTGTATTACATGTATGATGACTTTGTTCTTTTTGATACTTTATCTCTCTTTATCTCTGTGCGGAGCTAAAGTTGCTTTTGTTCTTCATTTCGTACAGATTTCAGATGAGAGCATTTAACAAGGGCAATGCCTCTCTCTGTGCTGTCGTTGACCTTCAAGGAATACTTTTTTTTGTCTCAGATTCTCATCTGTGAGAATGGACCTCACATCATCAGGGTTAAACTTCTGCCATTAATCTGGCCTTCAGTAAAACCTTCAAAGAAATGGACTGAGTGACGAGGCTAAAGATGGTAAGTCTGGTTTTATGTACGCACAAGGAGACTCCATACTGCCAGATGGATGCTCCGCTCACTCATTCATAGCGTTCATTCTTCTGTATAAGCACACACAGCATGTCGTGCATTTATCAAGTCTAAAAATGTTATCCTCCTTTATTTTACTTATCAAGCCATAAGTGGCTATAGTAATTATCGTGACAGGCTTATCATTAACAATGTATAAATAGCAAAAAAGTGTGTAACCCCTAAATGTCCAGCAATTGACTCGACATTTTTGGTACAGATGATTAGAATACCAATTGGAACAAGGCAAAATCTGGTCATGTTAATTTTACGAACCACTCCAATAGTTGACAGACTTTTTAGGGAAGTGAAGGGAATCTTATTTGTATAGCGCTTTTTATATTTTTATTTATTTATTTTTTATTGGTTTATTTGGTCGGGACAGTGCATGTTAATGAACATACATGGGTCTCATGCATGTAAACAAGCCACACCGGATTGTAGCCTTGGGCTAATTTCCATCCGTCGTCCCCCATTCACACTCTCAAACACACTCTCATTCATCCTGGCCTATTGTACATGTTTTTAGTGGTAGGGGAAACCGGAGTACCCGGAGGAAACCTACGCAGACACAGGGAGAACATGCAAACTCCACACAGAAAGCCCCGTCCAGGTGGGAATCGAATCCAGGACCTTCTAGCTGTGAAGCACGAGCGATAACCACTGTGCTACCGTGACACTAGTCACACCCAAAGCGCTTCACATATGAAAGGGAGGGGGGTTCATTCACTCCATGCTGATGGTGTTAAGCTACATTTTGTAGCCACAGTTTCCCCTGGGGTAGACTGACAGAAGCGAGGCTGCACACATCTGCGCCAACGGTCCCTCCGACTACCACCAACCACTCACCCATAGGCATTGGGTGAAGTGTCTTGCCCAAGGACACAACGACAGTCTGCATCTGCAAGAGCCGGGATTCGAACCCCTGACCTTCCGATCATGAGACGACCCGCTCTACCATCTGCGCCACTGTTGCCCAGTGGCGCAGATGATAGACTTTAGTTGATAGACTTTAAAGGAACAGGCCACAGTTTCTCCATACTGTGATATGTTCTTACCTGAGCTTAGACGAGTTGATACGTACCTGTCTGGTCTTTGTGCCCGTGGAAGAGCGTGGTCGCTTCTAACTTCACCCCGTTTGGAGCCATAGGAATATGCTGGGAGAGGTGAAATGCTAACAACATCTTTGGTCGTTTTGCGTGACTGAGCGCACGCACAAAGACCAGACAGGTACGTATCAACTCGTCTAAGCTCAGGTAAGAACATATCACAGTATGGAAAACCGGTGGCCTGTTCCTTTAATCGGCAAATATTTAAACCTAAATTGCTGCATGTTGTCAATGATAAGTCTGTAAAGCTCCTCACCCTTTGTACAGTGAGCAGAATATTCTGACAAAATGATCTTATCGAAAAAACTTCCCTTACCTCGAAAGGCAGATGTTAATGCTGGTTTGGGTGTTCTTGGTTAGCCAGGCAGACCAAACAGCTGTCATGATCATTCCTGTAGAAACTGTAACACCACTAATAATACAACCCGTAGAGACGCAGCGGGACATGCAAGACTGCTTTTCATTAATAAACCTGCTGTAGGTGACGAGAACCGGTGTGGAATTTTGTCACCTTCAAAAACAGATGCTCAAGTATTATGAAGAAGTTTGAAATTTCCTCTCACCAAAGTCATGTATATCGCCCACATTGGTGCAAACTGTAGGAGCAATGTTGACCTCATGTACTATTGAACACAACTGAATGGCTTCCAAACATGAGTCAACAAACGCACTCGCAAAGACGACAAGTGCGTGTGTGAGTGATTATAGCCGGACCGTCCTGAAAGTAAAGATGAGTCATGCTTTTTTGTAAGGTTAGGTTGTCAGGCACAGTGGGGACCCCTTTTCCAAAGCTTGAACCAGGACCTCTGTCAGAAGTGTTGTGCATGCTTCAGCTGGTGTGAAGAAAGACTGTTATACGAAGACATCGTGGTTGAGCAGCTAGCGCTCTCGCCTCGCCACAAAGAAATTATCATGGGTTTGATTTCTGGACTATGTAGGGGATTGGATGGGTAGGATTTATTGTCATTGGAAAATTAATTACTGTACAACGAAATTATCTTAGAGAGCACTCACAAAGGAGCATGAAATACATAAACAAATAAAAAATCTGTATAAATATCATAAAAGTCATATCAAGTGCTAACCTGTGATTTATGCACTGGCCTCATCACTGTTGGAGGATAACATTAAATTGCTATTTATCATACTGGGTCAAGCTGTACAGTCGTACTATCTCTGTCATAGCCTTGACTGGGGTGCTCAGGCGCCCACTCTCAGCCACTGAAGGATTTGCCTGCTTATCAGTATGATGCTCTGAGAGGGTATTTATCCCTCTTCTGTGGAAGCATGGACAGACTTGAATGGTAGGACTAGCGCAATCTCTCGAGTTCATGTCTCCGGGTCCCGCACTGATAGTAAATAAACTTCTCCTGCATAAGACATCCTGACTGATGCCTATACCATTGTTATTTCTCTAACAATGACGTGTCCAGTTTAATTTTCAACAGGGCCTTCACCGCCCTGGGGAAGCAGCTCCTTCTCAGTCTTTCCGTCTGGGCCTTGAGAACCCTGAGACGGCCAGAGGGAAGTGTTTCAAAAAGGTAATGTCCTGGGTGAGTGCTGTCAGAGCAGATATTCCTGGCCCTGTTCTTGAGGGCACCAATAAGCTTCTTCTCGTGGCAAGTCTTTCTTGTCCTCCAAGGAGTAACTAGCGAACCATACTGTGTACCCGTATGTGGGCACACTCTCAATAGTGCTACGGTAGAAATTGGTGAGGATACTCTTTGTCAAAGCAGCCTTCCTGAGGGACCGTAGGAAGAAAAGCCATTGATGACCCGTCTTCAGCAGCTCCCTGGTGTTAGTCCTCCATGTCAGGTCCTCGAAGAGATGGATGTCAAGATATTTAAAGCAATGTGGTCCTTTCTGTACAGTCAGGATTTTGTGTGTTCTCCACATCTGGATGTCCTCCCATTGACTTAAAACATGCACCATACTGTAGTCTAAAGCCTCTTGCTTGGTATAGTCCTGATCACAATCCTGAGACAAGCCCCCAGACACCACATTAAACAACAAACTTTTCTTACAATAAAGTCTACAAATACACACACCAAAAAGAACTAAACTTTTAAACAATATACTCCATTTCCTCACTGACACTTCTGTACTGTGAGCCGCTCACTGTTTCACCACTGCACATGAATTTGAGGTTGTCATAAAGGCCACATCACCAGCTGCTGCGGGACAGGGACTGCATTCAATATTAACAAGTGTCGATAAGTCCATCTGCCGATACAGTGTCAAGAGCAGGACAGTTTTAATATGCTTTCCCAATATTAAACATTCATATCTCAGGGGAAATGGATAGGTAAATATCTTTTAGTACAAGTACGGTTGAAGTAAAGTTGACCACCATCATTAACAGTATGGATTTGGATGACAATTATCTGAAAGTCCATTCGGGCAAGATCCAGATGTGTTTCAAAGGTTTTCAAAAAGTAGTGACCTGGATCAGTTTCCCCTCTCCGTTTATTCACTTAAATGGTTACTCACTTCTCCTGATGGGTTATTCAAAAGCACTAAGTTTCCCTATAACTGGAAAGTTACTCGACTGTATCCATAAGGTATTATTTTTCTACAAATCTTTCAATTAAGTCATTCACACACATTTCAAATTTATGCATGATGCCTTTTTCCATTTCTGTTCCTGGTCTGGCGCAACCCTTTGTTGTTGGTTAACGATGGATTTTGCATAACATTAAGTTGCATTTGAAAATAATTGCAAAGTAGACACAAAGGAGGAAGATATTATGACGAAGACCATTGCCAGAGTGTGTAAGGAGCTGCATATGTATATTTTCCCATTGTAAAGTTGATTTCTGTACATGTTGTCATGTTGTGGGCCTGCAGGGCTTGCCATATGTTTCCAAGGTGTGATGCTTGTTTGGGTCCTAATGTCACGGCACGCAGTGGGGCTTGTCTGGGTAATAGAAGCGAATTGTGTATTACGGGGGGGAAAAAAAGTTTGTGCCACCTTTACCTGAACTTTGGAACCTGTGACAACTTATAGAAAGGAAATCGTAATGCTAACATATCATTTGCTTGAGTTCTACAGTACAAGCCACAAAGACTGTGCTGTAATGGATTATTCTTCTTGTAGTTGACGGATGCTGTAAAATAATATTCTTGTGATGCCTTGCAGCAAATATGACTGTACTAATACGAGCCCAGTCAGTTTGGAACAAAAAAAAGGGGAAGACAGGAGCTGCAGTAGACCCATCCAAAATACAACTCAAGTGACAGAAAGCTGGTGGTTCATATTGTGTCCTTTACCTGCTCTGCTAGTGTTGTGCAACAGCAATAGTGTCTTACTTTCCAAGTGGCTTTAAAATTTAATTCATTATTCATTCACTCCCTACACTCGGCGTTAAGCTGTACAGTATGTCGCCACATTTGCCCCGCTCTGGGGTGGACCGACGGAGGTAGAAGAGTTGGTCTCATGTGTAACATGTGCATCGTCTTGCTCAATAATGTGCTTTATCTTTTGTCATATAATTGGTTGTTTTCAGGTTCTAGAATGTGATGATGTCACAGGACCCAGTGGGGGGGCGGGAAGCAGTTTTTCTTTTTCAATGCATTACAGTTTCACAAAGTCGTATCTAAAAAGAAAATGTATGAATTACAAACATGATCATTAATATCAGTCACTGGGTCCATGATCTCTCTGTAAAAGACCAAAAATGTCCTCAAAAACAAAATAATTTATTATAATATTATAGGCCTCATATGGACAGGTGTTGACAATTATCACACGCGCTATAACGCTTTAAAACAATGCATCTGGTTCGTCCAATGTTATTGCTATGTGTCCATATTAAATAAATAAAGCAAGGCTGCCAATCTGCAGCACTAAGCCTTCCAACCACTCACACACCACTTAAACAGCACAGCCTCCATGATCAGATGAGATCGGGCGTTATTGGTGAATGAGCGGTGCGGGTCTTAGAGGCTATTGGCTCAAAAATAACAGCTGTGTCCAGGACTGAAATTGCTACATTGAAGGAACAAAAAGGAAATGGCCTTCTTTAAAGCGCATGAAACGTGTACACATAATCTGAGCGTTTTATCAGGAAGAAGCAGTGTGCAACTACAGTGACGCCTGGAGAGCTTTATCCATCTTGAGCCAGGTTTTCAGGATTATCTATCTGGAGGATTTGGCTCCTGTTCGTGTTTAAGTTGTCACTTTTTGTACATTGTGTCTAAATGTTTATGTACATATTGTGTCTTGGTGGACAAGTTTGGTCGAGCAGCCACAAACCCACACGCTGGACGCCCCTCATCACTTGTCAGCTGTCCCAAAAGGAAGGTGTCTGGCTCTTCACTGACGAGGGGTGATTATACCGTAATAAAATCCATGTCCGCTTGCACCGAGCAGCTTTGTCAGCCCGAAATCCCCGCTTTCTTCTCGGCGCACGGGCCCGGTGGCCAACAAAATGAGCTTCGGCGTGGACAATTAGGCACACATTAGAAAGGCATTCAGGTGTTTATCCATCTTTCAAGCGCCGTTTTCGAAGCCATAAGGCGCTCCTCCGGGCGATACGATTCATCACGGAAAGACATGTTTTTCCTCCAGCGAATTACCGCAACTATAATGAAAACAGTGGCAGAAACATGCGACAAATGAGCCTGTAACGAGGTGATATGGTGTGAATAGCAATATGACGCTGGCAGACTGAGGAGACGACCCTATTTTAGCCGGATGAGTTTCCAGAGAGAATGATGCTGACGTCATGGCAACGGGAGGCAGCAGCGGCGAGTGTGCATGTTAATCAGCTCGGGAGCAGGTTGTCCGTCACTCAGGTGAAAGGTGAGACACGAACAGTACGTGATGTCCACACGGGCAAACTTTAGAGTCAGACATGGGCAGAACTGGTCAGAGAACACTGCAACAGAAACGTAATCTTTGCAGCCAAAATAAAAGGCGCAATTGTTTGAAACCTGTTATGATATTACCAGGCCAATTTGGTGCTCTATGCAAGATTGGGATTTTGCACAATCATATAAAGCAAAAGAAAAAAACATAATTCATTAGAGGTTTTCATGTAATAGTAAGGCAAGGCAAGGCAAGGCAAGTTTATTTGTAGAGCACAATTCATACACGAGGCAATTCAAAGTGCTTCACAGTTGCAGAAAAAATTACAAAAAAACAGATAAAATCAATCAATAAAACATCAACATAAAGTTAATCAATGACAGTAAAAGGCAAGAGTGCAGATAAAATACTTTCAGTTTTCATATGCACGGGTAAAAAGAGCTGTTTTCAGCCTAGATTTGAACATTGTCAGAGTTGAGGCCTGTCTCACATCCTCATGAAGACTGTTCCAGATTTTAGCTGCATGAAACTGAAACGCAGCCTCACCGTGTTTATTATTGACTCTGGGAACCACCAGGAGACCCCTCCCTGAAGTTCTCAGGGCCCGAGATGGTTCATACGGCTCTAACATGTCAGAGATGGACTTTGGTGCTAAACCATGAAAAGACTTGTACACAAGCAGAGCTGTTTTAAATTCTATTCTCTGAGTGACAGGAAGCCAGTGCAGAGACCGGAGCACTGGACTAATGTGGTCGTATTTCCTGGTTTTTGTCAGGACTCGAGCAGCAGCGTTCTGGATGTACTGCAGCTGTCTCACAGTGAGCAGCCGTTACAGTAGTCTAACCTGCTGGAGACAAATGCATGGATGAGTCTCTCTAAGTCTGGTTTTGACACTATTCCTCTGATCTTAGCAATGTTTTTCAGATGGTAAAAAGCTGATGACGTCATTGCTTTGATGTGGCTGTTTAAGTTCAGGTCTGAGTCCATGATTACTCCTAGATTTCTAACCTGATTTTTTGGTTTCAGAGCGAGAGACTCAAGGTGACTGATAACACTTTGTCTTTGTGTCTGTGGGCCAAAGACAATGATCTCAGTTTTGTCTGAGTTTAGTTGGAGAAAGTTGTTTTGCATCCACAAACTGATCTGTTCGATGCAGTGACAGAGAGTATCTACAGGCCCATGTTCACCTGCTGTCAGTGACACGTAGATCTGAGTGTCATCTGCGTAGTTGTGGTACGACACATTGTTGCTGTTTATTAGCTGACCCAATGGAAGCATTTATATAGACATGGACACATTTCTTGACCCAAATGGCATTCCTTATTTTTCATAGATTTAATTTCTTGCTATAGATGGGAGCAACATCTGGGAACTTTTACTGGGCAACGCCCCCTTTTGGGGGAATCGAGAGTTAAAAATTGCATTAGTGTGTATGTGAAACAGGGACTATTTCTCATTCGGAGGATGAAATATTCCAAACCAGTGTCAGAACTACAGGACAATGTCTGTTCTTGATTACAGACACATCAAGTCACTGTCAGAAGACGATTGGAAGATTTTTTATTTTTTGTGGACACTTATATGAGCGAGTTTATCGATCACTAGCATCTGTTATGTCCATGTCAGATCTGATTACTGAGGAAACAGCTCCACATTGTGGCCGTGTATTATGCACTTTGTGTAACGTCTTTAATAGGTAAATATTCAAACTCATCCAACATGTTCAGCATTAGGCCTAATTAATGATTTAAAACGCACATTAACGTTAGCATTAGCAGCTAGTAGGTTAGCTGCTGAATGAACCATGTACCATTTGCTCTCATAAGCTACAAAACTACATCGTAGGCTGTATGATTTTTATTTAATGATAATATAAAAGCAACAGACTAAAAGCTGAAGATGTAGTGACATTATAAAGCATCCATCGAAAAAGTTACACAGGCAAATGTCAGAGACAAGTCGATCACAGTGGGTTTAGCAGCTCAGTTTTAAAACGTTAACCGTCTTCTCTGTGAATTATCTGAAACAACAGGTCACTTCCATGGCTTCCTTTTCACGTTCGATAATTAATTCATGTGTAAATTAAACGTTTTCAGATGAGCTTTCCTCATTCATTCCAATGTACAGAGCGTCTGTTTTCCCCCAAAAAGGGGCGTTAACCTTTTGGCGCCACTGATGTGACGTAGACGTTGCTCCATCTATTCCAGTCGTTTTAGACACACTTTGGATATGGAAAAGTCTAGTTATGATTATGATCATTATTATCGATCTATTCTGTGTTGTTTTTGTTTTTTGTGCAATCATGAATCAAGCACACCCCAGTTTTACTAGAGGAGCCTCCACTTCTGATGTAAATTAACAACTTTTCACTTATCAATGTTACACAGCTCCCCGGAGATGTAGAAGGACCAGAGAGCACTTGCTTGAAATCCATAGTTCCCAACACAAAAGTTACAATGGCAGGAGCATTGACTTTATTGGGTTAAAAACAAATTAAATTGCAATTCTTTAATACGCAAAACTTTCCATCCATGTATTGACACTTCCGGAAGAGCATGAAGTCCGTTCTTTGAGCGAAGAACAAAGGAAAATGTTCACAGCTATAATATGATGCACAGTAGATCGATTTGTGTAAAATGTGCCATGTTCATTTGCGCCAACAAGTCAACACTGCATCGTTTCTCTGTGAGGCCTATTAACGGCTTTGTGTCCGTGAAATTATTTTCTCCAGTCCTATGTAAACACGAGTGAAGGGGCGGGCACGATTCATAGCTGCACCCACACAAACTTCCAGAATATTTCCACAGATCCAAGGGTCGATGGTTCAAATCGAGCCAAGGGTCGATGGTTCAAATCAACCCTTCAAAAAAGATCGCTGTCTTGCTTCCGTCAACGTGAATGGATAAAGTGTTCCTGCCTCTTTGGGAAACTTGTCCAGCTTGTAAAGCGGAATACAAATTCAAGCCATTATTCATATTTTTACTGGGTCTTTGGATGAGTCTACAGCATTCATTTATATGGTTAAATGAATGCTGTGCTGACTCATCCAATGTAAAACATAAGAATAATGGCTTGAATTTAACAAGCCAAATCTCGTCTTCTCTGCTCTTTCTCCTGAAATTGTTGACATGCCGTCCCCCGCAGGTGATAGATGTCCCCTCATTACAAATTGAAAACACGTACGGACTAACAACAACTACGCTTGCCATCCCGGACTCGGTAACTGTTTGTCACCTGCCCAAAAAAACAAATCATCGGCAAAAGCACAAACAAAATTGGTACAACATGTCCACAGGAAAAACGCAAGAACCGCAGACGGAGGAAAACAAGGTAGAGGCCATGGGTAAAGTGAACAAAGATGGGGGGGGGTTTATTGGCACAGAAATAACCAGCGAGACTGACCTAATAAGACCTGCAGTAGCCCTGAGCACACTCTCCAACATGACGCAAGCGCTGCCCACCTCCTGCTGCTTCATCGCTCGGCTCTGGACATGCATTAGAAAAGGTCACTGGTGTTGTTTACAGAGGATCTTGGTTATGCTCACCATAGTATTCAATGTTCAGGCGGGTGGAGTAGAAGAAAACAATATTGGCTCCAATAACTGAGGATGCTCAGAAATGAGGCTTTATTTGACAGCAAATACTGTAGTGTGGAGATAGTCAAACAGAGATGGATGAGCTGCCCCGTGTGCTGCAGCTCTCACTAGTCTCATTTTATAATGTGTCTTCCCATTTTCTTTCACAACTGATTACACTAAACATCACAACACACTGCTTTAAATTCAAATGAAACAGGTCAATGTCGCAGTGGCGGTTACCTCGCGCGGCACAAATGTGATTTATCAAATGAAATGTACAAAATGATAATCAGCACGTGGAGAAAATGTTGTAACACATGAGGTGAAGGAAGAAGAAATTACTCTGCCCGACCAGAAGAAAGGTCACCACCTGGATTTAACAAACTGTTCTGTTCTGGGGTTGCTGCAGTTGGTCAGGGCTACGTTCAGCAACAAGAATGAGATCAGCTGACTGTCTGAACATCCTGAACGACCAGGTTATTCCATCAATGGATTTCTTCTTCCCGATGGCGCAGACATATTCCATTCATGTATTCATGGTGTACGGTGCACTCAAATTGATAAATGCCAAAACAGGCGGTAATTTTGTTGGGACACAAGGGTTTGGAGGTGGATTCGAGCCCCACAAAATTGTCAAGAAAAACAAATCAAGACATATCCACTCTCGTCTTAAATCACGTGCAGCCTCCTTTGTCAAATCCACACCAGAACCAATTGGTTTCGCTCATCTATTCAGGCCAAGGACAAGTGTCGAGGTCTTGGTGGTCTGTCCGTACAATGCCGAGGACTGAATTGAATCCATAAAATCTCGTCAAACTTCTCGCCTTCAGACTTGTTTTGTGCGAGTGGATTTATCACTGTTTGTCCTGGCGCTTCGAGCCTTGCTCTCTGTATACTGTACGTTGAACCGGGGGGGGCACAGCTGTGTAGCATCGTGAGCCGCTCTATAGTATAGGGGGAAGCGCTTGGCCGCGTTTAAAAACTAGCACCGCCTCTCGCCAGCTCTCTCCGTGGCGTTTCACCAAGTTGGCAGCCGCCGACGGGAGCCGCAACAACAAAATGAATGGCAACACTGTAATGCGCTCCGCTGCTGCTGTTGAGGGGTTGTTTTATGTCGCCTGTTGCAGTTAAATGGCAGTAGTAAAAAGCTGGCTGGAAATTTCATCCCATGGAATAAGGGGACAATGTAATGGCTCATGACCGCAAGTTATTTATGCATGTTTTTGTTCACCGATTGCAGAGGAGCCCGGACTACGCTCAAGGTGAGATTGTAAATTTGCCCTTTGGGGGTGACCTGGGGGGCTGACGATGCACATTGGCAGCCTTTACTTCCATGAGTCAGGGCAGCAGTGGCTACAATGGTTGCTTAGTAATGACTACAGTGAAGAAACTCGTAAAGCGCTGTGTGACTGTAAGCCATTATGATTACTATTCCTAACTTTCTGGGGGTTTTGTAATTTACTGCAATCCTTGAATGTGTTTTGGGGTAAACAGCAGATGAAATGGTTCTGTGGCAAACTGGAGTGGTATGTATGGCATATTTCTCAAGATTAAAGTTAAATTGACAACGCCACCTAAGAGGAGGCTCCGGACCTCGAGGGCACACAAGTCAATAATTACCAAAAGTGTATTACATTTTCATTTGCACTTAAAAGACGTTGGTTCACAGTTCAATATTTGACAGTTATCATTCGATCCGACAAATCATCATTCGGTAACCATCGTTTTCATACTTCAATAAGGTTAGGTTAACGTTACTTTATTGTCCCCGCAGAGAGATTTGTCCTCTGTATTTGCCCTATTCTTCGATGCCGCCGGGGCAACCCGTCAGGAGCACTGGGCGACCGCAGTGGGTCCCATCTTCAGATGAGGAGCCAGGCTGATGGTCAGAATCACCTGACTGGAGGATTCACCCATTGTGGATGTTTACGGTTGATTGGTCGAAACCGGAGACCCCTGGAGGAAACCCATCCAGACATGGAGAGGGAAACAAACAAACAAAAACAAAAAACGCCATATAGAAAGGCCCGCATAGTCCGGGACTCGAACTTGGGACCTTCTTGCTGGGGGCAAGAGGGATAACTGACATATTAAGAGGTGCGACTTTTGGACCGGCTGCCCCAATGTAGTGAACCAAGGCAAAAGACAAGGCAACAACATCTTTAGACTAGATACCACCTAAACAAACTAGTAGGACTACAGTATACCGAAAACCTCCATCCCAAACCCACCATTGGATGCAGGGCACAACACATGGGTGTGGGGCCATGGCAGGGAGACACACACCATCCCTGCACGAGGAGCATCTGGGGTTTGGATTGTGGAGCTGTTACCACAACACGGAGCTAAATTACAAAACCTCCAGTTATGGTGACAAAGTTACATGCAGTAATAGCTAAAACTACTGCTATACCTTGAGGAACGAGGAACACACTGACACACCGGCTGGATCAGGTGGCGGATGACATCAGAGAACGAATTATGCTTACCTGGTGGGGATGCATCAGTCACCATATCACAGTTCTATACAAGTTTTGAGTCTAATTTGGCTTTTAATGGCTTTGTCCATTACTCATATCCATTTTCCGCTTGCCAGATTAATGTTGCCAAAATACACCGTCAGGCTCATTTTCATCCGCGGGGTGGTTTTAACCAGAGCTGCATTCAACAGTTCACAATGGCAATCAGTTCAAAATCGTACAAATCCCTACTGGCTCGTTTTGTTTTTACCAAATGCTGTGAATATTATTTTCTGATTGCGAAACACAGCTATTACGAAAAACAAAAAGAGCATGAAAATGGTGGCACAAATTGTGGCAGGCGGTGACAGTGTAATTGGATGATCCTGTAATTAGATCAGACTGTGAGAGACAATCTAATCTGCGAGTTGGAGACACTTGTGGATCTGCAGTCATTTTGTGTTTTTGGGGAAAATAGCAAAAAGTTTCAGAAATGGCTAGTTTGAAGCGGAGATTTATCTGCAAAAACAGGAATGTACTGCTACATCCAAAAGCATTAAAAAAAAGTTATCTTACGCCCTTAACTAGGCTACAAGTTTTGGAAGAAACAACATCTCTATGGTACCACTTTTGGTTGCTCCAGCCAAATTTTAAAATATAAACCAACGCTGCCCTTGGTGAAACAGTTTGCATTTAATACAGATTTAGTTTCAAGTTATTTAAGATAAACAAGTACATTGGAAGTGCTGCAAGTCCACTTATTTTTTTTTAACTTGTAGATTCAGATTACCTCAAAAATCTTATATTGACTTCCTTTCAGTCGGTGAATGAGTCTTTCCCTGCCTGTGTGTTTTGCGCGGGCCTCTTGTTTATTCGCGCTGTGTGCTGGTGCATACATTTCTCCCTGGGCAAAGACGCCAGACAAACAGGCGCACGAACAGCCAAATTCTCGAGTCTATTTGAGAGTGACAACCAGCGGCATTCACCCCCTCATGGTTTATGTCGTACGGGGTCCACCTTTGGCCGTGGTTTAGCGTTTGGGGTGGACGTTAATGGGGCAGATGGGTGATTTGTGACGAGGCGGTGTGGAGTTTGCCTAATTCAGGAACATATATTAGATCATTTTGTATTTACGACCTGGCAGCCTTGGCCGTAACACAGCTGACAATGCATTTACAAAGTCTTAGAGGTGCCACAAAGGCTGCACACACACACACAAAAAAAACTGAGAATGTTTGAGTGTATAGTAAAGTCACTATTCTTCTATTTACTTTTATTCTTAGTGTGCAAAATCTCCAACATTCATCCAGTAAGGTCTGTTTACTCATAATTTGTTGAGGTTTTCACACCAGATAATTTTACCTGCTCTCTTCCGCATCCTCTCTCATGGTCGCATGATGTTGCTGATTTACACAAACTTTAGCGATGTTTTCCTACCGACGATAGTGCGACTGTGCCATCTTCAATCCAACTTCTTCTGTAAAACATTCCAGGTGTGCAAAAGGCAAAACCTTTGGACTGGGATTGAGCGAAAATCACTGGGGCAGAGGACAACAAACAGTGGGTAAAAGAGGCGATTTAAATCCAGAGAGTCCAGCCCTTGGACAGCAAATTGGGATAAGGGGCTTTTTTGCTTTCGCACACTGTTGCTGCACCAGGAGAAGACAGACCACAGATGGCACTGTCGCTACCTGATTAGACAGGGTTTCCATGACATTCAAACTTTAATCTAATTTTAACTGTATAAGCTCATAGAGAATGATGGAGTTAGACCCTGTCCACACAAAGTCAAGCTCAGGACTAAACGCAAAAATATTGTATCAATCCAGTGTATCATCCACACGAACCCGGCGTTTTGGGGGTCTGTAAACGAACATTTTCCAAACTGGGTCCCAGAGTGTAAAGAGCTCAACACGCTAGGCTAGCACGTGGCTATGTTGTTACGGCGTTTCCACAACATTTGTTAGGACGATGATATCACAGCGCCAAAGTTGTGTCTGTTATCCATGATCTACTGACCTTATGAGTTTTACTCCCCTCCTCTATGCTCCACCACGGTCCGCGAGCCACAGGTGACCAATAGAAAAACACTGCAGAGTTTTAGCCTCCATTCAGTCTGTGTTTCTGGACTGACAAAAAGTCCGGTCACTGACAGGTTTTTCTGCTTTAGTCCCGTTACGTCTGAAGCATAAACTCGCCCGTTCGTTTCATTTTCACTGTTTACGTTCCACAAAAGTTTACCGCGCATGTGCTATCCACATCTTGTTCTATTATCATTGGTAGCGTCACAGCGCCTCACAAAGGTGCGGTAGATGAATCGCATCGCTTTTTACAGACATGACTGGCTTCATGTGCGCACATTTAAGGCGTTGTTCCACATAGCGCGCACCAGCCGCGCACGCCACGATCTACGTGCACGTATCGACACTAGCCCGCAGACCTCTCTGTTTCCACCACACACACACATGCATTTGTTGTGGGCGGAGCAGCACGCTGTACAGATCGTCATTAAAAGTTTTTAGAGCCGCAATGAGAACAAATGTGGACAAATGCTGTCATCGGAGGTGCCAAGCTGTATTAAAACAGAAAATAAAAAGCTAAAGTACAACTATGAAGGTAAGCTACATGCAAATGTTATGTTAACACCAGCTAAAGCTGCGCTAACAGCGGCTAAATGTTATTAACGGCAAAATCCCTTTTTAGCACAGCCGTATAATGCTGTGAAATATTAAATCCGTATGACCTGCGTGTCAATAGTGAGGGCTGTCCACTCTCTCGTTGCCAATCAGAGGCCAGCAGTCTGTTCACGTCACATCAGACACGGGTTAGCCCGCTTTGGCCACAGCCAGAGGTCGGGCCCAAAACCTGTACCTGGTCAGACCGGTTTGGCCCTGGCCTTTGTTATGGAAAAGCTCGACAACGCGGGTGAAAGAGCCATTCGGCTGACACTGCATGTGGAAAAGAGCCTTTACTGAGCTGGCACCGTGTTTACAGAAAAAGTTTCTGAAATGACTGTAGAAGCGTTTTGTCTTCGTGTGGGTATAATCTAGTTGGAGTTTTGGCTAAAAATTACCTCTTTTTTTTGCCAGGTTGAGCATTGTGCATTTTGTTCAATTCTGATGAAATGTTCTGGAAATCTTAAGGAATAAAATATGAAGAAAAAAAATCTGCGTTTGTGGCGTTAAAATAGTATTTGGGCATTAAAAATGCCATTGAATTCGACTTGCTTCTGCCTGTATAAACCGTGTTAGAAGATCAAATTAACCTTTATGGATTCATGTAAATAATGACCTGAATAGAAGTAAATAGACGTAGAATAGAGGCGTCTTTCTTTTATATTTCTGTAATCATATAACACTTCGTTAAAGCTTAATAAACCGCATGCCATTTTAACAAAACATACATGTTATAATAAATGCTGCATGATCGCTGTATGTTCTTGTCCAAACCAAACCACAGAAGCTGCACGTCCGTCTGTCATGTTAACATCAGCGTGTGGCTTTTTACGTTAAACTTTAAGCGCAACATCTCGAGCCGGTTATAAAGAAAACGTCCTTGGTTTACTGAATGCATGCAGCGCCTTTCGCCAATCGTCCTTTACCATCCTTGAGGCACTGAGGCAAGAACGAAAAAGTGACAAATTATAGACTCTCTATGTTTATGTGTATCTATAATGTAATGTCATGTATCTGTCTAATCGCTAATGTGACTGTTTCATTTGTTTGTCTATGCACAAACAGTTGTAGAATTCAGTTTGCACTCAAAGCTTTGGTCTCGCTCCACTTTGGTCCCACTTGTAACTCGCTCCCATCGCGGTGGGGTCTCTTCCACAACAATGAACGACCTGTCAAATCAAGCAGCTTTATAAATACACTCAGAACTTGCGCTGACAGTCGCCTCCTCTGTTTTTCTCGTTAATGACATTCACTCCATCCTCATTCTCTCTTTATCAGCCGCGGTGATTACGGCGTTTGCCCAAACAATGATGCTGCCGGTGCTGCTGTAAAGGAGGGGGGAGTGCGCAAAGGAAATTAGCCTGTGATTTTACTGCAGATTTTCTAACTTAATTATATAAGGCCTTCGAGTGTGGTCATTTTAAACCATGCAGGCACTTTTACTGAAGAAGAAATGACAGCAGCTTTTCAAGCAGTGGAGTAGGTCAGTGGTTCCCTATCACTGACCTACACGCGGCACAGAAGGTCCTGGGTTCGATTCCTACCTGGACGGGGTCTTTCTGTGTGGAGTTTGCATGTTCTCCCTGTGTCTGCCTAGGTTTCCTCTGGGTACTCCAGTTTCTCCTACCATTAAAAACATGTATAATAGGCCAGGATGAATGAGAGTCTGTCTGAGAGCGCGCATGGGGGACGATGGATGGAAATGGTAAATGGACTCAACTTATATAGCGCTTTTCTACCTTTATCAGGCCCAAAGCGCTTTACAGTGAGGAATCAGTCACCCATTCACACTCTCATTCATACACCAATGTAAGCAGACACTGGAGGCAAGTAGGGTGAAGTGTCTTGCCCAAGGACACAACAACAGTATGCATTTGTGGGAGCTAGGATTCAAACCCATGACTTTCCGAGACGACCCGCTCTACCAAATGTGCCACCGTCGCCCCAGAATTAGTCCAAGGCTCCAATCCGGCGTGGCACGTTTACATGCATGAGACCCATGTATGTTCACTAACATTGCATTGTCCTGACCAAATAAACCAACAAATAAATAAATAAATGTTTGTCTTGTGTTCCCTTATAGTCATTCCATTTTTAAGCTCAAGGATTCAGCCAATATTTTTTACAAAGTGATCAACTGAACTTATTATTATTCATTGTTTAGTTGAGTTTCATGGAGCTGAAATTCAAACTTTTTACAGAAAACATGTAAATGAACCTTTACTTTGGAAGTCATTTTGAAATACTTTCTTTTATTAATCTGAAATAATTCAAGTACACCCTGCAAAGCATCTCTGGTGTAGGTCATACTTTATGATATACAGGTCTGCCATTCAAATGTCGTTTTAAAAAGGTTGGTTTTGTTTATTTGAGCATTTATGTTATTTCCTCATACATAATACAAAGCCCTTAGGAGTAGGAATGCACAATTGTGGCGTATAAATCTGCTTTTGGGCACTGCTGCATTAATTTTTCGCATGTTTTAAAATAATATATACAAAGGAAAAGGCTTTACTTTATATGCGACCATTTCAGGATTTCAAGTGTTAATTTGATTTTTGCGTGCAGCTGTGGACATTATGAAAATGTAAAAGTTTATACGACAACAATGAGCACAGCTTCAGTGCTGAACTTCTCACAACGGGTCCAGTGTTGGTTTAAGGGCTTTAAAACGGCAGAGGACACTTCCGGAACAAATGTCATTTAATATTACTGAGTTAACATCTCCTTGCTGGACCAACCAACCAAAAACCAAGCTGTGCCACCACTAACTAATGCTCACACCACAAAAAAAGCATTACAGTTATGTTCATTTTAATACTAATTTTATTTAGTATTCTATAGTCTTAACAATCCGTGGTAAATGCTGCACAACAAAAGGCTTCTTCTGATGATTTTGCATAGGGAGAGAGGTGTGCTAATGAGGAAACACTGCCACAGATATTCTTCGTCATGCTTCCTCAGCCACCATGAGTGGGGTGGCACCCGGGGTTGGCCTAGCAGAGCCACCCCCTAGACACGCCACTGGCTGCTCCACCTCCTCCTTCCTCTTCCTCCTGCACATCTCCCTCCGCTCCACAACAGTCTTTCTCCATCTTCAGGGAAGATTATAGCAGACAAATATAATCCGTTTTATTCTCCAGTGAACCGACTTTAGCCAGAACAAGGTTGGTCTGGGCGTGCGATAGCCTTGATTTGAACAACGTCAGAGAGGCTTTCTTACATCTTAAAGAAGTTAAAATGAAACTGCATAAAACAGGCACACGGCCCTGGCACCAGCAGGAAACCACTCCCTTCTCAATTATTTCTCATAGCTTAGCCGTGGATTAGTCCTGGATTAGTATTTGTTTTACTTCATCCAGTCGTTCTTGTACTTAAAACTTTGAAAAGGTATTGCATATAGAAAGAATGATTCATCGCTTGAGTGACATGCGTAGGCTCGGTAATGATGTGCTATGGTGGAGGTAGCGGATAGGTAATTATTTAAGAAAAGTCTCGAGTCTGTCTCCTGGAAACAGACGAGATTTGTGCCTCTCAAGTAAACATTGCACTTAACACCTTGCTCAGAAGAGGAATTCCAAGTAACTAAATGAATGGAAGATGACAACAGTGTGCAATGAAGGCATATCATGTGGCTGCCCACAAAGACTAATGTAGGATTTCACATTAGTAGTTCATAAACTTGTAGGAGAAAAGTCTACAAACTACAAGCTTGACCTGATCGTCTTTTTTAAACTAAAACACTTCTCTGACCTGGATCACCGGTTTGTAAGCACATTAGCACATACGACAGCATACACTTTAGTGGAGACATTGCAGTGACCCCGTCTCTGTGTCCGAGGTGGTGCCTGTTTCCCGAAGGACAAATGCATTTTTAATAGAGAGAGCTGTCAGACAGTGCACCAGAAAGTCCCGACTCGCATCATCTTGTCAATAAATACAGTGCCTTGCGAAAGTACTAATACACCTTGAACTTTTGCACATTTTGTCATGTTTACAACCATAAACATTTTTATTTTTTATGTTTTACTGAAAGTTCACACGTAAGTAACAGACAACTGTGAAGTGAAAGCAAAATGATACATGATTCTGTTATTTTACAAAAAATAGAAAAGTGAAAAGGACGATCAAGATGGCGATGAAAACGAGGATGACAAGACAACAAAAAAGTAACAAAAACAGTGATGAAAACGCAGCAAAAGAGTGACAAAAAGGTGTCAGAAAAGCAACAAAAAAAAAGGGACAAAAGCGTGGCGAAAACGTGACATAACATAAAAAGCAATGAAAAAAAGTGATGACAAAGCAACAAAAAACAACCAAAACATGACCAAAAAAGCGACAAAAAAAGCAATGAGAAAGCCGACGAAAACCCGACGAAAACACTTCAAAAATGTGACAAAAATGCAGTGACAATTTAACAACAAAGTTACAATCAATTTTGTAGATCTTAGCTTTCAAATGAGGCGTAATGCCTGTTGCTCTCCAGTCGAGGAAGCTTTTAGATTTTGGTAAAGCCGAACTGAAGAAAATGCGCTCGGTTCAAGCGGGGTATTACTGTATGCATATATTATTGTATTGTTATTCTCTCATCAAAAACATATCTGGAGTAGTGTGTTTCGACCCACTCACGCACCTTTGAGCAATCTTTGGATCTTCACCAGTTGCTAGCAGTGCGGTGACAGCTCCCAAAATGCTCCTCTTGAAATCTCACATATCCAGGAAATGCTTTCGTCATCTCTTGCCAAGCTTAATCCTTTCATTGCGAAGTAAAAACACTCACCATTGTCGCTTCACTACAGCCATGGAAACAGCTGTACTGCGAAGGGGAGCAAGAGAACGGGGGAGGGGTTTATGGGGATCATGGGCAAATCAGGAAGTGAAGCTATACTTGTTATTTTGTTCTCAATGTGGCATTTTCAAACCAACAAAGTGTGAGATTGTGATTGTCCCTGACCCATGGGTGCCCCCCCCTCCCCCTCCCATACTGTTGGGTGACACCAACACGGATGTAGCACATAAACAGGACACGCATGCATAAATAAACACATGCTCCACCGGGACAGGCAGGAGGTCAGCGGATCACAGGAACGAAGCACTCAGCGTCTCCTCAAAGTCACTCTGAAACCTGAATGACAGGGGACAGGCTGTAAGGACGACTCAGACTTTCGAGCCATAATACTAGCATTTACAGTACTTGTTTTAAAAAGAGCGCGTACTTCACTAACTTCCACATGTCTACATCATCACTTCAACTTTTTTGTATCACCCAAGAGTGTTTACTTGCGTGCACTCATTAAAAGTTTCTGCTGACAATTACCCGTCTTTATTTTGCAAAGGATGTGTGAACCTCATCTTCCTCGTGAAAAAACTTTTGAACGAGAAAAGACACAGACTCAGTGATACAAGTAAGTCCAGAGCTGTTCATCGATACATTGATCCTCCATTTGCCCCATTTTGCTCCGAGCGACGACACAATCTGACAATTAAAGGCCGTTTTGCTGCAGCCGCTGTCCCTCCTGCTTTTATCTCTGAAAGTATAAGGACATAATAGCCGGAGTGTTTATCTTGGCCACTCCAGAGTTAGTGTCTAGAAAGAGAGAGGGGGTGGAGGAGTAATTTTCTTCCTTTTGGGTCAGGGATCTTTAGAGTTACGGGTCAAGAATAGACGTCCGAGAGCTGAGCGCTGAGGATGGGACGGGGCGGTGACCTTTCGTCCCACTTAGTTTAATGCAGTGTCTGAGGAGTGTAGGTGCTTCGTGGACACTTGATAAAGGGGCCAAAGAACAAGGTTTACTTGAGTTTGAAGGGAGAAGTTGGCTGGTTCGAGACAGTGCATATCAAGCTTTTGAGAGGAGGGTATTGAAAACATGTTACAACGGTCATATTGTAATATTTCTCACTCTTAAGTTGAGTAATCGTTTCAATCACTACTTCTTACTTATGCAATATTTAAATTTGTGGTTGCGCTTTCTCACCAGGATAAAGACTGACGACAATGTGTTCATGTAGCCAAACCTGTACGTTAAAAGACTGATAGATCGCACAGTGAAAAATCATTAGCACTGTGACATCAAACTGAAAATCTGTTGAAATTGTTTTTGAAGAGGTCTGACTTTTAACATACTATTTCTAGTGCCGATTTTCCAAAATGCAATGAGCTTGATCAGTCGTTGCAAAGGTATAACAACAACAAGGACTGGACGTTCTTCCGTGGTCTTGGCCAAGTAGACAGGACTCCCATTGGCCCTAGGTCTATCTATAGCCTGTCCGTCCATGGGATGGGATCTTTCCTTCTGTGGTCCTCCCCAAGGCTTCTCTTTTCTCCCACTAGGTTTTGAGTTTTTCCTTGCCCTGTAGGAAAAATGAGCCATGAGGCTCGTCACTATCTGGACAGTATTGTAGTGGAGCAGGATTTTTGTGTCCCTGTGGTGTGCTGTAGCTGTGGTGGGCGGGGTTAGCGTCAAGCTTCCACCCGACATTTGTGTTTAAAAAGCACCACCAGGTAACACAGGTGACTGCTCGCTGCTGCACAATCTGCGGTCCTGTCCCTCTGGTAAGATGCTCTGCCCCTTTGTAGTGTTTGTGCACGCTGTGCGTACATGTTACAGACTGAATGCTTTTAGTTGCAGTGGAGCCTGCATGGTAGCTGCATTTGCCTGTGCCTGTTAGTGTGGCTATGGAGTCAATCCACCCAGTGTCCTTGTGAACGGGGCTGTGTCAGCCTAAAGAAATGTAAAATGTACCGGTGTGCCAGCTAGCAGGGTAATTATTTAATTTACTAATGCAACTGTAATTATGTTAGTGCTGCATGCATGTTAATTGCTTTGTTTATAGACTGCACTGTTTTTATTTGGGTCTATTGTACCATTTAAAAATTAGATTAAGTAAAATAAACTAATGAACTCTGGAAATAATAAATAACCTTAAACTTAAGTCTGTCTCTGTTTTGACCACACAACAACCCACACTTACCTGTGTTCTTTGTATTTGTAACGGAAGTTAAGGTTAAAATTGGGCACCTAATCACTATCTAGGGGACCCCTGGCCCCACCCGGTTACAGTATGTTTGCCTGGATACTTCATTTGCCTGAACTTTACGTTGTCTTGTTTATTGTTTTGTGGTATTGTTTTAATGTTTGGTGCAGCCCTGTGAGGCAACTCCTTTTGTGATATTGGGCAATACGAAACGATTGATTGATTCAAGATTTCAAAGATTCACTTTTTTTTTGTCAAATCATATGAATCTAAATTTTCATTTTGATTGAACATATGTTCATATCTATAGTCAGAATCATGCCTTACGTTTTATGGGGTACACAGACTATTTTTTTCCCACTCATAGGAGCTGAGGCAATATATTGGGGCTTTCAATGTGTATATTTTTCCCCCTTAAAGCCTTGCTGGTTATTGTGCTCCCCAAAGCTAAGTACCTCTAGGGCCTGGACATGCCTGTGGATGGTTGCAATGGTAAACTAAGCTCTTGGTTTGGAGTGTTCATTGGTTGCATATGAGTGTTTTTGTTCTTGCTCAGCAGAAACAGGCCTTGACCAGTCGCCCCCGAAGAACTGGATGAAGTCATATCAGTGGTGGACAAAGACACAGCGCGTGTGTGTGTGGCTCCTGGCAAAGGTACAGACCACTCCTACTGTTGGTGGAGGGGAAGCGGCAGGCCTTGGCACCTCACGCAGTCCCAGAAAACAAGCCAAAAGCGGGACATCAAAGCACAACAACAAACAGTGCACAGAGAGAGAGGGACTGTCTGAGCCGTCTCCGGTCATGTGACGCGGGGCCAGGTGCACTCAGACTGGAGATCTGGCAATAACTAAACGGCCTCTGCATGAAGTCACTCTTGATCTGCCGCCAAGAGGATTGAAGAGAATATTGCAAGGTGAATTGTCACTTTTAAAGTGACTCGTGGAAGAGTTCAGTGAAATAATGGGTGTACTCATTTAAAGGATGGTAGACAATGTTCTTTTTTACAGAAAGACCTTTATTTAAAGTTGAAGTTAAAGAGATTTCATTTTCAGGGGAAAGAGTGAAGAGGAAATCTATGCAAACTCCACACAGTAAATGATCCAATTAAAAACTAAAGAAATAAAAGTCCAAATCAGTAAATCAAAACACTCAAATTTAGAAACCAAAACCAACATGAGAAGAAAAGTAGCTACTTCTAAATAACTTGAGTGCTGAATTTAAACCTTTGGAAATGCAAAATACTGAATAAGTCAATAAAACGGAAACCTATTGTCATGTCTTTTTGGGCCAGCATTTTGGCGGACTGTAAAAGCCCCTCCCTGATTGGTGAAACACCCGCTGTTCTTCAATATGCCACAACAGGACTCTCATTCATAGCTGTCCAGTTTCACCCCCCCTCTCTCTCCTCCGGGGCTGCCCCTGCCAGGTGTGTCCGAACACATGCCCGCTGTCCCGGACGCAAGGACGTGCCAAAACAGCTCAGTCTGGGAGTCCCACGAGGCACCCAAATACTGCACAGACTGGCTGTGGGACAACCAATGATTTGGAGGAGGGAGTGGGGTGTTGTTTTTTGTGTGGGAGCCATCAGATTTTCAGTTTTATACTTTGAACTTTGTGTTTGGATTGTTTGGCACTGAATTTAAAAATTCACCTTTTAAATATTCAGTGTAATTTCTTTCAAGGTCAACAGTTAAAATGTAGAGCGTATAATTAACTGTGAAAATAAAAAATCTCACCGCACATCCTCATTACCGTTGAGATTTCTGTCCTGGACGGCTGAAGAGCAGAGAGGCAGGATGTTTGTTTTTTGTTTTAGATTTGACATTTTAAAATAAAGATTTATCACTCATTCCATTTTAATGTAAGAGCATTACATTTGAGAGAAAACTGAAGTAGTATTAGCAGCTAAATTAATACAAGAATCGCATGCATTTCATAGCATGTTGGTAGAGGTCTGAACTATAGGGTTAGCAGGTTTTGTACAGGACAGTATATTAGATCATTATTAACATAAAATAAAATGTTGTGCTTTGCTTCTTAGCCAGCGCTGCATAATTTATCACAATTGACTCACAGAATAGACAGGTCAATAGGAAATATCCTGTCAATTGTAAGACAGGATGTTTCCTATTGACCTTTCCATTCTGTGGGCGGGATTTGCTAATGTGGCAAGCTGGAGTGGTATGGCATATTTCTGAAACAATATTAAAGGCCAAAATAACCCAAGAATTGACAATGCCACCGGAGAGAAAGCGCCAGACTTTTATGGCACGCAGGTTTGTTTTTGATTCACAGGCAACAAGTCCATAATTAGCAAGTTTTATTTACAATATATTTTGTTTCAATTTCAGTTTTTTCATTTGGTTGTTCAAAGTTGGTCCACAACGATTTGACAATAAACATGGGGTCCACAATTAATTGCTTACATCAACATTAACATCAGTTTAATTTGGCAATAATGTGTTAAAACTAAAAGAGAGCCCATATTAAGAGGAGAGACCGTGGACAGTATGTACGGAGAGAACCAAAGCAAAAGAGGCAATAACATCTTCGGACAGTGCTGTCATCGTGTTGGTGAGGGCCAACTTGAAAAAACTAGTAGGACAATATCGGAACCTCGGCCCCCAAACCTCGGATGCAGGGCACAACGCACGGGTGTGGGGCCATGACAGCAAGACACACACCATCCCTCAATGAGGAGCATGTGGGGTCTACAGAGGAACCGTATGGTGACCACCTTCAGGTTTACATCGTGTTTCAACGTGGACCGAAGACATTTCCCGTATACGCCCAACCATCGATTTATGAGTTACTTCTCCATTGTGTTGCCTCATTAGCTTAGCATTATCAAGGTATGGTTAATCAACGTTACCCGTACTTCGGAGGAGCGAGGAACACACTAACACACATCAGGAAGTGGGTAACGTTAGAGAACAAAGAAGTGAATGAATTTCGCTCATCAACCGGTGGCGCCGCCAGCTGGCAGGAAAAGATGCAACAGGCGCCATATCTCACTAAGGAATGGAGGACTTAAAGAGACTAGATGCAAGTTGGTCATTTTTGTACTCACTACTGCCACCTCAGGTCTTAGGCGTAACTGCAAGTTCTATATTAAGCTCGTGCATGACGGCAACACCTTTCTGAGTGACAGTACAGGATTATAGAGGCAGTTGTGGTGAACAGCTCATTCTACACATTAGGACATGGCTGGAACATGTAGGGGGAGGACATCATTTTAACATTTTTAAACTCTGTATAGTCCCTTTAAGTCAAATCTTAGAATTTGGACACTGGTTCTTGATGAGCTGAGGTTGGTTTGATTCACTGCACTTTGACTCATTATCTACAGTATTAACAGTGACTTTTGGCTCGTGACCCACCATAAGTAAGTAGTAAACCACTGATCTATTCAAAGCCCACAAGTCAAGTAGATGCTACCACTACAATCTTGACGCCTTTAACCGTAGCAAAACAATAATTTTATGCAAGCCCCTATACATCCAGAAATTTCCTTGAGATAAATAATAAAAGCGGACTTAATTTTCCGCGTGGATAAACTCACAAGCACACTTATTTACAGGACAAGCCTAATAGAAGCCCAAATTAGAAACTCCCCTTCCCTCCATGTTTGTTCGGCTCAAACATACAGCTGGAGATGACCAGTGTACCTCTGTCCATCAGCAAATAGCCTATATAGCTGAATGTGATGGAGGCAGGGTCTGGAGCTGAGTTTGTGGCCCTGAAATGATGATAGTTTCACTCAAGGGAAATCAGGACAATCACAGACACCTCACACCTCTCTCTCTCAAACCCCCCTCCTTCTCTGCCCTCTGCCTCACACACACCTCATGCTCATCTACCGCTCTCCTGATCGTTCTAACAGGAGTTTCCAACCAGCCCTTTCCAAGTGGCTTCCCAAAAGGTTTTCTAGCTTGACGAGTCAAATTTACACAAGCATTTTCTCTCTATGCGCCAAAGGGATGGGTTTATGAACACATGAAACACAATCTCAAACATTTAAATCGCCTTTTTTTTTTTTGAATAATCTTCGGGCAATGCTGTGAAATTTCCCCTTTTCTTCTATGATGTCAGCCCTTCGTTCTGTACTTCCTGGATACAGTTGCGTAAATGTTAAAACCAGAAACTGTCCTCCACATTATTAAAGCCCACAATCCAACATCATGTTATATGTTTATCACGCCATGCTGAAGCTGTAAACCACACTGTAAATCGAAACTGGAAGTACGTTTTTTTTATATATATAAGTTATTCCCACAGCTGCCAGCAGGAGGAGCCCCAGTCAAAGTCTTCTCCAGCTCTAGTGCCTGTATTTTATTGTTACTATTTAATTCTTACACACAATACATTTTACGATTAAGTGTTGAACTATCATCATCTTATGTTGTTTCAAGTATCCTCAAAGCATTAGTACATAGCTCTCTACCGTAGTTATGACTAACAACTAGGGATGTAACGATTCACTCAAGCCCCGATTCGATTCGATTTCCAATTTTAAGTTCCCGATTTCGATTTTTTCCGATTTTTTTTACCTTTAAACTTTTTTTTTAGAAAAGAGTATGACTCATTCATACCAAAGTTTCTTTTGTTTTAACATCTGCATTTTTGTCCTTGTAACAAACTGCAACTGTCTCAGTAAGAGAACTGTACATTACAAAAAATTACAAGACATGAAAATGAACTATAATCATTTTGACATGAGTGCTTGTAAATTTACATGTTTTCATCATAAATAAGATGTGTAGCAAAGCAAAGCAAATATTTTGAGATTATATTTATTTTACCAAACTTTTTTTTTTGCAGTTTGAACATTAGTTCTACCATTTAGAACTAATTTTACAGTGCAGTTTTTTTCACCCTCGAACGCCTCACAGCCTCCTGTGCAGCCTTTGTAATCATAAGGAGGAAAAAGACATGACAGCTCCCTGTAGGTATTGGATTAATTGACAAGCGGACATTTGATGAGGATTTCAGCAGAATCAGAACAGGTTGGTCAGATGTTTGTCAGTTTACGATCTTTGGTAAACTTCTGTCAAAATGCTAAACTCTGCGTTAGCCGCTAACGCTAATCTCGTAGCTGCGTCTGCTGCTTCGATGCCTACACGTGTATGTGTTTACATGGTCTGGCGTGTGTTGGGGGTGAGGCAGGTGGAGGTGTGGAGCTCGTCTTGAGAAAAAGTTAACGTGTTAGAAACAACGAGCTATGTTCCGGTCTGTTTCGGTCGCGCAAAATGGAGTAGCTGAGGGTGGCTTTAAAATCGATTCTTTAATTTTTTACATCGATTCACATTTTACGCATATTAAATCGATTTTAAATCGATTTTCGATGAATCGTTACATCCCTACTAACAACCCATTTTTCTATAACCCAAGGCCTTACAAACATATTTTACAGTAACGTTGGTACAAGAGGGTTCACACATAGGTAAGTGTTGAATATATATCCCGTAAGAATGAGAGATGAAACTTTGTATTGAAAAGTAATGAGGCCCTCTGGAAAACGGGGAGCCAGCCCTTGGCCATAATCCACCCCCTACAGCTCCAGAGATGGAGGCGCTAACCAAATAGAAACGGTCTATATGGAGGGGATAGAGTAAACAAGAATAAGATTACACCAGCGGCTTTTTATAGACAGAGGTGTTACGGGTTTCATAGAAGTTCATATATCCAGGATGTGTTATTTATTTATTCAAGATGGGCCAATGCATATTATTCCTTCAAAGCCCACGTGTAATATGTTCTTCAGATTATATGTTGTAATAAACAAAATTCAATTTAAAATGCATTATTGCCAAATTGCTAAGCCTGTCACGATATCAAATTGAGAACCAATGTATTCCGACAAAACAATGACAATAAACCTTTGTTCTAAATGTACCAAGCCACATTTTAAATCACACACCAGTTGAAACACATTTTTTAGACCATTTACTTCAGAGAAAATTAAAGTATTACATAGAAATATGTGACAACTGCAAATAGATGTACAGACGATAAATATTGGGCCCAAATATATATTGTTTATCTTTCATTTATTGAAGGATAAGTCGACATAGCCCCCTCCTTGAACCGCCACCTTAACGTGGTGGAGGGGTTTGAGCGCCCGAATGATCCTGGGGCCTATGTTGTCGGGGGCTTCGTGCCCTGGTAGGGTCTCCCATGGCAAACAGGTCCTAGTTGACGGGTCAGACAAAGAGCAGTTCAGAAGCCCCTTATGAGAGACCAACAGCGTTCTAAGAATCGTGAGGCCGTCCTTCTGTGGACCCACCACCTGCAGGACAAGCCACGACCCGGCAACGGACAAGTGGAAGAAAATGGATGGCTGGATGGAAGTCGACATAGTAATTACCGTGACAGTACATATTTCCCTTCATTATTTACTCTTAGTAACAAGAAGGTCCCGGGTTTGTGCGGGCCTTTCTGCGGAGTCAATGTGTTCTTCCTGTTTCTGGGTTTCCCACATTGAACCCAAAACATGTACAATATGCTCCTACACTGATAGGTTGCCCAAACAGTATTGACTGGTCAAGGGCAGAGAATGAATTTATAAAGTACATCTTGGATTGTGTTCTTTAAAAAAAAAACTCATGCAAAGGTATTGGAAAAACAGCAATGTAAATAGTACATAGGAGTAACAACTGCATGAGAACACAGCAAGACCTTTTTTTTTTACTGTGGTTATTGTGTGACCTGAGGAAAATCGAAGCAGCGTAAATCTGGATAAGTACATTACCCTGAAGAAATAAACTTAAATCCACACGGTGCCACAGGGAAGTCACAATATAAACAGTTACGATATCCAGAGCTCCCTTTTTTCAGTCTTCACACAGTGAGTAGTACTGGAACAGATAAACGCGAGTCAAAAACACTTACAGAGAGCATTTCTCAGCCTATATAGCCCTCGCTCAAATTTAATAGAGCCGGCTTGAGAGAGACGTCTGCGTTTGGCCAGAGGCTGTTTGGCGCTTTAGAGGAAACCCTTTTCTTTTGCTTTGTGCAGAGATGAAATGAGTACGTATCTACTGGAAATGCCTCTTTGTCCACGACTTTTCCTCAAAAAGGACCCTTGTTTAAAATAAAAGGATCATAAATTAAGCTAAGTGTAATTTCAACCAGGACTGAGTATTGTTCTTATTCTCATGTGTCTGTCGCTGCCTGCCAATCACAGCTCGCTACCGATCAAGCCAATCATGTAAATGGAAAGGCAAGTTTATTTGTAGAGCACAATTCATACACAAGGCAATTCAAAGTGCTTCACAGTTGCATAAAATTACAAGAAAACAGATAATCAATCAATAAAACATTAACATAAAAAATTAATCAAAAGGCAAGAGTGCAGATATAATACTTTCAGTTTTCATATGCACGGGTAAAAAGAGCTGTTTTCAGCCTAGATTTGAACATTGCTGAGGCCTGTCTCACATCCTCATGAAGACTGTTCCAGATTTTAGCTGCATGAAACTGAAACGCAGCCTCACCATGTTTATTATTGACTCTGGGAACCACCAGGAGACCCTCCTTAGAGTCTCTCTAAGTCTGGTTTTGACACTTTTCCTCTGATCTTAGCAATGTTTTTCAGATGGTAAAAAACTGATGATGTTATTGCTTTGATGTGGCTGTTTAAGTTCAGGTCTGAGTCCATGATTAGTCCTAGATTTCTAACCTGATTTTTTGGTTTTAGAGAGAGAGACTCAAGGGGACTGATAACACTTTGTCTTTGTGTCTGTGGGCCAAAAACAATGATCTCAGTTTTGTCTGAGTTTAGTTGGAGAAAGTTGTTTTGCATCTACAAACTGATCTGTTCGATGCAGTGGCAGAGTGTATCTACAGGCCCATGTTCACCTGCCGTCAGTGACACGTAGATCTGAGTGTCATCTGCGTAGTTGTGGTACGACACATTGTTGCTGTTTATTAGCTGATCCAATGGAAGCATGTACAAGTTGAATAAGAGGGGTCCCAAGATTGACCCCTGGGGGACTCCACAGGTCATGGCAATTTTGTCTGAGACACAGTTGCCAATTTCGACAAATGCACTCCGTCCTGCAGGTTAGTGCACTTCTCATCCTCTTCAACTCGGGCAAAATAGTCTTTCTTAAAAATCTTCTCTCTCTTCATTGCAGCACTGATGTCGAGCAAGCTCTTGGTAAAATCACCTCACTACTTTCTCAAGTCTCACGGTTAAACCAAGAACCTTTTACCATATTACGATGTTCATCCATTGTTACAAACTGGATTTGTGTTGTAGAGGGGGTCTCAAAAGGACCGAGGTGATTTGCAATGCAACACATGAAATGAAGGCGCAGTTTACACGGCGACAAAACGATGGTACGTTGGGATGCACAGTATATCTTTTGCACAACATCGAACATCGGATCATAAGCTAGCTGTTTGTTTACTTTTAAAAAATCTGGGTCCTTCATGGCTAGTACTCTCTGCAGTAAAAAAAACCTCACAAAAACACAGCAAAGATGTACAAAAGAATCCAGTAAAACAATGTGTAACACAGAAACTAAAATGCAGTTTTACACTGTACCTTTCTGCGCGAAAGAAGGTGGGTCTGGACATACACGGTAAACAAGTGACTGTTTGGCAGCTAAGGCATAGCCGAACCAATCACAACCATCACAGAGAATTGACAAGGTTACGCCACTCGCTGCACCACTATGTTGTACTGTAGTTCAATCAACAGTGACACTGTTGATTGAACGCAGAAGTTATTAGCCAAAACGAATCATGGATGAAGTAGTCAAGGATTTTGCCTTGTGTTCTCGTCAGTTTATATTCAGTTCATATTTTGTGAATTGGACAAAATATTGAACTGGAGGATACAAGGACGACCGCAGAACGGTCACATCACAGCCCTATGAGCACTGATTGGCTAAACTCACAATCTCATTCAATTTATTCAAGTTACTTTTATATTTAGTCAAAGACGGCTTGTAAATAATTTGTGATGACTTTCACTTTAGAAAGCTCCAGAGTTTCCTTAAAGGGATATTTCAGGATTTTTGACATAGGGCCTCATTTCCTAGTTATCCAGTGTTGTTGATTTCTGGAGTTTTTTTTTTTTTTTAAATTGATGCAGTTCTTATATTTGAAGAGTCTAGTGGCGCTAGGCTAGTGCAAGGCTAGCGCATTTCTACGGTAACAGCTAGCCTGCATTAAAAACAGTCTGACCCACTCCACAGTGCACCTGAGGCATATCACTTATAACGCCAGACTAACGATATAAATGTCTGAAGCTGATGCTGCTCAAATATAAGTTATTTTAAATGCAAAATGGTTAAAATTATTCTATTGTCTACACAGACATTTATATCTTTAGTCTGCGCCACTAGACTCTTCAAATATAAGGACTGCATGAATTAAAAATACATATATCTCCTATGTCAAAAATCCTGAAATATCCCTTTAAAAAGCAACAGCATTCCAGGAAGCAGAAACAGATAAACCACTGCCTCTTTGTACTCACACCGCATATAAAAGCACACAGTGGACACAGCGCCGTTTGCTGGGCAAAGGCGTGTACTGCAGTTTCATAGGTTTTGTGGGCACCTCATCGTTCACATGTAAAAGCAGATCGAGAGGACGTGACAACTGAGATTATCTGCGTTTTCCTGGAGACTACTGCCATGTAAACTGCATCAAAGTCAGGCCAAGTCTCGGTGTAGGCTAAGCCATTTTAGATCAATATAGCACTAACCAGCAACATGTAAGACAGTGATCAAGCTGTGTTTGAAAGTTATCACCACTGCCACTGCTTTGATGTGTCTCATCGCAACCTAGATTGACAGTTTCATCTGTTACTGTAAAAAAACAAACACAGAAAACGTTTTGATATTTAAGTTTTCAATACAATACTGTTCATGGATATTTTGGAGGAATATTTTCTCTTCCCAATCTGGCGCCCGTTAATTTCTCTCTCTTTCTTTTGAGCAAGGTCAAACTGGTCCCTGCACCAATAGCTCATCCTCTGCCTGAGGGCCCAGCCAACTATTTGAATACTGCCCCAGGCTTTTAAAATGGCTTTAGGGCAACTTTGTAACCGCGTAAATATATACGCCCAAGCAAAAGACGGGCATTGGGGTCATTGTTGGCGGATTACCTTGACCAATTTCTGTGGCACAACCTTGGTAGTCTTTCCCATGGGAGACAAATGAAAAAAAACAAAAACAGCTTGTTAGGTGATAATGGAGAGCAGGCTACTGACCTTGCTCAAAGTCTATTGATCAATACTAGACTTGAAGATACATAAACACTTGAAGATGAATAAAACCTGGCCCGAGGATAGACAAGACCAACAATGCATTTCACTTTGTAATGCCATGATCTGCTTTGAAGGATGTCCAAAATAAACACTCTTTCCCCCCAATGTCAAAGATGTGCTTTGGATGTGGCTTATAGCATTTCTTTGTCTTTTCTACTCCGGGCTGGTCATTAAAGTTGTCAAAACAAGCTGTTGTTTTCGGCTAAGGGCATGCCAGCAAATTCATGGTGCTCTGAAAAAACACTTTTAATAGAGAACTGCTCAGAACTTGTCCAGTGATGGATTATGGGCTTTAAAAATGTGCAGGGCAGTTTTGTTTTCCCTTTATGACCTAATAAAGCCCAGGATACAGAGATGTGAGCGCCTCAGCGGTAGAAGAAGGAATTACTTCAGTGAACATACTCAAAACAGCGTGAAACAGGATGACCAAGACTAAATTTGAGAAAACGGTTTGACGGTCATTGACTGAACAAAAAGGATAACCACTAGCTGCTTATAAATGATTAGCAAATGATGAATAAAGCTTTGTCAATGTTTTTGAAATGATAAAACTAATGCTTAAACAAATGCCGTGTTAATACACATTTGATCGCATTATATAATAAGTTATTGCAACATTAGAAAAGTATTACAAAGTGTTTTATTACTCAAAGAAGTGGACATTTTATTACATTTTGAACTTTTATTACAAAATGTGGTTCTGCAGACCTTCGTCAGGACTTTACCGGATCACCTTTCACAGGTTGCAGATGATCTCGTTTTATCTTTCTTATAGGTTTATAACTATAATCAATAATGTCCAAGGTGCGACTTCATTTCGGTGCCTTGGGCTGTCATGGCGTCATGTGGGCACAGTTTTTCGGCGCTCTAACTCTTGCTGTCTACAGGCCTGTCAGAGAAACTCAGCGTTACTTGAGCCGAAGCGCTGACTGCAATGTTTCCTCCGTCAACACCAAGGTCAGAGCAAAAAGGAAGTGGCATGTAGCAGGCAAAGAGCTTTGACAGACGGAGAGGCAACCGGTCAGGACAAACTCAAGGCTCAAGACAAACGCTCGGCTCTAGTTTTTCTTGTGGGACAGCGTAACAATCAGCTTTGTGGGAATGGACAGAGATACGTGTACATCATACTAAATCAACTTTTTTTTTTTAGCTTGTGCCAAAAGCAGTCTTTCCAATCCCTTGTAAAATGATATGCTTATTCTCACCATTGCGCTGCTGCTGTCTGCATAGTGACGACTTGTGAGTTTTCAAGTCAGTGGCACAGATTTTTGTAGTGTGATTTGTAGCTGAAATGGAGCTGCTATCTCACATTGTGGGGTGTGTAAGCGTAGAGAAGATCGCAGCTGTCAGTAACATCAGCTGCAAACATGGGGCTTGAGTTTGTTAGTTCAGATTTTGTTGCTCCTTTGGTGCCATCTCTCTTTGTCCACAGCCTTTTCTCGCCTGAACACCGCACTTTGATTATTGAGCATCCCGGTCTAGCAAAGTGCACACTGATGATTGCAAAGATGCTGATTTTTGCTTGTGTGGATAGAGAGATACAAAAATAAATGTTATGTGGAAAAATATAAATAGCTCAACTTTGCCAGCGGCAGACTCGAAGACAAGAAAGGCTGGGAGGTAAAAGGCTTCCTTAGGCTAATTTATGACGTAAATTGTATCAAAAAAGCTACGATTGTGTAAAACATTCACTACTTATTACAAATACCATTGTAATGTATAAATGAAGCTTCAAAACAGCGATGCCCAAAGGCAGCCCAGGAGCCACTTTTGCCATTTTTTGGTATTGGTACACTTTGTCAGACATTACAGTAAGTAAGTGCTGCGTTCAGGTGTTGGGTAAGTCCTGAGCTGCTGCGACTGAGCGCGCAGCCATTGTGGACCAACCTGACCAGCGTGGTTATGGAGGTCGAGTACTGCCTTGAGTGCTCCTCTGAAACGGTGCACCGCCTCCTGGGTTTGTCCCTGTTTCAGAGCGTGGTGTCCTGCACTGGTCAGCTCCTCCACCTCCTCCTTCCTCCTCCTCCTGAGCTCCCTCCTCTCCCTCCGCTACACAACAGTCTTCCATCATAGGAAGAGCGTAGCAGACAAATATAATCCATCTTATTGTCCTGTGAACGGACATTAGTAGTAGTAGGGTTAGAAGGCTTGTGTGGCTGAGCTGTGAGTCTTGCCTGGATACCTCCTTGTTTGTCCCTTCCTCGTTTCCTGTAGCTCCTCTTGTGACGCCTCCACTGCAGCTGTGGGGGCTCTTGGTGCCTCTTCAGTGTTTCAGAAGAAGACATTTGTAGGTCTTAAATGTCTTTAGCTCATGAGATAGCTGTTTGTTTACTTTTAAAAAACCTGGGTCTTTCATGGCTAGTACGGACTCTCTGCAGTAAAAAAAAATCCACTGAACCTCACAAAAACACAGAGATGTACAAAAGTATCCAGTAAAATGATGTGGAAGACTGCAGAAACTACAAATGCGGTTCACAGAAAGAGGCAAAAAACACCGCTGTAACAAGAGAAAGGGAGGTTTGTCCTTGTGTACACGACATTATGACATTACATACATTATACTAAAAATATTACATTTCTACATGATTATAGCCTGGAAAAAATGCAAAGAAAGAGCTTCCCTTATTCTGGGGAATATGAAAACCTCTGCTAAATGCATCCAGTTAACTTTTTACTGCATTGACCACCGATCTGTGGCCCTCCACACTATGAACGCTTCAATATGCAGCCCTCGGTGAAAAACGCTTGGCCTGGAATGCCCTGTGCAGGCACTAGTGGGAATGAAACGTTACAAAACAGAGAAAACATGCTTTCACTTTTAGCATATGGTATGCTATAGGATATGCTTTTACTCATGCAGCATTATATCAGATTTGAGGCCCTAATACTGTTATTTTTAAATGGTATTAGGCCTGTCACAATAGCGTATTTTGAAGTTTGATATATTGAGGCAGGAAAATATCGCTATAAACGATTACTGATTCTAAAGATCCTAGCTACTTTTAACTCTAAAGCATAATAAAAAATTGCATTAAACCTACGTATGTTATAAAAGTGCATAATCATATCCTAAAATGCCACATGAGCGGTCAAAGTTTTATAAAGGAAAAAAGGCAAATAAATGTAGAGACGATAAATGTTAACCCCAAACATGTATTGTTCATCTGTTACATTTTTTTTGTCGATATAGTAATTATCGTGACAGCCCTAAAAGGTATCAGGCGCAACATGCCCACAAAAAGCTAAACGCTATTTACGAGCTCACACCTGTCTTGATAAATGACCCCCTTTGAGCGCAGAACTGCTCCGAATGGGTCCAATGATGGATTATGGGCTTTAAAAAATGTGGAGGACAGTTTTGTGTTCTCTTTACGACGCAACACAATCCTGGAAATACAGATAGGAGCGCTTCAAGGAGAAACAATCAAAGTGAGCAGGATTTCTCAGAGCTGCGTGAATGAAGCAAAAATGAAGTAAAATACTCCCCCTGGTTGCTTTTGACGAGGGAACAAAGTTATCACTTGTTTAAAGAGGGGTATTATGTAAAATCGACTTTTTCAAGCTTTATATCATGTTATTATGTCATTCCCTCATTAAACACATGCCTGGAGTGTTGCCTTGGCTCATTCACATATTTTTGAGTAATCAGTAAAAACTTAGACGGCAGCCATTTTAGGTGTAGCTATGCCTCAGTCCTCATAGGAACGCCCCCACCTCCTGGAGACGCCTCTGGACCTTTTGTCACCAGCCAAGCCACCAACCACTGCTCCTCAGCTCAGCAGAGCCCCCTCCCCGCACAGTGTTGTTGTTTAAATGCCACAGCAGTGTGCTGAAGGGGCGTGTCGGAAAGCTTCTTAAAGAGACAGAGGCCTATTTCAAGACGTTCAGTACAGCCATTTTGAGAGAGCAATTTTATTCAAGGCAGTTATTTTAATTTACTGCATATACAGACCAACAGAAGGTTACGTCATCATTGTAGTATGCTATAGACTGGTGCTATGTGATTGAAAAAAGCATAATACCCCCTCTTTAAAAGAGTCAATTGCACATGGTATGTTTCCTTTATTATTCGCACCTTTGACACTGACCACTGCAGACGGGCAAAGCAAACAAGAGATGCAGTTTTGATTATTATTATTATGTTGTCGGGGGCTTCGTGCCCCTGGTAGGGTCTCCCATGGCAAACAGGTCTTAGGTGACGGGTCAGACAAAGAGCGGTTCAGAAGCCCCTTATGAGAGACCAACAGGCCCAGTTAGAACCATGAGGCCGTCCTTCTGTGGACCCACCACCTGCAGGAGGAGCCATAGGGGCTGGTGCAATGTGATTTGGGCAGCTCCAACAGCTGCCCCCACGACCCGGCAACGGACAAGTGAAAGAAAATGGATGGATGGAGGACTGTTGCCATAGTATGATTCACAATTCAAAGCAAATAACCAAAGTTTTCTCAAAATGGCATTCATAAAAGGAAAAAGTCATTTGAATGAAAGCCACAGACATCACGCTTTAGGTCATTTCAAACTGACGTCAATCTTAATGTCCCAACTTACATAATACTTCTTTTTTTTTTTTAAACCCCCACTTGGACAGACTTGATACGCTGTTTAATTGTCGAAGCTGCTCAAGTTGTAATTGCCTGCCTGCCCCACAGATAGCAGATTATCTAAAATAGGACGTTTTATTTACAGTAAACGCATTATCCGAAACACGCTGAGGGAAGCCAGGCCTTGTTGTTGATGGCTCTCGTCCCGGGGCGTCTCTCTGGATGTACACAGCTCATTAAAATGAACTGAGATAACGGAACAAGCTTGATTATCTGCCTAATGACGTGGTGTGGCATAAGGAAACAAGGCAGTGTAGGATTATTAGCTCTAGACAAACTATTCGAGAAAGTATAGTTGCTGCCAATCGATGCTTCAAAGTTATGATACAGCAAGAAAAAGAGGCTTGTTGGGGGGGTCAAAAGATCACATTTTTTGGTATTGTACAATGAACGCTGAAGGGTGCAAACTTGGCAGAGCTTTCCAATCCGATCAACTTTATTCTGTATATTTTATAACTGGTTTAAGGTGCAGCAAGTAGAAAAATCTAAACAATAGTATCACGTTATTAACCCAGTGCATTTTCTCCATTTCGGCTTTACCCAAATCTAAAAGCTTCTCTACTGGGGCTTACAGAGGGTAATGCCTCGTTTGAAAGCTAAGACCTACAAAACCAATCAAGCTTCTTTCTCAGTATGATTGTCACGTTTTCGTCCTTTTTGGTTGTTTTCATCATGTTATTCCTGCTTTTTTTGTCATGTAATAAAACTTAATGTGGCCAAAACGCTACAAACAATGAAAACGTAGCAAAAATGTGACAAAAAAGCAATGAAAACAGGACAAAAACGCACCCCCCCAAGTAGTATCTCTATGTGCATTCACTCACTCACTCACTCACTCAAGTAATGAAATTAAGTGCTTTGACCCCAGTATTGTCCTTTTACCAAAATCAATGACTATTTTACCTTTACAATGAACATGTGTGTGAATAGTTAAGTACATACTTATAGACAGGAACAGGCTATCCATAAAAAATATGTTTATATGATTAAAATGATTAACGACAGCAACATATTTGTCCCCCTCCGGGAACCGCCACCTTAATGTGGTGGAGGGGTTTGAGCGCTCGAATGATCCTGGGAGCTCTGTTGACGGGGGCCTCGTGCCCCTGGTAGGGTCTCCCATGGGAAACAGGTCCTAGGTGACGGATCAGACAAAGAGCGGTTCAGAAGCCCCTTATGAGAGACCAACAGGCCCGGTTAGAACCATGAGGCCGTTCTTCTGTGGACCCACCACCTGCAGGAGGAGCCATAGGGGGCTGGTGCTATGTGATTTGGGCAGCTCCAACAGCTGCCCCACGACCGGACAAGTGGAAGAAAATGGATGGATGAACCTATTTGTCTAAGCTGGTGATGTAACGCGACTGAATTTGCTTCTATTGACACTGAATTGACCCCGTCTGTCCAATTGCTTGTTTAGCAGCATTTCATAATCTGCAGAAAGTTCATCTCATTAGAGACAGGAAACTCATGTCAGGCTGAAGTTCAAACTAATTTGTTGGATTACCAAAGAAGGCGATCGCCTAAATACTAATGTGTGGGTTTATAAATGTCCTCTCATAAAAACAGTATTGTGGACGTTTCAATGTCATTACAACGGCAATGTCAAACTGTAAACATTGCATAATTATCGCACAAAATGGATTGTAAAAAAAGGCACCCAAGTCTAAACTTAACCCAAAAAAAAGCCTACAATGAAATACCTTTTTAAAATTCCAGTGTGGACTCAAAACTAACACCAAAACTGGCCTATTCCTTTAACCAGAACCAGAAATAAACATGGTCTGAACAAGGACTAGACGACACCTGAACCAGTGCTCAAATCTGTGCAATGGCAAAATGTCAAATAAGGTTATACATTCCTAACATTGAGTATTTTAATAGATTATAACCTTTAAACATTGGTTACTCTGAGCTTTAGATGTGATAATGGAAAGGACCTTATCACCGCTGTGTTTAAATGTCAGCTTAAGCAGCCTGCTCTGAGCTCTATCCCCATAAAGACGTCTTTTGGTGGAGCTGTTGACATTTGGGACGTTGCACCTGTCAAGTCTTTATTATTTATTTGCCGTATACGTCTAGCATTAGGATCAGAAGCCGACCCGCGGGTGAGTGCTTCCACCGCGTCCCGCGCCCGGCCCTCTCACCTGTCAGTCACCGGGACGTCCCGCTGAGTGACGGGCAGCGCAGAGGTGTAGAGGGCCCAGTCACTACTGCTGTTTGAGAGGCAGAGCGTGTTCCCCAGTTCGGCCCCTGGGAGCTCATTATAAACCAGCAACATGTCAGCAGAAACGGGCCAGAAACAAGGTGTGCCAAGAACAAAAAGATTTGATTCATTACTTTAGTGTAAAAAGAAAATCACATATTGCCTCCTGAAGTTTTGTGTGTAGTGATGCAACTTTTCTAATCGTTTATTACAGCACTTTTCTGAAAACTCAAAGGGGTAGACCGATGGAAGTGAGGCTGCTAATCTGCGCCATCAGCCCCTGCAACCACCGCCTCACTCACACATTACATTTATACTGGTGAAGTGTCTTGCCCAAGGACTCAACGACAACCTGCACCTGCGGGAGCTGGGATTCGAAATGCCAACCTCTCAGTTATTGGACGACTCGCACAACCATCAGAGTCATTGTGGCCCAAAGACACAAGTCTGAGCCGCTGTCACCCCAACAATAAATGATGGTGAAGCAGTTGTTCATTTGCCTTCATCAGTGCTTCTCAACTGGTGGATCATGGGCTTAGTTCATTGTGTATACTGGATACAAGTATAACTTTAAAGGTCCATTGACACTAAGAGATGCTGAATCATTTTACCTTTACATGTTTCAGCAGATCTGCAGGCCGTCCTCAGTAGCATCACCAGCGTGCAGTTCACTTTTCACCTGTTCTTTCTTCCAAGGTCCTGACAGGGCCCTTTGCAGCCCTGTGGTGTCATGGCGTCATGGGCGTACTCTCTGGGCGTGGCCAGTCTGATGGACCTGTCAGTGAACAGGTTCATAGACTAGGAATTTTCCTCGGTACAAACGTGCAACATGTCAGTGTCCACTTTATTTATATAGCACATTTTAAAAACACACAAGTGAAATGAAACAGTAATAATAATACATGAGACCGGCTCAGCTTGTGTTGAAATTGTTGTGTTCTTTAATATGGAGAGAAGATGGAGACTCGTTCTTTAAAATCAAAATCATTTTTTTAATTCCCTGAATTTACAATCTAAAACAAAAGCTATGCTAAAGGCTACATGGTGATGCTCAGTGACCAGCGAGGAATGCAGCAGGGCAAGAGGGGGAGCGGCTCCGCATCCTGGCCTTTTATAGACACAGGAAGTAGGCGGCTACTTGTTGAAGAACCAATCAATGTCCTTGGAATGCTTCTTCTGCTGCGCGATCTGACTCCGCATTATAACACACTGCCCCACAGTGGATTCCAAGAGTAAGGACAACAAAATGTCCGCCTAATTCAAATCAACCCCAAAAGCACAGATTACAATCAACACAATTTCATATTATCATTAAAGCCTATTATAACAAAAACATATATAGAAATATTCAACAAAAGCCAATGCAAAGAGATGGCCTTTCAACAACTTAAAGACGTGGATAGACTGAGTCATTTCAACATTTAACAGAAGGCTGTTCCAGAGTCTCTGAGCCGCTATGGCAAAAGCCCGGTCTCCTCTGGTTTTCACCTTTGATTTTGGCACCTTTAGAGTCATCTGATTAGAAGATCTCAATGTTCGACCTGGATCGACAAAAGTTCTGAAAGGTAGGATGGAGCCGACCCATTCAGACATTTAAAAACCAGCAACAATATCTTCAATGTAATCCTAAAGCTGAAACGTACAGATGAAACATAAAAGTTTGTGGATAAATAGTAAACTATAAATCCTAAAATGATAAAACTATAAGGGCATGCATAAAAATAGATTAAGATAAAAATGTATTAAATATATAAAATAACAATTTAACTAATGAATGGATTTTTCCTTCCCCGTTATAATCCCAATGCCCGGATTCATTGTGCTCAGACTGCAAGTGGTTCTTTGAAAGTATACAATATTTTACTGTATATACTTGAAATCATACATCAAATAAAGTTGCATATTCTTTTCAGAAATCCCTTCGTACCGTTACGTCCCGCTGTATTTGACTTCCTTTTATGAGAGCACATCAAGAATTTCCATATAAACTTTAAATGTCAAATGTACCCCTCTCTCTAATGGTTCGTATTAACCCGCTGGTGCGGCTGTGCCTCGCAAATGGCCTTTGGAAATGCACAACTGACAAAGTGACATTATTCAATAGCACGCAGCCGTCATTAAAGAATTACCCTCACCTCCCTCCGACTGTAAAGGAGCGGTAAGAGAACAGAAAAAGGTCCTAAAAGATCCCATTTACATATTTGTGTGCACGCTCCTAGTCGTCCTTGCGTATGTATCCTGACATCCCAGCTCAGGAAACAGGCGATAAACAAACAAGTCAAAAATGTGTAAACAACAGGGAATATCGGGTTAATGGCCTGTTGAACCTCCCCCCTTTTTGGTGTGAGGTGAGAGCCCAAAATAACCAACAAGGCTAAAAAGTATAACTCAAACAAAACTGATACACCACAGCTCGAGAACCCCAGCTCCACTGAATACACGGTCCATCTGCGAGGGCCGTGAGAGTAAAACGGCAGATAAGGGCAAAGTCAGCATGCATGTCGGGATACGGCCTTGTGTTTTTTTATATAGAAGCTTTTCGCACATTGACTCCCCGCTGCTTCACATCCATTCACACTCAGCACATGCAAATTCACTGCCCTCTCTGCAGCTGGGGCCTTCTTTAATTTTCCACAGCTTTTCTCAGCACTTTGGTTTTTGGTATTCATGGTTCCTGTTTCTGAATAAAAAGGCAGAATATTGGACGCGGTGATGCACTTGAAGCTAAGTCTTTGGTATCTGGGCAAATACTTCAACAGTATGTGTACACTGTTGTAATATGTATTTGTTGTGAATAAGAACCTACTAACCCTTTAGCTTAGACCGCTACAAACATGGATTGAAATGCACATTAGTCTAATTCTAGTTTAGCAGTTCATATTTATCTTCTCTCAAATATTAAATCTCTTGGACTGGGGGAAAATATGCCATTCAGAAGATTTCAGAAGATTTTCATCTCGCTCTGATCGCAAGTTTGTCGCCATGAAAACTCACTCACGATCCAGGTCTTTCTAACACGAGGTTTTTCTATTATTAGCTTGGACTCGTTCTCATCTGACGCCCATCGCCGCAAATATGAGGCTGTAAGATATCGATTATACGCTGTAATCTGATGACTACTGGCCTTATTTAGTCCATCGTATGCTTGAAAAGACCACAGGACCTTGGCAAATAGAATTATACAGAAGCTTCTATATCACGTCAGGGCATGTTTTCATGAAAGCTAATGCGTGCCATTTCATTCAAGCGAGAGAAGCATCAACCCGACCAAGCTCGGACCTAATGGCGGTAACGGCCGTGCTGTTCACCCAAGGGGATAATAACACATAAAGACATGATAAAGAAGAGTTGTACGGGGGAAAAAAATATGGCTTGGAGGAAAATGTAGCTTAGTCTCACGTCAAGTATAGCAACTTTAAATGCATTTGGTTTTCCGAATGTGCAGCGGGATCAAAGAAAGACTAACTCTGGATTAAACCTAGATTAACGTCTTAACCCCCACCTGAACCGAGCACATTTCCTCCAGTTTGGCTTTACCCAAAAGCTAAAACGCAGCAAGAAAAGTGAGAAAAACAAAGCGAAAAAACGTGACAAAAAAAAGCAATGACAAAAATCAATGAAAACGCCACAAAAACATGACACAAAAACATGACGAAAACGCAACCGACAATGTGACAACAAAGTTACGATCACTTCTGTAGGTCTTAGCTTTCAAATGAGGCGTTACACTGTTGCTCTCCAGGTGAGAAGCTTTTAGATTTGGCTAAGACCGAACTGGAGACAATGTGCTCGGTTCAGGCTAAATCTGATTTTTTTTTCCTGTTCAAACTGTGTAATTTCTAGTTTTGGCCCAAACTCATTTCTAGCTCTCACAATATCTCCTGCACATCCAAAAATACAGCTTTGAGTGATTGCAAAGAGAAGCAGGAGGGACCACCCCCAAAATGAATGGCACTAATTTAGATTCACCTTCTATCTTCCATCGCTCAATAAACAATGCAATGCAACAAGGTTTGTTTTTTACTGTTTCAACATATTGTATCGCTTTAGATCAGGAGTCTCAGACATGCGGCCCGGGGGCCAAATGCGGCCCGCGAGATAATTTTTTGCGGCCCGCGAGATGATTTCTTATTTATATTACATGCGGCCCGCCGGTAAATTGCATTAAACACGTTAGAACTACATTTCCCATGAGGCACCGCGCGGTAGCGCCAATGCCGCTGCGGACGCGAGAATGACCACAACATCAGACGGGAAGGGAGATGCGGCGCTTTTGCAGATGATTTATCAACTGTTTTCAACAAAGAAACGGACTAAACGCAGCGGACTGTGAGAGGAGCTTCTGAAACAGGTGGAGACTGTCAGAACGCGAGGGACAAACTTTAGTTGTTCAGCTAACATGAGCTGGAAAGGTTACAGCACTGCAGCATGACAATAAGCACCTTTACCATCATTACCTTTATGACTTTGCAAAGTGAACACATCGTAATTAGTGTTTAAAAGCGTCACAACAGTAGCCTGGCCTTAGCCATCCGTACACTCCGGTCAATTATAATTTCCCTACATGTACGAAACGAAATGAGTACGAGGGTAAAAACCAGGCTATCACAACAGTAAAGTGAGGAGCCTTTTCTCTCCATCTCTCTCTCAGAGCAACATTGTGTGCTCACACAAGAAGCACATCATGTCAATGGATTTAATCTTAAGGACACGTGAACACATGATCCATAGTTACATTAAAAATAGAGAATATGGAAATGTATAAAAATACTGCAAATAATTACAACAACATTGATAGTAAAAAAATATAAGCACCATCCATTCTCTAACTGTAGGTCACAAAAAGGCATGAGGCCAATGACTCCACATTATTTACATGAGGTGAAGCTTATTGCTAGTGCTCATTATCAGCTCCACTCCCTGGTTGGGCCTTTCTACACTTTGCATTTCTTTCTAAATAGGCCAGCAGACAGAAACTGGACCTGACTCCTGAAAGATCATTCACTGATGCCCTGAACCAATTTACCTGAACCAAAATGAGATTAATTACAAAAACACTAATTGTCTAAGTCTGTATTAATTTCTAATTTAGAAGCTCAGCAAATGTTTGGCCCATTGGAAACCTCTGGAAGCTTAAAAATGTGCAGATAGTTAATGTACAGTCTATTTTAAGGTATATTACAGCAAACAATAAAAAGTTGCTAAATCATAATTGACTTAATAAAAAGGCTTCGTCTGTTGCGGCCCCCGACCAACACTGGGTTTGCATTTGTGGCCCCCAGTCCAAATGAGTTCGAGACCCCTGCTTTAGATTAAGGTGTGCTCAGTAAGTATTAATAAGCATTAATAATCATGTTAGGGTAAGGGTTAAGGTTAGGGTTAGGATTAAGTTGAGGATTAGGATATGGGTTAGGTAGTGGATAACAATATAATGATCAGCCTACAATGTTAACAGATACAAGTATAATAAACAGCTTATTAATACTTAATGAGCACACCTTAATATAAAGCCTTACCCAACATATACTCTGAGGTCAGGTACCCCATCTTTAAAATATACTTTTCTTCACTTAAATGAAGATGACAAAAAAAATGTATTGCCTCGAAACAAGAAAATACAAACTTGTTCTTTGGGAAAATGACTATTCAAAATCACTTCAACAAAGTCGCAAATCAAGAAACACTCAAGCAGAGTGAACTAATTTAAGATGGTCGTTTTTCTAAATATCATAATTGCAACCACAAAGATCCATTAACATCTGACCACTGGAATCCAGCAGTTCAGCTTTAATTCCTCCGTTTTCTTCAGCTTACAGCTCAGCCACAGTAAACAGCATCTCACTTTCCGGCAAACTCACTTTCCATCTTTTCAGCTCTCTGCCTCTCAATAAACTTTAAATAATTCAGCAGCCTTCTCGCTTTTAGAGCACACCAGCCTCTCCCATGTGCCTGTTTTGTTTGGGACACTATCCGCATTTCAGAACCAAGAAGTCTGTCGTTGTGAGGCTGTGTGTTCTTAGTATTTTGAGGACAAGCCGTCGGGTCAAAATCCAGGATTGAGGCATTAAAATTCATGGGGCAGAGTTGGAAATCAGAAGCGTGTGTCAGAGGAGAGCGGGGAGATGAGATGGTAAACATGCAGCCCTCAGGTGGAGATGCCCCGGGCCAGAAGTCACCTCTGCCCGGGACACCGTCAGAGCGGAAAGAACTAAAATTCAAAGACTGCTGAGGCTTTCCTTTTGGCTTTAGTGGAGCAGGGCGACCACATCAGCACTTGGTTTTGGATCTGCCTGTGCGGGTTTTCTCTTGATACTCTGGAACAACAAAAACTATAGGGTCCACTCAGGGGCCAAGAAGAAGGAAAATACGAGTGCTGAACGACAAATGGAAATTACACCAACATTGAGTTGGATTAGCCTCAAGCTTTGATTACAGCTCGCATTTGCTGTGGCATTGTTTCAATGAGCTTCTGCAATGCAAAAGATCCAGCTTTGCTTAAAGCCACACCATGTCGAATTTTACCCAGTAAATAAAATTGAAATACAAGCATTTATTTTATGACAGATATTTTCATCATTGAAATACCTCATAAATGCAAACAAACATGAGCTTTTGCTGTGAGCGGCTCAGCTTTGTTAAAGAGGGGGTATTATGCTTTTTTCAATCACATAGCACCAGTCTATAGCATACTACAATGATGACGTAACCTTCTGTTGCTCTGTATATGCAGTAAATTAAAATAACTGCCTTGAATACAATTGCTCTCTCAAAATGGCTGTACTGAACGTCTTGAAATAGGCCTCTGTCTCTTTAAGAAGCTTTCCGACACGCCCCCTTCAGCACACTGCTGTGGCATCTAAACAACACTACTGTGCGGGGAGGGGCTCTGCTGAGCTGAGGAGCAGTGGTTGGTGGCTTGGCTGGTGACGAAAGGTCCAGAGGCGTCTCCAGCTACACCTAAAATGGCTGCCATCAGAGTTTTTACTGATTACTCAAAATATGTGAATGAGCCAAGGCAACACTCCAGGCATGTGTTTAATGAGGGAATGACATAATAACATGATATAAAGCTTGAAAAAGTCGATTTTACATATTACCCCCCTTTAAGACATGACAGTAACTTTACCGGGAGCGGGTATGTTTCCAGCTCGTCTCCATGGAGATGTTGACTAAAGTCAGCAGAATTTGAGATTTGAATAGGTTAGGTTCTCATTCATATCCATTCTTTGATTACCCACTGCAGTAATAGCATTTTCTGTGTTGAGTTGGTCATTGGGAGGATCTTTGTACTGATGGCAACAGTATAGTCCAAAATGTTACGCAGTGTGCCTTTAAAAGATCCTGTATTGATGATGGGAGACTGTGACCACTGCACGAAAGCCTTCTCCAGCACATCCCAAAATTTCTCAATGGGGTTACAATCTGGACTCTGTCGTGGCCAACCCATGTGTGAAGATATCTCCTGCTCCCTGAACCTATCGTTTACGTTTTGAGTCCGATGAATCCATGGTATTGTTATCAGCGCATGCCGTCAGGGAAGAAGAAATACATTGATGGAATAACCGGATAATTCAGGATGATCAGGTTCAGCTGATCTCATTCTTTGGGCACAAAGTTTTGCTGAAACGTAAGGAAAAATACAGGCAACTTGAACAGGTTTTGGTTAGCGGTGGTGTTTGTAGTACTGTAAGTGTGTTGGATCATGGTGGAGGAGGAGGATCAAGGAAGCAGACAGGTATTAATAAAAAGCTGCTGACTAGCATGCTAAAAATGCTAACCCTGAGCCCGTGCTTCTGTTTTATAGATGGACACCACTGTTCAGATGTCTGAGGTGTCACTAAAACAAAAAATATTAGAATCAAAGTAACTGTTCTGCTTGATTACAAAAAGCTTGTTTTCTCAGCTTTTTGGTCAGAAACCAGCATTTTGGGTGATTTCTCCTATTTTCTATGGACGATTACTGAAGAATGGAAAGAGGTACAAACAAACTTTCTTTTTTTAGATGAAAGAAGAGAATTTTTCTTTTGGTGGTTTTGGTGTTGACAGAAACCTAGAACTCAATTTTCTGTGGGTTTTGAAAAAAACAGTCTGAGGCGATCAATGAGTTAAATGGAGGACAAAGCTCTCAAGGTTATTCACAAAGTCAATGGTTGGTTGTTTGACTCTTACCTGTAATGTTGCGTCCTTGGGCAAGACACTTAACCCTCAGGTCAGCAGGATGGCAGGGGAAGCGCGGGCTCTGATTGGTAGGCTAGTCAAGCTAAACTAATCTAATCTAGACTAGCCCTACAGTAATCCTAACCTTAAGGATAAAGGCGTCTTATTGAGATTCCCCTGTGGTCCTGCACATAAACATCTCGCCAGCTGGCCACACCTCCATAAGAAAGTCTTTAGCTGTATTATTCTAAAAAATGAAGCGTTTTCTCAAAGTCTGTCTCTTAAAGTTCCTGCCTGCAAGCAAATGAGAACATTTGGACAATCCGCACTTTTCAGACGCGTTTTAATCCAAATGTTGTGGAGGCTTGGAATGTCCTTGATCTGATGCAGAGCTGCGAGGCCCGATTCTCTGTTTGGGCAATAATCTCCACCAGCGGCTATACGCACAATCCCCGAGTCTTATCCTGCTGTCCACTGCAGCACGCTTTCACATTAGCTTTCCTATTAGCAGCTTTTAATTATCGTGTCTGCTCGTCTCCACTCTATAGGAACCAAGTATACAGGCCGAAACAATGGCTGTCACTTGTTATTACGGTATTTAAGAGAAACTAAAGTGGTTCCACAAATATAACTTAAACCCCTGAGGACTAAAACTTACTTTTCTGTTGTTTAGTCTGTAAATATTGTAATCATTTTGTTTGCGATACTTAACAATTGAATCATGTTGCAAGCTTTTCATCATCAAAACCAGATTTTAGAAAGGAGAAAAAGCCAGGCTAAATTTGAAAAAAGAAAGAAAAGAAAATTATGACAAAACTGAATTTAGCACTTTTTATGTATCCTTTATTTATACAGTTTGCGCTTAAAACTCAATGTATCATTTGCAAGAGAGACATGTTTCAAACATTTCTGAATAGTACAATGTAGTAGTATGTCTCATGTAAAGTGCGTCTGTGAAAGGCGCTAAATAAATAAAGCTCTTCTTCTTCTACAAATAGAAATATTCCACGAAAAAAGTTACCATGTGCTTTTGTTGTAGCCTGTGTTTGTAAAAAAAAAAGAAAAAAAAAAGTAAACCACAGTTTGATGGAAGACCTCACTGAATGTGTGACACATGTGGCTGCGTTATATGTTTTTTAAGGTTAGACATTAAAGGTCCTATATCATGCAAAATCGACTTTTTGGAGCTTTTAACCATGTTGTTATGCTATTTCCTTATCAAAAACACCCCCAGAGCGGTTTTTGGCTTCATTCACGCAGTTCTAAGTAATCCTCCTGAATCCTGCTCTCTGAGCAGCTGCTCCGCCCTCTCCTGATAAACGACTGAGCTGTTCCATTGTGTCGTCAGAGCGGAACGGAAGTGCTCGACGTCTGTACTGTAATGCCTTATGGCCTGATTTTAATTTGTAAAACTGCTTTTTCATTATTTCTGTCGTAAGGAAGAAAGAAAGAAAAAAAAAAAAAAAAAGGAAGTGTCTGACACGTCTGCGCTGCCCCTGCAGGGAAAACAAATGCACCCCGAGCGTCTGAACAGATGTCGTGTTTGCACCGAAAGCTGTGAAGAAGGAGCTTTTTCTAACCTACTCTGGACACCTGTTCTTTTTTCTTACCTAACGATAATGTCATGGAGAAAAGCGCGTTTGGCTGCGAGAGGTGCAGGACTTTATTCAACCTTCCTAAAGAAGAGGCCACTCGCCAGAAGTTGGAATTTCTCTCTGGGATTCAGTGACTGTCAGCCAAAATAGTGTTTGTCTGTGACTGTCTTTGATGCTTGGTGACCCATGGCCAGAATCAAAGTGGATTAACTTTTATAACCAACGTGAGTCCCACAATAAAAACACCCGATGGACCAGACTGGTGAGTCAATTATGAGTTAGCCATTTATGAAGCTGTGTTGCACATGTCAACTCCTTGTAACTGCATTGTGAAGTAACTTCACTTTTGCTGTGATATATTTATACTACTGCTAAAGTTGTATGAGCGGAGAGAGTGGGCGGAGTTAACTGAATCCAAGCGTTTTGTCTTCCGGGTTGGAAAAATACCTCCAGAAAACACTTATATTTATCACAAGAATTAGTGCTGCATAGTGGTAGTGGTACAATATATCATATAAATGCCTATACTTTACTTTGGAATGGCTAAAATAGCATGATACAGATCCTTTAATAGAAAATAGCTGCTAGAGACCCGTGCCAACCCTGTAGAAACGGTTGTACAAGAATCTCAACTCAACATGCAAATCACTGTTCACTGGCAGATGACCTCAGATCATATAACATAAATATAACACCCAAACATGTGAAATGACGTGACATTGATCTCACTCAATCACATAATATAATATTTATTCAAATATATGCAACGCAAGAGCAGTGATCCTTATCAAATTAATTAAAATTATAATTGCCGATATCACAATTTATAAATGTTTTTTTCTATGTTCAGTGGAATAAAAAGCTCCAGATGGTTGTGACAGATTTCCACAGACGTGCAAGAGAGAGCATTGATGTGTGCTGTCATTATCAGAGTCACAATCAGCCGCCACACTGAACACACGAGCAGTGATAAGACACATGCACCAGCAGATGCACGGGGTTTCATGACAACGAGGATGAGTTGAATCATTACAGGAATTATTCATATACATATGTCAAATGATTTTACTCTGACCTTTGCGGTAATTACATTTTCTTCATGGCCTTAAGGACTGGAGCCGACCCTAGTCTATCCATTCATTTTCTTCCACTAATCTGGGGCCGGGCTGGGGAGTAAGCAGGGGCTCCTAGATTTCCCTCACCCCAGGCACTCCAGCTCATGGCCATAGATCACTTTGCCTTTTGGCTTAGTTCCTCCCTCACAACAACAGTTTGATACAACGACTGCATCAATACACGCGGGTTACCAGGACTCACCAGCCAAACCCACGCAAAAACGCCCAAAACCTGCGCGGCCGGAATTTCCAGAGTATTTTCCAACTTCACAGAAGCACTGCTGCCCTATATCCCTCTCTCACTGCTCGGATAACCTTGAATTCAGAGCCATGGGAACATAATGGTTAGGGGGTGCTGTGGGACAAGATTACCCCACAAATGCTTTTTCTGTGCTTATTTCCTCTTTATTATGGCGCAGGCAACTGGCCACTGGTATCTTTTCCACTTGAAAATTACGACTTATGACTTCAGAGCGTTCCAGATGAATAAAGTCGTATGTAACAAAATGGCTAATGCCAAAACAGTTAGCTCATACGATGCTAACATTATATGAACGTTTCTCCAAACCAGATATAATGAAAAACATGCGACATTATGTTGGAAGCTGTGACTAAAACTGATGTTCACGTCACTGATGCAGTGGTTTTGTTACAGTTTTAACATTAGCTGCGCTCCTCCACTGGGGGCCGCCATTACTGTTTCCATCTCGTAAACGAACTCGGAGCAGTCTTGAGGTCTCTGAGTTTACAAGCTGTAATAACCAGTTCGAGTGGCGTTCCAAGTTATGTTTCCAAGTGGGAAATTTACCGGTTACCAGTTGCCTGGAACGCACCATTATTATTGCCTGCAATGCGCAAACCTTCCACCAGGAGGTACTGCAGCAGGTACTGCAGCTGGCCTTGATTGAATTTGATGTTTTGTCATTCTAAATAGAGATTTAAGCTCTATGTTATCTAAATCTAGCCTATTTCACTGGGTATTCACCATCCACGCCCACCACATCTATATCTGGTGGGTGTGGTCATCACGGACAACAGCTCTGAGGAAGCTGTCTGGATGGACAGCGAAACTGTCAGCTCTTTTTAAAAGTAAGTCCAGTTGTGTTGATTTATCCCTTTTTGAGTTTATTTCACATGGAAAACAGCACAACAGCAACTTAAAAATGGCGTTCCGTTCCGCTGATTTACTCAAGAACACGGACACGAGCCTGAGATGCTTGAAGTTTTCTACTTAAAGCAGGGACTTTCCATCGACCAGGAGAGTGCAAACTACTTTTTTTTCCAGTTAAGAACCATGGCTTACAATTTCAAAGGAACGATCCTCATCCCAGCCACTTTACACTCAGCTGCAAAGCTCCGTGTCACTACAATTAAAAGAGTCTGGACACGCCCGGGCAAACTAGCATATTTAACGTACAGTTCCCTCATCACGATGTGTAAAAGCCGTTGACAGGATACAACACTGTTCATATTAACTTCCCCTGTATTCCCGCGGCCTCTGCCTGAATATTGCTCGTCTTCGTTAGCCGCCTCTACACCGCCGGCCCTTGAGACCTGCACTGTATCCTGACAACAAATCTCTATTTAATTAAAGCAAATTGACTTTTTGTCCTGTAATGTGTTCAGGGATGTTCGCACAGTCCCTGCTCAAATAATAGTAATGTCAAAAGAGTCAACTCATTTAATACAGGCTTCTTGTGGGAGATGTCGGTGCACTGTTTTGCATATGTATATATTTTTACATTCTTGATTATGAGTGTGGGGGAAAAACTGATTTTTGCTTCAGTCGAACACTGAGAAATGCGTCTACAAGAGCTAGCATTGCATAATTGATTTGAAACCTGTGAGTTATATTTGAAATGCGCTGAAACTCTTCTGCTATAGGAGAGAAAAGTATAATTGTATCTCCTGCTCCTGACAGCTTGAAAAGTGGAAGAAGAAGTAGACATTATAGTAATTAATGCTCTGCCGGGGAAGACTCTCTGTCGTCTTTAAAGTTACTTTTCAACTTCAACAATTAAATTCTAAACAACTTGAGTCTGAAATCTGGGGTCGGCCCGTCATTCCGACACCCCTCCATCGCGACACACGGCCAATCCGACACTTTTTGACACCGCTAAGGTAAGGTTATGTAGCAAGACGAGTGGTGATGTTATATTTTAGCAGGATTCAAATTAAATAAAACTAAAGACAACGCCACCGGAGAGAAGGCTCCGGACCTCTAGAAAGGCTCGTAGGTTCGTTCATTGATAGAGGACAGAAAATGTTCCAAAAGTATACATGATATTTATTTTATCACATTGTTTCCTTTAAAATCGTTCATTCACATTTCCATTATTTTAAGATCATAGAAAATCATTCAGTCCAAAGTGTAACATGATTATTCTTTTAACAGAAACAGTCCATACAAAACGGACACTAATAAAATAAGGAAACCAAGGGGAAAAACAAGGCAGCAGGAGAACACAAGCAGCAGGGACATGACCCAACCTCTCAACCTATAAATTAAAGATAATGTTAGACTAACATAAAAAGAAAGAAAATGACCGTAACGCTAGCTGACTCCTACCGTCGCACGCCCGCACGAGCTACTCGGCCACTCCAGTGCTTCGATAGTGCTCACACCGCACCCCAGCAGACCCTGGAATGCCAACCGAGCAGAGCTTTGGACGCCATGTGATGGTGCGCTATGAAGCCCTCAACCATCCGCGACACTACAGAAGAGCTCGTATTAGCGGCCATACAGAGTACGAAGATAATGAACGGTAAATAGCTGCAATATCTACCTGACAGAAGACGTACACACACCCTGGGCGCTCCCAGCCCAGCGCGGACACAAGGCGGAAGTACGGAGAATAACAGAGGACGAATGAACGAAGGGGAGGGGCTTTTATAGGATTTTAAGGGGTCAAGCGCCATCTGCTGATGTTCTGATGCTATATACTATTAATGAATATTAAATAAGATCTACTAGCCTATTTTTAACAATAAAATTGGTAATGCCACAGTTAGAATGAAACAACTTTATCTTAATCTACTGCTGAAATAAAAGGCCAAGAGCTTTACACTTAAATATACAGTAACAATGATAGTATTTTTCCAGTCAAAATGATTATATCTTTATATTTAAAATAAGCCTTCATAATGTGATGTCAGAAGAGAAAGAAAGACCAGACTAAATGTAATATTTCAGTGTGATGCTAAAAAAAGAGCCTTGTACAAAGTTCTCTGAGGCTAACGGTTCAAATCAGCAAAATCCCATTATAGTGAATAGGACTTAAGTTCCACTGGACCCCGAAGTATGTGATGACATTGTCACTTAACGCATGAATAGAGGCTCGGATAAAAAGTGATACAAGTGGCAAAGAGTGGCAAAAAGAGAGACAAGCAACAATAACACAATGAGTGATGAAAAAGCAACATTAAAGCAACATAAAAGCCACAAAAGAGCGACAAAAAAACGTGACAAAAAGTGACGGAAACAAGACAAAAAAACGTCATAAAAGGAATGAAAAAACAAGCAACAAAAACATGATTAAAAACACATCAAGAAAACTATGAAAAGACAAAAAGATTTTTGTATCTCTTTTTTTCAAAGGCACGACAAAAATGCTTTAAAAATGTGAACAAAAAAAGTTCCGATCAGTTTTGCAGGTCTTAGCTTTCAAATGGGCCGTTACACTGGCCAAGAAGCTTTTAGACTTTTGTTACTTTTCCAATTTTTACTTGTGTCATTTGTTTACAATGATCTGCACTTTTACTCGATCGGTCAATCAAATTGTATTTGTAAAGCGCGTTTTAAAACGTAACACAAAGTGCTTTACAGATTAAAATGACCCCAACATCCAAATACACAGTAAATGACAACACGCAAACACCCACCTCCCCTCACTCACGCACAGACAGCCACACAGATTAAAATAATGGACTAAAATAATGGACATAGGCATGAGCACTGATGAATAGGGATGGGAATCGAGAACCGGTTCTACAAGTAGACCCGGTTCTGTTTGAGCAAAGCATCGGAACCGGACGTCTACTTCATTATTGATCCCTCTTATCGATGCTCCTGCTCTGAAAACACTCTTTTTTCCCCTTTTCGGACACCATAGCGCAGGAGTCTCAGACATGCGGCCCGGGGGCCAAATGCGGCCCGCGAGATAATTTTTTGCGGCCCGCGAGATGATTTCTTATTTATATTACATGCGGCCCGCCGGTAAATTGCATTAAACACGTTAGAACTACATTTCCCATGAGGCACCGCGCGGTAGCGCCAATGCCACTGCGGACGCGAGAATGACCACAACATCAGACAGGGGAAGAGAGATGCGGCGCTTTTGCAGATGATTTATCAACTGTTTTCAACAAAGAAACGGACTAACAGCAGCGGACTGTGAGAGGAGCTTCTGAAACAGGTGCGAGACTGTCAGAACGCGAGGGAGAAACTTTAGTTGTTCAGCTAACATGTGCTGGAAAGGTTACAGCACTGCAGCATGACAATAAGCACCTTTACCATCATTACCTTTATGACTTTGCAAAGTGAACACATCGTAATTAGTGTTTAAAAGCGTCACAACAGTAGCCTGGCCTTAGCCATCCGTACACTCCGGTCAATTATAATTTCCCTACATGTACGAAACGAAATGAGTACGAGGGTAAAAACCAGGCTATCACAACAGTAAAGTGAGGAGCCTTTTCTCTCCATCTCTCTCTCAGAGCAACATTGTGTGCTCACACAAGAAGCACATCATGTCAATGGATTTAATCTTAAGGACACGTGAACACATGATCCATAGTTACATTAAAAATAGAGAATATGGAAATGTATAAAAATACTGCAAATAATTACAACAACATTGATAGTAAAAAAATATAAGCACCATAACTGTAGGTCACAAAAAGGCCTGAGGCCACTGACTCCACATTATTTACATGAGGTGAAGCTTATTGCTAGTGCTCATTATCAGCTCCACTCCCTGGCTGGGCCTTTCTACACTTTGCATTTCTTTCTAAATAGGCCAACAGACAGAAACTGGACCTGACTCCTGAAAGATCATTCACTGATGCCCTGAACCAATTTACCTGAACCAAAATGAGATTAATTACAAAAACACTAATTGTCTAAGTCTGTATTAATTTCTAATTTAGAAACTCAGCAAATGTTTGGCCCATTGGAAACCTCTGTAAGCTTAAAAATGTGCAGATAGTTAATGTACAGTCTATTTTAAGGTATATTACAGCAAACAATAAAAAGTTGCTAAATCATAATTGACTTAATAAAAAGGCTTCGTATGTTGCGGCCCCCGACCAACACTGGGTTTGCATTTGTGGCCCCCAGTCCAAATGAGTTCGAGACCCCTGCCATAGCGTAATGATGTGGTTCTCCGAGTCTGCTGACGCTGCTTCTAAGTAAGCAGGGAAACATCGACCCAATCTAAATTCTACCCCTTAGCCTCCGCTTAGCCCTTCCCCTCCGTTTTACGCGTTCACGACAGACGAGTCGTCAATTAAAACAGTCCATTGCAATAAACCTGTCAATTCTACGTTTTTGCTTTTCTGCTGCGAACACTCCGTCTATTTGCGCTGTATTGGCTTGGAGTTTCTTTCCAAACTTTCAATACATCGCTATTGACACACGGGGTTCAGTGCGTCGCTGCTGCGCTCGCTGTCTCCCCGTGTCGCTGTGCTCTGGGCCCGGGTCCGAGACGGTCTGTCCCCGGTCTGAGCGCACCCCGGTAGCCCCCGCTCAGGCCCGGGGCTCAGAGCGGAGGCTGCAGCCGCCTGTACCCGCCCTGAGTGCACTGTGAGCAGGTCTACCTCTGCCTGTCCCGCTATGAGCGGATCGGCTGATCTCTCTCAGCTCTGGCTAACGGGCTGCAGCCACAGAGACCCGGCGGTAGAAGCAGCAACACACGGACGGGGGAAGGAGAATGTAGCGCCAGATGAAGCAGAAATAGATGAAAATCTGTAGGGTTTGGGCTGAGACCGAGTCCTGTTGTTTAGGTGTTACAAAACAGCATCAGTCTGTTACAAGTTACAGACACTTGATGAAAAGTACAAATGGTACCATTATATTTTAGAGGATGCCAGGCAGGCTGAGTGCCAGCAGGAGCCACAGTATATTTGGAAACTTGCTTTATTTAATAAATATTTTTTCTTGGGAAAACTAACAATGTGTCTTTTTTGATAGAGTGTATCGAAAGCACATTCATTCCTTGCTTTTCCCCAACACAGACAAGCCAGGCATCGATAAGAGAATTGATAAAGAATCGAATCGATAGGTAAAATTATTGATGGTATTGATATCAATAAAATCTTATCAATTTCCATCCCTACTGATGAACCGAATGAGCAGTGACATGAAGTACTTTTAACCAGCGCAGCTTCATAGAAATGTTGAAATAAATACATTTGTCACACTGTACCGGAGTGGCCCGTCTAGACTGGGACTATTTCTATGTAAATTTACGGCTCTTGTGAATGCGCCACTTTGCCGCCCGGGCTTTGCCACCGCAGCCGCTGGACTCATTTAACGAAGACTAGACTTTGATGTGCCTGAATACAAATGACCACACCGCGGCACAAAGAGCGCCCTGTCTGCCGCTCCGAGGCATGTAGTGGACAGATTAGCCGCGCATCAGAGTGCAAGGATTTGACCACTGTATATAATTTATGCAATATGTGTTTGAATAATACTTCTAAGAGCTGGACTTTGATTGGGAGGGGGGAGAAAGAGAGCAAAGTCCAAGAGGAAGTAGCCTTTGTGAGAGCAACTTATTACTGTGACAGAAAATCAACCTATTTTCAAAAGAAAGGTTAAGTATGGCCTCATCAAACAATGGACGCTCGGGATGTGACTGCAGGCTAATGTGTATTAATGAACTTAATCAAACCTAAAGTTTAATGATGAACTAAACCATGGATTTATTGAACAAACAGACACATTTAACTACTGAATGAACTGGAATGAACTGAAAGATTTAGCTAAACATGTAATGAATGTAATGCGTTGCCTTTTTCTACTTTGAGTATAGTGTATTTTAAATGTGTCATGCATATTTGTAAAGCACATCTTGCCTTGACTGTACGATAGAACTATATTTGCCTTATTCTGCATGTTAGATATAATTTGAGTCTATCACAGTGTTGTTAGTGGTGTAAAATAACTGCGCGGTGGACTTTCTAATGCCGTCCCTGCCTGCACAGCTCTGTCAAATTTGCTTCATTATTTTGTCAAGCGTTTCGCCCAAATTGATAAATATAAAAGTTGCCACAAAGCGGCTCTTACTAATCCGATCCATGGCTGCAAATCGCCCCGTTAAGTGCAGTCATTTAGTTAAAGGTTACAAATTGCCGGGAGACTCACCAAAATGGTATTATTTTGTAAATCAAAAGAATAGTAATGCCTCAGTTATGTGACTTTTTCCAGTGTTCAGTGTGCGTCATTCAGCACCTCTCACATTCAGTCGTGGTTAGTTATTTGTGGTCACAGTTTGAGCTCGTGCTTGGATTTTAGCATCACTTTAACTCTTTATGTCCGCCATCATTTATGACAAAGACAGGAAACCAACTGCTTTCATGAAAGTATATAAGAGACCTGCTCGTGCATGATTGGCACAAATAGGGCATCCGGGAAATTAGAGGCATGGTTGGCTGTGAGGAAATGGGTTGGTTGAGGCGTGGTCCTGCCCCTGAACCTGGTCAATAAAATTTCAACAATCATAACCAGGGCCGCCTTAACCTACCCATAGGCCCCTGGGCTAACAATGAAATATAGCCCCCCCCCTAACACTTCTCTTCATCGCCATCCACTACGACAACTAATACGAACAAAACACCTTGATAACGTGAACTTTCTCTGCATCGGGATTGGCTGTAAATTGTCATAGTCTATCATACGGCTGTGCGTTTGGTCAACTGATGCCGCAGTGATGTGATTGACAGATAAATAAACAAATGGCAAAATAACTTGGACTTTTATTAGGCTACTTAAGTTCCGATAGGCCCTTTGACATTAGCTCGGCCCTCTACAGTGGGGTTGGTGAACTTGTGCTGCAATGAAGTGATTGACAGAAAATTCAGCAAGTGGTCGAATTATATAAAACTATTATGACTTCTGATAGGCAGAGGCCCTGTCTTGGCGCGGCTATGGGTTGGTTGGTTTGCATGCCACAAATGTAAAGTGATTGACAGGAAAATCAACAAATTGGATTTAGTTTAGTTTTTCATTTAATTCTGATTGGCCCTTGACTACTGTAAGCCCCTGGACTCCAGCTCAGAGAAGCCCAGTGGATAAGGCGGCCCTGGTCATAACCAGCAGTGTTGCCACAGACTTGAAAAAGTAATATATTACTTATTACTGATTACTCCTTTGAAAAGTAACTTAGTTATTTTACTGATTACTTGATTTTAAAAAATAACTAAGTTAAATTACAAGTTACTTTATTCGTTACATTCAGCTGCAGCCGACAACATCTCCACCGTCTCAACACACTAATGACAAACCCTTTTACCAACACTCAGTTTATTGGAAGTGCATTTTAACAGTAACATCAATAAAGCTGATGCAGACTCAGAAAAGTGACGCATTTCCATCTCTCTCCCCGACCAGTGTTAGTGTTTTTAGGCTGAAAATATGACTTGTCACATTATGTTACATCAGTCGCCGAGATGCAAAAAGAAATGTATTTTTTCTGAAGGAAAATGACAAAATAGTAACTTGCAGTGATTTGAAAAAGTCACTTAAATCTGATTACTTGTTTGGAAATAGTAACGCGTTAGATTACTAGTTACTGACAAAAGTAATCCGTTAGTTACTGGCATCACTGATAACCAGTAACACTGATTTACCCTTTTAGCTCAAACTGTGTAGTTGAACTGTATATAGGGTGACCAGAGAAAACAAATGTAGAGAGCTCTTCCACTGGCAAAGTGTTTTAGATCATATACTGATCTGGTGTTGTGAAAGTTTTATGGCTGCACTGTGCCTCGTTTTAGAGGTACAGTAGACTGAATTAAGTTGGCAATAACGACACAACTCTCCCAATCTCCCAGTAAAACAAAGGCAGAGGGCTGTAACTGCGTCACTGACAGATTTGTACATTTTACATCAAGATTGAAGACACGTTTTCCAGAGACTTAAGTTTAATAATACCTTACATGATTATATACTGTACCTTGAAACCTTTACATGTAGCCCCTTTTGCATCCTTCTCTTAGATTCATAAAGCCATAGAGAGCGTAGAACAGCATAATAGATGCTCTTAGAGACTAGCGGCAGCTCCAAAGCCATTTCATGAAGCAGAAAAAAGCCACGTTGAGTGCCGTGTTGCTGCTTTCACTGAGATGATGGACGGCCCTCTTCACAGCCTGTATTGTACCCATGTTATATCAGAACCTGTGTGTTTCCTGTCTGTCGAGAGAGTAATAAGTACATGTAGGTCTGTTTCTAAGCACACTGTACATCTTTAATATTGTTAAGGTTTATGTTCACAATGTGTGACAATGGTGTGTGATCGATGAGAAATGTTTATCCAGGATTAGAACCAACCCAAAGGTTATACACTGACTATGGCTCAATTGTATATTTTTTCTACTTCATAGCAAAGATGGGGAAATTATATTCTCACGGTTTGCTTCCTCTTCCTGTAAATAATGCAGCTCATTTCTTAGAACGTCTCCGTTTCCCTGTCAGCCGCGGTCTCTCTTCACCTCTCACAGCTCTGCTCTCAGTCCCAGACAGTAAAACTCATTATGGACATGGATTATAGATCGATGAAGATGAGGAGAGGAGAGGCACTAACACCAGGGCCTGAGCTATTCAGGGCCAAAAATGGAAATGTACGCTGCACATCGAGCGAGTATTGCAATAACGTCTCAGCTTTTGATTTGTTTGATGTACTATGAAGGATAACTGGGACTATTACTGTCCATTATTCTTAACCCATGGATAATGGATGATGTGACACATTTTAGTGAGCTCCTTTTTTAGCCATGGTTTAGGTTTCCTCATGAAAATTCTTACTGACAAGAGTTTGTTATGCGGATTGTTTCAATACTCAATTTATCTCCAATACAGGTCATTTCTTTCCCTCAGCTGGATTCTGTAGATTTTTAGCTTTACCACTAGTGAGTAATTAGTTATACAAATTCGTCACTTTAAATGATCATATAGTGCTTTTCTTCCTTCATTAGGCACTCAAATCGCTTTACATCAAGGAACCTTTCACCCATTCACACTATCATACACCAGTGTCTGACACTGGAGGATAGATGGGAGGAGTGTCTTGCCCAACGACACAGTGACACTTTGTACCTGCAGGATTCGAACTGTCGACTCTCCGGTTACAAGACGACCCACTCTACTATCTGCACCACTGGGGAAAAAAATTAAGAAAAAGGCAGTTTCAGAGTCCGTTAGCCTATAATCAATGTATTTTTCCTGATGTCCTTTTGCCATCAAACATCAATTATGAAAAATCCAAATGTTTTCAGCTGTTGTCAACCCATGGACCACATTTAGGTGAGGTCAAAGCCTGATTAAAAATCATTTATGATTTTACATTTTACTACACTTCATCGTATAATATGTTAATGATGAAGAAACCGCAGAAAATACCATGAAGTGGACATATTTTAATATAGAGTCTAGCTTTTCCATTCATTTGTATTCGTATTCAAACAGGTCCAAATGTGTGTATGATTCTACACACATTGGCCTTTGTAACACGTAAATATACACCCAACTCGCAAACTTTTAAAGACTTAAAAGCAACCTCTTAAAATAAAGGTGCAGTTTTTCTTTTCTTTCTATTCCCTAAATAGTAAATACCAAAGTGCACCTTTACCACAGAACTTCAATAGCTTTTCTTTTTTCCCCCAGGTGCTTAAGTGTTCCAAGGAAACAAAAGCAGCACTCGCTAATGGACAATATCGCAGTACATTTTATTTCGTCGGCCAAAACCGCTCGTGTCATTGCGGTAGTGTTGCCGTGGTAACAGGGAGAGTAAACTGACTGGGCAGACTGGGCTGGACTCGGGTCTTTCTGCAGTTCTCATGGGACTGACGGTGGTTTTCCTGCACTCTCGCGCTTCTCCACACACGATTACTTGGAAAAATCGATGCATCTGCGCAAAAAAGTGTGGCGAAATTGCCTGCAAAAGAGATAAATGTGGTCCACCTTCATGTAATTTTGGTCAAATCTTTTGTGAAGGAGATGAAAATTGCTCATGAATACCCCCTCATCTCATAATTGTGATAGGTTGAGAAACCTTTTGCAAGAGCAGAGGAGGAATTGTGAATATAAGGTTGATATTCCTGTTAGCTAGTTGTTTTGAAAGCTACACAATTATTAAGTCAGCCTTATTGGCACATAAGATCTACTAAGCATTTGCACATGTTCAAAATGGGTAGTGTGTGCTTAAGTGGTGCAAGTTAAGTACCACTTGCAATTTAGTACCTGGCTAAGTAAATCAGATCATTACAGTGTAACAAAACAATTGTTTGGTTTGACTTACGGCAGAGCAGATGCCACAAAAACACTCCAACACAACACACCCCAAGTTTCTACATAACAACTAAATGGTCATCTTTCCCATGACAGCTGAATGCATCTTTAGACTAGTGTTGTTCCGATATGAGTTTTTCTCACCCGATCCGATACCGATACTTTGGTTCAGAGTAGTCGCCGATACCAAGTACCAGTCCGATACCACGGCTTAATAAAAACAATAACGAAGCTTGTAAAAATATGACAAAAGCACATGGCTCATTATGTATGTTAAACAAGGTCTGTGACTTATGCTGCTTGATTCGAGGCACAAAAAAGAGAACACAAATGTGATTATACAGTATGTGATTATATGTGATTATCTGCATAACCCAAAAAGAAAAACACAATTTGGTATCGGATAGCTTTGGGTTTAGGTACTCAATGATGCCTCCGGATGCCTCCTGGCCGCCTCCCTCGGGAGGTGCAAAACATCTTGCCAGGGTAAATAGTGTCCAAACCTGGAGTGAGTAAATTCACGGTAATCCCGCAAAAATATAGGTCTAATACACAACAACATTGGAGAAGATATGGGTGAAATGTCTTGCTCAAGGACACAAAACAGCTGGATTTAAGCTACCATCTTCCTATCCCATATAGAAACCTTTGCCACTGACACAGTAATAATAGTTTTATTTCAGCTGCACCTCATGTGGAGGTTGGATTAAGCATCAAAGCAGTGACTTCCCCTTTGTCTGTCTGCCGTTCCTTCATTATTATTGTTGCATTTGAAAATGCACAGTAAATGAGGACGTGTCTAAGCCTGCCCTGGGTAATGGTGATAATAGCTTTTTTTTTTATGGTTTATGCGTTAAATCAAGGAACAGCAGGAGGGGAAAACAGGCAGCTTGAAGTAAGTCTGACAAAACCATTTTCCTTACATTAAACAGGGTTACATAAAACGTATCACGAAAGTTTAAGAAAATCAATGAAAATTATTTTAAAAAAAACATAACAACAAAATCCGTGCCTGCCTGTGCTGCTTCCCCAGTCAAACACTGCAAACTCTGCAGCGGCGAGACATGTCAGACACGAGCCCTCATGAGATTGGACAGTGGCAGCTCATCTACTCGCTTTGAAGTGCGCCACAGACTTTGATTTGGACACAGCTTTGAGCCCATTTCTGTGCTACAAAAGCCTCTAACAGGTTGTCTTTCGTGGCCACGGAAATTTTTCTTTTTTTTGAGCGAACATCAATAGCCGTTGCTTCCAGATGGGGTCCACTTGGCCTGGCTGCAGTTAAATGAAATGTTTTGGAGTGGGGTCTAGTGGCTGCGGCGGAGTGTTTATCGGACAAACCAGTGGCCAAGGACATCGCTGTGTTGACTCTCGGGATTCGAAAACGGCCCAAATATGACAAGCATCGGCCAAGTGCAAAAAAGATTTCACACGTAACCACATGCCAGGCGCCAAAACACAGCGGGATGAGTGAAACTTTTTATGTTTTCCTTTTGCTTTAGTTCCGCATTGTCGCCTGTAACTAACCGACCATCTCCATTTTTATGTGCGTGGTATTTTTAAAAGCTACATTTCCTACCAAATGCAGACCTCTCTATTTGCCATGGCTCGCACCTCGTGTTGATAGAATTTAGTGCAGAAACTTTCACACAAAAACATCAGTCTAACTTTTCACAAAAGAAAATATAGGGAACCCATTTCTGTTGCCATAATAATTTTAAGACTAGTAATTGTGTGTCTTATCTTGCTCAACTTATCATTTTGAGAACAATGGTAGAGGCTCCCCGTGAGGATTTATTATCAATAACACCTTTGAAAACAAAAGAGGGAAACCAAAAAGGATAGTATCATATTTCAAAACAAAGCAATACATCAGAGTTTTATCAGCGCAGCGACCTCTTTGTCATTGGATATTTAGGAGCAATAGAGCTACAAAATAAGATGAAAAATATAGCCGTAAAATGTCGGCTAACTACATGGCATTAGTATATCTAGCGTGATCTCTTTGCAGTTGTTAGGAAGCTTTTTTGCGGGGAAAAGGAGCTAGGTTTGTTAAAGCGTTGTTTATATGCTTTTTCAGCCATTTGGTTGTGATTTCTCACATCTGGATCACTATTATCATACATTTTCTAGGTTTAAATGGTTTATACTGATCCAAAACCATTCAATGTTTCTGGTTTGACATTTGCTTCAAATCAACTTTGTGTCTCTTTAACCCCTTAACGCCTGAATTTATTTCCAATTATAGAAAAAAAATATATTATCAGTGTTTTTGCTTTCAAGCTGATGCTAAATTAAGTGGAGATTGTTAATTTATCTGTAGCACATAGTACAGATATAGTTTTAGGTATGTCGCTAATTAGCGACAACAGGCATAAATACAGCAGCTCACTGCTGCTGCTGCTGCTGCTGCTTTCATCACCTGATGTAGGGAGGAAAAAGCATTTTAGAAAGGTACAGACAATTTATCTACATAACATAGACATGTCACAATTTTATTACTAATTATCATATATTACTCCCTTTTCTGAGGTTTTATTATTCATTGTACATAAGATACCTCCATTTACCATTACTTATTTGCAAATTATATTATAATTGCACATTATTTTCAGATGATGGAACTCTTGTTTGTGGTCCAATAGGTCCACCTTGTGGTCGCTTTGCATACAACATGAACGGTTTAATTTTGTTCTGTGTAAAATAAGGGATACATTTTTTTAAATATATTCTTGTATGTTATTGTTACAATGATTATAGAAATTCACTAGAATGGCATGCTCTAAAAAAAACGTTTTAGCACTGTAATAGATCTACAGTAAATACTACTAAAATGCGGTCACTGTGGCCGTATGCCACCAGATGGAGCTATTGCAGTTTTCCATTATGGCCTGACGTCGCTAATTCGCAACGTACCTAAATCGTCAAATAACAACAACAAAAAATCCATCACACAAAGTTCATTCCAATAAATAATCTAAAGATGGAAACGATGAGCAGCTACATAATTTAATTTTAGCACAACTCAACTTACATTTGAAGATTTCAAAGTTGCAGCCTCGATTTGCAGAAATGCTATTTCCGCTAAGTAGCTACCATGACCCGGATGTGGTTCCTTCTCTAACCGGTCCTACTAGTGCTTGCAAAACGTTGCAAAAGGGTCCTAGGTACGGCATGGATGTGGGCAAACAGGCATCAAGGGAAAGGTATGGCACTAATTAGCGACACCTGGCGTTAAGGGGTAACCCCCCACCTGAACCGAGCACGTTTTCTCCAGTTTGGTTTTACACAAAATCTAAAAGCTTTTTGGAAAAAAGCGTCAAAATAGCACCAGAAACGAGGATGAAAACGCAACAAATACGTGATAAAAAAGTGACAAAGAAGCAAGAAAAGAGCGACAAAAACATGCCAGAAAAGCAACAACAATAATACAACAAAAAAGCGACTAAAGAGCGACAAAAAAGTTACTGTTATTATTGTACCCTTAGCTTGCAAATGAGACGTTACACTGTTGTTCTCCGGGTAAAGCCGAACTGGAGAATATGCACTCTGTTAAGGCGACCTTCCTGCCTGCGCTCCCCATCAAAACAAACTCCGCTGTCTCTCCGGATGTAGCTACTGTCGGACATCGGTGCTATAGGATCAGAAAGGGCTGTAGCATGTTGTGGTGAAGTGGTGTAAGTTGTGCTACAAAGTGGGGCATCAGGTAAGGCGCGTGAGACTTCCTGGTTACACAGGGCAGCGGGAAGAGTCTGAGGGAAATTGTATGAGCACTGTGTGAGCAGGCCACGGAAGATTCAAATGTGACATATGGGGTTGTTTGTAGCAGTTTTGAACAAACCGAAATAAAATGTACAAATCTAAATAAGCCAAGCAACACCATCTGGGAGTAATCCAGCACAAACCACTGATTAGGCACACAGGTTCGTTAGTAAAAACAGATGCAAGGTTTTATTGAATAGACACGATTTATTCACATTGCTAAAGCTTTTCATTGTGTTCTTTTGTTGTAAAAAATATAAGAATAAGTGAAGGTCCTACATGCCTGCATTATCAGCCAATCCCCTCCAAGTCAATCACAATAAACCTCCTCAATTTTTCCATATCCTCCTCTCCACAGTCACCACCAATGTTCAGGCCCTGACGGAGATAGTTTCACCCCAAATACCACTCATGATCTCTCTTTGTTGCTAACTTTCTATCCGCTAAGACTTGACAAGCTAAGTTTATAACAAAAGTACAAAACACCTTGGTGGTTGCGCAGCAGCTTTTGTCTTTTGGACATTTTCTCCTCTCAAATGGAAATGCAGGTAAACAACACGGGATTATGCCCATGCAGCTAAATTCTTGTGTAATGTTTAAAACAATAGAGATTTTGAAATGTAGAGACTGACTTTTGTGCAGCTCTTTTCTTTACTTTTTGATATTGTATCTGCTAAAGTTACTCTATGGATGTTGTTGCCTTTACCGACAAAATGGCGGCTTTAATTTATGGCGTTCAATCCCAAACTGTTGCACTAAAGCAAAGCAATAAACATAATCAGCAAGCAATTACGTATCTCCTTCTCTTATAGTTTTAAAGGCAGCACTACACTCTATAGTGCTGCATTATTGACGTGGCACTTTTTGGATCCTTTCAGCTCCCCCCCTATTAGTGTTGAGTAAACAACATTTTGATGAACTCTGAGCAAAATTTGCCACAGGCTGCTTTCCAAAAGCCTCAGTCATCAGTTCAAGGGAGATTATAAGGTGCATTTAAATCCAGTCATTATGCAACAAATTTGTTCAGCATTTAGCAGCTATTTTTTAGATGATCAAATACGTCTACACAGCTGTAAGTTAGCTCTGCCTATCCTTGAAGGTTTGAGGTGTATAGCTATACTGTATGTACCACAATTCTTTTTCATTCCCATCTTCCGGACAGCAGCACAACAACCACCACCTCAGCCTCTCCATCTCGTCTTCTTCCCCGCTATCAGTCTTTGAAGGATAGTTTTCCGAACAATTCTCTAATAATAGTAATCACAACCAGAGGCTATACTGTTACATTTACATTTACTTCAAGGAACAGGCCACTGAGATATATTCTTACCTGAGCAAAAAGACCGAAGATGTTGTTAGCATCTCCTCTCCTCTATGGGGCCAAACGGGGGTGAAGTTAGACGCGACCAAGCTCTTCCACGTTTTCCTTATTTAAATACGGTTACGTGAGTAGTTACACCATACAAGTCTAGTTACACAAAATTAAACATGTCGATTTTCTAAGCGGATAAAAAGTGGTACTATATTGTAAGGCGTAATAACACCTTAGGAGCACTTCGACATCCACGCAGTAATATCTTCACTTTACTACGCGGACGTCGAAGTGTGTTGAATTTTGTGTGAGTGACTATACTTGGATCGTGTAACTACTCACGTAACCGTATTTAAATAGGGAAAACATGGAAGAAGCTTGGTCGCCCCTAACTTCACCCCCGTTTGGCACCATATAGGAAAGGAGGAGAGGCTAAATGCTAACAACATCTTCAGTCATTTTGCGTGACTGAGAGCACACGTAAAGACCAGAAAGGTAGGCATCAATATCATTCCTTTAACCTGTTACTTGCCGTACCTCCGATCAGGGGGTCAGGGTTAGGAACGGCAAATATCATGTAAGTTGTGTTTCACTCACACAGATCTTACACATATTAGGTCTTGGGCTTTCAAATGAGGTATCACACTAGCATATAGCCTGTAAGTTCTCCTGTCAATACGTTTTGGGATTTGGATATGCATAATTGGAGATAGCAGATATGGCAGATAACAGGTTAACTTCTTGAGGATGTACTCAACTTCGTAGAATAGTTTTAACACACTGTACTTATACTGTACTTATTAATACTATGGTAAATGGACTCAACTTATATAGCGCTTTTCTACCTTCATTAGACTCAAAGCGCTTTACAGCAAGGAACCAGTCACCCATTCACACCTCATTCATACACCAATGTACGCAGACACTGGTGTTGAAGTGTCTGTGTACATCAGTATTCTCAAATATTGATTCTCTTACTTGCTTTATTGCATAATTACATGTTTATTCCTCAAATTGTCACTTCTAAAACATTAGTCTGGCTTTTAATGTTCAAAGAATTACCCAACACTCCATTAGTACTTTCACCAAGTACTTTTTTGTTGTTATAACGTCTACTCGAGTAAAATTAGCGGAGTTACTCTTATGTGTGTAATTACAGTATTTTGGTTACTTTACCTACCTCTGATAATGACACAAATTGCCGATCTGCCACAATCTAAGCGCCAAAGTGTATGTGTCTTCTTTTATCTGTCATCAATCAATCAATCAAAACTTTATTTATAAAGCGCTTTTCATGCAAAGTTGTAACGCAAATTGCTTTACAGATTAAAAGCAGTTCCCGCCCACCCACCCACCTACACTTCCAAATTCCAAATCGTCTATCTCTGTGTTCTGTTGAGACAATAATGAGACCATTAAAAGGCACATACTAATTCTTGTACTATTGTTTTGTGTCCCTGTGTCTCTTCCCTGCGTTGCCCGACAGTTACTTCTGCCTTGGCCGCTCTCCAAACAAAGACAGAGGCAGCTGAATGGGATTTGAATTTCTCTTGTTAACAGCGCGCTCTCGTCTCTCTCAAACCCGCATCACTTAAGACGCCCCCCGAACCTGCGGTGGGAATAAACAGCAGTGTGCGAACAACTCGCATCTCCCAAACTTCAAATTAAAAGGGAATTGATTTGGGACAAGCTGAACATTTAAATTCTCTTTCTTTTGGGCTCTTCTTTTGTTTAATTAATCTCGAAGGCTCCTTGTCAAGGCACAAAGTGGAGAAGAACTGAAGAAACTAAATGAGCTTTTACCCCCAACACAGAGCAGCAGCGTTACTTAAAAAGGTGGGGTGTGTATCGTTTACTCTTTGAAAATAACAAATTAAAGACAACGTATAGGTTGCCTTAACTGTCAACTCAAAGTATGGGTCTCTGTGGGCTTTCTCGTTATATAAATCGGATAAATAAAGGTCAAATATAAACAAAACTTTGCAATTTTACATGTACCACAATTTAGTTTGTTTGCATTACAACTTTATCTTAAAGGAACAGGCCACCGTTTTTCCATATTAAGATATGTTCTTACCTGTCGCTTCCAACTTCACCCACGTTTGGAGCTATAGGAATATGCTGGGAGAGGCCAAATGCTAACAACATCTTTGGTCTTTTTGCGTGACTGAGCACACGCACAAAGACTCATCTAAGCTCTGGTAAGAACATATCTCAGTATGTAAAAATGGTGGCCTGTTCCTTTAAGTAGTTTTTGATACTCCCAGGACTCTCTGAACCCTCTCTGACAGCTTCTTCAGGGATTTTGTGTCCCATCCAGATGAACATCTTTTGGGACCTTCACACTCCAGCTGCAGGGTGAGGGTGGAGGACGATTCGACATGTTTCATTTTGTCACCATTTCAGGAGTCCATCAGGGATGTGTCTTTGCTCCAGACCTTTACAATAACACCGTCGACTGCTGGCTCAAGGTGCCCCAGTCTTGGAGTCTACAATTTCTATTTCACAAATCTGTGTTATGCTGATGAGGTTGAGGTCTTGAGGTCAGATCATTATTGCTGAAGCTTTGGCGTCACCATCATTGGCTGGGCAAAAACAAAGTTGCTACTGTCCCATCACAGGTCATCACCTAAGCAATGAGTAGATAGGGATTGTTCTAAATCGTAATAGTTTAGAACACTTTTAGGCACCTGTAAAGAGAGTAGAGTGGGACGATTGAGATCTCCAAGAGGTGGTGCCTGTTCTTTAGTACAGATCTGAAAGCTGGACCCTCTCCACCACAACCATCAATGCAATCCACAGTTTCATACCTGCTCCCCTACAGACTAACGCCTGTGCCATGAAATTATGATTTTAAGAACCAAAAATGAATTTGCGTAATTTTTGGATGCAGCAGATGCTCCATTACTCTCAGGATATAAAAATGTAGTCAGGTATTTACTGTATGCAGTGACCATAGACGTCACTGCCTAATGATAATCACTTTCTTAAACTTTGTCACATTCCTTTGTCCAAACTATCTCATTCATCCTCGTCATGATCAAAGAGACCTCACCATCTTCAGCTCTGGTCCTGCTGCTCCTCTGTTCTGCTCTATCTAAACCTGCTGCTCTCACCTGTGCGTCGTACAGCTTTCATTTCACTGATGTGGAAAGTCTTTTATCACAAACGACAGCCTCATACTTTCTTCTGTCTTTCCTTCAGCAAAAGCCTCTTCTTACATATGCATTGGGAGAAATAATAGGGGTTGAGTCCCAATGACCAAGCAGAAAATAAAAAGAACTATTGAGTACTTCACATCTTCTTTATTGAGGCTTTACAGCAGACAGTGTCCTTTATTGCCATGTATTATATTTTCTAATATAGACAGCGCAGGTTGATCAGCTTAAAACGCAGGCTGTGACTCGAGAGCTAATGAACGCACAGCCGACAGCCTGACAGGTGAATAGGTCATCTCTTTCTCTCAGGTGAGAAGATGGAGACGAGAGGAGAAGTGTCACACGGATGAGGCCCGCAGCAGACGGTGTGTGCTGTTACCACGGTAACGCTTCAATTAAACACGTCTCTTCTTCTGCAACGTGGGTTTAACACCTGCAAATAATCAAGACTCCTTTGATAACAGGCTCCTGACACACGCTACACCGTGAGGTTGCTAGGATCAATACAGCGCTAACACTCCAGTGGGGGTAAAAAATACATTAAAAACGGCAGCCTATACCAGTCGTCTGCAGACACGTGATTAGCAGCTTAGAGGTCACCATATCGGTAAAAAAAAAAAAAAACATGTTGCCAATGTGGAGGGCATGGGCGTCGGACTGGGGGGGGTAAAGGGTACTGAGTACCCAGGACCTTGAGCAGGGGACCCTCAAAAGTGCTGCAAAAAGCGTTCTGTATTGGACTGTCTAAATGTCGTCATAATTGATATAAGAATTGAACATAACCAGGCTGTAATGATGGATGATATCTCAGGGCCCCGACACCCCTTTAAAAATTTGCTAAATGGCTTAGCCCACACACCGGTTCAGCAGCGCTTCAATTCAACAGTGACTTTGAAGAGCTGGAATCTGCAATGCAGAGGTAACACAAAGGTAGGAACCCATATCGGCTGGGGGTTTAAAGGATTCAACGGGAATCGGTTAGACCGGGGGTTAAGGGGTAAAACGGGAAAAAGACAAATAAATCTGATTGACGTAAGCTCGGACAGCGTTTACATAATACTCTGTAAACTTGTGGACTGCAGGTCCATTTAAAGTGAAAAGCTGTTTTTTCCCCATTTAAAAGGGAATCGGTTCGACCGGGGTTAAGGGGTTAAACGGGAATCGGTTCGGCCGGGGGTTAAGGGGTTAAAGGGGAATCGGTTAAATGGGATCTGTTATTATACTCCCTTTAATGTGAAAATGCTAATTTAGTTGTATTATGCTGCTTTTACTGTGAAAATCTCTATTTAGTTGTATTATAGTGCTTTTATTATGAAAACCCTATTTAATTGTATTAAACTGCTTTTAATGTGAAAATTGTTTGTTACGAAACCTACCAGAAAGTTGGAAGGCTCAACGCACAGGGACGGGACACCCCTACCCTTTGCAGGAGCCCTAAGTAAGTAAGTTATTGTGACAATCCCCATTTAGTTGTATTATTTTGATTTTATTGTTAAAAAGCCCATTTAGTTGTAGCATAGTGATTTTATTGAAAATGCTTATTTAGTTGCATAATAGGGCTCTTCTACTATCCGGGTACTTTCAAAGCGCCGCAGATGTGGAGGTGAAAACAATGGCGGTATTAAACAGCTTTTTGCCTGTGAGTGACAGATTGTGTTCGATAAATTTAGTTTTTCTCAGTAAATCCTGCCTAAAAGCTGTTGTGTGGTCGGATGTTCCATTTTGTCGGAACTACAGCTTCAATCTTGCAAACTGAGTAAGTTTTATGATTAGAATCGACGTCTGCAGATCTAAACACATTGTGTGGATTATGTTTTAAAGTTTAACGTAACTGTGCCGGACACATCAGGCTCTAAATTCTACCATTTACTTTGCTTTAAACATAAAATAAATTGTTAATCAAATGTTTAATGTCATGACATGTGTTAGCCAAGTCATGCTTTAGCTAAATCTAAAGCCGCATAAACTAGACAGAACGTCGCCTAAAAGCTTCTAAAACATTTTCTCGTCAGCATTACGTTGTGTGAAATTCAACACAAAGTTACGATGGATTAGCGACGCATACTAGGCGACCTCTTGGCAGTTTGTACAAACATTAATCGAGACCAGTTAAGTCCAATTTCTGTTTATATCAGACTTTTGCCTCAATAGGTTATCATGGTAATCAAATCACATTTCATCACAATCCAACAATTATTCATCTTAATAAATCCTCTCAAACAACCACCCAATATCAGTGATCTCCCATTGTTTTCAATGAAGCAAGAGCGCTGTATTCACCTCCCCTTTATTTGTGACGTAACACCGTAGAGCCCTATAGTGTTAAAATCCTTGAAACTGTTGAAATAGCTGAAACTGTGAAGGCTGTGAAACGTGCAGAAAATCTGGAAAAAAAATGCTAATGTGAGGGGGGTGGTCCACCAATATAGTTTGTACCCAGGGCCCAGAATTTGGTGCTACGCCCCTGATGGAGTGTGTCGATATTAAGCTATCAACACAATTGATATAATGGTGTGTGGTGAAAGGCAAATAAAGGCACCCTCCACAATGGCGACATGTTGGGTTTTTTGACCGATTGTTACACCTATCAATCGCAATGTGATTGGTGATTGATAACAGTATGGTGTCACCCAGTTGGTCAAATGTGACCAGGAAGTGACGTTAGTTCAATTTAACTGTGAGTTTTCTACATATGATTTCAAATTTTCATCAAAATACAAGGGAGTTAAGGAAGAAAAAAATAGAACACTTCTAGGGGCAGATTTATACAGCCATATGGGCAATATATAAACAGTAACAACAACAAAAACCCCGCGAACGGTCTCTTTTTCTCCTCCTCTACCAGGGGCCTGGGAGCTTGAGGTTTCTGCACAGTATCATTACTGATCCTTGAACTGCACTTCTCTGGACGGCAATGGCTGATGTATTAGGGATCTGCTGTAGCCACTCCTTCAGTTTGGGGGTCACTGCCCCGAGTGCCCCAACGACCACGGCACCACTGATGCCTTCACCCTCCAGGCCTTCTCTAGCTCTACTCTGAGCCCCTGGTATTTCTCTAGTTTCTTGTGTTCCTTTTTCCTGATGTTGAAGTCGCTTGGTATTGCTATGTCAACCACCACGGCTTTCCTCTGCTCTTTGTCCACCACCACAATGTCCGGTTGGTTCGCCATTACCCTTCTGTCCGTCTGTATCTGGAAGTCCCACAGGATCTTGGCTCGGTCATTCTCTACAACCTTTGGAGGTGTTTCCCACTTTGACCTTGGGGTTTCCAGCCCATACTCTGCACAGATGTTCCTGTACTGTGCCAGCCTCTTGGTTGTGCCGCTCCATGTAAGCTTTCCCTGGCAGCATCTTACACCCTGCAGTTATGTGCTGGATTGTCTCATTGGCCTCTTTGCACAGTCTACACCTGGGGTCTTGTCTGGTGTGGTAGCTCTGGGCCTCTATTGCTCTGGTGCTCAGGGTCAAAATGAATGTCCTCTATTTTCATGATTGTTGATTTTGCATTAGTTCACGTTCTGTAAACTTTAATTTGCTGTGAGTTAATTTTGTTGCAGAATAAACATGAATGTGGCACTAAGTAAGTAATAGATGTTTTTAACCTCCATAACTTGTGGAAAAATCTGCCAGAAAAATATGTCTTTGGTACCATCTGTCAGGTCTGAACAAATCTGTTCTTTTAAGAATTGTCTTCACAATTACCCAATGTACTTTTTTAATTATCACTCTGTTCATTAATTTGTTAAAATTCCCTCCTTGACTCTTGAGTTAATTAAAACTCTGACTGAAACATGCAGTCAGTCAGAGCCCCAAAGATAAACCAGGATAGTGCCAAGAAAACCCCAATAACAACTCGACCAGCACATCTACTACTTTGGTCTTTAGTGAGTGTGTATATTTATAATATTACTATTTTTATAGCTAAGAAATTAAATGACCATTGATGCAATTTTGTACATAGACTTATTGGACACCAACAGGAAGTAACATAGATAGAGTTAAACAATTTTAAACTGTTGCCGTGCCACTGAAATCACAGAAATGCCCTTTGTGACTACGTTGCATTGTTGCAATACGCATAGTGATTGTTGACAACAGCTGAAAACATCTAGCTTAAAGTTTCAAATATTCCCAACTTTTCTTCAATAACTTGCTGCTTCACTGAAATAAAATGATAATTATGACTTACAACTGATGCACCTAAATAAGTCATATTTCCAAAAGCATTAAAACCTATTATGCACTTTAAAGGAATAGGCCACTGTTTTTCCATACGGAGATGTGTTCTTACCTGAGCTTAGACAAGTTGATGCGTACGTGTATGTCTGGTCTTTGTGCGTGCGCTCAGTCATGCAAAAAGACCGAAGATGTTGTTAGCATTTAGCCGCTCCTCCTCTCCTCTATGGGGCCGAACGGGGGTGAAGTTAGAAACGACCAAGCTCTTCCACATTTCCACTATTTAAATACAGTTACGTGAGTAGTTACACAATCCAAGTAGTTACACAAAATTAAACATGTCGATTTCTAAGCTGATAAAAAGGGGTACTATATTGTGAGGCTTCACCCCCGTTTGGCCCCATAGAGGAGTGGAGAAGAGGCTAAATGCTAACATCATCTTTGGTCTTTTTGCGTGACTGAGAGCACGCGTAAAGACCAGAAAGGTACACATCAACTCGTCTGAGCTCAGGTAAGAACATATCTCAGTATGGAAAACCTTTATGACCTTTAAATACAGAAGTTGTATATCTAGGCTATGATCATGGAGGCTACAATCTGGGTGGCGTATTTACATGCATGTGTCTCATCCCTGCCATTTCGCTTTAACACTTTCTAAAACAAATTTAGACCCAAGAAACATCTGCAAAGCAATCATAGTTCTTCATTTTAATCATGAAGTTGTGCAGCTGCAGCACTGGTTTATTTAAGTATTCGATATTCAGGGTGATTCATTTGCAGCAGACCTTGAAGCTTACAAACAAACTAATACTCAACACTGTCTTCTTACACTGACACGCGTTGACTGTGCAAGCCAATTACTAAAATAAACTATAACCTGTGCTAGGGTTATAGCAAGTCAAATCCATAAATTTTAATGACACAAAAGCAACAGATCATTGATGGGTCATTTCTAAAGATAAAACCTTCCCTTGAACAGAGAACTCGGAAATTTAGGAATAGGATTAAACTGGACACTATCATCTTTTGAGCAAACATAGATTAGCAAAAATTGTCATTAAAGGGCATTGTTGACCTTTTTTGTTGTTGTTGCATTTTCAATAAACTGGAGTGAAACAATAAAGAAATATTATTATTAAAGAGATGCGAATGCTTTGTATTGGAAAGGTAAGATTTGGAAGCAGTGGTTTGTCATATAAATTACCAACACAAGCTATTTGTCTAAACTATGTGACTACAGCTCATATCCAAAACAAAATGCTGTTTTAAAATATATATACCCCAGAAATGACAGAGACTAATGATCTGAACAGGAGGTAAGGAGTGCCCTCTTGTGGAGACTTATAAATACTGCATGTTTGCCTGTGAGCCAGAACTACTTAACACGTCTCCTCTACCATGAAGACAGAGCCGGAAATGGCAACAACAAAAAAGTGAATACATTAAATTAAATTACTAGATAGATACGTAAGACAACATGTTTGAGAATGAGACTTTATTCATTTCTTACAAAAAAAAAAGACCTAAAACAGGTGCTTCATGTAAAATTCACAGGGACAAGAGTCTGTGCCATTCATTCATTGGGCTACCGTAGTGTCCGTCAAAGTGTGCACTGCGTGTGAGACCGTACGTTGTGGTTCTCAACTGACTGAACTGGGACCCAAAAACAAACAAACAAACAACAGTTTGCACTTTGTCCCTTTTTAGTGTGCTTAATATCAAAATACAGCATTTCCTCACAGAGATATGTCGATTCGAGTTTTGGTCATAAATGGGACTGTAAAATTGGAGCAATTTAACATCTGTAATTTAATGGCTAAACCCTGCGACAAAAATAGGTCCCGACCCACCAGTTGAGAACCACTGCCATAGACAATGAGTTTCCAAGCATTTCTCTTCTGTACATTTCACAGTCCAGCCTTAAAAGGTTGCATGACTTTTGTTTTCCCTTTTATTACACAATTAATGTTGAGGCCTAAATATTAGTATAACCAATCATTATTGCCATTTTTTTTTCTTAATTCATTTCCCTGTTATATGCCATCTTAGAGTCAGGGTTAGGGTTAGCGTTCGGGTTAGCAATTATGCATATCCAAAATCCCAAAGCATATTGACAGGAGAACTCACAGCCAATGTCAGTGTGATACCTCATTTGAAAGCCAAGACCTTCTAGTTTATAAAAGTATGTGCAAGACACAACTTACATCACATTTGCCGTTCCTAACACTAATCATAACCCCAGCCCCTAACCCTAAACCTAACCCTCTGATGAGGGGGACGGCAAGTAACAGTTTAACAACCTTCCTGCTACTTTTTTGTTTGTATTGCCATTTAAAGCCATACTGTGTAACATAAAAGAATAATAAACGTTTATTTCATTTCTGGTCTTTATTGACATTTTTTGGAAAACAATACGATTCCATGTTGTCTGCAATAACTGTATTAACCCAGTCCAGTTGATGATATTTGAAAACCTTGATCATAATGTGTGGCTTTAACCTGTTACCTACTGTTCCCCCTGATCAGCTAGGGTTATAGGTAACCCTAATCAGGGTTATGATTAGGGTTAGAAACGGCAAATGTAATGTACGTTGTGTGTCACTCACACAGATCTCACACATATTTTTATAAACTAGAAGGTCTTGGCTTTCAAATGAGGTATCACTGGCATATAGGCTGTAAGCTTTCCTGTCAACATGCTTTGAGATATGCATTTGGATATAAATGATTGCTAACCCTAACCCTAAGGTGGCACTAGGTTTCAAGCAGATTACAGACATAATAGTCAACCTTTTAGTTGTTCTTTTTTTTAACGCATTTGTACATTTCTGCAGTCGCCAGTGGCCCCCACACATGAGAACAGGGTCATCCCAGGATACACCGTTTTATGTCTCTGTATTTCAGGCCCCACAAACCCCTCCTACATTTCTTTAAAAAATCCCTTTCATTTTGACCCTTTTTGCTTCCCTTACTGATTGCTTCCAGACCTGCCACTGTGCTCGACTTGCAGACTCAACATTCCTCCACCAAAGCGCGCACACACAGTCACACACACACACACACACACAAAAACACACGCTTCGACCAACCCCCGTGTCCTCTCCTCCCCCAATATCTACATCCAACTAAAAAATATGCCTTTTTTGTGTGTGTCAATGTTAAGCTTCTCTCAGCCTTCGAGCATTCCTTCAGGCACAAGGAATGCAACGCAGAGTACAGCAACTTTCTGTAAACTGCAAAATCATGTTGGTAAGTCATTGCGAAATCTTAAAAAGGGCACACTAACAGGGAGGGGGAAGAAAAAAAAAAAAAAGGATAGAAACATGTAATGAGTCTTTGGTTGTATATAAACAATGGTCATTCGCTTGAGATGTTTTCATCATGAGTCAATGAAAAGTGAAACAGCTGGCATGTTGCAAGAAAAGCGTAAGAAAAGCGTCCCGAATGCCTTTGCCGTTTTCTGCTGTGGTCAGAAAAACAAAATACAAAGAGAAGCATTAGAAACGAGAAATAATATCTTTCCAAAAGGTGCACAAACATTACAACATGACTCAAAACACACATCTGGCGCGCTAAAACAAAACAAAAAACTCACAGCGAGAATGCAGCTGTCAAAAGATGTAAAAAGAGTAAGACGAGTACTTAGAATACGGTGCAAAGTGCCTAAATGTGCACACACTTCCACAAGCTGAGCTCATTAGCAATCAATGTGTCATATTATTACACATTTAGATTCACAACCCATCAACTCATAAAGTAAAATTGGTTGATCCTATTCATGGCAATCACGGCTCGCAATGGATAAGAATTACCACCTGGATTTGTGGAATCGAAGGTTGCAGCAGTTGGTCAGGTTTAGTATCAACAGCAAACAGGTCAGCTGACTTCCTGAACATGCCCAATGACCAGCTTACTCTATGGATTTTCTTTTTCCGAATGGCACAGGCATATTCCGAGATGACAATGTCGGGATTCATCGGGCTCACATTGTGAAAGAGTGGGAGCACGAGAGATCATTTTCACTTGTGGATTGGCCGCCACAGAGTCCAGATCTCAACACCCATTGAGAATCTTTGGGATGTGCTGGAGAAGGCTTTGCACAGGGGTCTGACTCTCCCTTTATCAATACAAAATCCTATAGGAAAAAATGCAGAAATAACTACGTTGTAACATTGCAGAAGCTTATCGAAGCCCAAGCGAATGTGTGCCATAATCAAAGCTAAAGGCGGTCCAACAAACTGTGGCATGTCCTCAAGCTAAACTAGCTAAAGGAAGATGACAGGCATTTTTATGTATTTTGATGTATAGTCACATACCTAAAGCAAAGGACAGATGACAGGTCAAGTAAAATGTATCCTATGTGCACAATGAAAGCGTGTACAGACACCGCGTTCACCACTGTCCCTCATTTGGCAAGTTTCACATTTGGACACCTTCCACCTAAAGTCACTAAACATCTGCTGCTGACGTGTCCCACTTTCTCATCGGGACACAGAAATGCACTACCCACAACATCCACATTGTGTCTCCATGAGAACAGAAGCAAAATGCAGCTCAAGTGTCGAAGTAATACTGACAAATATAAAGAAAGGGGAAAAAAAATCATCAAGTTTTCGCTTTGTTAAAATGAAAGTATGTACCATAAATGTGCATGTAAAAACAAGAAATTGTGAAAAAGGGAAACTATTTTTGGTAGTTCAATTCAAAGTGAAATGCAGTTGCATTAATGTCTTAAATGAATCTGTCGACTTGTGTTTCACTTTTTGAACTGCAATAAAAAATAATTTCACTTTTTCTTAACTATTTTTGCACCTGTTTCGTCTTTGTCTGCATGAAATACGACAAAACAAAGACGCTTTTCAGGAAATTGTGTTCCAGCAAAAAACAAAGGTCACAGTATAAATTTATGGCATTCAAGAGAGCATTTTTATGAAACTGGAAAAATAGTCCAAACTTTCTTGTAAAACTTTAGAAAATACTTTGTTTTTTTAAACTCAATAGTCATTGGCTGCGCTCTGCACAGGCTTCTTTCACTTTATAATCCACCTTTTTTTTGGCTTCAAGAAACAACTTTATACATTAAAAAAAATGCCATATTGTGTACAAAGTATTTCCAAATCTTCAGTCTCCAGGTTCAGTCCCAGTCTAGATCGGGGCAGCTGGTTTGCGGGACGGGGCCAAGGAGTAGGCTGCAGTCACCATTTTGAATTGGATGATGTCTAAACTTCAGATGGAGGGCAGGGGCTAATATAACTCTGAAGAAGCATGATACAGACAAGTGGGCGTGGCTTAGCCTAGGGGAAAGAAAGCCTCTTATGGAAATCACAACTTTTCAAAAAATTTCGCCGTTTTCTTGCAAACTAAACATATTTATCACATACAAATAGGCTCAAGCCAAAATCAGACCCTTATGGATGTTTTTCACAGCAAATTGTTCAGTAGAAGCAAAAAAACGTCACTTGTTGCTAACGTTAGCATATGTAGCATGAAGCTAATGTTCCCGGTTAGCTTTGTCCGTTTTTTTATTATTCATGGGCTGTTGAACCACTTTGCTCCTCTCCAAAATAAATGGATTATTTTGCATTTGTGAAAGTCATGGTGGAGTAATGGAGGAAGTAATTTTTTTTTCAGAACTTTTGGCAAATAAAAAAGAATAAAAGTCAAATTGTGCCTTTTGTAGTTACATAACTGATTAGCCTCCACCATTCTTTACAACGAGGTTTATTTTTTGGTCTATGGGAAAAAATGTACAGCATTTTCGGAACTGGAGCAAGTTTCAAGATAAGCGATCACTTTAGCACACTCTATTACAGAGACATTAGCCACAGGTCTAAATATGTGCAATACAACAGCTAAAAGAACTCCTAGCTGCCCTCCATCTGAATACAAAACAATAGGCTCTGTATGATTTCATTTAAAGTCACGTGAGCGCGACCTTGTGAAGGGTGGACACGGCCAGCATTCGGTGCTACTCCTGCTGCTCGTTCAGCTCCATGTCCGACACCAGGATGTTCTTCTCGGTCTGCTCGGCTGAGTTGGAGCTGGTGCGGCTGTAGCGCGCCCCCTCGTACGACCCCCGCGCGCCCACAGTCCTGCGCCGGTACAGGTAAATCACGCTGACGATCAACACCACCAGGACCAGGCCCGTTACTATGACGACAATCAGGGTGGGCAGGTGGTCTTCGTCCACTGAGAGGGGAAAGGGGGAGAATAACGCAGCGGCGAGTCAGTATGCAGCAAAAAGGTCGTGAAATGCGTAAGATGGAAAAGTAATGAGCATTTTTGTAAACTTACATGTTGAAGCGGAGGTTTCGGCGCCTGGAAATAATGAAGACATGACATCACATGAGTTGAGTTAGGGTTTAGACATCTCAATAAGTACTGTTATGTTTTTCCCTTTTCGGTAAGCAATAAAAATAAATAAAATAGGCTTGACTTGAATTTCATCGCATGCCAGTGAGGTTTTCTAGTCCAAGTAATCAAGTGACATGTCTTCAAAAGCATCTTCAATGAGTCTTACGTAGGGATAGGCAATGTAATATTTGTATTGCATTGTATACATCGCAAAATCACTAAAGTCTTCCATCTGACGGAGATCGACACATGTTTTGCCTTTCATGAATAAATGTGGAGTATGTTATGTATCATTCAACCACTTTGATACAGAGTAATGCTATATGGGCTGTAATGGTGATGGTGAATAACAGTAATACCAACATGGTAATAAAATAGGTATAGGAAACAAAATTATTCAATTGTTATAAAGTGTAACATACTGTGAATGTTGACTCAATGTAATGCATTGTTGCATCTGTTAATATGTAACCAACTTAATTGTTAATTGTTTTGTAAGAAAATAAGAACTAAGCAGTGTTATTGTGCAACCACATTATTATTTAAGTTTATGAACAGGGGTGGGAGCCAATAAGCTTGTCTTCTTCCCACTCCTTTTTGAGCTAGAATGTTATTTATGTTTTCTTTTTTTATATCTTTCTGGCTTTTGTGCCTGCGTTGTGTTGCTCGAAATAAAAAAATCAATCAATCAATCAATCAAACTTGGCCGAAAACAAAAAATACATGACTTAATTAAACAATGTAGTTTCTCAGTCATTCAGGTAGGATGTCATCTGCCGTCACTGGGTATTCACCATCCACGCCCACCACATCTATATCTGGTGGGTGTGGTCACCACGGACAACAGCTCTGAGGAAGCTGTCTGGATGGACAACCTAACTGTCAGTCCAGTTGTGTTGATTCACCCTTTTTTTTGTTAAAAATACATGAAACTTGTGCAAAAGTTCTGTTTTGGTTTATACATAGTTCCATTTTCAGCCTTAAGTGGTTTAGGAATTCTTCTTTGGAAAATCAAATAACTTCCAATTGGGTTTAAATTTAAGGGAATATATCAATAATATCCTTATTGCAATATGGCACAGGGTATCACAAATCAAAAACGTGTTCAATATCGTTTAGCCCAAGTCTAATGCAAAGACACCAGGACTTTCTTACTTATTAAAACATTGAGGTAACTATTTCAGCCACATTTTCAACATGAACTCAATAAAAAATGTCTTTGGTGAGAACAACTTCATCTAAAGTTAGAGAAGATCGTTGGAGCTCAGTGGACCAAGTTTTTCACACTAATCACACTAATCAAGTAAATATTCCTGTGTCTATCCCGTATCTTTAGCCATGTGACGATGACAACATAAATTGACTCCCTCTTTTTTTCAAACATCTGCAATAATTTAGTCTGTGTTCTCCATTGACGAGATCAGATTTGCTGAGGGTTGTGTTTAAAGTTGAACTTCATGGATTAAAAACATGAATGAAGCGTAGTTTGTTTACTAAATTCATGTGCGCGCTCTTTAGCTGATAGAGCTGCCTGCTATTACATCATTAGGCCTCACACATGCGCAGAATCTCCTGTGCTCTTCTGTGTTTGCAAATAGAGGAAACACAGAAGAAACAAGCGGAGATGGAGCAGGGTGTTCGGTTGCTCATTAAAAGTAACATCTCATATCATACATAATAAATTGAAGCAGAAGTTTGAGATCTAGTTTCTGTGATGATTCTTTCTATACTGTTATATGAGCACAAACTCAAATGGCTGTCTTATCAAACTTCACTCACTCCGCGGCTTCTTGCAGATGACTCCGTGAGTGCGGTTCCTGCAGGAGCCTGGCTTCCACAGCCCGCTGTTGCTCTGGATCCAGAAGCAGGAGTTTGGAGACAGCACCGAAAACGCCTGAGCCTCCCAGTTTGAGTAGTTCATCTCCATTTCCTCTTCGCTCCACACCAGACCCCGACCTACACAAGAAAGAGATCTATTAGCGCCATAAAATACAAGAGGGATGTCAGAACAAGCAATGTAAGATCAATAAAGTGGATGGGCTTCAGAGTCTGCTATATTCACATTAGCTACAAAAAATACTACTGTGAAAATGATGTATTTAATATCATTACGCTAAAAAAGAGACTGTACCCATTTTAGGAAAGATAGGATGAAATTATACCGTTTTTCATCCAACCCAGTTTGAAAACGTGAACAATTGCAACATTTTTACTAACAGTATCATTCTTGCTAGAGGTGCAGCTACAAAAGTGCACAGTAATTGCTCTAAAATTCATCCTGACAGTTTTAAATGGCCTGAACTGTGACAACTTGAGCAGAGACTGAAGTTGAACAGTTCTGCTGTAGAAGGAGGGACCCTGTGGGAAATGTTGGACCTTTGACGCTGATGCCGAGCCAGGCTCCGTGCGCCTGCTCCGCGTAGCTCTGGATGTGCTCCCAGACGAACTCGTTCTCCGTCTCGTCCAGGATGGAGAGAAGCTCGGCCCCCACTGCACACAAAGGGCAGGCAGAGACAGAGACAATGGGCACAAAATCAGCAAAGAGAGAGGGTGGTTTTGCACATTTTACTTTTTAAAAATGAAAGCCTGCATTGTTTTGATCTTTCATTGTAGGACGCCCTTTGATAACATTACAATAGAGAAAACAACTCATCTGGACTTCTCAGATTTGTTAGTGGTGAATAACATTCAACAGCAGTAACATCAATGAAAAGACCTTTGTTGAGGTCTCAGGAAAGCCCATACCGAGCCTAGCACCAGCTCTGCCTCGGGTCCGGACCGTGCCAGGTCCAGATGCACTGAGGAGCTGGGACGCCTCGGCCAAAGCCCCACTGAAAGCCACAACAACTCCGACCCAGAGAATCTAACGCACAAGACCTGACTGTGCGGGCTCAAGGCTAAGGCGAAGTTGGGTTTTTGAAAACCACGAACAGCCTGTTGTAACATCACCAAAATGTTTGTTTGCAATGGATTGTTAACATGTTAACTGGGCAGGATTCAAGCGTCTCCCAGAGAGTACAGAGGACATGTTCCTGTTTTAGCATGATACAGTACATATCAATACATTATTCATGTTTGCGGATTGTAATTTGTTTATTCATTGGTCCAGGTTTGCTGCAGTCGGGCTGTCTTAGCTTTCCCAACCATATTTAGTAAAAAAAAAAAAATGCTTACAGATGATGACATCACAATCTGGACACATGTTGGGACACGTTTAACAGCAGCGGACTAAAGCTATTCGACACACATTCCTCCTTGGTCAGTCTCTCTGGAGCCGGCGAATTTACATTATAGCAGATTATAGAGCAGATTCTCATAAACCTTGAAGGATATTCTGACAGCAGCATAAGGACCAAGTTAAACGATGAGCTCTAAATGATGTTTATCAGCCTTCTTTTAAAAGTTTTAAAATGTTGGTTTTATGCTTCTCAATAACAACCAAGAAAAGAAAAGAAACAAAATAAATACAAACTTCTTGACAGAGGTAAACAGAGATAGACAGAGCTTGAGATTAGACACAGTAATGCGATGTTAGGGGTGGTGGAAAAAGACAACATCTATGTACTATTTCTCAGTACTAACTCAACTAACTTGATAACTAATGAAATGGCTGTTGCTGTTACCTTTTCTGCAGGAGGAGCGAGCGTCCTGCTGCAGTCTCAGGTGCTGCAGGTTGAAGGCGTAGCAGTGGTTCCTGAAGGGCACCCAGGCCCACTCTCCCACAGACTTGGGGCACAGGCCGGGGTAGACCCACTGATGCAACACCGGCTCATCTGTCGGGACAGAAGGGAAACTTATTTGTAGAGCAAATTTCCACATGGCACAAATCGCCCCAAAACACTTGACTCGGGACATTTTTCCCCCACTCATTCCACACTTGATGGTGTTGAGCTACATGCGTAAGTAGCCACAGTTGCCTTTGGGGTAGACTGACAGAACCACCGCCTACCACTGAGGGAGGTATTTTCCCAAACAAATCTATTGTTAATATAGACATTTCTTGCACTTCACTCATTTGTCGAAGTGCAAATGGTCCAATCTCTCTTGGTTAAAATGCAATATAACAATTTACAATAATATTATTTAAAACTACACTTCGTAACATTCCAGGTATAACGTTGCAACAAACCGTCGTAAAAACACCAATGCATCTTTAGGTTTACAAACCTCCTAACTGGCACAAAGCAGCTCCGAGTTTTGAATCGCACGGCGTCATCACCCATTGGCCAGTTGTCGTCATGTGACCGCACCCTGCAGACTGGCTGGGCTCTCCGTCTTTCCAGTTTGAATATGAGCCCTCTCCTTCGCCGAGCCACGTGAAGCTTCGACCCTGGAAATGCCAATGCATAATAATAATAGATAATACTGTACATTGAAAAAGCCCTAAAATAGAAAATGGATCTAAACAGATGGCTTTTTCATAGTAAACCAGATGGAAACAAATGATTGCCTTCTACAGCCCAAAATGTAGCGCCTTCCACTATGGATTTTAATGTTTACTCTTGGTTTAGTCCTCCTTAATGTGTGTAGTTGCCAAAAACAAAACAAAAAACAGAATCAATCCCGTCTTACTCCGTAGTTGTAGAGGCCGATCCAGGCGGGCCGGCGCAGGCTGTTGATGAGGAGGGTGAGGTAGGCCTGCTCGTACGGGTCCTTTATAGAGGCCAGTGTCCCGTTCAGAGACTCACACAGGTGCAGCGCTCCGGTCCAGTCCAGTTTCTTCTCCACTACGCGGTAGGACAGCCCCCCAGGTCCACGGGCTTCAGCAGAGAGGGGATCAGAGGAGGGGCCGGGGGAGGCCAGGGTCTGGAGGGAGAACAAAAAGTCATTCACTGTCAAACTATATGAGAATGGAAATTATGTTGATGCAGTTTAAGAAAAAGTACTAATTTACTCATATTTCAAGCTAGTATGGGCCTGTATAAGCTATTTAAATGATATTGCCAAATTATGGGTGGGAGATTTACATATTTTTTGACAATACAGTTTAAACCAAAAACATACGGTAATTTGAAAATGTGCAGAAGTTCAGCTTTAGTCATGATTTTCCCAATTTAGTTCAATTTTAGCCTTGTTTTGGTCCTGTTTTAATGTTCTGACACAATCTGATAAAAATAACAACTTGAATTTATATTTAAAGGATGTACTGTGTTGAAATGGTTTAGTCAAATATCGCAATATGATTGTTATCGCAAGATGGATAGGGATAGAATACCGCAATTTTTTCTCAAAACAGTACAGAATCTTGATAGTTCGGCCATAATAATGAATTAATTTTGTTATTTTTGAGAGTATAAAGTATTGAAGGCGTAATTTTTTTTAAACAACAAAAGACAACTCAGTTAGCTATTTTGAAATCACCCTAGAAAGCCTTTCCCTTTGCAGGCCTGGAAGTGGACCATAATGAATTGTGACCCATGTAGTTAACAAAAATTATAATCAACAGGTCTGCACCTTGTTTCCTTTGACAGATGTACCCATTACTCTCCATCTCACAGGCTCGGGACGCCCACATCCCAGTGTTCCTCTGTGGGTTCCCATGCACCATTGCCACACAGTTGCCCTGTAAATTCATGTAAAAGTAATTAGAACATGCTTTTTATGATGATGAAATATAAATGACTTTTATTTCCATACTGGAGTCCTGTTGTGGTGCGGCCCGCTGTTGTCCAGAGGCTCTCCGGGCGCCCAGTTGGTGTAGCTGAGCAGTCCCGGCTGTGCCCACTGGAACTGGCCTTTAGAGTCCGAGGTCAGGCCGATCCACAGGTCAATGCTGGTGTTGAACAGCAGAGTGGTGACGAAGGCTGCGGGAGGAAAAGGACAGATCTTTGCTGCATAACGTTTACAAAGTGAGTGTTTTATGTTATCGTGCTTAAAATACTATGACATAAAGAACTTGGTCTGTATTGCAGTGGTTTCCAAACTGTGACACAGGTATGCAGAATAACATAACATAATTTGCTGGTTTATATTATAAACATGGAATTGAAATGAATGCTCCAAGTTCCCTTCTACGTGCAAAAGTAGCACATGCACTCTTGTTACACAGAGTTTTAGCTGACAATTTTGTAACATGTTTTGCTTTAGAAAATGTCTGAGAGAGTCAGCCCTACACTGAGGGTTGTCAAATCCTAGGCTAAAACCAGTTTGGTAATGAAAGAAAAGCAATCCACAATCCTGTCCCCAATCACCCTCTAATTAATACTCGTACAACCTCCATTAGTTAAAGCCCAAAGACTGAAGGCCAGAGGCTCTCAGCTTTCAAATGAGGACTGGCATGTTAGTAGTAGAAATATGTAGACAGCCCATGCAGCTTGAGGCAACCAAAGTTCAGATGTAGTTACAGAGCCGTCAAATTACATTTTAAAGCAGTACTAAGTAACTCGTGCCCCTAGAGGCCATAAGCGCCACTGCAGGTGTCGTTGCATGTTGCGGTTTTTTACTCATTAATTGCCCGTGAGAGTAAATACTACTCTGACAGAAAAGACAAAGGGAGAGAGGGATATTGTACATCTAATTACACAATGGAGATAACTTTTTTCACTCACACTTGGCTGTAAATACTATTTAAGTGGCGCTAGCCCGCAGTTAGCTTTGCCCGTTAGCCTGTTAGCTTCTTCTTCGTGATTCCATTAGTGTGTATTGGTCACACCTACCTTGTGGCAGGGAAGTCGCAATTGTGGTTTTCTGGCAAGAGACACCGGGGGAGATGAAAGACCCCCCAATCATCCCATTAACACTTGTATTACCCGAGAGGGACTACGGGAAGGATTTATTAAGGTAAACAAGTTACTTAGTACTGCTTTAACATAGGACCCTTATGTTTCTGCTTGGATTTCTTTGCAGGATGTCAGAATAGCCTCCCAGAGCCGCTGTTTGGATGAAAACTGCCTCCCACCCTCATAGACGTTTTGCTTGAGGAGGCTCCGAAGCTTCTCAATAGGGTTGAGATCAGGGTAGGATGGGGTCCACATCATGAGCTTCCTCCCTTTGATGCCCATAGCTTTAATTCAACCACTACAACCAACACTACCTTTCATTTGATACATTTTATGAGAAAAGAATCCCTGTATTGTATAAAATGTTGCGTGTAACCCTTACCTTGCTCCAAATGATTGGACACCACTGCCAGCGCACCGCCGTTCGCTTCACATTTCAGCTTGGCCCCTGACCACGTGATCCGGTTCACCTGGTCAAACACTCTGAAGCACTACGAGAAGGGCAACTGTCAGCGATGGTCCATTATGTCACTGTATGTCTGATGAATGGTGAAGTCCTAACCTTATGTTGATAGGCCCACCACCCACTGAGACATCCTGACTGAGGGAGGGGCGAGGCCGGTGTGGGGGAATGGTCCCGGTGACATTGACCCTTTTGCAAATATAGGGCAAGTCTGAGTGGCATTTCTGATCCGACCAATCGCCTGAAAAATGAGGACATTTTACAATTAAAGGTTTTATGTTATGCATTATTTAGGGTTTGTTCAAAATAAAGACCTGTATACCGAAAAAAGATCAAACGTAATTATTCTGCTGGGCTTTCTGAACACACTAAACTCATCTTTAGCTGGCACAGGAGTGACGCTTGACTGTATCACCTCTGTACCTTTGCTGGCTGAGATATGAACACATTTGCGGTCGCGGCTGAGCGGGTGTGGCCTCCCCAGAGCCCAGGACACGTAGTTGAGCACAGAGTGGTCAGCCCAACGGAAACGGCCATCGTTCTCGTACGTGTGCATACCGAGCCACCAGTTGTCACCCTCTGCCTTCACCATCTGAAAGGAGGAAGAGAGTGAGCACTTCAAAGGCGGCAGATCACTTTCTTAGTCTTCCACAAGAATCAATTTAAGCGTGCAATTTCACCAGCACTAGCACGTCTTTGAAAGGTGATTATGACACTTAGGCTTAATCTAAAGTGCCCCTAGGTATTGGTTTTACATTAGGGAACCATTTACTCCATTCACAAACACTATGAAAAATAAAATGAAAAGCACGAGAGAGTTTAGACGCAATGCAGTGAAATGTAACAAAACAAGGCAAGTGACCCAAAGAGAAAGTATTGAGCATATTTCTTTTTAATAGGAACGTCATTTTGCAGAATAGTAGTGCTTGCTTGTGCCTGGCATAGACGGCAGCATCAGTAATGACCTTTAGCAGCAGGTTCGAGCTTGTTAGGTATGTCTGAGTTTATCCCTGATCAAACTCGAGCTCCTGGCAAAATACCACTAATGAACGCTCACAAAGCGATACTCATTTTCAGGTGGCATGCCTTACCCTGCATCGTTACGTGTCCTGGAAAAAGAAGTCGTTTATACTGGATTTTAAACAGGTTAGTTTTGAACATTAGGGGCTCCAACTGCTTCAGTGCAAATGACCGTCCAGTGAAGTGTCAATAATAACTTGGTAGTAGGTAAAGTTCAATATATTGAGGCAGGAAAATATCGTGATAAATGATATTATTGAAGACCTTTTAATGCCACAGAAACTAAATCTAAAGCTTAAAAATGACCGTAAAGCTTTGTTTGAAATATCCAACAATAAACATGACATACAATATAACACACCTTACTTTGGGTGAAAAATGATGTATGACTTTAGAAAAATGGGGTAAAATGCAAATAAATACACATATGTTAAATATTGAGCCCAATAATGTATCTTTTATTCGATAAGTTGATATAGTAATTATCATGACAGGCCAAGTAATCGGGTGGTGACTGAGAAAACGAGGGATAATGCATGTTGCAGCCCCATTTCAATATTATTACCTAAAAAATCCTGACCTTGTTTTGTGTTGGTTTTTTTACAGTCTTCATACAGGATTATGATTATGATAAATACAAATGTCATGAAATAAAGTAGAATGATGAGAGTATGTTTTGTTTCCATGAGTAATTAGCATAATTAAGCTTAAGGTTAAAGTTAGAACATGCAAACTCCACACAGAAAGGCCCCTTCCAGGTGGGAATCGAACCTGGGAACTTCTAGCTGTGGAGCACAAGCGCTATTGGAGTTCAGTCTGGGTTTGTTTACCTTAATAAATCCTTTTCGTAATAGGGTAATATAAGTGTTAATGGGATGATTTGGGGGGGGGGGGGTTTCATCTCCCCCTGGTGTCTCTGGCCAGAAAACCACACTTGCAACTTTCCCTGCTCTGGGTCGGAGGCGCAAGACACACTAATGGAATCACAAAGGGGCTAACGGGCAAAGCTAACTGCAGGCTAGCGCCACTTTAGCAGTATTTACAGCAAGGTTTGAGTGGAAAAAAATGATCTCCATTGTGTAATTGGATGTACAATATCCCTCTCTCGCTTTGTCTTTTCTGTCAGCGTAGTATTTACTCTCATGGACAAAGTATTAAAAAAACGCAACATGCTACAACACCTGCAGTGGTGCTTATGACCTCTAGGGGCATGAGTTACTTAGTTCTGCTTCAAGTCCTGGCTAGGTTTTTCTCTTAGCTTCATAATTTGACTTTGTCTGATTATGGATCATGTTGTCTTAGTCCTGATTATAGCTCAGTTTAGTCTTTGTTTTTGTAAAAATATACTTCCGACACAACACTATGCACATCATGCATCACCTTCTGCAGGGTATTGGCCACAAAGGCCTCCTCGCCGGCCGAGTGAACCGAAGCCAGCGACGAGTCAAACCAAGTGCAAATCCGCTGGGCCTGGTCCCAAGTGGTGCGATGGTCAAAAAACTTGTACTCCGCCTCTTGGAACCCGATCCACTCCGGTGAACTGGCCCCTGGTAGCGCAGAGCAAAGCAGAAGCGAGGCAGAGACAGTGATCAGACCAAACGAGAGGGTTACATCATAAATCCCCCCGAAGAGATTAGAAAAAGTTCAAAGAAAACAGCACAGACCTTCAGCTGACTCCGGCTCCTTCTCAGCGCTCCCTAAAAACAAAGAAGGGTGGGATATCAGGGTGAGAAGCGACAGAGAGATGAAGCAGAGGGTCTCAAACCGGGATTAGGTTGTGGTATTTAAAGGATGAATATACTGGTTTGTGGAGACTACCTCTGGGAATCTTGCAAATCCAGTCCAGCTCTGTGTCACAGTGCATGGCCAGCCACGTCATTGTGCTCAGACTGGCTGCAGCGCACGGGCGGATGTTGTAGTACCGGCCAAAGTTCTGATACGTCACCTAAAGACAGAGAAATAGCTTGGTGGATGAACATTAGCGTCGATTTATATACTGTAGGACCCACAGTATATTGTCTAGGGCTGGGTACCGTTAAACGATACTAGTTTGGTATTGGGAAAAAAAAGGTTTAGGTACAACAAAACAAAAGTATTGAAAACAGGTATACCAAAAAAATCTTATATATTTAGATCTGAAGTTTTGATACTGTCGGTCCAGAGACAGAATTAAAGGAAGTTGTTTCTGTTTTTCCTTATTTTTCCTTTTTTCCCCCCAATGTTTGCCAATTTGTTAGACATTTGGTTTCTTTTTTTGCCCCAATTTTTTCCCAATTTTCCCCCTAATTTTTGCTCATTTTTTATTTCGCCCCACATTATTCCCCAGTTTTCTCACATTTCTTGAAACCGGAGATGAACCCGATACATTTGCAAATCCTCCAAACATTATTGTTCTGTGTTCTGGTTCAAGTATCAGTATCATAAACCGTATCTTGTCACTCACAGCCAGTCCGTCGCTCCACTTCCAGCTGCCGTTGTCCATTGGGTTTCTTCGATTCAGCCCGATCCAAAACCACCGATGCTCCTCATCCTCAGAGTCTCTGTTATTAAGAAAATGATTTATTTTTATATTCTATTTTCGAAACATTGTAATCCTAAATTGTCATGGCAGTTTGGTGAAAGAACCCAGAACCAGCCTCTCACCCAAAGGCCTCGTTCAGGACCTGCATGACGAACTGCTCCTCCTCTGGGCCGCCGATGCTCAGCAGGTTGGCCCCGTGTTTGCGGCAGAACAAGTGCGCCTGCAGCCAGCTCAGCCGCTGCTCCATGTGAGACGAGTGGAACACCTGCACATACAGCGGAAATTATGGCCTCTGCCTCTTTTGGCTGCGCCGCAAGGCCATTTAGGCCTCTTCTCAGCATGTTTAGATAATGTCCTGTGCTATTGAGTTACAAGATAAATATTACCATTAAATACTGTATACAACCGTTCCAAAGTTTGGGGTCACTCAGGCCAGTTCTATAGCTTCTCTAATCAACAGTTTTCAGCAGTGCTAGCATAGCACGTGGGTTTTCTAATCATCAATTACCCTTTAACACATTAACAACATCTAGACTGTATTTATGATTCATTTAATGTTATCCTCATTGAAAAAAAAAAAACCTGTGCTTTTCTTTCAAAATTTTCAACGGTAGTGTACATGTTTTGGCTCCTATTTGGTTTAGAATTATGTTGCTGCCTGTCTTTTGCTTACTCTGTTTTTAGGGGATAAGCGTCAAAGGAAATTGTTTGTCTTTCTCTTTTGGAAGTAAATAAATAAAGCTTCACGTCTGTCCCTCCATGTCCCACTTTTCATTTAATTTTAACAGTAAGGATGGCATACGCACACTTTTGATAAAATTACAATTATGCACCTTTTTGTACGAGAGAGAACTGGTAAATATATATGCATCATTTAAAATATATATATATATATCTTAGTTCCATCAAAGTATTGCAATTATTATTACATTTGTGAAGTATGTTTTAAAATGTTGTTTAATATGTCGAGGAATCATTCACATTTGAGAGAAGGCTGAGCATGCAATTCAGAACCAAGGCCATGGGAACCCAGGGTGCTAAGGGTGTTGCAGCACCCTGGGTGGATAGTTTACGCCAGGGTGTCCCAGGGTGATTGTGGTTTCCGATGCCATAGCAATTGAGAACCACTGGTTTACGCATTACAGTATTAATAAGTAGTAAATAAGCAGAGAAAAAGCGTTTTTGGGGGCAATACTTTGGTCAGTACCTAAAATATGTTCCCATGATGCTGTTCACGTTTATTTGTAGAGCTCTTCACTACAGGGATAGTGGGTTTTATGCACTATAAGACCCTTTAGAGACAAGGTGTTTATGGAAGATTGAACAATTGCAGCCCTAGTTAACTGTACTATGAATAACATAAACAAACATCCTAACAGACTTTTACTTTCTGCCTTTTCTTGATATTTTTATCAAAGCAAACAAAGTGTGAAGAGCAACAGAGCCCAGAATTCAGTCCATTGCACGTCTGCCTGTTTTTCAACATTTCTACCATTAATGGAAAAGGTTGCACATCAAACAAACGGCCGAAGCCAACAGCTCAATCTGGGGCAGCGCTTTGATGTGGTTCACTCGCGAGTCTCCAACACACAGCTCTGAATCCCAGACTGTTTTATTGGTCTACAGACTGACTTCCTAACACACACTGCTGTTTGTTCAAGTTTCTCTGTAAAGTCAAGCAACATGTTCTTATAATATTGACGGCCAATGTTGTCAGGAATACAAAACTGAGAGAGTATTGCATTTCACAAACAATATTAAAATGCAATAATATCAGCACATGTTTGACATTAGCGAGTTGAAGTATGAACAAGAAGTTTACATTGCCACTAACAATAAATAAAGATTAGAGTCATAATTTCAGATGGAGGTCAGCGGTGGTGTACAGTCAAGAAATGTCCAGTTGTGTCGATTTAGTGGACTTTGCCTTTCACTGTTTAGTGTAAACCTAAATATGTTCTCTTTCATTTTCATTTTTGATTGCCAGTTTTTGTTGGGCCTGTATTTTGATGTTCCCACAAACATTAACTTCACCTCCGCTCCTGCCTTTCGCTGTTGTTGCGTACCTTGTAGCAGTAGCGCAGGTTGTTGTTGCGTACCTTGTAGCAGTAGCCAGTGTTGGAGAGAATACTTTTAAAATGTATTCCGTTACAGAATACTGAATACTTGCCTGAAAATGTATTTTGTAACGTATTCCGTTACTCTGGCCAATCAGAGTACTGTATTCTGAATACTTTAAATACACCATATATTATTGTAGTGTATACTCTTGATGTAGGATTAAAAACGTGTAAATTCATTGCACTGCTGTTTATTAATGCTTAATTTGCTTATTTATCAAAAATTAGACAAGAAGAAAGTGCTTAATGATCACCGGGAGAAAAGGTTGTGTATCTGTGTCGCAAATGTGCAGCCGCTCCAGTCTGCAGATTATAACACTGATAAACCATGGCTCGCACGGGGAGCATGTTGGAATGCTCCATGGCTACGTTTTCATCTTTATTTTTTATATTGGGAGGACAGTCTTTTTATGAACCATTGGAAAATTGCTTTGCATCCCACTCGACAGAGGAGTTTGGGAAAGTGTGACAAACTGCAGCCTGTAGCGGCTAACCGCTAACTTAGCTTACTGCTACTGCTAACAACAACAACCAGCTTTCACTCTAAATGATTGAAAACAGTGAAAAGGTAAGAGGACAGAGATTTGCATCTACCTTGTGTGTTCACTCTCACCTATGGGCTGCTCCTTTTGTGTGTGTGTGTGTGTGTGTGTGTGTGTGTGTGTGTGTGTGTGTGTGTGTGTGTGTGTGTGTGGTGTGTGTGTGTGTGTGTGTGTGTGTGTGTGTGTGTGTGTGTGTCGTGTGTAGGGCAGGGCGATATGGCCTAAAATCTATATCACGATATAAAAAAGAAATATCACGATAACGATGTATTTGACGATATTATTGACAATGGACAAATTACTTCAAAATCCCAGCCTTACGCCTATTGGGAAGATTAATTCAGTGATATTTCATTCTTCTTTTTTTTTTTAACGGCATACTACTTTCCTCGCGAATATGATCTACTCAAGCAGTTTACATCCTTCATTTCATTTAACTTCATGAGCACCTGTCCCCATGTTCTAGAGTCAGTGTTTATGCTGCTGATGGAGCTGAGCGTAACATGAATTATATCGTATCCACGACGATATAAAAAATTACAACGATATCAAAAATTATATCGCGATAACGATATGCGATACGATATGGCCCACCCCTAGTCGTGTGTGTGTCTCGTGTGTGCGCCCCAGAGTCAAGTCGTCATTGTGTGCGCGCTCAGCTGCGCCTGCACTTTGTTTGGACTAATTTAACCTTTTCTCTTTCTCATGAATGACGTGCGGTACGATTGGATGATGAAATTTAAACAACGTATGTATTCCCTTGGTATTAGCAAAGTAACCGTATTCTAAATACTCTCTGACTAAAGAGTAACTGTACCGGAATACAGTTACTCAAAATTTGTATTCTAAATACGTAACGGCGGTACATGTATTCCGTTACTCCCCAACACTGGCAGTAGCGCAGGTTGTTGTTGTTGTTGCGTACCTTGTAGCAGTAGCGCAGGTTGTTGTTGCGTACTTGTAGCAGTAGCACAGGTTGTTGTTGTTGCGTACCTTGTAGCAGTAGCGCAGGTTGTTGTTGTTGCGTACCTTGTAGCAGTAGCGCAGGTTGTTGTTGCTCTTCCAGCCGCTGGGACAGGCCCCGCTCAGGCTGGGCGTGGGCTGTGGGGCGGGCGGCTCGGGGCTCAGAGAGGTGTCCTGGTTCTGACGACAGATGAACTTGGCTTTGGACACCGCGCACTCTCTCACCTCCCACAGGCCGGTGGCGAAACCCGTCGCCATGGAGACGCAGCCGCCATCGCTCACCGACACTGGGAATAGACGTGGGACATCACCAGCTCTTCTCCATAGAGATGCTACTGCTTTGTTTTGACTACAGGTAACCGAACATTAGATTAAATATAACTGGTCGTCATTCAAACGCTTTATGTTCATAACCCATAGCAAAAAAAACAAGGCATTGCCAATGTTTACGGGTTTCCCCAGCGGCATCGAAGGATGAAGGGACAATAAAGTAACCCTTAACCCTGAGCAGTAGAAGCACAGCAGCATGTTTGTGTATGTTTTCAGTTTTACACCAGTTTAGTTGCTCTTACGATGTGGCAATATATAAGCTGGAGTGTTTCACATTTTGGTTTTAAATATACAGTATGTAAGTAGTGCTTTAACTGTCCTTAGACTATTGTACAACGAAATTGCGTAGATCAGATGTGGGTTAGACCTGAGCCACTACTTTATTTTTTCATAAATAATTATTTTATTTCTGTCACACGTTGACAGCAGAACCTCATTGTAGCTCTTCCTACCGAAACGTAGACTACATGAAGTACATATTTACTTAAGTCCACTGCCTGACCCAAACAACATGTCGCCACAATAAAGGTCACACGTTCTAATACTTTGTTGGACCTTTCACTTTGATTACAGCACACATTTGCTGTGGCATTAATTTCATTTTTTTGCAATGTCAAAAGATAAAATTATTCTTGTATCGATGATGGGAGGTGTGACCACTGCGCACACCCCAAGGATTCTCAATGGGATGAAAATCTGGACTCTGTTGTGGCCAATCCACATGTGAAAATGACGTCTCGCGCTCCCTGAATCACTCATCCCACAATGCGAGCCCGATGAATCCTGGCATTGTCATCTAGGAATATGCCCTTTCCATCAGGGAAGAAGAAATCCATTGCAATCCATTAAGCATCAAGTATTTTGATCAAATGTTTAAGTATAAGATGAATACTGTATAGACTTAATAGCACAATTTTCAGTCACGTAACAATCTCTGAAAGTACTCATAAGGTAAACGAAGCACACTCGTATTTTATAGCACACTTGAAGCACACTTAAGTATTCTTCTTTTTGGTAAGGGTCTGCCTCAGGGTCCAAATGAAGCCTTTTGTGAAACTGCGTAAATATTTCATCATTGTTCCACACACAAACATAGAGGGATATGATGAAATGCAGTTTTGAACAGGCCCACAGGTGTTAAAACTCTTCCTTTGATCACAGCCGTCTGTTGTGCCTCAAAATATTGTTGTCATAATGTTGATAATTTGTGTAATTTACCTTGTGCTGCTTGCTATTAAAATGCGGTCTCTGTTTTTGCACAAGTAGTGACTAAACAGGCAAATTCACAGCTAATGGCGTCACGTAAAGACCCCGTGATGTAGTGTTTATACAATAATTAGACCTGTAAAAGGAGCAGCTGGACTGAATCAAGAGACTTTTGAGTGGATTCAAAGGCCAAGAGTGGATTTGATTCAGAGCCTGTTGGATTATAGGAAGCTGTAAAAGTTGTTAATTGGGAGATTGAGGGAATATGATGCATTTAGAAAAAAATGAATGCAGAAAATGTCATGGATTTAGAGGTTAACTTAACCAAAACTAAGGATTTCAACGGCGCAAGTGATGATTCCTAAGCTACTCCAAATTTGAACCTGGTCTAAATCCTGATCTGTGGCATCTGGGGATAAGAATTACCCCATTGACAGAATATTAAGAATTCAACCTTTGACCATACAATTATAGGTACACATCTAGTATTACATGGGCAACAGGGGCGCAGTTGGTAGAGCGGGTCGTTTCATGATCGGAAGGTCGGGGGTCGGAATCCTGGCTCCTGCAGGTGCCCACTACCGTTGTGTCCGTGGGCAACCCCACCTTGCCTCCAATGTCTGTGTATGAATGAGAGTGTGAATGGGTGACTGGTTCCTTGATGCAAAGCGCTTTGGGAATATAAGTTGAGACCATTTACATGTTCACTTGCATTATGTTTTTACTTTTGCTACTGTCGTTCTACTGTTCCCCATAGAATACCCTTCTGTGCATCATTCTGTGTCATTGCACGATTTTGACCAAAACATCCACTTGCAATTTTTCTGACAAGTATTCATCTTGTGCCTCCACGAATTGTGCCCGCCCCTTCACTCGTATTAGTTTACATAGGACTGGAGAAGTCAAGAGAAAATCAGTTACTACACGGACACAAAGCCGTTTTCAGGCCGTCCAGGGCAGTGTTGACTTGTTGGTGCAAATGAACATTGGACATTTTACACAAATCAATCATTTCCCCTCGTTCTAGACTTAGTGAACGTACTTCACGCTGTACCGGAAGTGTCATTACAATGGAAGTAAAGAGGTAAAAGTGGGCGGGGCAGAATCAGGTGAATATAATGATTAGATTTTGGTTTTGTGTTTAAAATTCCTGATTCATTTCACTGTGCACGTTATAAACATTTCCAGGAGCATCAACATTTGTGAAAAGACTAAATATGCATTGCGATAAATTTGCAGCTCTATAACGCAGACTGCCATTGTGTCATGTGACAAGACACTTTACCCTCTTTTCTCCCAGTGCTTGGATTGTGAGGGGTTTGCCAGATGATGAATAGTTGCTTTGATAAGTGCTTTGAATGTCCATTGTATCTTGCCTCCCATGTTTTAAAAGTGGAAATGTTGTTGACACCCATTCTTCAAAACATTAAAAGCACACTTCTCTAAAAGTAACACCACGTTAAAGCAAACTTCTCTAAAAGTAACACCTGCTCTGGCCTCAGATTGAGACGCTGCGTGGATTTACCTGGCTGGTCTCTGTTCCAGTTGGTGTACGTTATTTTGTCTCCGCTGAGCCAGTGGTAAGTCCCCGCTCCGCCCTGATCGCGCAGTCCAATCCAAAACGAGTCTCCGGAGCGGCCGAACACCAGGCTGTTGGCATAGGCCTGCTCAAACCTGTGACATAAAGACAGTTTAATGAGAACAACTATAAAAATGACCACGCCTTTGCTTATTGTACCTGTTGGTTATAGTCACGAGTGCGGCTCCTTGACCCTCACAGGCTTTTTTGGCTCCATCGAACGTCACGAGGTCCTCTCCAACCCAGTAACAGGCCGGACTGTGCCACTTCCAGCCCTGTCAATACAAATAGTGTATCAATACTCCTTATGCAACTCTATCACCATGCTCGACACTGGCTCTAGGAGTACACGCACTTGTGGTTCGATCAATTTGTCAAATACTGAAGTCTAAATATGAAATAAATCACAATATCAGACAAGACAACAGTTCACACATTGTTTTAACATCTTTTAGGAGCTTGATATAATTGTTCTCAAACAGAGTCGCAGATTAAATGTAATGGAGGCTTAATGAACTGACATAAATGAATAATTATAGGAATAATGACTGTAGCAGTTCACTAGCTAAATGAGTCGAGAAAACACAAATGAAAGATGGAGCAAATAAGGCGTGCACATTGCCGGTCTACGCAGTAAACAGCTATTGAAATGTCCATATAATGTGAAGGTATTTTGTCTGACAGCCCTTGGTTCGTGTTGCCAAGTCATCTGCTGACAGTGCAGACGTGTACATTGCTCCTCCAGCCCGCAGCAGGTCGACGGCGTGAAACTACGGTGATGTGTGTGAGAGAGAGTGTGTGTGGGAATTGAAACTGCCGTATTTAACTCTAAACCACATCTGGCCTTGAGAAACAAACCTCTAAGTGTTAAGCTGACTCCAAAAGCAGATTTTGTTCATATTTTGGGCTTCTGTGGCTTGCTGTGATTGGGGAATATGATGCAATCGCAGTTCAGAGGTATTCCATGTTCTCAAAGCACGGTTTTGAAATTGAGCTGGTTGGCAATAGCTATGGTGGAAACTGAAAATGTGTCATGAACAATCAATAGACAGTTACACTATAGAGATGATCGAATCCCTCAATGTCCTGCATTTCATCCGGAGCGCGATTTGATTTCTTCTGTAAAAACAAACACAACCTCAACCAGTTTAACATGTTAAACTCACATTTATCCGTGGTCAGTTTCTGGCAAAATCTTCCCTCGTTGGATGAAATGCCTTTACTCAGCAGAGAAAGGCAAAGCCACTCTGCATGCACCTTGCATTACATTACACTTTTGGAGTGTTCAAAATCAGCAGATTTTTTCCCTTAAAATTAAGCTCTATTGATCCACACAGGAAATTACTTGGCCACAGAAACACAGTTACAAGCCAGGTTTTAGCGCTCTCAACTGGTGGGACGGGGCCATAGACCATACATCAATCGACAAATTATTGTTTAAATATATTTATTTATTTATTTAATATGGACATAGCAATAACATTGGATGAACCAGATGCATTGTTTAAACTGTTGTATGTGCTGATTTTCAACACCTGTCCATAGGGGGCTTTTAGGTTACAATATAAAACTATGTTTTAACAAGACAACAGACAAGGCACATTTTACACATGGGAACAACTCTAGCTTTGACTGTTTGAGCTCTCTGCTAAAGATGTTAACATTAGTCTGCAGTTTTAGTCCAGCGGGAAGAGAGCTCCACAGGAGGAGCACGACTATCCCAAATATTTTCTGAACTGTGGGAGCACACGATCCCCGCTAACAGAGCCTCTGGTGGAAGGTCTGAGAGACCATACATCTAGCCTCAATCTTCCAGAAACTATAACGAAGTGGGGAAATGGACCAAACTCTCATGGACTTTACAGAGAAACTTTTCTAACCCCATACAAGCCTGTGTTATCATTGAACACAGGCTTGCCATTCATACCTCCACGTGTTTGTCTTAAAGTTGTCCTATTTTTTTCCCTGTTCTAAATAATGGAGCCGGCTCCAAATATCAAGCCAAACTGCCAGCATGAACAAGCTTCAGTTAGCCCGCGCTGAAGGCTAAGGGGGAGCCACGCGCCCTCAGTCCATCCTAATTGTACGGTCTGTGGCGGGACCATTTTCAGTGGGTCCCGTAAACCTTTGTCACAAATGCAGCTAAATTATTTGGTAGTTGCCTTATTGCTCAATGTATTAATCAACAGAACAAATGTGTTGTTTTTTATTTGCACTTAACCTGCCATCGGAGGGCTAGGGTTGGGTTAGGGTTATGATTAGGGTTAGGGACGGCAAATGTGATGTAAGTTGTGTTTTGCTCACACAGATCTTAAACAGTTTTAGAAACTAGAAGGTCGTGGCTTTCAAATGAGGTATCACACTGGCATATCGGCTGTAAGCTCTCCTGTCAATACGCTTTGAGATTTGGATATGCATAATTGCTGACCCTAAACCTAACCCAAAGCTGGCAGATGACAGGTCAAACAGGGACAAACAGCAAAATGTTTGTATGAAAAGTTGAAACCACTGTTTTAATTTGAGTCATTCTTGTCTTGTTTGACTGGAATCGTCTTGGTTGAAATTGGATCCTGAAGCTCTGTATATCCAGAACCACTTGTCTAAACACTGCTGCACCTTTAGGCATCATGGGCGGTGTCCTTGGACAATTAGATGCACCAAACCAAAGAAAGAACTTTTTTCTCTATGAGGGTTTTGCATATTGCTTTCTTCCTTCCCATTTTCCTTAAAACCTTCAATTGTGACTTGGGCAAATACACTGGGAGGCCAATAATATGCAGATTTATAGAAATGTAGAAGGAAAAAGACGGAAATATTTAACTACTTTTATCACAACTTTACTTTTAACTATGACATTGCCAACTGCTTTGAGCATCTGCCACACTCCAGGACTCTCCCTTACTGCGCGGGGCAGTTTATCACTCTACAGAGGTAATCATCCCCGAGCGATATGGGGTAGATGTCTCTGAGGTCAACTGCAGGAGCATCACTAAAGCAGTCAGCATGTCCTGTCTCTCTGCGTCTGTGAAGTTAACTCATCGAGCGGCGCGGGACAGGCTACACTGGCACAGGGGCGCGTCAAATGATCCATACACATCGTCTAACAACAGAGGGGCGAAGATTCATTACCCCAAAAACAAATGGTCCGCTCCAAAAACAGATCATTGTGGAGTGTAACAGCTGAGAAGCAGCACGGCGCGAGACTTCAGACATCACTTGCGGAATAAGACCAAGCTGGGGTATAAATATGACACAGCTGAAGGGAACAGAGGGACACGAGGCCTGTGGAGTTATGGAGGATGTCATGGAGGAGTGAAATGACTTACTGCAGACTTAGAAAATGGTGTTTGGAATTTGTAGACAAGCGGTTCTCTTTTCACACCAAGAACCATTGTAAAATGACCTTTTAACCCAGACCAAGATCAAATCAGGGATAAACCTTAGACTTAAATTATGTGTAAACTGGGTGTAAGTCATGTCTAAACCAGAAAAATACCTCCTAACTTAAATGCATTACTTAAAAATAAATGAAAGTATCTCCAAAAGCGCAGATTACCCTGATTGCCAACGTGAAGAAGCTCAACACGTTTGGACAACCACCAAAGCAGAGTGGTTCAAACACTGTTTTGTTAGTAAGTAAGTTAGTAAGTATGTAAGAACAATGGGCCTCATTCATGAATATCTTCTTAAGAAACTTCTTAAAATCCATTCTCGCAAAGGCAGTGTCAGGAAACTACGCCAGATTCATCACACGATATTAAGTAGGGAAAATCATTCGCATGTGGGTTCTGAGTTTGGTAAATGCCAACTTGGAAGTGTGTGTATTCAGTGTCTTATTGATCGCAAAAACTACTGCACGGACAGTTTAGGAATCGACCGTACTTAGAACAAATCTTTAACAGTGTAATTCATTTAAAGGGGGGTATTATGCTTTTTTCAATCACATAGCACCAGTCTATAGCATACTACAATGATGACGTAACCTTCTGTTGGTCTGTATATGCAGTAAATTAAAATAACTGCCTTGAATAAAATTGCTCTCTCAAAATGGCTGTACTGAACGTCTTGAAATAGGCCTCTGTCTCTTTAAGAAGCTTTCCGACACGCCCCCTTCAGCACACTGCTGTGGCATTTAAACAACACTGTGCGGGGAGGGGGCTCTGCTGAGCTGAGGAGCAGTGGTTGGTGGCTTGGCTGATGACAAAAGGTCCAGAGGCGTCTCCAGGAGGTGGGGGCGTTCCTAGGAGGACTGAGGCATAGCTACACCTAAAATGGCTGCCGTCTAAGTTTTTACTGATTACTCAAAAATATGTGAATGAGCCAAGGCAACACTCCAGGCATGTGTTTAATGAGGGAATGACATAATAACATGATATAAAGCTTGAAAAAGTCGATTTTACATAATACCCCCCCCTTTAACCATTTGCTTGGTTTAAACCTTTGCGTCTCTTGACTGGAGTAGCTACTCCATGAAGGCGAAATGATCCATAACTGCTGTTTTCATTAGCCCACATTCAGCTGCATGTGCTCCTGTGACTATTTAATATTACAGGCATACATCGCTGGTAAGTTAATTAAAATGTCAGTATCAAATGTGTTCTTAATGGACAGGTCGCAAGTCCAAACTAGTGAGGCCCAAGAAGCCCTAACTTTCATCTGCAAAGAATTACGAGCTGCAAAATAAAACACAGATGTCAATGAATTTTCCAGATGTGACGCTTTACTCTCTGTGTGGCACGAACAGCGGGGCAGGGGCACATTTCAGATGAACCTTTCCTTTTGGGTAACTCCATTCAGTACCTCCACCTCAGAATTTATGTCTTACTTTTTTTAATCTAGAAATAACGTCTCTGAAAGGAAAAGGCAGTAGGAAGTGAGTGATTGGGCGGATCAGGATTTCGAATGGTCCTGAAGTGCCAGGGAATGACGTTATAAAACACTTTCATCTAACAGCATGCCAGCGAATCCATGGCGCCGTGAAGAACACACTTTGAGCGCAGACCAGGTTTGGCGGTTGATTATGGGCTTTAAAAATGTGGAGGACAGTTTTTGTTCCTATTATGACACGGTAGAATCCAGGAAACAGAAATCGTTACACACTTTTGCATAATATGTCTCACTTACAATAGAAGAATCACATGCATTTCAAAACATGTTCATAGTGTTTTATGCATAATAATACTCCATGAAGACAACATCTCTAGTTCTCTGTAAAGGACATCCGTTTGTCTATATAAACTTTTGTTCAAAGAAATCAGCAAAAAGACATCCTGTATGAGCAGATGCGGGTAAGTGTGATTCATTTCAATGTCATGTTGTGGAGGCGGGCTTTTGGACCAGCGAGGAGAGCCGGGGGAATAGGGGTCAACAGTGAAGAAATAGTTGGAATATTTAGAGCCACACTACGGACTGAGAGGTGCTGCGATGTGGGAGGAGCCATCTCTTTGTATCTGAACGGATAAGATGGATAGACTGTGTAACGCTAACTCGCAGCACAGACAAAGGGACAATAAAGACGACTGCATCAAGACAGCGAAACAAAGAGGAGATATTCAAGTAATGTCCACCAGTGCCTATTTGGCCACATTTAAAAGGCTGCTTCACAGTCAGTAGAGCATTGAAGCCAAATGCTATTATATATCGTTTGATGCGATTTCAAAGTGGACATACCGTGCATAACTGGGGCTTAAAAACATTCTTCCTCTGCATCAACACATATAAAATAAGGCGGTAAGGAGAGTGGGACTGGGTTTGTCAAGATTTCGACTTGGCCCGGAGTACCCTTTTTGCAGGCAGTCATGTAAAAACAGTCAAAACAAAACTGATCAGAAGGGGTCAGGTGTCCATTTAAAGGATTTGAAATGTGGAGGATAGTTGGAACAAAAGTATGCAGAAAAGCTGGCCACATAAACCAAAATTGTGTCAGCAGAGATGCCCAGACTTCCCTATCCACACACACACACACTTCTCCCAGCTCTTCCAAGAGATCCCAAGGCATTCCAGGCTAGACACAGTCCCTCCAGCATGTAACGGTATTGTCCTGGGCCTTACATGCTGAGAACACCTCCCCAGGGAGGCGTCCAGAAACTGAACAGATGCGCGAGCCACATCAGCCGCCTCATCCTAACAAAGTCAGTGTGCACTTCATGCCTGCCCCAAGCTTTGACGATTAAGTCTGCCTATAGTACCAAATCACTATTAGCTCCACCCTTAGCAGCAGATGTGTGATGGGAACTCAACAGTGTAGGACAGTCAGACCTTTTGCAGTCCTGGTGCTGTGGTTTGCCGTCGCTCTTGGTGCCTGGTTTCTTGCAGATGGAGGGCAGGGTCAAGTTACAGGGGCTGTCATCCCAGCGGCCCTCCTGTATCCAGCACACAGAGAGAGAGAGGGCACAGCCGTTCAGTCAGACTCAGCCAAATCAACAAAGACCCCAAAACATATTTGCCTTCTAAATTACATTTATTGAACAAAAATAAAATAAAAAAGCATTTAAAATAGAAATAACTCACAAAATATACCTGGAGCTAAATGGGGGCTATGAGGTGTCGGGCTATAATTTAGTGTCAAAATGTATACATGCTTTTCAGTCATGTGACTTTTGTTGTTATGGCGGGCATTTTGAATACCGAAGTAGAATTATGCAGTACTACAACATGTAACAATATCTCAGGATGAAAATGAAAGACAACTGATTGACAGTGGCATTTGTATGTACTTGTAATCATTGCTCAAGAAGATAACAGTTAAAACACGGCCCCAGAGACGCACGTTTATGTGAAGAAACCAGTAAGTCGGTGTTTAAGCTGCTCAAGATGTAAGCATGCTACCAGTTAGTATTTAGCTTTAACAGCTCAGCTCTGACCTCTCCAAGGGAAAGCCCTGAACCACAGACATCTAGCCTTGGATACAACATGTAGCAGAGGTCAGAGCTGAGCTGTTACTGTAGTATTTCCTCAGTGTTCATAGATGTGAGCCACACATGTGTTCATCGTGTTGAAGCCATTGACAGTTGCTAACCGGTAGCATGCTAACGTCTTAAGCAGCTTAAACACTGACTCAGACAGAGACTCTATTGACATGACAAACTGTAAATATCCCAGAGAAAGGTTTTCTGTTTCCTCTTTGATGTGTTAATTTAGTCTGAGGACAGCGCTGCAACGTCTGTGCCACATTTGCTGGTTATATCATATAAACGTGCGCTCTCTGGTTCCGTGTTTTAACTGTTATCTTCTTGAGAAATGATTACAAGTACATAAAAATGCCACTGTCAATCAGTTGTCTTTCATTTTCATCCTGAGTTGAGATATTGTTACATGTTGTAGTACTGCATATTTCTACTTTGGTGCTCAAAATGGCCGCCGGAACTACGTGAGCTGTCATTGGAAATGCATGTATATTCGACCAGACATTTAAAATTAGGTGATTGTGGGTCTAAGAGTGATTAGGTCAAAGGCAGAAGTTGTGACTCACGTGGCCCCAGATGGAGACGCAGTCCTCCAGAGTGTTGCGGAAGTTGTTGGGTTCATACGGGTGCCAGTGGGTGAAGATGACGGGCGTGTGGTCCGTCCACTGGAAGTCCATCTGCATGTTCGTGTCATGGAGGCCGATCCACAGCTGCTCCACATCTGCAGGGGGGAGGGAGAAAGATAAGAGAGAGAAAAGAGGGATATTTTATTTTTGATTTCCCATACACAACTTTGCAATGACATTCTCCCTTGCTCTTTTCATTTAGCTGGTTCTTTAGCCATCAAGACTTACACTGCCTGACCAAAAATAAAGTCAGCACAAAAAAGTCACACACCGTAATATTTCGTTTGACCGCCTTTCGCTTTGATTACAACACGCATTCACTGTGGCATTGTTTCAATAAGCTTCTGCATTGTCAAAAGAGGTCATTTTTTCACTACAATCTTGTATTGATGATGGGAGAGTGTGACCACTTCTCCAGCACATCCTAAATATTCTCAATTGGGTTAAGATCTGGACTCTGTGGCCAATCCATTAGTGGAAATTATGTCTCATGCTCCCTGAACCAATGAATCCTGGCATTGTCATCTTGAAATATGCCCGAGCCATCAGGGAAGAAGAAATCCATTGAAATCCGTTGACCTAACTGTTATGTGCTGGGGCACCTTTTTTACACCATTTTCAAGGTCCTTCCCTTTTTTTGTTAGTGCTTTTTGATTGGGTCTGCGGTCTCTGAGGTCTGCGGTCTATCTGCTCTGTTTGGCTCCACCCAGGCTCGCCCTGCACACCTGGGCTCTGCAGCATGGTGCAGGCCACACCATGGCTGCTCAGTTTTTTGGTTAGTTTTTGTTCCCGTTTTGACCTGGTGGGAGCAGCTGTCTTGTTTTAGTGTTTCTGTGAGTGAGGTATAGTTTGGGGACTTTTGCCTTTAGTTTGGATGTGTGCACCGGCTTCTACAGCCCTGTATAGGGTTGGCCCGGTGCCACATCTTTTTGTTCAGTTTGGCCAGCTCACTAGGCCTACCTTTCTGTTTGTACTTTGGGTAGTATATATTTGAACCCTTTGTCTCCTGTGTCCTTTATACTGTATATGCTTGTCCTCCGGGGCGTAACACTGACCAACTGCAGCAACCCCAGAGCATAACAGAGGATGAGGATTTGGCAGATCAATCACATCTATCTAGCCACTACAATTTTATATCCACAACATCAGCTATTCACAATTAATAAACTCCCACACAGTGAATAGAGTTCACCCTTCCGGTTACACTTTAGAATACGGCCCGGTAACTCCTAGGTAGTTACTGTAGTACATCCCTGGTACTTACAGAGATAATTACCAAGTACTTACAGTGGTACGTTTAGGTAAGTACCTAGGAGTTACGAGGTCAGCCCATTAGTCCGACGTCTCATTATTCTGAAAATCACCCACTGAGTAGGGGTGCCATTAGGGTTAGGATTATATTTTTGTAATAATGAGACGTCGGACTAATGGGTTGTCAGACCAATGGCATGGCACCGGAGTTACCAGGCCATACCACTGCAAGTACCTGGTAATTACCTCTGTAAGTACCAGGGATGTACCATAGTAACTACCTAGGAGTTACTGGGCCGTATTCTAAAGTGTTACCACACTTCCTATCTTGTTTCTACTGCACTTACAAAACAACCTTTGACAGTTTCCTCAGGAGAGAAATTCAACCAACTTAAATCAATGTAAAGACTAAAACGCTTGCAAAACGGCATCATCATTTTTCTACCTATTTTCTTTGTTTAGAAAAGCACAATGATGTCTTGTATACCCTTAACAATAGCAATAATTGCAAATGAGATGCTGCTACTGCTGTATGCTTTGTACCTTTGATGGTTTTATTGCTTTGCTTTAAAGCTTGGTTCGAAACAGTAAAATACTGAACACAATGCCAGTGCCATGATAAACAACTTTCTCTAATCTTAAAGCAAGTGGAAGCAGTTTTGAGGCCTATAATTGAAATCACAAAGGCACAATACACCGATAATGACATCTGTTGGTACACGCATCTTGGCGGCTGTGGTAAAGCTCAGTGTAATAAAAGCCATTCACAAGCAAACACACGCTACAGCGGTAAGTGTTACGGGATTTGAATAAACTGCTTTAAGAAATAATTACAGACTTACGGTCCAAGAAGCGGCGAGCTCGAGCAACATGCCCACTATTGTAAGGGGAACTTGATGTGTGTGAAGAAGTGGTTAACATTATTTAAGTGTAGTTCAAAGAGTTTTTCTGATTATGTGATGTGGATATTGGCTAAAGGGTTCTGGCTTAACTTACAGCCTGATGCGTACATACAGTATTGTTTGCTTTCCAAATTTGAATAATTATGACATTCAGTTTATGTATTTTATTGCTATGAAAACAAGAAAAGGAACTATGTGCGTTTTGCTAAAAGAAAAAGTAGGAGCAACTGACTCGGCTAACATAACGAGAAATTGTCCGACCTTTCTTGATGCTCCTGATGATGAACTCGAGCTCGGGCAGCGTGTGGATGCTGACGAGGTTGGCCTCCATCTTCTGACAGTTCTTCTGCGCCACGTCCCAGTCCGTTTTATCCGAGTTCAGTTTGTAACACCCGGCCTGAAAGGACTGCCACCCCACGTCGCAGTCGTACTTCTCATCATCCGCCCACGAGTCTGAACAATGGAAATAACACATTATAGTATTTATTTGATATCATTTCTAAATAATTTTGGATGTCCTTGTGAAAAGCGTCATATCCTTTTCTCACACCAACTTTATGTTATTTTCACTACAACCATAAATCTCCTCTTTTCTCTGGGCTGCTCTAACATCAGCATATATAACCACCATTATATAAATACATAAACATTTCTTCTTATGACACACTGAAGAGGCGCCAAGAGCCCACCACACCTGCAGCACAGTGGAACCGTCACAACAGGAAACCAAAAAGGGACAACTGAGGAGGTATCCGGGCAAGACTCACAGGTAAGCCACACAAGTCTTCTACCTAGAGTATTCCTACTATGGTTCTGGCTAAAGTTTGTCCACTGGAGAATAAGATTTTGAATTTGCCTGGAGTTCCCTCTGCAGGCAACCGTGGGAATGACCGTGAATATATGCTTTCACTTACAGCTGATTAGGAGTGTGACAATATATCGATTTTCCGATATATTGTGATATTTTGCGGGACGATACGATACTTTTTATTCCGATATCGATACTTTTCATGACGTCATGCATATTAATGAGGCAGCAGTGCTCCACTGTTTTCACAGTCAATAGAGGCAAATAATGATCAAGAATTCACTCAGGACAGCAGGGGGCAGCACTACAGTTTTAAGCACTGTCACACACAAAAATTACTTTATTTATAATTATAGTTTTTTATAATTAAGAAGATTCATTTGGGGTTTATTTATTACTTTTTAAATAGGACTGTGTTATTTGTTTTTGTTTTATTTAATTATAAATGAAGTCACTGACAGATCTATAGACCCATTTTCAGTGTGTAAGTCAGGGATCATTTTTTTTTAATCGATATTTTTGTGCAATATATCGATTATCGCAATATCGGCTTATCGTGAGACAATCATTATCATAAGCCATGTATCGTATCGAATCGTGAGGTACCCAGAGGTTCCCACGCCTACAGCTGATGGTATGCTAACAAATAAATGAAATAAGTGATGAACACCCACTAAGTGCACAAAAACTACAGCGCCAATCATCAGCTCCAAAAAGTAATTTTGCATGATATGTCCTCAACAAATACATTGAAGTGCAAAAATCTTTCAAAAACTTCAAAAAGCAAGTGCCACCTGGGTGAAGAATGTCTGGACACGCCTGACAGTCAGGGTTTATTACAAATAGTTTAATCATAACTTTGTATTCAACTTGTTGCTTTACCAGTGGTGAAGGGGTCCAGTGTGGCGTTGGGCCTCTTCTTGCAGACGTACGGCAGAGCGACAGAGCAGTCCCGGTTCTGCCATCGCCCCGAAGTCTCTGTGCGGATCACCACGCAGTTCTCCTCCTCCTCATGGTTCGGCTGATCTGCAGGTTAAGGGAAGAAAAATATATAAATATACTTTTACCTAATCTGAAGGATATGGGAATGATAAGATAACTATACATTGCATGATAACTACATAAGTGTGCATGGTTAAAATGCTGCTTCTTTTCTCGTTCATTCACTTCACTTTTTGTAAACTTATTGTTATTTCTATTATTACTTTCTAAACCACATGTAATGATAAAGTAAGTTTATAGATTTTTGAAGTGTGGGCAGCTTGTAAGAACATAAATTGAGCCAGGTTTGTAGACTATTTGCAAAAGTCAGCATGCTATATATATAGGCCTGTGTGGGTGGTTTGATTACATAAAGTAAGACTTAAAACAGAGAATATTATGCTTTTTTTTTTTTTTTTTTTTTACAGTTTCCAGACCTTGTTCCCAGTTCAGATATTTGAGCGGCGAGGAGTCTGCCCACTGCCAGCCTCCGTTCACATCGAGGTCATTGAGGCCGATCCACAAAGCAGCGCTGTAGCCTGTCAATAAACCTGCAACAGAGTTCACAGAAAGGAACATTTTCACAGCAGTTTCACTTCATCTCCACATTCAACTGTGTTTGTGGGTGGGATATTTTTCAGCTTTCTGTCTCCATGATAAGTCAGTGAGTGTGAGAAGGTAAAATGTAAATCCTATCGCTGTACATGTGGATAATTTGTGTGAGCTTGAATAGAGTTTATATTATTCTCGTTTAAGGGATGAATATGCCACACAAGTTACTGACAGTATGTTTCATCTCAGTCATCCAGTTGTGCTCCATCATAGCAAAAGTAAAAAAAAAAAAAAAAGTAATCACCTAAACTGTTTAGAATTAAATGTGTCTAAATCCATGATTCTTCCTCAGCCCTGGGAATCTTCAGGTGAGGAAACTAGATTCATGCACTGCTCCTAGACCTGACTTAAAGCCACTACACCTGATTTATTTACTTTAAAAAGTTGTTGTCCTCCTTAAGTATATCGTAAACTCATACATTTGTGGGGGAGGAAAAAACACTGTCCATTTACAAAGCATTTGTATCAATTTCATGCACTCTCAGGCTTGTTTTCTAGCATTTCTGTGACAATGACCCTGAAAAGTGACCGTTGTTGTGAAATATGTCTATAAACTCGCCCCTGTGAAGAATCGGGATATTATGTTTGAAAAGTCAATTAACACTTGTAAATAAAAGGTATAGGGCCTTTAACCCATGTCTTTTGTCCTGAACTGGGGGGAGAGACTCAAGATCTGTAGGTTGCTTCTTGTTAAAGTAGTACTAAGTAACTCTTGCCCCTAGAGGCCATAAGGCCATAAGCGCAACTGTGTCGTCTTAGCAAGTTAAGATTTTTTTTAACTTATTAAATGTCTTGGAGAGTAAATACTACGCTGACAGAAGAGGTGAAGGGAGAGAGGGGTGTTGTACATCCAGTTATACAATGGGAATATTTTTTTTCACTCAAACTTGGCTGTAAATACTGTTTAAAGTGGCGCTAGTCCGCAGTTAGCTTTGCCCGTTAGCCTGTTAGCTTCTTCTCCGTAATTCTATTAGTGTGTATTGGTGGCTCCGCCCCGGTGGCAGGCAAGTTGCAAGCATGGTTTTCTGGCCAGAGACACCAGGGGGAGATGAAAGACCCCCCAATCATCCCATTAACACTTGTATTACCCCAGAGGGACTACGGAAAGGATTTATTAAGGTAAACACGTTACTTAATACTGCTTTAAATCGGCCGCAAAATGTGTCTAAATCTGAACAACCTAGTCCAGATGACTACTTTTTGAACAGTAGATCATCCGACCTGTAAAATGTTTTAGGGAAGGGGGCAGTACTGTTATGGTCTAAGTGGGACCAGCCAGCGCACAAACTGATGCTGTGCTCCATTGCCCTCTCCAGTCACAGTGATGTTGCTGTTTGTGATAAATCTGCCAATCACACATGTATAACATAGTCTATCATGACCCTCACCACAGCACAGTGTTACATAAAGTGAGATCTGAGGCTGGGAAATCAATGATTTCTCTTTGGAACATTGATTCACACAGCAGCAGTGAGGAGTCAGGGAAAGGTCAGTGGAAACAGGGCAGGATCTATATCCACTGTGACAGTATATGATAATGGGGTGAACTTTAAAGTATGTTTGATGCAAGTGCAAGCAGCTATTTTGAGAGGAAAAAATGTGAGAACTACGTTGATTTTATTTTTTCACACTCGTTGCCCGTACCGTTGATGTAGGTTTGCTCGTGCAGCTTGGTGACGCTGAGGAGGTCTGCCCCCTGCTGTTGACAGCTGGTGCGCGCCTCGCTCCAGGACAGAGTGGACTGGAAGTTAAACTGGTAACAACTGTCCGTAAGGGGGTCGGTGTCCCAGAACGTCTCACAGCCTTTATCTGAGCGAGAGAGATCAAAATGGTTGTTTAGATCACTTAGTTTAGCTACAACGGATGAAAAACAAGCATGAACATAAAGGTTTGGCATGTTGGCATGTCATTAGAGCCCTTCACACAGTATACAAAGCAATATTGAAAATAATTATAATGGGGAGAGGACCACAGTTTGTGAATGAAGGCGAATGTTTTGGCAAATGTTATTGCCACTGAACCTAATCCTCCATAGAATATATGTCCATTTGACCAATATGAAGTCCTCTGGTGTTTGAATATTTTTATCATCAAAGACGGTTTTAGAAAACAGAAGTTTGATTCCTATAATGTAATGTCTCCCAAATTCTCTCCAACATGTGTCTGATCAAATACAGCCTACATGCCCATTAAAAGATATAGGGCTCCAGTCCAACATTTTGAGTTGGCTGCACCAGTGCGCCTAAGTTCATAATTTAGGTGCTCCAGGAAATTATTTTAATGTACCACCTTAGAAATGCTTCCAAAACATCCTAAATCCAAGATTCAATGCCAATATTTCAACAATACATTCACAATCTATAGTGTTTCAATTAATCTCCTATAACAACACATTTTACATAATAATGAATATCATTTGACAACGGAATTATAAAACAGGATATTGGCCTGCATTGTTATTAAAAACTCCACTTAGCTTTATTGGTTAATATTGATAAGGATCCGACTTGCCGCATCCACAAAAAGTATTTGATGAATATACACATTTTAAGGTGCAACCAAATCAGTCTCACTCTTGAACCCTGATTGTTGAAGTACAAAAGTAGGTCAGCACTGACTGTTGACGGGACAGAAGCCCCAGCGCTCGTCTTTGGCGTAGTCGTAGGTGGTGGCGCACCACACGTGTCCGTCCTCGCGGCCGATGCTGGTGCAGCTGTGGAACCACTGTCCGTCGTACAGGAAGGGCAGGAAACAGGGGCTGCCGTAAGCGTTACCCTGGATGGTGTAGATCTCTGTGGGAAGGACAAAAGGAGCAGTGAGCAGAGGAGTCCAAATTACAAATATCCCGAGGACCAAATGTAACACTCTGTCCAATTATTGTTGGCCAGAGTAGTGAACTATTCACTGCAAAATACTTTTCTTGAACAAAAGGGGCCGCCATACTTGATTTTCTTGATTGGAGACAGACACTTTTTGGTATGGCAAAATGTTGAACAAATATTGTTTTGGAATATTCTTCACTTGCTAGTACTTTTCAAGTTATTTTAAGGTCATTTGCTGCCTCAGTAAGTTTACACAATATACAGAACATACGGTGGCGCAGGGGTTAGCGCTCGTGCTTCACAGCTAGAAGGTTTGATTCCCACCTGGACCTTTCTGTGTGGAGTTTGCATGTTCTCCCCGTGTCTGCGTAGGTTTCCTCCGGGTACTCCGGTTTCCTTTACCACTAAAAACATGTACAATGGGCTAATCCTCCGGCCAGGTGTTTCTGACCATTAGCCTGGCTACACATCTGGAGATGGGTCCCAAAGCGCCGGCCCACGCTCACTGCTTACGCCTACAGGTTGCCCCAGCGGCATCGAGGTCAAATGCAGAGGACGAACTTCCCTATAGGAATAAATAAAGTATAACTTCACTTGTAACTTAACTGTTAACACATTTGTTAAAGGAGACTAGTCCCCGTCGTACCCCTGGTTGGGAAACACTGCTTTAGGTAACATCACATTGAATAAAAGAACCTCTTACTTGTGTTCACTTTAATTTATGCTTATTCTCTCCCCACCTCTGACATGAATGCTGAAATGCGGTGAATGGTTGGGGAAAGTGTGTTTGCTTTCTTAGTGACTTGCAAATTCAAACATGGAGTGAACCCAGAGCATAATGCAGCAGGTTCAATAAAAAACACCCCAAACGCTGGTCAACGGGAGCAAAAGAAAACATAAAACTGATCCAACAAAACGTACAGCAGCTCGGATGGATCAGGCCGAGCCAGCGATGACTTCATATCGCTGCCCTTTCACAACACGGCTGTAGTTTACTTTAGAGCCACGCGGAGTGAAGAAAAAGAGACAGAGCGGACTCTTTCTCCCCCCCCCCCCCCCCCCCCCAAAAAAAACCACGCAAGGTCAGTGGAAAGTAGGGCAGACATGTTGAAGAAAGCTCCCTCCCTCGCAGCTCCAGAGTGTGGCTTTAGCTGAGTAATGTCCCAGGCGTCTGTCTTCAGCCCAAAGGAGTAGACGGAGCAAGTCGTATGCAACAAAACGTGACAGCTTTTCCAAAATTCTTACAAATGCTCTTGTGTTTTCAATCAGTCTGACAAGGAAGGAAAGCGCCAAATTAACACAATGAGCGGTCCTGTTCCTGGCATGAGACACTGGTTTGGATTCATGTAAAAAGAGAGGACAACAAAGAGGCTGAAACGTGGCTTCTAAACTTCTAAAGTTGAAGTAATAAACTAGAAAAAGAAAACTAATCTTAAAGGTGCACTATGCAAAGTTAATATTAGTGCGTATTTGACCTTTCAGCTGTATGGGTGGTTAGCTTAGCGCCTTTACTTTCCATCCCAGTGGCTCTTATGATGATTCAGAAGCAATTTTATTTTAGGTTTTTTAACGATTTCTGGTAGATTTTCATATGTAACCATGGATACGGTGAAAAGCTGGAAAACATTGATCCTGGAGCGTCCTACAGGCCATCGGATGGTAAGTAAAGGGGCTATGCTAACCACCCAAGCATCCGCTGGGTCACTGAAAGGTCAAATACGTATTAATATCAACTTTTTTTTTACATAAAAAGTTGCATAGAGCACCTTTATGGAAGATTTTTCCTAGAATTAAGAGATTAAATCTAATGTTAAAGTAAGTTTGGTCTAGTCTACTCATCATTTTCTTAATTCTGATTTTTTTTTATTGTATACCGTATTTTCCGGACTATAAGTCGCACTTTTTGTTCATAGTTTGGCTGGGGGTGCGACTTAAACTCAGGTGCGACTTATATATCAAAATATATAATTTAGATAGAAATAAGAAAGAAAGTTTGGAGTGAGCGAGAAACTTGTGATGGACTGGCGAAAAGTGGAGGTTACTCGTACTGCTAGTTACGCCTCCATGCCCAGGTAGTAGCCACGGTGGGTGTGACTTATATATGTTTTTTTCTTTGTTATTATGCATTTTTGGCTGGTGCGACTTATAGTCCGGAAAATACGGTAATATAATATAAAATATAAAAGTTAATTTGTCTGATTCCAAGTGGGATTGTTGTAGGGGCGATGGTGGCACAGATGGTAGAGCGGGTTGTCTCATGATCGGAAGGTCAGGGGTTCGAATCCCGGCTCCTGCAGATGCAGACTGCCGTTGTGTCCTTGGGCAAGACACTTCACCCAATGCCTATGTGTGAGTGGTTGGTGGTGGTCGGAGGGACCGTTGGAGCAGATATGTGCAGCCTCGCTTCTGTCAGTCTACCCCAGGGGAAACTGTGGCTACAAAAATGTAGCTTACCACCATCAGCATGGAGTGAATGAACCCCCCTCCCTTTCATGTGTGAAGCGCTTTGGGTGTGACTAGTCATATATAAAGCGCTATACAAATACGATTCCCTTCCCTTGTTCCATTGGCATTAGCATTTTTCATCTTATCTTAGATGAGCTCAAACCTACTCTGATAAAATACCTTAATTCAATAAATGTTAACTCATTAATCTCATATTAAGGCAGTCATTTTTCCAGTGTGGGCCTCTAGCTTGTGTGTTACTGGTCTAATTCGACTACATGAGCAAAAAGAAGTGAAAGTTAATCCAATCCAGTCAAGGATATTTAAAAATCTCTACAATAATGGAAAATTCCTGGACATGACCGGGAGCGTACACAGACCTTTACAGAGTAGTAACAGTTTGAAAGATGGCAGGTATATTTAGATGCTTTTGGTTTGCTTTCTTATTGACATAGGATTAGCCTATAGCAGGTGGATCATGGGAGGACTAGAACACTCGAAGGAAACCAACATACAAGAAGAACATGCAAACTTCAACTGAATCCTGGATTGATGCCTTACGTTGATGTGAAAATACCATTGCCAGTCTGCTATTCATCTCCTCTCTCAAAGTATCTAATGGAAAATTTGGATTATTGCAGACCATAACAACTAAGTATCTCTAAACCCAATTAGAATCAGGACAAACGTAGACAAAACCCAGACAAACCCAGGTCTAAATTAGGACTACACCACAGAATAAACAACAGCTTGCTTAGACTGCCTTCGCACTCCAGCTCCAGATAAAAGGAAGAAAAAGATAAAAACACAGTCTGCTCTGACTGCGGCCTGTTTACTGAATAGGACGCAGTTTGTCAATTAAATGCGGTGACATTTGTTTTTGCTGCGAGTGGGAGAGGAGCTCGGCCTTAAATCACTCTGGTCAGACTAGATACTATATATACATACACATATACTTGAGGGCAGTCAATTCAGGTCCAGTTTACAAACAGTGCCCGTGTTTTGCTTGGGCCCCGACACTGGCCTCAAGCCAACGCTCCACAAAGAAACGTTTAGCCGCTTTCCTCTGATCAGATCCAGCTGTGGCCCTAAACAGACAGCCACCACCGGAGCGGGGCAGACGCACACGAGACACCCACACACCGCCCCGGAGTGAGCCAACTTCTGTTCAGTGTTTTAGCTGCTTCACTGGGTCAGATAAAAGGAACTCTTCATGCCTTGTCCGGCGCGTCATTGACTGTAGTCCTGTCCGAACTCACCCTGGTACATCTTGGCGCACAGGTCCTGGTCGTCCCCGTGCAGTCTCCACTTCAGGCCGGCTGGGTAGGACACAGCGGAGGAGTTCCACAGCGACGGGGAGGGCAGGTAGTTGTTCAGACTGTCCAGCATCTGTCCACAGCCCCAGGTCCAGCGCACCCGGGGGGGCTCGCGGTCGCACGTGTACACGCCCAGAGGAGAGCGCTCGGGCCGCACGCTGAAGTTGCCCGTGGTCATTCCCAGGCACAGGGACGAGCCCAGGTTGAAGAGGCGGTTTCGGGACACCCACTTCCAGCGCTGGTGGTCATCCTCACAGCTGTGGGACAGGACCAGGGTGTGGTCCCGCACCCCCAGACAGCCCTGGGCCCCCTCGTGGAAGAACGCAAACACATCCGAGTCCAGCGGTGCTGCAGAGAACAAAGGGAGCAAGAGGGAACAGTGAGTCCAAGTGATGGTAATATAAAGAAGCTCATTGAAGAAGTGCGGAGTGTTTTGACTTTGTAATTTTCACTTTGAACCTGCGATTATCCTCAGCTCAGACCCACAGATTAAGATCCCAAAAAAGAAACCTTGCAGTTATGTGTGCAGTGATATGTCTTAACTTCTTTCCCTTTCACGTTTTTATTTCTTACTCTATTGATTTTGTAAGGCACATGTGGTGTTACAATGAATTTAGGAGTTTAAAACAATGCGTGAGTGATTTTCTATTCGGAATTGTTTGTTTCATTTTATAAGCCTTTAATAATATATCATTACAAGACTTGTTTGTAAAATTATTACCAGATAATTCCAAATTTCCAAATGGCAGCTGTTCTAAGCCAGTGGTTCTCAACCTTTTTGTCCCACCTACCCCTTGAGCTGTTGCCATTTATACTCCGAGTACCCCTACCTCGAGGATCCAGCCAATATTTTATCAACTAAACACAGATTATTCAGTATCTAAGGTGTTATGTTCAAAATATAGCTAAAATACTCTTAAAGTCACACCTTTTCTTGAAAAATATCATTAAAATGAACTTTCTTTTTTTAATCTGTGGTAATTCCAAGTACCCCAAACACAAGTAGAGCTGTGACGTCACCACTTAACAAACGTATTTCACTTTTTAAGTTGTTTTACCTGAAGCTAATTCCAGCTCAATTGTCTATAGTTACTATGGAAACAGCTGCTATGGAGTGATATAGCAGCTGTTATATCACAAAGAAGCTCATTGCAGAAGTGCGGAGTGTTTTGACTTTGTAATTTTCACTTTGAACCTGCGATTATCCTCAGCTCAGACCCACAGATTGAGATCCCAAAAAAGAAACCTTGCAGTTGTATGTGCAGTGATATGTCTTAACTTCTTTCCCTTTCACGTTTTTATTTCTTACTCTATTGATTGTGTAAGGCACATGTGGTGTTACAATATATTTAGGAGTTTAAAACAATGTGTGAGTGATCTTCTATTCGGAATTGTTTGTTTCATCTTATAAGCCTTTAATAATATATCATTACAAGACTTGTTTGTAAAATGATTACCAGATAATTCCAAATTTTGTTCAGGGACACCCTACAAATGGCAGTTGTTCTAAGCCAGTGGTTCTCAACCTCAAGGATCCAGCCAATATTTTATCAACTAAACACAGATTATTCAGTATCTAAGGTGTTAGATACTGAATAAGGTGTTAAAATTAACTTTCTTTTTTTAATCTGTGGTAATTCCAAGTACCCCCGCCAAATGCCTCAAGTACCCGTACCTCTGGTTGGGAAACGGAGTTCTAAGCAACATAACTTTAATGTAGTGGATTGCAACTTTGTAGGTCATAGAGATCAGGGAAAGTCTCGTCAAACACCAAACTATTTAGAACAGTTTCTTTACTTTTCATTTGAATGAAAAGTAAAGATTTTTAAGACACTGGGCCTAAATGAGTTCTCACTCTCACAAAATCTTTCTGCAACTTGAGTGAAACTCTATAACACAGGTTTCTAGCTTGTACAAGTAAGTATTGAACAACGAGCTTTGCATTATGTAGTTTTAATGCACAACGCGGAGTCAAGAACACCATGACATGCAGCATCTGTTCAAAACTGTTCATTTGGGCCTGTTTTTTTTTTTTAAGTCCTGGTCAGGAGTTATACGTTTGTTAAGTGTGACGTAACGACTTCCGCTTCCGGGTCCTAGCAGACGGGCAAATATGGGAGTAAAAAACAACCATCTATATTTCTGAAACTCAACACAGAGTTACTGAACCTACTTATTTCTCAGACTCATTAGCCAAAAATGTCGCACCTACTGTTAAAAAAGTATTATTTATTAAAGTCGGTACTTCCGGGGTTAGCGTAGCTGCGCCGTTAGCATTTTACCGCTAACCCGGAAGTACCGATTTTGGTAAATATTACTTTTATAGCAGTAGGTACAGCATTTTTGGCTAATGGGCCTGATAAATAAGTATGTTGAGTAACTCTCTGTTGAGTTTCAGAAATATTGATTGTGGTATTAAAGAGTTTTTTGGAGTTTCTCGCACATCTGCGGACCCGGAAGTAGAGCTGTGACGTCACCACTTAACAAACGTATTTCACTTTTTAAGTTGTTTTACCTGAAGCTAATTCCAGCTCAATTGTCTAGAGTTACTATGGAAACAGCTGCTATGGAGTGATATAGAAAGTGATTTAACTGTTGCCGGACTAACTGTGCGTTATACAGTTTTAATGCACGCTAGTTAGCATTGGAATTCTCACTGACCATGGTATAACAAAATATAAGCCGAAGACATTTCAAATATCAAAACGTTATCAAGTTATTATTACAATTGCTATATTTGCTAATTGTTCCGCCCTACTTGCATTGTAAGTGAGTATGAGTTGTGCTGCTGACCCTCCTGTCGCTGTGAGAAGAGACAGAGCCGTAAGTGAAGGGGGCGATTCAGGGTCAGACTCAAGGAATTCCTGAAGTCTAAGAGAGAAAACACCAAACTGAGCATCAAAGAGCAAACTCATGCACGGTGTTTACAGCATAATGACATGGATGTGATGAGCTCCCACAGACGACCGCGCCGCCTCGGATCACTGAGTTTATTACTTAATTAAAGGAGCGCGATGGTAAAGTCACCAGTGAACAGAGCGGGTGTTTATGATTGTGTTTGTGGGCTGTTTTAAGACCATTATCAGCAATAATATAGTATTGGCTACACCATGCAATAAGATATGAAATGTATTCTGACTGTAGTAGCAGCAGTAGTGGTCCATAAATGAACTACCTTGTGTATTTTGACTCTTTCCAAAACACCATTATGTCATGCCCACTGGACAGCAGCTGGAGTGACCACATCTGGAGAACAAAGCCGTCCTTTTGTGGTCATCTGCATTTTTTCCACCAACAACTTTCAATGTAAGGCTCGTCGTGAATACACACGATGTTACACGAGGGTGGCGAGGACAGACAAAGAGATGCATGCTGGGAGTGTGGGAGGCAGCTCTGTTAAGATTATTAAAAGACGAGGCCCAAAATAAACATAAATCTCCGCAGCTCTGGCCTGAATTTTAGCGAGAGGAGCGAAATTCAGCCCAGGCATTCCTGATTCACAGGCTTCAGAGAGGGGCCAGGGAGTGGGGAGAGAGACTACAGTAAAAGAGGGGAAGAGGGATGTAAGGTAACAGAAAAGTATAAGCAACCGGGCGTGTTCGCCAACTTACAATCTTACAAGTTTTTGACTGTGATTTAATCTCTTAACCCCCACTTTAACCGAGAACATCTTCCCCAGTTTGGCTTTACCCAAATCTAATAGCTTCCTGAAAAAGTGTCAAAATAGCAACATAATGAGACAAAAACAGGGATGAAAATGAAGAGAAGTGACAAAAATGTGTGATGAAAATACAACAAAAAAGCCACAAAAGAGCAATAGAAAAGGGACCCAAAAAAAGTGACAAAAATGCAACAAAAAATAAACAAAAAAGAGCAACAAAAAAGTGACAAAAAGTGATACAAATGTGGAGGGGAAATGTGACAAAAACGCAAGGCTAGGAAAAAGATCCATATAATTTAGAGGTGTTTTGTAGGTCTTAGCTTTCAAATGTGACTTTACACTGGCCCAATAGGCTGCAACCTTTTAGGTTTGGGTAAAGCTGAACTGGAGAAAATGTTCTCAGTTAAGGAGGAGGTTAAAGCAGAACTAGGTAACTAATGCCCCTAGAGGCCAAAAGCGCCACTGCAGGTGTCGTAGCATGTTGCGGTAAATACTACACTGACAGAAAAGACAAAGGGAGAGAGGGATATTGTACATCCAATTAACATCCAGACTACGAAAAGGATTAATTAAGGTAAACAAGTTACTTAGTTCTTCTTTAAGAGGTTAATAAAAATGTTTCTTCGACTACCACCATGTTTTCTGCTACTACAACTGCTTCTAAATATCAACTCAATTCATGTAGCCTATACCAGTGGTCCTCAATCTGTCCACCAGAGATTGATCAAAATCAAATCAGGACTAAACAGGGTCTAAAAAAAAAGAGTAAAATATGTCTAAAGTTGGTGTACTGTAAACCGTCTTGAATAAAAATAAATAAAGTCTACAATTGCAGTTGATTCTGAGCAGCACATGAAGTCCAAGTTTGAGAAACACTGATCTATAATCTGGTTTTGCGCTACAAAGACTGGCATTTATGGTGGAACTGCAGGTGTAGACTAAACCAATCATAGAAATGTGGCAGAAACTGTTGATTTCCTCGGAGACAGCTTTACCACCAGCAGAACCACACTGTCTGTCCACAAATACTTCTAGAAGAACCAAAACTGCTCCCACCAACTACTTCACCATCACAACAGCGACTCCACTTTGCCTCCTCCAAACTATTCCACTCCAGTTTGCAGGTGATTCCCCGTGCATGCTGTGTTTATGGACCCCTGGACAATAGAGTCTCCTCCAAAAGCCCCATGTAGTCCCCTGTAATCCGGAGCAGGCCCCGCCCCCCTCCAGCTCGCCCTGCGGTCTGGTTTCTCAGAAGCTGCGAGTTGTTTGGTGACAGTGGGACAGAGGCAGATGCGGCGTGAAGCCAAAATGGTGCAACACGGGTTTGAAAATGTGGACTATAATTACAGCTTTGCTCTTTTTATAACACACTCCATCTCACAGTAAAATCTGCTCACTAAGTTTATTGCATTTGTCAGGACACAGCTTAACAATAGAAGAGTGTGACAAGAGAAAAAGCTCAATAAACTTTATGCTGTGAAGGCACTTGGGGTCAAGGTTAAGGTATATTTCATGGGCAAATGTATTTGCTTTTGACTCATCCTTCATTGGGTGGCATGGTGGCTATGTTATCTCGGGGTCTTGTTCTCAGTGAGGGACGGATGGAGCGTGAGATCGATAGACGGATCGGTGCGGCGTTAGCAGTGATCCGACTGTTGTGGTGAAGAGGGAGCTGAGTCAGGGGGTAAAGTTCTCGATTTACCGCTCAATCTACGTTCCCACCCTCACCCTATGGTCATGAGATTAGGGTAGTGACCGAAAGGACACGATCGCGGATACAAGCGGCCAAGAAGGGAGTTTGCTTGAGACCCAGGACACACTGGAAGGACTATATCTCTGAGCTGGCCTGGTGTCGCCTCGGGGTCCCCCAGAACAGCTGGAGGAGGTGTGCGTGGATCGGGAAGTCTGGTCTCTGTTGAGACTGCTGCCTCCGCGACCCGGCCCCGGATAATGTGGAAGAAAATGAATGGATAAATGGATGGATAGATGGTGGCTATGTTAGTGGTTAAAGTGTACTTCTACTGTCCTCATAGGGAAATTTGTCCCGTTTGACCCATCCTTCGATGCCACTGGGGTGACCCGTAAGGAGCAGTGAGACGCCCGGGGACCATAGACTGTTAAAAAGAATAGACAACTCCTCCTCACTCCTCCCCGTTTACCACAATGACCACGTTCGAGGGGGAAATCATGGTGGATTTACAGACTCCTCCTCCCCAGCTCTGACAAAGCATGTTCCTAATAAGGGCATAAGTGCGGGATCTCACTGTAGACTCGGCCCTTGCGTGACGTGTAGCTCGCGCAGCTCCAATGCTAACAGTCCAACCCTCATTAAGTATGAGATTTCTAAAATGTATCCTTCGATAACCAGCCCGGTGCCTCTGATTGTGTCTAACCCAGCGTAATCACAGGAGGAATATCTAGCTGTAGACGGCTCCAAAAAATTAGGCCCCGGGCATTAAAGTTGTTTTTAACGTGTCTAAAGTGCAATGGATTCCAATGGGGGACTAGCGGCTATATGGCGGTACTACAGCAATGGCGGCCTCCAGTGTCGTCGTTGCAAAGCAGACCCAGGGCGCTGGAGCCAGGCTGATGGTCAGAAACACCTGACAGGAGCATGTTCAGTGCTCTTGCCTCACATCACTTAGGAAGGTCTCGGATTCGATCTGTGTCGAGTTTGCATCTTATTCCAAAGTTAACCCAAGTTAACCCAAAACATGCAACTAGGCAAATCCTCCAGGTTTTGTGCTACCGACCATGAATCTATATCAAGAGCGATGAGCCGTCCGTGGTGCTGCTACACCATGGTCACAGACTCCATCTGACCACTACGCCTTCATCGACTTTCCAATGCAGGAAACACATTTCCATCCAGGTACAGTTAAGTACATATAATAACACTGCCAGATTTCTCAAGGAACACCAATTTCTAGTGATCAACTTTTAACATTTTCTGATTAGATGAGATTTAAAATGGTCTCATTTTTACCTCCACTTCCGACTCCTCCTACTTACATTCATACTGGAGTGAAGTGCATTGCTGAAGGACAGTTGAGGATGGCTCAACTCAAATGGCCTTTCTGACATGTGGTGCGCAGAAACTTGAATGATGTGCAATGTATAAAAGAGGCTTTCAGGTTTGTTTAAGTATTTACACAATGATCTGGTCAATGTCAGCGGCATAGATTTGTTCTAAAATGAAGCAACTCCAGGCAATACAAAAAAAGCAATCCTGTTCTTCTTTGGGCACTCTCTGCTGCTACTACGACTAACCGTGACGATTCCTTTTGTCATTACTCTTAAGAAATAGTAAAATAGTCAGCATTGTATATCCCCAATGTGGTACATTTCTTCAAAGCCTGTTGCCGATCGAATTACTTCACCAAAACCCTTTAAGCGGTGACTCTTGCCAAGAGGTACGCGTCTTCCCAGAACCTCCACCTCCTCGTTCGGTTCATGAGAACTCCGAAGGCTAAAACCCACACACCGAAAAAAAAATCCCCAAAAGTGCAATATTTTGACAGATGTGTGGCATTAAGCGCGCGCTGCTCGGAGTGAGAGAAGAGACGCAGAAATCGGCAGGAAATTCCAGACACTTTTTGTTTGTTTCTTTGGCGTTTAATGTTGCACCGAATTGTGCAATCGGTGAAAGATCTGACTTCATCTACACTGAGAGAATGGGGTATAATGTAGTAGCTGATGAGGGGGGGTTTAGCCTGATGTGGTTGATTGTATATTTACTTTACTTCTCCCAATAGATACTGTACACCACCTTTGAAACATTAGAGTAAAACTACTATGAAAGCCAGACACTCTCCTTAAAGTGAGAGCCATGCTTTTGACCCTGTTTGAGGACAGAAGTTGCAGTTGCAGTATAACACAGGGATGTGACGTTCTTGACCAAATTTGACCGGCTAGATCATCGTTTACTGTCCGTTTTTACCTGAGCCAACATAAAGGCAGCACACGAGCAGAACACAAACCGCAAGCGAAATGTTTTTGCATGAAAAATCGACCTTGTCTTTACCCTCTTAACCCCCACATGAAATGAGCACAGTTTGTCTTTACCCAAACCTGAAAGCTTCTTGAAAAAAGTGTCAAAATAGAGACAAAAATGAGGATGAAAATACAACAAAAATGTGACAAAAAAGTGTCAAAAACCAACAATAACAAAATAAAAAAAGAGACGAATACGCGACAAAAACCCAACAAAGCAGCAACAAATGAGCAACCAGAAAAGCCATAATGACACAAGAAAAAAGTAACAAAAGAAACAACAAAGCAATGGCAAAAACGTGACAAAAACACATCAAAAACGCATCAAAACGGTTACAATCAGTTTTCTTTCTAATGAGACATTACACTGTTGCTCTCCAGTCGAGAAGCTTTTAGATTTGGGTAAAGCTGAACTGAAGAAAATGCACTCGGTTAAGGCGGGGGGTAAGAGGTTAATTGTGGCACAAAGTCCTAGTTACATAACACACATTTCAAAGGATAAAATGAATCTCACAGTAAGTATTTTAATCAGGTTAGAAATCTAGGAGTCATCATGGACTCAGACCTGAACTTAAACAGCCACATCAAAGCAATAACGTCATCAGTTTTCTACCATCTGAAAAACATTGCTAAGATCAGAGGAATAGTGTCAAAACCAGACTTAGAGAGACTCATCCATGCATTTGTCTCCAGCAGGTTAGACTACTGTAACGGCCTGCTCACTGTGAGACAGCTGCAGAACATCCAGAACGCTGCTGCTCGAGTCCTGACAAGAACCAGGAAATACGACCATATTAGTCCAGTGCTCCGGTCTCTGCACTGGCTTCCTGTCACTCAGAGAATAGAATTTAAAACAGCTCTGCTTGTGTACAAGTCTTTTCATGGTTTAGCACCAAAGTACATCTCTGACATGTTAGAGCCGTATGAACCATCTCGGGCCCTGAGAACTTCAGGGAGGGGTCTCCTGGTGGTTCCCAGAGTCAATAATAAACACGGTGAGGCTGCGTTTCAGTTTCATGCAAATCTGGAACAGTCTTCATGAGGATGTGAGACAGGCCTCAACTCTGACAATGTTCAAATCCAGGCTGAAAACAGCTCTTTTTACCCGTGCATATTAAAACTGAAAGTATTTTACCTGCACTCTTGCCTTTTACTGTCATTTATTTACTTTATGTTAATGTTTTATTGATTGATTTTTATCTGTTTTCTTGTAATTTTATGCAACTGTGAAGCACTTTGAATTGCCTTGTGTATGAATTGTGCTCTACAAGTAAACTTGCCTTGCTTTGCCTATTTGTAATTTTAATCAAAATGCAAATTAGGTCTAAAACAATATGAGTTGTCTCGCTGGCTTCTTAAAATGCCATAAATCTCATCAGCTTAACAGTAGCACTGTTGTGTAAAGTTACCAATCTATGATGCTAATCCAATAAATAATATCCCAACGGCCAACATCCAAAGCACTTCTGGGCATCATTATATCGCCACATCTATGCACACGTATAAGGAGGGTGATGTGTCTATTCTTGCCCAATGACACAGCGGCAGTATCAGAGCTGGAATCAAATGGCCACCCTCACCAAGACACAACAACGATTGTATCATGTGGTCTCCCACGCATCTCGATTCATCTCTTATCTGTGTGGCTAAAAAAGGGGGAAATCACTGTAACTGCGAGTCTATAAATGTCAAATTACAGACGCGCGAGTCTATTCTTTTGTAATAATAGGTCTACGGTTATCATCACTCCATGCACTGTACTCTTTACGCAGTGAGAGTGAGCCAGCAGACTGCACACAAAGGGCCGATCATAAAGCTGTTTGGGACCGGACAGGACGTGTTAATTACAGCGGTCTCCGGATGCAAAGGTCACATCAGCCCGTAGGGTGCCCAGTGGAGCGGACCGTCACTGCTCTCTCTCTCTCCACGTCACGTTTACAGTAGCACGCAACCATAACAGAACAAAGGGGAGCGATTTCACGCACTTAAACGTGGCTTTTGGGGGGTCACTTTCTTTTCGCTTATGAAATAACAGAATATTGTAGAAGTCAACGGTGCAGCCCCCTGGATTTTCTCCGGAGTCCTCCCCCTTAGTTTTTTTTATTTTCTCTCTTTTATGCACATCTGGTTCCACTCACTGCTCTATTGGTTCGTGGCAAACCAAAGCACCAAATCCAAGTTACGCACACAACGTATCTTTGCTGTGCACTTTTTTCCAAGTTAAAGCGATGCGTAAAAACAAAAAAAGGCACACGCACAACGTTTCAGTGTCAGCAGCGCCACATTTCACGGACTTTTGTGAATGAAGTAAAACAAAGGGAGGGGGGAAAAAAGTTTGAAATGCTCTTACCGGAGTCGCTCCTCTTCAGTTCCAGACTAAAGACGAATAAATATAAAGTGCATTGGTAAAGTACGCGCAGCCCGTATGTGCATGGTCTCCTCGGTTGCTTGTTTGGCTGTCGCTCGTGGCAGTTTTGCATGCTTCAAAAAAAATCTCGTGCCTCAAGTAGTGGGGGGAAAGAAAAAAGAAAAAAAAAGTATGCGATAAAAAGAGAAAAAGTGCACCCGGATGAGATTCAGCAGCGGGAGAGGAGCGAGAGGCGAGAGCGCGGACGGAGAGGAGTTGATTCTGACCGCTACAGCTCCGTCTGCCTCTCACCAAACATCACACGCCAATGAATGGAGCGGCGTCAACAACAGAGACTGCGAGCCCTGTGTGTGTGCGCGAGCATGCTTCCCAACGTGTGGTCCGGGCGCCTCCAGGGGGCGTGGGACCCGAAACAAAAGTTTGGATGAATTGGTAGGGTGAGATTTGAGTCAGGCGTGTGAAATAAACAAAGGGTCCTGCACCAAATGTGTGTAATACAATGTGTTTTTGTCCTGTAAAAGCAGACGTTTGAGGAATAAACACCTTTGTGCACTGTGTACCTAAAGTATGCGAGGTACACATACCAACAGCCCACAATCTAATCAGCCGAAGTACTGATTGCGGGCTGTTGATCACATTACTGTGGCAGTATTGTTAGGAAGTTAGGGAAGAGTTTGGACAAAACGAACCATTTAAAATGTGTGTGCTGGGGAAAATCAGGAAGAAAAAAAAAAATCAGGCATGGAGCTTTTAACCCTCTCAAATCCACGTTCTTTTTGTGTATTGTGCTTCTTATTTTTTGTATCACTCCTTGTGTCATGTGACTGGTATACTTTTCCTCACTTCACCTATTTGTGACTATTGAGGTTGTATCATTTATGATCCATAATCAGAGGTGGGTATAGTACTTAGTTACATTCACTCAAGTAATTGTACTTCTTAGTTTTACCTTATGGCATCATTTACTTCTACCCGAGTAATGAAATAGTTACTCTTGAGTTAAAAAAAAGTTACTCGTTCCACTGTGAGTAAATCCTTAGTGGCAAAAGCTTCATATTGACGAAAAAGTATGTTGTGTTCAATGTACTTTATTCTTCAGAACTGGATTTTTACATAATTTCATGTTTCGTTTCGCATAATTTATGTCACTACTGAATCATAAATCAGACTTACTCAGTTACTCTGTGCCCCAGGTACTTTTTCACTCTTGCTTGAGTAATTATTTGGTCCAAAGGATGAGTCCCATTTTAATATGGGAATTACACCAGAGAATGAAGTCTGAAGATGCGCCTGGTAATCCTGCTTAGTCCACATTTATTGCACGGTTATTATTCATTATATTAGGGTCCAGTCCAGGCTGGACGTTTGGATTACAGCTCCAGCCCCTGCACTTACCGTATGTTTCAGTCCCAAACAAACCAAACTTTCTATACTTGAAATACTTTGAGAGGTTTGGGATAAACTTAAGGCGTAACGGAAAAGGAACTTTACATCTCTGAAATTCAGAGCTTATTACTAACTTGGATTGTTATTTGCGAAACTTTGCTAAACACTTATATTATTACCTTATGTTTAATAATGCAACGATCCAAACCATCAATCTTTCTGTTCTTTGTGGATTGAATTTCTTAGTAATTTAAGTAAAAGGGCTGCACAATTATGGGATTACTACAATTGATAAACAAGGCTGAAATATAAACTGCTAAACTACTATTTACCATTTTCACTCCATTGCATTTATTTCTGTGAGAGAAGTGAGAAAACCAGACGGCGCACATGTTTTAACCAATAGTATTTAATGGTTTATGCAACTCTAAGGCCCAGTCTCCCCCCCGACAGTACTAAAAAGGTAGAACCAGTTACTTTGCATTTCATTGGCCAAAAATAAATTCAAACATACCTAAATAAATATGTGTTATGGCGAAGGGGGGGTCAACCAAAACAAGAGCTGTTCTAATAAAAGGCAACTTGAAAAAACACAACAGTTTTTTTGTCCATAAAACTGTTCAAATTTAAAACCTTTAAAAGTAACAAAAAAAGTATAATGGGGTCTCTATCTTCAGCAGCGTTCACTCCATAATCATCATTTCTGACTCCATTCATTATAAAAACATTGGTGGATTAGCGCCACCAGCTGGAAGTTTCAAGCTTTGGTCACAAGAAAAGGAACAATAAGGGGAAAGGGGTATAATCTCGCAAAATATCTGGAATTTAAAGTGGGGCCAGAAAAGCTCACATTGGACATTGCGGTGTGTGAATAGATTTTCTGAGGTTCAAACAGGCCAGACTGGTATTCTCGTTCAAGGGACGTGAGAACAGTATTACGTTTGGGGAGGTCGGACTTGCTCATGCATGGGAGTGATGCATCGTGGGATATGAAGGCCTTTTTCTGCAGACTGTCCCGTATGGCCAAGCTGAAGCAGATCCATACTTTCTATTAAAATTCTCTTTTTTTGTCATTTTCAAGCGGATAAAGAAAAATAAGTCCCCAGGCGTCGTACACCCCTCTTTTCCACGGACACAGTGCCAAACGTTTTGCCCCGTGCGCTCCAGGGCTTTGACCCCCAGAACAGCGCCATCCTCTGGAGAAAGCGGGCCGGTGTTGGGGGGGGGGGGGTGCGCGTTGAGACGGCACAGCCACCCCCCCTCCCCGCTGCCCCGTCTCTGACCAGTCTCCCTCGGGCTCCCTCGCACACGGATGGTTTTTTGAGACTCATCCCCGCTCCGTCAAACATCAAAGCCAAGTCTTGTTTGTTGGGGGGGTTTTTTTTGGGACGGCGCTCAGTTGGAGGCGCTGCTGTTGGAGGAGCTGGAAGTGGAGGCCACGGCTGTTCCCGACGAGCCCGAAAAGTTCACCGATTTGCGGATGTGCGGCATGAGGAACGGGTCGCTGGACAACTGGTGCACGTCGATGCGGTCCTCCTTCCGGTAAACGAGACAGCGCCTTATAAAAGCCTGGGGCAGGAGAAAACGTCAAGGTTAGAGAATAAGACTTAGACATTTTTTTAAAGATTTCTCATTTAAAAAAAAAAAATTCTAATTTATGCGATTCCATTTGCAATTTATTCAGTTTTCTGTGTATATTATAACCATATTTAGTAGCATTAATGTTGGAACAAAGTCTGACATGACAGCTGCTAAAAAGATCTAAACTAAAGGGTTTGCAGCTTTTATGCAAAATCGGCCTCCATAAAGACAGGATAAGCATTTCTTTGCACTGGATGTTGCATTACCAAAAATTTTGATTTGACTGATTAATCTTGAAGCCTTAACAGACAACATAGTTACATGTGTTGTTAAAATATGCAATAGTAAAACTGTAAACTGAAAGATAAACCCTCGCTTCACGCTTCAATCAAATTATGTATTTTTAAATGCAATCTAAATATTCATTTTGGATTAGAGATTTTGCTTTATCATATGACTTTGTTCTTGTATGGTTGCATCATGTTTTGGTGATGTATATTCATTAATTGTTGATACGATCTAATTAATCTTTTTTAAATATTTCTTTTTTTTTATCAAGTATATATAAAGTCAAGTCGTCCATCCATTTTCTTCCGCTTTATCCGGGGCCGGGTCGCGGAGGCAGCAGTCTGAGCAGAGACGCCCTGACTTCCCGATCCATGCAAGTCAAATGACCAGAATTCAGAATAGACCTGAAGGAAATGTACACTGCACCAGGACAGGGGTTCCCAAATGTTTCGGCCTGGGACCCACAAAATAACCCCCACAGTAAAATCTTTAATTAATACATATTATTAAACAAAATAAAAATGAATTGATATCGTTTATTTTGTTATTTGACCTAAATTTACAGATTGCTTCTGTTTTCAATGAAGAATTATATTTAATACATCACCATCACTTTGGGATGTCCTGCACTAGAACTTTGACGTTAATAATTTTACCTTAGCTTCAGGTGTGACTACAGGTTTGGGAGGGAACTGCACGTCTGTGGCCTTCAGGATGGTGTTCTCCTGGAGGATGTCCTGCTGCGACTGGTTATGCCCAAACGGCTGGTGAGAGAAAACATGGTTAGAAAGTTTGAACACAAGCTCTTTAAGAATCTTCTGCTGGGAAATATTCACTGGCAATTTATATTCATTATTTATATGGTTTATTTTGGTGGTTAAATGTGGAACTACTACATCACAGCAGTAAAACGTCATACCTTGCGGCCGTAAAGACACTGGTAGAAGATGACGCCCACAGACCACACGTCCACTTTATTGGAGATTTTAGGAGGCTCTTTCCAACCACAAAGCACTCAGGAGGCAGGTACCTTCAGAAAGACACACATTATTGAATTAAATATTGAATCCAACACCCTGCAGTCAAAGATCCAGACCTAAACTCCTCTTATAGAAACCCTGGTATTCCTGTATTATTGAGACGTTGACATGTTTGCATTATTATCTCTCCCTCCGCTGGAAAAGCCCACGCCTTTGCTCTTCCTTCACAGCTGCAGAGAAATCTCCCGTGTGACGCTCGGGGCTGTTTATCCTGGAGTGTTGCTTTAAGCCAAACTAATTCTATCCATGAGCTGTCAAGCCCTGAGAATAATGTGGGAGCCTTCGGATACAGGAGACTGCTCTGTGTGCTGCCATCGCCACCTGCAGAGATTCTACACCATCCTGAAGTCAAACTTTAAATAAAGAGCACAATCATTCGTCATATTCACGAGACAATTGAAAATAGTTTGGTATAGCAGTTTGAACGCACAGAATTATGTATTGACAATTATAATTAAGATTTTGCTGAGTAATGTTGCCCTAGGTTCCCTGGTTAGACATTTTGTCAAAACTGGATGTATACATTTCCAAACCTCACCGTGCAACCATACTGTACATAAGGGCCATAACAGAGCCCCAGTTCAATCTACAGAATATTTACCATAAACCCGCTCATAAGTGCTTTAATGTATTTCCTACTGTATCAAGTGTCTGCACAGTTTGGAAAAGCAAGAGTGGAGCCAAGTAGAATAAATTATGCTCCGCAACGACTTACAAACGGCAGCACTTCTTTACTAGGTATGAATCTGTTTATGAATGAAGTAAAAAATGAGTCTAGTCTTATTAACAATTTACTGGTTAAATAACGTTATCTTAACCTCTTACCCCTCGCCTGAACCGAGTGCAGTTTCTCCAGTTCAGCTTTACCCAAATCTTAAAGCTTCTTTTTTGTGATCAACGTTTTATTGATTTTCAATTTATAGAAATAAAACAAAACACTTAGCGCTCAGATACATAATCTTTACAGAAACAAGCTTATTCCAATTGTGTCCAGTATCTGACAAGTGTAAAAGTAAAAGTATATTAAGAAAACAACAAAGATAACAAATCACCCACCCCCTCCCCCCACCCACATGCAGATCATCATTCAAGCATCATTTCTTACACAACTGTTGGAGACAAAGAATGAAATCTATCACTGTTAGCCCTATGTACTCTGGCAATAGAAAGCTAATCTTAAAGGTCCTATATCATGCAAAATCGACTTTTTGGAGTTTTTAGCCATGTTGTTATGCTATTTCCTTATCAAAAACACCCCCAGAGCAGTTTTTGGCTTCATTCACGCAGTTCTAAGTAATCCTCCTGAATCCTGCTCTCTGAGCAGCTGCTCTGCCCTCTCCTGGTAAACGACTGAGCTGTTCCTTCCGTTCCTTTGTGTCGTCACAAAGGAACGGAAGTGCTCTACGTCTGTAATGTAATGCCTTACGGCCTGATTTTATTTATAAAACCGCTTTTTAAATTTAATTTTTTTGGGAAAAAAAAAAGAAAAAAAAAAAAAAGAAAGCAGCATCTCTCCGACGCGTCTGTGCTGTCCCGCAACGCTAATCAAGCGCACCCACGGCTGGAGGAGCCATGGATCCGAGCATAAGTGTTGTTTTTGAAGACTGAGCTCTTTCTAACCTACTCTGGACACCGCCTGTTCTTTTTCTTACTCAACAATAATGTCACGGATGTGCGTTTGGCTACGAGAGGAACAGGACTATTCAACCTTCCTAAAGAAGAGTGCACTCACCAGAAGTTGGAATTTCTTTCTGGGATTCAGCGACTTTATCAACCAACCTGATGGATGCTTGGTGAACCTTGGCCAGAATCAAAGTGGATTAACTTTTATAACCAACGCGATCTCATAACCCGATGGAGAGGCCAGACTGAGCGGTGAGTCAATCAAAACGCGTGTTAGCGTGTGTGTTAGCGTGTGAGTTAGCGTGTGAGTTAGCGTGTGAGTTAGCGTGTGAGTTAGCGTGTAAGTTAGCGTGTGAGTTAGCGTGTGAGTTAGCGTGTGAGTTAGCGTGTGAGTTAGCGTGTGAGTTAGCGTGTGAGTTAGCGTGTGAGTTAGCCATTTATGAAAACTGTGTTGCACATGTCAACTCCTTATAACTGCATTATGTGAAGTAACTTCACTTTTTGCAGCAATATTTATATTTATAATACTGCAAATGTGGAATGAGCGGAGAGAGGGGCGGAGTTAACTGAATCGAAGCGTCTTGTCTTCCGGGTAGGGAAAATACCCCCCAAAAATACTTATATTTCTCAAAATGAGTACTCCATAGTGATAGAGGTACAATATATCATATATATGCCTATACTTTACTTTGGAATGGCTAAAATAGCATGATACAGATCCTTTAAAGCTTCTTGACTGGAGAGCAATTTCAAAGTCGAGACTTACAAAAGTGATCGTAACGTTTGTGTGACGTTGCCGCCGTGTTTTAGTCACATTTTTGAAGCGTTGTTGTCGTGTTTTTGTCGCTTGTCAGTTTGTATGAATTTTCATAAATTTTTTGTTGTTGCTTTTTTAAATAACATTTTTGTTGCTTTTTTTGTCACATTTTTGTTGCTTTTTGTCACATTTTGTTGCCGTTTTCTCAAATTCTTGTTGCTTTGTCACATTTTGTTGCTTTTTGTCACATTTTTGTTGCTTTTTCATCCTTGTTTTTGCTGCTGTTTTTAGATTTGGAGGTGGTGGTTAACAACTATAACACTTTTGCTCTTTTTACTGGATATTTTAAACCTTTAATGTTTTATGTTGATTTGGAATTCCTCGCCCGAGCTTAGGTTTCATACAGTGAATTAATAAGGCACTTCCTGGTCCTTCCCACTTCTCTGTAAAACCTGCGTGGCACAATAGAAGTCTAACCGTGTCCCGAGTGATTCAGGGGGGGGGGGGTTTATGTGGGTGTAACTTGTACCAGTAAGTCCCTGCTCCCTGAGACGTCAGCTCCATCCCGTCCACCGAGTTGTAGCTGTCGTCGTCCATGATTTTGGACAAACCGAAGTCTGTGATCTTGATCTCCCCGCAGGCCGTGCCGTTCACCAGGAGGATGTTACCTAAAACCAGAGCGGAGGGAAGATTTAGAGGAGGACATTCGTGCCGGCATATTCTCAAACACAGAGTCATTTGATGCTCACAGAAAAAGGTCAATGTACAAATTCACCACATGTTCTTTAGCTGAAAACTCTAACACACGTGGTTCAGACATTTGCCAAGCGGCTTCCTCTGTTTGACGTAACTCTAGAAGCATTTGTACTCTCCAAATATTTAACAAAATCTTGATAGCAACATTGTCAGCATACTTCAGACACTCTAACAACTTAAAAAATGTGAAGCACCAAGGACAAGCAGCCATTGAATTTATGCAGTGGCATGAGACAGTGCAGGTTACAGGCAGTTGTACGGTTCTCATTTCTCCTCATTTCAACTCAATACCAACTAAATGTTAAAAGAAAATGGCATAAACTGACTTGCCTTGTATTTACACAGTGCAAGGCTTTAAGTATACTGTATTTTCTGACCGGGTTTGAGGTCGTAGTGGATGATGGGCGGTCGGATCTCGTTGAGGTACTTGAGCGCGTTGACGATCTGCATGATGATGGAGCGGCCCTCTTTCTCTGACATCAGTTTGTGCTGCTTCAGGTAAAAGTCCAGGTCGTTTCCTTCGCAGTACTCCAGCACCGTGCAGAACCTGAGGCCGAGTCAGCAATGACAGAAATATTAGACTGAGGATTTCAGCTTTTTTTTAAATTCAGGATTAGAAGGAGCCATTTTCGAAAAGATGGACACTTCTGAAGCGTCTCTTACTGGCAGACAGACTGTACTCAGATAGTAATTCAACTGGCTACTGATTCATGGAAAAATGCTTAACCTTCTCCTTAAGTTCTGCCCCATATAATCGCATAGTTATATATAGTCAACAGAAAAAAAATTGAAGTTACTCACGAATCAGTGTCGAGCGAAAAGTAGTCGTAAAGTTTAACTATCCTCGGGTGGTCCAGCTCTTTGTGGATTCTGTATTCTCTGCAGGCGTGTCTGTAGAAACACACAATCAGAATACAAACATGTCTTTACAAAAATAAAACATGAATCAGTCACACACACTCAACCCAGAGATGGTCAGTGACGTGCGTTATCTATAGTGTAAACTTGACAAATATTAATGACTTACTTGTGATAGTTTTCTTTCTTCTCATCCCTCCAGTTCTTGTTTAACTGATGGATTTTAACAGCGACGTACCTCTGCTCCGTTAAGTCAAAGGCCTGGAACACAAATTTAAAAGAGCCCGCCTTAATAACAAACCAATGTCATCGCTACAATTGCTCTACACACAGTATTGAGGCGGTACATGCAGTAACTCATGACCGTTCATTATTGTTACAATAGCGACGACACATTCTTGGCACAAGTCAAGGTCTGCCTAAACCATTTACTGGGAAAAGCTGGTGAGCTCAACCCACTGTAATGCAATAAAGCTCACACTGTCTGAACTACGCACACACACACAGCTGAGGCGCTCGGAGAACACGCGTCTCTTATCGGCCTTCAAATTGGTTGATAAATGATAAATACATTGTTGTGCTTCTCGCCTTCAGTCATCAATGAATCTCTTTGGTCTGATCAATCTTCAAATCAACGTTAATTTCAGCCCAAACACATTCAAAATGGCTCATAAAGCATGATGGAGAAAGTCTGCCAATGTTCTGCTTCCACTCTAAAGACTAAATGAAGGCAAAACAAAAGAAACCCAGTGTATATTTCGTGATTATTAGACGTTTTAGTGTCTGCAGAGCCACCTCCACAGCCAGTATTTAAGGTACATTATGCAACTTTTGTGCCTTGGTGCCTTTTGTGCCTTGGGCGGCACGGTAGTACAGCGGTTAGCGCTCGTGCTTCACAGCTAGAAGGTCCGTGTTCGATTCCCACCAGGGACCAGGCCTTTCTGTGTGGAGTTTGCATGTTCTCCCCGTGTCTGTGTAGGTTTCCTCCGGGTACTCCGGTTTCCCCTACCACTAAAAACATGTACAATAGGTCAGGATGAATGAGAGTGTGTTTGAGAGTGTGCATGGGGGACGACGGATGAAAATTAGCCCAAGGCTACAATCCGGTGTGGCTTGTTCATTAACTTGCACTGTCCCTACCAAATAAACCAATAAATAAAAAAATTACTTTCCCTAACAGTGGTCTCACCAGGATCAATTGTTTGGTGGGTTTTCACTGCTGACGGACCCTCTCACCAGAAAACCTACATTACAATTGATCCTGGAGTGTCCTAGAGGCCACCGTGATGGAAAGTAAAGGCGCCATGCTAACCACTCAAAGCCGCTGCGTCACTACAAGGTAAAATACATACAAATATCAACTTTTTTCCCCCCCGCATAAAAAGTTGCATAATGAACCTTTAAGCTTTTCTGAGCGTTAAACACAAAGTATTGGATCAGTGAAAAGGTTAAAGTAAAAAAAAAAACATATCAGCATGAAATCCGAACAACCCTGGCTCCTACAGGGAGGGAGAAAGTCGTCCGGTCATACCTTGTAAACTTCGCTGAACCCTCCTCGCCCCAGTAAATGTAGCAGCAGATATCTATCGTTTAACGTTGGGTGATCTTTGAACCTGTCCAACAACATGAGTAAAAAAATACTTTAATTTTTGATGCAAGAGTGTGACACAAATGCTGTACATGGGGGGAAAAAAATAATCGTACTGGGAGTTATCTTCATTGTGGATCCTTTTGAGTTCTCGAATGTGCAAGTTTCGGACTCGCTCCAACCTCTCCAGTTCTGCCTGAATTTCTGCTTCCTCCTGTAAGAAACAACGGCAAGAAGGTTTAATCTCAATAGACTGAAGACTAACAGTTTGAAGAGCGATTATCTTACCTTTTTAAGATGACCTAGCCTAAGTTTAAAAATTTCTTCTTGCTCGTGGTACTCTGCCTGCGATAACCTGTGACAAGCAGACACACATGTTCGTCAACAAGTAATTACAATAGCTTACGCACTATAGATGTTGTCCAGTATAGAAAACGTGACGTACGCTTCACTTTCTGTGCCGTTGGCTTTGCTTTTACGTTTGTTTTGCTCTAAGCTTGGAGGAGGCGTCTGAGCCATGGAGGGAGGCTTGCGTTTGGCCAGTAGTTTCCGTTGTCGCTCGATGTCTTCTCTCTGGGAGTTGATCCTTTCTTGTTGTCTAGAAGCAAAGGGCAAAAAATTAGGTTCATATGTGGCAACCTAAAACCGAGCTCAGGGTATTCTGGGAGTAATGAACTTTATTTTTGAAGCCATACAAGGATAAACTGCATGGTATTCGTTAAAAGCAACATTTACATGCATCTTTTACAGAGACATTCATGGCACTATTACATTTTAAGTGGACATATTATGTGTAAGAATGAAACACTGGTATTTCCCATATTAACATGTGAAGGAAACAACCGCAAGGACTGAGGGAGTGGGCAAGTCAGGAATTCAAATTGGCTTGGATCACCCTCTGTAGGCTGCAGTGGGAATGACGTGCGAGAGAACAAGCCTTTAGGGCAATGCTGTGTTTGTAAGGAATGCAAACTGAACAAGGAGAGAACAGAGGGCAAATCTTAGGGTCAGTAAAAATCATAATTTACTTGATAAGGTTCTGAAAGGCGTATCCGTCCGTCCACTGCTCTGTGAAGGACGCCCCGTGTCGCACCGTGGTGAAATGCCCCAGTCGAAGTCGGTCCTGCATGCTTTTGTCCCGGCAGGCCATCTTCTCCTGTTTGGACTGAAGCAAAACCAGGCACAAAACATTAGAATCAAATCCCTCTGGCTCTAAAGCACCGGTCATAGTCGGACGTGAAAGACAATAACGCACCTTTTCGATGAGCAGCTTCTTCGACATGGTCACACACTTATTTAAACGCTCTTTATATCGCTCGAGCATCCTCTGCTGTTCGTCTATCTGGCGCCTCAAGTCACAGTTTGCCTTGAATTGAGGACGAGATGATTACTTTTTAAATCTTGCGTCGATATTCGTCAGCAGATAAAAAGAAAGTGACGTACCCTCAGCAAATCGTCTATCCGCCCCTCCTTCTTCTCCAGGTCAGAGTTCTTGTTGTTCTCTATTGCCGTTAGTTTCTCTAAAGTAAGGTCCGACTGCAAAAGACACAAAATGGTTTCTTTGGTGAGAGACTGATAAGTAAAGTCTTTCTATGATGTCCTCTACATTTGACCCATTCGTAAATTGATCAAGCACCAACGGATCCACTTCGAGATCTTGAGTGAAGATGTTGGTGAGGAGTTACCAAAGAGGAACATCATCCATTTACGTGTTTAGATTCAGGAGCTTTCGGATATTGGGCGACAAGCTCCACCACCTGAGCCATTATCGCCCTTAATAGATGGATGATCAGTATGTTATGTCTGGACAGTCATTGAATATACATTAACATTTGAAAGTCTAATTTTACCCACTGCCCTTTTGCAATCATCATTTTAATAGAGACCAGGTGAATTATGCGGCTGCCTGGAGAGCATATGAATTACCTGTGTGGCTTTGTGGAGCAGAAGGAGAGACAGAGGTTTGAGTGAACACGTGGAGTGCTCTGTGTTGGACGAACCGATCGAGGAGGGGCTTCCCTGCTGCACCTACAGGAGGCAGAAAAACATCATTAGAGGCGGAGGATTCTTTTAAAAGAATTATTCCTGTTCCCTTCCCTGTTCTAAATACAGCACTGAATGTAATAAGTCTATATGGAAATGCAGTGGCACATCTTAATAATTCATGACAAATTGAATGCGCAGAAAGCAAAGAAAAGGAATAGCAGAAAGTGGGTTAAGAGGGTAGAAGAGATAATATATAGCATCTATTAAGCACAGTGTCTCACCGTGACAGGAGGGTTTGAGAGCGAGTGTTGGGGAGAGGAGCGGATCACAGGTGGGATGCCCCTGGCGGGACTGGTGCCCGGACCAGTACCTCCCGCGAACTGACAGAGACGAGCCCAGAGGAGAAGGAAGAAGTTCAATAAAGGCACGGAGGTGGTTAGAAACAAAAGGAGGAAATGTTATATGGGGCTGTTTAACATTTAAGAGAAGATTTAATTAAACGCACCTCAAAATAATCACTAATTTTATGTCCTCTTGCTCCTGCTTTGCCTGAAACGAGAAGAGGACACGGTTCAGAGGCTTGCCGTGTTGAAATGAATTTGTTGAAAGCTTAATTAAGATAAAACTGACCTTGGCTGCCATCAAAGTGATCCGCTTTCCTTTTGCGTACCCTCTGGTCGTTTGCCTTCTTTTCAGGAGTCTGCAGCAAATTAATTAGGACCGTTTAATACAAAGAAGTTGTACTAATAGAGAAATGGAGGTGAAAACGTGACTGTGACTAACCTCCAGTTCTTTGTCACTGAGAGAGCCCACACTGCATAAGCTCTGATTGGACGACTCATTCTGACTTTGGCCTGAACCCTGCAAAAATATAACAAAAAACCCCACAAATGTTATCCGTTTTGCATAATATGGGTATGCAAAATGAGAACGCAAATTGAGGGAGAGGGATGGGACGCGCACATTTGGTTTAGCGCGGCCACACCATTAACTTTCTGCAAAATCTAGACCTGCATCCATCCGAATGCTGCCTCCCTGGTGATGGCTGTCAGTCAAATCACATCAGAATTCAGCTGGCAGTGTCCAATCAGGAAGAGATACTTAGTCATTCAGAGCACACCGAAGCTCCCTCACTGAACCCTCCTAAAATGGAGGAACATTAGGCATGCTGCTGGGGATGTATTCTCCCTCTGTCTGTCACCTTTAGATAATGTCAGACATTTTTCTCCAGTTCACCATACGCTCAGTCATTAGCACCTCCATAGACCGTAAATAGGAGATATATACAATTCCAGTACTTTGATCAGAAAGAGGTAAAACATAACTCCTTGGCATTTCCTGTATTTTTATTATAACCTAAGGCAGCTCTTTGTCCTCAGAAAAACAAGATTTTTATCTTTAATTTATGACACAAAAAAGAAGAAGTGCCACTGTTCAAGGTCAAGACAAAAAACTCCCAACTATTTTGTGACATTCAAGGATTTTCAGGCCAGCAGCTCATATTTCTACCTGGCGATTTGTTGGCGCACTTTTCACTCCTGCCTCACAAACATTGCATCTTTTGTCAAACACTAGGCTGTGGCATGATGCCTTAGCAGGGGCCGCCATTTTCTCTGCGGCAGCAGCCATGCCATGCTCTGGGCTGTGTTGTGCCTATGGCTGGCACAGGGCCCAACCCTGGCGCTGACTCTCGCTCCCTAACTGTTTCAAGATCACCTTCTACATACACTCTCTATCAGTGTGTCAAATCTGAGGTACAAGGCTAAATGCTGCCCCCACTCACACCTGGTCAATAACTATTTCTGCATTCCTCCTCTCTCACACCACCCATGTCCCGTCTGTGGCCTTGTTGGCAGCAATCATTGCCTGCATATACAGCCACTCCATCATGAGCCAGGGAGAGATGCCATATCACACCAGCCAAAAAACACAGACACTGCTCAACCTACTCCAGAGACACAAAGAGGAGTGGAACCAGACTTGTCATTGCGACACAGAAAAATTATTCTCAGGCAAATGTGGACAAAAGGAGAGACTTGTACAAATTGTGTAATCAGGGAAATCTGTGAATACCGGCACTTTGACATGGCCTTTGCCACTGCTCCACCTCCGCAGCATCTGCTGTAACACAAACCTTAGCGACGCCGACCCCAGTGAAGCGAGCTTCCAACAGCTCCTGTCGTCGGGGGTCCAGGCTGTGCAGTTCTTCCATCATGGCTGCAAAGGCAAGAGAACAGATTAAGGAGAGCATTGTGGAGTCTGATATGTTCAACAGGGAGTGATAGATCACATTTTGAAAGGCACCCTTTGTGATGAGTCACTGCTGTTTTAGCCATATGGATGTGGAAAATTCCTGTTCTGAGTCATCAATAAAACTAACAATAATGTTGTCACAATCCTGTGTTTAAACCGTATCTCATCAACTCCAGAATTTACTGAACCTCACTCTAAACCCATTTGCTCCAGTTCCTAAATGAAGGCCAAGGTTGTGCACTTCATTTGTATCAAAAGATATAGACCAGATGTGTAGAGTCACTGCCTGAAAAAATACAGCATCATGTGATAACGCCCTGGCATAATAGGCCCAAGTTACATGGCACTGGTGGCTCTGAAAGGTCACAATTCAACAACCTGCCATGTCCAAGAGTTGAGGAAAAGACGCAATATGTAAAATTAGAATGTACAAAGGTTACAGCTAAAATAAAATAACACACCTGCTGAGTGATAGCATGGGGTTGAACATTTGATTATTGAGAAATGCAACATTTGTGTCAGTATGCAATTGTTTGACTTGAACAACGCTCTAATGTTACGTGTTTAAGGTCTATTTATATGACAAATACAAGCAATACCAATAATAGTAAATATACATTAATAACCTGATTATGATTGAGGTAGCAAGTCACTGGTAATCACTAACTGCTAGCATCGCAGCATTTAGGCTAATAAGAGCTAACACTTTTGATTTAGCAGAAAGCGCTATTTACGAGAAAATTTAATTACATTCTGACCCAAAATATATAACATTTCCGATACGCACTTAGGTGGGTCCAGGCGATACACACACACCCAATATTTCCGCTACAAATGACAGAAACTGTTTTTGTGAGGCACACAAATAGATGCTAAGGTTAGCAAGCTAACGGCTGTCAAAAAGAAACATCTCTGCGCCGTTCTTGGGTTTGTGCCGCGTTTAAATCACTGCTTCAACATACGCAAACAACTGCGCTGTATGATTTATATTCCCGCAGCATACTTACTGGATTTACAAAATTGTCGGTCCACAGGAGGGCCTGATCTTAAGCCTGAAGCCGTCCCCGTTGTTTCCCCGATGCTCAGTGGGCAGACCCTCCCTGGCTAAAGGCCGCGACCACAGCCTCGTTCTTTGGGTGTTGATTGTTCCCTCTCCCAGACAGAGGAGAGCCCAGTGCAGCTCAAGGTAAACACCGAAGGATTCCCGTCGGAGGCCTTGACCACTTTGGGTATCCCGAACCCGCCTTACTGTGCCACCAAGGCGGGGAAGCCCTTCACATCCATCTCCCCGAAGACCACCGAGCACATAATGTCGGGATATCTCCTTCCACACAATGGCGCACGACCCCAAAGATTACGACTTTTCCCACCTGGTGCAAATGATGCCCAAAGCGAGCGCTGGATGCCCCTATCTTTTTCTCCTCGCTGATGAGAGGAAATTTCTAGTTCAGGCTTTGTAGCTCCACAAAACAAAGTTCGCCGTCTTGCCTTCTTTATTTCTGACACGGGGAAGAAACCAAAGTATTTCCCAAGTTGTGGTGGGTCAGATGTTTCAGTGTAATCCAGATCGATTCGATTCGGTTCTCATGTTTTTCAATGTAAACAATAATCAGTAAAATCTCATATATTCTCGTGAGAGTGTTCAAGAATTTTCACCTTCTATCCACGCCTGCACCAAATCTCTGCCTGGACCAATGGCAAATCTGTGTGTATACAATACAATTTAATACCGCCCACCCATTCATCTACTGGCATGATCACCCATTGAAAGTTGCAATTCCCTTGTGTTTTTATGCATGCATAATGATGATAATGCATGTCAATCTCCATTGTGAGATCAATAAAGGCTATCGTATCTTATTATGCTTAAATTGTACGTGCTTAGTGTCATATATGATAACAAAACATACATTTCAACAAAATAAACTAAACAGTACACTATTGTAGGGCTGTGCAATTAATTTTGAGTTGAATGAAATAATTACAAAAATTGCACATTTGAAAAAAACTAAAAACAATTTTACACTAACTTTCAAGTATTATGCGCAATTACACATGCATATGTGAACAGAACTGCTTTTTCCCCCTGATGTTTTACACTTTTAACAGTATATTAAGTAGAATATTTTATGATTTATACCAAAAAAAGGAGTCAATCAATGATCGAATCGTGATTAACTAATTCCAGTTATGGCTATCATATTGTAATTATTTTTTAAATGATCGAGCAGCCTAAATTGTACGTTTGGTTAATCAAATATGAATTGATTAAAATAAAAAAATCCTTAAAAAAACTGTTTATTTGGAAAGTTTTAACACATTAAACATTTTATTGAATAGGAACTGGAAATTATCTGATCTTCTCTGGAAATGAGAAGTAGACAGCATCGTCAACCAGGCAAGCTGTAAAACGAGTCCATCAGTATCAGCACCTCAATTATTGACCCCCAGTAAAATAACCAATCAGTGAAGCCACATTATATGCCAGTAATGGTTTAAGATGTGTCCATTATCAATCAATACAGCACCACTTTGATCTTGAAAAGTCATTAACCATTTTGTCTGTTCAGCTTGGCGTCTCAGTGGTCTGTTGAAGGCTTTTGCGATACTTGCACTGGATCCATACTCGATACATAGTGAGTTGCTTCCCTCTGTTCACCTGAAGACGTCTATCCACGAGGTTCTGCACTTTTTCCAGTCCTGCCGATGTGAACAGCTCATGCAATTCATCTGAAATGTCAAGCCCAGTCGTTAAGATACTTTTAAGTAAAACAACTGTATATTATCATGAGGGTTTTTTTGTACCTTGAGTAAAGAAGTACACTCGAGTTCCATCACCACGGACATAAAAGTTTTCTGAAAGGCATCTTCCTGAAAATGAAATTAAAGTTAAGTCTTTTATAGAAGAAAAAAACAAAACAAAACAATGAACCAAGGGGATTCGATACGTATAATGACGTCATGCTTTCAATTCAGTCCAAAACATTTAATGTGCTTAACAAGATATACAAGTTCTATCTTCTTATTTATTACAAGCAAAAATAAGTCAAAACAGAAGAACACGATCTGCTGTACTACATGCTACACTCAAGTCCTTTGAAAAATGAGACGTCTGAAAACACTATTAGCTACACATCTACAATCTTTCATCGATTCATAAAGAACATATTTGTGTACTGATATGAAGAGAGCGAATTGAACGAATCAATATAATACAGAGAATTGTTGCCTCCCTTGCAATAATACAATAAAATAGTGACATTTGTTTGCCACATTTGACAAATCTGAATTTTAGGAGAATAAGTGTCATATTTTACACATAGACTCTTATTCCAGACACGTCAATGTTTAGAACCTTTATTAAACCACTCAGATTTCACAAACTCTTTTTCAAAGGAGTCCTGGCCCCAAAGGAGAACCTTATTGTACATATTTTAAGTAGCAGGGGGAAACCCAGCACCCAGAGGAAATCTACGCATAAAAGGTTGGAGAACATGCAAACTCCACACAGAAAGGCCTGGCACATTCTTGCTGTAACCTCTGCGCCAGTGTGACGCCCAACTTAACAAGACCGAATCTTGGAACACAGAGAAAAACTGGCCATCTTGGAACACTGACCTTTCTTGAAGCGCAGTTGTGCCATGTCGTAGCGTCCATAGTCTCTGAGCAACATCATTCCTCCAGGCTTCAGCAGTCGAGCCAATCTACTGATGGACGCCTGCATCCTGAGAAACACAGAAGCTATTTTAGTCCTGGGTTTGGTCCTGTTTTTATTTTGAAATGGCAACTTTGAGAATATTTTCTTAGGCGTAGTTGAAAGTTTGTGGAGAAAAAGCATAAGGTAAGAGAAAGTTTAAAGCCAAATGGAGTTCATACTTGTTGGGATGCAGCGCTGATAGCACAAAGATCAGGACCAGAACATCAAGGGAGCCGTCGGGGATGGGGTAATCGGCTTCCACATCACTCAGATCCTGAACAAAGGCGAAGCAGCGCCCAGGGTCATACTCCGGATTAGTCTGATGACAAGAAAGTACATCATTAGTGATTCTAAGACATGGATTAATAGAGGTACTATGTACAAGTTGTTAGGCTAAGATTACTAGGGTTGTCACTATGCCATATTGTTAATAATAATAATAATAATAATAATAATAATAATAATAAGAGTTATCATTTATGGAGAAAAAATAACATTTAAATTAAACATGTCACACAGTCTCAAGGTAATGCCTTCATGGAGGAGACTGCAAAATCCACGGGCCAGTTCCAGTCGGTATAAGAACAGTTTCACACATCAGGCTATCAGGAAGCTGAACTCCCTCCCTTCCCTGCCCTCCCTGTGCTCCCAACCCTCACTCCCCACCCCCCGTTCCATGACAACGACGAGAGAATTAACTATTTTGATTTATTGTGAAATGAATTGACAAATAAAATCTTTGAATCTCTTTCTACAATCTAGAGCACAGGTTCAATAAAAAAATGTATTAATCCCCAGAGATTACCTTGACTAGTTCGACAGCAGTGCTGGAGAAATCACAGCAGTAAACAAACAGACCTGGGTCACTGTGAAAAGTAATGCCATGTTTATTAGTCAGACCCAGCAACGTTTTACAAAGTCTCATAATTTGCAGATATTTTAGGTTCACTTACTTGTTAGTCTTTAGTATTGGGAAAACAGTGTTGCCAACACCACAGCCAACCTGTCAAAAATGTAATACAATAAGATTAAGATTGACCAATGTAATCATCACTGTTGTAACCAGTTATCATTTTCCACTACTTTTTACAATTAAATGCCAGCCAGGTGATTCTGATCATCAGCCTGGCTCTACATCTGGAAATGTAGCGCTGCACTGCCTCCGCCCGCTGCTCCTTACGGGTCCCAGCGGCGTCGAAGGATGGGTCAAATGCAGAGGACAAATTTCATTGTACAGATAAAACATCTTAACCTTGACCATAACCTAAATCTTCAAAATTTGAGAATAAGAAAGCTTTTTTTTGTACATTTCTAAAATTATCATTTAATTATCTCAAAATGTGTTCAGAACGATGCAAGCACATTCTACTAATATAATGTAGTGATTTTTTTTTTTTTCATCTTAAATGCATTAGTGAAGATTGTAGACGTCTCACCTCTAATATTCGATAAGATGCGTTTTCTCCAGGAAAATGTGTGTTGCATTCATTAAGTGTGAGAGCCTCCACCTCTCCACAGGGCACCGCATGGTCCTGGGGTGTGTCCTCTGTGTGTTCATCGGTGTGTGATTTTTCATCAGGACACGTTTGTTTCAGACAGCATTGCGGGGCGAGCTCTGGAAACTCTGTGAAGAGCCAGTGACGGTCTTTGAAGAACCGATTTTCGTGGATGGTGTAAAATTCATTCCAGAACTCGTTTGCCTTTGCGTCAAACTCATCTGCAAGAAACAAAAGCATGAGATATTATTTGTTATTGCATGCAACTGTTTACTTTGTGATAACAAGCTGTGTTTCTAAAAGCACCTTGCTTCTCCGGAGGCAGGGGCTGGCTGTTCTCCAATACTTTCTTCTTTGCAGCATTTTCTTGCTCCTCAGTCCACTCCACATTGTCCCTGGTTACATCAATGACACTGGGATATAAGTACTGTTTTTTGTTTTAAATAGCAATCGAATAAAAGACATGGTGCAGTAGTTGTCAAATGTACCACCTCATAAAATAATTGACCTTCCATGTATCACCAGGGCAAGATCAAGAAAAATATAAAATAAAATACAGCATATAGGACTAATGGTATCTGATGCATTAGTCCCGGTGCCGTCATAGGTAGAGCGTGTGTGTAAAGCTGATAAGTTGTTCTGGACTAGAAAGATAGACATGAATGATGGTGACTGAATGACAGTGAGAAAAGTTGTGGCCAATAAACTAGGGCGAAGGTTATGGAATAAAGCTAATGCGTTCTCATAGATCCTTATTATTAGTAGGGCAATTGGACAACAACAAGCGTCATTATTTCCATCCATCCATTTTCTTCCACTTGTCTGTTGCCGGGTCGTGGGGGCAGCCGTTGGAACTGCCCAAATCACATTGCACCAGCCCCTATGGCTCCTCCTGCAGGGGGTGGCTCCACAGAAGGACGGCCTCATGGTTCTAACCCAGGCCTGTTGGTCTCTCTTACCGCTCTTTGTCTGACCCGTCACCTAGGACCTGTTTGCCATGGGAGACCCTAGCAGGGGCACGAAGCCCCCCGACAACAGAGCTCCCAGGATCATTCGGGTGCTCAAACCCCTCCACCACGTTAAATCAAATCAAATTTATTTATATAGCACATTTAAAACAACTGTTGTTGACCAAAGTGCTTCACAAAAAGGTCTACAGTACAAAATATAATAATAAACAAAACACAATATACAAGCAGCAAAGCACTAACAGCTCCAATTTTGGCCATGATGTGCTAGACAGTGTTAAAAGCTTTTGCATAGAAATGTGTCTTAAGCAACTATTTAAAATGGTCAAGTGTCTGTGCAGCTCTTATGTGGAGAGGCAGGTCATTCCAAAGTTTGGGAGCTGCAACAGAGAAAGCCCTGTCCCCTTTGGTCACACGCTTGGAGCGAGGAACCTCCAAAAGCAGCTGATCAGCAGATCTCAGAGCCCTAGCAGGGGCGTGGCGTACAAGAAGCTCAGACATATAAAGAGGAGCAGTGCCATGGAGACATTTGAAAACAACAAGTAAAAGCTTAAACCTTATCCTGTAATACACAAGAAGCCAATATAGAGCAGCTAACACAGGGGTGATATGCTGTTGCACGTTAAGGTGGCGGTTCCAGGAGGGGCGTCATTATTTGTATACGGTAATTGATGAATGTATGATTATGATTATGATAGTTTTATTTGAAAAGAAGGGACAATACATATTAATTAACATTTTCACAAATGTAAATATGCCAGAATAATTTCCATCTGCAGACCCCCTGGCAGACCGGTGTTACACACAAGTTAGTAATAACATAGAGAGACACTATATACAGACTATGTAGAGAGACAAGGACGAGAACAGCGATCACATCATATTAGAACAAACAATAACAACAAGAGTAGACAACAAAGGACAATAATATAGAAAACGGTAACGGAAACGCATCACCAGTATTGCACAAACCCCAATATTGCACATGCCCTGACTGTCCTGATATTGCACTGACCCAATAGCACCATTTTATATTGCACTGACCCGCACCAGGCAACTGGACAACAGCAAGCGTCATTATTTGTATACGGTAATTGATGAATGAATGATGAATCAACATTTACTACACCATCAGGACCCGAATGAAAACAGACGGCGCTAGGGGCAATCGTTCTTTCTTTCACCAAATGATTTTTTTAACCTACCAAGCGTTGTGTTGAAAGACCTGCCGTGGGTCTGTGAGGAAGCGGGTCCCAAACTGTGGTCTCTTACCCTCTTCGGAGCCTGAATCGGTCAGAATTAGCTGCGTTTCACCGGCTCCAGACTCCACTCCGGCCACTGCACGGGGCGCCGCCATGTTGGATCTGACGCACCGGAAGAAGGCGCCACGCGGTCACGTGACACAGTAAAGTTAGTTAAGGAAAGACAATGTAAAGTGTAAAGCATGTTTTATTTGGAAAACAGCAATGCCATGTCTAATGTATATTATAATGTTTGTAACGTTTCAAAATAAACACATTAAAAGGGAAGAAAAAGACAGTAGGACAGTTCAATTGTCTGAAAACCACATGTAAAATCAATACTACAAAATTAAGACTAAACAATAATAAAGTAATACAGATATGAAAAAGACTACCATGTCCAGTTCCAGTAGCATTCACCAGTTGAAGTCGAAAATCTATAAGTCCACTAGATGGAGACATTGCATTGGAATCACTATAAGCTAACAGAAAAGCCTGTGCAGCCTGGGAGTTTTTTTTGTCTTTATTATTATTATTATTATTATTTTTAATAATGTGGTCGTTTGTGTATTTATCTTAATAATACATCTGCATCAGCTTTAGACAGTATGTCCACTGTTCACCTTAATGTGAAGGAGCAGCGGCTCTACTACTCTAAGCTCCAGGTGACTATAAGCTCCTCACTTCATCTCAAAAGGATGCTACCCTGCAGAGGAATGTCATTTTGACTGCTTGTATGTTATCTTGTTCTTTCGGAAGAGCAGGAAGAAGAGCGTGGGGGTATGGAAGGCAGCATAAAGAAGATGGATGGAAGTCCATTGTTACATTAAATTCCACTCCCTCATACTTGGTACAAACAAAGCCCACCAATTAAGTCCTACTATACTTACTGTTTTTTAGTATCTGATGATGTGTGTTTAGGCTTATACTCTTCACAAAGCCTATCTTTATATTCTTATTTGTATCATAACAATTATTTATACTATTAGTCTGCATAGAGGCCTGTTGCCGGATGTGGTTTTGGAACAAGTGTCAGCCTTCCTGTTACTCATCTTGTTAAATGATGGCTTTGCTGAGACATGTTTTGTCATTGAATGCGATAAACTTCCTTCCTTTACGATGTAGAAAACAGTATGAACATTTGTAGATATACATTTTGTGGTATTGATGTTTCACTTTAAATGTTCTTGCTTGCAGAAAATAAAGCATTTCATTGTGGGAAAAACATTAAAATTAGTAACCAAAATCACCCCAAAAAGACATCAGCGATGGTCAAGGAGTCAGACTTGGACTTGTCACGCAACACTTTCACAGGGAACTTTCATTCAAAACAATAACGTACATAAACAACTATAGCCTAATAAAACATATTTCTCTACACAAAATGTTTAAAGTATGTTTGTTAAGTGCCATTGCATGAGATTTACGAGCTGCAGGGCTGATCAATCTAAATTTATTATTGAATAGAAAAAAGTGAAAACAAAAAAAGTGTGTTAGTCCGAATGAGCATTTTTTTATTGAAGTGACAAATTCAAACAGAAATGAAGAGAGCGTGAGAGAGACAGACATCAACCACATATAGGTTAAGACTGTGCAGGTAAAAATAAAATAAAAAAATAAAAAAACTCTTTGGTCAAGTGCAAAGCTTCCTGTGCAGATTGACTGAGGTTAACAGCAACAAACCACTGTGAAAATGGTGAGCACCACAAAGCAGACATAAAGTAGAAATGCATCATAGAAAATTCCTATATTCCCCTGATACCAAAATAAAAGAACCAAACAACAAGAGCATCATTTACAGGTTTGTGCAACCCTATACATACACAGTTACAGTGCATATTATAAAACATGTACAATATTTATGCATAGCAAACACATGATTGATGTTGTATTGAATTTTACAGGATGGATGGATGGATGGATGTGGAAATTGGTGTCATATACCCGTCATATACATTTCATTTAAACCTGCTAATTATTCGATGGGACTTGATGAGGGTTCTCCATCACAGCAAAATTGGATAAACACAGGGTTCAATGTGATACACGTCAGCTACTCCCACTTGATTCACTATGAGCGTTTGGAGATTCAGCAATTCTCAGCATGATTTTTGACTCAAGTATTTTATCAAAGCAATGCAGTCTCTCCACTTACACTCCCTTTTCTAAGACATACAAATTCGGTGAAGTGGGATTTGACATTCACAAAGAAATCCCCATTTAAAATAGTTGCAAGGGCAGGCTCTAACAGCTGAATGTATTTGCAAAAACAGATATCTCTATTTAGTTATTTATTTATTTAAAGTTAGCTGTCTTGGCTCTGCATTTTGTGTGTAAACAACAGCACTGTTAAAACTCCCATTTAGCGCACATTATTCCATTTGACATTATGAACAGCAGTTGTGGCCATTTTAAATTCAACAATTTCTTTTTACATAATGTACAATTAACGCATACATTTCTCTTACAGTTCAACTCCAGTAGTCACACGACAGTTCACGCCATCTTCCTCCCACATATTTTCTGTTTTTACATCCATCTTTGTCTTGACCCCTGAGATTTCCTGGCAAAAAAGGCTTTAATTGCCTCGGTACGCTACATTTGTGAAGGTAGAAGTAGCTCCTTTATATAAGGGGTTGTGTGCCTGCAAAAAGAAACAAAGAGAGCATTTAAGTGATCATCAAAATGTTTCTTATATTAATTTGCATAATACATACCACAGAAAGCACTTGCAATAATACATTTTATGAATGCACTTTATTTTAAGTTGCATTTATTGCACACTATACACTAGGGAGCACACAGAGAACACTAAGAAAACAGGGCCTAATATAGGGCCTAAAACGTTACAACATGTTGTTGTTGTTGCTGAGTGATTTTGTGGGTCGCGGTCTGAAAAGTTTGGGAACTCCTGGTCTAGACCTCTACAGACATATTCTAAAATGTGTGGAACACTTATATTTTTTGGCAGTTCAGATGTCAGTCTTCTTTATTATGTTAATGCTCATAGTTGAAAATGCAATGAGAACTTATTTGACTATGTAATTAAGCACTTGATTTTCAAAAATCCCTGAGCCCTAATGCAAACAAACATGCTTGAAAATATGCAAATCATGGTCAGATCAGATAAATCAGCTAATGCGCCTGCACTGAAACATAATTTCAGAACACTACAGCTGCAGAACTGACAGCTTCCTTATCTTCCCCGCTTCAGCCCATGAACCCCACGGGAGAGATATTTTCCCCAACAAATTATTCTTACCATTATCGTCTACAACCAAAGTTCTACACACTATCCCTAACACCTCATTCATTTGTGTCAACTAAATCTATCCTAGTTGAAACATGTTTAGTCGAAGTTCCTCACCGTATCCCATTTGGCTTTGGCTCGCTCCTCCTCAAACTTTGCGTAATCGTGCCGGTCTTGGATGGTGATCAGCAGTTTCCAAATAAGGAGTCCGATAAGTCCCAGCAGGAGAATGGCTCCTGCCACGGCCAAGGACACCACCAAGACGTCGGGCCCCTCCGGACACACTAAAGGGGGGCGAGATGGACAGAGAGCAGAGATAAAGCTTCTGTGGTGACTGGTTAACTGAACACTGATCGGTTTACAGCACAAAGGAGCACACATTGTTCCCTTTTAACAAGAACACCGCACGCTAATAATAAATGGTCATGGGGAGACTCTATAAACATAATGAGTCTGCAAATGCAATCCAACCTGCTCAGAGTGTGCTACCATTCATAGTAATGCGATCTACGTTTAAGAAGAGTGAATGGGTGTCAGAATTTATAGAAATTAATTTTAAAGTTGGAATTTACGCTTACAAAGGAAAGCGTTGTCATAATTTCTCTTGTTTAGTCAAGGTATTCAGATTATCTCCACTATTGCACAATTGCTTCATGTTTTGCTTAGACATAATTTATTATGAAATGTTTATGATTTTTGCCACTTCTCTTTCTTATCCACTGCTACTTCTTCCACTTGTTCTTGAACTTTTCACATCAAGCATCATCTCACAAATGTATGACCGAAGTACCACCAGGCCTAGATCAAGATAGATCAAATCAAAAACAAAACTCATCTTTAGAGCTTAAGTTACAGTAAGTCTAAACTGGGTGTAAACCATGTCTCACCCAGAAAAAAAAGACCTATACTAAAATTATTCCTAATGATTTAAGCATTGCTAACATTCGCGGGGTAGTATTTCTCCTAAAATGCTAATGAATGATAAGCAACAGTGACTAACTTACAAATAATGGAATATACAGTAAGTCTTCTGGCGACTAAAAGATGATGAGTAAATGTTTGAAACTTTCAGTGTGTGTGGAAGTGCTGTTTGGTTTTGTTATGTAATTTCAACTTTTAGATATGGTTTCTGCTATAAGTCCATGGAAAGCTGTCTGTTATCCCTGAGTATAGCTGTTACTGTCCTGTGTCCTGCGATACCCTGGTGATTTGCTGCATTTTAATAGATCAATTACATTTAGCACTAATGCTAACTACAGTTACCTTTACCACTGTAACATGTCAAGTCTTTGGGTCTACTACTACCACCCTACAGCAACTATTTTGACCACTATTACTCCTCCCCATTGACACGGGCAAACACTTACACAGAACATGATACTGAGACATATTTTCCCATACATTGCACTATATTATTGTATTTAGTTATAGTTGAGGCCATACCTGGTTCTTTGACTACATAAAGGATGGATTTGCCACTTTCGTCCTCATAGTACTGGAAGTGTTGAACACAGTCATTTTCATCTTTGTACGAGCAGTTTACTGAGTTACTATCCTGAGAAACTGAGGGATAAACAAGAAAATATAATATTATACAGTCATTGTTGTAATGGTACAGTTGGCAAATCAACCTGAAGAAACCTTTTCATGCTTTAAAAAATATTTTTAATTTTTGAATAGGCAGAGGTGGGTTGCAGCACAGAGAGAAAGTGCAATTGAAAATCTTTAGATTATTGTTTAAAAGGCAAAGGTGACAGACAGGTGCAAGAAGAAAAACAGTCTTCCTGGTTGAATATAGTTAATGATAATGATAATGATAATAATAATAATAATAATAAATATAGCCGCAAGCGGCGATTATCGGCCCTCGCCGACCGCCCTGCCTAAAACAAGGGGGCGCTCCGCTTCGCTCCACGCACTCTATACGATTACAAGAGCCCCTTCGCCAGCCCTGATGGCGCTCGGGCCTAATAATGGCTTCCACTTGAATGGCTTACACATTACAGGCCTGTGTTACCAAGTTTCTCAAAGTGCTGCACTGTAGTCTTTATTCATTCACGCCACACTCTGTGGTGGTAAGATACTATTGTAGCCACAGCTGCCCACTGTGGACTGGCATAAGCTGCCAATCGGCCCCTCTGACTATCACCAACCACTCACTCACACGGGCAAACACACTCTCGTTCATTCTGGCCTATTGTACATGTTTTTATTGGAAGGGGAAACCAGAGTACCAGGAGGAAACCTGCAGACCCAGGGAGAACATGCAAACTCCACACAGAACGGCCCAGTCGAACCCGGGGATCGATCCCAGGACATTCTTGCTGTGAGTGCCACCGTGCCACTTAGGAGTTATAACTTGCCTGCACCAATCCCGTCTCCTAAATTGTCCACAACTACGATTTCATCTTTGCACATCCTGCCGCAACTGTCGTCGTTGATGTACTGTCCTCTCTTGAAGTGTTGGCAATCCACACACTTCCTACGGAAATGCAAATTAAATATTACCTCTGTGTATAACATATTTATTTAACCATTTAATGGGCAAACTACATACTCAAGAACATTTGCATCAAACTGTGTAAAAATGCAGATTATAGCAAAAATGAACAGAAAGCATTACAATAGGGACATCAACACTAAAAGTGTTCACAGACTTGTTTCAACCATTGGGCCAAAACTCTGTGCTGACGCTGTGAAGAATATGTGTCACTTCACACCTACTGTATCTATTTTGTATCTTGTTTGTCAGTAACCACTAGACCGGGCAGGTGTTAAAATAATCTATTTTTTAATGGACTAATAATGCACAGATATAACAGCTTTCTTACACAAATATGTGACAGCAAACCTAATTTAAAATCAAGGTCACAAATGCTTAATGTAGACTACAAAAATCCAACTCAATAAATCAATGTGTTTTTTGTGAATAGTGTGAACATTATTTTTTAAAGTAAAGTGTGGATTCTTCCTTACTGCTTGATGGTGCATGAGTCGGGGCAGGTGGGGCACTTGTCGCACGTGGCTCCGTAGGCTCCCGGCTGCGTGCACTGACACACCCCACACTCACAGTTCCCGCGGCCGCTGCACAGGAGCCCAATGCTGGACATGCAGGTGTCCGTGCGTGTGGTGCAGTTACAGTTCTCCCCCTTCCAGCCCGCCTCGCATTGACAGAACCCGCAGTTGCACTTCCCGTGATCTGAGAGAGAAATTAACTTAGTTTAAGGTACTGAAACAAATGCAATGTTTGGTGTTCACATATAAGGTACAGTATGTTCTCAGGATATAATGAATTCCCAGGCCCACTAAACTTCAAGTATGGTGCTTTTGCAACAGGATAATGATGGCGCTAAGTGGACAATCGATCATAGTTCAACACTAGTGAAGTGGTAATGAAAGGACAACAAGTTGAAATTCTTGCACTTTGAAACATGCATCACATTTGAAGAGGGTAGACTGTAAGCAATTATTTAATGTTTACTACTTCTTATGTCTAGCGCCGGGTATTGTACTGAAAAAGTCCTTTTAGGTATAAGTGATGATGCTGGGAAAGCCATGAGAACGCACAAAAATGTCATGGTGTGATGATGGAGTGAAGAAAATAAAACCCAAAATGCAGAACTGCAACAAAACTGGTGATGTTTAATAAATGATGAAAACCAAAATAACAAAGTCCAGAGATGACAAAACTCAAACAAACCGGGGCTGACGTAGACAATGACACGACAAAGGACAAGGGAAACACAGGGGTATGAGGCATGAGGAAACGGGGCACAGGTGAAACATCAGGGCGGGGCAGGCAAGTAACGAGGGAAGTCAAACAGAAAATCACCAAGACCAAAAAGACAAGGACAGATACAAACACAAAACAAACCAAAACAGGGTAACAAAAAGCCGTATTGTGACAAAAAAAAAGTGTACAGGTTTGCTCAAAGACATTTTTTCCATTATTATGAGCATTATATCATCATTCTTGTGCAGTGTTCCACATAATGCAGTAAATAAAGCAGCATAGATACTGCAACAGTTATTGTTCGGCTACTGGTACCTTCCAGTGTTTCCCAAACAGTGATACTGGGACCTCAGAGTGTACGTGAGCATTTGGCAGGGGGTCCTTGGAATTATTTCAGATCAAAAAGATGATGGGACTGAATTGCATTTCAATATGATTTTGAAAGAAGATCATTTTAGTGATATTTTCCTGTAAAACATTTTAAGAATGTTTCACATTCGCACAGAGTTTAGTTGATAGTTTTGATTTGTTTTTGTTTTTTTTTATTGGTGGCACCCTCTAGATAAGGGGCACTTTGAGTAAAAATGAAACACTCAAGACTCATTTTCTTTGACTTTGTTGGTTAGAAAATACTACATTTACCCAAAACGGCTCACACAAATGTGTGGAAGAGTCTCAAAACACAACTCCAGGTATGATTTTGATGAGGGAACAACATTGAAACAGGGTAAAAAAAAAGCTATAAAAAGTCTATTTGGAAGTACTGACTGTTTTTATCATGCCAAAGAAGCATTTTGCCTGGACATATTTGCGCCCTATAATGTGTTTGTAAATTCAGCTGTTTATATATATTAATAATACAACTTGATCAATTATGTTTTTGTGATGTACAATTTATCAATAAGTTGACACCTAAGGCATTTGCCATTTCAACACGTACAGACTTTTGTAACCACCTGTAAACATAGAAAAGGGGACATGTAAAGGGACTGTATACTTTCCTATTAAACTCATGGGTATAAGAATCCATTGTTAATTTGGTTTTCTATTCAGTTATCGGAATCGGAATCTGCTTGCGTTGCCTTTTGTCCCATTAAATATTTGCTCCTGTGTCTCACTGATGCCTCCCGACAAAAGCAGGATATGTCTCATGGTGAACAGTACCCACTAATGAGTGATGAGGCTGCACACAGAGTTCCACAAAAGACTTCCTGAACTCACAACAGGCACGACAGCATTGTCATTCCAGCAGTGAAGCAAAAGTAAAAGTTTGCCTTCACATCTACATTTCATTTCAAACTTTTCCTCGTGCTCACGAAGTTAATAATGTTAAAGTATTTGCCATCCTCTTTGACAAGTGGTTACAATAGTTAGTAGTCAAAAACATTGAAAAGACTAGTTCTGGCACATTATATTCCCTATTTATTCTATCATCACAGTATCAAACAAACTGTATCACAAGATTTCATCTACCATCTGATTTAAACATTTTCAAAAAATTCACGTTAAAGCTGGGGTCATGACTTTTTGTTGTTGTAGAGTATATCTATTTTTGCCACCTCAGAGTCTGTTGTAAATGCAGCAAAAAACAGATCTTGTGGCGACGTGTAAACAAGTGGCAACCTCCCTCTTTCTTGGTACAGCTCCGTTTTTTTGGGGCCTTTTTCTGCGAACTGCATTTGTAGTTTACTCTGGATGCTTTTGTACCTCTTTGCTGTGCTTTTGTGGGGTTCGGTGGATTTGTTTTACAACAGGGAAGTCAGTGAAGAAAGTAGCTTTTTAAAAATAAACAAACAGCGCTATTAGACATTTGAGACCTACACGTCTCTTCTTCTGAAACACTGAAGAGGCACCAAGACAGGAAACAAAAGAAGGACAAACGAGGAGGTATCCGGGCAAGACTCACAGCTAAGCCACACATGCCTACTGTCCCTACTATTGTTCTGGCTGAGGCAGTGCACTGTCTCAGAGGATCACTGAAGGCAGTCAGCCAGGTTTCCTTCGGGTGCAACGGGTTCCCCTACTGTACCTCCAAAAACATGCTGGTCAGGTTGGCCCACAGTGGCCCACAAAGCACTTACTTACTTGTCTTCACCTACATGTTTATTGAGTGATGGAAGACAGAAGTAGAATCTGAATTAGTGCAATTTATTTTGTGGGCGTTCCCCCCTGCTTCACTTTGCCGTCGCTCAAAACTGTATTTGCTTGAACAGTTCAGATGTGCAGAGGGATTGTGAAAACTAGAAACGAGTTTGGACCAAAACAGTTTGAACAGGAAAAGTCATGTACCCCAGCTTTAACTTAAAAATGTACATAAGTTCTGTTTCAGTCGTGATTTTTCTAATTTAGTTCAATTTGCTTAACAATTACTTTGGTCCTGAATTAGTACATGTTTTTGTTTACTTGTAATGGAATGTGTTGAAACATTGCAAAAATATTATTATCTCAATATTCAAGAGAGTTATCGCATATCGATATATTTTGTTAGGCTATAATGTGGATAGTGATTTGTTATTCATTATTGTACGTGTATGTGTGAATTCAGTGATGCAATGATGAGCCGCGTACGTACGTCAGACAGCTTGCATTACATGGGTGTCAGTGGGAGACACAAATAGGATTTACCAACTTATGATTAATAGTAGAGTGAGTCAGACCCCTGTGTATAAGGAGTAGAGGCGGATCATAAGTAACACCAGGGTCCAAAGTCCACTTTTCTACAACTCTAAACGATAGGAGTGCTTTTATAAACAGAGGAACTGTTCCCTGGGCGCTGTGTCTGGATCGCTTCTGGGCCACTGTGTGCTGTGGGGTTAGCCGGGGTTAATGGTTAACAGCGGGACAGTAAAGTTAAAGTTGGACTAAGAAGTGGAAAATAGAATTACTGAACAAATAATGTACCTGCATCCACAGAACGCATATAAGAAAGTCACATGAGCATTCAGGTAGGTATTGTCGAGAGTTTGCAACGAGTTGAGGCAGCAGCTAACAGTTTTTACCCAACCACCTCCTCCTCTCATTGTTTTAAAACAGGGAAAATCAGATACAGATTTAACAATCCTTGTGTTGAGTCAGTTACAAATAAGGTCACATGACTGTACCCAGGGATAACATGGAGCCCAGTTAGCGTACGAAAATACAATGATGACAACCCGACTTAAAATCATTCTCACTCATCAAGAGGCTAAATGATCCAAGACGTTTCTTTTGAGTAGATCTTTGGCAAAGTGTCAGCAGAGGAATGCGAGCTCCAATCTCCCTCTCTCTCTTTCTCCCTCTCTCCCTGCAAATATTTACGAGCCCTGGGGCAGTACTTGTCCGCTCCCGTCTCTGTTTCTCTCTGCGCACCTCATTCAAAGCAAGAAAAACAAAACCTCTGGGGGAAAGATAGAGGGTTAGAAGAAGAGAGGCTTTGGGTCATGTTACAGCCGTGTTTACTGTAAACTTTACCCTATAGGAGGAGGATTTATTTTGTTAAATTGGTAAAATAATGTTTCACAATGAAAACGTGTAGATGACATTTCACTATGTAGTAGTTCGGTAATAACAACAAAAATCCACATTTAGATCTGGCAAAAACAGACAAAACTAGCAAAAAGACTGATTTATTAATTGTTGACCCATTATCTTTTTACTTAACAGTTACCTGTGATTAAAGTCATCACTGTTTCATGTTTATCTACGGTTTAATGTAAGCTTAGGACATGATTAGCAGATTTGTCCCAGATTAGATACAGATTAACCTGGATTATGTTGAGATGCTGATTTATGGCATGGTCTAGACATGGTACTGTATTTAGAGGCTGGTTTCAAACTTATTTCACATGTATAACTTGGGCAGTACCTGTATAATCCTGGATGTGTGTATTTTAGACAACCTGTCTTAGATTAAGGCACCTTTTTAAGCATTTGAAGACATGACCCAATGCCTCTTAGGAAAATGCCCTCTTGATGTGTAAATACAAGTCAGTACAAGCATATTTTGAGGGGATTTGAGGCATGCCCACGCACATGCCCTCCTCATTATGCTTTAACGTCATCACAGTCAACTGTACTGTGATTTCTACACATTGGGGCTGTGCAAATTACTCAACATTTTTCATCAAACCAAGTGTATTAAGATATAACTTCCTAATATGGCACAGAGAGGATTTGGAGCGCAGTCATACTCTGGTGGTGAGTGTATTTGAATAGTCATTATTGTGAACATTACGCGCATAATTGAGGCTTAAAAACATTCTTTTGGGTACTAAAGTCTTCCAAAGTCTAGATCAAGAGAAGACAGTCAGGAATGAGAGACTGGGCTGACCAGGATTTCGACAGCGCCCTGTGCAGGCAGCAGTGAGAATGAAATAGTGAAAACAAGCTTTCATGTTCAGTTATCGGCGTGCTAGCAAATCTATGGTTCTGTGCTAAACAAACCTTGATAACAGAGAAGGAGGAGAGTTTTGTGTTTCTGTTTCAGCAGTAGATAGGAAACTGGATTACTCGATATTACATGAATGAAGCAAAATACAACTCCACCTGAGCTATGACTTGATAAAGCTCAAAAAGTCGATTTACGCAGCTTCCAGTGTGACAAAACATGCTCCAACTGTCCAGTTGGACAGAAAATGCTATTTTTGCAACATGTAATCAAAGAATGGATTTGATGAGGTCACAACATATTTAAATCTCATGTTTAAGATTAAGGTAAGCTTTATTGTTCCGTAGGGATATTTGTCCTCTGCATTTGACCCATCCTTCGATGCCGCTGGGGCAACCTATTCAGAGCAGTGGGCAACCGCAGTGCAGCCCTCTGCCAGGCTAATGGTCAGTATCACCTGGCTGGAGGAACCTACGCAGACACGGGGAGAACATGCAAACTCCACACAGAAAGGCCCCGTCCAGGTGGGAATTGAACCCTGGACCTTCTTGCTGTGAAGCACAAGTGCTAACCGCTGCGCTACCGAAAGGAACCCAGATCTCCACAGACCCTTCACACACTCTCACTACGCCCTGTTGCCGTCAGGGCGCAGGTTCAGGTCCCTCCCTCTGGGGACAAAGAGGGTGACCTCCACTTTCCTCCCTACCTCCATCCGCCTGCTGAACAAATGACTGTGTGGACCTTGGTCTATCACTACATTGTTTTTAATGTATTTATTATTGCACATGTTGATTGTGTTGTATGTCTGTCGATGTACTGTTTTTATCGGGTCCGTACTGGCACTTCCTCTGCAAATGAAGTTCCTAACAGATAAATAAAGTGCATTTGAGAGATAAGCTGGAGATGTCCTCACTCCCTGTCAAGTCAAGTCAAGTATATATTTTTTTAGGGATTTTTCAATACTAAAACTATCTGTAATAAAATAAATGCTTGTATTTCATTCTATTTATTGGGAGAAATGTTATAGATGTGGCTTTAATCTAATGGATTACCAAATTTTACCTAATTTATTATATAGATATAGATTGATTTCAAAGAAACTAAAATATGAAACAGTTTCATTCTAAAGCTCTGAGCAATACCTTCCAGCTAAATAGGACACCACAATGACTTGGCACATCAACCACACGTCTTACGGCCAGATAAGCTCTCTTCCTGTAATGCTATCATCAAAAACACTGTGCAATGGCAATAGTTATAGACAGTTAATGCTTTATCAAAGTGAGCACAGTGTCCGTCCAGAGACTTGTAACACAAATACAGTATTTACAAGTATTTGTGTTACAAGTCTCTGTAACATAATACTACACTACCCAAATTGGTACAAACTCAAATATACTGAATATAGATTGTACGTATTACCACAAAAACATGGATATTTAAAACTACAATTGTATCTGCAGCCCCGACTTGCAATCCCCCATGTGAGGTAAGAAGAAGCTATAAGCCAAAATACCAGGAGTCCTAATCCAGGAGGCGATGTCCCGATGTGTACTTTGATTAGTCAGTCTTAGCTACAGTAAGAATGTAAACGGAGCAAAGTGTTTACAGACGTGAGTGTGTTCCCCTGAGTCAACGCAGAGTCTAAATGGTCAAAGGAAGGAAAGGGCAGTTTTCCTCACAGCACTATAACAGAGTCAATGGCAAATGGGAAGCAAACTCAGGTTCAAGGTTGAAAATAAATCCTGCTGAAGTTATTCTATTGTTTATCAGATAAAACGTGAAACTGCCTCCACATTTTCAATGTCCATAAATCATCACAGGACTGAGCAGTTCAGTCCATTTCTCAGTCCCACTGCTGCCTGCAGGGGGCGATTCAGGCCCATCCTAAATCCTGCCCAATGCGGTCTTTTCAACACAGAGGCATTTGTATATCACAGAATGATGTGCAAAGCTTCATATCCCAGTACATTATTGAAAATGATAAATTCCTTGGGTCTTGCACCGCATTTGGTTTGTCAAGTTGTGTAAATGAGTATAAAAAGAAGCTAAAACAAAGTATTAACCATTTTCAGTCATTAAGCATGTTGTTAAGTCTTGCACTGCAAATAATGTTAAGTGTTAAATTAAAAATAGCATTTCTTGTACTCACCTGAGCACAGCGCTCCCTTGAAGCGAAGGCAGTTGAAGTCGTCGCACTCACAATAGCGGCCCCACACCTTTCCGAACTCATTTGAGTAACAGCTGCACTGACCACACAGACAGTCGCCCCGCCCGCTGCATATGGGACCGCCCAATTTGGGGATACAGTTGGCGTCATCCGAGGGGCTGTAGTCCTCGACGGAGCATTCGCAGTGGGGTCCCAGTCGGCCCTGATGACACTGGCACATGCCGCATTCATACGTGCCATTGCCCAGACTGCAGAGGGCGCTGTTGGGCTGAGCGCTGGCCTCGCATTCGCAGTTACACGCGAATTCCACAGTCACCTCCAGAGAGTCTTTAAAGCCCAGGGGTTTGATCTTGAAAGTGCGGCTCTTTTCTTTGGGACAGCTGCGCAACTGGGCCTCCACACTGAATGACACCTGAACAACAAGATATAGATTTAGATAATCTTCCTCTTCCCAAACTTTATGTTTGCCAGTGACAGGAGCAGCTAAGGTTATGGGTAACACCATAAAAAACTGTAGTTCAGGGAAGAGCTTATGCGGATGACATCACAGCATGGCAACGGCATAGCAACAGACACCTACAGAGTGTCAACCAATGGCCGCTAGCTGCTCTGCTTTATGACCGCAACACTGGAGGCTGCCATTGCTGTAGTACCACCAAATCGTCGCTAGGCCCCCATTGAAAAGCATTGGACTTTAGATACGTTAAAAACAACTTTAACGCCTGGTTTCTATTTTTTTAACACTTTCTATGGCTACATATTCCTCCTGAGATAACGCTGGGTTAGTCACAATTAAAGAAACCAGGCTGGTTTTCGACAGACATTTTTTAAAATCTCCTACTTAACGGAGGTCGGACTGTTAGCATTGGAGCTGCGCGAGCTACACGTCACGCAAGGGCCGAGTCTACAGTGAAAATCCCGCCCTTATGCCCTTTTTAGGAACATACTTCGTCAGAGCAGGGGAGGAGGAGTCTGTAAATCCGCCATGAATTCCCCCTCGAACGTGGTCATTGTGGTAAACGGGGAGGAGTGAGTATTGACGGTCTATTAATAATATGTCTATGGTGTCAACGCTACGTACCGTATTTTCTGGACTATAAGTCGCACTTTTTTCATCGTTTGGCTTGGGGTGCGACTTATACTCAGGTACGACTTATACAGGTACTTATACAGGTGCTCATAAAATTACAATATCATGAAAAAGTGCTTTCACTTCTGTTATTCAACTTAAACTGTGAAACTATGATAGACTCATTACATGCAAAGTGAGATATGTATAGCCTTTATTTGTTATAATTTTGATTATTATGGCTCATCTTGTAAAAAACCCCAAATTAAAAATCTCATAAAATTAGAATATTTTGAAAATGGACTGTAAGTTATAATCATAAATATTTAACAAATAAAGGCTTGACATATGTCACTTTGCATGTAATGAGTCTATATCATATATTAATTTCACATTTCAAGAATTTCTGAATTACAGAAATTAATGATATTCTAATTATATGACGAGCACCTTTATATCAAAATATGTAAACCCACAAGGTTAGAGGCCGCTCTAGCCTCGTGTACCGGTATCTGCAACTCCTGAACCACTGAAGATTTAATAAACAGTAATTGAAAAAGAAAGTTTGGAGTGAGCGAGAAACTTGTGAGGGACTGGCGAAAAGTGACAATTACTTTTACAGCAATGAAGAAAAGAAAAAAAGCTAATCTCAAGCTAAAAGCTAGATGGCCACAGCTAGAGGAACGAGTTTGCAAATGGTGCTTGAACAACTTGCTGCCGGGAGAGGCTTGTCAACGGTGCAGTTACGCCTCCATGCCCAGGCAGTTGCCAAGGCTGGTGCGACTTATACTCAACTTATATACAGTATGTTTTTTTCTTCTTCATTTTGCATTTTTTGGCTGGTGCAAATTATACTCCGAAGCAAATACGGTCCACAGCCAAAATGAGGCAAGTCAACACATTCTATAGACTTTGGGATCACATGAATAGTAAGTTGTTTTGGTGTCAATTAGAGGTCTGGGGCAGAGAGGGAGCGTCCTTAATTCCCCCTGTTGTTAGCCAACAAGCTAGCAACTCATAATGTCCGAGCAATGACAAACAAAACAACATTATATTGCAAAATTGGCAAAACAGACACAAGGTATCACACGGTCACAATAAATCCACTCAGATGATGTCATTGTTTGACACTCAATGCGGATGGTTAGGGGACATGGTTAGAATGAAAGTTACACATGTGCATACCCTCCGTTGACCAGAAAGGTACAGTAATTACATGTTGTCAACGTGTCCTTAGGCTTGTTGTTAGGTTAAAGGGATTGGGGAGGCTGTGTCACTTCCTCGCAACTAGGTAGCTAACTAAGTAGCTTTCCACTGAATGCGGGTGAGAAGTCACATCATATTTCTGCCAGTCAGCGCGCTGACTCACACTGTGACATACTCTGACTGAAACCATTCATGAGTTGAAAACTTTGGCAAGAAATGGTGCTGTAGTTTCTTTGTTGATGTCGGTTTGTGACTGAATACGTACAGTGTCTCCAATTTTGAGTCCGGAGCAGGATTTGAGCCCCGGGATGACCTCTCCGTTGAGGCAGGTGGCGTCGAAGACCAGGTTTAATTCCTCGGGCACATCGAGAAGCTCCAGCTCCACTTTGGCGCGGATTTTCTGCCCGAGACAAAAGTTTTAACATTAACACACACTAGAAGAGATCGCAAATGAAGTTGACAATGGCCATGCAAATAATACAAATAGAATATATATAAAGCTGTGAGTTCATTACCGCATAGGCCTCTTGTATGAGCCCTATAACGTTCCCAGAATCAGAATCAAGTTGTCCCACAGTTGTCCCAGGAATGAGCTGACTGTATTCCTGAAAGTAATAATAATAATAATAATAATAATAATAATAATAATAATATTAAAACAACTGTATAAACCCTATCTATAAACAATTGATTACCTTGTAGAGAGACACCACATAACTGGTAACTGCAAAGATCAAATTAATGTTGTTTTCAGACATTTTCTCAGTCATAAGCGCCAAAGAGGGATAGTCCTGGAAAGGGAATGATAAAGATGCAACGTTAAGAGTCAGAATAGTAATTGCGTTTATTGAAAAACAACTAAATTCCTTCATACTCTTCCTACAGTAATTCATAAGCTGCTTCGTACATGGCAATGGGATGCATTTTGGACCTAATATTGCTTGGAACCAGCTCAAACATTACATTATTGCTTTATTATGTAGCTCTCATAGCTGCAGAACAAAGGTGTAAGCCTGTGGACTTTTCTAAATTCTAAAAACAGGAGGATTGAGGCTGATTACTGATTAATGATGTTTTAAATATTTCAGTCTGTGTGTAGTGAAACAAAAGAAAAGTTTCTCTGCTACTCAAATTTAGTAAGACTTGATTTGTTCTTTTTTACCAACACGGCCGTTTTGTTGTAGATATTATCGTTGTCCAGGTGGCACTTTCCGTCATTGGGCTGCACGATGCCGGCGATTTTCCCGTCCAATGCGATGTGAGTTTTAGCGTCTGTTGTGAAAACCAGCAAGTGAGAGGCATCAGGACGCCACCCGATTCTATCCTAAAGCAAAAGAGCAAAGCAATAATTAAGGATGTAGCAATACTTGTTGTGAGTGACATTATTTCAATATCAAAGGTTTCACAATATTATCATTAACTTTTCCAACATACTTAATGGAAAGCAGTTAAGGGGGAAAAAGCAAGTTATACCTTGCACACCACGGCCTGCATGATGGCGTCGAAGCCGCCCTCCGGAGAGTCCCTGTTCCTGGAAACAACCTGCTTGGTTACCTCTTCTGTGAAGCGAGCCACTTTCTCCGTCAGCGTGAGCACGTGTTTAAAGCCGAACTGGGGCTGGCATGTCTCACTGATGCTGCAAGGGACGACAGGAGAACCAGGGTTGGGTAAAGTAAATCTATGGCTTTCTGCACATACATATCCAAGGTTTTCTGTACTCTGAGGTAAATAAAAAAAAATAAAAAATTGGCAGTAGGTTACTTTCGTGATTCATAATCTTGTGCAAATATTAATAACACCACATCAATGGCAGACACCAGACCCGTCGCTGATTGCCTTACTCCACTTCCTGTTTGCTTGTGTATGTTCAGCTTTGGAAATGGAGTTAATGCTACGGTCACCAATCGCTGGTACAGTGGTGAGTCTGGGGCCCTGGGTTGGGGGTCCTCTCCCAGGATAACATTAAGGTATAAAAACCTGGAAAAAATACGTTTTCACACTCTCTTTAGCACATCTTAATTGAAAACAGCATATAGTATTTGGGAATGGAGGTCAAATACACAATTTCAATGAACATCTTTAAACCAGATTTGTTTGTTTTGTTTTTTATAGAATTTCAGTTAAAGGAAATTGTGTCACTTCATACTTTCAATTCACTATTCACTATTGACAAATCTAGAAACAAAGTCTTTCTTGAAAAAGATTTTTTAAAATCTAAATTAGTTTTATCCTAGAATAAAGGTCAAATAAATAAATAAATAAATAAAAAAACTGTGCCACAAATTGCATATTACTGCAGCTTTCACAGGTTGCGATCCCAATTGTTATTTTTGAGTAATTTTTGAACTGATTTTTTTCTTATAGCAAAGTAAGGAAAATAGTTGCAAAATAGTTGAAGGTGTTTACTTATGCATATCCGGTCACAACCAGCCACATACAAACTTTGTAACTGCCCATATATGGTCATGTTTGAAGCAGCCAGAGCGGGAAAACAAAGAAGAGAAAACTTTCTCCCATTTCTCCACCATTTAACAATTACAAACAATTACAAATTTTGAATTATGAATATACGTTTCTTCAACAGAGACATGGAAAAAAGTAAAGAAGTTCAACAGCCCATAAATACTTAAAAAGCGGACAATGCTAACCAGGAAGCTAACATTAGCCTCACGCTACATGCTAAGGTTAGCAACAAGTGCCATTTTTCGCTTCTACTGAACAGTTTACTGTGAAAAAATATCCATATGGACCCGATTTTGGCTTGACTTTACTGGTGTGTGATAAACATGTTTATAACCCGCCAAAAAAAACGCTAAAAAGAGTGAAAGGTTGTGATTCCTGTGCAAGGTTTCTTCCCCCTCGGCTCGGCCACACCCACTTGTATGACAGGTTGCCGTCTTTATCTATCAAGTGGAATTGGAGTGGTCAATGTGGGGAAAGTGTCTCATCCGAAGGCCCACAGAATGTAAATTACACATACTTTTCACTGCATCCAAAACCCCTTATGTTATACTTAGGTATTTGCAGAACTCATGTCACATACCCATCGCATGGATTGGTCACTGCCTTTGGAGGATTTGTATACATGTAGGGTGAAACCGTCTTGTCCACAAACGCCCCAAAGCCCATGCGGAGGTTACTGGTGGTTTTGCCCATGGCCAGAGCGAGGTCGTTGCCGAGGGTGACGAGTTTGGCCAAGTCGTCCTTCATGGAGTAGGACAGGTCCATGAGGTAGTAGAGGTCCACGGGGTAATCCTCCACTTGTTTGACCGACACAGTGAAGCGCCTTTTGTCACCTGAGGGACAAACGTTAAAAGGTGCGTAAACTGCTTAAAACTGTGAAACAATGAGACACTGGACAGGTAGGTGTTGCTATGTCAGAAGAGCTACTGTTGTGAAACTAAGAACACAAACAAGCCTGCCAGTGACACTAATACTAATGATCAGCTACACACACAATTCTATTTCTGCAGTGGATTGTCAAAATAAAGCACTTGGAAGAGGATATGATGTATTAAAAACTTTTGTTTGGCTGCGTGTCGTCAAAGCAAAGCAGACAGAAACATCTCCACGTGACGACTGCTATCTATCTATCTATCTATCTATCTATCTATCTATCTATCTATCTATCCATCTATCTATCTATCTATCTATCTATCTACTGTATCTATCTATCTGCCTGTCTGCCTGTCTGCCTGTCTGTCTGTCTGTCTGTCTGTCTGTCTGTCTGTCTGTCTGTCTGTCTGTCTGTCTGTCTGTCTGTCTATCTATCTTTGACGAATAGGTCAAACAGTTACTTTTAGTTTTAGGCGACAAACATTTAATGTAAATTTGGTTGACTAAATCTAAAATTAATTTAGTCAAATGTACATCATCATTTACTTCAAACATATTTAATCATATCCTCTGCTCACATATTAGACAAAGGACAGACCTTTTCCTTTGGCAGGGAATCGAAATTATATGAAGCTCTTTCGAACTGTGTCACTGTCACAGGTTTTAATCCTTTTATAATAATGACTTAGTTAGAGCTGTTGTAAGTATAGTAATCATAGTTTTGTTTCAGTGAAATAGCAATTTAATGAAGAAAAGTTATTTTATTTCAGTTTAAAGTAGGAATATGCAACTTTTAAGTGGAAAAAAAATATGAAATTTGTGCATTGACCTTTAGTGACCCAGCGGCTGTATGAGTGGTCAGCATGGTGCCTTTACTTCCATCACAGTGGTCTCTAGGACGCTCCAGGATCAATTGTTTGGAAGGTTTTCACCACTGACGGACCCTCTCACCAGAAAACAAAACAAGTGACCCTGGAGCTTTGTAGAGACCACCGTGATCAATAGTAAAGGCACCATGCTGACCACTCAGCCACTGGGTCACTACAAGGTCAAATATGCAAAGATTTCATCTGTTTTACTTTAATGCATAAAAAGTTACATTATGCACCTTTTATGTTAAAGACATACAGCAGGTAGCGGGAGAGATCTAGAGAATTCTGACTCACTGATTTCTTATTGATATAACACGGCAATAGTTTAAAATTGTTTACCTCTACGTATGTCACCCTTACTGTCAGTGTCCAATAAGGAAGTGCAAAAATAAACATCACAAAAAAGGCCAAACTAACAAAAACTGGGTAAACCTTTAGGCAACATTTTCAGTATAATTGGGTTGAGTCTTTATTAGTCAACGAAAATATCTGGAGATTTTAGTCATTGTTTTGTTCAATTTTAGTTGATAAATGAATACAGGTATGTTTATAGACTTTATTGAATTATTAATAACAAATTCTACATATTTAACTGTTACCTGTATTTTTCTTTAAGTTGTGGGCTAAGTTTGATTTCTGTGATATGGTTTGGTTAAAATGGGCCACGCATCACTAGAATGAATGATCCAGTTTAACCTTTGAGGCTTCTGGATAGTTCCGAATAAAACACCTTATAACTACATCAGACATCATTACAGTGTGAAAGTAGCCCGTACCTGGCCTGAGGACCATGTGTAGTCTTTGGGGTCGTATCTGTGTGACTTTGCTGCCTGAGGCTTTGCCACTGAGCGGGTCGTCCTGAAGAGTCTGCGTCAAGCTCAGAGGGAACTCCACCGACTCACACCCCAGTTTCTCCAAATTACTTTGCAGGTCACAGCGGGACATGCTAGACCCTCCTTTTCCAAACTCCTACAAAAACACACACACACAGTACTGCATATTCTTGTGAAATACTTACCGTGCAGTCTTAAACTATATTTAATTTTCTAAAGTGGGTGCCAGAACTAAGCCAGGTCTGACCCCAGTCTAAAGCTGTGGTTCTCATCAGGTCAGTCGGGACCCAAAAGTGGGTCATGGGATAATTTTCAGAGGGTCACGGCGGGCCTTTGCCAAAAATACCTGTTGTTAGTTATTTATGATAGTATGCCCTATGCTCAATGCTGTAATAAACAAAACCCTGTAAGGAAATACTGTACTTTTAGACTAAAACAAGGAAAAACTGAAAAGTGCTTTTAGTATAAGTTGACATGAATATTATTATATGGGTCATGGTTTGTAATAATTGATTGCGGTGGGTCCCAAAGCTGCACCAGTTGAGAACCACAGATTCTTAAGAACTTCTAAGTAAACCTTTTTTCTTCTTTTCACTGAGAAACCTTTGATTATTGGTTATAATTCAATGTGAAAGAAGGACACCATAGTCATGAGAGGAATGGTGTTTCTGTCCGGACATGTTTGGCTCCTTGGAGCAGCTGTAGTCGAGTATTACCTCCTGAGAGCACCAGGCGCAGCTCGGGTCCACCGCCAAACACTGGCGGCACGTGGTCACTCCTCGAGACGTGCAGATGTTGGACCCTGGAAATAAACACATTCAAATATTTATATTGGTAAAGCCACTCACTCAACATCCAAATCTACAATGTATGTATTCATTGGTTTCATCAAGTGATTAACAATTATGGTCCGTGTTCTCTTCATTAAATAAATTCTCTAATTACAATCCAAAACAAATCCATATCAGCATTGCCTACAACTCCATGTATAATATGCAGCGGGTTACAACAAGAAAAGGCCTCATTGCCGGAAGATGAGATGAAAGTTTAATTCTATAGTCTCCGATAGAGTGGGCGCAGCACATTATAAATTGTGACCATTTATGCGCAGCCGATAGTGGTTAAGGCTGCTGCACTCTGTCCTGGCTCTGATCATTTGCTGAATGTCTCTTAGTGCTCTTCACCCCTTTTGTCCTAAACTGTCCTGTTTAATAAAGCCCACAGGCCAAACAAAGACATAAAATTGTGATTATTTACTTATCCAAACTTGGTGTATAGGGCTGGATACCGGTACTTTAGTGATACCGATACCTGAGTGATACTTTTTTCAATACGTATTCACCTTATTCCGCCCCGCCCACTTTTGCCTCCTTTTGCCTTGTCTCGGCACTTAAATCTGATGTTTAGTAGATTGATTTGTGTAAAATGTCCAATGTTCACTTGCACCAACACGTCAACAGCACTGTTTCTCTGCGCGGCTTAAAATCGGCTTTGTTTTCGCGTAGTAACTGATTTTATCTTGACATCTCCTATGTTAGCTGATAGGAGAAAAGGGGCGGGCACAATTCATGGCGGCACCCACGTGACTTCCAGAATAAGGTGAATACCTTCTAAAATATTTATTTACTAGAATCAGAAAACAGAACAATAACGTTAATGTATTCCATAACATTTGTATCATTTATTTGAGCTGAAACAACCAAGTAACTTTCTGCATATGACACATTAGACGCAATTCATAGTTAATTCATAGTTAACACAATTATATTTAAGATTTTGCTAAACATTGTACCCAGCTTTCTTTATTTTGACATTTTGTTTGTGATGCTTTGAGTTGCACTTCCTTATTGGACACTAACAGGAAGTGAGATAGATAAAGTCAAACAATTTTAAAGTGTTGCCGTGCAACCATAATAAGTCAGTGGTAAACCGCTATGAAAACTGCTGTCACTTCCTGTCAGCAGCTTAACAATTCAACTAAAAGTAACTTTTCAGCCCAACATTTCTTCATTAAAACTGCTGCTTCACTGAGATAAAATGATGATTATTACTTTGTTATCCATCTAAATAAGTCATATTTTCAAAAGCATTAAAACCTGTCATATGCACTTTAATGCTGCCCTTGCCTCAAAACTTGGTCTCTAAAGATATTTAAAAAAATAAATAAATCGATACTTTTATTTTTTCAATACCATACTGTAAGTACCTAAACGTTTTTCTCTTGATACCATAATGGTATCGTTTAATGTTACCCAGCGGGGGAATGGTGGCTTTTCTCTGAAGATGATTTCCTCTGCCTCTTATCTCATTGCTGCATTACCAGAGTTAGTTGACCCCAATGACTACTTTAATAAATGAGTCTGTACAGTATGTGCACAGACGCACCACAGACATGATTCACGCTTTCACAACATTAAGTAATTAACTGCTTGAATTTTCGCTGAGAAGTTTCAACACTTTAAAAAAGCCCGTCTACATACAGAATGACCCAACTATTTGTCTGTCTGTCTCATGCGGCTTATGGGTGTGTCACGCTTAATGTTTAACGCCGCTGCATGTGTGATTTCTTCCATGTGTGCGCAATGTGCGGAGTTGCAATATTTAAAGGAAACAAAGGGGTTCACGTGGCAGTCTTTCAATACGAGCTCGGATTGTATCAGCTCACAAATCAACGTGCATTCGGACCCCTGTGTAAATATGCACTGGTAGAAGGAGCAATGCAGCTTATAACACCATTGTTTATGGTGCAGCCTTGGAGATTATAAATGTTATTCTGAGGCATTAGCATTTCTCAACACTCAATGTACAATTATATGCATGGTTCAGTCACTCCTCACTCACAGTTCGTGTTGAGTTGTCAGTAGCAACAGATGCCCGGGGGAAGCGGACAAGTGTGAAAATGCCCTTCCGACCGCAATCGCACCAACACACGCACATAAATGCTTTGCCCAATGACACATAGACTGGTAAGAGTAGGACCCTCAAGAACTATTCAACAATAAATACCTTCATGAATACTTTAAACTCAACGCCACAACTTTACGACATGTGTTTACAAGTTTTAGGTTTGATATATGTCTTGTCTATGTTTTAACCTCTTAACCTCCACCTGAATAGGGCTGGGCGATATATCGATATTTGAGACATATTGATATATTTTTTAATGAGATATGGAATTAGACCATATCGCGTATATCGGGTTATTTCAAATTCAGATAAGCTATTAAGTTGACAAAAGAAACAGGTAATCTCAAGCTGATTTCTTAAACTGGGGCAGTTTATTTTGTTATCTCTTTATATAGAAATGCTGCCCTCAGAAAAAGATTGACCTGTTTATTTTATAGGCTATTTTTATCCAAGACATTTTTCTTTTATTTAAATGGGAAACCTTACGGAGCTTTGTTATACGGTGTTTATGTTTGCAATTTATAGTGAGTTTTCAATCAAACTACTTTGACTTAACATTTCATTTCACAGCTCTCACTTTGCGGAAAAAATATCAGGATATATACATAGACATATATCGATATTCAACCTAAATGTATCGGGATATGACTTTTGGTCCGTATCGCCCAGCCCTACACCTGAACCGAGGACATTTGCTCCAGTTTGGCTTTACCCAAGTCTAAAAGCTTCTTGAAATGGTGGCAAGAAGTGACAACAACAAAAAGCCACAAAAGAGCAACAAACTAACAAAAAAGTTAGAAGAAAGCAATGAAAGTGCAACAAAAAAGTGGCTTAGCTTTCAAATGAGGCGTTACACTGGCCTATGGGCTGTAGGCTCTCCAGTCATGAAGCTTTAAGATTTGGGTAAAGCCAAACTGGAGAAAACAGTTAATCACAGGTTAATCACAGTTTTACACCAGTGAAGAGAAGGTGCTCATGGCCCTTATGTCCAGTTATTTATGCAATGTTAACCTCTTCATGTCCTGAGCCCATGTCCAATACCGCAGAGAGGCAATAAACATTATAAAAATGTAAAACCAAGGAAACCTGCCTGCATCTCGCGCTCATAGGCAAAACATACACTTGTATACCACTCACCCCCCCCCCCCCCCCCCCCCCCTTACACTTTATCCATGTCAACCCCAGTAAAGTGGCCAAAAACAACATAACTCAAAATGCTCCTGGTTTGGATCACCCCTGCAGGCGCTGTCCCTGTCAGGCAACCCATCCCAAGCGAACTTCACTGCCTTATATGGAGAGATGTTCCAAACCGGCTCCACTCGGGATCTGCTGTCCATCATCAGCACCCATCCCTCGCAACCAAAAAAAACAGCAACACTTTCGAAAATTGACCCTCCAAAAAACCTATAGACAGTGGACCGTGAACGTGTGAACTCTCCGCTAACTTTTGAACGTGTTGTGACGGCACGTCAATGTCCACGCACGCAGTGAGAGAGAGGAAACACCCCCTGCCCGGAGTGGAGCAGGTGAAAGTTGGAAAAAGAAAAACAACAACAACTTCTTACCTAAAATGTAGTTGGCAAAAGACAGCACAAGTAGCGTGAGGAGGAGAGCGCGGTGAAGGAGAGGGTCCATGTTGCTGCGAGGACAGCGGGAGTTAGCGGTCCGATGATGAGTGGTTTTCCTTGTTTGGGTTTTTTTTTTTTCTTCTTCTACGCGCTAAACGTCTTTCCTCATTCTTGACTAGACGCACGCTGTTGAGTAACGCGCGCGCGCCTCGCTCGCACCCGCACACACAGCCCACTTTGGACAAACTTTGGTTTCACAAGTTTTAGAGGAAGCGCTCAAAGACTATAATAAATGGTATTAAAGGATCTGTATCATGCTATTTTAGCCATTCCAAAGTAAAGTATAGGCATATATATGATATATTGTACCTCTATCACTATGGAGTACTCATTTTTGAGAGAAATATAAGTATTTTTGGGGGGTATTTTCCCTACCCGGAAGATAAGACGCTTCGATTCAGTTAACTCCGCCCCTCTCTCTGCTCATTCCACATTTGCAGTATTATAAATATAAATATCGCTGCAAAAAGTGAAGTTACTTCACATAATGCAGTTATAAGGAGTTGACATGTGCAAAGCAGTTTCATAAATGGCTAACACACATGCTAACACACACGCTAACATGCGTTTTGATTGACTCACCGCTCAGTTTGGACTCCCATGAGATCGCGTTGGTTATAAAAGTTATAAAAGTTAATCCACTTTGATTCTGGCCAAGGTTCACCAAGCATCCATCAGGTTGGTGGATATAGTAGCTAGCTTAATCCCGGAAAGAAATTCCAACTTCTGGCGAGTGCACTCTTCTTTAGGAAGGTTGAATAATCCTGTTCCTCTCGTAGCCAAACGCGCATCCGTGGCATTATCGGTAAGAAAAAAGAACAGGCGGTGTCCAGAGTAGGTTAGAAAGAGCTCAGTCTTCAAAAACAACACTTATGCTCGGATCCATGGCTCCTCCAGCCGTGGGTGCGCTTGATTAGCGTCGTGGGACAGCACAGACGCTTTGGAGGGTTGCTGTTTTTTTTTTTTTTTTTTTTTTTTTTTTTTTTTTTTGAAAAAAAAAAAAAAAAAAAAAGCTGTTTTATAAATAAAAATCAGGCCGTAAGGCATTACATTACAGACGTAGAGCACTTCCGTTCCGCTGTGACGACACAACTGAACAGCTCAGTCGTTTACCAGGAGAGGGAGGAGCAGCTGCTCAGAGAGCAGGATTCAGGAGGATTACTTAGAACTACGTGAACTAAGCCAAAAACCGCTCTGGGGGTGTTTTTGATAAGGAAATAGCATAACAACATGGCTAAAAGCTCCAAAAAGTCAATTTTGCATGATATAGGACCTTTAAGTGTTTTTCAACCCGTCCCGCCTGAGCAACACCCGGTGGACGTAAAATCACAGGTTATAAGTCACATTAGGCAAATTAGGGAATCATCCATTAAAAAAAAATCGATGTAATTAATTATTTACTTGGGATATGTATTAATTTATGTAGCGTAATTTCAAAGCCTTAGGCCTCATGTAGGCCTAGTGAAAAAAAGCCCTCATACAGTACATCAGACATTTGAGAGGAAAGTTGTGCTACTCATCCCTGTGAATAATTGGAAGTTAGAAATGCAATAGGAAATGTAGGCATGGGTTCTGACTCGGACCACGATTAAATAAACAAACAAACAAATAAATAAATGAATAATATAACATTACACGCTCCCCATATTTTATTACAAAATCAGGTAAAGGGTCTTTAATTTGTTCAACACAGTATGTTGTAAAGTGTAATATTACTGTTTAGGAAGCTGTCAGTTTATTTCTAAGTAATTCTGTGTGAAAGTGAGGCCCCTAGTGGATGATATGGCATACATAACAAACTGTAATAGACTGCTATAGTGGTCTATTACAGAAGAAGAAGAAGAAGAAGAACTTTATTTATATAGCGCCTTTCAGTTTCCCCTGGGGGAGCATTCACCACCATGCATTCACACACACACACACATCATTCACCCTGGCCTATTGTACATGTTTTAGTGGTAGGGGAAACCAGAGTACCCGGAGGAAACCTACACACGGGGAGAACATGCAAACTCCACACAGAAAGGCCCCGTCCAGGTGGGAATCGAACCCGGGACCTTCTCGCTGTGAAGCACGGGCGCTAACCACTGTGCTGGTATGCTTCAATATGTTGCAATAAAATAACCAGCTTCATACCAGACTGTCTTTTAGTGATGTGTGCATAAATTGCAATGAATTATCATGCAACTTGTCACAATGTCCAGAATTGTTCTTCTTGGTAAGATAGGTCTTTATGTGTCTATGCGGAGTCCGACAATGCCTCTCTATCTTTTGACCATTTGATCAAATCCTTATTCACATCTTTTTTTTCGACCTCCTCCGTTGCTAAGTTACTGCCACCCCAATGTCCTGATCCTTGCATTGAAAAAAATGGCACAAACGACTGGGAAGAAGCTAAAACGGTCCACTGTTGAGGTGGCATTATGCACTCAATGTGGGCGGACAGCACATAAGGCCAACACCCAGCGGAGCAGGGGAGACTGGGGCTGCTTGTCACGCTGTTTTTTTTTTTACAGTCCGCTTATTAAGAGAACATCTCACAAAAGTCATAAATAAAAGTTTGTAACTTCAAGTAGGCTTCTTTAGTATCTTTACCATAAAACAACAAAACTGGAAAATCTATTGCGACAATGTGCAGACATGTGCTGGGCAGATATAAATATCAATCAAAGTGGTAGTTCTTGGGTAATTAAAGTAGTAGTTAATAGTAACTCTGCCCAATAACTGTAATTAGTAATTACTAGTAATACATATCAATTAAAGTGTAGGGTTAGGTTTAAGGTTATGCAATTACCTAGCAGTTATTGTAATGAATTACTATTAACTGCTACTTTAATTACCCAAGAACTTCCACTTTTATTGATATTTATTACTAGTAGTTATTACTGTACTTACTAGGTAATTACATAGCAGTTACCGGGTCATCATGTAAAGTGTTACCAGATGATTTAAGTTTTAAAATATTCACCAATCAATACCTGATGTGTTCCACTAATTTGGAAATTAGCCTTGAGCTAAATCTGGCATATTTACAGCACTAGTTGTCCGTTCATTAATATGCATTGTCCCATTCAAATAAATTAATAAATGAAAAGAAATGAACTGTTTAATGTTGTTTTGTTTTTCATACAAATGACCAATAAGCTGTAAATCGTTGAAATAGGCCTCTGCAAAAGGTAATGCAACAAATTTTCCCCATTTTTACATGAAAACCAACCCCAAAGTCCGTGAGACAACCATCCCCATCTGAAAACCTGACACCCTTTGGGTCGGCTCTCACTCGGCTTTACCTCACAAGTTTTAAAACATGATCCTATTTAGGCCCAAGCGCCATCAGGGCTGGCGAAGGGGCTCTTGTAATCGTATAGAGTGCGCGGAGCGAAGCGCACAAAATGAGCGCGAAGCGCTCGCCTCCTCTCAAACATGCACTAACGCACTCCTCTCGTCGTGCACGTTCCGTGCACATGCACATGTATCAGAAAACGAACATTGTAATTGGACACTCCCCCAAAGTGCGAACAAAACGCACAAAACGAGCGCGAAGCGCTCACCTCCTCTCAAACACTCACTAACACACTCCTCTTGTTGTGCACGTCCCGTGCACATACATATATAATGCAAAAATCAACATTGTAACTGTACAGAGCCCATAAAAGTCAATGGGCGACTGAGAGCCCTGGGTCACTGACGGGTCAGTGACCCAGGACATCTACCATGAGGTAGGAATGCGCGAGCGCTTTCCGAAAATATATAGTTTATGGTACCCGCGTAAGCGGGAACATTTTTTTCGTATGGGAATATTATTCTTTCTTTCTTTCTTTCTTTCTTTCTTTCTTTCTTTCTTTCTTTCTTTCTTTCTTTCTTTCTTTCTTTCTTTCTTTCTTTCTTTCTTTCTTTCGCACCGTCGCAATTTTCACCCAGTGAACATTGACGAAAAGTCACAGATTTTGGCCCAAAATTCAAACCCAATCCGTCGCAACTTTTGACTATTTCCAAATTTAGAATTTCAAAATAGTGGCGCGATAGCGCCACCTCCGTTTTTTTTTAACATTGCGAGATAGGATTTGGCCAAAAATGAAGTTTGTCGTAGAATCATAAAAATCGGTACAGACGTGCATCATGACAAGTTGAGCAAAAAATATTATTACGGCAACGCCGTCCGCCATATTGGGTGTCGGCCATTTTGGATGACAGCCCGCGAAGTGGGAATCCGCCTTTATTTTTCACTTCGTACAAAATCTATCTCCTCCTAGAGCGTTTATCGGAACGAGCTAATTTTGGGTGGAAAATAATCTTGAGAAGTAGAACTTTAAAAGTTATCCAAATTACTTTTCTAAGTTTTACGGTTTTTCTGCGGCGAAGCCGCAAACTGTACGAAGTATTTTGAGATTTTTCGCAAACAAAAAATGGCTCCCATTCGCACATATGAAGCCCGATTTCGCTCATTTTGTTATCAGTTGTTAAAGTCTCAGTCCTAAACACTTTCATTTGGCAAAATTCAAATTGGGCACGATAGCGCCCCCTATAGGAATTATATGGAGAGTACAAATTTTAGTTTTACGAAAATTAAAATAATTTGGAACAAAATTCTATTTGGTCGTTCCGATCAGAAAAGTCAATCACACCCATGCCATATTTTTCACGGTGTTGCCATAGCGATGACCAGAACGTCCCATTTTATTCTGATGGAAAATTCAGCGAGAAGTGAGGACCCAAAGGTTTTCCAAAGTACTTGGATAACCTCTGCGGATGTTCTGCGGCGCAGCCGCAGCCCTAAGTAAAATGTAAAAATATGCTTCAGTTTGCAGATATAGTGTGATACAAATTCATAATAATTTTCTGTATAATGTCAAAATTGAGCACGGAGTGCGCGTTAGCGCATTCCAAAAATCCTAAAACTAAGACCCTAGGGAAAAAACATAAAGGCAGTAGCAATACCATAATTTTAGATTGAGGGAGACAAAAGGGCGCGAAGCGCCCCCTTGCTTTAGGCAGGGCGGTCGGCGAGGGCCGATAATCGCCGCTTGCGGCTATATTATTTCAATGTTCTTGAATAAAAGCATATAGCAGAAGAAGTGAGGATTGACAAAACGATTAACATTAACAACATCAGGTCACAGCGCCCCCAAGTGTAGCTGTAAAAAGCAAGGTTGTGTCACTCAATCGAATGACATTGGAAAAAAGCAGCGCAATGGTTCGGCTTGTGTGCTGGGGAAAAAACGCGAGAGACTTAGGTCAGATGGCAGCCAATTAAAGCCGAACAAGAAAAAGGGAGAATGGAGAGGACTGAGGAGGCGAGAGAGAGGTCCTGACCGGAGATGGAGCCATCTGTAGTCCTTATGGGCACAGAGCAGTGCGGTGAAGAGTGGCAAACAGACTGGTTAGTAATAAGAGGAGTTGCGGGTAAACACAAGTCAGGTGTTTAAATGAAAATTAAGTTACACGGGTAAAAGAAGTATACTGTAAATCTTTTATCAAGGCAAAAATGCATTTTTATCAGGAGGGGGGACTGTTTGGGCCAATCAGTGAGTGAATGAATCAGTGTTGGTCTTTGTCTTTTGACGAAAATGTCATTTCATTTTAGATTTATGCATGTAAATTTAGTCGACTAAATTTAAGACAAATTGAGTCAACTTTGCATTTATAAAATCTATTATAATCACATTAAATCTAGGTCCTCTGCTTCATGGAGCTTATCCATGAACAAAGGACAGAGGTGGTCCCGTGGTTGTGAATTTAATGATATGATGCTCTTTCTTTCTTTCATATTTCAGTGGATGAAAATATCTTACCATTTCAGTTATAGTTTTAGTCCAATAAAAGACACTTGATTTAGTCCAATTTTAGTCGTCAAAAATATTACTTTGACTAAAATTATGACTAAATATTCTTAGTCAACGAAAGTAGCACTGCTCACCACCACTGATTAGTATTATTGTTACTTACATGCTATTTGCCTGTACTCAGGGCTGTCAACACATTTGACGGGGCCCAGGGCGAGACGGTTTCACATGCCCCCCTACCCACACATTATCCCATTATTTCCATTACTTACCTGGTTCTAGCTGTTCTACTCAAAATGTTGTACTTTTTTTTTCTTGCTCATAATAATAATCTAATAATATTCACTTTACCCTTTACAAAACTACCAATGACTGACGTAAGGGATAATGTATAGAACGCCGGTCATTATCGGGGAAATAAGTACCGACAGGGCGAACTGGTCTTGTTTCGCCCTGATTTCCGCGGCAAATTGATTGATTGATTTTTTATTTCAAGCTACACAACACAGGCACAAAAGCCAGAAAAGATATAAAAAAGAAAACATAAATAACATTCTAGCTCGAAAAGGAGTGGGAAGAAGACAAGCTTATTGACTCCCACCCCTGTTCATATACTTAAATGATAATGTGGTTGCAACAATAACACTGTTTAGTTCTCATTGTCTTACTAAACAATTAACAATTAAGTTGGTTACATATACAAATAGTTACACATACAAATAGTTCCCAAAAGTTTGCGCGTTGCTTGGTAACGTTTGTTGATTCCAGGCAGTGTGGCGAGGCTAGTAGCAGCACAGCTAGCTACTTATTGCTAGCCTAGCTACTTAGTTTAAGGTGCAGTTGGAGAGGAGGAATGGTGGTGAATCTCTGGGTAAGTTGAAAGTCGGACTCCCGTTAACTTCACGAGTGATTCCCTCAACTTCTCTCGCAGGGACGGGGACAGAGATAGTGTCCGCCTGTCCGCTACTACTACTTGCGGAGTGATATGAAAGACCTGTATTACGAGCACGAACTCCGTTGCCATTGGCAGCGGTCATTATTTTTTTCAGAGGTCTTCTATCAGAAAATAATGACCGGTAGAACGTTGGAAAATCACATTCAAATCAATGGAGCGTTCTACTTGCATTGTGAAGGGCCGTATAATAATAATAAATAAAACATTCATTGGCAGGTTTGCATTTGCCATGGGGTCACAATCAATTACACAAAAAGAGACTGGACAGGACAGAGGGCAGGACAGAGGGCAGGGGAGGGGACTGTTGAGTGGATCTACTTTTGGAATCTTTTTGTTACAATTTGCTTAAGCCAAATTCATCTCTTCAGGTCTAACAGCCCATTTGAGCAAATTGGCAAGCATTAGATTCCTAAAATAGCCATAATGACGGATGTGGGGCTCGTGTGGGCACTGAGTCACTACCTGATTAATGACTGTATTTACCTCTGCAACATTAGGAGCCCCATAGTTAGCAAACAACTTTAGCATCACGCGCTTTCCCTGTAATTGCTGTTTGCATTTATGACTATTTAATCGACGTGAACCTTCTTTAATATTCCCTTTTAGTCCTTGCTTCAGTTAGTCTGTTCATTGCAAATACGGTAAGGTTTATATCCACTGGTAAATGAAGCTGCATAAGCTCTCAATCACCCAAAAGTCATCAACTGGACTGGGTTGTTAGAGTTGAGGGTGTTCTTGAAGACGTAAGTCAAATAGATAAAGTTAATAATTTATGAATAATGGTTGAAAGGACAGATTGCTCCAGCAGTGATTCTCAAACTTTGAACAGTGCCACTTCTTAAATATCTGACCTTCCAAGTACCACCAGGCCTCAATCAACATAACCAATTTAGGATGGACTAAAATACAGTCGTGCTCAAAGGTTTACATATACCCTGGCAGAATTTCATCATGGGCCATCATTAGCCCTGTTGACAACAAAAAAGCGCACCATACTGTGGAATATGGAGGTGGTTCGCTGATGCCACTGGCTCCAGCAGAATAAAGTGAAGGTCCCGTTAGTTTCCATCTCAGTCTCCTGACCTCAATAACACTGAACCACTGTGGGAGGGAGCTCAAACGTGCAGTTCATGCAAAACAGCCCAGGTACTTATAGGAACTGGAGGCTTTTTGCCAAGAAGAAGGGGCCGCTTTACGATCAGAAAAAATAAAGAGCCTCATCCATAACTACTACAAAAGACTCCCAGCTGTCAGTGATAAAGGGGGCAACACAGTATTACAAACTGGGGTATGCAAACTTTTGATCAGGGTCATTTTGGTACTTTATTTTTTCAATATGATTTAAAAAGAGCAAACTCAGCTGTTTCACCATAAATGGCTTCACACAACTACTAACTATGAGTGACAACAAAACATGTTATCTTTCATATTCTTTGAAAAATAGTCCAAAAAAATAGTCAAAAAATCTAAAATTCTGCCAGGGTATGTAAACCTTTAACCCTATTTCAAATTATAATGAATAAATTCTAAAATGACAGTTGACGTTACCACTTGAAGAAGCTCTATTAAAGTGGTATAGGTACCACAGTTTGACACCAGTGTTAATTTCGTCGACTAAAATATTTAGTCTTCATTTTAGTCAAAGTGATATTTTTGACGACTAAAAATGGACTAAAACTAAATTAAAAGTTTTTCATGAGACTAAAACTATGTCCATATATTTTAGTCGACTAAAATAAGACTAAATAAAAATGAAAAGGAGAGACTAAAATCATCCAAACCTCTATTGACAGTCTGAAAGAGCCTCAGATCGTGTAAATTCTCTACCAAAGGAGCAGCTCTGAGCTTTGTTCATGTGGGAGCAGCTCCATGAAGCAGAGGACTTCACTACTTGCAATTTTAGTCGACTAAAACTAGACTAAAATTGAAGATATTTTTTGACTAAATCTCGACTAAAATTGAATTACATTTTCGTCAAAAGACTAAGACTAAAACTAAATTAAAATATGTTGTCAAAATAAACACAGTTTGACACTGGGCTAGAATAATTGCCTTGACTATGAATAATCTCTCACCACATTCATAGGAAAGGTGGATGATGCCCAAGGACACCATGACAGTATGCACTGATTGATCTGGTTAAACAGCCAACCACTAAGATGCTGTTGTTCAAATACTTAACCACTGTGCCACTGCCACTCCAATAAGACTTGAAAGTTAGTTATCTTAAATCCAAAAGGCCTAAACTCTGGGACAGTGTTCTCCTGTTCCAATAGAACACTTTAAATATTTGCTAAAAACACATACATGTTTTTAGAAATGTTCAGCAATGACTAAACATCTTCTTTTTTTCTTAAATAAAAGTCCTGGGCAGTTGTTGTTTTTTGCTTGGTACTTTTTGTTGTGGCGTTGTTCTTAAATGTGACTATCACAGACTGCTCAGCTTTGGTCGACAGTGTTTAGAAATGTGCTGCAAAAGTAAAGTTTCTCTTGAATTGACTTGGCTTTCTGCACTGCATCGTTTCCCAACTTATCAAACTATAATGTCATATAAAATCAAACATGATCATTTTCACATCACTTTCTAAATGCTAAATTAATGTCTGCAAGTGTCTCTTACATCCTGCTCGTTAATTTGCAGTGATTCAAGTTGGACGGAGAAGCCGAGGCGAGGGGTAGCGGGTGAGGTCAGACACCGTCTCCCTGTTGCTATAGGGATGTCTTCACTAAGTTTGTGTTGCTAGGCGGCCAATTCCCCACGGTTAAAGTAAGAACGAAAGAAATGAACAGAAAGAAGTCCCTCCCTGTCCCTCTTGTTCTTCTTCATCTTCTTGTTCTTGTCTCAACCAAAATAACTTCAGCAGCCATCTGCCACTGGGCTCTCAGGTCGACCGTTGCTTAGGAACAAGTTAGAAACGCACATTTGAGACAATGTAAGCGTCTTTTTAAGTAATAAGCGTGTAAATATTTGGTTATTCAAAACAAAATGTGTGTGGAAGTTTTCAATTACAGTTCAAAGTTTGATCATGAATGAATGAATGTATGTTCTGACGTTCATGGCAAAAGACACAATTTGGTCATGTGATGTCTGTTTATTGGGGCTACACAATATAAAACTTTTTTTTTGTTATTGGTAGAAGCCCACAATATATCATTAAATCTGACTGAAACATGTTTTTGTTTTTTGTGTGCTAGCAAACCAAAAAAAAAGCATGGTCAAAACGTGCAAATGTTCAGTGTAGGTCCAAATTTTCTGAATTTAGTTTGATTTTAGCCTTCATTCGGTATTTTGCAAGTTTTGTTTTGTCATAATTTGATAAATAAACAAATCCGTTGACCAAAAATGGTTATCGAATATCACAATTTCTTCCCCTTCATATCATGCCGCCTTCACAGTCTATGTAAAAAAATGTTCAAACACAAGAAAACAGCAATAGCTTTTCTTACTAGTGGCTATTTTGTCTATTAGCTGCTTATAAGAAGTGAGTTTGTCCACTGTGAGGTCTTAAAGTTTATTCATATCATATCATTTGGCATGGCAATTTAGCATGTAATCTTTATTAATGTCGTTTTAAAAGAACAAACAGCTAGCTTGTGAGCTAAAGACATTTGAGACCTACAAATTTCTTCTTCTGAAAAACTGAAGGGGCACCAAGAGCCCCCACACCAAAGTGGAGGCGTCACAAGAGGCGCTACAGGAAACAAGGAACGGACAAACAAGGAGGTATCCGGGCAAGACTCACAGCTAAGCCACACATTGTTCTGGCTGATGGACGTTCACTGGAGAATAAAACAGATTAACTGCTAAGCTCTTCCCAGGAGATGGTGAAAGACTCTTGTGGAGCGGAGGGAGCTGCACAGGAGGAAGAAGGAGGAGGTGGTGGAGCTGACCAGTGCAGGACACCACGCTCTGAAACAGGCACAAACCCAGGAGGCGCTGCATCGTTTCAGAGGATCAGAGGAGACTGAAGGCAGCCAGACAGGTTTCCTCCGGGTTCTACGGTTTCCCCTAAACTCCAAAAACATGCTGGTCAGGTTGGCCCACAGTCACGGCGCAGCTCAGTCGCAGTGGCTCAGGACTAACACCTGAACATTATTTAGTTGAACGGTTGTACAATGACAAATAAAGCACTTACTTACTTACTTACTTCAGACAGTGGAAGTGTCTTGCCCAAGTACACAAAGTTAAGCACTCGCCGGAGCAGTTACTGAAGTGGCAACTTTTAAATTAGTGGATGAACATACTTCTATTGCGCCACACCCCGTACAGGAAACCTTTCAGCTGTATTCCTAAAATTCATAAGGAATAATCAGTTCCTGTGCCACCTCCTTGCAGTATGTTTTAAGCAACTATTCAAAACGATAAAGAGTGAGCTTTCTTCACCACTGACTTGTAATTGTCGCCACTTCAAACTGCGTCACTATCACAAGTCACGACCCCAACTGAATGAAGCGTTAAACCAAAGGGTAAAATCTGTTTAAATGAACACTGCAGCTGGTGCCACAGACCTCCCATGTTGCCTTTTCTTACACTGTTTTCACACTGATCCTGTTGCTCGGTACAATTCCTTGAAGCCCTATTAAATCTAACCACAACACTCCGCACTGTCGCGATGCATTTAGGGATTTACATGTTGACACAAAGATCTCACCAAACACCAATTTGCACTTCGTAATTTAATCCACGGCCCAGTCTGAGGCTTATGGGAGTGTTTAGTCAAAGGCTGAATGGAAAAACGGCTCTATTGTCGAAGCCTCACAATCACCATGAACGTGTGTGTGTTGAGGTAATTGCTGTTTGCAGAGATACTCAACAATCAGAGGCTGAGAGCTGCTTACCGAGACATAAAGAGGAGCCTAAATTAAACTTGTCAATGCTTTGTTTTCATAAGATTAGGACAAACAAAGTCATTTGTTGTAATCTATACAAGTTCAGCACCAAGGAGCTGTCCACGGCAGAAGAGACTCCGGTTCACGACCATGAGAAAGCTGCTTTTTGTATCGGCCTCTAATGCAGATAAAGTGTTTGAAGCGAGGCATAAGGAGTCCAAGAGTTTGTAGATTTAAAAAAGCCAAGCTAACAATGAAAGAGGTGGAGGGTAAGTTTTCCAATTGTTGGTTGTGGTCCAAACTCATTCCAAACTTTTTGAGTATACGCCTTCCACCACTGCATTATAAGTTTTTGCTACAATAGACTTGAGAAAAGAGGTCTACATTGCACATTGTTGAGTCAATATCGGTCAGTTCCCACAAGAAAAGAGTCGCCATCCAGCATGAAAATGTGCAAATTACTTAGGTCAATTCTGTGCAAACCTTAGAGGAAAGCGAGCAGCAACAATGACTTGAAACTGTGCTAATAATGAGATCTTTTCTTTGAACAATTATGAAGCCATTAAGCCAAAAACAGGTCAGAGAGCACTTGATAAATACAATCCTTCTGTTCAATAAAGCTTACTCTCATGTCCTCACTGTGTACTGTACATACTGATACAAATTTGAATATAAATCTACAAAAAAAACCTCTGCAGAGTTTATTATACAAGGATCACTGCACAAAAGCCACGGCGCAATATGTCGGCTAAATATTTGCTGCGCTTCAGTCGTTTATTAATTCATGCTTTATGTGACTTCAGCCAACACCACTTTCTATATCCGTCCTCCTGGTTCTGTGGCATCGGTGACAGTTTCCTCAGCAACAAGCGCCCAGGGCTAAAAATACACCAAAACTTTATCAAATCAGTTACAGATGAAACCAAAACTAATCCCTCTGCAAAGTTTAGTCCCCCCCCAAAAAAATCTATCTAGTGAAGGGATTTTTGGAACAAAGTGAAACGAGATGAAGCTTTCAGGCTTCAACTATTTTTACAAAGACAACTCAGGGCCATATATAATTGGAGGAAATGGCATAAGATAAAAACTTACAAATGCCTTTAGACGTGAAGATGGACAATTTAATTAAATGAATTTTCAACCAAACTTCAAGGACCGCAAGGCATTAGATAGAAAAAGCTGAATACGTTCACAGCTGAATGGCATTTTGACAGTTAGTTTTAAGTAACTGTCAATGTTTCATCACACCCTGGTTTATCCCTTTACCGTCCAAAACATGCAGCATATTCTGAATGAGTTACAGCACAGTATCTAACGAGACATCTGAGGTGTGTCGTCATACGCACCTGAGCGTCTCCTGCTGCGCCTCTGTGCTCAGCGGGAATTCATCATCACCAACATCATCATCACTTTTTTAACGCACCACGGACTTGGCACAAAAGGGACGCTCGCGGAGGAGCACGGACGCGCGTGGGGACAGTCTCTTATTACACCGCGGGGATAAACTGGAGTCTCCTCTCACAACACAAAACATTTGGTCCAGACGCTGTGGACAATGAGGTGGACTTTACGCGCGGATGTTTGGCCAAACTCAGGACGCGGACGCTAAAAATCAAAGTTGTTGTTTTTTGTATTGTTGTTTTTGGGAAACGCACATGACGCAAAGTTTTGTCTCCAGTTTAAGTTTTGTGGCGGAGCAATAAAAGAGGAAACATGAACCTGTCTCTGTTTGATATGACACAGGGCGCGCTGTACAACAGCAGCCAGACCATAGCGGGGACTTTGGCCAACTACTCCAGGAACGCCACGGACTCGGTGGTGACTGCGGACGGTGGAGGCTCCTTGAACCTGCTGCAGGAGGAGCGCAAACTCTTTGTGATGCGCGTGGTGCAGATCGCAGTGCTGTGCGTCCTGTCACTCACCGTGGTCTTCGGGATATTCTTCCTCGGCTGTAACCTGATGATCAAATCGGAGAGCATGATCAACTTCCTGGTGAAGGACCGCAGACCGTCCAAAGACGTGGAGACGGTGATGATCGGGCTCAGCTAGGACTTAAGGACCCTCCTGCATGTCTTTCTCACGGAGGAAACATATGCAAAAACTCAACATGTCCTTCCTCGACGGCTGCCACATTGTGTGTGCGTAAAACCCGTGCGTAAAACACGGTCGATTGTTTACACGTGGAGATGGGTCCGAATCTTTAGTGCGTTGGAAGTGCCAACTTGAACAAAAATCACTGAAATGTTTACAAGTTGTTACCTCATGATGTTTTGTATTAGTTTCTGAAGTAGATCAATGAATGTCCTTTACAGCATGATTGTGTCTATAGTGTGTGAGCTATTTTACATGGACCCCATACAAAGTATTTTCTGCTCTTTCACACTTTGCACGTTTTGAATCAGTCTTTCTCAGCTTAATGGCGTGATCCTTATGGCATGCTTGCTGTACCTGATATGTACAAGTGATTTCTCTGGGGCGTTTTGCACTTTTCACTGATGCTGCATGGAGTATTTTGTACCAAAAACAAATTTGAAGAATGCAGCATGCAAATGAAGTATTAAAATGATGGTTTACATACAATGTCTTGTCATCTTTGGGACCACAGAAGTTTAAAACAATGCTGTTATAAATATCAATATATTTACCAAAAACAATTACGGAAACATCCAGTATTTTGTAATGTGTAAAGATTTGAGAATGTAGAAAACCTACTAATTAAAAACACATTGTATAGGATGAAGATTCTGAATATTCTTGTATCAATGACTTTAATAAATGAATTTACAAATTGATTGCATTGTCACTATCGAAACCGTTTTGTAAAGGGCACTCGGACAAGTTTTATTTTATTTTCTCAAATCCGTAAAAACAAGTTGTCACCAAACAAGCTCCCTCCTGTTGGTGCTCTGCTGCTGTGATGTTGCTCCCACTGTGCCTCATTAGGAAAGCGGACCCCAACTTTTTTATAAACATCCCTTTTAGAAAACGCCCCGGGCTTAAGTCTAAAAATGAGAGTTTACGGTTTGCCAAATAACGAACAGTGAAGGCATGTGGATCCAGTTACCAAAAAACAACAACAACAACAAAAAAACACCTTTTCTGCAATGGCTGAAGTAAGTCGCTCTGTGTTAAATAAGTGCTATAGAGCGGACAGAGCTGAGACCGACGGCGATCAAGAGATGCCCATGACTCACTGCCAACCTCCCAGTCTCCTCTTTTCCAAATGATTCAGAGCTAAATTGGCTTTAAAATATGCAGCTTATTGTGGAAAAACAAGGAGACAATCAAGCAGTGGCAAAGATATCATCATCATCATCATCTTGTCTTGAATCTGCAAATTGCCCATTCTGAGAAGCAAGTTAAGCTGAATGATTTTAGAGGAAATTTCAGTTCATTGTGAAACATTTTCAACACACCTAAAGCTGCAGTAACCTTTGAGCGAAGAATCACATCTTTGCAGAGGCCTTAACTACGGGTTTCAGGTAAGATTTCGTTTTAATTGATGTTGACTTTCCTCTTACTTATTCTGCAAGGTAAGCCCCCTCAGAAGCAAGTGCCGTTCTCATGATTATTTCAGCACTTGTTAGGAGAGGCCAGGCTCCTTTAGAGAGACAGCCATGCATTCACACGTGTGCCCATCGACCGTGCGGAAAAACAGACCGGCGCGCTCTCACATCCTCTGAAAGCAGCGCCCCCAAAATAAGATATTAATAAGTAAAGGTCGTCAGAGAATTGGGCTGTGAAGACTGTGGCACAAAAGGACATTTTGAATAGAACAGAAAAGAACAAGCATGTGGACAGGCAGACAAGCGTGTGGGGATTCAGAGTTTAAAAAGATACAGAGGCGGAGGGAATCACATCATCAACAGGATGTATCACTGAATAAAGGTCGGAATTATGCGGCTTTTTGATCTGAACGGTGATTATGAACCTGGAATGAGCTTCTGAACAAGATTAGGGCCACCAATTTATTCTTTTCCTTAAAAGAACCTTTTTGCAGATCTCAGTTAAAAATCTGCAGGACTTCAGAAAATGAGAGAAACTTGTTGATGAGAGAAACTGGACTCGCACCATGACCTTCTTGTTGTAAGGTGGCTTTATCACTGCACAAAGTTGCTTACTGACATTTAACTTTGTGGCACAGTTGTAGGGGATAATGAGGGACTGTGCTTTTTGCCATAGTGTTTTCATGTCAAGAAAATACTAAACACAAAGTCTTCATTCATGATTATACCATTTTGTGAATGCCCAACAATCTCTTCAGATCTCAGACCCTATGCATGTTGGGTTAGTACTTGGAGACCGTAAGCTGTGCTCTAGTCCAGTGGTTACCAAACATGTTTTAGTGAAGGACCCCCTGCGGATGCTGCAGTCAGTCCAAAACTGTGGCCCCCACAAATGTATCATAACATGAAAATATTTGCTAATAAGTATTTATTTCAAACAAATAAACTGAAATTAGAGTGTTTAAGTCTTTTATCAGTCATATTTGATTTGGCTCAAATAATATCACTTATAACCTGACCCTCTGACCAGGCAAAGCTTTGGGCCTCTAGTCAGTCTACCTAAAGGGCAGCTGTGGCTTCACACGTATCTTAATGGAAGACTGTCCCTCACGCTTCGACTCATGTCATAGTGCTGTACAAATAAGATAATAGGCTTTTAGTTGAGATTATTCAGTGACATTGACCAGAATGTCTCCACTTTCCCTGTGTAATGAGGTAATCACCATTTTATTCCACTTACCATGCTATTTCCAATCAGTATTGTTGTAAATTGCTCTCAGCTTTTCTCAGCATGCGCCACACGCTGTGGCATCTATCTATCTATCTATCTATCTATCTATCTATCTATCTATCTATCTATCTATCTATCTATCTATCTATCTATCTATCTATCTATCTATCTATCTATCTATCTATCTATCTATCATCATATTATTGCATTCTTATCATTCCATATTTTTTTACGTTTCAGTCAAAACTGTAATTACATTTTGGACACTGACAACATGGCCTCAAGAGAAAATGCACTATCTCTACTTCTATTAACGTTGTACTTAAGTTTCCAATGTAAAAGTGTGTTGTTGTTTTTTTTTAAGACCATTATGAACTTCATGAGCTTAGAGCCGCACTTCTAATGACAGCAATTCAGTCCACTCCTTTTAACAAGTTATTAGTTTAACTTGGCTTGAGAATGCGCCGCCTCAGCTTTCGGGATGACTGCAGAGAAGTAGGATTTTCGCACTTTGCAATCACTGTAACGCGCCCACTATACGAGAGCGAGCATATGCCTAAGTGTAGCGCGGAGCATCACCAGGCTATCCACAATCTGTCCCGACCACATGCGCTCACTACGCTCCTCCATTAGCGCCGCGATTACATTATCCGCAATGATAGGGTTTGCTCTTTGGAGAGGCAAAAAAAAAAAAAAGACACTGTTGCAAATGAGGCCCGCGCGGCAGGGGGGGCAAATGTCCAAGAGCTCTGGTTGAAACAATAAAAGCATTAGGGGGCATTAAATGACAGCCAGAGCGCGCCGCTGTCTATTTGGTGTTGAGAAGTGTCACAAGTGACCTTTTTACGACATGGCAAGTAATGAAGTGCGCACTCGCCACGGAATGAGGAATAATAAACACTAACACTGTGGTAAAAAAAAAAAGAAAAGGTCAGCAACATATGAGTCAAGTGAGACTTAATCAGAGCAGCACATAGTCTGGTAGTTAAGGCTGCTGGGGTATCCCTGCTCTTCAGCCCCCTTTTTCACCCTGAACTGTCCTGTCCAATAAAGCCCACAGGCCAAAAGATCCTTGGTATTGTTTTCACCACTTTTCACACCAAGCGCCACCTCATAATATAGTTGACCTTCTAAACTAAAGCAGCACCAGGCCGAGATCAAGATCAAATCAGGACTAAGCCATGTCCAAATAAACATGTTGCTTAAAGGGGGATATTATGTAAAATCGACTTTTTCAAGCTTTATATCATGTTATTATGTCATTCCCTCATTAAACACATGCCTGGAGTGTTGCCTTGGCTCATTCACATATTTTTGAGTAATCAGTAAAAACTTAGACGGCAGCCATTTTAGGTGTAGCTATGGCTCAGTCCTCCTAGGAACGCCCCCACCTCCTGGAGACGCCTCTGGACCTTTCGTCACCAGCCAAGCCACCAGCCACTGCTCCTCAGCTCAGCAGAGCCCCCTCCCCGCACAGTGTTGTTGTTTAGATGCCACAGCAGTGTGCTGAAGGGGGCGTGTCGGAAAGCTTCTTAAAGAGACAGAGGCCTATTTCAAGACGTTCAGTACAGCCATTTTGAGAGAGCAATTTTATTCAAGGCAGTTATTTTAATTTACTGCATATACAGACCAACAGAAGGTTACGTCATCATTGTAGTATGCTATAGACTGGTGCTATGTGATTGAAAAAAGCAAAATACCCCCTCTTTAAATACGGTTACCTGAGTAGTTACACGATCCAAGTCACACAAAATTAAACATGGCGATTTTCTAAGCGGATAAAAGGGGCACTATATTTAAGGCGTAATAACACCATAGGAGCACTTCGACATCCGCGCAGTAATATCTTCACTTTACTAATTCCCATTTTAAACCGTATTTAAATAGGGGAAACGTCACTTCTAACTTCACCCCCGTTTGGCCCCATAGAGGAGAGGAGGAGGAGCTAAATGCTAACAACGTCTTTGGTCTTTTTGCGTGACTGAGCGCACGCACAAAGACCAGACAGGTGCGCATCAACTCGTCTAAGCTCAGGTAAGAACATTTCTCAGTATGGAAAAAACGGTGGCCTGTTCCTTTAACAACCCCCAGCTGAACTGAGCGCATTTTCTCCAGTTTAGCTTTACCCAAATCTAAAAGCTACTAGACTAGAGCTTACAGCCTATATATAGGCCAGTGTGACGCCTCATTTGAAAGCTAAGATCTACAAAACTGATTGTGACTTTTTTGTTGCATTGTCACATTTTTGTCTTGTTTTCATCATTTTTTGATGCTTTTTGTCACTTATTATCTGTGTTTTAGTCGCTTTTTGAACTGTGTTATTCTTGCTTTTCCGGCACATTTTTGTTGCTCTTTTGTTGTTTCTTTGTCGCTTCATTTTTGTCACTCTTTTGAGGCTTTTTTTTTGCTTTTTCATCACTTTATAATCAAGTTCACTTTGTTTTGTCGCTCTTTTGTTGCTTCATTTGTCACTTTATTGTTTGTGTTTTATACTCCTTTTCTTTGCTATTTTGATGCTTTTTATCAAGAAGATTTAAGATTTGGTCAAACTGGAGAAAGTGTGCACAGTTCAGGTGGGGGTTAAGAGGTTAAGTGCGTAATTAAAGCCCAAGGTAAACTGACTTACGCAACAGAGTAAGGCCCCACCGACCGAACCCAGTGTTTAAAATGATAAAACTCAAGAGGTTTCAGGACAGATCTCATTTGACAAGAGAGAGAGAAAAAATGCTTTTCAAATGTAACTTGTATATCGTGGTACATTCATGATAAAAAAAAAAGGGCAAGACACAAGTGGAGTTTTATGAGCAGCTTTCTCAAACTGCTTTGACATTTCCGAACCCCATTCAGTCAGTCTCTAATGTGACGTGCCTTGTTCAAAGGACGAGGCAATAACTAAACGCAGTCCACCGAGAGGGATGAAGGAAACATCGCATCCCTCAAAACAGACTGGACGTACACAGTGGCTCAGCTGTCACCGTGAAATATTTGTCTGCCGTGGATCTTTTTCCTCTCGCTTCATATTAAAACGTCAGAGTCGATCTCCGTCTGAACTTGTCTAAAATGCCTTGTTCTACACAGCTATGCAAAGTGAGGTAAATATTAAACAATGGATAGCATTTTTGGATGCTTTTGAATATTTCTATATTATGTTTTTTGCCATAATAGGCTTTAATGATTATATATGAAACTGTGATGTAATCTCTGCTTTAAAGTCCCCCATTTTATTGTTGTCCTTACTCTTGGAATCCACTGGGGGGCAGTGTGTTAGGAGTCAGATGGCGCAGACGCAGAAGAAGTGTCAACAAGGAGACGCCTACTTCCTGTGTTTATAAAAGGCCAGGCGCGGGGCCTCCTCTCCCTCTCTCCCCCTCCTGGTCGGCTGGTCAACATGTCGAGATGTAGCGCTCTGTGTTTAGATTGTAAATTCAGGGAATAAAATAATGATTTTGATTTTAATAGAACAAGTCTCCATCTTCTCTCTATATAGTTAAACGGGGGATATTATGTAAAATTGACTTTTTCAAGCTTTATATCATGTTATTATGTCATTCCCTCATTAAACACATGCCTGGAGTGTTGCCTTGGCTCATTCACATATTTTTGAGACGGCAGCCATTTTAGGTGTAGCTATGCCTCAGTCCTCCTAGGAACGCCCCCACCTCCTGGAGACACCTCTGGACCTTTCGTCACCAGCCAAGCCACCAAACACTGCTCCTCAGCTCAGCAGAGGCCCATCCCCGCACAGTAGTGTTGTTTAGATGCCACAGCAGTGTGCTGAAGGGGGCGTGTCGGAAAGCTTCTTAAAGAGACAGAGGCCTATTTCAAGACGTTCAGTACAGCCATTTTGAGAGAGCAATTTTATTCAAGGCAGTTATTTTAATTTACTGCATATACAGACCAACAGAAGGTTACGTCATCATTGTAGTATGCTATTGACTGGTGCTATGTGATTGAAAAAAGCATAATACCCCCTCTTTAAAAGAATATGGCGATAATGCCGGTGCTGTCAGAGTTAGACAGTCAACAGTGAAGGATTCAAATTCAGAAAGCAAATAAAGTTGTAGTAGCTGTGGAGGACCATAATGAACTCTATCATCTATTGTGACCCATTCACTCCCACACACTTTTCCCCTTTAACACATTTTTAACTACTTTGTTTTGGTCAATGGTCTGTCGGTTTCCAAACTCATAAAAATGTAAATCTATCTTATAAAATCTGAATATGCTGCAGAGTGGCAAACGCGTTTATGAGGAGCAGAATGTCTCTCCAATTTGCCCGTTGTTGATATTGTAATAATGCGCCTGTTCTGGCAGTTGTTGGCCCCGGGCAGTTTTGTGGTGATTTTAGTTTTTTTCCAATTCAGCTGTCACAGTCTTCACTGCAAACCTCCATCCGCTCCTCCAGCAATTTACCCAGTGACTTTAGAATATTCCTATATTTTGAATTCTTGAGACAATGATTGAGTAGGTTTCATGCTGTTGCAAACTTTGAATGTGTGTATACCTGGTTTACATACAAGCAAATGACCCTTAGTCCGAGCATTACAGAATTTTGAAAATGTATGTAAACCCAGGACTCTAGTTACGGGGTTGTTAGTTAAATTTATGGATGTAGCATGCACCAGTGGGATTTTATGTCTAAAATTGACTCTTGATGGCAACATCCACCAAGTTTGTTGTAAGCAGGTACTTCCCATAAAGTTACATTCGCCAAAACAAAATAAAGTAATGGAAGGAGGGAAAGCACACAGCTTTATTGACTACTATTTACTATACATCTAATACACTGTTACAGAAAAGAGTGTTCGATTGAATGCCCAGTCTAGATCTCAGAGGTCTGGTTACTATCAATCGATATGTTATTATTAAAGCACTTTTCATACACAGGTGCGTCATAAAGTGCTTTACAGATTAATATATATTTAAAAAAAACATTATCCCCTAGGGCCATGACCAAGAGACACAACAACAGCTTTGTGTGGTTTTGAACAAGCTTGCCTCTGGTGAAAGTGTGATCACTTATAGCGATGAATCCACGCCACCCTGAGAATGCCGGCTCGAAGGCCCAATCTCGTCTGAGGGGTATGAAGCTGGATTAGGGGTTAGCAGGGTAAGTTTAGCGTTAACACTGGTTTTGCGGTATTACAATGCTGGATAACTTTCTAGCAGGGTAGATCTCCATGGTAACATGCCCTTAGTGTATAACCTGCTCTGGACCAGGTTTAGTTTCCATCTTAGATAAGAATACGGCTCTTTGACCAATCAGAGGAGAGAATTCTCCACTTTGTCACCCAGACTCTGTGGTTTGCAGAGCGGGGTGAGGAGCAGAGAGGGGAAAGGGGGAAGCACCTTTAATTGAAAGGGCACATGGATTTTATGAAGTAGCGAACACTTGTTGTAACTTTTCCTACATATGTGGCTGATGCAGATTTTAGATGACCGCATGAAAAATGCTTATTTCTCTTTCACATAATATGAGTGTTGCATTAAAGTTGTAATAAAGATTGTTAACAAATGTAAACATTCTCCTTATGTGATGATGCTTGGTTCAGATTCGTACTGTTCCTGGCGCTGTATAATATATTCATCACAAGTTTAGTGATAGTTTGTGATTTTCAGATGAACTGTGTCTCTGCCGTGATTGGCCGCTCGGCGCTGACTTGTCCTCCGACTGTTAATGCACTTTGTTGTACCACTTATCCAAAAGCTCCGTGTCAGGGTTTGTCAACCCGGGTAAGAGGAACTAATCCAGGTTCAGTGCAACCAGCTTCGTAGTATAGCCCTCAGATCTCGGAAGCTAAGCAGGATTGTGCCTGGAGCTGGAGTTAGTGGTTGGTGGTGGTTGGAAGTGCGGATGGTGCAGATTGACAGCTTCACTTCTTCTGTCATTCCCCCACCTACAAGTGTGAGAAAAGCAAGAATAATGCATGAAATTGTAAAGCAACTCTGAGCATCTGGAAAAGAGCTTCATGAGGCTAATTTATTATCAATATCATTTGAACATTTTAGGCAAAATATGCCGTTTTGTTTGTAGCCACAGCCGCCCACCAGCCACTCACTCTACTCTGTCATCTGCACAACTGCTATACTGGCATTTTACATTTTAAAATTGGTTTATCATTGCACTTACAGGGAATTTGATGCAATATGACGATCTCTCCAACATACTGTTTTAGACACAAATGTGGGTCCTTCTGTCAGAACAGATAATAACAATAATATTAGTGGAAAGTTAATTTCAAGAAGAGACTGACACAAACAAATGAGATGCAGTTATAACCTTTTGTTGCGACCTTACAAAAAGCTCTGAGAACATGTCACGCTGCAGGTCTGTGTTCTCACCCCTAAAGATAAGTGGACACATCTCACCAGACTTCACAACAAACTCTTTCTACCGGCGAACACAATGGCTTCTGCTCCTTAGCAACAACACAATACGGCGATGTAAAAAAACAAACAAATCTTTTCTATTTCTAGAAATAACCTGTTGCTTTGGTAACAGGACCGTCTTATCGTGATCATTGTTCTTGGACTCAGACGTGACATTATTCCTGTGACTTTACACTATAATCATTTTAGAACTTGAAATGAATGGAGATTTTTTTCCTTGTAACCATGTGAGCGCATAATAAAAGCGATTAAGTTGAACAGTGGGATAAAGACGACTGTACCAAATGTTCTTTATACACTTTAATCACTGTGAACTTTGGAGTACAGGATTCCTTCATGCAGTGCTCTTTTTCCCTTGTGTCTGGGACGTCTCCCTCCTGCTAGTCATGTGGTACAATAAAGTGTAGTAATTAAATTAATTATAAAGTAATAAGCTACGATAATAATATTTCCTAAACATTACAGTCTTAAAGGCCCTATGACATGACTTATCACACGGCAGGATAATTAGGCCAATTTTAGCCCCGATACTCTCTTTCCGATAATCTTAACCCTTTATAGGGCACTCACTGAAATACTTTGAAATCAATAATTTCAACTTGTTATTGGGGGGACATAACACAAGTTTATTTCTGTTGTAACATTTTTAGAATGTTTTCATTATCATGCAGAAAATCAATGTGAGCGAAGTTACCATATTTGCTTCCTTGCCCTTTAAGGGGTAAAAACAATACAAAGGTTTATATATAAAATATACAAAAAGTACTTTTAGGTCTCGGGTGCTGGTATTCAGGAGACGTTGTGTTTTGTGATATTGATATTTGAATGATCACATCTGTCATAGGCAAGAGCTTTTGTAATGTGATCGTGCTTAACAATATTGTCTGCCTAAAATATTTACTAAAAATAATCTTTGGCAACATAAAAACATAGTCCTAGGGTTTATTGGTTCTTATGTCAAGAAAATACTGTACTGTTGAATAATAGGTGCAACGGGCAAATGTCCAAAATATGGACAATTAACTTTAGGTTAAAGAGAACCGGCCGTATGATAATATGGTGCCTGCCTTTTTCATGCTGTAATTTCACTTATTTCACAACGTCCTCCAAAACCAACACATATATCATCACTTAGCACAATTATTCACCAAAAAAATATACGAATTTCATTAATTTACCATGGTTAGTTTTCAAGTTATGTAAGGAAATGCACCATGAATTTAGCCACAGTAGTGGGATCTGTGATGTATGGTGATCTCTTCTGATTGGCTGAGTGAGGACTACATGCTTCTTTATCTTACTGATATGTAAAGTGTGCGTAAAACCAAAAGTTTTTACCAAAAGTATTCACTTGCCCTATAAAGGGTTGAGGACGCTCAAATGATCGTAAAATAATCTTAATCTTGTGGGGTCTCTCAGGTTTGGAAAATCTGCCGTCAATTTTTAAATCTTCCCGTGTGAACCAGGCTTTAGTCTCTGTATTTGTGTTGTATAATGTATGCCTGCCAACACCCTTCTTTTATCTGAATGAGAGGATTCATCATACAGCATACATTATAAACGCCTCCACATTTGTTGTGGTGGAATTTGCCCAGAATATTTAGTGATGACGCCATCCCAAAGCTCTATTCTTAAACTTTTCACATCAATCGAAACACTATCGAAAGCATTGGCTAAAAACAGCAGTAATCAGGCTGGACATGATAATCTGAATACCTCCCCTGGTCGTCTCTGCTTACTCCTCTGGACAAAAGAGCTATCTCTAAGGAAAGGAATCAAGGATGGTCTTCTCTCTGCCTTCTTGGTTTTTGGGCCTAAACAAAAAGCAGGTGGAACAAAAGACAGTGTGGAGAGGCGCCATAGACAGGTAGACAACAGGATTAGTCACACCTGTCCGGGTCTGTGAATGAGGTCATCTAGGGTCCATTTGTGCAACAGGTTCATGGACGAAACATCATTAATTATTAGTGGGGTGTGTTATGCAATGAATAATGTTAATAGCACACCTAAAGCAAAGAGCTGACCGACTGCAAATTGGCTCAGGAATTTGATGCCACCGTGCATTCATGATATTTTTTCCCTCTCTCAAGTTACAAATGCAAAGCTAAGAGGGCTATTGTTTTATAAAGGGTTGGTGGAAGAGTTTTATTGAAGAATATAGGCTTTGATCAGGAAGGACAGAGAGCATTAGGAAGGCAAAGTAGATAACAGTGGTATTATGTAAAATCGACCTTTTCAAGCTTTATATCATGTTATTATGTCATTCCCTCATTAAACACATGCCTGGAGTGTTGCCTTGGCTCATTCACATATTTTTGAGTAATCAGTAAAAACTTAGACGGCAGCCATTTTAGGTGTAGCTATGCCTCAGTCCTCCTAGGAACGCCCCCACCTCCTGGAGACGCCTCTGGACCTTTCGTCACCAGCCAAGCCACCAACCACTGCTCCTCAGCTCAGCAGAGCCCCCTCCCCGCACAGTAGTGTTGCTGTTTAGATGCCACAGCAGTGTGCTGAAGGGGGCGTGTCGGAAAGCTTCTTAAAGAGACAGAGGCCTATTTCAAGACGTTCAGTACAGCCATTTTGAGAGAGCGATTTTATTCAAGGCAGTTATTTTAATTTACTGCATATACAGACCAACAGAAGGTTACGTCATCATTGTAGTATGCTATAGACTGGTGCTATGTGATTGAAAAAAGCATAATACCCCCTCTTTAAAAGAATAGGCCACCGTTTTCCATACTGAGACATGTTCTTACCCCAGCTTAAGTTGATGCGTACCTGTCTGGTCTTTGGATCGTGTAACTACGTGAAAAGTTACACGATCCAAGTCTAGTTACACAAAATTAAACATGTCGATTTTCTAAGCGGATAAAAAGGAGCACTATATTGTGAGGCGTAATAACACGTAACTTTTCACGTAACTGTATTTAAATAGGGATAACGTGGAACAGCTTGGTCCCTTCTAACTTCAACCCAGTTCGGAGCTATAGCTTTGCTGGGAGCGGCCTTAATGCAAACAACTTTTGCATGACTGAGCGCACGCACAAAGACCAAACAGGTACACATCAACTCGTCTAAGCTAAGGTAAGAACATATCTCGTTATGTAAAAACTGTAAGAATCTCTTTTCAGGGGGGTCCTGGAATGCATGTACTGTATACAGTTTCCACCTGTTGCCACATACAGACAAGCATCCATTCACTAACCTCAATTCAACATAACATGCAAGTCACCAGATTGTGAGGTAGCCACGGTGCTCAAATAGGACAGAATTTTACAAAACCGTGGGCAGAAGGACTGTTATCTTGTCTTTTACATTTTCTGTTGCTCACTAGTACAAACATTTATGAATGCTGTTAACAAAACAGATGTTTAGGCCTGTGTTTAATGAAACAAGCAACGAGATCAATGGCTGCACAGATGGTTCTACTATCTGTGTACCCAAAACACATACAGCGTTACGCACGAAAACGCTCCGTCTTTGTGACAACGGAAATCATAAAGTATCGGCAATTAGGTTATCCCTGCAGCCGCCCACTGAAAGAAGCCAGATCCGGACCGAGGTTTTCAGCAGTGCTCGGAGTTAGATCTAATTCTCATGAAGAATGGGGAGAATTACATTTCACTAAGACATTTTTTATAGATGTATTCTTTTTGCGGCAACCGGATCAATATCGTATCTGGCTAAAGGGAGGAGAGGTGGAGACAGATGACACTGGGTGAGTCCAAGACAAAAACAATAAACTCAACCCTATCTCAACTCATACAAAAAAAACAGGTGGTATTGTCTTCCAGTGCCCACAGCCACAGTGACAAATGCTTCAATCCATTTAAATGTTTACCATCCCTGTGGGGCCAATCATCTCAGGCGTTTGAGCTTAACATGGCTCTACAGTTCCTCTAATGGTTTCTCACGGGAGTCGCCCCTTTCAGCGTCTTAGTCCATTGATTTCCAATGAAAAACCCACGCGTATTGACTGTAAACTACACTGAGCAATTTGCACCCACACGTTTCGCCGCCCACTTCCAGTTAAACGGCTCGCGATCGCCGTCCATTACAGCCACTTCATGATGTATTAATAAACTCAGCGTGTATTGGGATGTGCTAATTGGCTCGAGTCGTCGGGTTGAACACGGCCGAGGAAGCGAGACGGGAGAGGAAAGAGCAATAAGGTGAATGGGAGGAGGAGGAAGGAGCCAGTGTGTGTCTCTGAAAGGATTTGATTTAACTGAGAAATCACAGCACATGTTATTAGGCCCAAGCCAGTTCAGTAAGTCATTGCCAATTCTATTATGTAAAGTACACACAGAGAATTAAAATCACTTTGCTCTCATTTGCTCTAAAAAAACAACAACAATGCAGCAATATCAAAAGCAATAGGGGGCAGTAGAGAGTTTAGCTTTCTGGCAGCCTGGTGGATGAGGCTGTCCTTCAGTCAGTTGGACTTGGCACGGATACATACTCCCTGGTGGCAGGAGTCAAGGGGGTTGTGGCATCTCCCTCTGCCACAGGAAAGTCACTGTCCAGATCATTGTTGTTGAGCCAAAACAGTCCACAGTAGGGCTGGGTACCGTTACTTTTTAATGATATTTATGATATGATATTTAATGATACTTGGTTTACAATACCGATACCTTAACAATACTTTTTCCCACTACTTGTTCCGATACTTATACTAAAATATTTGCCGTCTGGAACCATAAAACAATATTGTGAATTTGTTCCATAAATCCTATTTCTTTTAAAGGGGGGGGGGGGGTATTATGTAAAATCGACTTTTTCAAGCTTTATATCATGTTATTATGTCATTCCCTCATTAAACACATGCCTGGAGTGTTGCCTTGGCTCATTCACATATTTTTGAGTAATCAGTAAAAACTTAGACGGCAGCCATTTTAGGTGTAGCTATGCCTCAGTCCTCCTAGGAACGCCCCCACCTCCTGGAGACACCTCTGGACCTTTCGTCACCAGCCAAGCCACCAACCACTGCTCCTCAGCTCAGCAGAGCCCCCTCCCCGCACAGTGTTGTTGTTTAGATGCCACAGCAGTGTGCTGAAGGGGGCGTGTCGGAAAGCTTCTTAAAGAGACAGAGGCCTATTTCAAGACGTTCAGTACAGCCATTTTGAGAGAGCAATTTTATTCAAGGCAGTTATTTTAATTTACTGCATATACAGACCAACAGAAGGTTACGTCATCATTGTAGTATGCTATAGACTGGTGCTATGTGATTGAACAAAGCATAATACCCCCTCTTTAAATTTTTATCATCTATTTGAGCTCGAACAACTTCTTTTAATGCTGTCCCTGGACCAAACAGGCATCAAAACATGGTCTCTAGAAATATGATGTATTTTTTCGTTACTTGCTCAATACTAGTACCGTAACTTTCCCCCCCCTAACCATACTGGTATTGTTTAATGGGACCCAGCCCTAGTCCACCCTGAGAGGAGCGATGTCCAGCTTGATGTAAAGAGCCTCTACAAGTATGAACTGTTTTATTTATACATTTTGCAAAGAGCATGTGTCTTGCTGTGAGACAAAGAGAACCTTTGACTTTTTATGTATGCATGCGTTTGAATCGTGAGCACCAATCATCACTTCATTATGGCGGGCCCTGAAACAGCACTACCCTTAAGGCTTGGAGTGTTACCCACAGCCTTGTTATTGCACATTTCCTTTTGCCTATCAAGTTCTTGTAGACGCCAGACAGAGGACTGAAGCAGCAGTCGTCACCTACCTCAGTGAACAGTCCGTGCTATTTCAGTTCGGTGTCAGTCTTGACTCAGGATATCGCCTCTCTTCAGCTCACTTTGTTTCCTTTGGGCTCACTTTGTAAAGCCAGAGATTTGGAGGAAACTTTTCCAAGACGGTCACATTGACACTAGAAAGAAGAACTAAGAAATACAAAGGCAATGTTCGGTTATTACCTGGTGAAATGAAGAAAGATGCAGGAAAGAACTCGCTGTGCAATATATCATTACAAATTCTGCATAAAAATGTCTTTTAGAGAGAAGAACCGTTAGACTGGAAAAATAGTTCCTATTTGTTTAAGAGAAAAAAAAGGGTACCGTACTAAAGACACAGCGCAAGTCAATTTTGACAACGTCCAATAATTATTTGGTGTCACTATAAAATGAATCTAGGCAGATGAGAAACTTTTAACAATACATATTATATTTATATTTGTACTTTTACACTTACACTTCATACACTTTGTGAACTCTCAGAATAACATCATCAACACTCTCCTGTTCAGAGACCATTGGAGCATTCGGGAGCAAAGCCATTCATCAGATGAATATAAAGGCAATTTTCACATTTTAACAGCTTTTGAGTTTCACCACCTGGTGCTCTGGTGCCCCTTTCATTGATAACATACACATTACGTTGGTCCACAGCAACTTAAAGCTAACGCTCCAACTGAAATATATAAAATAATAAATAAAGACTTGACAATGTAATGTTTTGTAATTTATTGTTCTGTAGATGTTCATCAACATAACCAAGTGATCTAGTTTAAACAGTCATATAGGGCCCGATCGTGTTTCTCTAAACGCAGACTATAGTGCAGACTTTGCGGATGAGGAGGGGCAGCTCCAGACCTGGCGCATCAAGTGGGCTGTACCTGGGCTGGACAGACACCCATGGCCAATGGCGATGTTCTGTAAAACAACCTTTTTACTCTAACCATAGTCTTTCAGCTAAAGGAAAGGGGCGAGTGGACCGGCAGAACATCTTTTTCTCTCGGGACACTGTACACAGACAGTGTTTAACTCACGGTGGGATAAATTAAGTTTTTAGTTTGACCTGATAGAGGTTATAAAAAAGTATATAATGCTAAAGGAAGAACATGTGGCTGCAGCAATACAAACGAGGAAAAGATGCGAGGCACATAGGTGCTTCTTGTAATAAACCTCGACCTCTTTTAAAAAAAATTGGCGACATCCTCTTGCCAGTGGCACAGCCGCGCAGGCATATAGCACAGAAGCTGCACACATGCAAGATGACCGTCATGTTTAGAGCAACGCCAAGCCAAGCAGAAGATCAGGCCCATAGTCTCTACATTATGGCCTCTCGTTAGGTCTCAGAGGCTAAGCAGGTTTGGGCCTGGCTAGTACCGGGGAGACTTTGTCTGAATACCAGGTAGCCTGGTAATCCTTCTATAGGTCTCCTTGGTATTCCCAGGACACAAAATATGTATACCACCACCAAGTATGGAGTGAATGAGAAAGTCTGTTATTGAGCGCTTTGGGGGACTTGTGTCATGTGAAAGCCTCTGTTCAGATAACATTCCCTTTTTTAGCCACAACACACCACCCATTAAGACCAATGCGCAGGAGGGGAAGGGGGTTTAACAGTGCACAACACAATGGCACAAATCATTTGCACCAGAATCAAGACAAAAAGGAATAAATCCCCTGAGTCTTTGTTTAATGTAAATGTCATCACGCTGAGCGGAAGAGTGAGCTCCCCCACAGTCTCACACATATTAAATTAAACAATCACCGCACTTAGTTCTGTAAAGTTCCCTGTAGCACTCAGGAATTACAGTTGCATGTATCCTTATCATATCAGTGTACACTGCAGAAAGAGCGATTACAAGAGCTGAGGGCAGTTTCCATAGGAACGAGGAAAGGTAATGTCCGGGATCTTGATCTGCCACAGGGGTGAAAAAGAGAGACGGAGAGAGGGGAGAAAAAAAGGCGGGGGGTTATTAAATCCATTCACAAAGTCAGTGCTTGGACGGTGTCGAAACTTGAATGCAGGACAGAGGCCAACTGTATGAACAGAAATATAAAACAAAGAAAACAAAAAATGGGAATTCAGACGATCAAGAAATAACTGGATCACTCGCTCTGTAGCCATTGTTTTAAAGGCGGCAAAGCGCGTGAGATGCCAGATGTTGTACGTATCCATTTATAGTAGGCTATGCGTCTTCCCACTATTATTCTAAACCTAGTCCATAATTAAACATGTGATTTGCGTGTTGCGTAAACCTGTTACTGCTGTTCCGTGTTTTAGAAAGTAAAAATGTCACGCTCAAGAGTGAGAACGACGAGTCTACAAAACAGCTTTACTTCCATATTCCATATTTATAGGTTTAATCCATTTAGATGGCCGCGTGAGTCCTCCCTATGAAATATGGATAAACAATTTAGAGTGCAATAATCTCAGCCTCAGATCAACCCTTATAACTACTGTGTGTGTGTGTGTGCGTGTATTCGGCATGAAATATTACTGAGGGGAGCTAATCATTTAATCAGACCTCAGTATCCCTGTGACTGCAGAAAACCTCCAGCGGGTTCAATTATAGCTGACATATATCAGCTATGCATTAATGCCAGCAGCTTTTCCCCATAATAACTGCCTCATGCTGGCAGCTTGGCCTCCATTATTACCCCACTGAATTTCAGAAAATATAGCTATCGACGTTTACTTTTGTGAAGCGACCAACCGCTGTAACCGCAGACATGAAGAGGGGGTGGCAGATTAGCCAAAAGTTTAGTCAAGTAAGGAGACACTGCAGGGAAAACTTTTCTCCTTTTTTCAGCTTTCAAGATTGCCAAGTGGTTTCTTAACAGCTAAACCTGGCATCATCAGTCACCTCGAGTCTCTCTCCCTAAAACCGAAAAATCTGGTTAGAAATCTAGTAGTAATCATGGACTCAGACCTGAACTTAAACAGCCACATCAATTAAATAACATCAGCAGATTTTTACAATGAAAAACATTGCTAAGATCAGCAACTTGTCTCCAGCCTTTTGTCTTCCTGTCGCTCAGAGAATACTTTATAGGGCAAGTGACTACTTTTGGTAATTTATGCATACTTTACTTATGGCCTCCCTGCTGCACATATAAGGTAAAGAAGCATGTAGCCCTTACTCAGCAACTCAGAAGAGATCACCCTACATCATAGATCTCACTACTGTGGCACTTGACCAATCAGCAGAGACCGGTCGCGCTCTCAACTTCCTGTTTTCTCTGAAGTCTGAAAAAAACCCAAGTCTGGCTAAATTCATGGTACATTTCTTTACATAACTTGAAAACTAACCATGGTAAGTTGATGAAACTGACACATTTCATTGATGAATAATTGTGATGATATATGTGGTGGTTTTGGAGGACGTAGTGAAATGAGTGAAATTACAGCATGAAAAAGGCAGGCACCGTATTTGATCAAGTTCCAAGTTAATTAGTTTTGTCCATATTTGGACATGCCCTATTATTCATACTTACAGTATTTTCTTGACAAAAGAACCAATAAACCCTAGGACTATATTTTTATGTGGCCAAAGGTTATTTTTAGTACAATTTTGGAGCTGAATGACCCCTCCCACTGCACGTAAAGCTCAATCACATTACAAAAACTCTTGATCGTGATCATTCAAACATCAATATCACAACACAACGCCTCCTGAATACCAGCACCCCCCGAGAACTGAAAGTACGTTTTGTATATTTTGTATATAAACTTTTGTAATCTTTTTACCCCTTAAAGGGCAATGAACTAAATATGGTAACTTCACCCACATTGATTTTCTGCATGATACTGAAAAATGATGTTACAACAGAACAAAACTTGTGTTATGTCTCCCAATAAGACTCTTGAAATTATTTATTTCAAAGTATTTCGATGAGTGCCCTAGGGTTAAACAACTCTGCTTGTTACAAGTCTCTTCACAGCTTTGCACCAAAGTACTGCTTAGAGCTACTGTGTAACCACTTCAGGGAGGGGTCTCCTGCTGGTCACAGAGTCAGGACGAAACAGTCTTCATGAGGATGAGAGACTGGCCTCAACTCTGTAACTGTGAAGCACTTTGAATTGTCTTGTGTATGAATTGTACTGTACAAGAAAACTTGCCTTGCCTAATTCCTTGCCTAAACATCCAAAAACAAGGTGAAATTTAAAATTCTACAGATTTATTCAGCAATACCTTTATTTGAAGACTAAATAAGAAATGCAAAATCCCTTCAGAAACAAAGCCAACCAACAAACACAAAGCTTTGTTTATATATCGACAAAATAAACCCATACCATTTAGAGCTGGGTCCGTCCATTTGTCTTTTAATGGCAGTGAAAGTTAAATTCGACTAACTTGTTTGTTACATGTCTTTGGTGAAATTTGCTTCTTTGTTCCTAATTAAAAAACTGTTAGATAAAGTTGCTGCGTGGGCCGCGCTGGATACCGAGATGAAAATGATATGTTTAGTTCCCGCTGCCAATTAAGCGCAGTTTATCAGCTCGCCTCATGTTCTCGCGGAGTCGGCCGTCACCTGCTACTGCTGCATGTTATTCCTGTACACAGCTCCTCCCTCCGCCTCCTTATGCTGCCTCTCCCTTTGTGTTCTTCTTGCCCACACCATGACAAGGAGCCTTTAAAAATAGTGCACCTAGATTATAGAGTTTTAATTACAGAGCTGTAGACGCGAGGGGTGTGTGGTGTGACAGCAGGGGAAGAACAGTGAACGCTGCGGATGGATGTAACTAAAAGCGATAATTAGTGTCGGCCGCTGATGAAAAAGACTCTCGTAACTGTGCATTATGGGGCAGTAGTTTGCCGAAGTGACGCTCCAACTTGCTTTTGATGCACACCTGTTGTTATATTTGAACTGTGGAAAAGTGACAAAAAGTGACAAAGACATGGACAAAAGATTTTGGTTGGATTATTCACCTTCATTTTGCATATAATGACATGAGAGTAGCATAAAAAAAATATGTTAAAATGCAGACAAAAGTTCTTGAGGTTCTGTAAAGCTATCGGATATTGACTGAGATATTGAAATCAGAATGAACTTTTGCATAGTGTTTCTATAGCGCTCATGCTTCACAGCAAGAAGGTCCCGGGTTCAATCTCCGAGCCTCACCGGGCCACACCAGGTTCTCCGGTTTCCCCTACCACTAAAATCACGTACACTAGGCCAGGTTGAGTGAGAGTAGGGCTGGACAATTACCATATTTTCCGGACTATAAGTCTCTCCGGAGTATAAGTCGCACCAGCCTTGGCAACTACCTGGGCATGGAGGCGTAATTGCACCATTAGGCTCTTTTCCACATGCAGGCGCTTTGTCGAGCTTTTCCATAACAAGGCCAGTGCCAAACTGGTCTGACCAGGTATAAGTTTTGGGACCGACCTCTGGCTGTGGCCAAAGCGGGCTACCCGTGTCTGATGTGACGTGAACAGACTGCTGACCTCTGATTGGCAACGAGAGAGTGGACAGCCCTCACTATTGACACGCAGGTCATACGGAGTTTCACAACATCATACCGCTGTGCTAAAAGGGGATTTTGCCGATAATAGCATTTAGCCGCTGTTAGCGCAGCTTTAGCTGGTGTTAGCATAACATTTGCATGTAGCTTACCTTCATAGTTGTATTTAGTGGTTTATTTTCTGTTTTAATACAGCTTGGCACCTCTGAATGACTCCATAACTCCCACCAGATGACAGCATTTGTCCACATTTGTTCTCATCGCGGCTTACAAAACGTTTAATGACGATCTGTACAGCGTGCTCCTCTGTGCGGCCCCGCCTACAACAAATGCATGTGTGTGTGTGGTGGAAACAGAAAGGTCTGCGGGTTAGTGTTGATACGTGCACGTAGATTGTGGCGTGCACTGCCGGTTCGCGCTATGTGGAACGACGGCTTTTGACAAGCCTCTCCCGGCAGCACATTGTTCAAGCTCTCATTTGTGAACTCGTTCCTCTAGCTTTGGCCATCGAGCTTTTAGCCCACGATTAGCTTCTTTTTTTTTTTTATTGCAGTAAGAGTAACCTCCACTTTTCGCCTCAAGTTTCTCGCTCACTCCAAAAAAAAATTTCCCTACTACCATTTTTTAAATCTTCAGTAGTACAGGAGTAGCAGATACTGGTACACAAGCCTAGAGCGCCCTCTAGCAGCCGTCAGTGTGAAAATAACAAACATGTGACATTATATATTTTGATATATAAGTCGCACCCCTCAGCCAAACAATGAAAAAAAGTGCGACTTATAGTCCGGAAAATACAGCAATCAAAATTGAACGTTTGGTCGAGTCAATGGGAGATTTTTGTGTTAAATGATACCGGAGAGAAGTATTTGTTTAGGTTTGAGCTGAGGTTTGTATAAAAGGTATGTTTAAGTTCATGAATCAGCTACATGTACTGTATTCCTTTTTATAAAAATCGAATAAAACAATCGAGATCGATCAATATGAGAAAAAAAATCGTGATCCATTTTTTTGCCAGAAGTGAGAGTGTGTTTGAGAGTGTGAGTGGGGGACAATTAGCCCATGGCTACAATCCGGCGTGGCGTGTTTGCCTGAGTCCCATGTGTCTTCATTAACATGCACTGTCCCGACAAAATACACCAATTAATAAAAGCATACACTCGTCTTTTTGACCACTGCAAACTGGAAAAACTTGCCAAATGACTTGTAGTGAAGCTATTTTTATATCAATTTGCTTCTACGGCAACACGCGCATCTATTTTGGTATAATGGCGTGACACAAACAACGCTTGTCATATTCTGCTGTTTTGATTATGTGATCTGAAATGCCAGCAATGTGACATAGCCTACGTGCTGTTTTTATTTTCAAATTTAATGATGTTCTGCTTTCTTGTAATTTTATGCAACTGTGAAGCACTTTGAATTGCCTAGGAATTGTGCTCTATCTTATTCAGAATGCACAACGTGTTACTCTTGTGGTCCAATAACTTCATAACATGTTTTTGAAGCATTAATTTGCAAAAGCAGATATCTCCGTTTTGAATGTTTTTTCTGAATTGTTTTGGATATTTTTTGCTGTACTTTACAGATGACATTATGAAACTAAAGTTGTGTAAATCTCATTAAGAACTGACTTTATATTTCATGGCACTGAAACAGACCTGGTACTGAAAAATAATGCTATGTAAAGAGACATTTGCAAGCATACGTTATTTTTTCAATACCACAAATTTTTGCAAATGAATTCTTAATTTGTTAATCAAATGACATTTCCACACTGTGGTCGTAAGATTATGACTGATTGAGAAGGTGTTCTTTGAATGGCTATAAAGGCTTTTAGCTTTAAAAAAAAAAAAAGGGAAGAAACAGCACACCTGCCAGTGCCTGCGTCAGGGTGCTCCAACCTTTTCCCCTATACTAAATGAAAGTGCCAGACAGTTGAGGTGTATCAAGCAGCATGTTGCTCTGAGACAACAGTTTAAAAGTTTAAAATTCACCATGTCTAAAGCCTTAGATCTCTCCGCTTTTGAGGAAATTTGAGTAAAAAATTGGACAGCTCGTACAACACAAAGAAAGGAAATTAATTCTATTTTCTGCATTTAGGGCACAAACACAAAATGCATCTGCAAATGTAACTTGATAGCCATGAGTTGTTTATCCAATTGCCCCTAATCAAATCCTCTACAGCGCATGCCAGAAGTGCTGAAGCGCCGGTGTCATTGTCGGTGCATGTGGTCAGGCCTGTCTGTTGTTGATTACAGCCCTGCTCTGTGGTGTCTCATAGTGTCACATTGTCAGCCATTAGACAGTCCATGAATATTTAATCACTGACTGGGACCAAAGGTAACGCGAGACACTTGTAAACAGTGCTGTGTTTAAGCGTCTTGGTATTGTTTCGATCAGATGTGAGCGATGAAGTTAAGGGGAACATCTGGAGGAAATTAGAGACATATTCACTTTTGTGTATTTGTATTTTTGAAGACCGTATTGTCCCCTGTGGACAGATTAGCCCTAAACGCTTGACCAGTTTGACATGTCAGGGATCGCTTTCCAGATTATGAGCGAGTATCTTGGTCAGGACCGAAGATAGGGGTCTGCAACCTTATGCACACAAAGAGCCAAAGATAATGAATTCTTATCTAAGTTGTAATTAGTATGAAAGAAAAGGAAAACCAAAGGCACTCTTCCTGCACCAAAGTTCCCTCTCTATATTTTCTAAAAAAGCCTTCATTTATTTTAAGGCACTAATTAAATTGAAAATAGTCTGCCTGAACAAAAAACAGTGAACCTGAATGTTAACTAACTGTTCTGATCTGGGGTTGCTGCAGTTGGTCAGGTCTAGGTTCAGCAACACTATGAGCCCAAAGAATGAGATCAGCTGACGACGTGAACATCCTGAATTACCAGATTGTTCCATCTGTGGATTTCTTCTTCCCTGATGGTTGCAGGCATAATATTTCAAGATGACAATGACAGGATTCATTGAGCTCACATCGTAAAAGAGAGTTCAGATCTTGAGCCCATTGAGAATCTTTGGTATGTGCTGGAATATGTTTTGCACAGTGGTCACACTCTCCCATTATCATCGATCTTGGTAAAAAACTGGATCTTTTGACATTGCAGAATCTTGTGGAAACAACTTTTTTTGTCAACATTGCATGCTGGGGTAAATGTATCAAATGGCTGCTGGCTGCTCTGCTTCGAAACCACGACACTAGGGGCCGCCATTGGTCCGCCATTGCTGTAGTACCTCCATGTAGCCGCTAGTCTCCGATTAGAATGCATTGCACTTTAGACACGTTAACAACTTTAAAGCCTGGTTTCTAATTTTTTTAAACTTTCTAGATATTCCTCCTGAGATAACGCTGGGTTAGTTACAATTAAAGAAAATCTTGTATATTAATGAGGGCCGGACTTTGATTGACAGGCCGTTAGCATTAGAGCTAATGGCGCGGCTACGTTCGAACTACGTCCCCCGCGAGGGCCGAGTCTACATGATTGTGGCTACATCTCATTGACTGTTATTTTTGGCGCATACATTTTCTTGTCCTCGTTTCACTTCGCAGCTCTGCATTTCTGCTTGTGGAACATTTGAACATCTAATTACATTGGCTTTGTTGTAGGAGGTAATTGCTTTTTATAGCAGAGGATAATGTGGGCGTTTCAAATTGACTTTTTATTTCACAAATTAGAACTTTAGATTGAAACAAAGGGAAGAATTGCATTGTGTGGGCGTAGGTGGTTCACACTTGTGTTTTTCGCGCCTTGGCAATCTGCTTTTTCTGCGCGCCTCTGCTTTCTGGAACTGGTTTAGCGTTAACCAAGCCGCTTTGTCAATTAAGGATACGGTTCTTACTTAAAATTTACAACCCACATCATTTTGCATTAATTTGCATTCCAAATGCTCTGCCTTTAGCCCAACGACCATTAAACAAAGTAGCTGTTATGTATTCATTTGTATGTTTTTAGTTTGTAACTTCAGCCAGGAATTCAGAGCAAATTTATTCTTTTGACTCCAGCCAAAATTCTTCAAGTAAAAAAATAGTTTTGAAAGACAATTTTGTTGAAACATTTTTTGGCTGAATAGCAATAGAGCATTTACCCTTGAGGCATATAAACACCAAATTCACAGACTGACAAAAACAGTTTCTCCACAATACCTGTTTTTACCACTGAAAGAATTGATAGAGCAATATTGTAGCCAAAGAATAGATGCTTTCTCTGTGCTATTCTCCACCATTGGCTCAACAAGATGTATGGACCAGCAGACATTGGTGGCAGTCTTATAAAGGAATCGAGGCAATTTTAATTCACGAGGACCACCTCGTGAATTATAGAATGAAACACAACATCACAGAAGTCAAAAAGGCTCATTTAAATGGGACATATCATTCTTAATCAACTACGCTACAGTATTCATCATGTTATGAAGTTTGTTTTGCGGGATTGCCAGAATCCAGAAGTATCCTCCGCATTATTGAAGTCCATAAACCATCACATGGACCCATTAAGAGCAGTTTTACACTCCGCCTGCTTTTATCACGGTTCTATCATATTTGTGAGCATGCTGTTAACACAAACTGTGACTCATATCCCTATATCTTTGTATTTGCAATGTGCAGTTCCTCATCACTGGGAGCTGTTGACCTCGACTGGGGATGTGGTCGGGCGGTGGAAGGAGTACTTCGAGGATCTCCTCAATCCCACCGTCACGTCTTCCGATGAGGAGGCAGAGGCTGGGGACTCGGAGGGGGGTTCGTCCATCACCCAGGCTGAAGTCACCGAGGTGGTTAGAAAGCTCCTCGGTGGCAAGGCCCCGGGGGTGGATGAGATTCGTCCCGAGTACCTTAAGTCTCTGGATGTTGTAGGGCTGTCTTGGCTGACACGTCTCTGCAACATCGCGTGGCGGTCGGGGACAGTGCCTCTGGATTGGCAGACCGGGGTGGTGGTCCCTCTCTTTAAGAAGGGGGATCGGAGGGTGTGCTCCAATAACAGAGGGATCACACTTCTCAGCCTCCCCGGTAAGGTCTACTCCAGGGTGCTGGAGAGGAGGATCCGGCCGATGGTCGAACCTCGGATTCAGGAGGAACAATGCGGTTTTCGTCGCGGTCGTGGCACACTGGACCAGCTCTATACCCTTCATCGGGTGCTCGAGGGTTCGTGGGAGTTCGCCCAACCAGTCCACATGTGCTTTGTGGATTTGGAGAAAGCGTTCGACCGTGTCCCTCGTGGTGCCCTGTGGGGGGTGCTCCGGGAGTATGGGGTCCGGTGCGTGTTGGTCTCCGCCAGGGCTGCCCTTTGTCACCGGTTCTGTTCATTACCTTTATGGACAGAATTTCTAGGCGCAGCCCGGGACCGGAGGGTGTCCGGTTTGGGAACCTCAGGATCTCATCTCTGCTGTTTGCAGATGATGTTGTTCTGTTGGCTTCATCAAATCAGGACCTCCAGTGCGCACTGGGGCGGTTTGCAGCTGAGTGTGAAGCGGCCGGGATGAGGATCAGCACCTCCAAATCTGAGGCCATGGTTCTCCACCGGAAAAAGGTGGTTTCCCCGCTTCAGGTCGGTGGAGAGTCCTTACCTCAAGTGGAGGAGTTTAAGTATCTCGGGGTCTTGTTCACGAGTGAGGGACGGATGGAGCGTGAGATCGATAGACGGATCGGTGCAGCGTCAGCAGTGATGCGGTCGCTGTATCGGACTGTTGTGGTGAAGAGGGAGCTGAGTCGGGGGCAAAGCTCTCGATTTACCGATCGATCTACGTTCCCACCCTCACCTATGGTCATGAGATCTGGGTAATGACCGAAAGGACAAGATCGCGAATACAAGCGGCCGAAATGAGTTTCCTTCGCAGGGTGGCTGGGCTCCGAGATCGGGTGAGGAGCTCAGTTACCCGGGAGGAGCTCGGGGTAGAGTCGCTGCTCATTCACGTCGAAAGGAGCCAGCTGAGGTGGCTAGTGCATCTGTTTTCGGATGCCTCCTGGCCGCCTCCCTCGGGAGGTGCTCCAGGCATGTCCTATTGGGAGGAGGCCTCGTGGAAGGCCCAGGACACGCTGGTGGGACTATGTCTCCGAGCTGGCCTGGTGTCGCCTCGGGGTCCCCCCAGAACAGCTGGAGGAGGTGTGCGTGGATCGGGAAGTCTGGGCATCTTTGCTGAGACTGCTGCCTCCGCGACCCGGCCCCGGATAAAGCGGAAGAAAATGGATGGATGGATGGTGTCAGGTCACTTTGCGCGTCCGCAGCAAGCCTCAAACAAGTGTGAAAGGCCGGAAGTTCGGACATGTTTGGGACAGGTGCAAATAAGCCAGACTTATGTGACAGGGGAATCACAGTCTAAAAGCATCTCAATCGGTCATATTGAGTCATGCTGTAAAGCTATACCATCTCTGTAGTACAGTCATGATTCCATAAAAAAGAAATGGGTCGAATCGCAACACATTCGCTAATGCCAATGCGGCTAATGCTAATGTCCATAGCAGTTTATAAATACTCTCACTGAGTGCTTCCATGTCGCCTTTAGAGAAGAAGAACAGTAGTCAGAACTTTGGTAGAATCGAGTCAAACAGCTGTAATCGGGAGGTCACATGGCTACTTGTAATGGATACACAACAGGAAGTGGTTCAGCTCCCAAATACAGCTGTTTGACTTGATTCTGCCAGAGTCTGAATCTTCTGCTGTGGATGTTAGCACTAGCCACGTTAGCATTAGCGAATGTGCTGTGATTTGTCTATTTATTTATTATGGAATCATGACTGTAGTACGACTATGGTATGGCCCAATATGATAAATTGAGATGCTTTTAGACTGTGATTCCCCCGTCACGCAAATATTTCTACAGTTCTGGCTCATTTAAATCTGTCCCAAACATGTCCCAACTTCACACTTGTTTGAGGCTTGCTGCGCATGCGCCAAGTGACCTAACACGTATTTCGGAAATGAGGAATTCCCCCTTGCTGCCTGAGGATGGCGCTCCAAGAAACATGTGAAATGCATAAAGCAGTCAAAGAGTGTAATTTCCAAACCCACACGTTAATACGGTATAAATTATACAATGTTTAATATCAATGCGAAGGCACACAAAAGTAGATTTATAAGCCACAATTGTGCATGACATGTCGACTTTACTGTAATAACACGTGCAGTACGTCGCAGCATCACACTCCCTCTGAATTGTCCCAAAACATATCTTTAAATAGAATATGTTAAGCCACACAGACTTCCCTCAGAGCTTTGAGCAGACACTGGGGTACATTGTGATCCATTGTGCCTCTGGCTGCACCTCATTACACTCTTGCTCTGTCCTCTCCCGCCACAGCCCACCATCACCGCCGCACCACCGCACGCTACACCTTCGTATACCTATAACATCCCAGCTCCCAGCTTGCTTTGCACCTGCCGCTGCCTCCATTAGGCCCGATGGTCACGTCAAGTTAATGTGGCACTGCTGTCACAACAAACCAGACCTAAACCTCAGCATTTTCAGCTCCTCTCCGCTACCTGTCAGACTCCGGCAGCTCATGAGTGGACCCGTATATTATTTATGGACTTTTCAGCAATCCTTCCCCAAAGCAGTGATGTGTAAAGCCGGTGCAATGGTTCCCAAAGTGTGGTGCAGGTGCAGGGTGTTGGGCTTCTTCGGGCAGAATCTTTTTGGGCTAGATTGAGCTCAAATGAATATAAGCCACACCAAAAATTATTATGCATACATTTAAAGTGCACTAAATAGACACCAAACTACTTAGCCCATGAGTTTTAAAAATGTTCTGAGAGAAAGAGCATATAGCGATGGTCCCGGTGTAGCGCCGGTATCAAAGCGCTGGCCACTCCATGTTTCAGAAACGTGACCAATACACTCAGCATGTGCACTCGCCCCGCAGCAACCCCCTCCCAATGCTGCAGTCTGGTCGTGGTCGAAGTAGGAAGAAAGGCTGAACTAAGGGACAACTCCTTTATATGATAACTCGACCCACCCGGGGCTCTGGCATAAGATCTAAACTCTAGAGTTGTATACATGCGTTTCCCGTGACGTCACGCATTGTTGTGGCCGCCATTTTGAATACCGAAACACCGAACACCGCAGTTATGCCATCCGCCTGTTGCGCTATGTACAGTACGACTCGCTTTCTACAAGTTTCCTAAAGACCCAGCTCGTCGACAGAAATGGATAACTGCTATCAGGAAAGACCACCGGACTCCAACAGCCGAGTCCAAGCTGTGCAGTGAGCATTTTGTTTCAGGTAAGAGAAGCAACGCGGCCGCCGTTGAAACAGTTGCAACAATATAACGCAAGTAAGGCTAGGCTACAAACAAACACTAGGCTATCCGTTTACCTACATGAATATACTCTGGCCTAGGCTGTAAGCTTTGGGTAATGCCAAACTGGAGAAAATGTGCTCAGTTAAGGCGGGGGGTAAGAGGTTAACATGTAGCCTACTGACCGCAACATAAACACACTTCTCTTGTTAACGTTACCTCGATCCATAGCTGATAAAACCATAAACTATCGATAAAAGACGACTCATAGTAGAATAAAACAAAATAACAACCCACAGCTTAACTGTTTGCTTGAGAGAGATGAGTGCCGACACATGCTAACGTTCGTAAAAGGCAAACGTTTGTTTATTACTTACCCTTCCTGTGACCAAGAACATTTTGCGTCTCTTCACCTGTATATTGTTATCCGTAACCCATCCTGAGATAAAGCAGTAATAGGCTTTCGTGCTCTTAAAAGCCTTGAGGGCTTCACCGGTGTATGGAAAGGGATTATGGACCAAATAGATGTCCACAAAAGTTAGATGCGGTAAACTGTCGCTGGTTTTAAGTGGCGTTAAAAAATCTCCAGACAGTTGATAAGGATCAAATCCCAAGGTTTCGATCTTCTTTCTGTATCTGTTCAGCTCATCTGCTGTCAAGTTTGTAATTTGTTGATGTAGCATCTTGAATTCAATAGTTGAGACGCAGGTAGATACACTGTTGCACTAGCCAGCGGTGTTCAAAATGGCGGATAGAAATACAGAAGTCCCAAGACTGAAACGCCTGTATAGGCTCCCTGCTCCCTGTCGCTGTGCAGCTGTTTCAATAAAGAGAGAAATAAAATCCGTGCTGCTCGTGTGGCTGCAGTGAAGCCATTTCACTTTACAACGAGAGGATTACGCTTAGCAACAGATTGAGAGGTGCTGGCTGTGCTCAGGCTATCCACTGGATAAGATTCAAAGATTACTCCAAGGTGCGCTGCGGGCTCAAAACACAGCTCCAGGTGTGTTTTTGATGGGAGAAAGACTTTCTTTCTTTTGTTTATAGTGTAATGGTGTGTGTGTTTTAAAGCAGTACTAAGTAACTCATGCCCCTAGAGTCCATAAGCGCCACTGCAGGTGTCGTAGCATGTTGCGTTTTTTACTCATTAATTGACCGTGAGAGTAAATACTACGCTGACAGAAAAGACAAAGGGAGAGAGGGATATTGTACATCCAATTACACAATAGAGATCATTTTTTTCACTCAAACTTGGCTGTAAATACTGTTTAAGTGGTGCTAGCCCGCAGTTAGATTTGCTTGTTAGCCTGTTAACTTCTTCTTCGTGATTCTATTAGTGTGTATTGGTGACTCCGACCCGGTGCAGGGAAAGCTGCAAGCATGGTTTTCTTGCCAGAGACACCAGGGGGAGATGAAAGACCCCCAATCATCCCATTAACACTTGTAATACCCCCAGAGGGACTACGAAAAGGATTTATTAAGGTAAACAAGTTACTTAGTACTGCTTTAAAGGCAGTGTCTATAGAACTGTCCAAGAGGGCTAAAAACTTGTTTTGTTATTTTTCCGTCTCCTTATTATAATGTGTAAAAAGACGTGCAGTGACCACCACTTTTTTTTGTCTTGAACAGCTCAACATGTTGGTTTTTTGTTCATTTTATACATTTAGCATTGGTTTGAGAGATACAATAAATGATTAGTTATTAGACAAACCTGATTAAAAATGTCATGTCATTATATTGTGCTCAACAAACCTAAACTTATAACCTTTTCCGAACCTAATCCAAACCTATTGCCTAACCTTAACCTTAATTGTTTTCCTGTTTCTAAATTTCTTTTCCAACTCCTGGCCCTAACCTTAACCAGTTAGATCTAGTCCGACCATACTCCATATCAAACATATGAGCAAAATAGCCGCGATGTTTCACTTTACCATGACACAAAAGCACTTGAACACAATGCACTCGTAATTTCCATTATACAACGGGAAAGGGTCATCTTTACCACATGAAGGCAGCATCAACCCAAGATCTGGAGATGGGTCCCCAGGCGCAGCACTGCAGTCGCCCATTACTGACAGGTTGGCTCCAACGGCAATGAAGAACAGGTCAAATGCAGAGGAAGAAAGTCAACCTCAATGTTAACCCAGTAGTTTGAGAAAGACACGGTTAATTCATAGACAGAAAGTGGTTCGGGATAAAGAACATCTGTCATCAAAGAGAGATGGTATATTTTTAACCACACTGTTACAAAAAATATTTTAGTGTAAGAAATAGGTGTGAAATTATCCCCTATGGCCAACATAGCACTGTCACGCTGCAGTCCCCAAAATGTCACTGCAGAACTAAAGTAGGGCTAATTTGGTCTGGCTTTGACACTCTACATGAAGTGAGAAAACACCGCATGACAGAAAATGCACAAAATAGTGTTAAAAGTTTAAAAATAACCCAAAACAGAAAGCGCGTAATAATGACGCGGTGCCAGACGAAGTCGCTCTAATGAGACATATTCATTTATGCAGTATGTTTTCTTATACTTTTTAATTTATACCGGGCAGAGGGTAATAATAAAGTTAAGTGACAATGATGCAAATAAGTGTAAACTTTTCATACATTTTACATTTGAGAGTACAGGAGGGAATCTATTGCCATCTGTTGCATCAGTTTGTGAGAAAATAATTATTTATAAGAGGAATGCACCCTAAACATGCAGATATATTTAGATAAGATTCTGGAAGAGTAAAGTTGTCAACTTAAAATGGTGATTTTATAATAATGTGATCACTCTATGTGCGGCCAAAAGATACATTTGCCAAAAAAAAAAATTGAAAACTTTAACTATTTTAAGGCTCACTTCTGAATAGAGCATACTCCAGCAGACGGCTTTCGAGACAGACGCCTTGTTCGCCTATGCCCAGAGCCGGCCTTGCTAGTGGTAAGTGAGTGATTAGTGGTACGGCAGCTCTGGCTACTGTGGGGAATTGAATTAATACTTGTTTGACATGCGCTGTGTTTGGTATAATATGATCATTGTTAACCTCTTAACCCCCACCTGAAACAAGCACATTTTCTCCAGTTCGACTTTACTACTGAAAAAGCAACAAAACAGCAACAAAAACGAGGTGTTTACTCTAGCCTATAGGCTGTAAACTTTTAGATTTGGATAACACTGAACTGGAGAAAATGTGCTTGGTTAAGGCAGGGGGGTAAGAGGTTAAACTAAAGCCTGGACGCACTAGAACAGGTTCTCAACTGGTTTGGTGTCGGGACCACAATCTGCCACAATGACCCATTTAGTAGAAAAAAGCATTATACGTATAATGAATACGTATCATTCATCCTGGCCTATTGTACATGTTTTTAGTGGTAGGGGAAACCAAAGGACCCGGAGGAAACCTACACAGACACGGGGAGAACATGCAAACTCCACACAGATAGGCCCCGTCCATGTGGGAATGGAACCTGGGACCTTCTTGCTGTGAAGCGAGAGTGCTACCGTGCCGCTGATGTTATGACAAAAACAACCAGATAACAGTCATTTTAACAGACTTAATATGACTTTATATGTTTATCTACTTAATTATTTAAATACTTAAATATTAAAGTAACAGGCCACAGTTTTTCCATACTGAGATATGTTCTTACCTGAGCTTAGACGAGTTGATGTGTTCCTGTCTGGTCTTTGTACGTGCGCTCAGTCACAGAAATGTTGTTTGGGTGAAGTTAGAAGCTACACGATTTTCCTAAATGTTTGAAGGCACAGACGACATGAGCCAGACAAAGTGGGAGACGGCTACACCTGCCACTTTTTAGTAAAATTTGCATCGACAGCAAAACCACCAAACAGTGACCAAATGCGACGTTGCATCCAAACAAACATGTCGGATCCTGGACAGCTGCAGGTGGCTGTCCTTTTGTAATATTTGTAGCTATGACACTCAGATGCAGAGGCGCCACAGGAGGAGGTGAGACGAGCTGGATGTACAGTGCCTCTCGAAAGTACTAATACACGTTGAACTTTTGCACATTTTGTCATGTGTACAATCCTAAACATAAAGATTTTATTTAGAATTTTTTACTGAAAGTTCACACACAAGTAACAGACAACTGTGAAAATGATACATGACTCTGTTATTTTTCAAAAAATAGAAAACCAAAAAGTGGGGCGTGCATAAGTATTCATACAGCATGAATTAATCCTTTGTGGAACCCCCTTTTGCTGCAATAACAGCAGCAAATCTTCTGGGGTATGACTACAAGATTTGCACATCTAGAGACTGACATTTTAGCCCATTCCTCTTTACAAAACAACTCAAGCTCTGTCAAATTAGAAGGAGAGCGTTTGTGAACAGCAGTTTTCAGGTCTTTCCACAGATTTTCAATAGGATTTAGGTCAGGACTTTGACTGGGCCATTCTAACACATTAATATGTTCGTTTTTAAACAATTCCATTGTAGATTTAGCTTTGTGTTTAGGGTCATTGTTCTGCTGGAAGGTGAATCTCCGCCCCAGCCTCAATTCTCTTGCTGACTCCAGCAGGTTTTCCTCCAAAATGTCTCTGTATTTGGCTCCATCCATCTTCCCAACTATTCGTACAATCTTCCCATCCCCGCTGAGGAAAAGCAGCCTCATAGCATGATGCTCCCCCCACCATATTTGACACTGGGGATGGTGCCCTCAGGACGATGAGCAGTGTTAGGTTTGCTCCATACATAACGTTTTGCATTTGGGCCAAAAAGTTCAATTTTTGTCTCATCTGACCAAAGCACCTTCTTCCACATGGTAGCTGTGTCCTTCAATATGACTTCTAGCAAACTTCAAACAGGATTTCTTATGGCCTCAATAATGGCTTTCTTTCCACTCGTCCATGAAGGCCAGATTTGTGTAGAGTACGGCTCTAGTTGTCCCATGTACAGATTCCCCCAGCTCAGCGGCAGTACGTCGCAGCTCCTCCAGAGTTCTCTGGTTACATTTCTGACCAGTGCTCTCCTTGTTCGGTCTGTTAGTTTAGGTGGACTTCATGATGTTGTTTAGTGACACTCTGACCATAGCTCTGAGGCCCTCACAGAACAGCTGTAATTATACTGAGAGTAGATTACACACAGGTGGCCTCTATTTAATGGTTAGGGCAAGGTGTGAACATTCTGCAGTCATTAGGAATGTTATAAAGGCAATTTAATGCACTCAGAAAAATGCTGTATGAATACTTATGCACGCCCCACAATCACAAGCAACAATTGTAAAAAGCAAGCATGTTTCACACTTGCAATTTGAGGTTTTGGAGGCCGTGACCCATTTTGCTCGTAGTTGAAGCACTGACACACTACACACGTGAGAAGTGCCACCTCAAATATTCGCTCAGGAAACACTGCTTGGGTCACACCTTCCTGAACAAGTACGGATAAAGATCAGGGTCAAACCTGGGTTAAAACCCCTCGAGTGAGTACCTGGCTTAATCATATAGATGTGGTGGCAGTGATTCGAGACAGGTTTGAAGAAATGGCCTGACGCCTGACACGATGAGGGTTAACGAACAGACCCCTGGAGTGAGAGCACAGAGACCTGCTGACTACAGGAACATCGGAAAAAGAAGAACTAATGATACCATAGAGGAGTAGGAGAGAAACAACTATACACCAGAGGGAGGAGAGTTTGGGATCTATCTTTAAAACGCAAGACATAACTTTGATTACCGTAAAAGTTGATGCATTAAAACTACTCTTGTTCCGATAATATTTCCTACTGTCCAACAAAAGCCAGTTATGTTTCTAAACCAACCTCATCCCCATTCATTACCCAAAAAGGTTGAGCATCCCTGGTGTAGACCATGGTCATGAGAAGAGGCTGAGGTGGCTAAAGTTTCTGCTGCAGCAAAGATAAGGAGGAAGATGGTGTCACATTGTTTGAAGTCTGTTTACTGTATGTAATTTGCTAAGAATGTCATGGGAGGTGAAGACGGCAGGATGGGACTGATAGACAGCAACAGAGACAAAACTAGGAAAGGATTAAATACAACTTTCTAAAAACGTTAACACAGTGTTTTAAAAAATAAATTAAAAAAAGGACTTTATGGACTGTTTTAATTGCAACGAATACTTTCAGATTCTATCAAATGAAAACCAGGAAAGAACTTCATTATTGTGGTAATAGTGCAAAAAAAGTTGCCCTATATGGAAACACCTCAACTCCAGTGCAACTGTGAGACTGTCTGGTCATTATTCTGCAAAACAGAAACGATTGGGGATGGGGAGAGAGTCCACAAAAGAGTGCTCATTAAGACTGATCTGGTTCTGAATAAATTCAGTGGAAAAATCATTACTTGCTGAGGTTTCAGTGGTGCCGCCAGAGAATTTTCACTGGGGTGACTAATGGGGGGGCACTGCCTAAACTAAAGCCTAGGTCACAACCGGTCGTACGGGCTCATGCGGCCGGTCTACGTGCAAAAAACGCAAGAAAGGCACGGCGTGTGACGTGCTTAATTCCGAGCCGTAGTCTGGCAGCAGACTCGCAGAGGTTCTTTGTCATGTCAAACTAACTCTACGGGTGCTTATGTTTTTGTTCAGATTGCGTATGTCTTTTCGTATGTTTTATAGAGCATCAATCACACAGAAACTCAGGTATAAAGCTTCAGAGATGCCTGCGACCATTTGGACAACGTTTTTGCAATATGCCGAGGGGAAGAGAGAAGGCGAGGAGAGAACATGTGTCAGAGAGGGAGGAGAGAGAGCAAGGAGCAGTGAGGAGGAAAGACAGAATGTACCTGAAGAGAATGAAGACCATGACAGTGGCTAGTGCCCTTTTCTATGGTGTTGTGTGTTGGGGGGGAAACATTAGGCAGAGGGACACTCATGAAAAAGAGAGACAGTGCTCTAAAAAAAGCTATTAAGGATAAGCGAGAAACAGATTGGTTGATATATAAAAGTCTCAGGAATAAAGTTATTAAAGAAATTAAAATATCAAAGTCACAGTTCTATCTCCAAATACTAAATGAGGCTAAAGGTAATTGTAAGGAAATTTGGAAAAATGTTAATCATCTTATGGGAAAACAAAAACAATGCTCAAAAGATGTAAAGCTCAATGTGCAAGGAAAGCTGACTGAAGACAGCCTGACCATTGCCACAGCTTTTAATTCTTATTTTATTGAGTCAGTCATTGAGATTGGACAAAGTCTCTCACGTAAGGCTTTTGATACCAGTACATTAGTTGACTTAGGGAAAGGCTATGATCTCCAACAAGTTTCCGAAGGGCAAGTACAGAAAGTTATAGGTTCTCTAAAAATTCTAAATGCAAGGATAGATATAATCTTGATGCTGTATTTATCAAAAAATATTCTGACGTTTTGGTTCCACCTATTACTCATCTTGTCAATCTCTCAATCACCCACAGTGTTTTTCCTACAAATTGGAAGCAAGCTATAGTTACTCCAATTCATAAAGCTGGAGACCAAAATGACGTTGTCAACTATAGGCCTATAAGTATTTTACCAATAATCTCTAAAATCACTGAGAAAATTGTATTTGAGCAAATGACAACCCATCTAAATTCAATTAGTAATGGCTTACACCATCTACAGTTTGGCTTCAGGAAAGCCTACTCCACCGAAACTGCCACTCTACATCTAACTGAGCAAATTAAAGCTATGCTTGATAAAGGAGGAGTTGTTGGTGCAGTCTTCTTAGATTTAAAGAAAGCTTTTGATTTAGTTGACCATAATATTCTTGTTTCTAAACTTTCTAATTTTGAATTCTCTGGTAAAACACTGGCATGGGTGACTTCATATTTGGCCGACAGGATGCAGTGTGTTAAGGTGAAGGACGCCTGCTCGAGCTATTTGGAATGCACAATGGGTGTGCCTCAGGGGTCTGTGTTAGGCCCCTTGCTTTTCAGCCTCTATATTAACGACCTTGCACAATGCTGTCAAGGTGTGCAATTACAACTGTACGCTGACGATACAATTTTGTATTCTCATGCTAAAAGCAGTCACCTGGCAGCTGAACAACTGTCCAAAGCTATGGTTTCTGTGTCTGAATGGCTGGAGGAGTCTCGTCTGAGTTTGAACGTGGGCAAAACAAAAGCCATGTTCTTCTCAAAAACTAATGTCAAAACCCCAACTTCAGACATTTTCTTTAAGGGTGAGAAAATCGACACCGTGTCTGATTTTAAATATCTTGGTGTCACACTGGATTCTAACTTGAATTTTAAAATACATATTAAGAACATGATAAAGAAAATTAGGTATAATGTAATCAACTTCAGACATATTAGATCTTGTCTCTCTTTGGAGGCAGCCAGGATATTCATGCACGCTCTTATTTTTTCCCACTTGTCTTACTGCATCACCTGTTGGGGACAGGCTGGAGAAACCGCAATTAGACCGTTAGAGTCCGTGTACAAGCAAGCCCTAAAGATTTTTGATAAAAAGCCATTTAACCATCATCATTGTAGCATCTTGACAAAATACAATTTCTTGAGTTTTGAAAATTTTAGAACTTTCTCATATCTATGTATGGTCTTTAAGATCCTGAAGGGCTTGGCTCCTGGCTGTTTACAAACCTTTGTGCGACAGCGCTCTGGGAGTTCTTTAAGATCTACTCGAGCAGCTTCTCCACATGATTGCATTGTACCTTTCCGTCATTCCACCTTTGGTCAATCAGCGTTTGCAGTGAAGGCTGCTAAACTGTGGAACCAACTACCTGACAATATAAAGACATGCACGACCATCAAGGGCTTTAAAACTGAACTCAAAAAGCATCTAAAAAGTAGCCAGCATTGTACACACTAGCCATGCCAGCCCTCTTTGGTTTTACACTCCCTCTGGTACTGACTTGTTTGTCTGTATTTGTGTTGTTGATGTGTCTTGTTTGGGTTTTATGAATCTGTAATGTTGTATGTGGTTTGTCTTTCTTGGTCGACCCCTTGTCTTGTGAATCTTGTCTTTTTTCTGTTATGGGTCGTCCATTCCCTGCCAGGGACTGCAGATGTAAATTAGCCTCAGGCTAACTCTGGTACAATGCATCAAATGGCAACATTTATGTTATAATTGTACATGGTCCCTTTTAAATAAATAAACTAAAAAAAAAAAACTCAGAGACTGGACAAACTAATCAGAAAGGCCTCCTCCGTGATTGGGGCCGATGTCGGAGAAGAGAACTCTGGAGAAGCTGCTCTCTGTGATAGACAACAGCGACCACCCCCTGCATGAGCTGGTGATGAGGCAGAAGAGCTCCTTCAGTGAAAGGCTGCTCTCGCTCTACTGCTCAAAGGATAGGCTCAGGAAATCTTTCTTGCCCAGAGCGATCAGGCTGTATAACAAATCAGCGGCCCCTCCTTGGGTGGGAGGGGCTAAATGGGAATGATGGCTTTATAGTACTTTTATATTTATTCTCTGCACTGTCCTATTTATTGAATTTTTTCTAGCTTTTTAATTCCGATGTTTTTATGTGTGACTTGTTTGTGCAGCTGATCGTATCGTATCGTATCGTATCGCATCATAGGAGCGTGTCGTATTCTTTCAGTGTTGCAGATATTGCCATTTTTACAGGGAGCATGTGGTCAAAGTATGTTTGAACACACGGCGTTGGTACACACAACACTAGGATCGTTCTTGCAACCTTCATACAAAGCCCGCATGGAACCCACGGTCAGTTGAGGTTGGTCTTACAACATACGTGCGTTGGCTGTACGAATGAAGCGACAGCCGTACGAGCAGCCTCAGTATGACGCACGTGCGACTTAAAGGTTGTAAGTTGGGTGCGCGGTGATCTACCACAACTACTAAATAAACGCAGCGATTTGGGAAACGCCAAAAATTGCATGGCCAAAAAGTCGTACGTCCTGTTGTGACTTTGGCTTAAGGCCACTTGTGGGTGGGGGTGAGATGGGCCTTTATTGATCTTACGCTCCTGTGAGGTATTGTTGTAAAAAGTAGATTCAGAAAAAGAATAAAAAATAAACTGTATTGACTGTATAACTTGAAAGGGAAGAGTAGTACGATCACTCTGGAAAGATAGCATGTAGCTGTCTTTATTTGGGGTCATAGGTATCCAACTATACATTTATTTCTTTGTATAATATACAAATGGTTTCTTCAATTCACTTTGTAAATATTGACCATTTAAGTAGCCTCCTATCGCATTTCAAAACTTTACAGAAAGTTTGACTTTCTTCAATCTTTGCTGCCATTTGGTGCAAATTAAACAAGGCTAAAAATAGTAAGTCCCACCTCTTAGAAACCCACTCATTAAAACATGTACAGCTGTCTATCCTAGTCCTCGTCTCGACCCATTATAAACCCTGTAGGACTCACCACTTTTGTACCACAGGTGTGAATCCCTCACGACAGCGACGACCTGGCAGCCAATCCGCTCCCTGGGCTGCGGTGATGGCAGATGACAGAGACACATGGTTCTCAGTGATTGTACTCGCTGTGATGATGAGGCTGATGAGCGATGATTAGAGGCTGATAATTGTAAACGGAGGAGAGATCATCAAATACGTCAGTGAGATGTAATGCTCTGGAAAACAACAAAAAGGTGACAACAAAGACATCGAAATCTCAAAGTGGCACTGAGTTTTTAAACTTTCTCTCAACATTTTAAAAACATCTAGATCCTAAAATGCAGGTCTCTGTGTTTGCTTAATCATTCTCTTAAAAGGATGAGGCTAAATTTTGAGTAGTTCTGACATATTTAGGTTTAAAGTTTTGACCACTAAAACAAAATGGAAATGGTTAACATTTTTGCACCAAAATCTACAAAACTTTGATATAGTGTCCAGGGACAAAAATATGTGAACAATTAATAAAACGTATTCATTGTTGATAATATTGATGTCATTGTTAAATTGCCTCTAATGGCATCCTTTACTTGAGCATAATAGTAAAAATAATAGTAAAAAGATATTATGTCTCAATGCATTCACCTTTCATCTGTTAAATAACTACCATTGCCGTCCAGAAGGGGGCAGCAGCACACGTAGAGGAAAGCCTGCAGTCTCAGTGAACTTGTTACTTGACTGAGATGTACAATATGTGCACGCTGACAGCTCTAATCCCGAGTCTGTTCTTACAGCTGGCCCTAACATGGTCCAACCTTTTCTGGGAATAACCTCCTCAGCTCAGACCGGATTATGTAAAGAGGAAATAGTAGAGCCTTGCAAAGATCACACAGGAAAAAAGTGTAACAGGAAAAAACACATGGCAGTAATATCATAAATATATCATGAATTTGCATTTCAAACATCACTTTTTCTTCTTTTTTTTACAGGGATGAGTTTTTAAGCACGTGTCACAGCATTCATGGTCACTGTCATAGATGCTAACAAATACTATAGCCTGCAAGCTTTCAGCATTCAATATACTGACTTAAAGGTGCATAATGCAAGTTATTGTGTGGGAAACAAAAACGTTTTTATTTGTGCGTATTTGACCTTTCAGTGACCCAGCTGCCTTTATTTCACCTTTATTTTCCATCACAATGGTCTCTATAATGCTCCAGGATCAATTGTTTTTAGAGTTTCTGGTAGGTTTTCACTGCTGATGGACCCTCTCACCAGTAAACCTATACAATCCTGAGAGTTGTTGAGGCCACTGTGATGGAAAGTAATGGCGATAACCACCCATCACAAAAAGGTCAATTACGCACACATTATTATTATTTTTCGAATAAAAAGTTGCATAATGCACCTTTAAATGTTAGCATTTGCATACTAACTTGCACTTTCACAAAATTGTAACAGTTTTGTGATAAATCATAAAGACATTTGAATTAATGTCATCCCCTCCAAGAATCAGAATCCAGGGGTGGTCTGTGCTACCCGGTCTTCTTGTAATTGTCATAATTACCATGCTATTATGGTGCTGTAAAGTAAAGTGGTTTCATAATTACTTGTTTTTTCCCCTGACCACTTAGGGATAGTAAATCTATCAATCATAATCAACTAAAGACTGTGTTGCCTTCATCTAAGATCCACCCACCAACATGTTTGAAAACATAAGCTATAATAGACAATCCATGAGTCATCTATTGTAGTTACTTTTTCCAGAAGCCATAATAAAACATAATTCAGCCATCACTTGCTGCGGACACAGTTGCTGCCTCTGCATAGGAAAGAATCTCTACATCAATTTAGCAGATGGGTCCATGACAACACCTGCCAGCGCTGTTCCCCGCTCGCTCCATCTGCTGGAAATAGTCTGAGATCGTGGGTTTATGCGGAGTTTGCGAGCTGAGCCGAGGTTTTGACAGGGCAGCTGGTGGGGGCATTTGTGGGGCTGCTTGCATTATAGATAGGGCGTGAGGGCGGGGCGTCCAGATCTCTGATAAAAGATGAGGATTAAGAGCTCACGTCAGAAGAATGTGGCACTTTAACAGGTTCGAGACCGTCTCCCGGGCAGCAGACTGTGGCAGTGCATCGAGCCACACTTTCCAATAACAAAAGACAAGTGTGGCATATGGCGTCTTATGTGGATTATAGCCTACTTCAATTGTTTCAACTGTATCCAAGCCTTAGTGTTTTGGGGGGGGGCGTGTGCAAAATTCTGTTGGATGAAGCAAATGACCTTTCACAAAAGTCTCACCCCCTTAGCCAATTTATGCTCCGAAAAGAAGTGGAGTTCATCATGCATCATAATCTGGGAGAAGTGCATGTAAGTGACAATACCAGCGCAATATATCATCCGGATTGAGGCTAAATGGATTGCAATGCGCAGTGAAGGAATATATTTAAACAAACAAAGAGGACACTTCCACTGTAGTGCCGCACCAGTGTGCTTTAGGAAATCAGAAACATTCCCCGGAGCTACCTTAAATGCAATCAGCACTCACTTGTCATGCTCTTGGTAAATCCAGAATAATTTAAATATGGCCAGTCTAGGATCTGCCCACGCCCGGACACATCTGGCTGCTCCCGACTCGACTGAGGAGAGAGAGGCTGTAGTGGCTTTGTCTTCCCCGCCCGGCTGTGGCTTATCGACGTAACATAAAAGTCATTATTCTCCATGCAGCATAGACATACAGTGGGATGAAAATGTTTGTGAACGCTTTGGAATTTTCTCTGCCTAAATTGGTCATAAAATGTGGTCTGAGCTTCATCAAAATCATAAGAATGAATAAACAGTGTCTGCTTAAGCTAATGCCACCCAAACATTTACATTTGATCATATTTTTATTGGCCGTAACATGTAAACATTCACAGGACAGGGAGGAAAAAGTAAGTGAACCCAGGAATCTCGCTGAACTGCAGCAGTTTTGTAAAGGGGAATGGTCCAAGATGAATTCCTGATCGTTTGAGCGTCTAATCTGCAATTACAGGAAAGCAGTTATTGCTACAAAAGAAGGCCATCTATTTAGGTCTTTCTGCCAAATATCTTCATAAACTTGTGAATTATTTTTCTATTGATGATAGCACGTTGTCCAGGCCCTGAGGCAACAAAACAGCCCCACTCCATGATTTTCCCTGCACCATACTTCAAAATTAGCATAGGGTTTTGATGTTGATGTGCTGTTCCATTTGTCCTCCACACATGATGTTGTGTGTTCCTCTTAAACTGTTCAACTTTAGGTCCAACAGTCCACAGTATAGTTTTCCAGTAGTGCTGTGGAGCATCCAAGAGCTCTTTCGCAAACCAAAGTTGAACAGTTTAGGAGGAACATCAAAACCCTATCCTCAGTGTGAAGTATGGTGCAGGGAAAATCATTGTGTGGGGCTGTTTTGTTGCCTCAGGGCCTGGACAACGTGCCATCATCAATAGAAACAATAATTCACAAGTTTATGAAGATATTTAGCAGAAAGACAACATGCATGGAATAAATAAGTGAACCCCTGTATTAAATAGCTGTCTGACCCTTCTTTTGTAGCAATAACTGCTTTCCTGTAATTGCAGATTAGACGCTCAAACGATCAGGAATTCATCTTGGACCATTCTTCTTTACAACACTGCTGCAGTTCAGCGAGATTCCTGGGTTCACTTACTTTTTCCTCCCTGTCCTGTGAATGTTTACATGTTACGGCCAATAAAAATATGATAAAATGTACATGTTTGGGTGGTATTAGTTCAGGCAGACACTGTTTAATCATTCCTGTGATTTTGATTAGGGTCAGACCACATTTAGTGACCAATTTAGGTAGAAATGTGAGAATATCCGGACACTAGTGTACTTACTTTTTCTCAACACTGTAATATATTTAAGCTGAGATGTCCCGTGTGCTATCAGTGCTGTGACAATAACAAATCCACCCGGCTGAAATATCAAGGCTAAGAGCAACTAATACATACTGTAGCTTTTAAAAAGTAACCGTGCCCGATATTCCAGCGGCAGAAACAGCTTTTTTGTGACAATGTCCAGAAACTCTCGGCAAACGACAAGACTTGTATTAGCTTAGCGGGCGGTGTTTATTTAGCTTGTTTATCAGCTTTGAGCGGTGACAAACAGGTCCCGCGCCATTCGTTTCAATGGGAGGATATATGTCTGGTAGCAACGGTTGCTATGAGGTATGATTGGACATTGATCTTTTTGGGGGCGGGGTTTTGCAAAAGCAGAAAAAACATATTGGAGTATTTGACTTGATAGCTTTGTCTATGAACCTGGTAATGAGTATTTCAGCAGAGATATTTTACCTTATACAAAAACTTGGAATAATTGGTCAAAATAATCAGTAACATCGGTTTACATCTCAAATGTTCAAACCTTCATTCTTTGCCAACGGCGTGCTAGCAAACCGATCGCGCTGTAATAAACAGTTTGGGAGCAGAACAGGTGATGGTCTATGGACTTTAAAATCCGGACGACGCTCTCGGATTCTATCTATTATGAAACATAATCCAAGAAACACTTAATCAAGCACGATAACCAAAGAGAACAGGATTACTCAAACCTGTGTGAAATGTATGTTTTTGAGGTAGGAACATTAGGGTTAAAGTACAAATCAATAAATAGATAAAATGTGCACTTTAAATTCTATTGTGAGTTCCAGAATCACATAATGTTCTTATATCCATATACAGGAACTATAATTACAGCAGTCATCTCTTCCGCAGATAGCCATAATGTTTTGGCTAATCAAAAAAAGGAACAAGCAGACACTTTTCTCCATCCTGTGCTCCACTGGGATCAATTAAAAAGTCCCTGTGCAGTGTCAGAGCGACGCGAGCGCTGGGAAACAAGCCCTGTCCTGCTCCTAATAAAGCGGTACAATTATTAGAATGGTATAATGTTAAAACTTGCGAAACAAATTTGCTGAACCAATAAAAAGTTGAAAGCGTGAACACGAAAGGCTTTTATTGTTATTTTATTGAAATAAATAAATAGTCAACTATCAAAATACAACTTTATAAACGTCACAAAATCTAACATTATTCAAAAAAACAAATGTGCAAGTGTGTCGGGTCGTCACTCTGCTAAAAGCAAATAGACTCTTATCTCACACATACTTGAGTACATCAGCTGACCACTTCATGTCCTCTCTGGGGATCAGACTGGGACATACAAAGGGGGTGGGGGGAGACGGTCCACAAGTGTGTCCTGTCCCGAACTGTCAACATCCACCCTCCCCTCCTGCCTCCCTGGTGCTGTTTCCACTGACACTCTTTCCAATACAATCTCACGCAAGGCCATTTAAACCATTCAGGGTTTTTTTTCCGTCATTACAAGCCAAGACGCCCTTTAACTTTCACTTAACTTTACAACTTTTACAACTTCGAGCTCAAACTTATACTCTTGAGGACATCTCTATCCAATACGTTCTAGTGCGTCTAAATAATGTGCCAGTTCTGAGTGAATTTGCCAGAAATCCAAGCTTGTTACTTGCCCAAGGGTGTAATTTTTTTGTAATGGACGATCTGCTTTACCTTGGAACTGGCACAACTTGTAACTTTAGCACATCACATTAGGCCTGTGGTTAACAGCAAGCTTTTTCCAGTGAACATCAGTATTTATCTCCTGAAATATTACAGAAACTCGGTTAAAATGACTTGTACTGAGGAGTTTTGATCACGATTCTAGCTTGAAGAGTTTCTTTAATGCTGAAAATTACGGTATTTTGCATGATATAAGGCAGACTCTATTTATAGTTGCATCTCGACTTGTCATTATGAAGCCTGGACGCCATATTAGGCAATCGAAACAACACAAAACACTCACCGAACCTTCTGCCCCTTTAAGATAAATCCTACAAAACTGACAAACAAAAGTCAAGGCACTTCTGAAAGACATTCTTGTGCCGCTAATTGCCAACCAAGTTTGACATGAGTTGTGAAATTAAATATTTATATACATCCCGTCATGCTTATTTCTTGGTGCTCATCCAGTCCATCATCTACCTCCTAACCCCCTCGCTCAGCCTCTCTGCACCTCCTGGACATGGACCTCCCCAGAATGTTGGGCACCATGAGACCAGGCTTGACCGGGGGCAGGTCTTTGGTGATCTCAACCACCGCCCTCTTGGTGGGACAGACGCCGTTCGGGGCGGGAAACTGCTCGAAGTCCTCCTCCGTGTGGGGGGCGCCGCGGCCGAGGCGGATGCCCAGCTCGGCCGGGGTGAAGATGGGCAGGGGGAGGGTGTTTCTTTTGGGCAGGAGTTGGTGCTCCCTCACCCCGGTCTCCACTGTGCCCAGCCGGAGCACTCCCGAAGGGCAGGACTGGAACAGGGTGCGGGCCTGCCACTGCGCGGACAGGGTCTCTCTGCGGGACATGTCGTTCATGTTCATGGTCTGTCTGAAAGATAGAAGCAGAGTTGAAGAGGATCCCGAGTTGTAACTAGAAGTGAAATACTCTTGTGGGTATTGTCCAGTGGATTTTATAAAGGAAATAAATATGGCTGTTGAAAACCTAAACAGAAAGTCCAGGAGTTTTCCATCGTATTAAAATATTTCAATGTCGTCAGATGGATTAGGTAATGAGTTGAATGTTTTCACGTTTCTCAGGATGAAATGACCCAAGGATGTTTGAATACTTTTAGATCTCTATAAGGAACTGGGAGAACTTACAATGAAGATGATCAAGGAACATATTATTAAAAGCAAAACTCTCCAGAAACAAGGCTTTGACAACCTGCTTTCAATGTCCATAGTAAATGATAGGGCAGTGAATAGATGTCTTTCTGTATATCTTTATCTATTTGAGTTTGGTTGGCCACACTCTAGGATATTGTCCAGTGTTTGTTATTTGAATAGGCTCCAGTGCTGTTTGATTGTGCAATATTGAAAGTTCAAATACAATCTCATGTATCTCATCACTTAAGTAGGTGCAAATCCATTGCTCATAGGATTTCAGCACATTTATTTTTGGAGACTATGTTGTAACCTAAATTTTTAAGCCTGTTTTCAGGCCAGAACCTTGGACTTAGAACTAAAGGGAGGCCAATTGAATCATTACGGCTACATTTTAATGCTAAGAAAAAGTTGATATTAGTGCGTATTTGACCTTTCAGTGACCCACCAGCTGTATGGGTGGTTAGCTTGGCACCTTTTTTTTTTCAGATTTCTGGTAGATTTTTGGAAAGAAATGCATGCGTAACCATGGAGACAGTTCAATCAGCAGTGAAAACCTACCAGAAGTCCTAAAAACAATTAATCATGGGGCGTCTTAGGGGCCACCGTGATGGTAGGTGACGACACTATGTACGTATTTGATCTTTCAGCCACTCTAGGCCAAGTACACACTAATATAAACTTTTTTTAAACATAAAAAGTTGCATTGTGCACCTTTAATCCAATGTTTTTTTTTCTTTTTTACTGGATTATGTTATCATATAATCTCATAATACTTTTCAATTTAGATGTTACTAAAATCCAATTTCACCTTCTTCTAGTGAGCTCATTTTTCCAGATCTCTTACCTTTCCTGTGGCTGCGTTTTGAGGAAGACACTCTGCCAGTCTGCGCTGTAGCTCTCCTTCATCGCTTTGTTCTCCTCCCGGACGCTACAGGTCAACTCAGCACCCACCACGGCTCCATCGCGCTTCTGCAAGACTGTGTTCATCGACATCCTTGTTATAGCCTTCAGCTGTCTCCGAACTTGAGAAAGAAACGGGGTAAAAAAAGAAGAAGAAAAGTCTTGTGTAGTTTTTGATGCTGCTTTGCGCTGGGATCTCTCTGCCTCGTCCTTGTGCCGTCTGCCGGGGCTCGAGCCTGGCTTTTGTAGATGCCCCGTTGCTATTTTTAAGGCATCATGTCACTCTGCAACCACTGTGTACTGACATTGGACACTCAGCGCACAAGTGTCATTGCTGGGAGCTCAGAGGCGTCACGGCGGACCGGGGTAAAGGGTAATTGAACTGAAAATCCCCCCTTGATATTGATACTTCCAGTCGTCTTTAATCACGCAGCCTCATCAAGACATCAGGTATGTCTTGATGAGGTACAACAGAAGTATACATATTGCCGAGGATGGATAAACAAGGCAGGTTAAGTCTGTGGAGATTAGGGGGTGATTTGGCGTTGATGTGTGGATTTTAACAAGTGATGATTCAAGGCTAATATGGAAAGATTATGACAACACAGCTGTTTTTCCATAATGAAGGGGATTAGACCGATAAGAGATCAAAGTTTGATGAGACAATGTTATGCGTTGGATATTAAACTGAACACAAATAAAACATGTCTTAAACTAAATAAACAACTGCTTCATAAGAGAAATAGTAGGTTTCTTTACTAATGGCTTATAACATGAAGTATTGCTGAGTTTCAAAACATAGGTCTGTGTAATGTTTTATGGAGATGTGTTTATGACCATTGATGTTGGTGTAGCTGGGCCTGTCACAAATCTGAAGTTCGATATGTTGAGGCAGGAAACTATCACGATCGATGATATTATTGAAGACCTTATAATGCCACAGAAACTAACTCTAAAGCTTAATCTTAAAATACCCCACAATTAACATGAAATACGATGAGGCACGACTTATTTTGGCTAAAAAATAAAGTACTACAGTAGAAAAATGGGGGAAAATGCAAATAAATGTAGCATACTGACGAGTAGGCTACATGTCATTTATTGAACGATAAGTAAATATAGTTATCGTGATGTCATCATCTGACTGATCTGTTTCGTCAGCCGTAAATGTTCTTTTTGGATTCTTCTTACATTCAGTTGAAGCTAGAATTCAAATACAAAATTTGAAAGTTTTACACAGTACCAGTCGTTCTTACATTGATCTTCTTGTGGCATACTGTCCATAAAGGACGTTATGCTCCCAAAATACTGGCTTGTTGGTGGTCGCTATAGGCTCCATAGCTCTAAAACCTGTTCATATGACGCTGCATATTGACGACAAGCAGATTTCTTTCCGGATTCATGCAATTGTACCACAGTGGTGTCACTTCATTCATAGTTTTTATTTTTTTTATTTTTTTACTAAAATGAGAGTGAACACACAAAACAAATGTGAGGATGTGAGGGGGAAATCTTAAACTGGCAACACCAACTATTTGCAGTTTATGTTTGCAGCTGTGAGTGCTTTTCACCGCTTCACCTCTGCCCTCTCTCTTTACCCCTGCACCCCCTCTCTTCACCTTCAGTCAGAAGATCTTCTGTTCGATCAGTTTTCCCACAGATATTTACAACTAGATTAACAATAGAATAAGACACACGCTCAAAGATACTGTATTTCAATCCTATTTTGGATTGAGACTAGAACTAATCTGAATGCACTTCACCGCTATAATAAATGTGTTAGTTATATGTTTAGTTGTTGTAGTCGTAACACGCTGTAAAATCTTTTTAGAAAATCTAAATCTTTGCTGTAGAACACAGGCAGCTGTAGTTACCAGAATTCTACCATTTAAAATACATGGTCTTCATCAAAATTACAGTGAAGCATGGCTATTTTTTAACTGTTTACTGTCAATTAATGCCCAATTTACATTTACCACCATGAAATCTAAAGATATTCTCTTCTAAAAATGCACATTTCAACTGTAAAGTATTTGTTTAGAAGCACATTAAAGTGCATTTCTACAAGGTATTTGTACTGTCTGCTTTACTAACAGGTTTCAACACTATATTTTTTACTCGTAGTAAAAGCAGCCTAGACTCATAAGGTAAAAAAAAAACCTCCATACCATAATTGATCTAAAAATCATCATAGCAATCATAACCTTTTAACTTGTCCCGTTTTTGATGTGCACTTAGCATTGACGCTCATTTGCTGTCGGTTGTTATGCCGTAGCCACGCTGTGACATCATCTGCATCTGAATAGTGCTTGTGCAGCAACTCTCCACAGCCGGGATTTAAATACATGGGACTGTCTTGCATTATTGTGATGACTCGGGTGATAAAAAACTATGGGGAGAGGTGAGTTATGGCTAAGGATCTTCTAACTTAAGGGGCGCAGAGGACAGAGGTCGAAAAGGTGAAGAGAGGGCATGCTAGGCGAGAAGATAAAACGCAGCTGCTTACACTTTAAGGAGGGAGCGCATTCAGGCCAGTTTATGTGCGTTTTGTTTATTTTGTTTATTTGAGCAGCAAACACTCTGCTCAAAAGGAGTGGGCCGAAGCAAGAGATATAAGCGCCCACCCCCAAAATCAATACAATTAAAATCATCATTTCACAAGAACATAGTGGAACAACAAAGGAACAAAATAGCAACAAGGAAACAGCAAAACAACGTAGTAACAGTTTAACATTTTCTTTTGGCAGTTCTGTATTAAAGCTGTCAGTTTATATGTTTTGTGTGTACCCTCTCAGGAAAACGTTAATGTAATGAGTGTGTTGAACTTTAAAATTTTAAGTTCAAATTGTCTAAAATAGTAATATGTGACAAGTCTACTAAACTTAGAAAACTACATTGGATGAGTCCACTTAACTTGTAATTATAGGTTGGATATAACGTACAAAATGTAAAACATTAACCCAATATTTTATGTCATAATAAAGTTTTCTGAAAAGTTTTGAGTTTACTGAACTTGTTCGGGTTTACAGTGAAAAGAATAAAATACAAAACACACCCACAGTAATTTATACAGTAAGGATCATCACATTCATTAGAGGTACAAGTTTCTATATTGATATAGAAACTTGTAAGTTTAAAGGCTGACACATGAAAGTAGCACCCAATTTGAGGTCCTCTTTCATTCTACTTTATTTTTTCCCCACAGAAGGATTTGTTGCGATCTAAGCCTGATTTAAACTTTTAACTCCAAGAAACAAGTCAAAGTTAAACTTATTTTACGGATCTTTTTTTTTTTTTTTTACAGATTTTCTTCAGTAATACATTGTATACCCAAAATATCTTGAATTTAGGCAATTTTTACATAAAATGCCTGGAAATAATAAATAAACACTTTTTGTGAATGTACAACAAATGTTCCTTCTCTAAACACATTATTTCCCTTATTCCCGCCTTCCATGAGACATTTTGACTTACGAGAGCTCCAAACTTCCCGATCAGGTGCCAAATAAAACTCAGTGGCTCTGGCAAAGGTAGAGACGGATTCCTGTGTGAATGATGGATTACAGCGCAGCTCCAGTCAACACAGTCCAGTCCAGGTCCGGTTACAGACATGAACCTATGACACTCTGCGTTACTACGATCCCCCTGAGTGACTCATTCATCTGCATTGGGAGCTGCTCTCACCACATGCATAACACATCACACACATATGATCGGTCCTGCAGTCAGAGTTTCTGAATGAGGTGAGGTCATGTCAGTGAAATGTACTTCAGACTTACCTAAAACATATTGCAAAGTGTTCTATTTGCAACAAGTGGATAGTAATACAGTCAATGTCAGCCTAGTTACTTGCTTATAGGTAAGTTAAATGAAGTGAAGTGATTACACATGTAACACTTCTACTCATGAAATTTGAGAATATATTGATTTTAGAACCCATTTAATTTATGTTTTTTGTTGTGGATTTAAAGGTCCTATCTGATTTTTCTTACAAACAATGAAAGAGGAAACCACTGAATTAAAATGTTAGCTGTGGTCCGAACTCATCCCTAACTTTCCAAACATATACAGTGCCTTGCGAAAGTACTACAGTAATACACCTTGAACTTTTGCACATTTTGTCATGTTTACAACCCTAAACATAAAGATTTTATTTTGAATTTTTTACTGAAAGTTCACACACAAGTAACAGACAACTGTGAAGTGAAAGCAAAATGATACATGATTCTGTTATTTTTCAAAAATAGAAAAGTGAAAAGTGGGGCGTGCATAAGTATTCATACAGCATTTTCGGAGTGCATTAAATTGCCTTTATAACATTCCTAATGACTGCAGAATGTTCACACCTTGCCCTAACCATTAAATAGAGGTCACCTGTGCGTGATCTACTCTCAGTATAATTCCAGCTGTTCTGTAAGGGCCTCAGAGCTATGGTCAGAGTGTATTGGTCACTAAACAACATCATGAAGGCCAAGGAGCACACCAGAGAGGTCAGGGATAAAGCTGTGGAGAAGTTTAAAGCAGCGTTAAGTTATACAAAGATTTCCCAAGATTTGAACATCTCACGGAGCACTGTTCAATCCATCATTCGGAAATGTAAAGAGTATAGCACCACTGCAAACTTACCAAGACACGGGCGTCCACCTAAACTAACAGACCGAACAAGGAGAGCACTGGTAAGAAATGGACAGAGCTGGCCTGAAGGACAGCACAGAGGCACTCATCATGGCTGCACAGGAGCAGGCCTTGAGCACCAGAGCAATAGAGGCCCAGATCTATCACACCAGACAAGACCCCAGGTGTAGACTGTGCAAAGAGGCCAATGAGACAATCCAGCACATAACTGCAGGGTGTAAGATGCTGGCAGGGAAAGCTTACATGGAGCGCCATAACCAAGTGGCTGGCACAGTACAGGAACATCTGTGCAGAGTATGGGCTGGAAACCCCAAGGTCAAAGTGGGAAACACCTCCAAAGGTTGTAGAGAATGACCGAGCCAAGATCCTGTGGGACTTCTAGATACAGACGGACAGAATGGTAATGGCGAACTAACCGGACATTGTAGTGGTGGACAAAGAACAGAGGAAAGCCGTGGTGGTTGACATAGCAATACCAAGCGACTTCAACATCAGGAAAAAGGAACACGAGAAACTAGAGAAATACCAGGGGCTCAGAGAAGAGCTGGAGAAGGCTTGGAGAGTGAAGGCATCAGTGGTGCCCGTGGTCGTTGGGGCACTCGGGGCAGTGACCCCCAAACTGGAGGAGTGGCTCCAGCAGATCCCAGGAAATACATCAGACATCTCGGTCCAGAAAAGTGCAGTTCTAGGAACAGCAAAGATACTGCGCAGAACCCTTAAGCTCCCAGGCCTCTGGTAGAGGACCCGAGCTTGGAGGAAAAAGAGACCGCCCGCGGAGGGTGAAGAAGAGTTTTTTTTTTTTATATATATATATGCAAGTTCATAAATATCATACAATGTGTACGATGTGTTTTTTCCCCCAACTGAGTTTACTATATAGTGAAGGAGGACAAAACAAATTTCGTTACTAGAAAAAAAAAAGTTAGGTGTTCTTCTGGTTTAGAAATGGTTTACACACAGTTTAGGCGAACCTTTCTTTTATTCAGTCTTGATTTGATCTGATGATATTCAGAAATGTCATCATTATAGGATGCAGTAACAGTGAAGCCAGTTAACTTTTTTACTTTTCACTGTGAAACCTTTTCATCTTGTGTTAATGTGCTTTACAAATATTTATAGATATTTATAGATTTTGTCTCACCGGGTCCGGCCAGTGACCAAAGGCGACCCCTGAGAACGTCATATTTGAAGGCATTTTTAAAAGCAGAAAGTTTGAAAGATTGTTTTTTAGTATAATTTTGAGCATAAAACATAAGAAAACAATGTAGCTAATATAAACAGATCTACGGTATTTCACCAATATGTTAAGAAGTATAGAATGCAACATGAAAGAATGTATTTTTAATTTTATTGCATTCATTTTTGTGGCCTCTTTGTTCCTTTTCTTTGTGCTAATGTTGATGAGGTGGTGCGAAGGTGAGCGGTGACGAATGAAGTGCTGTTACAGAGAAACTGCATTTAAGGAACCCAGAGTTGTGCAATAGCAACGTCTCAGCTGCTCGAGCGACAGTTAAATGAGAGAGAGAGAGAGAGAGAGAGAGAGAGAGAGAGAGAGAGAGAGAGAGAGAGAGAGAGAGAGAGGGAGAGAGAGAGAGAGAGCAGGGGGTTGTCAGGAAAGACTCCATGGAGATGAGATGGCATGACTTGACCTGAGCGATGAGACACATACAATTATGTATGGCAGCACATGCACATTTTGAATTGCAGCATACTGTACAACACACTGGAGGGCTATTATAGCTTGTAGACAGTAATGGCCTCAAGCTTTAATATGTTTGGATTTTGACTTCACTTTTTTTTGTAACATCAAGTTTATGTATGGGTTTGGGAAGATGGGTTTCTGAGATGCAAGTTGAAATAAAATGAGTTCAGTGAAAATGTACGGATTTAAAGCACCAAAAGATGCTGTATGAGTTGCCATAGTAGGACCATTCCTGTGTCTGGTTAAGGCTAGACGCTAGTGTTAAATGGTTTAAATATATTCATGATCTGAGCAGTATTGTTAACCTGTTATCTGCCAGCTAAGAGTTAGAGTTAGGGTAAGCAATTATGCATATCCAAATCTCAAAGTGTATTGACAGGAGAGCTTACAGCCTATGTGCCAGAGTGATAACTCATTTGAAAGCCAAGACCTTCTAGTTTCTAAAATTGCGCGTGAGATCTGTGTGAGTCAAACACAACTCCCAACCCTAATCCCTGGCCCCAACCCTAACCCCCTGATCAGGGAGTAAGGGTTACGTTTAAAGTCAGGGTTTAGGGTTATGGTTGAGGATGAAAAATGTTATGTAAGTTGTGTTTCACTTACACATTTGTTTTTAGAAACTGTAAGGTTTTGGCTTTCAAATGAGGTATCACTCTGGCACATAGGCTGTAAGCTCTCCTGTCAATACACTTTGAGATTTGGATATGCATAATTGGAGAAAATAACTCTCGGACCCTAATCCCAAGATGGCAGACAACTAACTTTAACCGGGGCCGTGTCGCGGGGGCAGCAGTCTCAGCAAAGATGCCCAGACTTCCCGATCCACGCACACCTCCTCCAGCTGTTTTGGGGGACCCTGAGGCGACACCAGTCCAGATCAGAGACATAGTCCCACCAGCGTGTCCTGGACCTTCCACGAGGCCTCCTCCCAATAGGACATGCCTGGAATACCTCCCGAGGGAGGCAACCAGGAGGCATCCGGAACAGATGCCCTAGCCACCTCAGCTTTTTTCAGATTTTTCAGAATCATGTGGGGTATTTGTTACTGTACTCTCCACATGACACTTGTGTTGGTAAAGTTGTGTACATTTAATTAAGAACTAGTGACTTGATATTTTTCAATTGCACTGAAACCTGGTAATGGAATGTAAAGTGAAATTTGTAAGCATATAGTGAGTTTTTTCAATGGCACTTATCTGTTTTGCAAATGAACTCTTCAGATAATCATGAAATTCCAAATGCTCATTATAAAGTGTAATCCGTGCACTTTCAGCATCTTCTGATACACTGCAGCCTTAGGAAAAAAAATGTTCTTATTACCTTTGGCAAGAGCAGGGTGTAGAGTTGTCCGTGGTGCCAGCGGACAGTCCCGGGCATGTGGCCTGACCATGCAGTATCTCTTACATAACAGCCATAACAACAACAGCTGATCACCAAAACACTGGCGTCCACCTCCCCCCCTCCTCACGGTCCCGGCAGGACGTCCAGACCAGGGACAGTTTGGATAGGACAGGACTGTGGACCTCTGCCCAAGTGTGGAGCAGCGTTAGCCAACAACGTGAGGGCCATGCAGCAACAACTAATGCACTAATACAAGACCAGTGTGCACATTAAACTTTACAAACAAAGGTTTTGTCGTCTTTTATTTATTTGGATTAGGACAAGACAAAAATAGCCACGTGCAAATAAAGAAATCCAAGTACACTTTAATCTTTGCATTGTATTTTGCACCAAACTTGACCACTGTCCTTAAAGGCTTTATTCTGGATTTATTTGTTTGTTTGTTTGTTTGCTTTTATACAACCAATGAAAGAGGGAGAAAAATTCAAATGTTAAATTGTTAGATGTGGTCCAAACTCAGGCCTAACTTTCCAAACACATTTTTGGCATCCCAACTCTTCACAGGGATGAGTTTATGAACATGTTTTACAACTTTCAGGGAGAAATACTGTCACAGTATATATGTCATCAACAAAAACTATCCTGCTATAAAAAGGCTTTATAGTCAAATGCACACAGAGATCTTTTTCTTGCTTTTTTTTTTTTATCATTAACCTACTAAATAAAATCTGGTATAGGGCCTTTAAAATCCTGAACATGAATGATTTTGGTCAAACATTTGATTGCAAGGAGTGCTGATTCTGGGCTAATGGCCATACATGTTATAAACAACGACAACTACATCAATTCAAGGATTCTGTTCATGGATCAGTTATTCTTGATTATGGCCCAAAATTAATTCCAAAATGTGGGGGATTATTGTTATTATAAAGCAGGCTGCAGGTCCAGGCTCCCTCCCTCTCTCTTACCTCCTTTCCCTCTCTCACCCTCCCTCCCTCTCTCCCTGCCTCTCTATCGCTCTCCCTCGTCTCTGCTTTCTTTCTTTCTTTCTTTCTTTCTTTCTTTCTTTCTTTCTTTGTTTTTTTCAACTTTTAATTTTCTTTCAGTCTCTCTCCCTCTCCTCTGTCTACCTCTCACTCCACGACCTGGAGTTAATGGGGGTGGGTATAAGATAAGATAGGACTTTAATGGAGAAACTCACTCTGTACATTGTTCCACTGTTGTATATAAATTCTCATTTTAAATCAAAGCTAGCACTATCCCCTTTGACACTTGCTGCCAACTTACTCAAACCATCTTTCCCTCAAAAGAACTAAATTCATGTAATCTGAGAAAGTACCAGAAATTCTATAATGCTCTCTCTCGACACACGCTTTAGGCTGCAACTTTATTTCAGCATTGCACATACAAAGGCCACACTGTTGATTTATCAGACACTTGTTACAATACACATTATATGATTGGCTCACCGCTGCCTAATGCCATTACATTTCCAAAGCTTGTACTGTTCACTTGTTTCTGATCATGTGATTGTGTGACAACCAGGGCTGATGATCATAGGACAAAACTAAAGAACAGGAACAGAACAACCCTGAAGGTTCATAAAGAGAGAACTGGGAATTACAGGAAAAATGAAAGTTTTGTTTGTAAAAAATATTTATTGGGCTCTATTCTAAAATTAACCTGAATAAAAACTGTTGGCAAGCAGTTTAGTTTTTGTCTTAGTTTTTGATGAAAATGTCATTTCATTCAAGTCTAGATTTTAGTCGACCAAAACTGCATTTTGTCAACTTTACAGTATTAAATACTACAATAGTAATATTGCAATAATGTTTATTATAATCATATTTAATCATGCTTTATGTTTTTTACCACATGAACAAAGTACAGACCTGTTCCTTTGGCAGTGAATAGAAATTAATTTCATTTGTTTGTTTTAAAAGAATAAAACAAAAATTTGGTCGGGACAGTGCATGTTAATCAACAAAATATTTGGCTATTTTAGTCATAGGTTTAGTCTCATAAACAGCTTTTCATTTAGTTTTAGTCTGATTTTAGTCTGCAAAAAAGTGCATATGATTCAAATTATTTCAAAATATTTTAGTCGACAAAAGTAACATTAGTTTATTAGTTATATTTATGTTATAGTTTTAAACACGGATTTGAGATAATGATCCCTGTGACACTGCAATGCAGTATTCCTGTTTATTGGCACTCAGGATTAATGCATAAATTACAAGAACATATTTTAGCTTAAAAGCATGCTGATTGGTTGACATTGATTGCTTCACAGTAAGAAGGTGATTTGATATCATTTAGACTCAGATGGGGGTTTGCTCAGTCTATGAACTTAGCTGGAGATAGTTTCCAATCCCTCACTGTGGTCGTACACCACTTTTAACATCAATAGTTTCAAAAGATAACATTTTTTCTTTCTTTTATATAAACCTTTTGCCATAAGATTACAGTTTGAAATCAAAAAGGACATTTTATTTCAGCTTTTATTTGCCAGTTTAAGTGAAGGTCCCTGTGTCAGTTTATAGACTATACTGCACCCTGGTGTTTGTTTGTCGGCACTGCAACTTTACGATTTGTCACTCGCGTCACTCTCATCCTCCTCATCATCATCATCATCAGCTTGGGCTCCGTTCATGCGCGCCAGCAGCAGGGGCAGGTTGATGCCCAGCCCCGTGGGATCCTCGTCAGAGTCGTCGCTGCCTCTGGAGGGTAGAAACGTTTGGCCTTGGCGACAAAATCTTCAGCTATGTCTAAGTATATGAGGCGATCCTGGGGAGAGAGGGGAAGATGCTCTAAAAACAGCGAACAGTAATTTTACAGTAATGTAAAATCATAATTTATTGGCCTTTTTGTTCAAACAATAAAATAAAAAAGTGAGTAAGGTTTAAACTGACAGTTGTGGTCCAAATTAAACTTTTCTGTTTAACTTCAAAGTTAATGATGTTTCATAACTTTCAGGGAGCAAAGGTGAACCTGTCACAGGAATGCGACCAATAACAACCAGCCTGCACAAGATGGATAAAGATGGTTTACAATGGTATTGTGTGCACAGTAACTTTTTTGCACAAATGTATGCTTTTACAATATACAGGAGAACCACACAATACATTTCACAATGAGAATGGAATTGACTCTGTACATAACTTCAAATCATAACAATGCCGCCAAAGAAGTGACTTCCTGTTTCGATCCAGCACACCAAAATAAAAGCACACAGCTCGTCTCATTGATTAGTTCAGCAGGTGCTTGCAACATTACAAGAATATAATTAAATATACACATTGTAAGTGTTTTGTCTGTTAATAATGAGGCAAAAAGAAAATTGAACTAATGAACTGCTGAACTAATGAATAAGATGGTGCTTTTATTTTGGTGTGCTGGATCGAAACAGGAAGTCACTTCTTGGGCAGCTTTGTTATGATTTGAAGTTATGCAATTTGGCAATTGTGTCTAATTAAATAGGCCTATTGAGCTGCTTATTTGATTGTGTCATTTATTTAGCCATAGAAGTTTTAAAGAGGGGGTATTATGCTTTTTTCAATCACATAGCACCAGTCTATAGCATACTACAATGATGACGTAACCTTCTGTTGGTCTGTATATGCTGTAAATTAAAATAACTACCTTGAATAAAATTGCTCTCTCAAAATGGCTGTACTGAACGTCTTGAAATAGGCCTCTGTCTCTTTAAGAAGCTTTCCGACACGCCCCCTTCAGCACACTGCTGTGGCATTTAAACAACACTACTGTGCGGGGAGGGGCTCTGCTGAGCTGAGGAGCAGTGGTTGGTGGCTTGGCTGGTGACGAAAGGTCCAGAGGCGTCTCCAGGAGGTGGGGGCGTTCCTAGGAGGACTGAGGCATAGCTACACCTAAAATGGCTGCCGTCTAAGTTTTTACTGATTACTCAAAAATATGTGAATGAGCCAAGGCAACACTCCAGGCATGTGTTTAATGAGGGAATGACATAATAACATGATATAAAGCTTGAAAAAGTTGATTTTACATAATACCCCCCCTTTAATACTTCTATGGCTAAATTCCTGTCTTCCATGTTGATACCTAGATGTGTAATCTTTTAGTCATGTTTTGCTGCGTCAACGCACATGTCATGGTCAGGAAAGGCAAAGAAACATGTCACTTGTCTGGCTAAAATTATACATGTATTAAGACAAAAGAAGCCATATTAACATTATGAGTATAGGCTCAGGCTGATCAGCTTGTTGCACCGTCTGTTGACACATTAACCTGAAGATTGGCTGTTTCATCCCTGCCAGGTGCCAAAATTGCATCTTTTTGCGCTGTTGTGTTTTTGATTATGGTTGGAGAGGTCATAAAAAGCAAAACAGTGGCCGTGTTTCTTTTGGTTCCCTCAGGGCGGCTGTGGCTGAGTAGCTCACCACAGGACGAGTGTGACTGATGATGGAATAAACAAATAACAGAGAGTGGAAAACATTTGGAAACGCAAGGAGATTGTAAAGCGCAGTTTTAGCCAAATCCGACATGATTGGTAAATGGTCTGAACTTCTAAAGTGCTTTTCTACCTTCATCAGGCCCAAAGCGCTTTACAGCAACGAACCAGTCACCCATTCACACTCTTGTTCATACACCAGTTTACACAGACACTGGAGGCAAGGTGGGTGAAGTGTCTTGCCCAAGGACATTCGAACCCCGACCTTCTGATCATGAGACGACGTGCATGACTTTGGGTGTGACTAAATTCATATACCCTAATTTGTTTTGTTTCCCCCCCCCCCCCCCCCCTTTTTGCAGGTACAGCCACTTAACCTCCTAACCCCCGCATTAACTGAGTGCATTTCCTCCAGTTCAGCTTTACCCAAATTCATAAGATCACCGCCTATATGCCAGTGTCACGCCTCATTTGAAAGCTAAGACCTACCAAACTCATCTAAATGGAGCTTTTCCCTCACATTGTCATCGTTTTTTTTTGAATTTTTTTGCATTGCTTTTTCTCACGTTTTCGTCAATTTTTGTGTCATTTTTCATCACTTTTTGTCTTGTTTTGTCTCTCATTTGTTGCATTGTATCCTTATTTTTGTCACTTTTCGTCACTTTACTGTTCTTTTTGGCTTTTTGTTTGTGTGTTTCATCCATTTTTGTGTCTCGTTTTTGTCGCTATTTTGACACTTTTAGATTTGGGAAAATCCAAACTGAAGAAAATGTGCTCAGTTCACGTGGGGGTTAAGAGGTTAAGATGTGTGACCATAATACAGGTAACCGAGATTCTCTGGCAAACAACCACGTGTCAGAGTCCACCATGAGGCAAAGGTTTGTTCAGGATCCTAAAGAAATAGTAGTAATTGTAAATTATGAGCAAATATGTAGTATACAGATGCCCATTGTGTCACACCAGATCACTGTACTGTTAAAAACAAGTGTAGTTGTCTCACTAGAATGAACAGGTATCTCTCTGGAGGTGGGTTCTTGTTGCTGTTGAAGATGGAGGTTTCCGTGTGGAGCATATTGAGCATGGCCCGTGCCGCCGGGGCGTCCCTCATCCGGTCTTGTGACGTTCCTGCCGTGACGTTCAGCAGGGAGTCAGCCTCCGCCATAAAGCCTGGAGATAGGAAAATATCAGCAAGTCTACCCAACACTTGCATACTGTTCAGAATCATGAAGATAAGGGTTGAATCACCTAAGTTCTCCAAGATGGTCTTCCACTTGTCTCGAACTTCTCGTCTTGTGTCTCTCATGGCTTCAATGTCAACACTTAAACGTCTATAGCCCTAAAGAATGGTAACAAAACCACAGGTGTAACTGTTATTACCAAGGCTTTGAATAACTATACCCAGCTAGACTATATTAATTCTACCGACACAAGCGGTGGAAAGCTACATTTTTATCTGTTGGTTAAGCCTGCTGTTATGTCATTTTTAACAATGACAATAGTCTTCTGTCCGTGTCGTACCCATAGACATATTATTAATAGACCATCATTCCTCACTCCTCCCCGTTTCCCACAATTACCACGTTCGAGGGGGAAATCATGGCGGATTTACAAACTCCTCCTCCCCAGCTATGACGAAGCATGTTCCTAAAAAGGGCACAAGGGCGGGATCTTCACTGTAGACTAGGCCCCTTGCGTGACGTGTAGTTTGGTCAAGCTTGACTGTCAGCTCCAATGCTAACAGTTCCGCCCTCATTACTATACTAGATTTCTAAAATGTTTCTTACGAAAGCCAGCCTGGTCCCTTTAATTGTGCCTGACCCAGCGTTATCACAGGAGGAATATCTAGCTGTAGAAAGTTTAAAAAGAAATAGGGACCAGGCTTTACAGTTGTTTAGAACGTGTCTAAAGTCCAATGCTATGCAATGTAAAACTAGCTTGTTCTGCTGCCGCTATATGGAGGTACTACAGCAATGGCGGCCAATGTCGGCCCCTAGCATCGTCGTTATGAAACTCTGCTACAAGCGGCCATTGGTCGTACCGTGGAGCCCATGCGCGTCTGGTTGCGGGCCTGCAGCAAAGTGTGTAGTGTCCGGTCGTCGGCTCTCTCAGAGTGGCTGGGGTCTCCGGGGGTGCTCCACAGGTTGGTCTCCTCATCCCGCCGCTTTTGCACTTCACGGTTAAAGTACTCCAATGGATCAGGCCTATCCAGACAAGAAAACAGAAGATAAACTAAGGCTAATTGGTTTAAATCCTGGAAAAGCTTTTGTAGGAGAATTCTACATAACGATGATCGAAAGGTTGGTGAAGAATAGGCAGCAGTCAGGATGTCTTAAGCAGGAGAAGTTTTATTGCCATCTTTGCGGGACCCAGAGACATGAACTCAAGACATTGCCAGTCCTAACATTCAAGCCTGTCTGTGCTTCCCCAGAGGACACGTAAATACCCTACAAGCGCGTCACACTCACGCACGCAAGCATTCAGTGGCTGATAGTAGGCGCCTGAACGCCCAGTCAAGGCTATAAAGAGATAGTAAGATCGCACAGCTTGACCTACGGGCAGTACGACATTATAGATTAACACAGTATGATGACTAGCGATTTAATATTATCTCTTACAACCCCCCCTAGCAAAGTCACGGCTATCTAGTGGCTTTGACCGAGTGAAAAAGAATAAAATTAAACGCCATCATAAAGGTAAACCCAAATCAATTACCTAAGCATAAACTTAGCCCACTACGAAGATTTCAAAATAATATCGAGACTCAAAAGGTTTAACTATGTCTTATGTGGAAGCACACACAGAATCTACATTTCATAACAATATTCAACACTTCATTTACAGTACAACAGTACACGGGTCATTGCGATGGAAAAAAATGACCCCCCTCTCAGTGACCCCAAAATACTGAGGCATGTGGTCATTAGATTCACTTAATCACCCAATCGGGGTAAATACTGCTACCAATAAAACACATGCATCAAGTACTAAGGGCGTATAAGAGGGGGCACCATAACCAAACGTCCGATCCCAGACTATTGCCAATTATCCAGGGACGGTAAAAGATTATGGCCACCAATTCAGTTTCTCCTGCAAATTATATTATTATTGGTCCAAGTCAGAAAATGTACATACACAAAATACAAACACCACAAAAACATTTAAAACAAATAAGAATTTCAATTCTCAGGAAAACCACATTCACCTATTAAGAGAAATGCTCATAAGCAAAAAAAAATAGAACAATCTTCACACTCAGGACGTCGATACACCTCCAGGTGCCTCGGATCTATAAGGAACATGACTGGACCATCTTGGATGAGCCATCGGGATTAATATACCCACAGCCATCAAGATGTCCTTACGAACCTCCATGTCGGAATAGAATGGCGTGTAGAGTCAACGGCGTCCGAGGAGAAGCATGCTAAGTCATACTTTTATGCACAATGAAATTTCCCATAAAATTCAAATCTAACTGGATGGTAACCCTCATTATTTGCGATCTTAACTAGCTTAAGACAGAATACAGTTCACCCGCTTCCCATGTTTTAATCAAGATTAAAAGTAATGTTACTGAAAAATGCTAAGCAAGAACCCCCACTAAGGCCAAAACAGTCATATTCATCCTTGTATACTTCAGGCGTATCGGCATCTGACGTAGAGTTTAAAACCTTCCTCCGAACCAAACATACCTGCAATGAGCAAAACCACAAAACATAAAATGACAGGACCTCCCCACAGGACAACCAAGTATTAAAACCTGCTCCATGCATGTTGTGAGTCCGGACCTGCAAAGTTATGAATTCAAATTCAGATATATAAAGCCATAAAAGATAAGCACTATGAATTAGAATATAAATGCAAAATCACAAGAGGCTGAAAACTGACTGGACCAAAAAATGAATAAAAAAAATAAAATAAAAAATAAGAAAAAAATAAGGATAATAAAAATGAAAATAATAATAGTAATGATAACAAAAAAATAATAATAGTAATAATAATAATAAAAAATAATAATAGTAATAATAAAAACGATAATAATAATAATAGTAAATAGAAAGAATAAGAAATATAAAAACATGAAAAATTAAATGTTAAAAACTAGGTAAATATAGAAATAGGTATACAAAAAATGGCCTCCCACTAAGTCCTAATCAATCTCTGTACATTTGTCGCGCTTATGGAAACAAAATGTGAACCATCAGTGGTTATGAGCCGCGGGAACAAATCCTGACTTAACGCTCAACTTGGTATTTGCCACTGATGTCGGACCTCAGTGTTATGGCAATAAAAAAAGGGCAATAACTAATGTAAAAAATAATAAAATATTAAATGCATAAAATAATAAAAACTAAATATATAAAAAAACCTTAACACATGCTATGAAGTTAAAAATGCATAAAAACTTAACTATAAAGAGGAAGAAAAATTTTAAATAATAAATGTAAATAATAAGTAAATAGAGCTAAATATAAAATTAAATGCAAATATAAAATGAAAACACTCATAAATGTACAAATGAAAATGATGCAAAATGAAATAAATGCAAAGGCAAAGTGGGGTGTGTAAGATGAACCTGTCGTTCCTATCCGAACACAAACTCCTTCAAACACCTGCATCAAAATCATATCATACAGTTACTTCTGGCTAAACTCAACCACACTTTGACACTAAACCAATGTAAACCTTTAAATGCAAATGTAGGCCCAATTATCTTGCTAAATTTGTATTAAATACCTCGATACATTATGTCTGCTTACATAAATCTTAATCACCAATTATTCAAACCCAAACCGATATGTGGTTGCCTTTTGTCAGATCCAGCCCGTCTCTCAGGTTGCCTGTGAAAATAATGTTATATTTGCAAACAGCACACACATCAGTACAATTTCTACAAACTTGCCGACCAAATATGACTTTTCGTTAGAGTTGGGTTCAATTATCATGACCTAAATGTCAATCATTACTATCAATCGCAAGTTAATATATATGATGGGATAATAAGTGCTTCCTTCGTTTGCTTGGAAACACAAAATAAATACGCAAAGGATACAGATGCCTCCAGACATCAGAGCGAACTGACATTCTCTTCTTCCACGCTGCCTCCTGCAACAACAAAGAAGCACACTCCGGCCTGCACAAGGCCACATGTATATCATGCCATTTGGTATTATTGTTCTCTGCTCCTGTCCTGAGTCAGGCCCTTCTGCAAATTCCCTGTCTCTGTGGGAAATGGCGTTATCAACTAGAAAGAATATGGATTAAAACATGTTACACACTCAATACATACAGGTTACTAAAGATAGGCACACTCCTATGATCTTATAGTAAATATAAAATTAAAATGCAATCATGGCATTAGTATGGTTAGTATGAAGCCATAATATCCTTACACACTTCCTATTGTTTACAACAACTGGGTTTTATTTACACTACGTCACGTTATTTCTGACGCTTTCCCTGTGTTTAATGATCGGGTTTTAGACTTGAAGTTCAACTACTTACTGTAACTTTTGTTTTCAAAATTTACAGTAAGTAACTTTAAGTAAGTAAACAAAATTTGTTCCTTCTAGATCAAAAGAGTCACAATTATTTCTACAGAGATCAAATCGACTCTCCTTCTTGGCCCCTCCTCTTTTCAACAGTTACACGGACTCGGTGCACCAGAGTCGTGAAAGTGTGGAAAATGAGCAATATACTTTTAAGGTCATAAGTGTGACCTTTCTCTGAGTGACTCTTAAGATACCGGATTTACACTGATTATCACTTTTGCTATTTTTGAAATAAAACAGGTTTGCCAGCACAAACTTCAGATTAGAAAACACCGTTCTACTACGCTGCATGCAAACCTCTTCATCGGACTGCACGCAACGCAAAACCACAGTCTCAGATCTAAATCTAAGAACACGCTATGAGTTCAAATCTGGATTCAGCCTCCGCTGACAAGTCTTGGCAAACGACACTATATTTCAACTTCAGCATCCAAGGGTTTTCAGTGTAAGTGTAAACGATTACTTTATTACAATGCTCCAAATTAAAGTACACCAGTACCAACCGCTTATCAGAATTTAGGACTTCTTCTTTTGCTTAAAACCTAAACCAACAATAAAAACACTGCACGATCAATTTCTGCACAAAACTCACTCAACTTGCTTAAATTAAAATCACGCAATTTCGGGAGGTTCAGAGACAACACTTACACAATCCGCAAATTGTTAAGCCTTAACCCAGATCCCTAGAACACAACTAGAACGACTATACAAAATTAGACTCACTAAATACAAAGAAATATACAATAATCACATGATTCATCATCAGACAACCTGTCCTCTGCCAAATCCGCCTACTACTCCGGTTTAATTGACTCCAATCAACATAGCTCTAAAACCCTCTTCACTCTCCTCTCCAATATCACAAAACCTCTGACTCTCGTTTTCAACACGTGTAACCATTCCCTGCCTCCGAGATCTCCATTATCCATCGACACCTGATCACACGGGCCTCTGCCTCTCACCACATCACCTTCAAGACACTTCATAACCTGGTCCCTGTACATATCTTCACTCTCAAACTCTCCGTCCCACCGGCCAGACTCGTCACCATGGGGAGCTATAACACACTTCGGGCACTAATCAGAAAGCAAGCAAATTAATCTCTATCACTACTATCAACAAAACATTTTCACACAAGAATGGTAACCTCAAGTTACTTTTCAAAGTTAAGGGGATAATATTTTATCAGCTGCAAGGATATCACTGATTAAGTATTCAAGATCTCTCTGTCATTAATTTATTTAGTAATGTATTTATTTTACATAAATTCCTAAGGCCTACTGCAAATCAGGTAGGATTGAACTTAGTACAATTTGCCTATAACTTAAGAAAGTATTAGAATTAATATACTATTAAAGCAATAACGGGCCTTGGCTTCACCTAAACTCGCCTCGTTAACATTGAATAATTTTTACTTTATGTACCCTACAATGTACCCTACAATGTCTATGTTTGTTAGTTATTTATCACTCTGTAAATATCAAACTATTCAATTACATTTATTTATTTATTTCATTATCTACTTTATCTTGATAATTATAGCTGTTCAATTGAGATTCAAATAGTTTGACCAATCTGAGCATTAAAAAAGTCAAAAAGAAGATTAGAAAAAATAAATAAAGAGAATTTACAGTAACACGGAGTCCCATGGGGCCTAGCCCATGGGCAAAACACAAAAAATTAATTAAAAAATCTATAAACATCTATTTATACGCAAAAATTCAAAACAAGTGTAAGCTAAAAGTGGAAGAGGGGCGAAGCACAGGACCTGAGACAAATTTGCAGCACTAGTCCGCCTGCAGACAGCTTTTTAGGGCGTTGGGGACGGCAGCAGAGGAGGTGTTTTGGTTTCGAGAGCAGGGCAGACTCTCAGGTTTTGTAAACTGTCCTTCATGCACTTGGACCATGCTCACGCATTGCACAAAGGCCCAGCCGCTTCTCTCTCTAACCACCAAAAGGGGCAAGGTAAAAGTAAATTAAAGACTTAAAAAATCAGGTTGTCCTATCGCGCAAAGCATTACAAAATAAGAAAAAATTCAAAAATGCTAACAAAAAAATAAATAAAACAAGAAAATTTGAAAGAAAAGCAACACAAGTAAATAATAAGAATAATAATAAGAGTAAATAATAAAAGTAATAATAATAATAATAAAGAATGTAAAAAAAAAAATCCTCTGTACACTATCAAAAAAGGGCTAATCTTCAGAAAAAGGAGAATCTCCTGTTTATGTTTTACCTTCTCATATCAATTAGTGATCAGTTTATGTTATCATGTTAACGTCAATCGTCTATTCTAGGTTTCAAATAAATTGGTATTTTAAAGGAAATTAAATTATACGCACAATGATCTGTCAGGACCCCCAAAAACCTTGCAAGCAAAACCGAGATGTAAAAGTGTATTAGTAATTTAGACCATATCAAGCAAAACACCACTCTAAACTTTGTTTCGTTTAGACCTATCTTCTTTATTTGACCTATATATTCAAATTAGTGTTGTTTGCAATTAAGAATTGTTTTGAATTCATTATGTCTCGGCGCTGCCATCTCCTGGGGATCCGACATCACCTTGGGAAACATTATTCCGACTAATGTTGAATCTTCATATTAAACACTTAGCCTGCGATACAGCCTTAGTCAAAACAATACATTTTTTCCAAACCAGTTTGGATACCAGCTAATCTAACCTTAACCGTTCCCCTCACAAAGGTAGTGTTTTGACCACTTCTCAAATCTAACCTTGGGGCTGACTCTAAATATGTAAAAATTATAAGCAAGTGCTTTAAACTATCTTTAAGAGAACCAGCGAGAGCCGATCTGCTGACGTGGCCTAAGTGTATCTCATTTCTAAAACCTCAACGAAGGTCGCATCACTTTACCGCAAATCCAACTACAAAAAACAGAGTATATTATTTTTTATTTTTATTTTTTAGGTCCTGGTACTTTGAAAATCAGGTTTAAAGCTCAGTTTTCTAAAACAAATCACAGCAGAATAACATCTGTCAACATTTTACAACATAACAACAACAACAACAAAAGCAAGACATTTTTACTTCTCAATTGTACATATTTTGATCCTAACTTTGTTTCACTGTTGCCAAATATCATTTGTTTTGATTGCCTGTCAAGCACAAATCTTTAATATTTTTAGCCTAATGCCATAAATCATACGCCTTTCTCTCATTATTTTTAACCTTATGTGTTTTAAAAACCCAGTTGTTGTACTCACAAAGTTGCAGCTAAACAAACACATCGGTGTCACACCGGAAGTCAGTCCCCTTCACAGTTCCCGTGGCCTGTAAGCAGAGATTAGAGGCAGCATCAACTTTCGAAGAACAAAACACAATCTCAATTCATTATCACCAGCGTGAATCATCAATTGAATTGTCATTCAAAATGCGACACTGTTTACCCTACAGAGACTCTTAATCTGTACCGTAGCTTAGTAGCTAGTTCTAGTAAACAATGTTGCCATTTTTTTTTTCTTTTTAATGCTGACTCAGCAATCTGTCTCTAGGCAGACGTTATCAGGAACACTTTGTTTCACGGACCTTGCAGACAAGCAAAACAATTAGATAAAGCAGCAGGTGGACAGACAGACAAAACACGGAGATACATGCCACGGAACGCAAACAACGGACAAAAAAAAATCTCTAGCTGCATCCAAAACTATAGCCAACTTCACCTTTTTAAATAAAATAACGTGATATTTATCGCAATGTTTATTAGTTGATTCTGGACCTTCACGGTTAAATTCAAGTTAACGCAAAAGACAAACGTAGGTTGTATACGTTGCAGAAGCGTTCTCTCTTTTTGTGCACAACAACTTCAACGGTCTCCCTTGTGAGAAAAATTATCCTAGGCTCTCTCCCACCAACCGTTACTCACCACAACTGCCCGATTTCCTCTAAACGACGTTCAGACAAAACCACCAGCTGCAGTTCAACTTACAAACTTCATGTAAACATTGCATCAATTTCTGATACAAGGGCCACATAAAGTCTGCATTTCACGGTCCTACTCGACCGTGACTATACTATCCTCCAACCGTCTAAGTAATTAATTACACGGCCTATGTAATCCATTACCGGATCAATATTCAGCACTCAGTTCAAGATTAAAGTAACATAAAACAACTATACACACAGTGGCCCACAGCTCGGCGCAGTGGCTACATCAACGTGCCTTATGTTTGACGCTAAAATCAACCTTAAACAAAGCTTACACTCAAAATAGTCTACATTATGTGTCCCTCTCATACCTGTGACGACTAGCTGCTTAAACAGTAGAGTCAACAGTCTGTATCGAGCCTCACATCTCTGTAGCCATTCTAGTCTAAACTTGTGCATCCGAATACCCTAGTCTTAGTACAGGACCTAAATCCCTACTCTCGACCAGAAACAAACATCCAGAATCAACCAATAACACTGTTTTTACTCTTTAAACATTTCCCATTGCATTATTCTTTTTTTTAGCAAGCATGCATCTGGTAAGGCCATTCTCCCTCCTTTTTTATCAAGGATAAAAAAAGAAACGCACTTACCAGAGCAGCTGTGTAAACGAGTTCGTGGACGCCAGTTTGTAGGAGAATTCTACATAACGATGATCGAAAGGTTGGTGAAGAATAGGCAGCAGTCAGGATGTCTTAAGCAGGAGAAGTTTTATTGCCATCTTTGCGGGACCCAGAGACATGAACTCAAGACATTGCCAGTCCTAACATTCAAGCCTGTCTGTGCTTCCCCAGAGGACACGTAAATACCCTACAAGCGCGTCACACTCACGCACGCAAGCATTCAGTGGCTGATAGTAGGCGCCTGAACGCCCAGTCAAGGCTATAAAGAGATAGTAAGATCGCACAGCTTGACCTACGGGCAGTACGACATTATAGATTAACACAGTATGATGACTAGCGATTTAATATTATCTCTTACAGCTTTCTTCCTTGATAACTTTACCTGCTTCGGTCATAATGTAAGAACACCTGGCTTACGAACCACAGTCACTTTTGTATATTTGTCATCACCACTTGTATTATCAGACTAGTTTTGGGTAATCAGGTCAAGTTTGAGCAAATGTTTTTACTTACGGCAGCAGAGGCTCCTTTTCGTCGTCATCGCCCTCATCTGCGGTGCAACAGCAGCAGCAGCAGAACTTCATACAGAACTGGCCCAACGCTGACCCCATCTAAAGCAGAAAACCAGACAAGCACGAGAGGCAATGTAGAGGTCCAGGATTTTTACTAAGAGGGGTAATGGTGCTGCAGGTTGTGTAGATCTGTAGATTTTTTTAAATCGATACAGAAGTTGACAAAAGATGTTGACGCCTAAGGTTATATTTGATGTTCAGACTAACTGGAGTGGGACTTCTAAAAAGAGAGAGAGATTTAAAGAATGAAAAAATCTTGCAGGAAGACACACAACTGGTCCATTATTGAGTGTAAACTATGCTAACGAAGTCAATCAAAACAAAAAGACCTATTTATAATCCCTTTCAAACTAAGCCAAACAACTTTTAGAAACACACTGACTAAAAGTCACTGGAAAAAAGGCAAAAGGCATCAAAACACACACATCTAACAGAAGTATTTCAGTGAAAAATCAAATTATTATTACAAATAATTGTGAAAGCACCCTAAAGCTTGACCTAAGATGGACTTGACACCACACACTTGACCTGAACGAACAAGAAACAGGATTAAATATAGACTGAGACAGTATTAAGACTGGGGCTAACAGAACGAAACCACCAGGACTAATTTTGGACACAACCAAGTCTAATCACAATGCTACGCTTTTAAAACCATTCTCATAAACAATGATTAACACTAATTACGGTCCAGTCATTTGAATGAAATCACAACTGACTCACAGAGCAGGAACAGACCTGTAAAGTGCAGCCAATAGATTTTGTGATACAAATTACAATTACAATGCAACTATACAGTTCCAATGGGCCACGAGCAAGTCACACTTCTATCCTTGGATTATGTGATTCTTCCTCTCAATTCGCTAATGTTTTAAAACAGTGTTTCTCAAACTTTTCAAGTACAACATCATATGATATTACCATACAACTTAACAAGTACAACCAAGCCTCGACCAAGATCAAATCAGGACTAAACATGGTCTAAAGACGATCAAAGTCTAAACTGGGTAAACCATGTTAAACAAAAACAAAAGCAATACACGGCTTACTTAAATGAATTACCAACACAGAAATTACATAATCTCTTATTAAAATGAATCAAATATAACATTACACTTGACCCTTCTTGCCACCTAAGAAGTACCAAGTACCAGTTTGCTTAATAACACACAAATTGCTTCTTTTTCTTCTTACCACGTTTACCTCTTCATTGGTGTAAAGCTATAGTTAATCCTTACCACAGGCATCAAAGTAATCATTTGAAAACACAAAAATCTTTCATTCACTCACCACAATACTAGTTCAGTAAAATATAAATCAAATACTTCTAAACATATATGCCTTACATCTCCATTACCTGACAATCCCCACGCAAAGAAGCTCTCCGGTCGGGTCTAGCAGGTCCAGGCTAGATCTTTAACTCTGGTTCGTCTCATTGGCTTTACATGGAGGACAATGGGCCCAGTCAAAACCCGCGTCTTTCCCCCTTCTGATGCAGTATCTTCTCACACCCATAGTCTCAGGAGACAGTCACAGCCCTATCACATGAGCGGCTGCAGCGCTTGGTGTTTTGCCTCCAGGATGTCCCGTCTTCGTAACAGTATAATTAGACGCGCTATTTATCCACCATGGATGCGCTGATTTAACAGATAGTTTAATTGTATTGTGTGCGGTTGCTCAACAGTGAATGTATGGAGATGAGGAAAAGGCACAGGCCAGGAATGAGCTGGGACAAGGGGAAACTAAAGAGATTTGTTGGTGATAGCGCTCTTGGTCTGTGTTATATTGCTATTATTTTCATCTCTTACTACATCACAGAAATAACGCTTTTAATGCAGTACTTGTAATGTGTTTAGTTTTTTAGTGACCACTTTACAATGACAATAAATTACACTAAACTAAACTAACATTGAAATGGAATGGATAAGGGATAAATGCATTGGAGCCCTCTTTGCTGTTGGCGTCTGTTTTTCGCTGGAGTGGCACTACGTTACGCAAGGGTGGCACGTGGCAAATTTATAGTGGGAGGAATTGGAATTTCTTACATTTCTGCCTAAATTGGACATAAAATGTGGTCTGATCTCTATTAAAATCACAAGAATGAGTACAGTGTCCACTTAAACAGTGTCTGCTTAAACTAACACCACCCAAACATTTACATTTTATCTTTTTTTTTATTGGCCATAACATGCAAACATTCACAGGACAGTGTAGAATAAGCGAGTACACCCTTTGAATCAATAGCTGGTTGACCCTCCTTTAGCAGCGATAACTTCATCCAGACGTTTCCTGTAGTTGCAGATTCAGTTCCAACGCTCAGGATGAATCTTGAACCATTGCTCTTTACAAAACTGTTGCAGTTCAGCGAGATTCATGGGCTGTCTGGTGTGAATGGCTTTCTTGAGGTCATACCACAGCATCTCAATGGGGTTTAGGGCAGAACTTTGACTGGGCCATTCCAGAAGGCGTATGTTGGTGTGCTGTCCTCCCAAACAATGACTATTTTGCCAGTGCTGTGGAGTATCCAAGTGCTCTTTCGCACACTTGAAATGTGCGTTTAGACAGCAATGGCTTCCTCCGCAGCGTTCTCCCATGAACCCCATTCTTGTTCAGTGTTTTATATATTGTAGATGTGTCAGAGATGTTGGCATGTGTCAGTGATTTCTGTAAGTCTTTAGCTGACACTCTAGGGTTCTTTTTTACCACATTAAGTATTCTGTGCCGTGGCCTTGGAGTCATCTTTACAGGGCGGCCACTCCTTGGGAGTGAAGCAACAGTGCCAAACCGTCTCCATTTATAGACAATGTTTCTAACCATAGAGTTATGAACATCAAGGCTTTTAGAGATGGTTGTGTAACCTTTTCCAGCTTTATACAAATCAACAGTTCTTGATTGTAGGTCTTCAGAGAGTTCTTGCTCTTTTGAGAGCGGCAAATCATTCTTGTGATTTTGATAAAGATCAGACCACATTTTATGAGCAATTTAGGCAGAAGTGTAAGAAATTCCAAACAGTGTACTCACTTTTTCCTCCCACTGTAAATCTGAAATGTTGGCTTTCAGGTAAATTTAAATACATTTCTTCTTAGGTATGGCAATTTCAACCTATAGAATAACATTAAAAGCACTACGTAAGTATTTTTTACTCTTCCTTGAGTAAATATTCGTGCCACTATTTTGGCCACTCTACCTCTGATTAAATGCAAAATTGAATCAAACTTGTAATTGACCCCTGAGTTGCTGGCATGTGCTAAACCTCAGGGCAACTCCGAGAAACACCCCGATTCTTTCCATTTGATTTCCAAGAGAGTATTATACGTGTTTCTCGGAAAAGCACTCAATGAGGTTGGTGTGACATGTGATTACCATAATAACCATGTTATTGCAATTGCCGGTGACATGATATTCCCATCCCATCGTGTGATGTGAAGTGAATCATTATTCGTGGTAAGCTAAAAAGTGATAAAAAGATAAGCTTTGAAAAACAATTTCACTGCCTGTCATGAGAACAAAATTTGAAGTTCAAAATATTGAGGCAGGAAAATATCGCAATGAATGATAATTGTAGACCATTTTAATGCCACTGAAACTTTAAAAAAATGGAAATCTCAGTAACCCCTTGTTCTAAAAGTATGTAATACCAAATCGTTTAGAACACATGAGTTGCAATTAAAATTAAAGTCAAAACACAATTGTAAAAAAAAAAAAATAAAAAATAAAAATAAAGGATAAAAAAATATGCAAATAAATGTACTGACGATAAATATTGCACTGTCATTTATTGGATGATAAGTCGATATATAAATTATCGTGACAGAACTGTACGATCTTGGTCAGGTCTCATCATGGGTATATCACCTGCTGTTGATAATGCCATTGTTACTGCGTGAGTGTTAATGACTGTGCGGCAAGTTTAATGTGTGTAACCCATTCCATTGTTGACATGGGGTGGGCATAATCTGGCATCCAGCTGTAACCCAATTCCACCTACCCCAGCAGCCTAGTACTACAAGCCACATGAAGCAATTGTGACCAAACTGTGTGCAAAGTTGTGTGTGTGTGTGTAACCCATTCTATTGTTGATATTATGTGTGGGGCAGAATCTGGCAACCAGCAGTTTAGTACCACAAGCAATATGAAGCGAGTGTGACTGCGTGCTCAGACTGTGTACCAAGTTTAACATGGGGGGGATTCATGTGTTTAACCCATTCCGTTGTTGACATGGGCCACTGCTGGTTTGGAAAATGCTGGGGAAAAAATGCTGCGACAACGCAACAAACTAATCACGATTAGTTTTGTATGTTTTCTCTTTCAAATGAGGCGTTACTCTGGCCTAAAGTTCCAGTTGAGAAGAAAGTGCACTTGGTTAAGGCGGGGGTTAAGAGGTTAAGTAGATCACAAAGGGAAAGAAAGCAAATGTCTACTGCTACTACAAAAGTATATATAAAAAAAACAACAGCAGAAGAGAATAGTGTCAAAATCCGACCATTTTAATCAATGTTAGAAAATTTGGTCATGTGATGGCTTCCAAGTTAAGTTTGATGCGCTTACAGATAAACAAGTACAGACAATACTGTAGAAAGTATGATTATTTCTCATAAAATATTGCAAAAGGCAGGTCTGGAAGGCACCGTTACGTGTAGACTAAACAGCAAAACATTGAAAAAAATCAAAACAACAGATTCCACTTCATAATTGTGCTGTGCATTACACGTCACAACCGTGCAACTGTTCAGCTCCATGATGTCTCCATTCGATGCGTTTTACAGTTGCTTTCATCTTTGATCGTAGCACTTGGAAGAATGTTCACACCATTTAGTTCATCAACCCCAGAGCCTTAGCAGCGAGCAAACCCGCCCCAGGTCATGTCATGTCCGCCATCACGAATCTCGAATTATGGCGACTCTGGTTGAGTTAACACGATATAATGCTTTGCCACGTTTGATAATGACAAACATTTACATTTGATAATATGCTTCAAACTTCATCAACAGCAGTAATTTTGGGGAGCCAGTGGGCATGCCGGAAATAGAACAAAAAGATAATCGAGTTGGTTGTTTACTGCAAAAGCCACTAAAGGTCAGTGGCACAAAAATAGGAGTAATAACAGGATTTCACATTTGCAACCTTCTCAACTAGGGCGAGCGATAGCAGCGTTAAAATTTGTAACGTAAACCAGTTGTAGAGCTTGATTGTTGGTAACCTATATAAAAGAAATTTCAAATTCCCAAATGTTTTCTCCAAGCGTTTTTGTTTTTGTTTACTAAAAATTGCACCTGTGTGATTAAACAATGCCTCCAAATTTAGATATAATTTGTCCTAAAATACTACACTTTTTGTCGATGTCCGTTTCATGCGCATTAGCCAAGGAAGGACAGGGATCTGAGCTAATCAAATACACTAAACAACAATTAAAGTGGACATATCATACATTAGTTTGGCTTATAAACCTGCTTTTTTTATGTATAATAACTCGTTGTTTTGTGTGGCGAAGTTTGGTTGGAGCACCCTCTGTTGACAGCAAGGCGGAATTAACCATTCAAAAACTTCATTTAAGCCTCCATTTTTAGCTAACAACGTGCTGATGGAGACGAGGTAAACACACAAATGAGTGCAGGGTCCGGTAATGATTTATGAACTTGAAAAATGCAGGGAAACGCTGCTGTAGAAGAAGAAACAACCAAAGTCAAAAGAGTATGACATGACTTTGATTAAGCAATAATGTTTTGGTTAATAGCCTAAAAAAGCTGAATTTGCGTGATATGTCCCCTTTAAAATAAGAGGAGGGTTTGACCATACTGACTACTGTCCTACATTATGACAGTAGCAACGACAGGCGGCAGCTCATATGTTTGTTTACAGCAAATGCAGTTAGTATATGTAAAACCTAGAGGTCTTCTTCAATCAGAGAAGTGGTGTTGCCCTCTGGCGGTCGCTCCAGTGCCATTACGTGAATCCAAGACAGTGTAATAATAAAAATGCACATATTGCACATATAAAACATGTTGAATGTGTCGGTGAATCATTATAGGGTGAAGGACAAAATAAGCAGCCAACTAGATTTACACATATGCTGTAAGTTAAGGCTCAGAAAGACTTTTGTAAAACATTTTTCAGTCATGCGATTGCATTAGTTTCTTCAGAACTCCCTATCAGAGTTCAATCTCGCATAAAGTTGCTGCCTTCATTTTTAAGTTTCACAATTTAGCTTGTTCGGTCCAAACTTTTAAGCAAAAAAAGAAATAAAGAGTTCTTCTTATGTTGGGTCCAAAGTTCATCCATGTCCATATAAGTAACAAAAAATAGCAGGTCCAAAATTATAAGTTCAGGCAAAAAAAATTATTATTGTAAAGGTCCCACAGATGTCCACGAGGGGTGCTGCTCGTGTGTCAAGGGTGATAGTGGTGGTGGGACCGTCCTGAGCCTCGGATCTCAGTGATTCGCTGGCGTAAATGGCTCATGAATTCAAACATTGTGGCTGCTAAACTCTGGTGGATGAGGTAGCGCGGAAGACGGCCCTGAAAGCAAAGAGGAAATAGAAGTACTTGTTACAAACTTTGTTACAAACTAGTTTAAGGTACAGGCAAACAGTCTGTACCTTTAGTATTAATCACACTTCAAAATTCTTGTTCTGGTGTGAAGATAATAAGATATGGTTGCTATGTAAAGCACGACAATGACGGACTGTTGTATTCGACCTGGCAGCTCGCTGTGGAGACGGACAATAGGTGGACTATACTTTGGGAGGAAAAGGGAACAACTGTGAAGGGAACTTCCTGCTCTGGAGAACTAAACTTATGCGGAGACCAAGTAAAAGAAAATTAATTAATTATACATTTGGACAGAATTGCTTCTCTGTGAAAGCTGCAGGGATGTGGAACTCGTTGCCATTAACTGTTCGAGAGAGTAGTACCTTACAACAGTTTAAACTTGACCTGAAGAAGTGGTTGAAAGACAGTCAGATTTGTGATCATTAGCAAAAAACGGGTTAATCGGGGGATTGTTAAGAATGTATGAAGGTACAATCTTTTTTTATAAACTGTAGATATTTGTAATAGCAAGTGTAAATATTGCATCTGAATGTTTGTTGAAGTGATCCTTTTGCTGGAGCTTTATCTGTATTTTATATTTTATATTGTGAATGGACTTAAGTAAGAATGCGTATTGGCCACTGTATAAACCTGCTGTCACTTTGCCTCTGCGCAGGGACTGCAGATGAAAATTTCTGGTCTGTACAACACATTTGTTGTGCAATGTCCCTGTCAAATAAATAAATAAATAAATTTATGAACTATAACTGGAATAATATTATTCTCTTCCTCCTAAGAAAATAGGTTTGAAGCAGCTTGACCTTATCTCTCCTACGCAGTTGTCACTTTCCTTTCAAGGCCAAGCCACGGGTCTAAACCAGATACAAACTGAGCTCTCTGGGTCATATTGTGCATAACACTGACTTTCAGGATGCACACACATACCCCTCCCTAACCACGTCCCTGTCGTTCTGCGTCTACCTCAACACGTTTCCTCAGCCCCACCTCTCGGTCAATGGCTGGTCGTCCTTCCTGTCCTCAAGAAAAAGATTCTGCATGTGCCCTTGTGTACTGTGTATTTCCCATGTCTTGATGTTTTCATCTATTTGTGTACGAAATGCGTGGTATAAATAAAGTTGCCTATATTATTACTGAAAAGTAAAGTTTTAGTTTACGCAAAATAGAAAAGGAAAAAAAGAAAGAACAAACGAATAATAAATAATCAGTTCCTCCCACCTTCAAGTCTGTGTTGAGGACCCAGATGAAGGTACAGACGGATGGATTACTGCTCGACTTGAGGACCACGAAACCACCGGGGCCGTTTTCACCTCTAAGGGACAAAAGAAAAAAGCAGACAAAGACTGAGTTAAATATGTTGGTAAATCAACATTGTGAGTCTGAGAAACATCCGAGTCTGACCTGACGAAGCGGCCGCACGGTGGTTTGGCGTCGTGCTCCGTTGCCATGCCAGCCGACAGGTAACAGTCTTTTCTCCGCTCGATTCGACGGACGTTTACAAAGTCCCTGAGGGGTTAAGAAAAGAGAAACACAATAAAAACTGTTTGACATGTTCATAAATTGTGTGATTAAGAATAAAAGTGGATATTTGTTTTGGCCCTAGTAAAAAAAGGACACACCGCTCCCGCTTTCATTGCAATATTAAAACTAGGAAAAGTTGTGTAATACCCCCCTTTAAGAAGTGGTTTAACATTTGTATATACTGAAGTCATGTACCTGGCGGAAACAACGCCCCCTGCTGCTCCAGCTGAGACGTCCCACGAAATGAGCGTGTTGTCGTCCACTCTTTGCAAAATCTATGGTAAGATTGAAGTACAATGATCACTCAAAAAGAATAAAAGTTCTCCATTGAATGCTGTATTTGTGTGGGCACAAAAGGAGATACCTGGCAGCCTGAGACTGTTTTATTCCAATGCACCATCTTCTCTGGCTGTAGGATCACCTCTTGGTACACGAGCTCTGCCGAACACTGCATGAAGGCCTAAAAAAAAATACATACATACATACTTTGACTTCTAAGCATTTGTGAACATTTTAAGTGCAATTTTAAGATATAGGTCATGAAATGTTAACATTAATGGCGACAGAGTGCTTGATCATGGATGTGTAAGAGACTTCATTAAGTTCAATCTCTCGGAGCATACTTTATACTCTTTTCCTGTAAATGAAAGTCCTCTGGTCTCTTTACCATCATTGTGTTTGTGGAAATTCCCAAAACAAGTGTGCGCAATAACATTGACTTTTGTGCATAGCTGTGTGATTTCTTGTGACCTACATACGGTTGTGCTCATAAATTTACATATCCTGTCTTTTAGTAGGGATATAAAAATCAACCATAACAACAAATATGAAGATAAAAAAGAAAAGATACAATTTAGACCGCCATCAAGTTAAATCTGCAGTTTTGGTGGCTCTTTTTACAATTTAACAAGCGTTTTTTAGATAATGGGGGCATGGTCAAGAGCCACTGATTAAATAGCTATAGATAAGAATGCATATCTATATCTGGGGTGAAAATACATTCATAGTCAGATAAACAACACTAGCTTTCTTAATTCAAGCTTCATCTTGGCCTATGTCTTGATTGAAATTAATATAGACAATATTAATGTATTTAATCACTTTTGGAAAAGAGAACAGATAAATCTAACATTCCTCCAACATAAGAGGAAGACACAAGTGTAAACAGATGTGTGTAAGAGGAAGTAAAATTTGACTTCCACCCCGAGTTACAGTAAAAAAAGCAGCATCAATATTGTACTTGTTTTTAGTGTCGCTTTCTATTCTGGAGAACAGGATGGGAATAACTAATAGTTGGAAGAATAAATTTAGGTGGCTGCCTAATTTAATATCACGCCAATTTACAGATTGATCTAGATAGAAACTTGCAAGTGTCTCGTTTTAAAAGCCTTTTATTCCATGAACAAAATAAAGAAATAAAATACTGCCTTGCATTGAGACTGCCCTGTATTGTTCTCATCGCTGTGGGTAAAACATTAAAAGAAAATACTGCCAGATTGGTGCTACCTCCATGCAACAGAAGAACGAAACAACAAACTTGTGGTGATTAAGTTTGTTTAACATTAATAACAGTGGATTGTTGTACCTTCAGGATAAAAGTCTTTCCATGGAAGGGGATCTCTAAAGTGTAAACGGAGTCACCAACGTCCTGAAAAATACAACTGTTGTTAAATACTGTATATCGACAAAGAAGTTTTGTTATTTTCTTGAAACTACCAACACATGAGTGGAGATACAGTTAAAGGGATATTTCAGGATTTTCGTCATAGGGCCGCATTTCCTAGTTACCCAGAGTGTTGTTGATTTCTGGAGATTTTTTTTTTATTTTTTATTCATGCGTTCCTTATATTTGAAGAGTTTAGTGGTGCTAGGCTGGTGCTAGGCTGGTGCTAGGCTAGTGCTAGGCTAGTGCTAGGCTAGTGCTAGGCTAGTGCTAGGCTAGTGCTAGGCTAGTGCATGTCTATGGTAACTAGTAGCCTGCATTAAAAACCTTTTCAAAATCATCGGGTAGTCCTCCAAACGTTACCATATCCGATTTGTAGAAAGCTCCTTTGTGAATTCCACGTGTAGTAAAGCCGGCCGCAGGTAAACAAGCTACTGTAGATCCGGTAACCTAGCAGATCACTCCGCCGCTGCGTAGCTTACAACCAGGAAGCTGATGCTGCTCAAATATAAGTTCTTTTAAATGCAAAATGGTTATACTTAAAAAAAAAAAATTCTGTCAACACAGACATTTATATCGGTAGTCTGGTGTTATAAATGATTTGCCTCAGGTGCACTGTGCTTGGGTCAGTGTTTTAATGCAGGCTACTAGTTACCATAGACATGCACTAGCCTAGCACCACTAAACTCTTAAAATATAAGGACTGCATGAATTAAAAATATCCCTTTAATAGATTCAATATGGTAACTTGTAAAATATTAGATAAAGAGTCAAAATGAACTTAAAAATGTAATCACATCTGCTAAATCTTTATGGGAAAAGTCACATAGGGAAATACATTGTAGACCTACATTGTTCTTTTCAAATTTCCAGTTTTCCTCCTGAGTGAGGATCTGCTCCACGACAGACAGGGCCTCCCGCCCCTGTCGCACGTACTCCTTCTCCTACACAGAATCACACATAATAGTTTACATTGAACATAAGCAGGTTGTTTTGTCATATTTATGTAACTCTTGGCGGCTCATTTACCTGAGCTGTAACGGCTCTACGTCCTAAACCTTCCTCATCAAGGTCCTCCTCTGAGCCTGCAGGAATGAGCAGTATTTCATGTGATAACAACATGCTAAATATTCCTCATTATATCACAACATTTTAGTCAATTTTCAATCAGTGGTTGTAAACTAGTTTACAGCTTCAGAGCCGACAATTGACCTGTCATGACAAGCCAAAGCCAAACGAATGACGAGCTGCAACCTTAAGTTATAAACAAACACATTTTGCCATTTCTTCTTGTTTGTGTTTCAATATCCATATACAGTAATCCCTCAGAGTTGTATGACCTTCAAAAATATCCAAATAATTTTAAAGGTGCAATTTTTAAGCCTTATAAAGATGCATTATGCAACTTTTTATGTGAAAAAAGCGTTTTATTTGTGCATATTTCACCTTGCAGTTACCCAGTGGCTGTATCAGTGGTCAGCATGGCGTCTTTACTTTCCATCACTGTGGTCTCTAGGACGCTCCAGGATCAATTGTTTGGAAGGTTTTCACTGCTTTCTCTTACCAGAAAACTTAGTAAACAATTGATCCTGGAGCGTTGTAGAGACCACTGTGATGGAAAGTAAAGACGCCATGCTGACCACTCATACAGGCGCTGGGTCACTACAAGGTCAAATACACACAAAGATCAACTTTTATTTTTTCACATAAAAAGTTGCATAATGCACCTTAAAAATATAAGGACATAAGGACAAAAAAGGATAAATTTAGGAAAGTGCCTGTTTTTGCGGCGAATGAGGTGTGGACATGTAATCTCCAGTGTCATTATTAACTGCTGCTAAAAAAAAAACTATGGCAGACTTTTAATTACACTTCATAAGTTGAACCTCATCTGACCCCGAACAGTCCTCACCTGCCAGGGACTCGGGCGGGGAGTAAAACTGCCCCTCAGAAACCGCCCTGGGGTAGATCATCGGGGCCCGCTCACACGCCGCATTCACCGCTGCCAAGTACGCTGCGGAAAAAATTAATGCGCACAAGGCGTGAAGGTGAAAAGGAGAAACCACCTTTTTGTGATTTGTTGCGCCGCGGCTCAAAGTCTCACCTCGTTCGTCATCAGCCTCCTGAGTCAGGACCTTAAAGTCGAGGAACCAGGTCTCTAACCAGGCCAGCACGAAGGAGGCGATGGGCAACACGTACCCGAACGCGTTTTCTGACAGGATCTGGGGACACAAAACAAAGCAATGAAGGGATTTTTGGGAATTTGGAACTGGGCCTCTCAAATATGAACTAAAGACAACAACAACAAATCTCTTCTGCATTTGAGCCATCTTTCAAAAGCATCCCCAAGGCACTGTGTAAAGTCTGGGTCATGGTCGAGAGTAGGACCAGGCTGAAGCATAGGCTTATTTTAAGACCATAGATATAAGCTGAGGTAGCGTTTACCTTGACTTTGTAAGAAGCATCAACCAATAGCTGAAACGTGTCACTTATCAGTATTTCATCAGCTGTGAGTGTTGGACAGGCTCCAAGATCATTTTGAGGAATATTGTTACTGTAATTTTCAGACTATAAGCCGCAACTTTTTTCACATGCCCAGAACCATGCGGCCTGTTCAACGATGCAACTAATTAAAGACTTTTATGCACTAACTGCATAGAGTTTAGACCTTACGCTCGAGCCCGTCCAGAATATCATATCCTATATAAGGGGAGTTGTCCCATAGCTCAGCCCTTTTCCCTACTTCTACCTTAACCAGAACCAGATGCACCGATCGGATACTGGTATCGGATATCAGAGCCGATAATGAATAAAATACTGTACAATATCGGGTATCGGCTACAAATATCCGATGCTGAAACGATGTCAGTTTTGGCTCTCAACACCTTAAAAACACAACTGTTACCACCTAAATCTAAGTGAATATGCTGCATATCATTGGAAAGCTAAGAACCAGAATTCAAGAATAAGAATTCAATCGTTAATTTCAACTTCCACAAACACATTTTTGATCGCCAAAAAGAGTAGTAGTAGTAAATTTCTCCATTGTGAGATCAGTAAAGGCCATCTTATCTTATCTTGAAATGCCGCGGTTAGCATCAGTATGCTAAAGCTAACGTTGGCATGCTAATGCTATTGAAAACTGATCAAGGCTGGGACAGAAACTAACATAGATTTACCTTAAGTAGCCCAATAAGATAAAATAACCACTAAAATACAAACCCTTGGCTTCAGCGTTATGTATTTTAGTTTAATAAATAACTGATCTAACATATTTGTAATGATCAGATCACTTTATGTGAGTTATTAATATTAATATAACCTAAAGCCTGTCATATTTAGTGTAGAAAAGTCCAGTGATCCTTGTTAAATGTTTATCCAAGAGTTTATCAATAGGTATAATTGATCCCTAATATCATGACAATAAAATATGACTTTATTGATCTTAAAATGGAGAAAAGAGTCTATTAAATTTTTCACTCAGAGAAAGACACTGTTAAGAAAGTGGTATCAGTAAATATCGGGTATCGGCATAAACTCAAAACCCAGTATCGGTATCAGTAGCAAAAAAGCTGGATCGGTGCATCTCAAATATGTACTTTTTTTCTTTCTGAATTGAGTTAGTGTGGCTTATATTCAGGTGCGCTCAATAGTCCGGAATTTACGGTACACGCATTACAGATCAAATGTCTGGTAAAGTACACTAGGAATGTGAAAAATGCTAAGATTTCCCAGCAGAACACCCATTCAGGCCATATATGATGTAACACTGGCATTTGCAGAAAATGATGCTTTACTTTCGGCCTCCCATTGGAGGGTCCCGGCCCTTGGTCAAAAAAAATCGGCCTCCACCAAACAAACTTGCCTACCCCTGGTATAGGCTTTGTGTAATGGCAGCAGTAGTTTGTCGAAACATGTCAAAGTAAGCGGCAACATCCCTTACAGCTATTGTCTCTTAGAAGGAAAAAGCTACTCTTTGTTTACGGGAACTGTATTGTATTACCTGAATGGCAGGGTTATAGATGATTTCCACAGACAAGTTTTACAGCATGAGGGTATTTTTATATTGACACAAATGTGAGGCTAATCCAGGGATGTACTTTTCTTTTTGAGCTGAACACAAAATGCCACGGCTTTAGTCATGTATAATATACAGAACAATCGTCCATATGAAAAAAACAAAAGGAGCACATACCATTTCTTTTTAGTGAAGCAAGTGATAGTACTACAAATACAGCATAGTGTTTTTTGGGGGGGTTAAACTGTGAAAAGACCAGGTCAGAAAAGTTGTAGAGCCGGTTGAATCCTTTTTTCTAATTTTATCCCACGTTTTAATAGCACACTTGAAAAAAAACATGCAAATGCCACACCCAATTTGTGTTCTTTCATACTGACGTGCAGAGAAGCGATTACTCATTTAAAAACAATGCCCTTCAATATCGTTTCATATTCCCTCTTCATTTAAACTAATATCATTTCTATCTTTTATCGCATTTGTCTTGGTGCCAATAATGAAAATACGAACAAACCAGTTCTTACTGAAATAAAAATTTTCAGGACCGGCTGTTCTGTAAAAGGAAGTTCCTGTAGCTGAGTGTTAGATAAGGTTACAGGTCATAAAGTGGTGAGTAGCAGTCGATTTACTGCGACATTACACAGGGCACGGTCATTACATAAATGAGGAACTTGCACATTTAAAAGAGGCCACAACGTAAAGTACAACTTACATGGGAAATTTTGACCACTTTGGCGACGAGGAAGGCACTGGTCACTAGAGTGGTAACCTGTCGAGGAAGCAACATTTAGACATTTACAGTTCATGAGCACATTAGGGGGAAATACGTTTGTTGGGTTTTTTTTATGCCATGTGACAAGTGTTTTCTCACCGCGATCATCCACCAGTGCCTGATCTTGAACGCAGCGTAGCCTATTTGCAGACACAGGAAGCGAAACAAACCAAGGAGCTGAGGGGGAAAAAAAGAAGAAAAAACAACACGAGACGTTACATGTGGTCACAAGCTTCAGCAGTGTTGAATCTGCAGATGGATTTCTGCTTTTTACCTAGGCCAATAAGTGCACTAGATGATGACAAAATGAGTTAAGCAACATTGTAGAAGATGATGAAAGCGTGTACATCTGGATTAAGTAAAATTGAGACAAGCAGAGGACCTTGCCAGTGAAAGCAGCCCATTGATCAAGTAAATTTGTTTAGCTTTCATGTTGTTTAAGTGACCACATCTAAATTGCGGTCTATACTGTTACTATACAACAGAATACAGCACTTCATGTCCTGGAACTGAAATTTGCCATTGACTTTAATCTTTGTGCACAGGACATGTTGTTTTCCAATTTTAACGTATTTTAAATTATCAAAGTTTTACACCAAGTAGCAGAATTACTCATAAAAAAGTTCAAGAGGGAGAGTTCTACTGTATACGCTCCAACGATATAAGTTGGACTCGCTCCTGACCCATTGGTACGGCATGATTGTACGAAAAGGAAGAGGACTTTATTTGTACAGCGCCTTTAAAAGACATTGTCACAAAGGGCTTTGCATTGGCACAATTTTACATTCACTCCATACGCAGTTATGCATCGTCTTCCCATGTCACATCCTGTGCCCATTTCCAGAAAGTAAGTACAATAATAAGTATCATAGATAATATCACAGATAATTAGGCTTGTTTTTGTTGTTGTTGCAAAAATAATAACCTTGTTCCAGTGAAATGGGTCCATTGCGTGGATAAGTATTGCACAAGTGTCGCAACTTACAACTATGTCAAAGAAGGACGTTTCAAAGCGATAATGGAGGACTTCGTTGTCTAGGCTCTCCCAGATGCTGGTGTGGGACAACTGCAGGAAATAAGAAAGACAATTTACCAAAGCAGCTTCTTCTTATTTTTTTGCCAGGTACAAAAATAGAAAGCTTTAAAATAAATCACACATATGGTCATCTGAATTAACAAAAGAAAGTTCACTGTTGGGTTTTTTAGAATAGATAGAAATAGAATAGAAATAGAAAAGCAACAAAACACGATATCCTGGTTCCATGGGGGACAAGGCACCTACACTTTTGCATGCCACAGTATGTTTAAAACCTGCTTAAAGCTGTAGTCTCTGTAGTCTACAGACCTCCACATGTCCTGAAAGGCATGATTCTTGTGTCAGCAGCTCAAATTTAAATTTGTGCTAATGTATGAACAATAACACCTTGATTTTAAAACATAATTACAAATGGCAAACACAATTCAAAATGGCAATTGCTAAAGTACGCTACAGTCTTGGCTTGTCTTGAAATGTATCTCTTTATCAATACTGAAACTTTAAATGAATGAGACGCCAAAACAGAAAAAGAAATGATTTGTTATTGTTACATAATAACTGATTAAAGCATTTCCAAAATCACAAACTCGATAAAAGAGTTGCAGGAAGGAAACTCACATTGAGCTCAATAATCCAGAGCATCGTGATGAAGAGCAGATCAAAGGTCACAAAGAGGCAGAACGTGCGGCGGACGTCTGATATGGCCTTCCGTTCCGATGGAGGGACGAATATGTACGGGGACGGGATGGACAGAGAGGTGGAGTAGGACGCGTTCAGGGACGCGATGGCTGGGAGGCTTCCCGACTCCCGGAGCTCTCCTAGGGGCATGGCGACTCCGACACAGGACACCCTGGAACACAAAAGTAGCACTGCTTTAGATAGATCAAAAGAGGGAAAAAACACAAATGCTGCATGTGATTGGCAACATGTAAATGGACAGCAACCTCCCTCTCTCTCGGTACGGCTGCATTTTTGCCTTTCTCTGCGAGCTGCATTTCGGTTTCTGTGTTCCACATTGTTCTACTGGATACTTTTGTTTGTCTTTGCCGTGTTTTTGTGGGGATCAGTGGATTTTTTTTTTTACTGCAGAGAGTCCATAATGGCCCTGAAGAAAGCAGCTTTTTAAAAGTAAACAGCTAGCTTATGACTAGGGCTGATATATTGCGATTAAATATGCGATTATTGTTGCAAGGTCCTCTTCACATGTATTTTTCACCTAACACAAGCAATAAATCAGTCTGTTTCATAATAAATAATATTAAATTAATTTGAAGTGAAAATTGCAACAATAAAGCAAACAAAATTGTTGCCTGACCTATTCAAAATGTGTGAACATGTGGACTGCACTTCTTAAAAACTGTCTGAACTTAACAGTACAGTCTATAAATACAAGATAAATTATATATAGAGATATTTAAAAAAGATCAAAGTCACTGATCCAGTCAGTAACATCACCCATACTAAAGTGCAGGAAAAGTAAGAACAAACGTCTGCTTTAACTGGTTGGAAAAGTTTTAGGAAATCAAACTCCCAATGATTACAAAATAAATAAACTATTTATTATTTCGGCCAATCAAATCCCGGTCTGAGCTCCGACTCGTAGTTGCTTCAGATGCGCGTTATTGATGGACACGGAGAGGCCAGATGGAGCACACGCCAAAACACAGTGGAATTAGGAGCAGCATTTTGGTTTTGGGATGTAACTTTGGACAATATGAAGAAAGAGAATAACAGTGACGCAAGGAGACGGTTACATGAGGTGCCAAACAGACACGTTTTACTTTCTCTTTGACTCGCAGCCATTTAGTGACATTTCAGCTTAAACAGCACATTTACTCAGCAAAATAAGACATGACACGGACTCCTGCCTCGGATCGTAGTTTCCAATACTTTTCATACAGCAGTTCAGTGTTTATATCTAGCGTCTGTACTACTTACGGAGCGCATATGCAGTAGATGCAAAGGCAGATCACCTCCGCGGATACTTTATGGTCATGAACCGTCATTATGCTTTTGAGATAAGTTCTTTATCCACAACATAACCCAAGCCTCCTAAACTGAGCCACAAACGACTCTTTACTCTGTACAAGCAGCACAGGCTCACCTATATCTCTGTGGAGGAGGCAGAGGCGTAATCCCGAGGTGAGGGAGTTTCTGTGATCATCATCAGAGCGTGTAGTAGCAGCGAGAGAATGGCATGATTAGCGCTGCAGCTAACGCAATGCTAACGGAGAAGAAAGCAATAGTCCTTCGCGGTGGCTGCATGATAAACGCTGATATTTTCACTGTACATCCACAATCTACCGCGCACCTTAACTAGACTGAGACGTAAACAAAAGCACGCGGCGGAGCGGACTTTGATGCCATATCTCGCACCTCCATTCACTTCCAAAATCGCGTGCCCTGTGATTACGAAATCGCGTTGTGTAATATCGCGATAAAATTGCAAATGCAATTAATCATTCAGCCCTACTTATGACCGAAGACATTGAAGACCTACAAATTTCTTCTTCTGAGACACTGAAGAGGCACCACAAACCCTCCACACCTGCAGCACAGCGGAGGCGTCACAAGAGAAGCTACAGGAAACAAAAAAGGGACAAACGAGGAGAATATGGTTAAAGACTGTTGTTGTGCGGAGAGAGCTGCACAGGAGGAAGAGGAGGTGGAGCTGACCAGTGCAGGACACCACGCTCTGAAACAGAGGATCAGAGGAGACTGAAGGCAGCCAGCCAGGTTTCATCCGAGTGCTACGGTTTCCTCTACCTCCAAAAACATGCTTCTCAGGTCGGCCCACAGTGGCAGCGCGACTCAGTGGCAGCGGCTCAGGACTAACACCTGACCCTTATTTCGCTGTACAATGACAAATAAAGAACTTACTTACGAAGCTTCTCCCACATTATTGTTTCGTCAGTTCACTAAAGTTGAGCTAAACCACCTTCGTTTATATGTGCAGAAAAAGAAGACAAAGCCTTTGTGCCAGTCAATGCGGACAATTGTAATTGTGTAATTCAGGAATTTGTAATGTAAAGTGTTATATTGTACGACATGTTGTATCACGGACATGTAAATTAATTTTGAATATGGGGGAAGGCACTTATAAGCTTTCTTGCTTCGGCCTACTCCTTTTGAGTTTTTGTTACTTTATTTATTTTCTGCACTGCAACAATGTTAATGTAAATAATCACTCAAATAAATTCCAATCAAAAAAACCTAATCTGAAGCGTTAAAAGAAAAATAGCATTTCCCCCAAAATCAAGCTGTTCTCCAACAAGACAGAGCATGTTTAGAGAAGATCCGGCTGATTAGGAATGTTTTCGTTTTCGGAGAACTACTCAGACTCATATGGATTTCTTCTGGTACAAACTAAAGTCAGATAATCAGGGATGGGGCCGATCTCTAAATACTTAAACAGATTTTTGTAAACATGTACCGCCCTTCATAATTGGCTTAATGTGTCTAGGAAATGCATGCACACTTGACCAGGCAGGAGTTACAATTCTGGTACGTTTTATTCTGAGTTGGCGCTGGAGCCAAACTGTGTCAGCAAGTTATATGGCACCAGAACACAAGCGGCAGAGCAAATGTAGTAAAATCGGCTACCAATGTAAATCATTGATGATAAAACTTTCATCATCTGTGGTCCCATGACATGATAACATATTTTTTGTAAGCACGAAGCACAGCAAGTAAGCAGTGCCCACTTCTTCTCAGTATCATTTCTTTATCCGAGTCAATTCTCGTACAAAAAGGTGCAAAGCTTAAGTAGGCACTCTAACTAAACAAACAGCCTCATAGCCCTGGGTTAGTTTGAACAATGTAAATGCTATTTGATCACACAACTTTCTTTGTAATTCATCGAGCTTGAGAAGTGATACTGAAACTGTGACATCACGACGTTTGGGAGCAGGAATCTTGCTTGCCTGGGATTATTTGCTTTAGCCCTTTTGTCAATTCAATCACTGACTCGCTTAGTATGTATGTATTGTGTCTAGAGCCAACGAACAACGCACTTGAGGCTTACTAGCTATGCAAATTAGACGAGAAAGGCTGACACATTTTTTAGAAAATGTGTCAGCCTTCTTGAGTGTGGTGCTATCTTATTGAAGAAGCTAACTAGCATTGTTTGTCGCCTGTAAATAAAGATAATGCCTTGAATCAGTCTTTGGAATCGATCTTTTGTTTTGCACACATCTTGCTTAACCAGTCAGCTGTTGTTATTATTAGCAAGTTGCCCAAGGAGGGAGTTAGCTTGAGGGTGGGCTAACTGACTTGCTAACTTAAATCCACAAACAAAATGACAGTACAACATAATGCATCGTACCTCAATGAAAAAGATCCGGAATGGTGGTTATCCAGGAGTAGACACGAGCAGGACCGCAAGGAAAGCACCTGGTCATTTTGTAAATGTGGAGTTTGTGTGAATGCAGTAGCTTCTTGCTTTAGGCTTTACCGCATCATCGCTGTTGTGCAGCAGGTCTTCCGGAAGATGACGGGCTTCGACCAATCAAAGATCAAACATGTGACAAGATAGTTCTCTACCTCATATCACCTGACTGTCCAAAACAAACTTGTTGTAGCCAATCATGGAGAATGATTTTCCCTTTCCTTTTGTTGTATGACAACATTTAAGCAAATCTACTGCTCGCTTGTATTTAAATAAATGACTGGCAAAATAAAAATACGTTTCAACCAAGAATGAGGAGACGTTTGTTTGAAAATATATAAGAAAGAATACAGAAAATAAATAAATAAATTAATGAATAATAATAATAATAATAATAATAATAATCATAATCATAATAATCATAATAATCATAATAATCATAATAATCTGGAGTAACGAAATATAGGCCAAAATAAAATAAAAATATCACTCTCAGAAATATGTAGAGTGCGCAAAGTGCAGCAAAATGGAGCAACAACAACAAACAAACAAACAAACAAACAAAAACAACAACATATTTGCTCACTTTTGCCAGTAAATAAAAACCCTATATGAGCAGCTCTTTACAATTGTTGTTGCAGATGTCGATGTATAAGAAAGTGTGTTTGACCTGTAGTGATTTGGCAGTTTGATTATCAATCAAAACTCCCAACTTTACAAAAACATCACGCGCTCTTAGAACTATAACGGCACAAGATTCTTGTGCCGTTATAGTTCTTCTTGTGACAAGAAAAGTATGTTTCCGTGACTTCCGGGTTGGTCCGAGCACATGAGCACACATGAGCACACAGGAGCACATGAACCGAGCACATTTTCTCCAGTTTGGCTTTAGCCAAATCTTAAAGCAAGAAAGTGGCAAAAGGGCGACAAAACCACACAATTTAAGAGCGATGGGGAAAGCAACAAAAATAAGACGAAAAAGTATGAAAACACGACAATAAAGCAATTTCAAAACAAAAACACTTCCAAAATGTGGCAAAAACACAACAAAAGAGTGACAAAAACGTGCTGGAAAAGCAACAATAACACAAGCAAAAAAGCGACAAAAACATTACTAAAGAGTGATGAAAAAGCAACAAAAATCAACAAGAAAGGGCGACAAAAAAGTGACCAAAACGCAACAAGAAAGCGCGACAAGAAAACACGACAAAAATGCTTTAAACAATGACAAAAAAGTCATGATCAGTTTTGCAGGTCTTAGCTTTCAAATGAGGCATTACACTAAGGCTGTGAGCTCAAAGTCAAGAAGGTTTTAGATTTGGGTGAAGCTGAACTGGAGAAAATGTGCTCGGTTAAGGCAGGGGGTAAGGGGTTAACATATGAGAAGAAATTCCATTTGTAATCCAGTACTTTGTAGTTTTGTCTGATTATAGTCAACCAATCGGTTCTGTGCCAAATTTATAAAATTCCCAAAAGGCTTTAGTGAATTGTAAATCAGTCCACATATCTGGTATAATAGGGGATTTATGACATAGATCCCAGGCTTAATCCTATAATAAGATACATAAACACTCAAAAATGTGAATCAGAAAAGCAGTTTATTTTGTATTTTTTTTTCATTCTTTTTAACCATTGTCTCAAAACAACCACAAAACATTTAGAAACCATAAAATGGAAAAATAAAATTAAAAATTTCATACAAGTCTTCCCATGATGGTTACCACTTTGACCAATGAGGAGTGACAGGGGCAAAGGAGCAACATGCTCGCAACGTGCTCAACCGATCATTCAGTTATATTACAGGCTTTACAAGGAGCCACCAAACAGCCAAAGCTAAATATACAAATTAATTGTCAAAAAGAGAAACACTTGACTGAAATGTTGGATTTTTTTTTGTTCAGAATTCAAACTTTAATGCACATAGGTTAGAGTTAAGTACAGTAGAAACAGGTTCGAGCAGATTAACTCTTACAGCGACCCTCAGAGATAGAAAAATACTTCTTACATGACACGTGCCTCATACTACTAAGACTAAAGAACCATAGAAAATAGTCAATTTAAAAAGGGCAAATGACAGCTTTTTGTATATTATATTTGTAACTTGTGTTGTAAAAAGGGTTTACAGTATTATGGGAAAAGGAGTAGAGAATTAATGCTATTCAGTATTAATTTTGAAACCAATGTAAAAAAAAAAAAAAAAGAAGATATGTTTTAACAATAGGCTATAGCAATCCCCAAAGTACACCAGAAACCAATATCATGCATTTAAGATTTTATTTGTATATCAAACCTGAGTGGCATATAGTTTGGTCCCACAGAATTTTAAGAGGTTTTGTGCATAAATAAAACAGGCTTTGATCATTTTAGGCTACACTTCTATTGGTACAAAATGTGACGACTTTGACCTTTGGTTTACATTTAAAAAAAAAAACGCTTTGTTTAAGAGTTTTAACAATTACAATTTATATAGACCGCATTATAACCATGAAGGAGAAGCCTCGGTCAAGACGTCATCTGCACTAGGTTGTTTAAACGTTTTGCCTTTAACCACAAAGGATTTTCCAAACAAACACTGAGGGAAAACAACCCAGTACTGATGACAACCGGAACTACCCTTCTCTAAATTGGCAAACGCAAACAAACTTTAAATAGAAAATGATACAGTACATAATTTGCTGACTGTAAAGTTTTGGAAGTGATTAGAAACATTTATAAAGAGTAATTGCAGATACAGGTTTGTGTAATAGAATATTAAACCGAACTTCAATCAGTATAAAACCAATGTACAGTAATGTTCTGCAAGTTTATGCATTGAGAGAACACTTGAAAATATATATTTAAAAAAAGCTTTCATAGTAATGTCTGAATAATATAATGTTAAAGCTAATTGGTCAGGTTTGTTGGCTCTTGAGTGAAACGGACATGAAATCATTTGCAATTCCAGGCGGGAGCCACAAGATGTCAGGGCAGACACATGTATTAACAAGTCTTGTTCCACTGCAGGGGAAAAGCCACGACTCACTGTTGAAGATGTTTTAGTGTCTAAGCTGCAAATGCGTGCCAACATTTTAAACATGAAAAAAAAAAGCATAAGCTGAGTGTTTCTTTGTGCCGTAGACAGTATTCGGGCTGCTATGTTGGAACATGACCTCGAGCCCCTCGGTTCAGACTAAAACAATGGGGACATTTAGGGCCAAAGAAGCCTTCTGTGTCAGTGAGTCACTCCACACCTCCTCATAAAAGGACTAACATGTCTTCCTTACATGCCCATAGGTGACTTTTCACGTTCAATATCACTGACAGAAGTACACCTATTTCACTTGGACAAATTCCTTTACATTTTTTATTTATTTATTTTAAACCATTTCAACACCCCCTGTCCTGTTCAAAACCCAGTATAAACGTCACACTTCAGTCAGTGCCCCTGCTGTGCTCCTCTGTGGTTCCCTTCGTGTCGTTTTTGGAAATGCTCTTGTCCTCTTCGTCTTCCTCGTCCTCCTCCGTCGCAAACTGTATCTGTTTGGTCTTGGGTCTCTCCGGCTGCTCCGGAGCCGCTGTGTCTTGGTGATCTGTGCAGACAAAACATTGTGTCAACGAAGGGCACATCTCACAAGCAATTCACTCTGCTTTAAATGATGTTTATTAGTAATGTACGTATTTTATCTGTTAATTATGTAGCTGTACACTCTTTGGTAACACTTTATATTTTACACTACCCTTGATACGTTGTACCTGCCAAATTTGGTACAATGTAATGGGCTTTGTAACAATGTGTAATAATCTGTACCTAAGGGTTAGTTACATGATGTAATAATGTGTATTACGTACTTTGCAGGTACATAATGTAATAAGCCATCAGGTGTTTTAAATGTCTTGGACACCATAGCCCCCGTTAAGGTTAAAATGATTAAAAATAAGCAAAAGGCCCCATGGAGAAATGGAGATTCTGTCAGGGCACATAAAAGAGAGTGCCGGAGAGCCGAACGAACATGGCGCAAGTCAAAGCTCCAGGTTCATTTTGAAATTTACCAAGAAAAGTTACACATGGTCAACCAGACTCTACGTAGCACAAGAGAGAAGTATTTCTCTGAAATAATTTCAAATTGCCATGGTAACTGTTCTGTTTGCCACGGTTAGTAGACTCACAAACCCTCCAGTTTCACTGCCCCAAGAATTAATTTCTACTTCCAAGTGTAATGGGTTTGCAAAATTCTTTAGCGACAAGGTCCAAGCCATTAAAAACGCTATTAGCTCCTCACCACAAATGGTAACATTTCAACCAGTAGCAGACCTAGAGCTGACATTTTTTACACCGGTCACTAATGACATAGTGGACGATGTTATCTCTGGTCTGAGCTCAAGTACATGCTGCCTGGACGAACTACCAACTAGATTTTTAAAGTCTGTGCTGAGCAGTTTATCACAACAACACCTCACTCCAGACCGGAGTTTTTCCAAAGGCCCTAAAACAGCTGTCATCAAGCCTCTGCTGAAGAAGAGTGGTCTTGATGCCAATATCAAATCTGCCCTTCATAGGAAAAGTCTTTGAGAAAGTGGTCTACAGCCAGCTTACAGACTTTCTTCTTGTAAACAATGTTTTTGACGTGTTCCAGTCGGGCTTCAGACCCTCCCACAGTACCGAGACGGCCCTGATCAAGGTGACAAATGATGTCAGGCAAGGTCACAGTTTTAGTCCTGCTGGACCTTAGCGCTGCGTTTGACACAGTGGATCACGGGATCTTACTAGAGAGGTTAAAAACCTGGGTGGGAATCTCTGGAAAGGCTCTCGAGTGGTTCAGATCCTACGTTGAGGACCGAACGTAGGATCTGTACTATGTCGCGATGGGAAATTGTGTCTCAGACCGGATGGCATTGACCTGTGGGGTTCCCCAGGGGTCGATTCTGGGGCCCCTCTTGTTCAATTTGTACATGCTTCCATCCATCCATTCCATCCATTTTCTTCCGCTTTATCCGGGGCCGGGTCGCGGAGGCAGTAGTCTCAGCAGAGATGCCCAGACTTCCCGATCCACGCACACCTCCTCCAGCTGTTCTGGGGGGACCCCGAGGCGACACCAGGCCAGCTCGGAGACATAGTCCCACCAGCGTGTCCTGGGCCTTCCACGAGGCCTCCTCCCAATAGGACATGCCTGGAACACCTCCCGAGGGAGGCGACCAGGAGGCATCCGGAACAGATGCCCTAGCCACCTCAGCTGGCTCCTTTCGACGTGAAGGAGTAGCGACTCTAACCCGAGCTCCTCCCGGGTAACTGAGCTCCTCACCCGATCTCGGAGGGTGCGCCCAGCCACCCTGCGAAGGAAACTCATTTCGGCCGCTTGTATCCGCGATCTTGTCCTTTCGGTCATTACCCAGATCTCATGACCATAGGTGAGGGTGGGAACGTAGATCGATCGGTAAATCGAGAGCTTTGCCCCCTGACTCAGCTCCCTCTTCACCACAACAGTCCGATACAGCATCACTGCTGACGCTGCACCGATCCGTCTATCGATCTCACGCTCCATCCGTCCCTCACTCGTGAACAAGACCCCGAGGTACTTGAACTCCTCCACTTGAGGTAAGGACTCCCCACCGACCTGAAGCGGGGAAGACACCTTTTTCCGGTGGAGAACCATGGCCTCAGATTTGGAGGTGCTGATCCTCATCCCGGCCGCTTCACACTCGGCTGCAAACCGCCCCAGTGCGCGCTGGAGGTCCTGATTTGATGAAGCCAACAGAACAACATCATCTGCAAACAGCAGAGATGAGATCCTGAGGTTCCCAAACCGGACACCCTCCGGCCCCTGGCTGCGCCTAGAAATTCTGTCCATAAAGGTAATGAACAGAACCGGTGACATAGGGCAGCCCTGGCGGAGACCAACACGCACCGGAAACAAGTCCGACTTACTGCCGGCAATGCGAACCAAGCTCCTGCTGCGGTCATACAGGGAACGGACAGCCCTTAGCAGAGGGCCCCGGACCCCATACTCCCGGAGCACCCCCCACAGGGCACCACGAGGGACACGGTCGAACGCTTTCTCCAAATCCACAAAGCACATGTGGACTGGTTGGGCGAACTCCCACGAACCCTCGAACACCCGATGTAGGGTATAGAGCTGGTCCAGTGTGTCACGACCGGGACGAAAACCGCATTGTTCCTCCTGAATCCGAGGTTCGACTATCGGCCGGATCCTCCTCTCCAGCACCCTGGAGTAGACCTTTCCCGGGAGGCTGAGAAGTGTGATCCCTCTATAATTGGAGCACACCCTCCGATCCCCCTTCTTAAAGAGAGGGACCACCACCCCGGTCTGCCAATCCAGAGGCACTGTCCCCAGCCGCCACGCGATGTTGCAGAGACGTGTCAGCCAAGACAGCCCTACAACATCCAGAGACTTAAGGTACTCGGGACGAATCTCATCCACCCCCGGGGCCTTGCCACCGAGGAGCTTTCTAACCACCTCAGTGACTTCAGCCTGGGTGATGGACGAACCCCCCTCCGAGTCCCCAGCCTCTGCCTCCTCATCGGAAGACGTGACAGTGGGATTGAGGAGATCCTCGAAGTACTCCTTCCACCGCCCGACCACATCCCCAGTCGAGGTCAACAGCTCCCCGCCCGCACTGTAAACAGTGTTGGTGAAGCACTGCTTCCCCCTCCTGAGGCGCCGGATGGTTTGCCAGAATCTCTTCGAGGCCGACCGATAGTCCTCCTCCATGGCTTCTCCGAACTCCTCCCAGACCCGAGTTTTTGCCTCTGTGACTGCACGAGCTGCAGCACGCTTGGCCTGCCGGTTCCTCTCAGCTGCCTCCGGAGTCCCACAAGCCAACAAGGCCAGGTAGGACTCCTTCTTCAGCTTGACGGCATCCTTTACTTCCGGGCACCACCACCGGGTTCGGGGATTGCCGCCGCGACAGGCACCAGAGACCTTACGGCCACAACTACGAGCAGCCGCATCGACAATGGAGGAGGAGAACATGGTCCACTCGGACTCCATGTCTCCAACCTCCCTCGGAATCTGGGTGAAGCTCTTCCGGAGGTGGGAGTTGAAGACCCTACTGACAGAGGGATCCACCAAACGTTCCCAACAGACCCTCACAACACGTTTGGGCCTGCCAGGTCTGACCGGCTTCCTCCCACCCTGCCAGCGGATCCAGCTCACCACCAGGTGGTGATCGGTTGACAGCTCAGCCCCTCTCTTCACCCGAGTGTCCGAGACACGCGGCCGGAGATCAGATGACACAACTACAAAGTCGATCATCGACCTCCTGCCTAGGGTGTCCTGGTGCCACGTGCACTTATGGACACCCTTGTGCTCGAACATGGTGTTCGTTATGGACAAACTGTAACTAGCACAGAAGTCCAATAACAGAACACCACTCGGGTTCAGATCGGGGAGGCCGTTCTTCCCCATGCTTCCATTGGCTCAATTAATATCTAGTAACAATGTGTCCTATCACAATTACGCAGACGATACTCAGATCTATGTTTCACTGACAGTGGGTGAAAATGGGCCTGTAGATACACGGTGTCATTGTATCAGACAGATTAGTGTGTGGATGCAAAACAACTTCCTCCAGTTAAATACAGATAAAACTGAGATTATCGTTTTTGGCCAACAAAAACACAGAGGCTGTCATTGGTCATCTCGAAGCTCTTTCACTGGGACCCCGAAGGCAAGTTAGAAATCTAGGGGTAAGCATGGACTCAGACCTGAGTTTTAATAGTCATATTAAGTACATTACATCAGTGGCCTATTACCATCTAAAAAACCTTGCTAAAATAAAAAACATAGTGTCCAAACCAGACTTGGAAAGACTAATTCATGCATTTGTCTCCAGTCGGTTAGACTATTGTAACGGCCTGTTCACTGGACTTTCTAAACGAGCTGTTAGACAATTGCAGTACATTCAAAATGCTGCGGCTCGAGTCCTGACCAGAACTAGGAAATACGACCATATTAGTCCAGTGCTCCGGTCTCTGCACTGGCTTCCTGTTGCTCAGAGAATAGAGTTTAAAACAGCCCTGCTTGTGTATAAGTCTCTTCATGGTCGGGCACCAAAGTACATCTCTGACATGTTACAGCCATATGAACCACCGCGGGCCCCGAGATCCTCAGGGAGGGGTCTCCTGGTGGTTCCCAGAGTTACCACCAAACATGGTGAGGCTGCGTTTCAATTTCATGCAGCAAAAGTCTGGAACAGCCTCAGTGAGGACGTGAGACAGGCCTCAACCCTGAATATTTTTAAGTCCAGGCTGAAAGGACACCTTTTTACTGTTGCCTATGGAGATTGATTGTATTTTATATGTGTGTGTGTATGTATATATATTTCATATAATTTTATCAATTGATTTGTTGATTTTGATTGTGTTTTAAATGCTTTTTATTGTGTTTTTAATGTTTTTATTGTATTTTTTTATTGTGTTTGGTGTTGCTGTGAGGCACATTGAGTTGTCATGTACATAAAATGTGCCATACAAATAAACTTGCCTTGCCATGAGACCCAAACTCTAACTCAAACCTTAAGCCCGAACCCTAAAGGTCATATGTCTTATTACATTATGTACCTGCAGAGTACTAATACACATTATTCCATTGTGTATGTACTATATAGATACAAGTTATCACAGATTGTTACAAAGCAGATTACATTGTACTACATTTTGTTAGGTACAATGTATTAAGGTAGTGTAAAATAAAGTGTTACCCACTTTTTTGTCTCCATACAATTTTTTTTCTTGGGCTAATTGACCCATTTTCAGATCTTGCGGGATATGTTTGGTTAGTAAAATCTATCTGGAGGATTCTTTTTTGATAGGGGAAACCAGGCACCTGGAGGAGACCAGACACGGTGAGAACACACAAAGAGGGTCATTTATCAAGACAGGTGCTAAATAAATGGGGAGCGCAAAGTGAAAAAATAATATGCTATTTTGTGGCCGTGTTCGACCCAATTTAACATCGCAGATTAAGTTTATTACAGCAATATGGCCACAAATCTGATATGTAAATGAGAGAATGCTACACGAGTAAGTAACGCACAAGCGACTGTGCTGCTACTCCACTTTAGTACGTGCTACTCGTTTTGCACATGAGCAAACACTTGGTGGATGACCCCCAACGTTTCTCTCACAGAAAGACCCACACAGTCCAGGATCAAACCTTCTTGCTTTAAGGCAAAAACACTATCATTTTCCAAAACATTTCTCTCACAAGGATGGGCCAATCACGGGTTAAGATTTCTGTTTAAGCAAGTAACTCCTTCTCAAAAGCCACCAAAGCCAGTTTTTTTTCCTTCATTCTTTATTTAGTACAGGCACTTATAAGGGCCATATAGAATTAAAAGAAAAAGAAAAGGGCAAAATGAGACAATTAGACCATAGATTATCCAAACAGTCTTTCCATCCAATGTGCCCTCAACTCAGAGGTATAACTACAACAACTCAGCCGAGGGTTAGTCAGAGTCTGTATGCTGGTGTTCTCAGACTCCTCCAGCCGCTGCGCAGATTTAAATGTTAAGTGTCTCAACAGCGTCTCACGACTGGCTGGCACTGTGCCGCCTGGGCACCTTCATCAACAGCCCAAAGGTGTCATTAGAGGCCACAGTCAGTCTATGGATGGTGTACCCCCTATACTTCCACCACAAGGGGGCCGTATGTGGGGTACAAAAGGCTCTGAACAGGGCGCGCTTCACATTAGGAGGGCACATACTGAATTTATGAAGCAGCATGTTTGCCTGTGCATACAGTTTACAATATTGTCGTTTAATGTCTCTATCATCACTACCGATATTTGACCTCAGTAGAGTGCGTGAGAGTCATTATCACGCAGGGCAAAAACAGGAAAGGTTTGAGTTTAGTTAAATGAAGATTATATTTAATCGGGCTATTCACAAGGACAATTAAACAAGGTACATCTTATACAAGTCTAACCATGGTTTTGTTGTATTATGTAGCTTATTTAAAGCAGTACTAAGTAACTCTTGCTCCTAGAGGCCATAAGTGCAACTGCAGGTATCATACCATGTTGCGTTTTTTTTTACTTATTAATTGTCCATGAGAGTAAATACTTCGCTGACAGAAAAAGCGTAGGGATATTGTACATCCAATTAGACAATGGAAATATTTTATCTTTTTAACTCAAACTTGGCTGTAAATACTGTTAAAGTGGTGCTAGCCCGCAGTTAGCTTTGCCCGTTAGCCTGTTAGCTTCTTCTTCGTGGTTAGTGTGTATTAGTGGCTCTGGTCCAGTGGCAGTCAAGTTGCAAATGTGGTTTTCTGGCCAGAGACACCAGGGGGAGATGAAAGACCCCCCAATCATCCCATTAACACTTGTAATACCCCCAGAGGGACTACGGAAAGGATTCATTAAGGTAAACAAGTTACTCGGTACTGCTTTAACATTGTATAACCATCAACACACTGCAAACAAATATGTGTGTAAATTGACATTACTCAAAAACTATTGTTGCACCTTTTACTTTGTACTTTTACATACCTCATATAAAGGGCACATCTACTGGAGTATTTCAAGAAAATGTTCAAACTGTAAGATTACATTTGCAGTGCTGACATTTGCCGTTTTAAAATAAGAAAACGCAACATAAAAAACTTAAATCCTGGTTAAACATTAAAGGCCTGATTTTTTTTTTTTTTAAACAATGAAAGAAAGAGCCACTACATTAAATATTAGTTGTGTCAGACATTGCCCAAACTCATTCCTAAGTTTCCCTAATATATTTATAGCATCCCAATTCTTCACAAGGACGGGTTTATAGCCACATTGCAATCTTGCAGGGTCACTTTTCAGGGTCACTTTGACAGAAATTCCAGAAAACTAGCCTGCAATGTCTTGAAATTGCTTTATAATTAGATGTACAGTGTTTTTACCCACAAATGTCTGAGTTTATCATACTAAAAGGACAACAAAACAAATGTACCATTACTTGAAATTGCTACAGTGCCTTTAAGTGGCCAGTAATATTTGAAAAAGCAATACATGAACCGATTCAATAAAGACAACGGTTATTGCTGCACATGTTGGCTTCGCACCTGTGTTGTAATTTGATTTGCAGTAGCTCAAATTAACGCAGATGCGCTACTATGAAGAGCGAGGCCAGTCTGCAGCATTAGGCGCACTGTGGTGGGCATTTTGTCTTTTTAGAATGAACGGGACAATGGGATTTATGCCGCGTGCGCCTGTCGTCTGGCCTGACAGAGCAGTAATTCTTAATGAAATGCCACCATTCCCCAGTGATTCAGTGGAGACTAAACACACGCTCATTTTCTGATTAAAGCAAAAGATAATAGTTACACGTGCTTTGAGTTTTGGAGTCAGAATTGCACAGATGTTCAATTGAAAATTTGGGAATAAAAACATAACCATGGATTTTGTCTGTCTGGTCTATCATAAAGCATCACATGAATTACAGGCTCAAAAAGACTAAAAGGAAGAGGCTTAACAAGTAAGGTTACTCAAATTAATGTTTAAATTACTAAACAAGGGCACAGAACTGGGGTGAATTCAATGGCCTAAAAACAGGTTTGACAACAAAATGATCCACAAATGTGCAGAAATATCACTTACTCGTATCCCTATTTGAAGTCTAATCTCTTGTTTGCAAATGAGCCAATTTGAGTCAATTTACATTGTACAGTCTTGTTTTTGTTAATCGTATCTTTTATTTCCCTCCTATGATCGATCTTCATACACAAACAAGAGAGTAAGTCTGTGTGTTTGCTGGAAAATCTGGCATTTGTCTGGAAGCACCGGCTGTTCCCCCAACACCTAGGTCTGGGGTTAATGCTGCCTTCAGGTGCTCTGGTAAAGATGATCCTTTCCAGTTGTGAATTGGAAATTACGAGGGCGTTGTGTTCAAGTGCTTGTGTGGTCGTAGCAAAGTGGAACATTAAAGCCGTACTAAGTAACTCAAGTAACTCTTTTTTTTTCTCTACATGACACTAGGGGGGAAAAGTGATGGCATTAAAATTGCGTAGCTAAATGGTGTAGGCCTTCTAACAATCAGATAAAATACATAAATCAGGCATATTATTAAAAAAGGCATATTATCACTGCTCTCTGTCATGTTGAAATGCCAAAGGTTATTTCCTTTAGGGAACTCGGGCATCAAAATAATTTCCTAGTTTCTTACGTGGCGCTCATTTACAATTTTCTACTCGACAAGCGGTATTTATCATAATTACGAAAGCACATGAAGGCAGTATTAGTCCCGCTCTTCCCACGTCCATAAAAAAGGGGGAACGACGGTACTGGGGAACATAGATACACACCCCATTGGATACTATACAAAGAGATCCAACATTCTCTTTATTGCATGTCAGTGGTGGTCAAAGTACTTGATTTTGTTACTTAAAGGAACAGGCCACCGTTTTTCCATACTGAGATATGTTCTTACCCGAGCTTAGACGAGTTGATGCGTACCTGTCTGGTCTTTATGCGTGCGCTCAGTCACACAAAACCCTATTGGGAGGGTGGGAGGCTTTGTGATGCACTTGTGTATGAAAAGTGCTCTATAAATAAAGATTGATTGATGTTGTTAGCATTTAGCCTCTCCTCTATGGGGCCAAACGGGGGTGAAGTTCGAAGCGACCAAGCTCTTCCACGTTTTCCCGATTTAAATGCGGTTACGTGAAGAGTTACACGATCCAAGTATAGTCACACAAAATTAAACATGATTTTTTAAGCGGATAAAAAGGGGAACTATATTGTAATGTGTAAGAACACCTTAGGAGCACTTCGACGTCCGCGCATTAATATCTTCACTTTATAGAGGGGTATAGTTAGCCCAACTCCAAGTATAGTTACACAAAATTAGCACAGTCAAGTGAAGATGTTAATCCGCGGACGTCGAAGTGCTCCTAAGGTGTTCTTACACATTACAATATACAGTAGTTCCCCTTTTATCTGCTTAGAAAATCGACACGTTTAATTTTGTGTAACTTTACTTGGATTGTGTAATTACTCACGTAACCGTATTTAAAGCAGTACTAAGTAATGTGTTTACCTTAATAAATCCTTTCCGTAGTCCCTGTGGGGGTAATACAAGTGTTAATGGTAAGAATTTGGGGGGTCTTTCATCTCCCCCTGGTGTCTCTGGCCAGAAAACCATGCTTGTAACTTGACTGCCACCGGGGCGGAGCTACCAATACACACTAATAGAATCACGGAGAAGAAGCTAACAGGCTAACGGGCAAAGCTAACTGCGGGCTAGCGCCACTTTAAACAGTATTTACAGCCATGTTTGAGTGAAAAAAAATATTCGCATTGTATAATTGGATGTACAACACCTCTCTCTCCCTTCACCTTTTCTGTCAGCGTAGTATTTACTCTCCAAGACATTTAATAAGTTAAAAAATCGTAACTTGCTACGACACCTGCAGTTGCGCTTATGGACGCTAGGGGCAAGAGTTACTTAGTACTGCTTTAAATAGGGAAAACGTGGAGGAGCTTGGTCGCTTCTAACTTCATCCCCGTTTGGCCCCATAGAGGCGAGGAGGAGAGGCTAAATGCTAACATCATCTCTGATCTTTTGGCATGACTGAGCGCACGCAGAAAGACCAGACGGGTACGCATCAACTCGTCTAAGCTCAGGTAAGAACATATCTCAGTATGGGAAAATGGTGGCCTGTTCCTTTAAGAAAAAGAACAGATAGAGGTCAAATAGAATAAATGTAAAACTTCAGTCAAATTATTAGTAAAGTGTAAAGCACTGAACTATTTGTTGTAGAAGTTCTCAAAAAAATACTACTCAAGTAAAGTACAAATCCTCAAAAACACTACGTAAGGAGTACTGTACTTTAATAAATTTACTTAGTTACTGACCATAACTGATCACATGAGCTGAATATAGGTGAACGTGCTAAAAACGTCAATAAATTATAATTAAAACACAGAAAGAGTTACTTTCGGACAAATACTGCAATCGTGACAACATTTGCAATTTATGTTTTAAAATACAGATTCAGATTAATTGTGCAGCCCCTTTGTAAGTCTATTCATGTGAAAGCACAACTTACATGCGTTTCTGAATGAGAGATTAAAGAATGCTTTGATTTATAAGCATGATTAAAACTTGGACACACAATTATCGGTTCGATGTTACCTCGATCTCTTTTAGTGCAAACCTTCGCTTGTACGCCGCAGTGTTTTTAAAAGCGAATAGACGCCGAGAGGACACGTGAGCCGTCAAAATCCATCACTCACAAGGCATGCTGAACAAAAACAATTTCTGCCACATTTCCGACAATTTCAATTATTTTATATGGGGAGGACATGCGCTTCCCATATGTACCGCCTGACATAACCACAATAAATGGATACAATTTCACTGTGTTTATTCAGATAATTCAATACCAGACTATTGCAGTGGGTTTCTGAAAGTTATGATGTAATTTTTAAAGAAGCTAATTAGATAATGAGGAATACTTTTTTATTGGCAAAAAAAAAATGTAATTTAATATCGAAAGGATAACGATATCAGATCTAATAGCTTATACTCAGCTTGGATACATAATAATGAAGCAAACTTTTTTTCAAGCAAGCTCAAGGAAAAGCAAGACAGGGGCCACAACACAAATCTATTCAAATATTATTAACATTATGCAACCTTCTGATTCACATGTATTGATTGTGAGCTGCTTAGTCATTAAATTCATCTTTACCAGTCATCATTAAACATGGACATGTGGCTCAGTGGTCAGCCGTAGCACATGTGCAGCACAACTCAACTGTGTGCTTACTGCGACCCTGAGCTTTTGTATTCTGTCGGTATAATGCAAAGATAAGGAATATTCTTATCAGCAGATCTGTGCCATCTGTCTGCTCTTCTATCACTGGAGGCTGTTTCTCTTTTTGAAAATGTGTCGTCTTTCTTTGTCATGTTTTACAAGCGACGCACATACACTGTGCATCTTCTTACTGGATCTTACTCTTTTTTCACATTAATGCATATTAACTGAATATATACATATGAATACACTTTACTATACTGTACTCTTTATACTCTCATACTGTTGAAATAATGCTTTAATTTGATCAAATGTCTAGTCTAACAAAAGCTATTATTTATTACTGCTATGTACTGTTTACTATGGCTGAAACAACTAATAAATGAATCGACAACTAAATGATTATTGAAATAGTTGACGATGAATTTTAGTAATCGATTAATCATTTTCTGGTAAACACAGACTGAAAATGGAGCAAAAATGACATGAAAACCTAGTATTTATTGTATATATTAAAAAAAAAGTGTCTTTGTGTTTAAAGTTAGGGCAAGTAGCGTTTTGCACATTGCAAATTTCATAAATATCTGCGTCTCATCCAATCAGAAAGCAGAAAGCAGAATTAGCAGTAAGCGCCTTCTACAAACATTCACTTTAAGTTTACTCCATCAACATGTCCTCAAGCGGCGTCACTTCAAGTTTGGAAAAATACAATTTTCATACACCTTTCACAGCCGAGCCATTAATCGATTAATCGTAAAAATAATCTGCAGATTAATCAATTAACAAAAAACAAAAAAAGTTAGTTGCAGCCCTACTGTTTAATCATTTGTGATCCTGCTTGGGCAATTATTAGTTTTAGGCAACTTTAACATTATTATTTACTGTACGGAAAGTATACAGTAGGTTATACAGTATTATATGAAAATGGTAAATGGTCTCAATATAGCATATAGCGCTTTTCCACCTATACATCAAGGAACCACTCACCTATTCACACTCTCATTCATACACCAATGTACCCAGACACTGGAGGCAAGGTGGATGAAGTGTCTTGCCCAAGGACACAACAACAATGTGCACCTGCAGGAGTCGGGATTCAAACCCCTGACCTTTCGATCATGAGACGACCCGTTCTACCAACTGCGCCACAGTCGCCCCAGTTTATTTGTTTGGGACAGTGCTTGTTAATAAGCAAACTCAGGACTCATGCATGTAAATACGTCACCCCAGATTGTAGCTATATGCTAATCTCCATTCTTTGTTCGTTGTTTTTTGTTATTCTTTCTTCCCCCAAAGATGACTCTAGTGTGCATGTTTTTAGAGTGGGGGAAACTGGAGCAGACGTAGAAATTGCAACAAAAAAAAAGGCCCCTTCCAATTAGTAGTATTAGAATACACATTCATATAATACAACCCAAATAAATAATAACAAAAAATTAAATAAGTAAATAAAAATGGCTCATGTTGCCCTGTTTGGGAGTCGGGACCTCACCGTCTTTGCCAAAATAGTCCTGTTCGTCCTCGTCCCCCTCACAGGGCTCCTCTAAAGCAGGGCACACGCCCAGGCGCTGCATGTGAGCCTCTGCCATCTTCTGTACGGCTACAGGGGCACACGAGAGGAGAGAGACAGCACAGACAACACACAGGAAGGTCAGGAGAGGTTTGAACTGGGTTTACTACATACAGTAGGTTTCAGTGGGAGCTTGACACACAGATGACACACAGACCCATATATGCACAAGAGTTTGAGAAATATCTAAAGGGAATAGAATCCAGGACAGAGCACGTTGGACTGGTGGTACAGTGAATCATTAGAAATTCAAGTCTGGATTATTGGGTTTTAAAACTACTCCACTGCTTAGTGTTGGACATAATTTAGTCCTGATTTAACCTCTTAACCCCCACCTGAACCGAGCACATTTTCTCCAGTTTGGCTTTACCCAAATCTAAAAGCTTCTTGGAAAAAGTGTCAAAATAGCAACAAAAATGACACGAAAAAAAGAATGAAAATGTAACAAAACAGCATGTGAGAAAAAAGATCGATGATAGAGTGATGCTAATGTGTGACGAAAACGCAACAAAAACGCCACAAAAGAGCAACAATCCATCCATCCATTTTCTTCCGCTTCGTCCGGAGCTGGATCGCGGAGGCAGCAGTCTGAGCAGAGATGCCCAGACCTCCCGGTCCACGCACACCTCCTCCAGCTGTTCTGGGGGGACCCCGAGGCGACACCAGGCCAGCTCAGAGACATAGTCCCACCAGCGTGTCCTGGGCCTTCCACGAGGCCTCCTCCTAATAGGACAAGCCTGGAGGCATCCGGTACAGATACCCAAGCCACCTCAGCTGGCTCCTTTCGACGTGAAGGAGCAGCAACTCTACTCCGAGCTCCTCCCGGGTGACTGAGCTCCTCACCCCATCTCGAAGGGTGCGCCCAGCCACCCTGCGAAGGAAATTCATTTCTGCCGCTTGTATCCACAATCTTGAAATAGCAACAAAAAAGTGACAAAAAGCGATGAAAAAGTGACAAAAAAGTGACTACAATGTGGCAACAACGTAAGGAAAATGATCAGTTTAGATGAGCTTTGTAGGTCTTCGCTTTCAAATGAGGTGTTACACTGGCCTATAGGCTGTAACCTTTTAGTTTGGGTAAAGCTGAACTGGAGAAAAAGCACTTGGTTAAAAAAAGGTTAATGCTGGATTTGCCACTGACTAAAATAGCTTTAGTTCAATTTTGTTCACTTTACAGATTATCCTTTACATTGGAGACAGTAAATTTAATCCTTTAGAAAAACTAAATCTGTATACTTAAAATGGACAATAGACACCTACACCAAGCAGGACCGCAATTCACAACATGCAATGACAGACACAGACATGCGAGAAGCACAGGCAAAGTAGCAAGAACTCAAATATTGTGTATAGAGCACACACCTTAGCTTTTTTAAACCTACATTTCACCAGGAAAGTCCCACATCTCTTTTTCAACACCAATTAAAAAGCACAATAATGGAAATGATCTTGCAATACAGCCCCTTTAACTATGATGTAACTATAGTTATGGATTGAAAGTAAAGCTTCAAGTATCTTCTTTAATATGGTGGTAAGCAAATAATACCAAAGCCAATAACCTAAGTCCATGGTCTGAGAGGAGTTTGTATCATCCCGATCTATCTCTAAAACTCTATCTCCTTTATGTTATTCCGCTTTAGTTTCAATGACTTGCTCACGTCACACTCCAGCTCTGCCTTGTCCCAGATATGAGGCAGAGCACATGACCTTCATTGGGCTTTCGCACTCTCTGGACTCTGTGCCGCATTTTGAGGACACAAATACCCAGTCGGCTTCTACCTGCCTGATTACAGTACGGTTACAACAGAGTAAACATAAACCAGTTTAACCTCGACTTGACAACTGTTAATGCCATCAATGGTGAATTTGGTAAATCGATAACTGGTGCATTTTTAAGTTTAAAGAGTCGATTTTTTTTCATAAGACTTTCATTATGTCATTCAGCATGGTGTCCAAAGCCAGAAATCACCCTTAGATCTTACATGTGATCTAAGGGTGATACATGTCTGTTACATGTAAAAGCGCACATGTAACAGACAGGGGCTGCACTGGTCATTGTGTTTCCATTGTGTGTGTCTCGATCCCTTTGGGCCGTAATCCTGGATCATCCTGAGCTTCCTAGACTCACTGTCTCACAGCTGTTCTATGACCTAATCTCCTCCACATCATTTAAAACAGGACCTGCTGCTTTGAGATCCCATAGACTCAAAAATCAATGCAAACGTACTGTAAGTAAAATGTATACTCCTATAAAAAAAAAAAAAGGCTATTTCTTCAAGCAAAATCATTTACTAGAGCTGGAATCAAGAGCTTTCTTTAGAACTGTCTCTAAACACATCAGAGCGTGTCCTAATTTTTTCCATTCAGTCCTAATAAGGACTCTCTAGCATTAGTGATCTGCATGGTTTGTCAGTGTGAAGCATGGAAAGTAAGACAGCAGCACCACAAGGTAGAACAAACCGTGCAGAAGGGAACAACACAACAGACAACATTCAACAGTTTCTCCAAGAAGCCCGTGTAAAGTAAACTGACCTTTGAGTGACGGAGGCTGGTACACGTTCTGATTGATGCGTTTTGGTTTGAGGACGCCGTTTTCTCCCACCACCCACTGGAAAAAAAACAGAGGAAATAACACACAATATGCTTATTATGTAAATGTCAAGCTATTTTTTCTGTTTTATGATGCTTCTAAAACATTTACAAGAAGTAGATTGCAAAATAAAGCACATCATGAGTTGGTAAAGGAATCAAAGTGCTTTACAGAACAATGAAGCGTCAATGAACATTATGTTTTGATGTTATTGTTGGGTTTCTTGATGTGGTATAGGATGGGCAAAAAAAAGCACTTTACTTCTGACCAACCCTTTTTGGTTGTGATGATTTGGATCTTGTGTGGGGAATGCTGTTTTGACAGTGAGCAACCAAAATAAATTCATTCATTCATCCATCCATCCATCTGTCCGTCCGTTAATTCGTTCATTCATCCATCCATTTGTTCATTCATTCATCCATCATCCATCTATTCATTTGTTCATCCATCCATCCGTCCATCCATACATTCATTAATTCATTCATCCATCATCCAATCATAGAATGACATTTATTCAACATTATTAAAATAAAATAAAAAGTACTGCTTAATTATGGAATATAAATCTTGATAATTTTAGGCCAAAATAACTAGGTTCCCTCACTTGTGTTAACAAACAGGCCTATTGTGCAATATACTGTAGATAAAGATATTTTATTCACAGAGAAATTAAACTTGGATTTCTTTCAAACATTAGGTGCAAAGAGTTCAGTGTCTAGACTGGAGGAACTGGATTAGTTTGTGAATGGAGGTGGAAGCAAAGGGAGGGCGAGCCTGACAGCCTGGTGGTGGATGAAGCTGTTCTTCAATCAGCTGAACTGGACTAAACTATTTTTCTCAATTATAGGATTTCATACCCATTTCATGTCACGAATAACTGAACATTTGATGAATTGCGCGGCCTTATTTGTTGACAAAAAGGTTCCATTCCTCTATGGCAGTTAGGGAGGAAGGGAATCAAATGTGAAAACAATGCAAAACAATACTCTAAACTGCTATCGTCCAGTTTTGCAGATCTTTAAAGCTTACCGAGATCTGTTCCGCTGGGCTACAATGTACAAAATACGACAGATACCAAACAAAAGCATTTAAAGCATGTCTCACCAATAAAAGAATAAAGCTGCGGTATTGAGTAAAGGGCTTTACTTTTAGCCACGAGCAAGTTCCCGGGTAGAGAGGAAAAGGTTCTTATCTGCTGGGGATCTGTGCTGGTGCTGTACATGGTGTTGGAATGTGGAGAAAAACAGAGTTGTACAATGTGGTATGGTCAGAGTTCAAGTGAGTAAATTATGGTCAAAGGAGCGTCGGCTTTCTTTCCGTAACTGTACATCATGTATATTTTAACACTACAGGAACATTTTAAAGGAAGAGAAGAGTGGCATAACAATGCAACGGAACAACAGCCAGTGGGGATGTGTTTGTCATTAAATATTGTATGTCTCGTGTTTTGAAAACAGGGCATAAAGTCCTCTTTTTTTGGCCAGTCTGTTTCCAGAATCCACCGAAGCGAATAATCTTGGAGGACAGTGAACAAGCAGCAGGAGGTTAACTGTTGTGAAGGGAGCGGGAGCTGGAATGACACAACAAAGGGTTTAATCAGTAATTGAGTCTGAAGTAAGAAATGTTGTTTGCATCATTAGCTGCACATTTGTTAGCCTTAAAAACAGCCGTAAATTCAAGCAAATTGGAGCAACTTTGCAAACAGCTAACGGTGTCGTAGGTCATAGAAGCATTAGTCGGGATTGACATTTGAAATGGACGTACTGATGTTACAGCACCCTCTGCGGGAGAAGGCAAGGTCTGTGTTATCAAGCTTTTGTTTTTGCATAATACACCTTTAAAATCCTAACCTTTTCCCATTTTGGCACAGAGAGTGTTTAGTGCAGCAAGAATGTTGTGGGTTCAAGTCTCGGACTGTACAAATCTTTCTGTGTGGAGTCTGAATGTTCTCCCTGTGTCTGGATGGGTGATTCTGATCATTAGCCTGGCTCGACACCTGGAGATGTGTCCCCAGGTGCTGCTTATGTGTTGCCCCAGTGGCAAAAGGTCAAATTTTGCAGTACAATTGAAAAATGACAAATAAATGACTTTATTTTGCCCTAAAACCATACATTTATTCAGGTCTTTATAATTTTAAGCTGCTTGTTTTGTGGTTGCTATCGGCGTTGTTGCTTAATGTCAAGGTCTGAGATAAAACGAGATTGACAAGATTCAAAATCTTTGTAGAATCTCTGCTATTGTGCAAGAATAAAATGACCCAAAATGACACCATATTTCCGAAGCTTTACAAGCTGAGAAGCACTACTATTGCCGGAGTTTAGGAGTGACATTAATGAAGGTTTTGCACATCTATGAAAAGTCTTTGATGATGCTGATAACAATAAACCACATTGAATAACGCCAAGCACAAATGGGGAATCAGAACAGTAGATAAAAAGAAAAGAAAATGTTTTCACTTCACCTTTACCTGATGCGAGGCCGGGTCGTCGTCTGGAGTGGCGTGGTCGGCGACTCTGAACAGCGTGGCAGGTGTAGGCCTCCTGCGTCGGATCTGCGAAAACACAGACGCACACCAACTCAGAGGGCATCAATAAATGAGAGCATTCTCCGCAGAGCGCTCATGCATTTTTAACAGCAGCAGCACAGAGCCTTATCAATCACCGAGAAAACTGACAGACAGAGGCAGGAGGAGGTCATTAACTGCAACAACAACAACAAGGTTAATGCCAAGAGTCAGAGCTGATCATTGGAGAAAGCATCAAATAATCAAAAGCTGTCTTTAGAGTAGAAATAATGGCATTGCAGTGATTTTAGAGAGTGCCACAGCAAAAACTATTAAAAATATGAATTCTGGACCAATACAAAGGCTAACATTGGACTAAACTGGGAAAATCCGAATTGAAACGAACACAATTTTGTAATAATAATCAGTTGGTGATTTCATTCAAATGTTATAAATGCAGTGCCTTATTTTTTGTTTAAAATACTTTTATCAACCTCTTAACCCCCGCCTGAACTGAGCACATTATCTCCAGTGTGGCACTACCCAAAAGCTAAAAGCGTATTGGAAAAAAAAGCGACAAAAACGAGACGACGACGAGAATTTAAATGCAACAAAAAAAAGCATCAACATGAACCGTTGAAAGTGCGACGAAAAAGCCACAAAAGAGCAACAAAAAAGTGACCAAAAAAAAAACGCTATAAAAAAGTGTCACAAAAATGATGAAGGTGCAACAAAAAAAGAGATGAAAAAGAACATGACAAAAGTGACGGCAATAACACAAGGAAAAAGATTTGTATAGATCGGTTTTGCAGGTCTTTCAAATGAGGCGTTAGTTACACTGGTTTATAAGCTGTAAGCTCCAGTCAACAAACTTTTAGATTTGGGTCAAACTGAACTGGAGAAAATGCACTCATTAATGGGGTTCACCTCACTCTTATATACTATAGTAGGTGCCAGCACATCACCCCGGTTTTAGCCTCTCTTCACCGGCTCCCTGTGCGTTTTAGAATAGATTTTAACATCTTACTGATCACTTTTAAAGCTCGTTTTAGGTATTGCTCCAAGTTACATTCAGAACCTTTAACCCCCTACGAGCCCCCGCGCAGTCTTAGCTCCTCAGATAGGATCTAAGACTGGTCTCTGTTGGCTGTTCCAAAGACGGATCTCCGTAACGAAGGGCAATCGGGCCTTTTAAGTCCGACCTCCTCGGCTTTGGAATGAGCTGCCTGAGGAGATGAGGCCGGCACCATCAGTATCTTCTTTGAAATCCCTTCTTAAAACTCATGGGTTTTATTTGTTTTGTTATTCATCTGATCTCATTATTATTGTAGTGGCTAAATGCCCTGTGCTAAAAGTCACTATTGGTTTTAGGTATGTGCTGTTTTCTTATTGCTATTTGTACAAAGCTGGTCGTATAACAATTGTAGCAAAAAGTATCCAGTCCAAATGAAGCCTGTACAGTATGCTCCCATTCAAAACTACATCTTTGATCCCATGACTCAAATCCGCAGAGGAGAGATGAAACAGAACGGACCATAACAATGGAGGAAGTTTGACAACAGGACAGATGGAAGCTGCGTGTTTCTATGTTCATGGACAAAGGTTAGATCCACGCTCGATTTGTCTGTTGTAATGTTTGACAGCAACTCGTCTCTGCTTTGGCAACAGCTGAGTGAGTGCATGACGCAGTTGTTTTTTAGTAGGACACAGAAAGGACACCAAAAAAAACGCAACCCAGTGTACCCAGTGTACCGTAAAGTTACTTTTTGATGCGACTGTTGGACGCCGGTGTATAAGAAAACTCAATACGACGTTTGTAAGACCAGTCAGTTTCACTCATGCGGCAAAAGAAACAGTAATCCATTTAGCGAAGGATTTTTCCAAAGAGGTGTTTTATACATGTCAGCAGTTCACGTATCATTATTGCCAGAAACCCGGGTCCCACTGCCATGTTTCAAATGAAAAAGCCCAGGACTTTCAAAATGAGCTTGTGTTTAGTATAAAATGACAGCCTTTGGTCAGGAAATGTGACATTACATTTGACACATAAAGCCTTCTTTTTACATCACTACTTTCAAAGCACCGGTTGTGCACTTTTACAATCTGTATGGAACAGCCTGTGTTTATAACCTCCCTGCAGTTAAGGGGAGTTTTCTACTGTGTTATAAGAGTCAAAGGACAAAATGTGGTTGTGAATGAAAACACCTTGGCACGCAACTTTGTTCCACGAATTAGTGCAGTGTAATAACTTATTCCTGTCCAAAAGAGTCTCAACAACTTTACAGCACAAGAAGACGCAAGCTCGAGATGTGTGATTTACAAGTGCAAAATGTTGAGATGCTGCTTTGGTTGTTAAATTTTACCCTTTTCTAATCATAGAATGAGAAAGTTGATCAAATGCACTGAATTAAAGTCTGAATCTGTGGTGCTTTTGACCAGAACCAACAAGCAGCTGAAATGGGGCATGACTGACTCAATTGTTTCCTAAATATAGAGACTGAATTTCCATTTATTTCCAAGTATCTTCCAAATAGCCCTTGCCAAACCAATTACTGTATCATCATAACAGTTAGGGTGACAGGATGTCCCAGTTTACCCGGGACTAGGGCTGGGCGGTATGATCAAAAAATAAAATCTCGATTTTTTTACTCAGTTTGGACGATTACGATTTTAATCGATTTTTATTGGAAATAAACTTTAAAAAAAGTCTCCTGATCTTTCATATGAAGAAAACTGCTCGGAGTCCTGCTCATTCATATTTCATAATATAGCCTACAATTAGGCCCATTAAAATAAGATAAGCCTTTATTTAAAAATGGTTATTTCTTAAATGTTCCTTGTCTGCTCTCAAAAGTAAAACTTCTTAATAATGGAGTTTTCAAAAGTGTTTTAGTTTTATCCTTATGCCTCTGCTGTGATTGACAACCATCTCCATGGAGACTCAAGGGGAAAGGGGCGGAGTTAAAAGGGTGCTCCGTACAGAGAAGCAGAGTGAGAGAAAGGCACAGGAGTAGACCCAGGGAAAGTCTGTTTTAGTCTGTTTTAGGAAAACTCCACTGCACACTCTTAAAACTCAACACACAGCCTTTGTGAAGCAGCAGAGATCGTCAGAAAGTCGCTGGCTTCTCCGCTGGTGTCATTTCACTACGGAGCGTCTAAAACGCTGCTAAATTGGCCGCACGTGAGGCGGCCATGGAGCGGTGGACACGATTTTTACGATTTATCCATTTTCCACATCGTCTGTTTTTAAAAGCATGAATTAATTGCATTAATTCGATTTATCGCACCAGCCCTATCTGGGACACTCCCAGCTTTTAACCCTCTGTCTCATGTCCCTGTGAGGTTATCCAAAACAAACACAAACGCTGTCCGAGGGGGCCTGCCCGAAGCACCCTTTTTACATTAAATTTTATGACTTTTTGGCCACAACTGCATGTATTGTCTGCCTACTCTGATTAGCCTAACCAATTAAATGGACCAAAGAAAAACCACACCGTAAACACACACACTGTTTTACCATTCAACCTTCCCGTCACAATTTCGCTTCTCCCCATAAATTCCCCTTCTGTCCCAGTTTGTGTAGAATGTGAAAAATCTGGCCACCTTAATAACAGTAAGCTGTAAGGCAATCCGGGTTTCAACCTGGTTTAACTCATTTTCTGTCATGATTCAGTTCTTGTTTTCATTTGGGTTTGAGCTTGTTCAGGCCCTGGTTTAGTCCTGGTGCAGTCCTTACACTCGCACAATAACATTACAGAGGTTTGGGACTTTTGTTATGACAACTTGCCACCGAACATCATCCTAAATTTCACGACAAATCTATCAACATCATGAGTGTAAACAACATATCCCCGCTATGTTTGTTGCTCTTGTCAAATGGCATGAGTCAGACTGCACCGCGGAGGTTTAGCACATGGTTCGGCAATTGGGACGGCCCCTAATTTTAGAGGCACAGGTGAGTGGTTGTTCCCGTAGACACAGAGAGGAGACTGTGTGCATATATGAGCTGTCAGGCCTCTGTGACCGGTTTACCGCAGGGAGCAGTGTGTGGGGAGTGACCTGGTCATTTACGTGTGTTTATTCTGTGATTGCACTGCTACTACATTGTAAACAGTGCAGTCCGGGGATGCACGAACACGTAAGCTTCATAAGAAAAGGTATAGAAAAACAAGAATAATGTTAAAGGAGATGTAGCAATGTATAACAAATATATAAAATTACAGAATTCTGCTAAGGTCATGGTAGGGGAGACTGGGGCATGCTGTCACTCTTCTATTTCCTGTCTCATCTTGGGAGCAGTATAATCAGTTAAAATGTATGCAGTACTAACGGATGAAAGATCAACATTCAACTGAACTTGCTTCTTTAATTTGATTTTTGTATCTTTGACAACAGACAAACACCGGAAAAGAACTGTGAAAACTCACCCCTTAGTACTAGGGCTGCACAATATATCGTATCGCGATATAGAAGCCACAATATTACTTTAACTGACTGAGATCCACAATTATTTGGAGCAAATTCAGGCAAAAAACAAACGATAAATTCAACTTATAAATGTGTAAAAGTTTAGTTTTTGTCAACCTCTTGTCACTTTTTGGTCACATTTTCGTCACACTTTTGAAACATTTTCAATTTTAGTCTTGTTTTGTTCCTGATGTAGTCTTTCTTTAAGTCTTCTTTTGACACAATTTGCTGAAAAACTGGTTACTTACGGATTTGTGTTCGATTAGAATGGAACATATCGTGTTGAAATGGTTTAGTGAAATATCGCAATAATATCGTTATCGCGATATTGCACAGCCGTATTGCATATCGCAACTTACTTCAATATCGTTTAGCCCTACCCCATAGTCACGCTGGACTTGATCATTTAGTAAAATGAATCAAAAAGTGATCAATAACAGTATGAAAATGGTGGTGAATATTATAATTTGTTTCAGGGGTAAATGCTCTCTAACTTGTATGATATTCTGTATTTTGGTGGTTAGGGTTATGGACTAAAAATTGATTTATCGAGCATAGTCGTGGCTTACAAACCTGCTTCTGGACAAATCCACATTTATATTTTAACTTTAAAAATGTATACAGTATATATGCATGTAGATGGAAAGAACACTTTTTCACCAAGAACTGTATAAGTTTGCATCTCGAGTTTGGCTGGGCCACCATTTACAGGCAGAAGAGGGAATTGTCCTAAAAGAAAAATAAAGATCCTTTTTGCTAACAGCGTGCTAACAAATTGATGGCACCGTAATGGTGTAATGACTTTAAAGAGGGGGTATTATGCTTTTTTCAATCACATAGCACCAGTCTATAGCATACTACAATGATGACGTAACCTTCTGTTGGTCTGTATATGCAGTAAATTAAAATATCTGCCTTGAATAAAATTGCTCTCTCAAAATGGCTGTACTGAACGTCTTGAAATAGGCCTCGGTCTCTTTAAGAAGCTTTCCGACACGCCCCCTTCAGCACACTGCTGTGGCATCTAAACAACACTACTGTGCGGGGAGGGGGCTCTGCTGAGCTGAGGAGCAGTGGTTGGTGGCTTGGCTGGTGACGAAAGGTCCAGAGGCGTCTCCAGGAGGTGGGGGCGTTCCTAGGAGGACTGAGGCATAGCTACACCTAAAATGGCTGCCGTCTAAGTTTTTACTGATTACTCAAAAATATGTGAATGAGCCAAGGCAACACTCCAGGCATGTGTTTAATGAGGGAATGACATAATAACATGATATAAAGCTTGAAAAAGTCGATTTTACATAATACCCCCCTTTAAATATCTGGTGGACACGTTCAGATTATTGCTATAACACAAAACTAAATCCAGGAAAAACAAGTCAAACCAATTCAGCAGCAGGATGTTTTTGACTAGGGAACACTATAACATGGTGAAAAAGCTAAAAAAAGAAGAAGTAGAACTAAGATCAAAACCATAACCAAACCAGGTTTAAACCTGATTTTCCTGGACTCGACCGGAGCAAACTATTATAAACCAAATCCTCACCGTATATAAAGTAGCACTACACTTTAGACATTAACTGAACAATCTCATAGTTTAAGGATCCCACTTGTATTCTGTTTAGTCTAACTAAGAAAGAGCCTGTCATTAGTTTTCCGTATTATGATGCCAATACAAAGAAACATTCTTGTTTCTTTAATTAGAATTTCCAAATGTTCAGCATCTCCTCCTGCCAGTTTACACAACTGGCAAGTACTAGGGTGGCACTTTATTAGTGAACAAAATGGGAAAACAATGCAGATACAAAGAGCAGAAGAGAAAAAGATTGTGAGTGATTCAGTGAAAATTAATGGGTTTCTTCCCAGTAAAAGGTGCAAACATAGTTTTTCTTCACTGCTGAATTCATGCCACATTGAATTGTCCAGTTTGAATGTTTGGTGCGTCTTTTTCTTTTGTTTTCACAAAGGGGTGGGGAAAAGGTGTTTTATAATTTGCGAGTTGGCCGAACTCTTGAGGTTGTTTGGAGGCTTAATGAACAATTACCTTACGTTCACATCTACACCAGCACATTTAAAGCCTTGTTTACTAAATAGTATAAAGTACATGCCTGCAGTTAGAAATGCCTATACTCCATATAAAAGGTGGGCATTCATTACAACATATCTTTGAAAAATCTATTACGGCAGCTCATTTACACATTTACACACAACAAGCACCTATGTGTTCAGTGTTCTGCAATTTTCAATATCGGTCAATGAAATCTCAGAGTTACATAATGAGGGGAGACATTGACAGTGTGGTCCTATAGGATTCATTTTACATGGTGGTCGAGTGTCAAACATGGGTCGCAACGGAGTCGATAATAAGCAGTTTCACTGATGGCTTGGTTCGGGTTACAACAATGTATTTATTCATTTACCAGGACAGCGCACATTTGGCTCAAAGTAGACTGTACCAGGCTGTAGCTCTTCACCTTGTAAAAACATGAATTCAAAATAAGTAATGTACAACAACAACACTGGGACTACAGCATGGGGAGATCCCAGTTTGTTGACTTGCCCCACAAAGGCTGCATGATTAGGATTTCTTCCACTAAGATGGTTATATGTATTTATTTAGCCTTTATTAACGCAGGAAGGTCATGTTGAGGTACAGTGGCTACGTTTACATTCACTTCAGAAATCTCTGATTATCCAAAACTCCGGGTTCCCACAGCAGTTTTGGATTTTTATAGCAACTGAATTTTCTCCACACTCCTCCCTTCAGTCATCTCCACCTGCAAAACCAGGTGGAGAAAGATTAAAATTGATTGCATCTCCATATTTGGTCGTAGAAAAGCGTTTTGGTCAAGTGGAGAACGGTTTGCTTTTAGTCACAGATGCTTCTTCTTTGCTCTTTCGGTCATAAAAGACACTTATTACCCAAACTGGAGCCGTCTACATAAGACTGAGGAGGGAACCAAAACTGCCTAACTGGGCATTCACAAAATCTCCATATTTTGACTTGGAGTCAAAGGGCTCCATGTGGCATCACCCTCCTGTACATAACAGCCCGGTGGAGAAAGCACAGGCTGCGTGATATGGCCCAAAAAAAAAAAAGATTTTTTTTTTTACTCAGTTTGGACGAATATGATTTTAAATCGATTTTATTGGAAATAAACTTAAGTAAAAAAATAATACTTCCCGCACACTGCCAACCTTGCAAAAATAGTTTACTAGGATTAGGTAAATGTTTCGGTCCTGAAACCTTCATCAGGCAAATTGGAAATAAACTTAAAAAGATCTCCTGATTTTTCATATTAAAAAAACTGCCCAGAGTCCTCCACATTACTATTTAGATTTAAAATATAGCCCACAATTTGGCCCATTAAAAGTTGTTAGTTCTGTTTTAAATATTCCTTGTCTGCTCTCAAAAGTAAAACTTCCTCATGAGCTCTGGCGGAGCTACATGGTGCCACTGCTGCTATGTCTCTGCCATGTCTCCGCTCTGAGTGGGAGAAGGGCAGAGGATCAGACCGGAGGGAAACTGTGTTATAGCGAAGAAAACTCCATCGCGCACAACAAAAACACAATACACGGCCTTTGTGAAGCAGCAGAGATCGTCAGAAAGTCACTGGGTTCTCCACGTCATTTCTGAAAACAGTCGCTACGGAGCGTCTGACGCTAAATTGGCAGCGCGGCGCACGTAAGGCGGACATGGAGCGGCGGACACGATTTTGCCATTTTCCAAATCGTCTGTTTTTAAAAAGCATTAATTAATCGAATTAATTCAATTTATCGTCCAGCCCTACACAGGTGTAGAAATTCAAAGGTCCAGGGTTCAAACCAAGTCAACAATGCATTATTTTTCTTCGTCATTGTAGTGATCTCAGCAAAGTTGAATAGAAATAGCACAAACTGCGCTTTAGAAAATTCAGTAAATATTTCAAGATTGGACTTGAACCCACAACTTTTGAGGATGGAGCAATATTCTGCCTTATGTGCAGCAGGTCTAACCACTCGACTATCGGCTGCACTTTTTTTTTTCTTTTTCCAAAAAATGTTTTTAGTCTTTTTACGCCATCTTTTAATCTTTGTGACATTATTTTGGCCTTTCTGCTTTATTTTCCTGGTTAGTTTAAATACTCAAGTGTGAAAGATCAGATTACATCTATATCAGATAATGTATATCAGATTATGCTGTTTACATGTCTCTTCAATAATCTGAGAATTCCAGAAATCAGATTATGATTAGATTTTTGCTCTCCATGTAAACGCTGCCACTGTCTCTTCTTCCAGAGAGTCCTGGTCAAGACGGGCGGCGCATACAATTTAAAGTTACAAAACATCACGGGGGAAAAAACAAATACACAAGCCATAAACAACAAGGTAGATAGTCCATAGTGAACCTAAACTACAAATGTGGAAAAGGGTCCCTGGCCAGAGCTCCAGAGCCTGAAGGATGGATCAAAAGACTTGGACATAATGATACACCGGTCGTCAAGAGGCTGACATGGAAACAGGATTCCAAAACAAACAAGGACCTTTAATAAAACTCACATATTTTCCTTTCTGATTCAGTGGGCACTCCACCTCGCCTGTCCTGTTCTCTGGAATGTGGCATTTGTGTCTCTGATCTTCCCAACAGGATGTCCCGGTGTGACACGAACAGAAAGCAGACACCACAACTGTCCCAGACCAAACCCCTGAGCCAAACCTGCACAATAGTGCACTGTGGGACTGTTGTGAACGTAACAATTTACATACCGCTGTCTGTTATGTCATGACATATTTGGCCAAAGCGGGATTTGATGGCATAATGCAACCTTTGTTCTTAATTCATGCAGGTACACTGACCAAACCTGACAACATAAAGTCAATTAATTGGGCTACAAAAACACTTTTACAACTTGTAATGATGTGTCTATATTTAATAAAATATCCCTATAAAGTTAGAAAATATTGTAGAGTGGGGCAAAATGGAAAATTTGGAAAATCAATTTGTGTAATTATAACAATACAGAAAACTTGCTAATCTTTGCAACCTCCTTCAAATCTCAGAGGAATCTTCATAGATTTCTTCATATGGTGAATATTGGAGTGTGTGCTTTTGAGAGTGGAAGAGGAAGACATTATGTATGTGAAAGGCAGGATTACTGAAAAATGCACAAATGAAACCAAAAAAACAACACTCCAGGTATGTTTTAATGAGTACATAACATTAGAGCACGCAAGCTCAAAAGTTGTTTTTGTAGAAGGTCGTTCAGAGGAAACACAGTATATACTGCCTATTTTACTAACCAACCACAACCGGGATGAATAAAGCCTCTTTCCTAACTTGTTATACAGGTAATTTGTAACTTTCCAAATGTACGCTACATTGAGGGAAAAAAAAAAAAGAAGTCAAGTTGTGCTAGGTGAACTTACTTTGAAATGCAGCATTGGGGTGACAGCTTCAGCATGCTGATACGCACCGCTGATTTAAAAAAAAAATGCCATACCTATAATACTGTGTATGATGCTTCTAAACTTTAAAATGTGTTGGGACATTCATGTTTCATAGGGAGCTCTTTGAAAAATATGCAGTTTCCAAGAACTAAAAAGTAAGCGGTAAGTCTCTATCTCTTATAGTTACAAAGTTATATGCAAAAGTCTGCAACATAAAATAAGATGGGGTACAAACCTGTGACCCGGTTTCACTGCGATGACTAGGAAGTTGAGGGGGCTCTGACTGAGCTCTTTCCAATGCAAAAAACGGCAAGTCTCTATCACTTTCGATTCTGTAGATATCCAGATCGGCACTTACTTTATCGGCATGACATTTGCCGATATAGTAATATATCGGTTGACATCTAACTTCAAGTACCAACTACCACAACAATGCTTCAGATTTTAGAGGCATTTGTGAACCAAAACTCATATTTGTCCTTAAAAGAGCAAATTTTTTCTCATTCATTCATTCTCAAAATATCATTATCCTTTGAAAACAATATTCAAATACCCCCGGTTGGGAAACACTGATCTACTGTACAATAACACAAAGCGTTGACCTGTCCAGCCAGCGAAAGGCCACCTTCCTGTGTCACTATATTGTTCCTCTCAACACAGAGATGACGGCGGCGACATCAGTCAGAAACGCAAAGTCACTCGAGTAATTTTCCAGCCTCAAATCCGCGCCCATGTGCTCTGTCGCGTTACGTAATGTTGTGGCCTCATCCTCAGTGGAGCAGAGCAGTGAGATTATCTGCACTCCCCCGTACGTCAAGACTCTCTAAAGCTCCTCGCTCAGTGTCCCACACCGCGAGTGTCCCACACCGCGAGTTTCTAGTTTTGTATTGGGTTGTTGCCGGTCGATGGGTCGCACTGCTGGGCTGCCGTGATGGCCTTTCAGAGGTGCCACAGGTAAAATGGCAACGGGAGTGGGACAAATATTCAGCCATTTCACAAAGAAACACACTGGCTCTGGTTCAGCGAGAAGCCGATTTTTAAATGAGTCATAAAATCACCATAAAATAAGACAATCTTTATGTGTTCATTAATTTAGCTACATTCTTTTTTTTGTGTTCAACAGATGTAATACAGCATAATGTCCTAATACCAACTGTGATCCTGCCCTTTCTATGCGCGTGTGTGATGTGGAAGTGCGTAGAGCGTGTTGGAGTTTAAAAGCTCTCCAAACAACCACCTGCTGAGCTTGAATCAATGCAATGTTCCCCAGTGAAAATAAACCACAATGAAGCTCCGGGCCACGAAATCAAGCAAAGGACAAGCTAAAAGTCAAATGTCCATCAGGACGAATGGAGAGAAGTGGCTTTAGCAGGAGAAATGTCGGTATGTGTTTGCACATCTGGAAAATATTTTAGCTATTTCTGAAGCAGCATTAGTTAAGGAACAAAATTTGAGTAGGATTCAAAATATCTGCAACAAAGTGGAAGTTTAAAGAATTTTACATTCACTCCACACAGAGCGGTGGTAAGCTTGCCATGGCTTCAAATTGTGTAGACCGACAGAAGCGCAGCTTCACACATCTGCTCCAATTTACAACTATCATACATTCTGACCTATTGAACTATTAAGACATATTCCCCTTACACGATTGTGTAGATGATGCTCCACAATCTGGAACTCTGGAAAAGCAGAGAAGACATCTGCGACTGATGTATAAATTTGATCAGCTGGCAGCAGTGTCATCCGCCCACTTCATCCTGACACCTATTTTAGTCCCAATACAACCCAGTATTGGAGTGGTTCAACTGGCAGGCCCTATCCAGTCCAGTGCCTGGTCAACCCGAGCGCCTCCACTGCCCTGGCCAGGGACAAACCAGGTTAAACAAGTACAAGTTTTGGGACCGACCTCTAGCCATGGCCAAAGCGCGCTGACCCGAGACTAACGTGACGTGAATAGACTGCTGGGCTCTGATTGGCAAATGAGAGAAGGCAGCCCTCACTATGCAGGTCAGACGGATTTAATATTTCACTACATCATACCGCAGTTGAAAAAGATGATTTTGCTGATGATGCATGTAGCCGCTCTTATCACAAACTTTAGCTGGTGTTAGTATAACATTAGCCTGGTTTTACCAGACCCTCGTACTCATTTCGTTTCGTACAGGGGTCTGGATCTTCACAATTGAGCTCCGTTAACAGGTGGAAGGGGTGAACTCCTTTGAAACGATTGAATCTGATTTTTGCTAGCGTTTGGTCGTGACGTATGTAATGCGCCCGAGTGAGTGAATCAAGCGATCATAACTATCACAACTCTTGGGAGCATTCCTTGCACATTCCAAGGCTTCAATTGTAATTTCTAGATATTTGGGAGCCGAGCCAGAACGGATTGAAGAGCCTCCATTACTTTCGTATCCGCCACTATTGCCGAACTACAACCAGCAAATGCGGCGCAAATGCTTGACGTCACCTACGACACCCGCCTCCCCTGCTCACTGAATGGTAGGTTGAAATTCAACCGATGTAGACCCAGACATACATGTAGGGAAATTATAATTGACCGGAGTTTACGGACGGCTAAGGCCAGGCTAGCATAACATTAGCATGTTGCTTATCTTCATAGTTGTCTTTTAGCTGCTTCTTTCCTCTTGAATTTGCCTTGGCTCCTCTGAATAATTCCATAACCCCCACCAAAAGGCACCATTTATCCACACTGTTCTCATCGCAGCTTACAAAACTTTTCAGGCCGTTCTGTTGTTGCTTCAGTAATGTGCGCATATGTGGGAGCACCGCCCACATCAACTGCGATCCTTGCGTGTCGTGGAAACCCTCGCCTGTACTAGGCAGATACGTGACAAGGCGGGATACAAGCGTGTTATGCGGAACCGCGGCTTATATAAACTCTTTTCCCCACATACCATACCTGAATGGAATAGTCGACCAAGTAAAGTAGTTTTGAGTCCGACTCTGAACACCTCCAAAAATAGGCAGGCAAAACAGTAACAACTCTTCTCTTTCCCCATTGGTGTGATAACCGTTGAAGGCGCACCGCGTAACCTTTCCTAAGACGTGACTGTAATTTTACTGTGAGCGGGACGTCTCCAGCTCGTTTTCATGGAGATGTTGATTAAAAGCGGTTAGGTCCTCATCTAAATGCATTCTTTAAATACCCACAGCAAAAATGTAATTTTCCAGCTTAAAGGCTCAAACTGCTAAACTGATCTAAGCCACTCTACTGGCATTTCATATGCTGTAACTCTTCTTTCCTATTGATGATAAATAAATGATCATCGTGCAAATTTAGTTGCAACAAATCTCTGTCCTTAAATGTTAAATGATGCTGCGCTCATCGTGGACCTCCAAATGCAATTCTTTATTTCATTAGTGTTGAATGATTAATCACCTAAATGCCAATGACGCTCATTTCATTTCGGCAGCAAAATGTCAAGCGCCCACTCGATCAAACCTTATTCACTTATACAGCTGCAGTTGGATTGATTCAGTGAGATCTTGCATTCATGTCTCGGACTCAGCTGTCGGTCACTGTGGTCTGTCCAAAAGTCGATTTGAATGTTGACTGTGTGTCATAGTCTGTGGACAGTCACGTTCTACCCGAGAAGAATCAGGTTGTGGGTCATTGGGGACAAACTCTGAACTGGCTCTGAAGTAGCATAACTTGACTTGACCTAGAATAGATTATTATTTGTAGACTTTTGTCTGTTTATGCATTTACTTGGGTGAATTATGCACACTCTCAAGCTTTTTTTTTTTACACCATATGCCACTTCATAAAATATTTGACTATCAAAGTACCATCAGGCCTAGATCATGATCAAACCAGGAGTAAGGCAAGTCTAATAAAGGTCTAAAATACACTCTCTGACCAAAACAAAGGTCTCCACCGCCTTTAGCTTTTATTACAGCATGCATTCGCTGTAGCATTGTTTTAATAAGCTTCTGCAAAAGCAAAAGATCCAGTTTTGTATTAATCCATCACCAAGATCTCATATTGATGATGGGAGAGTGTCATCACCTCGCAAAACCTTCTCCAGCACATCCCAAAGATTCTCAATGGGATTAACATCTTGATCTTGTTGTTGACTACATTTTGTACAAATACGTTTGAACCCGAGAGGGGCTCGGAGTAGAGCTGCCGCTCCTTCACTTTGAGGGGATCCAGCTGAGGTGGCTCAAGCAACTGTTTCGGATTCCTCCTGGTCGCCTCCCTTGGGATATGTTCCAGGCATGTCCTATTGGGTGGAGGCCTCGTGGAAGACCAAGGACACACTGGAGGGACTGTGTGTCTGAGCTGTCTGGTGTTGTCTCGGGGTCTCCCCAGGAAAGCTGGAGGAGGTGTGCGTGGACAGGGGAGTGTGAGCATCTCTGCTCAGACTGCTGCCACTGTTACCTGGCCCCGGATAAAATGAGAAAATTGATGGCTGGATGGTTTGAAGTTGTTCTCAAATTTGATGTAAGACAGACAGTTCTCTTCTTGTGGTAGTCCACTGGTTTACTGTAATACTGGCTTATTATTACATTCATTTTTTGCTTTCCAACCCTGCTTTTCTTAACAGCTTAATTTGCTCAGCGGAGGTAAACTATTTCACTGACACAGTTTTGCAGGGCCACGCTGATGGTGACACCTTTGGCAGTGGTAAGTGGTCAACAGTTGAAAAAGCCTCAAATCATTTAAATCAAATGTCAAAGGAACAGGTCTCTGTGTGAGAGAAGCTCCATGAAGCTGTGGAGGTTGATTAAATACTTTGAATACAATAATATAAATGTAAAGTCGGCTAAATACATTTTAGATTAAGTCCACTAAATTTACTTGAAATAAAAAATCAAAAACCCCAAACTTTGGTATAGACCTAGTGTAATCCCGGCTCGCATACACCCAGCTGAAAGTTGACGCTGCATGTAATGTGCGCAGTTACTGGTTGATGGGTGAAATGGGTCTGCTCTCGGAGGCCCTACTGTGAGCCGGTGCTGGAGGGTCCTATAAAAAGCCGCAGTAGGACAGTAAACTAGATCACGGTGGTCTCTGGGGCAAGGCTCAAAACTCTGGCGTCAATTAACAGCGCTGCTCCAGGACATCAGCTGCGTGGAGGGACTTGGCTCAAACACAATCACAAAAAAACCATGTTAGAAGTTTGTCTACCCTTGAGGGAAAAAATAATAATAAATGTCTAACATGTCTCTAAACAAGGCTGAAACGGGATTAAACCTGGCCATAAAATGTTGCTCTGGTGGATTGATCACTGTGTTACAGCTATAACCCAGGGACAGATGGATGTGGAGATATGGATTCTATAGGATTGATCTCAGATAAGGCAGATGGCCCCAGCTGCAGCAGTGGAAAAACGCACATGATTGGCACACATCACATGGGACCGAATGACCGGGTGGGAGGAGCCGTGATATCTCCATTCATGCAATTTCAACAGCTGGACAAGTAACACCATGTCCGCAAAATAAAGCCTGCTTTTAGCCTATTCTTTTGCTATAGATGCTATAGAGAGTTACAGTTTCAGGCTGACCAACATGGTTTTCAGGATTGCAATGACCTTTTTTTCCCCTAAATTGTCTAAAATCTGAACAGCTGAAATATTACAAGTATTGCATGTATTTTTTTAAACTAGTTAAAGCCCCAATGGAGACAGATCCTTAACAAATAAAATGTAGTACAGCATATTTAAACCTATTCTCTCTCTCGATTTTATATTTTACATTTTAAATCCTATATTGAAAACAATAAGAGGATGATTAGCTCAATCGCCTAAACTGGGCATATTATTTTATCTGCTTTATTTTTGATAAATATACAATGGAAGCTCAGTAATGTCATGTGTTATAATTCATTTTGCACAGGCGCTGCGCTGGAACTATCAGTAATTTAGTTTTGCAAAGTTGAACAAAGCAGTCGTTGTGTGGCTAAAAGATGAGATGCATACAGTTATGAGAAGTGTATTATTGACGTAAAAAAAAAGCTGCTTCAGAGCTTGTAGGCTGCACATGTAGCAGTCAGAGATGCTGTTAATTTCAGCTGCTCCTTCTCAGAGTTTGTCACAGTGGATAACATGCCTCCATCCACATCATCTGGCACAAACCAGCACTGTGTCTTCTTTCACTTCATCCATGAATCTCCTGATGGTCTTCCTCTGGGCCTCTTGTCTGGTAACTTTAACCTCAGCATCCATCATCTCAGCCTATTCACCATCTTTCAATTACAAAATTTGAATGGCTGCAATTACCACAAAGACTGCAAATGCAATATCGTTTGCAAACTTCCATACAGTGACACCCAAGCCACAGATCACCAGTCAATCGATAACGGTTGGTTAAAGCCACACTTTAACTGATTAACAAAATTGATCAGAACGTGCTTTCGTAGCCGTAGTGTGTGTTGCTGCTTGTTTGTTTGTTTTGCGGCGGTAATCTGCTGTGGATTAAAGGGAATGACAACCAAAAGCAGGTCAGAGCTGGTGGTCCCTGCAGCGGACTCCGACTGGGGCAGAGGCCAGCAGCGTCATGTGACACAGACTGCACTCACTGCTCCAAGCGCCGTCAACACAGAGGAGAGAGATTCATCTATGCTGTAACATGAAATCCGAATTTTATTTTAATAATATGCAAACTATTGCAGTAGTTTCACAAGTATATCAGAGCGTGTTTAATTGCAAGAAGGTTTCATACATTGCCTGACCAAAAAGAGGTTCAGCAACACTGTGTGCCCAAAGAATGAGATCAGCTGAACCTGAACATCCTCAATAACAAGGTTTTTCCATCAATGGATGACAATGCCAGGATTCATCGGGCTCACATTGTGACAGATTGGTTCAGGGAGCATGAGATGGATTGACCGCCACAGAGTCCAGATCTTAACCCTATTGAGAATCTTTGGGATGTGCTGGAGAAGGCTTTGCCCAGATCTTGGTGAAAAAAATGAATGCAACACTGGATCTTTTGACATTGCAGAAGCTTATTGAAACAATGCAACAGCAAATGCATGTTGTAATCAAAGCTTTGGTGGTCCAACAATCAACAGAGCAGGCAGCGGTCTCCAACTACTTTTACACAACGTCGGAGTGCTACTTATGATTCAAAGACACATATGATTACGTGGAGAATTACTAGCCAAGATGATTTTTTTTTTCTCATTTCTTGAGTTGTGTCCTTATCCTTGACTATATTTACTCCCAACTGTTTACAGATTATGTCAGCAAGTTCAGAACAAAAAGAAAATGTATCGGAAATATGAAACATCAGGAATATAGAGAAATTTAGAAAGCCTTTGGCGAGCTACTTAGAAAGGGCTGGATAGCTACTGGTAGGAGATTCCTGAATTAGAGCAAATGACCTGCTTTTGTAGCAACTTTTTTGAGGTCCAGCAATGTATGATATTGAGTTGACAAGCTTCTCAAAGCGCTACACTGTTGTCATTGTTCTTTAATGCTGCCCTGGGGACGGAGGATCCCATCTGCCCCTGCGACCACCACCAACCAGTCACTCACATACTACATTCATACGCGTGGTTGAACTGTCATGACCAAAGACACAATGACAGTATGAAGCATTTGGAACATTATTCAAACCGCACAGACCATTAGATCTGTGAACGAAGGCTCATTTTTTGCTAAATGCGACCATTCAAAATGCAATTTCAATTCGGTAGCAATTGATTTTGACATGAGTACATCTTTCGTCTTCTCTATAATAAAGGATTTTTTTAATTTCATAGATAGTGGGAGGAAAATGTATGTGAACGTTTTGGAATTTCTCACATTTCTGCCTAAATCAGTCCTAAAATGTGGTCTGATCTTCATCAAAATCATAAGAATGAATAAACAGTGTCATGCTTAAACTAATACCACTCACACAATTACATGTTATCATATTTTTATTGGCCATAACATGTAAATATTCACAGGACAGGGAGGTACAGTAAAAGTGAGTGAACCCAGGAATCTCGCTGAACTGCAACAGCGGAATGGTCCAAGATGTAACCTGATCGTTGTGCACGTTTAATCCGCAACTACTGGAAAGCAGTTATTGCTACAAACGAAGGATCAGCCAGCTATTTAATACAGGGGATCACTTACTTATTCCACGCTGTTGTGAATGACTCAGGTCTTTCTGTAAAATATCTTGATAGCACGTTGTCCAGGCCCTGAGGCAACAAAACAGTCCCACACCATGATACTCCCTGCACCACACTTCACAGTGGGCATAGGGTTTTATATGTTTATATGTTCCATTCCATTTTACCCCCACACATAACGTTGTGTGTTCCTCCTAAACTGTTCAACTATGGTTTGCGAAAGAGCTCTTGGACGCTTCAAAATATAAACACAAGCACACACGGATAAATTAGAACACAAAGAATAGCAATAAAAGCTAGCTGTTAGCATGTAGCACAAAGCTAACGTTAGAGTTATGGTTAACGCTCCCTGTTAGATGTACAAATTTGAACCGTTGAAACACTTTGTACTTCTCAGTGTCTCTGTATCTTCATTTGGTAGAAAATAGATCTATAATTCAGTGTTTGTTAAAGTAACAGTGGAGTAATTGGAGAAAGAGTAGCTCTTTTCCCCCCTGATTTCGCCCCCTGGCAGTTTTGAACGTGACCTTTTGTGGCCATTCCCAAAGATGTCGTCTGTATCTATGGTCCATTGTCCTAACAGGTTCAAGGACATTGAGGGAATAATGTCAAACCTCCGGGTCACACACACACCACAACACGCTCATTTATATTCCAACCAAGTCTAACATCCGTAAAGCACACTGGAGGTGACCTATGAACCAACCACTGAACAAGAGGGGAGACACATCTGCAGGGGATTTCCAATAATATAAAATGTAATTAACACTGCAGAGCTTCAGGCAAATTGATTTCATAATGTGACAACCAGCCCTCTCTTCCCGCGCTGTGCCTCAAAGCAATGCACGATGCTAATAGTATAAGTGATATTTTGTGTGGTTAGTTGACACTGGCGGGGTATTAGGGATACTATTGATTTTTCTATGGGGAGGTAAGTGCATTTCACAGACTATTAAAAGAAAAACGGTAATTGCAAAAAAAAAGGCGATACTTGAGAACTGTCTAGACGTGTGATAAAATAGCGTATATTGTGTTAAAACAAAACCAAATACAAAGTAAAGACAAACACGAGGTCTAAATGGAACCGGGCATTTTTGTTTTAGACAAATATATGTAAATCGCAGTCAGATGAAGACCTTGGTGATTTTGAACATGTTATAGCTATTTTTAAGATTTCCCGAGTATTACAGGTGACGACTTCTATTTGACTTGTGTAGCGTAGGGGGATACGGTGACGTTGGTCATGTTGAAATAGTGTCCAAAAGACCGTGCAAGTGGGACAAAAGGTCATTTCTGAACAATCGGTCCAAACAAAGAGTGGGTTAGTCATCAGCAGCGTCACGTCGTAAACCCACTGGTGGAAAAATCAGACATACTATTCATGGTAACAAAGGACAGTGTGCCACTGTGCTTTGACGCAAATGTATTTAGGGGTTTAGGTCGTGTCCCAGATCTGGAGGAGGGTAGCAGGTTGCCCCAGCTGCATTGAAAGAGGGGTCAGAGAAAGCAAATTCCTGTGATGCCTGACTGCACCTATAGGTAAATCTGCATTTGCTGTCACTGCCTAGCATATGAGACGAAGAACCACTTTCTTTCTGTTTCCACAGCTGCCCACAGCAGAGGAACGGTGCACCGCTGGAGGTGGAATAACACATGCATTTCTGAACTCATGATACAACAAAAGGCATGTGAAGTATGTCCTTACAAAGCACCAATATATGCAAAGAACTGGCAGTGAGAGTATTCATATAGATGTTGCTGTGCGCCAGCTGCCCAAACAAAACGGATCTTCCCAGAAAATGCGCCAGGATTCGCTTTGAGGGGAGAAAGTGTGAACACAAGTCGCCTCTTCATTTCCCAAATCATTCAGTTCCGGATATTTTTTCGTGGCGACTCCGTGAACTCTTGTCTGAGCTCTTTAGGTCCGTGTCCGGAAATCACAAAAACTCATCTGTGACGACAGCAGCAAGACCATAATCCTCTTCTCTCTGTTGACCAAACACGTATCCACACATCAATCAACCTAGAGACCCTTTTGAATTGATAAGAGTGTGATACTTAATAATAGGGAGATTGGGGAGATCTTGTTTTGGCACAATTGAATGGAAAAGGGTGTGTATCTATTGCCATTGGATTTGCAATTCCAAATTTCAAAAAAGGGAGCATACCCCAGAAGCTTTAACATTTAAGAGAAGACTGACATTAACTGCTACACTCATCTAAGACGCGAGACCCAAATGAGTTGTTTGTGCTTCCTGCTAACCGCTGCCTTTGTCATTTCAATTAAGGTTGCGATTAATCCTATACAAATGCAAAAGAGTTTGAATTTGCCTTCGTGTTTTCAGTAGCTTTCGTTGTAAAGGCTTCCGGATCAGCTCCCTGTGTACACTGTCATCACTGCAGAGGGCTCAGTGTTGACTTGTTTTTACACGACACATTATGACGACACCGGGGACATGAGTCTGTGGTGAAAAAATACTGGTACTTTATCTCATCAGCCTAAAACTTGTAGAAAGCTGCATTTTATGGATGCGTACATTATTTAAAGATACTATACGATAGGTGGGCCCAGGTTAAAAATCTAGGTTAAAAAAAACGTATTACTGCGGGATCATGGAAGACTTGTTCATTCATTGAGATTTAACTTCAGATTGATTGTTCTATTAGATTAGCAGTTCATATGTCTTTCTATCAATGCTAATGCTCCTCGACATGTTTAAGTTTGACACAGTGAACTGAATCTTATTTTTGATTAACCAAAAATAACAAATCTAATTGCAACTGTGTCGGAAAAAATGCAATTAGATATTTTTTGATAAAAGGAATGGAATGGAATATGCACCTTAATGGGGATACAAAACAATAGTACATTTAAATAGTACATTTAAATATACACGTTGTGTAGCTAAAATGATCCAAATAATATAAGAATTTATCAAAGAACATTGCCTACATGCATAGTAATCTACCCTAAATGTTTTTTCTCCTCCAAAAGCATTTCACATTCACCATAAAAAAAAAAAAGAGTGAGCGAGGACATGAAGGAGCTTTTTGAGTTTAACCGCTGATGGCAGCTGGTGACGTTGCTAATTATGAAGTCATTAACTCATCAAAATGCTGGACAGTCAACAGAAAGACCAAACAAAAATAGACTTAATTAAACTAAACTTAATTTACAAGTTAAAGTGCGGTGTCCAAACGTTTTCCAATTACGGCCACTTGAAACGGGCGGCTAAATGCTTTGTTGACGCCACGACTATAAATCCAATATTGATTTAAAAGAAATGATGGCTTACATCACTATAGGGAGAAGTGAGTCAGACTCTGTTAAGGAGACATTAGCGGAATAGCGGTACAAAAAAGAAAGCTACCAGCATGCTTTGGGGCGGTCACAGAAAGACGTTCTTTGGTTAGGTTAAGTTGACATTCCCCCAGATGCTCAGTGTTTACCCACAAAAAGAGCACGCATCAAAGGTTCCTGTTTAATGTTTAACACAAAGCTGCAGGATGATGACATAGACAGAGGGGTGAGAGGGGCCGGGGCAGAGAGGGCACTGCTGTGATTGAAAAAGTGAATGGTGTTCTTTAGTAACAAGTGAATTTCTTAATTTGAGAGATCAATAAAGTCTTGTCTTATCTTTCAAATGAGATGTTACAGATCAAGCTAAAAAAAAAAGTTTATTATTATATTATAACGGAAAAACATGAGGATCACAGGACTTTTCCGCACTGAATTCCCTCATTTGCACAACACAGGCCATTAGGTTACATCACATGTGTCCAACACAAGGCCCACAGGGGGAAACTTCAATTTCAAAAAGGAAATAATTCCACACCTGTCCAGCAGAGGGCACTGACATAATAAGAGATCAGGACAAAAACAGCATATGATAGCCACGTGGTAAATGGTCAGTCTGCCCCAGGGTGGCTGTGGCTACAAAAGTAACTTACCGCCATAGAGTGTGGAGTGAGTGAATAATGACTATATGTATCACTTTGACAAACGTGTGACACAGGCTGATAAAGCACAATAAGTGTAAGCTGTTATTACTTATTAGGCCACAATATATGCGACCCGCCGTGGGGGCTGAATTTTGGCCCACGACCCAAACGAGTTTGACACCTCTGGGTTACATTGAGATAGATATAGATATAAATATAGAGGGATAGAGAGTTTTTTTTTTACCACCATTTCATAACCTAAAATCACAGAGGCCAATAGTATTTTATTACTTTTGGTGAACCAGTCAGAGTTTCTGTCCCAGCCTTGATAAGCATGCTGCTGCTAGCAGCGGAGGTTTTGTGCGGCGAGTTTTTGCGGAGAGTTGGGGTCACAACTAACTCGATTGAATTGTCCAGGGTCAGAGCTTCAAAATGACAGCCGGTCCAGTATTCACTTAGTTTCTGAAAGCTGTATTTTTAAAATGGTGAAAGCCAAAATGGGTTCAGTATTGGATATTTGGAATCGATACCAGATATTGTTTGTTTTTTTACAGTATCGACGCTGATAACCAGTATCGGCTCGACACATCCAATTATTACAAATAAAATGTTTGTACTGTATTAGTGTAATATTGCGTAAAAGACAATTGTAATTATGTACGTTTCATTAAATGTTTACAAGGAATCCTTTAAGGAAAACCTCAGTGATGACTTGCCAAATGGGCATTAACAATAATTTCATATGCATAGTTACAAGTTAAACAGTATAAAAAATATAACTTAACAAAAGGCTAAACAGGACCACTACAAAACTCAAGTCTTTTTAACTAGCATTATTGCAATAATAAAGCAATACCAATTATGCATTTGTGTGGTATATTAAGCACTTCTAATCAGAACCTGCAGTATTTCTTTCCTACAGCAAACACATCGGCTTTGAAGACAAATATTAATTTGAAGTCCACTAATGCATTCCCCTTCCCAAATAAATAAATGCCGACATGTGTAACTACGTGTGCACCGCAACAAAGCTTTTCTATTCAAGGAACCATAGACTTTTCCATGTAGTTTACTGACACGTACCTCAATATGACCCTCGTCTGTATCTGACCATTAGTGCCATTCATTTGCCTGAAGCGGAACCTGATCATTGTCTCCATTGCTCAAATCTATAGTGCATCACAGCTGATATCGGACTGTCCAACAGCGTCAAAGCAGCATCAGATGGCATAATGGAAAGTTCTAACCTTGAATCTTTTGCCACATTATGTATTACTATTCTGTGCTTATCTTATCTTTTACATGAAGGCTGCAAAGAAATGAACTGATACAGAAATTTGAAAAGGTCACAAAAGGACAAGGCGACAATAATTTAGACAATACTGTATGTTCTCTGCACTATAAAAGTTTTCTTTGCATCAAATTTTGTACTATATTTTGACTTTTCAGCAGCTTACATTTTATACTGTGGTATGATTTTGGTCCAAAAGCTAGTTTTTAATCTCTGTTTTAATGCCATTATCAAATGAGAAGGACTGTAATAATTTAGGCTTGGTTCTCAGCTGGTGGGTCTGGACCCAAAAGTGGCTTGCAGAACCATTTTCTGTGGATTTCTTGCCTTTCCAAGAACATTTTTTTCAAATTGTAGGTACTAAGTGTCAAAACACTTTCAGAGTCTGTTAAAATAACTTGCTTAGATCAGAATTTCAGCTTTAAAGGCTTATCAGGCCTTTATTATGGAGTTCTGCAACGATGGTTGTCCGTCTGTAAGTTTCTCCCATTTCATAAGAATATCGCTGGAGCTCTGTCAGAGTGACCATCGGGTCCTTGGTCTCCTCCCTGACCAAGGCCCTTCTCCCCTGGGACCTTCAATGCTGCAACATTTTCTGTATGCCTTTCTAAATCAAGTCCAATCTATTTAGTTTACCACAGGTGGACTACAGTCAAGTTGTAGAAACATCTACAACTTGACGATCAGTGGATAAAGGGTGCACCTGAGCTAAGTTTTGAGTGTCATAGCAAAGGGTGTGAATAGGGCTGGGTACCGTTAAACAATACCAGTATGGTCATATCTTTAGAGACCACATTTTAATGCCTGTTGGTCCAGGTAAAGCATTAAAAGGAAGGTACTTGGTTGTTTTAGCTATAGATAAATGATACAAATTTAAAAGAAAGAGTAAATATTTTAGTATAGGTATCGAAAAAAGTATCATTCAGATATCGGTAATGTAAACCAAGTATCGTTAAATTACCGGTATCGAAAAGCCTTGGGTGTGAATACTTATGTACATGTTTTATTTTAATACATTTTCAACACATTCTAAAAAAACTGTTTTCACTTTGTCATTATGGGGTTTGTGTAGAGATTGATAAAAAACAAACAAATGTAACACATTTTGGAATGAGGCCGTAACATAATAAACATAACAAATCAATATAGTAGTGGGTCCTAAAGCCATTTCTGTGGAGAGCCACTGATTTAGGGCTCTGAAAACACCAAAATATTCTTTCTCCATTGGGATTGATCATGCTAAACCTGTTAACCCTGTAGTTTGGACCTATACAATCATGTTCTCTCTCGACACATATTTCAATCTTACAGACTGACCCTTCTCAATAATCTAATTTTGTACATATTTACATCTACCATATTTTCCTGACTATAAGTTTCTCCGGAGTATAAGATGCACTAGCCAAAAATTGATGAATGAAGAAAAAAACAACAGGCTGAATAGGCGTACGGTATGCTAACGTAACACACTGATGGTTTGCTACATGGAGCTTAAACAACAAACTAAATAGGTGTCTGGTATGTTAACGTCACATAAACAGCTCAGATAACTATAGCATAAAGAACACACCAAACTCTCGATCTCACTCCAAATCACTAAATCCATTGAAATCTTCATCCTCGGTGTCACTTTTGAACAATCACCTTGGCAACTACCAGGGCACGGAGGCGTAACCGCACCGTTGACAAGCCTCTCCTGGCAGCACGTTTTTCATGCTCTCAATTGCAAACTCGTTCCTCTGGCTATGGCCATGTAGCTTTTAGCTCGTGATTAGCTTTTTTGTTTTCTTCATTGCGGTAAAAGTAGCGGTAAGTTTCTTGCTCACTCTAAACTTTCTTTCTGCTGCTCGATTAGCCTACAGTGCCCTCTAGCGGCATGTGAAATTATTCATTTGAATTTAAAACAAGAGGGAAAAAAGTCGCTTCGGAGTATAAGACGCACCCCAGCCAAACTATGAACAAAAGTACGACTTATAGTCTGGAAAATACAGTACTCCTCTTGCTGTAAGTGGACATCCCTATCAAATACCTCCTGATTGAGACACATTTTCACAGTATGACATAAACACCGTGCCTATGTACAGTGCAGTAAATAGCCTGGTAAGCATAGCATAAACAAGGCATTCATAGCGAGGTATCCATTAAGCTTTCCACTAAAATTGACCTTTTGTATGCTAAACGTTAGGGAGTGTCAGGCGACAAAGCGGCTGGGGTTGTTTCCATAGTTTCCCCAAGCTGCAAATTATAATCATTCACATCAATGGGAGTTTCATAATGCCATTAGCGTCAACAATAGCGGCTAGCGCGGGTAAACATTTGGTCAGTGGTGAACTCATTAGTGGACAGAGTTGGTTTTGGGAGGGGACAGACGAAATAATGTAGGAAACTCTCTAGAGGCTTCTGACAAGTTATCAGATGTTGAAACACAAACACACACACATCCTCTCGTGAATGGGCCCTTGGTTTATACAAACTTCCTCCGAGCACAACTTGTTTGCTCAGGTCACGTGTGCAGAGTCATACGCACAGAAGCATCTCATTTGTTCCCTTTGCTTTGAGGGTCAATGCAAACATTTCAATCATATACAGTAGAAAATGCTAAACATGGATGAACTAGATGTGAGACAACTGTGTGATATGCACAATAAACACAATCAAATCCAAATTGCAATGTGAATAGTTAATAAGCTAAACACAAAGACTGCATTAAATCTTGCAAACAAAAATATCTTATTATACCGACATGCTTGTGATTTTTGTATTAGCATAACTGAACATATTTCAGTCTTCCCTCAAATTAAAAAGAACTGAATTTAGATTTTTGGAAATCTAAATTAAAGTGGCCATATCATGCTTAATTTAGGCTTCAAGACATTAGTTTAGGTGCCTCAGCATTGGAATTTATGATTTGCAATTTTATATATTGTCAATGTAAAGAAAAGACAGGGCTGGTCAGGATATCGAACTGACCTGGGGCGCCCACTGCAGGCAGCAGAGGGAACGACACATTGTAAAAATGTAAAAAACTAGCTTTAATATTGAGGTCACGGCATGCCAGGAAAACGAGGGACACACTTTGAGTGCAGAATGGTTCACGAGATGGATTATTTTCTTTTAAAATGCGAACAACAATTATTTGACACAATATAATCCAAGAGCTAAAGCGTTTCAGCAGCAGAAGAATAGCCAAAGTGAATAGGATTACTCGAAACTGAAACACTTAAGCAAAAATACTACTCCAAGTACTGTATATGTATTTGAGGAGGGGACACTATATTAAGGTTAAAAGTTCAAAAAGCCCATTTTGCATGATGTCTACTTTACATGTCTACTGAGGTGGCTAGGGCATCTGTTTCAGATGCCTCCTGGTCGCCTCCCTCGGGAGGTGCTCCAGGCTTGTCCTATTGGGTGGAGGCCTTGTGGAAGGCCCAGGACACGCTGGTGGGACTAATATGTCTCCGAGCTGGCCTGGTGTTGCCTCGGGTCCCCCCAGAACAGCTGGAGGAGGTGTGCGTGGATCAGGAAGTCTGGGCATCTCTGCTGAGACTGCTGCCTCCGCGAGCCGGCCCCGGATAAAGCGGAAGAAAATGAATGGATGGATGGTCTACTTTAAAAGTAAGATATTAAATTGTAGACAATCAAATTAAATTGTTGTTTTTATGTAGCTGCACAAAGGAATCTTAATGGCAGAGGCTCCATTAGTTTATTAAACAAGGATTTACAGCCTTGTGCTCTGAGTGAGTATCGACAAACTAAACTTTACGGTAAATACCTGCCCACTATAATAAATGAGTTAATTGAATTTCAAGGCAATATTTATTAGCTTCTTGTCTATTGCGGCATTAGCATTTTCGTATGCCCAAATTGTGATTTTGTTGTTGCTATTGAAAATGGTCACATTGGACTGATCAAAAGCAACCGCAAGAGTCATATTTTGAGGTAGTGCCTTGACTACAAAAAATGTCAGTCCAGCTTGAGAACTCAAAGCTAGAGAAAGGCCTTTAAGCCAAGGCTGGCTGAACCCTTTGAAAAGCACCAAGGTGAGCAGAACAAGCAAATATAGCTGTTATAACCGGCCCACAGAGAAATACGCCTCCCACACAGTCAAATAAACATATGGTAGATTGATATCCTGCGGTTTCTTGGAAGAGCAATCAGGATCACAACAAGGGGGGGCTCATGCTCATGTGAACATGTTAGCAGGAAGCATCATAACAAAGATGAAAACACAAATGACCAGCAGTAACATAGAATCAGCTGCATACTGGCTTTAGTCAAACACATTTTCTACAGACTATCTCGAAGGACACGCAGGAGGGACAGCAGCCCGCCCCGAGCAATAAGTTTGTTAATTGCAGAGCTGAGAGTAAGACACAGCGAAAGTATTTCAATGATAAATGTATATTGGCAATTTGAGTCCACGATCATTTCAAACGTATTGCACTTCAGACAATGGGCAGAAAAACCAAAGCCAAAATAACTATACAAGAAAACTAAAACCATCTGCACTAATCAATGTCTTAAGTTGCATGTACACAAAGACTAAAAGAGTATATACTTTATTTTCATTTCATAAAACCAAAATATATGTGAATGCACCATTAATCTTCAATGGATGATTTTCATAGGCCATTAGCTTATTTAAAAGGGGATTCACCATCCCTTGATTTGAGTGTATGGACTAACAACAATTAACAACTAACATCACAATTACCTCAGCAAATTATCTGAATTAAGTGAATTTAGTAATTCAAATATGTTCTACTGATTATCCTGAAGTACAGGAGCGCCAGTCTGCCCTGGACAATCACTTGGGTCATATTTCCCAACATTTTGTGTCTTGTGTACCCCTTCCTTGAGTCTTTCATTTCTACTCAAAGCACCCCTAAACTCTAAGGTGCAGCCAATTACTTAGAAAATGATTCTCTAAATTGATCTGATTTATCAGTATTTAGTTCTGTATTGTGCAAAAACCATCTGACATTCAAACCTTTTACTTCAAATGATCATTGAAAAGAAGTTTTACTTTAGAATTATATAGAAATACTGTTCAGTATCACCTCCTTTTTAGATCTGAAATATTTCCAAGTACCCCCTGCGAAATGCTCATGTACCGCATGGGGTCCCAGTACCCCTGGTTGGGAAACACTGATTAAGTAACTGCAGTGCTTAGCGCAAGACAACAGAAAACAATAATAAAAGTCTATAGGACACTAGGATTCCCTCATTGCAACCATAATGGGCAATGGCGTGGGAAGAAGATCCTCGGCTTTTACGAGTCGCAACACTTGTTACAGCTTCAGGACATTCCTAATATAGTATCAGCAAATTGTATCTTTCTTCTGCCATTTTTTTCCAGCTATGTGGCTCAAGGCATCTCCACTGCACCCCATGCCACTGCAGCAGGATCATGCAGGTGATTCTCACCAAGATCTGGAGATAGGTCACTGCTCCTAATAGGACAATAAAGTGGACCTTAACCTTCACCAGTGTCTAGCCTCCAACAAGTCATTCATTTCCTCCACTCACTGATTTACTCACACTAGTTTATCCGATCAATAAACTACTTAGCACCTGATTCTTCTTTGTCTCATGTTTGAAATTCAGACATTCTGCAAATCAAACAAACCAAGCACCTTTCAATTAGAATAACGATGGTCATCAAGTATAGGCTTTTTCTGAAAAACTTTGGAAAAATGTCTAATTCATTTCTTTTTAGGTGATACATCTTTTAAAATGAGGATTTACTGGAGTTACTTGTGCACATTACAGTAGGAGCACAAACACTTGAGGAGGCTGAACTAATAATAAACTAATATAGAAATCACAAGCAAGTTTATATACATAATAAGACCCCATGGAGCGACAGGACATTTTGCTGTTTGCCTGCGCAGAGATAAGGGCTAAAATGCAAAGGGGAGTCAGGGGACATTTTAACACAGCAGTCACCTTCTGAAGATTATATGGCGCGTAGACTCCAGGGAAATGAGCAGGGCTTGCTATTTAAAGCCCGTTTCAAAGTACAAAGCGAAATGGGGACAGTTGAAATGAGTGTTGACCTGCGACAAGGGTGATGCCAAAGATCATGTCATTTCATCGTTTTTAATTCATTTCAAATCATACATGCACTGTACCTTCCTCAACCCCGGTCCCTATGGGAGCTACAAAACAATCCTCAGCTTCAGCCACGGCCCACTGCCGCCCCACTTTCTAAAATAAGATCGGCAGGAATTAGGGTCAAACGGGAAAGATGACTTAAATGCCGTTTTTTTTTTTTTTTTTTTGCACAGCGTCACAAGTTTGCTGAGTCAGGCATAAGAGTGACAAAGACGTTGCTAAATAGGAATAGCGCTGGTCACTCATGTGCAAAGGGAGGGACTGAAATCATGTCAGCAGCAGCAGCAGGGTCAAGCAAGTGTTAGCAACTATAGTGTACATGACTAAGCTGCAGAGGTGGGAAGAAACAAAATACTGAAAACTATAAATGAACATTACAGAGAAGCTTACTTTGATACATTTTCTCAAGAGTTTTGACTGAATATGTGATAACACTGGCCCCAGTTGTGTCATAGTAGCAACTATAGCCCAAGTGGCAGTAGGTGTTTGGGATAGAAACAATATTTGGGTGACTTGCAGTGAAACGGGTCTATAAGCCCTTTCCAAGTAGCTTTTCAAAGGCTTTCAACAAACATACTCTTGAGTCAAATATAAAGATCTATTTTCTCTCTTTGTGCATCAAATGACTGAGATACGGACAAGCTGCAAACACTTTAAATGTCGTTATTTAAGAGGAACATCTGTTCATTTTCGTTGTTTGTGTTGAAATACCATCTCGGTGACTAATGTCTAGGGTGTACTCCGCCAAAATCTCAAAATATTCTGAAAGAAAACAGCAGCTTTCTGCCATTTTTATCTCATATAAATCGACTCAAAGGAAGCAAGTCTGGAGACACCTGCTCTAGAGGCTGTCACAGCTGGGGGAGTGCTGGTACAAATGTAGCGATTGTATCACTATTGAAGGAAGAGATAGCGAAACCTCAAAACAGGGCAACTTGAAGGTCATTGCTTTGTTTTTTGTTTTTTCCCCACAGTGACGTTTGACCACAATTTTACTCACTTCTTGTATTGGGTCTGACTTAGAGCCAACACATGCCTGTACGTACCACTGCAGGTCATTTCTTCTCTCATGTACGACATATAATGCAGAAATAAAGCAACATGTTCTTCAAATTACTGTTATCATTATTAGGCTTCACACACAGCTATTGCATTGCCTTTAAGGAGGAGATTGCGTAACTAACTTCTTGTGCCACTTATTGCATTATTGAAAATACTCAGCCTTCTTGAAAATACCCAGACTTCCCAAAAGCCTCATTGTTACATGGGCAAACAGTGTAGTAAAGTTATAAAGTAGGCTGAGTGACTTTCTGTGCATTCTTGAAAGCTTGCTACAATAGCCTTGGAAACAAACGTGCAATTTGAGGAGATCAACACAACACTGTATCCATGCAACATAAAACTATTGGTCATTTCTACTCACCATCTCGACTTGCCGGGGGTCCAGGTTGGGGGGCGTGGACGCCGGCACCGCAAAGTGGATCTTTTTCCGCTCCTTGGTCTCTTCTGTGGACACGGAGGGCTCCATGGTGGCTCCTTGTGCAGCGATGTGCGAGACTCGACCCCGCGTAGAGGAGAGAAAGACGGTCCTCGCTCGGGATAAAAACTCTCCTCGAAGTGAGTGTCCTTCAAAGTAAAAGCACTGCAAGAGACAACGACCGTCACCACCTCCTCGCAACGTGCAGAGTGGAGCGCGTCTGTTGCTCCAGCGGCGAGGCAGACGAGTGGGAGGGGATTGCGCACAAATGGGCGGGGCTAAATAAATTAGAGATGTGAGGGGGGGGGGGGGGGGGGGGGATTTTCCACGTTGGAGGGGGCCAGCCAGGGCAGAGGCTGTATCTCTACATAAGCTCTGCCTGATTTGTAATAGAAAAAAAAAAAAAAATCATAATCTTATCACGTCAGCTGAGCCTCTTTTGGCCCCTATTTGTGAATGAGAGATTTGCGCAGAGGGATAAACAAATGAAGAAATGCAAAGAGAAATCCTCATTGTGAAAATATAAATGCAGATGCAGACTACTGAATCAACTTTTCTATGTTTGCTAAGCCAGTGTTTCCCAACTAGGGGTATGGGGACCCCTGGGAGTACTCAAGAACGTATTAGGAGTACTTGGAATAATTTCAAAATTGTGATAAAGGTGAATTTGAATGCTTTTTAATGATATTAACCTCTTACCCCTCTCCTGAACCGAGTGAATTTTCTCCAGTTCGGCTTTACCCAAATCTAAAAGCTCCTCGACTGGGGAGCAACAGTGTAATGTCTCATTTTAAAGGTCCTATATCATGCAAAATCGACTTTTTGGAGCTTTTAGCCATGTTGTTATGCTATTTCCTTATCAAAAACACCCCCAGAGCGGTTTTTGGCTTCATTCACGCAGTTCTAAGTAATCCTCCTGAATCCTGCTCTCTGAGCAGCTGCTCCACCCTCTCCTGGTAAACGACTGAGCTGTTCAGTTGTGTCGTCACAGCGGAACGGAAGTGCTCTACGTCTGTAATGTAATGCCTTACGGCCTGATTTTATTTATAAAACAGCTTTTTTTTTTTTTTTTTTTTTTTTTTTTTTTGAAAAAAAAAAAAAAAAAAAAAAAAACAGCAACCCTCCGAAGCGTCTGTGCTGTCCCACGACGCTAATCAAGCGCACCCACGGCTGGAGGAGCCATGGATCCGAGCATAAGTGTTGTTTTTGAAGACTGAGCTCTTTCTAACCTACTCTGGACACTGCCTGCTCTTTTTTCTTACCGATAATGCCACGGATGCGCGTTTGGCTACGAGAGCAACAGGACTATTCAACCTTCCTAAAGAAGAGTGCACTCGCCAGAAGTTGGAATTTCTTTCCGGGATTCAGCTAGCTACTATATCAACCAACCTGATGGATGCTTGGTGAACCTTGGCCAGAATCAAAGTGGATTAACTTTTATAACTTTTATAACCAACGCGATCTCATGGGAGTCCAAACTGAGGGGTGAGTCAATCAAAACGCATGTTAGCGTGTGTGTTAGCATGTGTGTTAGCCATTTATGAAACTGCTTTGCACATGTCAACTCCTTATAACTGCATTATGTGAAGTAACTTCACTTTTTGCAGCGATATTTATATTTATAATACTGCAAATGTGGAATGAGCAGAGAGAGGGGCGGAGTTAACTGAATCGAAGCGTCTTATCTTCCGGGTAGGGAAAATACCCCCCAAAAATACTTATATTTCTCTCAAAAATGAGTACTCCATAGTGATAGAGGTACAATATATCATATATATGCCTATACTTTACTTTGGAATGGCTAAAATAGCATGATACAGATCCTTTAAAGCTAAGACCTACAAAAAGTGATTGTGTTTTCGGCCCTTTTTTGTCATTATTTTCTTGATTTTTCATCGCTTTTTTTGTGGTTTTATCGTGTTTTCGCCACGTTTTTGTCACTTTTTGTGTCTTTTTGTCGCTTTTTTAACCACTTTTTTCATTGCTTTTTTGCCGCTTTTTGTTGCGTTTTCATCCTCGTTTTGCTATTTTTATGCTTTTTGTTGTTGTTGTATTTAGATTTGGGTAAAGCCAAACTGGAGTAAATGTGCTCGGTTAAGGTGGGGGTTAAGGTGTTAAAACTAAAAACATGTGCAATAGGTGAATCCTCAAACCAGGTGATTCTGACCATCAGCCTGGCTCCACATCTGGAGATGAGTCCCCAGGGCGCGGTACTGCCGTCACCCACTGCTCCTCGCGGGTCGTCCCAGCGGCGTCGAAGGATGGGTCAAATGCAGAGGACAAATTTAGTTGTACAGTGTTGTATAATGACAAAAATAAAGCACCTTATTCACCTTATTATTCACCTTGTATTTTACAATGAAAATGTTGTTGCAATAGCAGGAAAAAGAACCCAAGTGCACGACCAAAACTCAATTCGATGGTTTAACAAATTTATTTTCCAGAAAGGGGTAAGGGGGCTGGGGCCAGTGGAGCAGGTGGAGCAGGTTGGTGGGGGGCCAGTGGAGCAGGTGGCACAGGAAGGTATCGGGGCTGGGGGTCAGTGGAGCAGGTGGGTATCGGGCTGGGGGTCAGTGGAGCAGGTGGGTATCGGGGCTGGGGGTCAGTGGAGCAGGTGGGCATCGGGCAGAGTCTGAGCTGAGGCTGGAGTCTTCTGAAAAGGAGATGAAAAAATGGTTCAAAAAACGAGACAATTAAAAAAAAACAGGAAAATCTCAATTCTAGAGCCGTAGTCTTGTTACCGCATAGGTAATAGTAGTATGACGAACATGGCAAAGAGTGGAAGATGAACCAGGTTTTTCAACACTGTCTCGATTGTAGATTGAGAAGTCCCACACTCACACATACACCCAGAAGGGGAGGGGGGAGAGGAGAACAGACAGCGATCATGACAAATGTATGAATTTACGACTTTATTTTGAACACAAAACATTGTCATTTTAATTGACAGTTTTATAGATAATCGTCAACACTCGTGAGGTCGGGGTATACAGAGAACAAATAGAAGGTCCAAGGGGTATATCAAATTTCATACTTCATACAAAAAACATTATCTAAAGACATATAATTTACAAAAGCGTCATATATGATTGGGGGGAAATGAGCGTCTTATCTTTCTATAGTGGTCAGACCTTGAATCAAATAAGTTAGTTCGGGAGTAAATTCTCTCACAAAGTCACCAAAAATATTGTACAGCTTAAGGAGTAACAGTATCTTTTGTCACATCCCCCAGCTCTGGGTTGTTTCTGTCCTTGGTCCATTCAAAGCATTTTCTAAAAATATTTGCATAGCACTGTAAAAAACAAAAGAAATTAATTGACAAATGTATTTATCATTTCCACGTGTAAGTTCAGAATCAATCCGTCCATAAGCTGAGGCGTTATCCAGCTTTATGGAAATGAGGACATGACCGAACAACAAAAGCAACAGTATCAACCTGCTGCCCTGATGTCTGCGTAATATAATCTCATCTGCACACACGTTAAAGAGAAATACAGTAGGTGCTCTCTGTGTGTGAGTCAGTGGTGTGTTTTGCAGCAGTCAAATTCATACAATAAGTCATGACTAAGAAGTGAGAATTCTTATTGCTTTGCAGTCTTTGTCGGGAGTGTCATGTGAGGTAGCCACAGAACAACAGAAGTGATGCAGGAGCAGTTTTTAGAGTAAACAAGACGGCGGCAAAGGCAAGCTTTATCTCCTCTCTAAACTAAATGTGTTTGAATGAGCCAGTCTGCCTCTTGTAATTGCAGTGTTGACTCATGCCTTTGTGATGAAGGGCAAAACGTTCACTACTGTAAACATCTTAGCACAGATCAAAGCTAAAACCTCTCTACAACAGTGGTTCACCACGTAAAAGTGGGCCGTGGAACCATTTTCAGGCCTGCCCAGGAAACATTTTTGTCAATATTTCATCTATTAAAAGAGACTGTTAAAATAATGATTTTTTTGAATTAGAATTTCAGCTTTATAGGTTTATTCAATGCCTAAATACACAGTATTTTTTTTTAGAAATAAAGCACTTACTTACTTACTTACTTACTTACTTACTTACTTACTTGCTGAACAAAACAGTGCCTATCAATCCATTTGAAGGAAATTGATTAAGTTGGAGACATAACCCAATAGTAATGGTTTTAGTATTTAAAGTTAATACTTCAGTCGTACACGTGGATTTCTATTTAAGAAAACTTAAATTAAACTGAATGGATGAGAAAAACAAAAACGTGTCTACTATTTTCAAGGTCTTCGTGATTTTAAAAGGATTGAATTGAATTTTGCTTTGAGGAATAATCTGGCATTGACAGTTAAAAAGAAAGCGATATTTAGCAAGAGAGAGAGAGAGAGAGAGAGAGAGAGAGAGAGTTGAGGATGTTATACGCACAACACATGAAGGTCAGGGTGATAACACTGAGGGCTTAGTTATATCTCAAACATTGTAAATTACATTTACAATGTTTGAGATATAACTAAGACACCGGATAGGCATTGTTGTGTAAACACTATCTCGCTCTGAGTGGTGAGTGGGTGGAGAATGGTATCTCTGTACCAGGAAACCTTGAAGATAATTCAACAGTGATAAGGCTTTGAGTGCACAAACAGTAAAAGCAAGTGTATACAATATAATCACATTGTTAAGGTTGATGAAGTTTTGCTTCAATTCAACAGCAAGTCTTACACCTAAACCTAAACATATCTAGCAGCACAGTATGAGGAAAAAATGACTTACACAACTTAAGTTTTGCAACAACATATTGCAATATTCTTCAAAACCATTTCCACATAAAGTCCGGTAAATAAAAAAAACTAAAATTCCATGCAACTTGATTTAGACTTCAAATATTCTACATTAGGACCAAAAGATGTCTTTAACTAAATTTTAAAAAATGACTAAAACGTTTATACATAAAGTTATTTATTTGCTTTTGGTTGTGTTTGAGGGAAATAAAGAAGTGTAATTGGTGACATTAGTCATTTTGTATTGTGGCTTCTTGTGACCACCGAATAATGTCAAACTGCCAACCAATTCCTTTATTATTATTTTTTTTATGACCTTTTATATATATTGCATTATTCCTTCCATGGACCCACCACCTGCAGGAGGAGCCATAAGGGCTGGTGCAATGTGATTTGGGCAGCCCTAACGGATGCCCCACGACCTGGTAATGGACAAGTGGAAGAAAATGGATGGATGGATATATTGCATTAGAGGTGCACTGTTTGGCTTATTTTATTTGGGCTTCTCAGTTGTTTATTTATTTAAGTAAGTAAGTAAGTGCCTTATTTGTCATTGTACAATTTTACAAGACAATTGTGTTCAGGTGTTGGGTTAGTCCTGAGCTGCTGCAACAGAGCGCTGCGACTGACCAGCATGTTTTTGGAGGAAGGGGAAACCAGAGCAACTTGAAGAAACCTGGCTGGCTGCTTTCTGTGCTCCTCTGACACTGATCCGAGCGTGGTGTCCTGCACTGGTCAGCTCCTCCTCCTCCTTCCTCTTCCTCCTGCGCAGATCCCTCTGCTCCATCCGCTCTACAACAGTCTTTCATCATTGGGAGGAGTGGAACAAACTAATATGATCTGTCTTAGTCTCCAGTAAATTAACATTAGTCAGAACAATAGTGATCGAAGATTTGTGTGGCTTAGCTGTGAGTCTTGCCCGGATACCTCCTTGTTTGTCATTTTTTTGTTTCCTGTAGCGCCTCTAGAGACGCCTCCACTGTGCTGCAGGTTTGGGGGGGCTCTTGGTGCCTCTTCAGTGTCTCAGAAGAAGAAATGTGTAGGTCTCAAATGTCTTTAGCTCATAAGCTGTTTGTTTACTTTGAAAAAAAGCTGGGTCCTTCGTGTGGACTCAATGATGCAATGACATGATGATGCTTGAGAAATAGACACACAAAAAAATCATGTTTGTTAAAGGAACAAGCACTGCAAGTTTGCCATTATGTGATGTGTTGTAAATTTTTCTGCGTCAAATAAATAGATATTGTAAAAACAAATAAAACATGTAAGGTATTCCGACAGCACTGAGCTCCAAATACAAACCGCCACAATAGCAGATTTAACCTTTCTGGTGGCTTGGCTGCGTTTCAGACTGTTGCGTAACTGGAGTGGCATTCATCACTGAATTGCACAATGTCATTAGAATGTGTAATGAGCCTGCTTTATTAGGTCAACCTCGACCAGCCACAGAAATACAGGGTTTAATTACAATTACGATAAAGTGATTGAGAAATCCCTGCTGCTCAATGGCAAATGGATCGACAAACACTCAACTGAGCTACTGCTGTGGTTTTACTTCATTTCATTCTATTGCTTTCTTCATATAAGAGGTTACCACAACAAACTAGTGCACACTGATTTACAACATATTTTACTCCCGATGCCCTTCCGGTCATTAGATGAACACTGTCGCCAAACCACTTCTGAAATTACACTTACAAATTACGTCATACTTTTCCTCAGAGGTGTCCAAACTTTTTAACCTCTTAACCCCCATCTGAACTGAGCACATTATTCTCCAGTTCGGCTTCACCCAAATCTGAAAACGTAAAAAATAAAGCATAAAAATAGCAAATGTGACAAAAAAGCTACGAAAACGTAACTCAAACTTACAATTAATTCAATATAAAATTCTTCATAGAACACACTACACTGGACAAAGACTATCAAAAATGGGCTACTCCTCTATTAACTGTACAAACTGTATTCAGAACACCCCGGACACTTATATCCACGCCGTCTGGCATTGCACACCAATACAAAACTACTGGTCAAAGATCACAAAGACTATGTCCACATTCTTTGGCTGTCGCATCCCTCTATCACCCTCTGTTTGCATTCTCGGTGACACATCCACAACCACCCTGAATAACACAAACAACAGAATACTCCTTGTGGCCCTGGCTGTCGCCAAGAAAACAATCCTCATGAACTGGAAAACAAGACATAAAACCAGCATCAAACAATGGAAAAACTTCCTGGTTGACGTTATCACTCTGGACCACACTCATACCTCCCCCCCACACACAGAAGCCCCTTCCATCTGGTCCCCATTCTTAACATTTCTACAGAACCATTAATTCCATCTTATCTGTTATTATAGATAATCTCTATTATTTATTATATTACTATTATCTGTATTTGTATTATTAGTATTATATATTACTATTTCTTCCATTAAATGTTTTATTATCTGCTTCATTATTATTTGCTTGCCTACTTCTCTTTTCTTTTTTTCTTTTTTTTCCTTTTTCTTTTCCTTTTTTTTTTAAATGTTTTTATTTATTTACTTTTTTATTATTTTATTTATTTATTTTTATGGATTGATTGATTTTGTTTTGTTTTGTTTTGTTATTTATTCATTAATTTTGTTGATATTTTCATTATGATTACTATTATCTCCACTATTACTGAAATTGCTATGTCTCCTATCAACCTTGTGAAATATTTTACAGTATACACTTGGTTGGGGAGACTGAACAATAATAATGGACAAACTTGAGCTTTACAACTCACACTTTATTCATGTACAGTTTACTTGGTATCAGTTTGTTCGTTTGTTGGTCAGCCCTTCCCCGACCCCTCCCCCACACACACATGCATACACCCCTTAATACCCATTTATCTGTCTCTTTAGTTACTTTACATGTGTATGTGCGTGTATGTGTATGTATATATGTTTTGTTGTTGTTTGTCTTAATAATAGATTTGTGTTGTTGTCGTTGTCGTTGTTGTTGTTACTACCACTACTATCATTATTACTAATATTGTTTTATTATTACATTTAATTACGCAGTTATCTATCTCTAAGGTCTCTCCCCTCTCTGAATCAAAACAAGGTTGTGGCTTAACAATGAGCCATCGAGGCAGACCATCTCCCCAGTGGGGTGAGAGGGTTGCTTTGGAGTCTACGGAGCTATCCCGGTCCGCACTCTCCTCAGGGTTAGAGTGCGACTAGGAATCATGGTCACTACCAATAATAACAATAAAATAAAAATTATAATAAAAAAAATAATAAAAAAATAAAAAGATAAAATAACCAAAAATTTAAAAAAATTATAAAAAAGGGGAAAGAGAAAGAGGAATGGCTAAGAGACCGGAATATGTTTATATGTATGTGTTTATGTATGGGTATGTGTTTATATGTATATGTATGTGTGTTTGTCTATTTCTCGTTTGTTTGCTTCTTCCTTTCCTCTTCTTCTGCTCTTCAAATCATCCAATTATTTGTCCCCCATCTCTTGGATCTTATCTATTTAAAATTATTATCATTAATATTATTACTGTTGGGTGGATTATTATTTATTTATTTTTTTATTTATTTTTTTATTTTTGTTTGCCTTCTGTTTTTGTTTACTATTTTTATTTGTATTTTTATTTATTTTTTGCTTATTTTCCTTTCCTTAAACGCCAGGCTCTGTCACCCACCATGACAATTCCCATAACCAATATTATTGAAATGCACGCACACACAAACACACACACACACACACACACACACACGCACACTCACCCTCATCTACCCTCTCTGTCGCTTACCCTAATGGAAAAACACAAGACAACTATCTAAAGCAAATTCGTGTCCATTCTTGTCATCTTGGTCTCCCCCACCCATTAATGTATGCACGTCCCCTTCCTTTAACTGTCGTCTTGTTTTACCCTGTTTAACAGAGTCGTTAGCTCTGTTGGTTTTGTATGTTTTTTGTGTAAAATAAAACTCTTAAAAAAAATTAAAAAAATTAAAAAAGCAATGAAAAAGCGACAAAAATGCAACAATAAAGGGACAAAAAAAGGGACAAAAGCGCGGTGAAAACACAACAGAAATGCAATGAAAAAGTGACTAAAATGAGTTGAAAACACAATTAAAAAAAACGATGAAAAAGCAACACAAACTGGCAAAAACATGACAAAAAAGAGACAGACAAAACAAAAACTAAAAAAATGTGACGACAATGTGATAAAAAAGGTTCATATCACTCTTGTAGGTCTTAGCTTTCAAATGAGGCATTACACAGACGCTTTTAGATTTGGGTAAAGTCGAACGAGAGAAAATGTGCTCAGTTTAGGCGGGGGTAGAAGGTTAATCGAGACCCTTTAACTGCTGACATCATCAGTGACATCATCTGGAGGCAGGAAGTGATCAAGAGAAATAAGATTAAACTAAAACTAGCGATATTAAGTGTAAAACTACAACTGAAAAATGTGGTCCTGTTGTGGCTTAAGGTGCCAGAACAAGAGGAATGACATTTGAGACGATAAAATAAGGTTTATCTGAAATTTCCAAAAACAGTTAGACATTTGTTTATCGTTACTATGACAACAGCTACAATGGAAATAGATAGGAATCTAGCTTCCCGCCTCCAGCTAAGCCCGGAATGTTTACAAACAATTAAAGGGCCTATACTGTATATTGAAGTATATAAAACGTGCGTGGAGGTCCACAGACCGGTGATCAATGTGGTCAAACCATAGTTATAGTATACAAGAGATCAATGTTTATATCATTCAATCATTCATTGTAATGGTCCCGAGTGGTCTGTGAAACTAACATGGCTGCTCAATCTCCTCCTACGAAGCCTGTTCCTTAAAAGAGCAAAAATGCGGGACAAACTCTTTGGAGCCAGGCTTTTAAGTGCTCATAAGAACGCTGTTTACCAAGTGTCTTTTGGAGCCGCCCCCAGAGCCACAAGGGGGTGGTACTACAGCAATGTCAGCTCCCGGCCATGAGGACCATAGAGAAGCGACCATTGGGTCAAACCTTCAGCTGACAGCTCGTCTCCACTGAAGCCCCACAACGGCAATCGCCATCTTTGCTTGTTTAAAAAGGTTTATTTTGAGGTGGTCCTTGTGAGTGAGATGTTAGTTATTGTTATAATTGTGTATTGAACTTGCAGTAAAATCCCTGGTAATATGTGTCCCAACCAAGCATGAAGCCTGAGGGATTTTTCCAATTAATGGAATTAATTTGTTTTGTCCTTGTACAAACTGACAAGAATGATAAGTGTAATTATAAAGCCTTTCTATCGACCGTGAACTAACAGGATAGTTCATGTTGTTACGTTACCAAGACAGTTTTGCTCCTTGAAAGTTATGACAACTTAAAAACTCATCTCTGCAAAGGATTGGGAAGTTAGAAATGTGTTAGGGATGAGTATGAATCACAACTATCAATTTTCACAGAACATTTTTTATTTGGTATTAGGACTTTTTTATTATGTAATCGTCGACCTGGCAGTAATTGAATACATGAAACTTAATCAAATTGACAATGACAACTTTTGTGCATCCACTCCAGCAGCGGAACTCAAATAACACATGTCCTGACAGACACTGGACAGATTAAACACCAAAAAGTCACCACGAGGACACCAGAATAATACTGTCTTTACATAATTTCAGTCACTTCTATCAGGAGCACTCTGTTCTGGCAAATCCCTCAAAACATTGCCCCTGGGTATTTTTTTTTTTTTTTCACTGCATGTTTATCAGCACTAGCTCCACAAAAGAGTATTAGGATTGAAAATCATATGGCAAAATCTAAGGACATTGCGTAAGCTCTCAGATCTAATTTCCTTCATAGCACCCAAAAGAAATCCTGATTTGTCATCTGTACTGGGTTGTTTTAGTGTTGAAGATGTTATGCTTCTCACCTCAAGACGGATATGAACTAAAGACATTCATTTAGGCAAAGCTCTTGATTTACCGATCGATCTACGTTCCTACCCTCACCTATGGTCATGTATGAATTGTATGAACAAATGCTATGTTAGGTAAGTATGTAGCCTCAGCTTTTAAAATGTTCTATATGTTTTATAATTGTTGTTGGCATTATAGATAGATAGATAGATAGATAGATAGATAGATAGATAGATAGATAGATAGATAGATAGATAGATAGATAGATAGATAGATAGATAGATCTTTATTACAGACTCAAGGTCCAGACCAAAACACAAACACCTTGCCCAGCTGAAAACTAGCTTTGCAGCTAATACTGACACATTTACAGAAATGTTCATTAATGTGTACTGTCCCTGTCAAATAAACTACTAAATAAATGAGATGTGTGTAATGACCGAAAGGACAAGATCGCGAATACAGGCGGACGAAATGAGTTTCCTTCGCAGGCTGGCTGGGCGCACACTTCGAGATCGGGTGAGGAGCTCAGTTACCCGGGAGGAGCTCGGAATAGAGTCGCTGCTCCTTCACGTCGAAAGGAGCCAACTGAGGTGGCTCGGATATCTGTTTCGGATGCTTCCAGGTCGTCTCTCTCGAACATCTCCCTTCTGGAGGAGGCCTCATGGAAGCTGTGTGTGGGTCGGGCATCTCTGCTCAGACTTCTGCCTCCGCGACCCAGATAAAGCGAAAGAAAATGGATGGATGGACGTTCATTTACATGTGAAGGTCAATGAAAATGATAAACTAATTTAAACTAATGTGATGTTGTTTTGGTTGTGCATAGTATTGTCAGTACCAGGCTGTTTTTACTTTTTATTTGTTGTAGACATTATCTATTCGCTTGCTATTTTCATTGCGTTTTTACTCTTTCTTTCCCGAGAGGGAGGGTCTCAGCGCAGAGACAATTCTCCACCTGCTTCTTTGATATTGAGTGTAGGACATTTCCCTTCTGTTCAGTGTGTCGTTTTTGGATTTCTGTCTCTGATTCTCAAACAGCTCTTATGAAATTTCAGGGAAGCCCCGTGAGGAGACTGCTGTGATATTGGTCTTTGAATTCAATTGGGAAAGCTACAAAAATATTATCTTCTTACGGCCATCCAATGCCATTGTCGACAAAAGTCGTTCAGATAATGATCAAATGTAAAGCAGAAGTGGGAAGAGTTGCTAAAATATTTACTTAGAGACACAAACAATTACTCAAGTAAAAGGAAAAAAAGTCTAGCCATGCCGCTGGTACTGTCTGTGTCCGTCTACTCGATGCAGTTACTTTAAAAAAGTGCATAAATGTCACAGAGTACTAAGTAATGTGTGCTATCCAATGGGATTGATGTCTGGGCAACGTTTGAGCAGGTATTTGGTATTTGGCTTCCACTGTCCTGCTTCTCTTTGTTCCTTTTTTAACTTAGTCACGCATGAAAGTTTCAGGCGTATCATCAAATCCCATTGTTGTTGGAAGGGATTCCAGATATCCATCACCGCCCGGAAAACACATAACATGATAGTGACAACAAGTCAGTCCACACAACTGCATGTAAATCTACGTATATTATGTCCACCTCAACCATAGCAAGAGATCACAATCCACAAAGAAGGTTTCAATTTAGACTTTAGAGATAAGTCCATTTATTTGGTAAGTTTACACATAACGTAATGCTATTTTGATCTATTTCAGATGCTTTTTAGACACAGTTTACTTCTGATTTGATCTCGATTCTGGTGTTTTAGATCTGGTATTGACCCAAAATTTGATGGTATTCAGAGAAAGACTTTTTGTCCTTTAGGTGGTATTTGGTGTGGACCAATTGAGAACTACTATTATAGACCACATGCTTGTGTAGTACTCACAATATGTACCAATGTTGAATAGTAGGCCCATGTTTGGTTGCAGCTGCAGTAGAAATAAAGCCTGATGATTTCATAATAAGTAAATGCAGAGGTAAAAGGTCTAATCTGATCCTGGAGCTTTAATGATCATTTTCATACATTTATGAAGTTAATTAGGTTATGAAGCACCACAACATTTGCGCTTTCACTATAACCTAGTAACACGTAGGTATAATACTGGCCTAAATTCATGCAGATGGGCATAAGCCAATGTCTCACACTGGGCTTTGGAGCAAACGGTGTAAACAGGGCAATCTTCCATTAAACATGATCACACAAAAGAGCTTTGCAGGACCCGTCACGTGACTGAGTCCAGGTGGAAACTCAACACCTGTTCGACTCGTGTTTTATCCGGTTACATGAAAAATGCCTGAGGTTAAATGCCACGTTCAATAACACTGAAAAACTGGAAAGTGGCACGGACCGTCAGTCACCGAATCTCAAAGCTGCTCTTATTTTATTTATGTATGTATTTATTACAAGTTTGCAAGCCGTATACAGAAAATACATATTCCAGGTGATATATTACATTATATTATTGTATCTTGAACAAATATTGAGAGTTTGAGCCCTCCAAAATGTTCATATAAGAGAGAATATCACTGTAAAAATGTGTAAACTTGGGTTTCTGCTTGGAGTATTTGCATTTATGAAGATAGAATTTGGATAAAGGGATAAGTAGGTTAATGATAAAACAAATTATACATTTTTTATACATTAGTTTTCTTTATGAAGCTGCAGATTTTCTAGAATCTCAAAGCTGCTCTTATTTAATGTATGCTCATTAACTGAGGTCATTATTGTATCTTTGGATGTGTATCTTTGGAAGGCCTTTGCTGTATTTGCTTTATGTCTTATACCTTATCTGCGAGAGAGAACGTTAATGTAGGCAAGACTAAAGTAATGACATGACTGCCATCTGGTGGTTACACTTGGTGACTACATTTTAAAATGATTCAAGATGAGATGAGGTTTTGCATTTGGGTTCACAGCACACTGCAGTGATCTACAGTTTTCATTTCCATTATTATAAATGATGAATCTACAGATGAAAAACCTGTCAAAAATAAATCTGTTTGGTTCACGTCTTAGGCCGAGTTGGCGACGCCCCTGGTGCCGCTGTATATCAATCGATTGGTGATTGACATGACTTTTCATCAATATGGCGACCTCGAGTAGCCGCCGCTAAACACGTGTCTGCAAAAGACTGATACCTGGCGTTTAGTAATAACAGAATAAACTTTAAAACTGCTCTGCGTTATCACTGACATGTTAGAGTCGTATCTCGGGTTCCGAGTAAAGACTAAACACGGTGAGCTACAGTTTTACGCAGCTAACATAAGGAAGACTTTTAGAATATGTCTATGCACAAGCCTCACCTCTAACACTGTTCGTTATAGCTGTGAATATGACAACTTAGGCCTTAGGATATGAAAATGCAACAAAAAGGCGACAAAAAAGCACCAAAAAGTTACAAAAACATGGCAAAAAAAAAGCGACAAAAATGCAACAAAAAAGTTATAAAAACGCAATAGAACAGTTGCAAAAAAATAGGGTGACCAGATGTGAAATTCGGGCATCACAACATCCAATGGGCGCTTGTGACGCTGCGTTAGTGCTTCATCAGACGATCATAGGCAAAAGGGGAGGTGTATTTTTAAGGACACACATTTTTGGGAGTTCAGAACAAATGCTTGGATTTTGGGACTGTCCTGTATTTCTTGGGGAATCTGGTCACCTTATGCACACACACAAAAAATGCGGCAAAAAAGCGGTAAGAACGCGGGCTTAGCTTTAAATGAGGTGTAGGCTGTAAACTCTCGAGAAGCTTTTAGATTTGGGTAAAACATAGCTGAACATAGCTTTACCCAGCTGACTATATTGATGTTTCATGGATTTATTCGATCTAATGTTATGTAGCCGAACTGTGAAGCACTTTGAATTGCCTTGTGTATGATTTTTATAAGCCAAGAATAAGTCGGCAACATGGGCTACCTTCAAATGGCAGGCCTATCTATTTGTTGTTGTGGCCTGCGCTGTCCGGTAGATGGCAGCCTTTCAATAGATTTCACTTTCTCGTCGCTGTAAAAAAGCTTCTACAACGTGGATTCAGAGTTAAACCCAGGTACACACTTTTGAAATAAATACAAAATCATAGCTAGTTTGCTGATAGTTTGCATGCAAGTCAATTAGGTCAAGAACCAAGACAGCCTAGACCTTTTTTTCTATTATTATTATTTTTTTAGTTTATCAGCGAAGTTTACACCTATACTACTGAGTTGTGGATATGACATTATGAAGCATTACCGGGTGTCTATATCGCACATGTGACCATACAATGCCCCAAACGCGTATGCTCGCCCGCGTGGTTGGCGCGTGGGCGTCGTGTGAGGGGTACGTAGGTGTTGAAGAAGTAGCAGGTGGGAGACACGGCGTAGGCAGTGACAGAGGAGGACGTGGCAGTAGGGCATTGATTTAATTAGCAGCCTTACCCTCCAGCCTTTCACTCATAGCATCAATAATGCATGGGCCCTTGTTTCCATTGGCATAATTAATCCTCTCTTACTATAATTAAAAGCCAAAAATCCCACAAGATGGTTCAAGCTCTTGGCCACGAGCTGAGGAGAGGGGTACGGGGTTGGCACAAGACCTGATGATAAAAAAAAAAAAAAAAAAAAAAAATCCTCCATCGGACAGACTGACAGAGCAATGCAAACCAGTGATGGATAGAGAGCAAAACCTGTACTCAAGGTGAATGACCGTAACTTCAAATTCATTAGAGGCATAGATAGGAGTTTTAAAAAGTTTACGTCTCAAGTAGTAAGTAAAAAGAATGTTTCTGGAAAATGAAATAACAAGCCGGGGTATTCAGTATGGTGACATAAAATTGAATCGTGGAATAGCCTATGATTTCAACTGGGGGGCCACAATGTCAACCTGGTGGAGTGGCACGTGGATTTAAAGGCACAGTGCACAACATTTTGGACTATACTGTTTCCAGCAAAACATGTCTCTATAATGTCCTATTTTTTTGCAGTGGGTAATCAAAGAATGGATTTAGATTAGGAGCCTAACAAATACAGCTGCCTTTGGTCAACAGCTCCATTGAGACGGAGTTGGAGACGTCCCCCTTCCAGTAAAGTCACAGTCAGGTCTGAGGAGAGGTGAGCCGCTCACCGCAAAGACACACATGTGATTGTATTTTTCAGCAATACAAATATCTGTAATAAAATAAATCCTTGTATTATGTTCTATTTGTGAAATACAGTGTGGCTTTAACCAGTCACAGTCAACATTGAACTATATGAGAAGAAGCAGATGCTCAGACATTTTCCCTAGGGGTTTTCAGGTGAGCTTTAAATTGGAATTGAAAACTTGTATTTCAGCATTCTAGTAAAGTCGTTCTTTACTTATTTATGACATTTTTTTTAAATGTTTATTGTGGCACCTGCATGGTGTGGTTCCTACATTCCAGATGCTGTTGGTGCAACCTGTCATGAGCAGAGGGTGACCACGGTGCTGCGCATGGGGACCCATCTCCACTTGTCGAAGACCTTTAATAATGAAGAATCTTGCGCTACACTTGTGTGTAAGTGTTAAAGCTATTCAAAAAATTAAAATAACTTTTAACAGAACAATATACAATGTAACCTGTTTTGGTGCTTGTATATGTCACATATAAAACAAATCTCATTGTGTGGGGATCCAACCAAAGCATGCTGCAAACAATATAAGAAAATCCATATCAACAACTAAATCATTTTCAGTCACACGAAATGTCTTTAAAAACATAGATGAGAGAGATTGCAGTCATGGATAAAGAAAACCAAAATTGTACAGACCTATGTACACCATAATAGCAATTATAGTGCAGTTTATTAACAAGGGTTAGTGTGAGTGTAACAAAATACCTCTTCAGACGAGCTCAGACAAAGAAAATGAATGAGCGTGTCAGCGCCCCAGAGTGCAGTGCTTTTGTGAATGAGTGATCGGAAAGTGAGCCAACTGCTACAATTTGCACTTTTTTTCCCTCCCTCCTTCAAAATAGCATTTATCCACACCTACGCACACGGTACAAGCTCATCCAGATGAGGACGGTGTACTCTCCAGCAGCAGCAGCAGCGATAAGCCGTGCCAGAGAGAGAGGGAGGGAGAGAGAGAGTCTTTTCTATCTGTTTTTTATGTATTTGTGCAGAAATATAATTGAGAAAACACAAGAATACAGCATACGAGCAGAAAGGTTTTTACAAATGGAAAAATGACTGAGCAATTGTGGGATCCTTTTATTAATTGTCACACATAGCTGTATTTACATGACACACATTTGAAAGGTTAATGAATCCTATTGAAATGAATTGGGCAATGATCGGACAAATCCGGTCTAAGTCAACACAGGTTTTCAGGTTGGTTTCTAATAACGTTGATATAAAAGTGAGACATGAACAGATCCCAAAGATTCGGCTCCCGTTTAAGAATCACAAATCCCATCAGTAACGGAGGCAGGGAGGGAAGGAAGGACGGGAGAACAAGAGAGACCATAACGGGGAGAGTTTCGGGAGGGAGGAAGGAGGTGGAGCTTTCTGATGTTGCAATTAGGACCACACTGTCTGGGCAAGCGAACAAGGATGAATATTTGAGTCCGGAGATCTCGGCGGGGGCCCGTGGCGGGGGCGCGCCGCTGGCACACACACATGTTCCGTACAGTTGTGGAGCGACGGAGCTGCCAGGATTGTTCACCTCCCGATCACAGGCGCACAATTATCACATCAGTATCGCTGCGTAAACATTGCCAACTGTTTGTGCTCATTCAACTGTAAGCGTATATTCAAAATAGGAGCGTAAAAAGGCAGCAATGTTAGAGAGACGATGAGGAAATACCTGAAAGTTAAAATTAAATTAAAAGGCTTATTCAGAAAACAGTTTTTTTAAGGCTCTATAATTGATATTTTTATTTGCTTCAGTATCATCTAAAAGCAGACATTTGCCCAAAACAACAACCTTTGTGTATAACAGTGCATCTACAGTATTGCTCCATGAAAGTGATGAAACGTGCTTATAAACTCATTCCTGTGAAGAACTGAGACGTTACAAATGCAAGAGATGAGGAAGTTTCCCTCATGTGAACTGTGGCTTCAGTCAGCCAAAGTCAGGGCAGAGTACTGACTTTAAATATTTAGTGTGTGACTCGTTGTGTTATCCACTGACGTACATATGCTTGTCTTGAATATTCTTAAAGGGTAAGAGAGAATAGAGTCACCTGCAAAGCCCATTCCTCCTGGCAAAAGCATGATTAGCAGTTATGATTGGCACATTTTGATGTCAGATGCCCTTCCTGAACCTATGTTGTTCATCTTTATCCAGGATGGGAACTGGGCTGGCACATGACATGAGTACAAGGCATTTCATATACTTGGCTTGGCTTATCTCTTATAGTTAATTAAAGTTGCGGTTTCCCAACCCCTTTCACTCCGTGACCCCTATTATTATGGTCATTAGCAACACCAACGTGCCAACAACCAACATTTAAGGAAATTGGTTAACCTGTTACTTGCCGCCCCCCCTGATCTGGGGCTCAAGGTTAGGTTTAGGGTCAGGGGTTAGGGTTATGATCAGGGTTCGGGACAGCAAATGTCACTCATACACATATTTTTAGAAACTAGAAGGTCATAGAGGCTGTTAGCTCCCCTGTCAATACGCTTTGAGAGTTGGATTTGCATAATTGGAGATAATGACTCTAACCCTAACCCTAAAATGGCAGATAACAGGTTAATAAAGATGGTATATAACAATAGTTAAAGGCACACTGTGTAACATTTTGGACTATACTGTTGCCATTAGTACAAAACATGCTCCTAATGACGAGCTCAACACAGAAAATGTTATTACTGCAGTGGGTAATCAAAGAATGGATTTGGATGAGAATCTAACCTGTTTAAACCTCAAATGTTGCTGACTTTAGTCACATCTCCATGGAGACGAGCTGGAGACGTACCCACTCCTGGTAAAGTCACAGTCATGACTTAGGAGAGGTGAGCCGCTCACAGCAAAGGCACATGTTTGTTTGTACATTTATGAGATATCTCTCAATGATGAAATTATCTGTTGTAAAATAAATCTTTGTATTTCAATTTTAATTATTGGGTCATATACCGCGCGGTGTGGCTTTAATACAAAACATATATTAGTGCTCATGCCTCACAGGTCCTGGGTTCGATTCACGGTTCATATGGGGCCTTTCCATGTGGAGTTGGCATATTCTCCCTGTACCTGTAAGTTTCCTCCGGGTGCTCCTATCACTAAAAATACGTACAATAGGTTCCGCTCTGGTGTCAAAGGGATTCTTAATCTCAGTGGGATTATCCTGATAAAAGGTCCAAATCTATTGATAACCTGGTCATTCAGTAGCCTATATTCTGCTGACCTCATGGCAATATGAAAATGCAGATGTGTTTGGCTTAGTTTGTGGTTAATATCTAAATTCTGGGCCTATCCACATGAAACAAAATCTGACACACATTTCAACATCTTCTCTGTCTACACAAATGACTGAGGTTAAATTAGTTTCGCATAAAGGTGGGACCTGTGGGATCGAAACATTGGTGTAATATTAGTCACAGCCAAACGAATATGACAGGATGGGAGACCTAATCCCTCACAAATAATGATCAGGCTGACCATTTGTATATTATCTGTTTGTATATTTCTGTATTGGCACCTGCCCTCGACCTGGCATTATGACATCATTACATTTTGGGGGATTCCTATGTGGGTCCTCACCCCAAGGTTGGGAATCACTGATTAAAAAGTTGATTCAGAATACCCTTCAAAGTGTTTTCCATTAAAAAAAAAAATCTTATCCCATAAAAACACACACTTTATCTCTCCGTCACTCCTCTCACTCTCACCTCGCCACTTCAGGCTCTTGGGTAGATTTCGAACGCCTCTTCACTTCTCAAGCTTCAGTGGACACCTGATTTGCTCAACCCGCCCCAGTCTGAGAGCCAGTTGTTCAACGGGACCAGTACTGTACCATCACCCACCCACCCACCCACCCACCGACCCCTCCCTCTCCCCCCCTGTCTCTCTCTCTGTCGCTCTCTCACCCCCATGTGCAAGCGGGTTCATTGTGGATGCTCCGTGCGAACCCTCCTCCCTGCCCCAACCGTCCTCTGCCCCATCTCCACTTGATTTATCGCTCTAAAATACCACTGCACTAATTAGTCAAGTAATTAATTAATAGGCATTTGCATTTGTGCATATGCAATTAGGGGCTGGAGAGAGGAGCGTACAGCTGGGGTCCGGGAGCTCGCTTGGTGACGGCGTCGGGAGGGGGTTTGGAGGGAGGGGGTGCGTGGTGGGAGCAGATCGTTTTTGGGGATGTTTTTTTTTATGTTCCAATGTGCGAGATGTATGTTTGTAATACGTATACAGAGAGACGAGCGAAAGTGCAGGTCAGCATCTTCTTATGGATGCCAATGCGGCGGAAGGAAAGGGGAGAGGGCAGAGTTATGAAGGTGTGGTTTGGTGACTTTGAGGGGCGTAAGAACGTCATCCATAGACTGATAAGGTTCAGTCTATGGAATTAGGATAGATAGATAGATAGATAGATAGATAGATAGATAGATAGATAGATAGATAGATAGATAGATAGATAGATAGATAGATAGATAGATACTAGATAGATAGATAGATAGATAGATAGATAGATAGATAGATAGATAGATAGATACTAGATAGATAGCTAGATAGATAGATATCCTAATAGATAGATACTAGATAGATAGATAGATAGATAGATAGATAGATAGAGATAGATAGATACTGATAAAATAGATAATAGATAGATAGATAGATAGATAGATAGATAGATAGATAGATAGATACTAGATAGATAGATAGATAGACAGATAGATAGATAGATACTAGATAGATACTAGATAGATAGATAGATAGATAGATAGATAGATAGATACTAGATAGATAGATAGATAGATAGATAGATAGATAGATAGACAGATAGATAGATAGATACTAGATAGATACTAGATAGATAGATAGATAGATAGATACTAGATAAATAAATAGATAGATAGATACTAGATAGATAGATAGATAGATAGATAGATAGATAGATACTAGATAGATACTAGATAGATAGATAGATAGATAGATAGATAGATAGATAGATAGATACTAGATAGATAGATAGATAGATAGATAGATAGATAGATAGATAGATAGATACTAGATAGATAGATAGATAGATACTAGATAGATAGATAGATAGATAGATAGATACTAGATAGATAGATAGATAGATAGATACTAGATAGATAGATACTAGATAAATAAATAGATAGATAGATACTAGATAGATAGATAGATAGATAGATAGATAGATACTAGATAGATACTAGATAGATAGATAGATAGATAGATAGATAGATAGGTAGATACTAGATAGATAGATAGATAGATAGATAGATAGATAGATACTAGATAGATAGATAGATAGATACTAGATAGATAGATAGATAGATAGATAGATAGATAGATAGATACTAGATAGATAGATAGATAGATACTAGATAGATAGATAGATAGATAGATAGATACTAGATAGATAGATAGATAGATACTAGATAGATAGATAGATAGATAGATAGATAGATAGATAGATAGATACTAGATAGATAGATAGATAGATACTAGATAGATAGATAGATAGATAGATAGATAGATAGATACTAGATAGATAGATAGATAGATAGATAGATAGATACTAGATAGATAGATACTAGATAAATAAATAGATAGATAGATACTAGATAGATAGATAGATAGATAGATAGATAGATAGATAGATAGATACTAGATAGATACTAGATAGATAGATAGATAGATAGATAGATAGGTAGATACTAGATAGATAGATAGATAGATAGATAGATACTAGATAGATAGATAGATAGATACTAGATAGATAGATAGATACTAGATAGATAGATACTAGATAGATAGATACTTGATAAATAAATAGATAGATACTAGATAGATAGCTAGATAGATATCCTAATAGATAGATACTAGATAAATAAATAGATAGATAGATACTAGATAGATGGATAGATAGATAGATACTAGATAGATAGATACTAGATAGATAGATGGATAGATAGATAGATAGATAGATAGATAGATAGATAGATAGATAGATACTAGATAGATAGATAGATAGATAGATAGATAGATAGATAGATAGATAGATAGATAGATAGATAGATAGATAGATAGATAGATAGATAGAACAAACCAACGAACGAAATGTGGCCCTGGTACAACTAATGTCATGGCAGATCTGTATGTGACCCTAACCTTCTCTAAGTCCCAGTTTAAGCAGAGTGAAGTGGTAAGGTTTAGCTCTAGATCTTCTTTGCTTATGGTTTAGTCAGTTCTCTGTTCAGGTTTAGTTTTGGTTTATCCCTTTAGCACCGCCTATCTTGGTCTGAATTGTGTGATGGTACTTTGTATGTGGAGGAAAAACGTTTACTAGTTTTTCATTTCAAATCCGTGTTGATTCAGACGACGTTATTTATCCCACCAGGGGTATCTGTGTATGTTAATGTCGAAGTCTAGTTTCATCAGAGCAAAGCTAAATAAAAAGAAAATCCAAAACGTATCTGCCCAAGCGATATCGAGACAGTGTAGACATCTGCCAAGGCCTTGATCCTATCCCGCAATGATGAAGAGGGCCGACTCCTGGAAGCATTTGACCAGACAAAAATAGCACCATTGTTTGATATCTTAAAGACAAAGAGGACACGGGTCTTTGCATTTCAATTGCGTGGATTTATTCCGAGGGAAAACGCACGGCAGGTGGCCATTACTTAAAGTCTAATCCACAAACAAACGCGACGCAAAGTCATTCTTAAATATCATAATTCCCAACAAGCTCTCCTCCGGCGTTTCAATATTACATCAAAGCCTCCCTAAATTGGACTCGCCGTGAGCCCGAGCACTGGCTAAAGCCGTGCTGTTGACATTTAGCATTTATTTTGGCAAGGTGACCCGAAGGTTGTTTGAGACTTGTTGAGAATCTCCCGTCGCTGCGCCAAAGCTCCCTAAAGTGCGCCAAGGTAGAATAGGGCAGCAATTTGGCCAGCGTCAAGCTCAATGCCCTGCTATCCTCCCTGTTTTTTTTTTTTTTCCCTTTTCGCTGCACGTACACACACACACAAGCGCAACACAATTACCCAGACGTAGCTTGTGCCCGTGCCAGGTTAGTATCCTCCTCCGTCCCATTTGGGGATAGGGAACATTAGTGGCATCCCAAGCCGCAGCTGCCACGCGACCGGGCGACCCCAGGGATGACCCGGCAGCCTGGCAAATGATCCCTCAGCTCTAGTGGCGCAAGGACACAAAGAAGAAGATCCGCTATCAGCAATTTCTCAGCCGGCAGGTCCCTCGGTCCGCGCCGGAGTTTGTGCCAAGTTGGACGTGCTGGTCAACCATGCTCATTTCTCCCACATTAACTCCACTAATGTCTGCTAAATAGAGAGATCTCCGAGCCGCGGCGGACACAATGGGAACGATGGTGTTTCCTTTTTGGCCTTTTTCATTGAATCACGCGGTGTCTGGTGTGAAGTCATTTGCAGCGCCTTGGCTTTGACTTATTTGACCTATGCTCTAGTTCAGTGGTTCTCAAGTGCTGGGCCATAATCCATGGGTTGTGAGCTTTGCCAAAAAAAAATTACAAATTCTATGGTTATTTCAAATGCTCAGGTTTAGTTCAGTTGCTTTATTGATGAAACGAAATTAGACTGCTTTCAAATCCTTGGTATTTACAGAGAATGCATATATATATGTACAAAACAAGGAGCAAATGAATGAAGCTGTCTTTCAGTCAGTTGAATGTGGCACGGGTCGACCCCCTGATGACAGGACAGATGCATATTGCAACATTTAATTTTACAATATAGTCCTGGCCCTACTGACTGCTAGTTTATACAGGCTTGATACAGACACACATAGTAAATTGGGTTGTAAAAGTGGAACAATAGAGCTCACTTCTATTTTATTATTATTTTTTTGCATGGTACATACTCCACAACACAGAACTAATAAACCATCATCTCCATCTCTCGTTCAGCGGAGGGCCTATTGTTTCAGCTCGTTCCCCTTAAAGCAAGAAGGTCCCAGTACCTTTGTGTATGGATGTTGAGGGTATCTAGACCCGCTAAAACATGCGGGTCAGCTTGGCCCATTGCCTCCAATCGGATCCATGCAATTTTGATTGTGTACACACCATGTCTGCATCGTGACAAATAGAGCCCTTTACCTTTAGTTAACCAGGCTTGGCACCGGCTCAACTGCTCCTCGTGCGCCTTGATCAATCTAAAGCGCTCGGTATCACGAGGAATTATATCGGTGCGTGATGCCAACCGGCTTTGAAATCTTGGGCACCTCTGCCAGCTCCTAACCATGACACCCCCCACCCCTCAATCTCTCCCTCATTTTTCATACATCCCCAGTGAGTCGGCACACCTGGGTCCACAGCCCCTCTCTCTCTCTCTGTTTCTTTCCCCCCCCGCAGGCGCCCTCTCTCTCACTCATTGAAATACACCAGCCCTGGCAGAGCCCCATCCAGCCACGAAACACACTGGCTCTTCACACTCCACCACATGAGCGCCACCAGCCCATGCACGCACACAATCCGCCGTACGAAAAACACAGCAGCGGCCCCTGTGTAACGCCGTACCTTTTGCGGCTTTGGCAAGTGGGTCACGGCTAGCCCCACAAGAGTCAGAGCGAATCAAAATCGGTTTAGCTTGTCGTTCCTGTGAATACATGGAGGCATAATTTGATCCAATTAGGTAAATAAATAAACAATATGCCTTCTGTTGCATGGCCTTAATGCACTTATAATGCAGCCCCCATCCCCCTACAGGCAACCGGGCTGCCTCCCACCAGCGTCGCGATGGAGGCTAAACCCCGCAGTTCACCACCTTCCATGGGCAAAGTATTTATCAAATGTAATATCATTAGGGCAGCCATGTACGGTATTAACAGATAATCTTCTCAAACGGATAAAGCATATTCACAGGGAGAATTATCATCTATTTGGATAAGACGGAAAACTAACTACTAATAATTACAAACAACAAATTTGAAAGCCATAACCCCCAAATGATCCGTTTGTTTATCACCATTTGTAAAGTTTGTTGTTGACATCGGTGCCTGATAAATACGGAGAATCGCTTTTTGTTCGGTTGTTCATCATCAGTGCAATTGTTTTGAACCATTATGTTCACAAATGTGTCTTTGGCTCGGTGTCACCATCCGACGTTTCAATTTGTAAAAGGATTAAAAATTTGAATTTAAACTATTGCATAAACACATTAACTGTATTGGTTTTGAAAAAAATCTCGTAATGTGCTGTAATTTGTAACTAAGTGAAGCAATCTATCTGGCACACATTTTCACACATTGTGTTGCTACAAAGCAGTTTACATTGCAATTTACTTTGACAAGGACAACTGTTAGGTTTTGTATTGCAATTGTGTTTTATGTTATTGTCCCTGTAGGGAACTGTAATTTGCATTTGACCCGCCTTTCAAATACTATGTCAGGGAAACCTTTAAGAAGGAGTTGATGGCCGCAATGCAGGGCCTGGGGAATCCATTCCCGGATCATGAGCCAGGTTCACTGCCATGTGTACCTATCTGCTGGACGATTGGCGTGTTGTGCATGTTTGAAGTTGATGGGAGAAATCAAACCCACAGAGAAACTCCACAGAGAAAGGCATCACCTGTCACGGGAACTGAATCGAGAACTTCTTGCCGTGAGGTGAGAATTGCTAGCCACTCAAACAACACGACGGAGTGGCAAGAATGACACATTAAAAGACCCTTTTACCAGTTTTACCTCACAAAAGTGGAAAGAAGCTATGAGGGACTCACATTACTCACATTACACACTCCACATGGTTCCATACTCGCTATTGTCTTTGTATGGAGTAAATATCAAGCTCAATTCCTCTATGATGTACCTTGACTTTTCCTGATTGACCCAAACGGTTAGGCCATCTATACAATATCTATCCCCCCCCTGTATTGACTATGGACCTGTTTACCGTGTCCAAACTCTTATGGCATATGGGAATTGCCTCCATCACCTCTCTCACTTCCACAAAGCATTAAGATAAGCCCCGATAATCACTGTGGGAATAAGACAATAATAGGATCCATATTTAATCCAAGCCAGTAATATCCCAATGACTGGTCGTTAGGGTCACACATGAAGAGGCCGCGGCCATAAAACAGCACTTTATACATTAAGTGGCTGCGAGGTGATAGATAAACACTATTAGGGTAATTACTACTGCATTGAGGCTCCGCCATTACATAAATAAAGACGTGGATACCGGCCCTCGCTGCGTGCTGCAAAACAGATTTCAGCCATTAATGATTATTTATAGACGCGGACAAGTGGCACACGATTAGGCGTAGGTTTGATTTTGAAGCTGCTAACGCCTCTGTGTATTTGGAATAGTTTTACTACGGATGGGAGAGGGAAAAAAAATAGACCCTTGGTGGATTACACGTTGCCTCTTTTTGATCGCTGCGATCGTGAGGTAAAGCCCAATGTCCACCGTCTCTTCACTTTGCAGATTTTCAGAGCATGTTAAAAAATGGAAAATTCTGGATTCTGTTTGAATGTGCGTTTTTGTGTTGTTGATAAGGCTGATTTGATTCACTTAACACCGCCGAGGCCATGCCAATACCGCCTTATTTAAATCACATATTGTCAGGTTTTGGTTGAAAAATAGCCGTAGCATCCCTTGAAGCAACAGCACAGGTCAACCGCGAGGAGTTTTGTTGTTCCACCATTTCATTTTCTCCTCTTTTCTGGGTGTGTGAGCGGTAGCGCGGTGACAGATGGCGAGTCCCTCCTCCACCACCACCACCTCCTCCTCCTCCCTCCTCCTCCTCCTCCTCTGACTCTCTCTCTCTCTCTCTCTCTCCCCCGGGGAGGGCAGATCTCTCCGAATGCGGGCGCATGTCAATCACGGCGCTCTCATGTGATGGCTCTTGCCGGTGACGTGCCAGCCATATGGGCACTGGCATCACAGCCGTAGCTGGTATGTAACCTCGCTCTCCGGTAGCGCACACGCAGACACACGTTTAGTATACGTAAACACACTTGTGCACTTCTACGCACCCCGCTGAAGACGCACGGTTCCGTTCTCGGGCGACGCTCAGTCCGGTGTGCGCGCGCTGTGGGAGAGCAACACGGTGAGAGAAAGCGGCTCGCGCAGACGAAGAAGCGTCAGCTCGTTGGTCCCCGAAGATGGTCTGAACTTTTTCCATTTTTTTCTTTTTTTTTTTAAACCTCCCGTTACTTGTGAAGAGCTCGAGCCAAGGTAAGTTGAATAATACATCTGCTATGTTTTTTTTTGTCTTGTTTTGTAAAATTCAACAATATAATAAATTATGAATTGTTTGCACTTGACGCTTTAAGGCCTGTGGTTTAAAATGCGATAGACAATATCCATGTGGGATTACTCAGCGTCCATGGCTGGACTTTGGTATCGATCCATGAGGCGCAGGTTGTGTCCAAATCAACCCCGGAGCGATGCCCTCCCTCAGAAAATGCCACCTTCTTTCAACGCGCACCTTGTGTCCAACGCGCGTAAAATCTGAAAATGCCGATCCGTATTCCCGCTGATGCCCTTCAACTTTTGACACCCAGATATTCCGCGCGTTCTCTCGACAAGGCAGACAAGGCAGACGCTGTGAATGATTAGATACCAATTAGATTTCTAGACAGCGATCGCGTTACGCACAAACAAACAAAAGACAACACCGGGAATGTGAATCATCATTTTCATAGGTGCAGTGCTTTGCGAGCCCGAAGGACGCGTCCTCTCGAGCCCTAATGGAAGATTTATTGATGGTTTTGTTTCTGATTTGCGCGTTTTATCATGGACCAAACGAAAGGGTGGGACAGCGCCATTGAGTGTGTGTGACAGCCAGTGATTGATCTTTTATTTGTTCGCTTTCCGAATCGGGCTCCTTGAAGGGATATTTTTATTTTTAACGAGGGCTAAAAGGCTACATCTGTAAAAGGCAATCCCCGCGTAAAAAAAAAAAAAAAGGTGCTTTGGAAAATGCGCGCTCGTGCATACTGAATTATGTGTGAAATCTATTTCGTGTAACTGCACGGTCTGTTAATTAAACGTTGTTGTTGTGTTTTCCCCCTAACATCTAATTGAGCAACCCTCCTGAGCCTGAGATTTCAGAAGTAGATTTTGCCCCTGGCACACCCCCGAGATAATTAGCCAACCATCACACACGGCTCTACCTTACTTAAGCGCGCGCTCGGGGTGTGCGTAATGGTAATAATAAGAGCTGGGACAGGAGACGTGTTAAGGAGCAAGCCAATGGAGACTTATTGGAGCTGTCACACATCTCAGTTGGCTGTTCGCTGATGGACCGCGTTCACTGCGAGCGGTAGGCGATTTATGTCTAATTAGAAGAACTTGGGGTGCATTATAGTTAGGATATAGTCATATTATAGTAGAACTTCAGCAATGTCGAGTTTATGCTCTCTAAGGTTTATCTTTTTTTTTGTAGAATAAGAACTTTTCATAGGTGTAAATAGCCTATAGACAGAATATTTGATTTTGCCGCGTGCGTAAAATATGTTTTAAGTTTAATACTGCTTTGTAATTTAGAAATGGAATTTACGAACAACATTTACAAACTAATAGGCCTATATTATATATTAGGCTTATTTATTTAAATAAAACAATAAAATAAAACAGAGACATTTGAGACTAAAGCCAGAAATCATGAAAATGTTTTAATTATTTATGCACAACCACAACAAAAAATCATTGCGTGGTGGTGGTGGAGAGCCGGGTGCCATTAAACGGTTCTATGGGGTGAATTTTGTCGCAGATCTGGAACTTTGCTTGAGAAAGGAGTCGTGGGGCCTTATTCTGAGGGACATTTCTCTCCTCTACAAAACAACAGACACTGGGCTTGGCATCAATGTGTTCACCTCAGCAGCATTGTTAAAATGCGCACCAAAGGAACAACCATTTAATTTAATTTACGAGATTTTCAGCGCAACTATAAAACAATGGTGATAGTGTTTTAAGCATAACTGTACTGTTTTGTTTGTTTCAGCTCATATTTGATCTTATAGGCCTCACATTGTTCAGCAGCCCTCTTTGTGAGAGGATCAGTCTCAGTTCAAAAATTAACTTCATCTACATGTTATAAATTAAATAAAGCGGAGCGCGGTGAATACTGCTGGAATGCAGCCAGCTCTAAGGCGGATTGTGGGGGTATATATTTATATACGGGCATCAGGAGGAGTGAGAGAGTGGGGGCCCCAAGGGACCTGTAATGTGGCCCCTGCCGCTGGGACCCGCTGCGCGAGGACGCGACAGGGCACGCGGATGACAGCAGGGAATTAAAAGGGGATCCGTCTGGATGGTGCCTTGGGCGCAGCTTTAGGACCATTTCTCTCCGTGGCGTTTATTTATTCCACCTTATTTACAAAAGAAGAAATTACAGGTTTGGGTCGGAATACAAATTATGAGTTTGCTGAAATGTCGCTCGTTAGGAGTGTCCGCTGATAATGAGCGGAGTGACCTTTCACACGGGACTTAAACATGCAGCTCAGGACGGTCTAACGTGGACTAAACTTGAGCTCTCTTACCTCATATGATGTCTTATGTCATTGCATCATTTCTAATTGTGATATATATATATTTTTCCAGAGGCGTGATGTTGACTAGGCTGTTCAGTGACCCCTCGCTGCTGCCGGACGTGCAGAAATACTCCGGCTGGGCTGAGGACAGCGATGAAGACGATCCCAAGATCAAAGACGAGGACGGGGATGGCCAGGACGACATGGACATGGACTCGGAGCTGCGCAGCGGCAGCCGCACGCACTCGGAGCACGCGGGAGAGGACGACGAAGACGACGAGGGAGAGGAGGACGAAGATGGCGAGGGCACAGAGGGAGACAGGCCCAAGAAACGTGGCCCAAAGAAGCGCAAAATGACGCAGGCGCGCATCGAGCGCTCGAGGCTACGAAGGGTCAAAGCCAACGCAAGAGAACGCACACGAATGCACGACCTTAACTCTGCGTTGGACAATCTTCGCAAAGTAGTGCCATGTTATTCTAAGACACAAAAATTGTCTAAAATTGAGACGCTGCGTCTGGCCAAGAACTATATCTGGGCACTGTCAGAGATTCTGCGCTCTGGGAAGCGGCCGGATCTGGTCTCGTACGTTCAGACGCTGTGCAAAGGCCTTTCACAGCCCACAACCAACCTGGTAGCCGGCTGCCTGCAGCTCAACTCACGGAACTTCCTCACGGAGCAGCAGTGCCAGGATGGAGGCCGCTACGCCTCCGGCTCCTTCTCGGTGCACTCTTATCCATACCAGTGTGCCCGTCTGTCCAGCCCGCATTGCCAACCGGGTTCCAACTCGCACACGCTACGGACGCACGGCTACAGCTCATACGACTACGGTGGAAGCCCAGAGTACAACAGCCCCGAGTACGAGGCGCTCAGTCCTCCGCTCTGTGTCAAGCACACGGGCTCTACGTCGCCAGAAGATAAGTCGTACCACTACTCTATGCACTACTCGGGCCTGGCCGGACCCCGGGCCACGGGTGCGCACAACCTGGTGTTTGGATCTTCGGGGCCGCGTGGCGGCGGGATTCACTCCGAAAACGTACTGCCTTATCACGACATGCACTTACACCACGAGCGCGCCCCCGTATACGACGAACTTAACGCTTTCTTTCACAACTAGCGTCCACTGATTGAATCAACCCTGCCCGGCGCTTTGACGGGCTGACGTCAGGACGTACAGCTCGTGTCAAAGCACTGAGGTCAGGGAAGCACCGGAGGACAATCCACTCCTTTACGTTGCGCAATAGAGTCTATCCCGCAGTTTGGGCTGAAATCAGTGCGAGCCAATCAGGAGCTGTGAGCAAAAGGGAATTAGCATCAAATGTTTTTGTTATGTGTGTGAGCGTGTTTTGCGCTGCAATGACCCCTAGCATCGCAGAAGCTCCTGCGGTTTCTTGCCAAACCAGAAACTGCACAAAGGTCGTGAGGATCACAGGCTGAGAGGGGAAATATGAACTGTGAACGGCACTTTGTGCTTGGGCTGTTTTCAAAGTGTCAAATCAATCGTTTCGCATCTATGCAAAACCCGAGCAGACCACGGAGAGGCACGAGGCCCATGGGACTGTCACTGTACGTTTCATCGCATTGTCCACACGCACACATCCTCACACTGCAGAATAAAATAAAGAATCCAGAGACATCTGCTGTTTACTTTAGTTTGACATTAATTGATTAAATGTGAGCCATTGCACAGTTTGACTTTCTTTTATATTATGTAATTTATATTATTTATTTATTTATTTATTTATTTATTTATTTATTTATTCATTGATTATTATTATTATTATTATTATTATTATTATTATTATTATTGCTGCACGTATTTATGGTTGTGTTGTTTTTGTAATTAATGTTAATAGTCTGTGGAACTAAAGGGATCACATTGTGTTTCTCTGAACATTTTTCATAAAGATTCAAGTCTTTCAACTTTGTATTCAACCAACTGTGTGGTAAAATAAAACGTCAATAAATCTCTCTGTGCTATTGATTTATTTACTTTCTTCTATTCCTGCACGCCTATTTATTTTTGGTCATGCACAACAAGCACAAGGGGAAATCTGTGACCAATGACCCCGATATATCTGCCACTAAAGCTCGCGTGTTTAAATAAGTTACCAGTGCTAATTCGTTTCTAAAACGGCCATATTCGTTAAATGCATATTATTTGGCAAACCTTATGTCGAAATCCTTTGCATTATGGAAAGTGTTGCGCGTGGCCAGGCCTCGTGCCACAACCCGCTGAGCTCTGGGCCTTCATTCAACAGCACATAGCCCGCAGAGGACAGTCACTCTCCCTCTTAAAGCGGACGCATCCAAAAAAAAAAAGAAATGAAAATCTCCCTTCCTCACTTGGCGCGTGGTTTCATTTTTCATTTTTTTTTTTTTTTATCTCCAAACGTAATCCTTTTAACCTGGTAATTTCGAATTACAGTTTAGGAAATTAGAGGGAAAGCCGGCGTATTTGCTGGGCGACCATTTGGTTGATGTACCACGTGATTAAGCCCGCAGTAAATACAAATAAATCGCATTAACTCTGAGCCAAGCGCTTCGGTTCAAGGTCGTCTGGGCGATAACAGTGAAGGTCTAGCGCGCTTTTTGACCATTAAGACGCAAAATGGCGATGGGACGTGGTTCAGCACCGCGGAGAGCTCCTTCATAAGCCCCGCGTTTTGGTGCGTGAAGGTTTTTTTTTAACTTAAAAACCTGGTTCAGATCCAGAATCATCACGGCGGGTGCATCTGGCAACATTCAACTGGCTACTCATTACACTTACGGCGCTGGGCAAATTCAGAGGCAAACGTGACCAAAAGCTATAACCAAAAAGAGAAGCCATTTTACACGAATTAGCTACAAATACACTGGGAAAGAGGAGGGTGATAATAGGCCTACACTCATCACGTTCCAGGACCAAACCACGAGTAGCGTGTTGTCCAAAAAAAAAAAAAATGCAAATAGATTCCAGGTCACTAAAGTTCCCAAAGATGTCCGTGTGCGTCAATGTGCGCCATCACCGCATCTGGTTATATCCAGCGTATATCCGCACAAAGCGTGATGAATAGCCTTTAAAAGAAAAAGGGAATGAATATGACATTGCAGCCAGATGAATAAAGTTACAATATGTGCGGAATTGTCAACCATGAAGCAAGTTATTCTCTCATTCCCCTCGCCCTAAATTAAATATCACACATGAATAATACAGACAGGCTTCTCTCTCTCTTAACTTGAGGAGAGCAGTGGACTTTTCATGCCAAACAAAACACCTCATCTGTATTGTAATAATTGTCAAATCAATGGAGTGAATTTTACGCACAGGCTGAAGCTAAACTGCCTGGCCACTTATTCAAAACCTTTGAACACCAACAGAAATGTTATGATACTTTATGTTTGATTCTATATAGCCATCTCCAGTTGCCATATTCACATTGTTGTCAAGCATACTTTCTGTTTGAGTTCTATGCGTCAAATGTATAGCATACCATTCAGTTAAAAAAATATGGCCACTTACAGAAAAGCCGCAAATGGGGGTACTCTCCTCATGTGGAGTATATCAGACAGGAGTGAAACCTTGTGATATTGACACACACAGACTGACTCTCTTGGAGCAGGGGGCAGCCGTCGCCACCCGGCTGCGTTTGGAGCGCTGCCCCGGGACCCATATGTTCCCAAAGTGTCCCCGGTGCTGTGCTGCAGGACACACACGGCTTTTTTTTTCTTTTTTTCCCCCCTACGAGCAGCGCAGCTACACACCCGAAATGAAGAGCACTGTCAACTACTCTGTCAGTCTGTCTGTGCGTGTCACAGACTGAGAAGCGCGTGGCCACAGCCGGGTCAAGGCCAAAAAGCGCGGATATGTGCCACGTCACACAAAAACGCAAATAATAAGAAAAAACTCTCACACTCTGAATGACCTGGAACTGGAGTTATAAGCACAGACATTACGAGGGGAATCTTAATTGTTATTCACAAATCTAGGTTTAAAATGGGGATGGATTTGATTATTTTTTTGTAGTATTTTCAAAGCCCATTTCAATCCTTTTTTTTTAAGACTATGAGGATATGGAGTATAAAACAAATAGGTCGTCTTCCCTTATTAGGACATTACATTATTTTTATTGAAACAAACAGGATATAGGCAAACTAAACGGATCAGGAATCATGAATTATGAAACCATACTTAATTATTGAGGTCTTGTTGCTTTCGTTTTGTATTTTTACGCAGGGACGTCATAGGCACACGACTTAATATTAAACCTTTTCAGTCAAAATGTGGCGAAATAGGGTTTTTTTTCACGGCTGTCCTTCCCCTTTTCGTCACATACTGACTATTTGGGCCAAACATACACAACACTAACAAATCATAATACAATGCAAACTTCACGCATCAGGCTGATTTATTCACAGATGACTATTTTTCAACGTACTTTTTCTTTAACTTGACGCATTATAGAAGCACGTGCGAGGCGTAACGCGGTGATATGGATTAGGCCTATTCCTTAATCAATACAATCGTGAAATGAGTTACTTTGTCAAAGAGTAGAGCATCGGTTTTCCTGCTCTTACTCTTTCTGCGAGGCTTTTAAACTAAACACTTTGATCAGCGCGTTTTCCACTTTGGCACCAGTTTGCTGTATACCTGCGAGTGCACGGTTTAACAGGACGGTCCCGTCGGGAATCGCGGCACAGTGCGGTCAGGCTCCCGCCCCTTTAGGCCCGGGCCCGCTCTGTCCTAACACTTTAATGTCACTGTCTCGGGCCTTTGCTATTTTTGGCCTCATCAATAAAGCGCCGCAAAGTCTAAAATAAGTCCAAGGCAGGGCATCTATCAAAAACAAACAAAAAAGAGGGGGAAAAAACAGCCGAGACCCAGACTTCCTCGTCGCCTCGGTCCAGAGAGGGGAGAAAGGGGAGAAAGGGTGGGGGGGAGAGGGGAGGACAGGGGGCTGGCAGGCTGGCACAGGAGATCCGTGCCAAGTCCCTTAATGTTCCCCCAGCAGCAGCACCACGAGCCCCGCAGAGGACGACCCGGAGAGCGGTGTGTACGCGCCAGTGTGTGCCAGTTCACCGGGCCAAAGTGGCACTGCTGGGAGGAGCCGAGGTTTCTTTCCTAATTTTTGCAGCATCTGTTCATTATCCAGGACGTTTAAAAAGGAGAGCGCTCATCCCGAGTAGAGCCCTCTCCGTCCAACACACACCGAGCACAGAAGAGGTCTTTTTTTTTTTAGAGAGAGAGGGCAGTTTTGGCATTTCATAAATATGCATACGCGCCTAATGTTATGTGGTGCGTGCGTCGCGGCGTCGTCACTGGAATTAAACCTCGGTAGCCTATTTACAAATTAAACGAGGTCGCACAACACCCACTCTTCAAAAACAGTAACTATCGACCCTTATTATAGCTTTGCAAAAAAATCTCGCGAGTCTGAATTTAGTGTGGATCATACGTGGCAATGAACCAATACTGACTACATTTGCAACAACAAAATGTATGGGTAACAAGTGGTAATTTTAAAATGCTTTGTCAGACACTATATTTGTTTTCTATCAAAAATATAACAGGTGAAAGACGGTAAGGATCTTAATATAATAGGAACTTGCAGAGAGTCTGTGAAGGCCCAAAAGTTGCCAGTTCAGAGTGTAAATATCAGACAACAAAATTCTGAAATCGGTATATATGTCAATGTCAATGTCAATGTCAACTTTATTTATATAGCACATTTAAAAAACAGCTACAACTGCCCAAAGTGCTGTACAACAAACATTATAAGATATATGTCTGAGGTCTGCACAAGCAGCTGTTAAAGGAATTCAAAGTCATGTTGAATGTTTGATTTTAATCTGTTGCATTATTTGTCTGATTTTGGAGAGCATGTCAAGTGCAAGGACCCTGGGATTTAGTCCCGTTGCAGGAGTCAGTGCATCTTCGGAAACACTTTAATTTACACTACCCTTGACACATTGTACCTAACTAAATGTAGTACAGTGTAATGTGCTCTGTAACAACTTGTGGGTTAGATACACAATGTAAAATGATGTATTTGTAGTTTGTAGGTACATCATTTAATAAGACATAACTCTAACCTCCTATTACATTATGTAGCTACAAAGCACTAATACACATGATTCCATTGTGTATGTAGCACATAGGTACAAGTTATTACAGATTGTTACAGAGCACATTACATTGCACTAAATGTAGGTAGGTACAATGTATCAAGGTGGTGTAAAATAAAGTGTTACCGCATCTTCTATTTAGTTCGTTGCTGGTGAAGCTGGCAGGATGTTGGAGTCAGTCTCACCTCTTAGCATTACGGTGAGCCATCTTAAGAAGAAGAAAGAAGAAAATAAATACATAAAGAAGTGCAACAGCATTATGAGATTGCTTTGCCCCGTGGCACTTGTAGCCAAATCATTATTTTTTTGTTTTTTAACAGTGAAGTGAGCATGCATTCAACAGTCCATACAAAACACTTTTTGGGCGCGGAGCCTCTTGTTGGAAAATCACTGCAGAAGTGTGTCAGAATCTTAACCGAATTCAGGTAATGAAGTTCCAAAACAGCAAGATTATATGAAAAAAAAGCACACACAACAAGCTAGACAAAATAGGCAGAACGGTACGGTGTCTAAAAAAAATGCACTGAATTTCAAACAGTCGTGAATGGAGATAATATATATTCATTACTGATTGCAGTTGCCACAAAACAAGCACCGTACCAGCACACTGCAGAAGGTTGAGCGCGGCCACTTTCTTTTTTATTGCGCATTTTCACATTTTCCAAACTCTCCTGGCCAGCTTTCAGTGAGTTTATTTTATGTACCAACATTTTTTTTTTTCTTTCTTCCCTTTCCCCTAATAAAAGTCTCGCTAAGTTCAATCGGAGCCAGCTACTTTAAGAGGAGGCGCGCACAAGTTTGCACTGACACCGTGTGCTGCTCTGCAAAGTGACTGAATGAATCTCGCTGTTTAAATTATCATCTCTAGGCCCACTCTTTTCTCACTCAACTTGGTGGAGGGAGAGAAAAAAAAAAAAAGAAAAAAAAAAACTCAGCAGTGTTTGTCCGACATAACAGTCAATAGTGCGATTATCAAAATGTCACAAGTACTATGGTGTGAATTCCAATTAACATCGAAGCTAAAATAATATCTGGTCGGGTTTTTTTCTTTTTTTTTCTTTCCTTCTTCCATCCCAGTGTATTTTGCGAATGATACGGTATTATAGATGTGGAAAAAGCCAAACAGAGGGGGGGTATGAAGGAACAGAGGAGGAGAGGGGCCATGAGCTGGTTGGCAATCTGTGAGTGATTTTCAAAAACAAATTAGTTGGACGTTGTTGGGAAAAAATGTGAATAATTTACACAGCAACGATAAAGGACAATGGGACCAATAGAGACGTTCTCCGTTATTTTGCGACGCCAATTCAGATAAGTCATAATGTATTAGGTGTGAAATTGTTTCAACATATAAACTGTCTTTAGTTCTGAATTTTTCCCCGCAAAACCCGACACAGCACTATAGCTCGTTTTCATATTGGTTTTAAAGGTGCTTGATTGAAACGTATCCCCCCCCCCTCGCCTTTGCCCCTTTTCTTCACTGCTTACGTGGCAACCCGTGTGTCAGGTTTGAGGGTCAAGACTATGAATGTTTTTGAGTTGATGGGGAACAGCGGGAGCACCCGGAGGAAACCCAACCAGACACGGGGAGAACATTGCAAAGTCAAAAACAGAATGTTACTGTCGGGGCAAGAGCGATAAACCACTCAGCCATGCAATCTGTGAACTGGAGTGTGTGGCGCTTACTATGTCGGCAAGTGAATGATAAACTTGGCAACATCTCAGCATGAAAAGGTAGGAGTCACTTGTTCTTTTTGCTGCAACTAACATGGCAACTTTTGAGATGAGAGTAAAGGCAAAATGCTTGTGATGTGCAGATGTTTTGTGGTTGGACAGTTGTAGCAGGATAATGCACACTGTCACTGATATGTTCAAACATACCATATAAACTTATGTTTTAGGGCAGTGGTTCTCAAAGTGTGTTGTGTATAACACTGACGGTACATCTGCAGGTCAGCTACACATTTAGACTGTTGTAATTAGAGATCATTTCAGTTTAATTAGTTTAGTTTAATTCTGCTCAAAAGGAGTAGGCTGGAGCAAGAGCTTATAGGTGCCCACCCCGAAAATCAATACATTTACAATATAGCATCTACATAAAGACATTACATCACAGAACTATAATAATAACTTTATCCTATTGCAATTACATTATCAATCATACAATTAGCAGCATCATATTTTGATTTTCATCAATGTCAAAGGAGAACCAGTTACACTTCAAAGTGGCTTTTTTCACACAGAACAAAATACAAAGCATTGTTTGAAATGTTCATAAAGATAAGAGAAACAAAGCACAACGACAACGACGATCTTGTTTCATGTACCATGTTTAGTACAAAGCAAGTAACAAAAGGCAACCCTTAATATAATATATTTCAGCATGTTACCAATGCCAAACCTTGGTAATATTACCGAAAGTCACTATTTTTATGTTATAAAGGCACGTTGCAGTACATATTATACTTCGTGATCTTGCTACTTCCCATTACCATCCTCAGTATAATATCAATTTGTGTACAATTTCCTTCCATGTATAATGTATTATGAAAGCCCTACATAGTGTAATGCATTAAAAAGCATGAATACTTATTATATTCCGAGATCTTGCTACTTCCCAGCTGTCATTACCATCCTAAATATCATTTTAATTTGAGTTTAATTTCATTTATACACCGACTGAACAAAGAATATATAAACATTGCTACTTGGTTTTAACCTCTTACCCCTCTGCCTGAACCAAGCGCATTTTCTCCCAGTTCGGCTTTGCCCAAATCTAAAGGCCTCTCGACTGGAAAGCAACAGTGTAATGCCTCATTTGAAAGGTAAGACTTACAAAAGTGCACCATAGCGTTTTTGTCACATTTTTGTAGCGTTTTCGTCACGGTGTTTGTTGCTTTTTCATTGCTTTTTGTGTTTTCATCACGTTTTTATGTCTTTTTGTCATGTTTTTGTCACCTTGGTTGCATTTTCATCCTCATTTTCGATGCCAATTTGTCTTTTGAGAAAGCTTTTAGATTTGGATGAAGCCAAACTGGGGGAAAATGCGCTCGGTTCAGGCTAACTGTTCTGTCTAGGTTGAGCAACACAAAGAATGAGATCAGCTGACATCCTGAACATCCTGAATGACCGGGTTATTCCATGAGGATTTCTTCTTCCCTGATGGCACGGGGTTATTCCACATTGTCAAAGAGAGGTTCAGGGAGACATTTTCTCACATGGATTGGCCGCCGCAGAGTCCAGATCTTAACCCCACTGAGAATGTTTGGGATGTGCTGGAGAAGGCTTTGCGCTGTGGTCTCACTCTCCCATCATCAATGCAAGATCCTGGTGAAAAAAATAATGCAACACTTTTGACACCGCAGAAGCGTATTGAAACAATGCCACAGTATTTAATATGGAGAATCACTTTATGGATCAGGAACGTTGCCAAAAGTCACTGGTGGCGAACATACAAATAAAAAAACAAAACAATCCTCAATTGGTCTACTGTTTATTGACAACAAACGTGTTACAGGGCGTTATTGTTTTAGCGGCCAAACCTTGCCTTGTACCACGCGCCCTCCCCCCCTCGCAGAGCCAGACTCGCGGCTGTCATTGGCACGGCCCGTTCAGACCGAAAATTCCACAACATCTGGTTGTTACGGCACAATGGGGCGCGGTGTACAGCACGGGCAGCGGGGCAGAAGACACGGAGCAAGCAAAACCGAGAGCATTCGGAGAGCCGCGGGTCATGCCAAGGGAGGTACAGGGGCGCGGCGGGCGAGGGAAGCAGAAGGTGAGGGGAGAGGGGAGAGGGGCGGGAGCAAACGCATTACACAAATACTCAAATCACTGTAATTAGCCGAGTCTGGAAAATGATGATGTTGAGTAATCAGTTGGGGCAAGCGCCTCTGTGTCCATTTCATGACATTTTCAGGAATATCTAAAAGTAAAATTCACAAATTCAAAACAAAGGCTTGCACAATGTATCACCAAATTGTAATCACTGCAATATTAGGCATTGAACTCCATCTATATTTCAAGAAGTATCACAAAAAATATGCAACAAAATCACTGAGGTCTTCCATTTGACTGAGGTTTACGTACATACTGTATCCTAAAAAGAAAACAAATATTTTCCTATTTTGTCGTCACATTTTAGCCTTGTTAGGGCGGATTAGAAAAAATAAATAGCTCATGATATGTTTGTTTAAATTCAATGGAACTCACCGTAATCATTCAAAAAGACACTTCTCGAACATCGCAGTTATATCTCATATCGTGCAGAACATGTATTTGTGACATGGTTTTGTAATCCATTTATTTATTAAGCCACAAAATGCACAGATGAAGAGTTAATTTGGCCTGCTCCACTTTAAGTTGCACCATACTTTTTGTGGTAGCTATAAATATGAGACAAATCCTTTAAATTTCATGATAACAATTGCGGTTTATGTGCAGTAGTATAGGCAATATTGTCCACAATATGATTAGCTAGTACATACAAAAAAATCCAAAGAAGCCAAATTGTATTATTTTTATTTATTTATCTTTTAAAAAGTTGAATCACTTTTTGGACAAAACTTAAACCCAGACTGTGGTATGTTTACCAATGGTGGTATGTGGTACATGGGTTTCTCCCAGTGATACTCAGGGTTAGCTGCATTTTTAAAAATGTATTCGTCTTGTGATCATTGCCATTTATTTATGCATTTAGTTTACAGTTTAGACATTATTTAGTCCAATCACTTGCTGTCTATTTGCGTCTATGTGACATAAAAAAACTAGTTTTATTAAAATGATTTATGGTAGAATCTACCCATCTACCAAAATGACCACATGAATCAAACAGTGGACAAAGTTCAAACTCTTCTCAGTCAGCAAAACAGTGAATTGCCTCGGGACACTGTTATCCAGATATTTGTTTTGGGGAATATTGTTGACCCCATATTATGTTCATGTTTGTTTTGTGTGTTGTGTCCACTTCATTTGGCCCATCCTTCAATCAGTGCCAAAGGAAAACCTGTCAGTAGCAGTGTGTGAAGTATGCAGCACCCACAGACATTGACCAGGATTACCTAGACCAGAGGTGGGTCAGTTTGCCTGGAGGAGGGTCGATATTCTTCTACGTCAAAACACCAAGAGCTGAACCTCCCAATTATGAGTAGGGCTGGGTACCATAACATTTTTTCCCGATACTGGTACTTTAACGATACTTGGTTTTCGATACCTATGCTAAATGATTTGTCATGTAGAACCAGAAAACCAAATTTTTCTCTGTTTTTTTTCTTTTCCTCAGTTTTTTATTTAATTTTGATGACCAACATCAACACTTGAATATAAAGATTTTATATTTTTGACACCTGCTTTCGATTCTTTTATTTTTTCGGTACCGGTAGTAACTAAACCTTTTTTTTATCGATACCAGACTGGTATCGTTTAGCCCTAAATGTGACCCAAAATAAAAATGCCAGTGCAGAACATGACATAACCGGGTGTTATGCTATAGGAAACCTTTAAGGATTTGACACCATTTTCCACATGTTTAGAGTCATTTACCAGGTTTTGAGCTCTGAATTGTGTAATAATATTTCTTAAAATCATCTTGAGGCCCAGAGGTTTTATGCTTGAGGGCCGGATTTGTCCCTCGGGCCTGACGTTGCCTAGATCTGACCTAGTTGGAGGTTATTAGACAATGTGGATGTTGTGAGCTCATGGCAGCTGAAGAAAACCTACCCAGACACGAGGAGAACATGCAAACTCCACACAGAAACCTTATTTCTGAGAGCACTGACCATTCAGCCATTGTGCCACCATTTATTTATCTATCATCTTTAGTTCTCCTGCCAAAGTGCAATTCTTCGAGCGCTCATTTACCTGCTTGTCAGTGTGACGGGGAGAGACCCAGGCAGGAGACAGTTGGCAGGAGTCCAGAGCACATAGTCTTGATATTTGACTGGTGGTTTGGATGGTGCCAGATGTTGACCCAGAAGATGTTGATCAGATTTTGAAGCTGTAATTTATTCTGAAGCGTTGCATTAATTACCGGCGGAAGTGTGTACAGTAGCGAGCGAGGAAGCGAGAGCCCGTGTTGACGGTTAGAGACTAACCACGTTCAAACGGGCTGCGTTCACGTGTGATGTCACAACGCGAGGGACTATTGTGAGACTGAGATGAAGGACAGGGAAGACATCTGCGGCCTATATCTCAAAATGATGCAATGAAAAAAATAAGTCGCTCCGGAGTATAAGACACACTAGACAAACATTGCCTAGTGAAAAAAAACAGGCTGAATAGGCCGTACAGTATGCTAACGTAACATATTGATGGTTAGCTACATGAAGCATAAACAACGAACTAAATGGGTGCTTGGTATGTTAACGTCACATAAACAGTTCAGATAACGAACATAAAGAACATACCAAACTCTCGATCTCACTCCAAATCACTAAATCCATTGAAATCTTCATCCTCTGTATCACTTCTGAACAATCGCCTTGACACGGACGACACCTGGCCACGGAGGTGTAACTGCACCGTTGACAAGCCTCTCCCGGCAGCACGTTGTTTAAGCACCATTTGTAAACTCGCTCCTCTAGCTGTGGCTCTAGCTTTTAGCCCGTGATTAGCTTGTTTTGTTTACTTCATTGTAGTAACCTCCGCTTCTCACTCACTCCAAACTTTCTTTCTGCTGCTCGATTAGCCTGCAGTGCCCTCTAGTGGCATGTGAAATTATATATTTGGATTAAAAAAAGGGGGGGAAAGCCAAACTACGAAAAAAAGTGCGACTTATAGTCCGGAAAATACGGTAATTAGCTTGTGAAAGTGACAATGTTTTATCACCACTTAACCCTCACCATAAACCCCACCTTTACCCAAAATCTAAATGCTTCTCGACTGGAGCTCACAGCCTATAGGCCGGTGTAACACAAGCTAAGACCTACAAAACTGAGTGAAGATTTTTCCTTGCGCTGTCAGCAGTGTTGTCACTTTTTTGTCGTATTTCTGGTCCTTTTTCATCACTTTTTTGTTGCCTGTTTTGCAGCATTTTTTCCGCCTGTTTTGTTGATTTTTTTTGTAGCCGTTTTGTTGCGTTTTCATCACTTTTTTGTTGCCTGTTTTGCAGCATTTTTCCGCCTGTTTTGTTGATTTTTTTGTAGCCGTTTTGTTGCGTTTTCATCCTCAGGGGTTAAGAGATCAAATTGGTCACGTACAGTAATAATCAGTCACTAATAGTCCTTACATAAAGAGAAAACATGTAACATCATTGTCACGATTTAAGAAAAAAAAACTCAAGCAGGAGCAGACAGACAGACCATCCAACAAAGACAAGGGGAAAACACACAAAGAACATGGAACAGGTGAAACACATGCGGGCGGGGCAGGTAATCAACACAGGGGAAAGAAAGCAAAACCACACGGACATAACAGACATCAAAATAAAACACATGAACAGACACTGGAACAAGAACATTAAACAAAACCAAAGGGGGAACAGAACGTGAACCGTGACAATCGTGCCGCCTTCTTTTAGCCCTTCATTATCAGTAACAACAGGATCTTGGTCAGGAATAGAGCTGGCGGATTAGGCTTTTCTTTTTTGCACGTCACGGATCCATGGGCAAAACCGAAATGCCGACGTAGACGAGAGACGTCCAAACCAAATCTTTTTCATCAAGGGTCACACATTAGAAACATGAAGTAGAGTGGTACATACTGTACTGGTGGTCACTTGTTCTGTTTCAGAAGTCAGTAACTCAAATTAGTTGCATCCCCCAAATGAGCACATAATCTGCAAACATGTAGGTTAACAGAAATCATAAAAAGCAAGTTGCTGGTGAACTCCTCCTAAGTAGATCATGAATCATTTAGGATGTGATTTGTCTTTAAACGTGCCTTTTAGGATGCCGCTTAATAAATGATCAGCTCAGTTTGGTTCAGTCAAAGTCAACTTTATTGTCAGTTTTACGGCATGTAAAGAAATAATGTTATCATCAAACTTCTGGCGCAAAAGCAAAACAATATGGAACACTTAAGGGGCACCAGAAAGCCGGCTGAACGTACACTGTCCCAATCATTGTTGTTCAGTAGGGCAGGGTGATATGGCCTAAAATCTATATCACGATATAAAAAAGAAATATCACGGTAACGATGTATTTGACGATATTATTGACAATGGACAAATTACTTCAAAATCCCAGCCTTACGCCTATTGAAGATAAATTCAGTGATATTTCATTCTTTTTTTTTTTTAACGGCATACTACTTTCCTCGCGAATATGATCTACTCAAGCAGTTTACATCCTTCATTTCATTTTACTTTATAAGCACCTGTCCCCATGTTCTAGAGTCAGTGTTTATGCTGCTCTGATGGAGCTGAGCGCAACATGAATTATATCGATATAAAAAATTACAACAATATCAAAAAATTATATTGTGATAACGATATGTGATACGATATGGCCCACCCCTATTGTTCAGCCATTATTTATATCAGTGGTTCTCAACTGGTGGGTCGGGAGCCTTTTCTAAAAAACATTTATTTTAATATCTATGTAAAGAAAAGAATAAAGTTCAGGACTGTGATGTCATATTGCTAAGCATTATGGGATTTGCAGTACTGATAAACTAATGGAGATTTTAAAAGGTAAAATACTAAAGTTATTGTTCACATTAAAACACTGTGTGTGAGATGCATTTACCAGCAGTGACACAACCGCTAACGGATTTGTTCCATGGCTGTTTCTTTCTTTTTATACTTTTTTTCCTGCTAATGTTAGTCTATGGAAAATGTATGCTAACAGCCACAACCATGGCGGATCTCCATGGAAACAGTGGATTTTCCCAAACTCTATAGAATCACACTACCGGAGTCAGTCTAAGTGACTGTTATCGGGCTGTTTTTATCATCATCATTACAGCTTATTTTCTTTGGCTTATTAAACAAAATCTTTTGAGGAAAAGACAACATTTTCCATTATATTTTACAAGTCCAAGTTGGATTTGGGTCGCGGCTTGTCATTTTAGTTGAGAACCACTGAGTTATATACAGTAATGTGATATAGGATCCATTTCAGTTTAATTTTTTTGTAATATTTGTTTGTAATTATGTAATTTTTTGTAATATTTCAACATCTTGTTTATAGGGCGACACGGTAGCACAGCGGTTAGCGCTTGTGCTTCACAGCTAGAAGGTCCCTGGTTCAATTCCCACCTGGACGGGGCCTTTCTGTGTGGAGTTTGCATGTTCTCCCCGTGTCTGCGTAGGTTTCCTCCGGGTACTCCGGTTTCCCCTACCACTAAAAACATGTACAATAGACCAGGATGAATGGGAGTGTGTTTGAGAGTGCGCATGGGGACGACGGATGGAAATTAGCCCAAAGCTACAATCCGGTGTGGCTTGTTTACATGCATGAGACCCATGTATGTTCATTAACTTGCACTGTCCCGACCAAATAAACCAATAAATAAAAATAAATTAGAATATCCAATAACAATGGAATTTACACGTCCTAGTTTTAAAATATAGATCCCACTTGAGCTTAAAAAATGTCTTAAGCCATTACAATATTCGATTTTTGAACCTCCTGTCATGTGTCACTCCCACTGACGGCTGCCCAGTTGCGGTATGTATCTGTCCAGTGAAAGGGGGCGTGTCTGGCCCCAGTTTAAGAGGTTAAGTAGGAGCGTGCTCTGGGACACCACTGGATCACATGGGGGGGGTTGATGTGGAGGCAGAGGGGGGTGAACTGCAGGGGGGGGGGGGGGGGTTAGGCCGTTGTTGCTGGTCTGCACAGATGGCATGTGCGTGCTCGTGGGCGCGCGCACGTGTGTTATGATAGGGTTGGATGATGCCCTGGTCACATGGGCAGCAGTAATTGGCCTCCATATTGACCAGTTTGCAGCGCTGGGGGGCGGGCAGTCTCCCAGCTGGACCTGTCACACAGCATCACGTCCAGCTCAGTGCTCACCCCCGGACGACCTCCACACCTCGCCCCCCGCGCCTTTCATCTCCTCCGCTTTTCCCTCCATGCCGCCTCGCTCCCTGGGCATCCGTCATCTCTCCCCTCATCTTCTCCATCACCTTTAATCTCTCCACGGCGCCTCTTGCTCCTTGGACGACGCTCTGTCCATCGAGCTGATACTTTGACCGGCCCGAACAGGAAAACTTCACCGTGAAATTTCACCTCAAAATCTGTTCAGTAAACGTCACGCATTGTGGATTATTTTACTCAAAATGACAGGTTTATTTGTATCATAAGCAAAGCAAATTATTATTATTATTATAAAACTATTAGTAGATGTATGATTATTTCTCTACTATAGAAGACAGCTGTACGACTGACAGTAAATCAACTACATACTGTATCACGTTTTGATCTTTTATGTGCAGCATGTTAAAAGAGCATTCAAAGGATTCCAAAGTAAAATGGAAAATTACAGACGTGTCTTTGCAATAAATCATATTACATGGTTCATGTTATTTGTAAGCTAGATGCCCTGCCTGATAATCTCTCTTAATTTATCCATGATTGGAACTGGCACGATCAGTATAAGCTGGCTTGAGATCCCCATTACGGACCCCCACCGTAACCAAGCACATTAAAGCTTCTTGACATGAGAGCTCAAAGCCTATAGGCCAGTGTAATGCCTCATTTGAAAGCTAAGGCCTACAAAACCCATCTAAGCTCCTTGTTTTTGTTGTCTAGTTTAGTCGTTTTTGTGCATGTTTTCGTTGTTGTGTTGCATTTTCGTCACATTTTTGTCACGTTTTTTTGGCAGCATTTCGTGTTTTAGTATGATGTGATGAAGCCACAAAAATGTGACCAAAATGTAACAAAAACGTGACGAAAACACGTTGAAAACATGACAGAAATGCGCTGAAAACGCGACAAAAATTTGACCGAAACACAGCCAAAATGTGACAAAACTGTCGGAAACGTGACAACAAAAATAAGCTTTCAAATGAGACGTTACACTGGCCTATAGGCTGTAAGCTTTTAGATTTGGGTAAAGTTGAAGTGAAGAAAATGTGTTTGGTAAAGGCGGTGGATAAGTGGTTGAAGAACCTATACCTGGTTTAACTTCCTCTGTAATACTAGTGAACAAGTGACAATTAGTGCATAAAGTGTGTGGTGAGGGGTTTTACAGTCTTAAAACATATATATGTAAAAAATAAATTTTGTTTATTGCGGGCTATTTTTAGAACGTAACCCCCGCGATAAACGAGGGACCACTGTATGTCATATTTTCTTGATTATGCTTAGTAAATCAATGTATCAAATTCTTCAGTACACAAGGGGGTAGGTGCAAACAAGCTTAAGCTTCTGCCTACTCCTTTTGAGCATCATATCCACGCTATTTATTTAATTATTTACTTATTCACCTACGACTGTATCTCTTTGGCTTTGTTTACTGTACCAAACTGTAAATATGTAGAACTTTGTGGAACGCAGATGCTCAAATAAAAAAGATGAATTGAATTGAATACAATTTGTTTCGTCATTGTTAAAGCAGACATTTTGTGGAAAAAACACCGTTGTGCGCTGTACATTCAATTATAAAGCACTTTTACCTATTGTGAACTGACTGACTATTGATCCTTGAAAGTTGTGGGAGGTTTGCACTGAAGACTTGAGAAATGTGCTGATAATGTTAGGATTAAGGATCGACCAAGAGCAACAATGTAAAATACGGTCAGAAATCACAAACTTTTCTATTTTCGCTCTATGTTTTTCATACTTGTAAGTTGTCTTGTAAGTCTCATCAGATTTTCAACCTGTGACATGTAAATGCTTCGAATGATCAATGCTGCTACTCAATAATTGTACTTTGAATATGGGGTAGGCACTTATAAGCTTTTTTGCTTCGGTCTACTCCTTTTGAGTTTTATTTATTTTCATTTTTCTTGGTTTTGTGTGATAATGTAATTGTAATGATGTAAATATTGTAAATAATAATACTGTAAATAATAGCTGAAATCAAAATTCAAGCACACCCCCTTTTATTGACAGTAAAAAACAAATTAACAACCTAGCCTTTAACATTTCATTCATCGCTTATTTCCTCAGATCATTGGAAGCAAAGTCAAACTTTTTGGCTTTCTCGTTTTGCTTTCTCTCACCTTAAATCCACCTGAGAATCCCTGCTAAAAACAGTACAGCGCACTTGTCATAAAAGAGTTCAAAATGTTCTCTCAGTTACTAATTAAAGCGATGTTATTTTGAGGAAACAAAAAGCCAGAAAAGCATTACCTTTCAAGTGTCTCTGGTATCTAACATGGTCGGCCCCCCCGTGGCGCAGCAGACCAGGGTTTATTTCGAGTGTGGCTCTTGCTATAAATGGATTTCGTTGCCGCGTTAGTGTAAAACAGAGTGACTTTTAGCCTCCTTTCACCCTCCCACCCGGAGCAGAGCGCCGCCGCGAGATGCCACACACTGTGAGGAGTTAGCACCAAAGACAGGAGCGCGTTCCCGGACTTGGCAGGGGAGGGCTCTCTGGGCGCGCCGGGAACAATCGTCTGTACGCGGCAGATCCCAGGCAGCCAGAAAACACGAGCAAGCTGGCAAACAGACAGTGCAGAAGAAGGAGAGAGAGATGAGGGAGAAGGAGGGGATGGAAATAAGTGACATTTACTGTATAGAGAAATGGGGGGGGGTGTCGGTGCAAATATGCTGCGTTCACGACGTTCGAGAATTTGAAGTGACAAATTCACATGGGGGGCAGTGAGTCTATGTGCAGGGTGTTCACAGGGTTTTGGAAGAAACATTCGCAAACGTTGAGTGTTATCATTATTTTGTGTGTATGCCCGATAACTTCCCGTATAAATCTCGCCGCTTAAGACATTTTAAACTTACAACAAGTGTGCCGGTGTGATTGAATAATGTCACACTTTTTATATAACACAGTGGAAAGCAAAAGAATAATCCACTGTGGAGGAAAAAAAAAAAGACATTTAAGATCATGCTGTGTGTTTTTCATGTGGACAGGAGCAGTAATGACAGAGATATTAACCATAACCCATTGTCCCTATCAGAAAGGTGTCCCGGGTGACCCTTTATAGGATCTTTGGCTAAAGGGAGTAACAAGCTGGAGGAGTTATTTACATGAAAAGCCAAATGGGGAGAGAGAGACAAGGAGGAGGAGTGTGGGAAGCAGAGGTGGGTTGTACTTTGTTGCATTTGTGTTTGTTGGCTCAGTCACTCAGGAGTTATCCATAGTAGAGATAAATCAAAGGTCGTCAACTGCACGGGATTCGAAGACTTGAGGGTTTTTTGTTACAAGTGTTTGGGTAACCTTTTTAAGTACCAATGATGAAAGACTAAGAAAATACCATTTGTAATTGTATGATATGGCCCCCTTGTGTATCATGAAGTACACTGCCTGGCAAAAAACCAAACAAAAAATCACGACCTGGACCTGGGGTTACTGCAGTTGGTCAGTTGAAGGTTTAGCCACCAATAATGAGGTCAGCTGACTAACTGAATGTACGGCTGCTTGATTATAGAAAAGTAATAATCACAATTATTTTAGTAATAATTAAAATCACAATTATTCAAATGATTATTTGTTGCCTTTAAAAAAAATCATATTAAATATTCTCATGTTTCTAAACTAATCCTATATTGAGAGATATCTGTCAAACCTGCCCCCTGCTAGCCAGCCCACACACCTGCTCAAGCAAACCAAGCACGCGCCTGATGACAGCGGCATGAAATAATATGAGTTTGCTTTGAGCTCTGTTGAGATCTGCTCCTGAAGAAGAGTTTTATACTTATAGTGTTGAAAATTATCACAAGTGCTATAACACTTAAAGCAATGCATCTGGTTCGTCCAATGTAATTGCTATGTCCATATTAAATAAATAAGTACATGAAAAAAATGAAAACATTCTAGACAAAACCAGCACCTGGCCAAAGGATATAGAGGCTTCTAAACTTCTGTTCTCCTTTCAGCCAAAGGTGAGCCCTTATAAGTGATGTTATCTCAAGAGCTACGTATACAAATTACTCAAATGATCTGCGACAAATAACACAGTTCTATCACGCAGGATCAGACGCACACAAACAAACCGCGCAGGACGGACTTTCTGCCCTTTGGATGGACAAGCAGGAGGAATTCCTTAATAATCGTTTTTTCTCGATTATGCTATTTTGTAATCATTCAGTGTAATAATTGATCGTAATACAATTTCGATTAATTGCGCAGCCCTTACTGAATCTACTCAAAATCCAGTTTATTCCATCAATGGATTTCTTCTTTCCTGATGGCACGGGCATATTCCAAAACGACAATGCCAGGAATCACCAGGCTCAAATCCTGAAAGAGTGGTTCACAAACTCGAGGCATCATTTTCACATATGGATTGCCCACTGCAGAGTCAAGATCTTAACCCCATTGAGAATCTTTGGGATGTGCTGGAGAGGGCTTTGCACAGTGGCTACACTCTCCAATCTTGGTGAAAAACAAATGCAACTCTGGATGGAAGAAACACCTTGTGATATTACATAAGCTTATAGAAACATTGCCAGTGAATGCATTCAGTAATCAAAGCTAAAGGAAATATTAGAGCGTAAATAGTTTAGGAGACAGATCAGGGAGTTTTCTGTAAACACTGACAGTGGCAAAGCACTGACAGGATGAAAAGTCAACATACATTGCCTTGCGAAAGTACTAATACACCTTGAACATTTTGTCATGTTTACAACCCTAAACGTAAAGATTTTATTTTGAATTTTTGACTGAAAGTTCACACACAGTTACTGTGTTACACAGTTACAGTTACTGTGAAGCTTTCACTTCACAGTAAGCAAAATAATACTTGATTCTGTTATTTTTCAAAAAATATTAAAGTGAAAAGTGGGGCGTGCATAAGTATTCATACAGCATGACTTAATACTTTGTGGAACCCCCTTTTTCTGCAATAACAGCAGCAAGTCTTCTGGGGTATGACTACAAGGTTTGCACATCTAGAGTCTGACATTTTAGCCCATTCCTCTTTACAAAACAACTCAAGCTCTGTCAAATTAGAAGGAGAGAGTTTGTGAACAGCAGTTTTCAGATCTTTCCACAGATTTTCAATAGGATTTAGGTCAGGACTTTGACTGGGCCATTCTAACACATTAATATGTTTGTTTTAAACCATTCCTTTGTAGATTTAGCTTTGTGTTTAGGGTCATTGTCCTGCTGGAAGGTGAATCTCCGCCCCAGACTCAATTCTCTTGTTGACTCCAGGAGGTTTTCCTCCAAAATGTCCCTGTATTTGGCTCCATCCATCTTCCCAACTCTTCTTACAATCTTCCCAGTCCCCGCTGAGGAAAAGCAGCCCCATAGCATGATGCTCCCCCCACCATATTTGACACTGGGGATGGTGCACTCAGGACGATGAGCAGTGTTAGGTTTGTGCCATACATAACGTTTTGCATTTGGGCCAAAAAGTTCAATTTTTGTCTCATCTGACCAAAGCACCTTCTTCCACATGGTAGCTGTGTCCTCCATATGACTTCTAGCAAACTTCAAACAGGATTTCTTATGGCCTCCTTTCAATAATGGCTTTCTTCTTGCCACTCGTCCATGAAGGCCAGATTTGTGTAGAGTACGACTTTGTTCCATGTACAGATTCCCCCAGCTCAGCGGCAGTACGTTGCAGCTCCTCCAGAGTTATCTTGAGGCACTTGGTTGCATTTCTGGCCAGTGCTCTCCTTGTTCGGTCTGTTAGTTTAGGTGAATGGCCATGTCTTGGTAAGTTCGCAGTGGTGCTATACTCTTTCCATTTCCAAATGATGGATTGAACAGTGCTCCGTGAGATGTTCAAATCTTGGGAAATCTTTGTATAACTTAACGCTGCTTTAAACTTCTCCACAACTTTATCCCTGACCTCTCTGGTGTGCTCCTTGGCCTTCATGATGTTGCTTAGTGACCAATACACTCTGACCATAGCTCTGACGCCCTCACAGAACAGCTGGAATTATACTGAGAGTAGATTACGCGCATGTGGCCTCCATTTAATGGTTAAGGCAAGGTGTGAACTTTCTGCAGTGATTAGGAATGTTATAAAGGTGCATAAACTTAATGCACTCAGAAAAATGCTGTATGAATACTTATGCACGCCCCATTTTTCACTTTTCTATTTTTTGTAAAATAACAGAATCATGTATCATTTTACTTTCACTTCACAGTTGTCTGTTACTTGTGTGTGAACTTTCAGTAAAAAATTCAAAATATAATCTTTACGTTTAGGGTTGTAAACATGACAAAATGTGCAAAGGTTCAAGGTGTATTAGTACTTTCGCAAGGCACTTTATCAAGTATTTGGATCTGTTCTGGTTTAAGTGACTGCAAGTAAGTCACTCGCGAGTACAGCTCATGAGAAAACGAGAAAACTCGTCACACGAGGAACTACAGAAATATATGCATGTATGCAATCCACTTCAGATTTCACCCTAATCTCGACTCGACGACTGCAGCCTTGAGATGAGTGTTTTCATCTCGTGGCTCCCGTTGTGTCTTCTTCACGTGAGCGTTTTCTGCATGAGCTGCTGCTGAGAGGAAAGAGGGAGAGAGAGAGATAGACGGAGGAGAGAGAGAGAGGAGGGGAAAGGGGGCACGTTTAAATTCTGTGACATCTGTTCATTACAACAAGAGTGTGTTTATTTTTATACAGCCAGCCACAAGCAGAGAGCTCGACTGGCACCGCTGCCTAATGTACCAGGCTGCTACCATCGCCGCACAACCAATGAAATATTAACATCGACTCCGCAGCAGCAGCGGCGTCGACGACGGGAACGGAAAGACAGGACAAAGGCTTTGGCGGAAGATGGAGATAAAATGTGACAAAAGTGTCCCGTGCACCGTGGCTCTGCTCATGCAATAGTAAGATTAAAGAGGAAAAGACTGAATGGAAAGAACGGCACATGCACAGTGTGTCAGAAAGTTTTAAGACCTTTTTTAAACTATAATTTATGAAGTTATTTTATACTGAAAACTGAAAACCTTTTTAATTCTATTGGTAAAGAATCACAACAATCATGCTACAATTACACATAAAGAAATACATTTAAAAAGCTTTGCCAAATATACTGCAATGTTTTTTTGTGAACACATTGGCAATCTGTGGTAACTTCCACTCTTTCCGCATGATACATCAACTGTAAAAGCCTGAGTGCAGATTTATTAAGAATAAAACATTTTTAGTATGACATAACATAAGGAAAAAGAATACTTTCTGAACCCAATGCACCGGCTTCTCTAAACGCCGCGTTTTGAGTGTGCGGGAGCGGGAAGGGAAGCGTGAACAGCGGGGTTCGAAACTGCTGAAGCATGGGAAACAGGTTGTTCGACATGAAGATGTTTCTGTCTGAATTGTTCGGTGATAGAGAAAGAGCGGCGAACGACAAACGCGCCACACCTCGTGCAAAACGAACACCACAGGGACAGGGATAACAGACAAGCCACGCTGAAGGAAATTAGAACGAGCTCGCTTTTGGTCACGTGACGATGGTAATGTTTTAATCTCAACCGGCAACGTATGGAGGTTATTTTACAGAATGGTCATGTGAACGCGATGGGAAACCATTCTCACCTTCTTAAAAGTGGTTGCAAATATTTAATATAACAGAGACTTGAAGAACTGGGATAAGCAAAATGTATAATATTCCTAACCTTTGCCCTTCCCAAGTAAAAAAGCTTTCAGTTGCCTGGGATTGTTATTAGTATGTTCTCGGTAATAACATAAACAAAGCTGTAAAATGCATTATTACTTGGTATCTCTTGTTTCTTTGCTATTGCTATGTGCTGTAAAGTAGATGGATAAATCTGCACAGAGGTACAAAGGACTTTCTCAGTCTGTTCATCGAACAGCAACTAGCAAAAGTGCAATGCAACCCCCAAAACACTTTAGTTAGTTTAAGGCATACTGTAATGATCAAATACCGTATTTTCCGGACTATAAGTCGCTCCGGAGTATAAGTGGCACCTGCCTTGGCAACTACCTGGGCATGGAGGCGTAACTGCACTGTTTACAAGCCTCTCATCACGTTGTTAAAGCTCTCATTTGCGAACTCGTTCCTCTAGCTGTGGCCATCGAGCTTTTAGCCCATGATGAGCTTTTTTTGTTTTCTTCATTGCAGTCAGAGTGACCTCCACTTTTCGCGAGTCCCTCACAAGTTTCTCGCTCACTCCAAACTTTCTTTCTGCTGCTCGATTACTGTTTTTTAAAGGATCTGTATCATGCTATTTTAGCCATTCCAAAGTAAAGTATAGGCATATATATGATATATTGTACCTCTATCACTATGGAGTACTCATTTTTGAGAGAAATATAAGTATTTTTGGGGGGTATTTTCCCTACCCGGAAGATAAGACGCTTCGATTCAGTTAACTCCGCCCCTCTCTCCGCTCATTCCACATTTGCAGTATTATAAATATAAATATCGCTGCAAAAAGTGAAGTTACTTCACATAATGCAGTTATAAGGAGTTGACATGTGCAAAGCAGTTTCATAAATGGCTAACACACATGCTAACACACACGCTAACATGCGTTTTGATTGACTCACCGCTCAGTCTGGCCTCCCCATGAGATCGTGTTGGTTATACAAGTTATAAAAGTTTTAAAAGTGAATCCACTTTGATTCTGGCCAAGGTTCACCAAGCATCCATCAGGTTGGTTGATATAGTAGCTGAATCCCGGAAAGAAATTCCAACTTGTGGCGAGTGCACTCTTCTTTAGGAAGGTTGAATAGTCCTGTTCCTCTCGTAGCCAAACGCGCATCCGTGACATTATCGTTCGGTAAGAAAAAAGAACAGGTGTGTCCAGAGTAGGTTAGAAAGAGCTCAGTCTTCAAAAACAACACTTATGCTCGGATCCATGGCTGCTCCGGGGCCGTGGGTGCGCTTGATTAGCGTCGTGGGACAGCACAGACGGAGAGATGCTGTTTTTGTTGTTGTTTTTTTTCCAAAAAAAACAACAAAAAATTAAAAATGAAAAAGCTGTTTTATAAATACAAATCAGGCCGTAAGGCATTACATTACAGACGTAGACCACTTCCGTTCCGCTGTGACGACACAACTGAACAGCTCAGTCGTTTACCAGGAGAAGGCAGAACAGCTGCTCAGAGAGCAGGATTCAGGAGGATTACTTAGAACTGCATGAATGAAGCCAAAAACCGCTCTGGGGGTGTTTTTGATAAGGAACTAGCATAACAACATGGTTAAAAACTCAAAAAAGTCGATTTTGCATGATATAGGACCTTTAAATCTTCAGTGGCACAAGAGTAGTAGATACTGGTACACAAGAAAATAACAAATATGTGAAATTATATATTTTGATATACAAGTCGCACCTGGGTATAAGTCGCACGCTCAGCCAAACTATGAAAAAAAGTGTGACTTTATAGTATAGCCGTTCAGGATGCTACATTACATGAGCTGAACCTATTCTGAATTCATTCTGCATTACAGGAGCAGCCCTCACCGTCGAATCTCTGCATCAACAAGGCCCGCTTCCTCTTTTCCCCCCTCCGCAGCCCCTCCCATTCCAGTCAGCCCCTCCACGGCCCGGGACACGCACTCCCATTGTCTCCCATGGGACGTCCTGCTCTGGAATGCCACTCAGGGGGAAGAATCTCGCTCCGGGCGCTCAATATGTCACATGTGTCTGAAAAGCCAGAGTGGTTTGGAGGTGTGGCAGGTACGGAGCAGTGCCTTTTACGAGACAATGACAGGTTGGCTACACTTTTATGCGCAGAAATACGGATTTGCATGGAAATTATTCAGGGAAATTTGTAGATTAGGGGTTTTGATTTAAAAGGCTGTAGATTAACCGGATTGAGTAGCCCATCCAGTGCGGTAGAGTGAGAGTTTCACGTCTCCTCTGCACCAGCGAATGAGCCATTCATTAGCATGTGGTTGCACAATCAGGACCAGGCAACCCCCTCGCTCCCCTCGTGTTACCGCGGCTACGGCGATGTTAACACGCCACGATGCTTTGTTATTCATAGATCATTACCATAGCCATAATTTATCATAAGGTAATTGTCAGTTGTCATTTGTATAATACGTGTATTTTTAGAGACAGATCAAACAGGCCACAAATGAGACGCGATGGTGAAGGGATTGTGGGTTATTGCGAGGATTTAGATGATGTCACAACATACAACACCTGTTTTGCTTAAACTGCCTATGACGGGTTAGACCAGTGGTTCTCAACTGGTGGGTCGGGAAATCGTTTTCAGTGGGTCGCAAGCCTTTCCAAGAAAACATTTCTTTCAATATCTAAGTACAGAAAAGGTATAGACCTGAGTCTTAAAATGACTGTAATAGGATTGTTGCTTTTTGGGGGCTTATTTAATGCATATTAATCAATAGTTTGTGAGGGAAAAGTATTTTACATTACATTTCATAAGTTAAAGTCTTAATTGGGTCGCGGCTTGTTATCCCAGGGCAATGGTGGGTCCTGATGCCATACCAGTTGAGAACCACTGGGTTAGACTACCCATTTCATCAAAAAAAAAAAAAAATGTAGAAGTGACACAAGAAGAGGTAGACTTTGTCGTGCCTGGGCCATGAGCTAGTCCCAGTTCTATCCTCGTCATATGGAACGCTCTTCTAACTTGCTCCTAATCCTATTTATTCATTAACTTTACATGCGTTACAATCCAGGATAAGTGTCCAGGATAACTATGAAGCACAATCTCCTGTAGAAACTATAATCAATAAACCATCAACATTTTCCCATTAAACTATAAGTAATACTTGGAAAAACATAATAATCTTTCAAATCAGATTTGGTGGGATTTGTCAGTCTTTTGTATTGCGTAACAGAAAAGGGTCAAAGGTTTGGGCGGGAAGCACTGACCCCATTTGGCACTCCATTTGGTAATTACAATAAATCACCCCACAGACCTCCAGACATTATTGCTTTTGACATAGAATTTGAGAGTTGTATTAAATTGGACTTAAATATGGTCAAATCGGATTTATCAAACTTGTAATAAGTCAAGTTTTTGTACTCAAAGCAAAGGCCTCTGATATAGAAATACAGGCAAGAAATGTTTATGAAATGATTAAACACACATTCGTACATACCCTACTTTTAATATCAAAAGATTATTTTAATGTGAATCTTGCAAATAATGTTGTGCAATAACCTCACCAGTTGTCTCGTAAATGGCATTCATAATGTCAAACTCTCCATCCATATGACATTACAGACCTCACTTTGAAGAGCCCTTATCCCTACAGTAAAATACAGAACATCTTGAGTAGCTCTGCCGCTGCCTCTCACTTTACTCCTTTTTTTTTTTCAGCGCTTTGACAGACACGGCGAGCCTTAATCCCCGCGTGCCGAATATCTAAACAAGTCTATTTATTAAACTTTACGGCACCGACTTCTCTGTGCTTTCCTGGAGGATGTGAAGACACGGGTTGACACACACTGGCTCCTCTCCTCAGCCTCCTCAGATTAGCGGGATTAGCAGGCGAGGCGGGCGCTAAAGCTGGCTAATTCTCACCCAAGCACACAGAGAGCCCAGCGGAGCAGGGCTTTTCCTCCGAGCAGCTGCGACGGAGGGAGAGAGGGAGGTCTACCGGGACAGCGCGGTGCAGGCCCTCCTCGCAACCAGGGAGGAGCGGCCAAAACGGGATTAACAATGGCATTTCTATGGTTAAAGGGACCAAATTATGCAAAACTGACTTTCTGGAGCTTTTAACCATTATTGAAGAAAGTCCTTATGTACTGGGTTGTTTTAGTGTTGCAGGTGTTACGCCTCTGCACCTCAAGAAGTTTTGTCGGCGGCGAATGACCTGTAAGAATCAGGTCAAATATATAGGAAGGGGCTTACCTTATTTCAAGTCAAAAATCTACTCACAACCTGTTTAGTTGCAAAGTTAGTATCAGTATCAACGCCTCTGTTTACAACAATCTGTTCTGGCCAGGGCTGTCTCAGACTTTCATAGGGCCCTTGAAATTGTGACGACTCAGTAAAGGGTCTTCTCTCCTCCCATTTCTCCTCTTTAGCTAAAATTCAAACTTCCCTATAATCAAAGCAGGGGGGAGTGGCTTTAAGACGGTAGTTTCTCTATGTTGGTACATCCTCTTGTGCGGTAGCTGTTTAGTTTCTCCAATATTTGCACTTTTCTTCCTTAAAAACAATGCACATTTTCAGTCAATCAGGTGGTTAATTCTATCTTCAAGGTTTTTAAACAATTCAACTGCACTTGCATCTCCTGGAACAGAGAGTGAAGACAGATCATATTGCTCTGTTTGTAGCTGTGTGCAATATGCTTTGTATCTACCGATTTCTGTATCAGTAAGTAAGTGTTTATTTATTGGTTTAGGTACACTGTGGTTCATTAGGTGGCACTTCTGTATGTTTTTAAAGTCCAGACAGCTTGACCAGACTCGTTCACATCACTTCTGTGCTGTTTTAGCTTTCTGCTTTACTCCACAAGTACATTAAATTTATAGACATTTATTTGCACCTCACATGTTTGTAAGGAGTATAGACAAAACAAAAAAAGATGACCACTGGAATCAAACTTAAGATACTCTTGTTTTGAGGCGAGACCGCAAACCCGTGCTTAATTTGTAAATTTGTAGTTTCAGGAACACTTTTGGTCTGATGTGATGGATTCGGCCAAACAGGCCAAAACGTTTGCCGGAACACTCTCATTAAACACCATTATATCAGATCAAATCATTGCCGGATCCCCCTAAATGTTTCCCAGATCCTTTACCCTGAAAAACTGAAAGTTGGGGGAATGCGTTCCCCCAAATGGGGGATCAAATTAAGCACTGCCGCAAACCCCTGCACTACAACGCCAGCCAAACAGTATTTCCTTTATAAACTGTCTGAATAATTGATTAACTACACTGTTGTGGAAATACTGCTTTAGCCAACAAAATCGCACACAATTAGCTTTGCCAAAATCACAAAGGAAGTTGGCCACTAGCTCCTCCTTAATCTATACGACAAACAATAAGAGTAGTACATTATTTCACTGAAGTAGTAAAAACCAATGTACTTTTGCCAGTCATAGTTAGGGCTGAGTACCGTTAAACCATATCAGAATGGCATTGGAAAAACGATCTGATCGGCTGAACCACCAACGCAGCGTGATGAACTGTTGTAATTGTCGCGGAAATAATAATATAATAATAATACTCTTTATACGTAGCTCTTGAGATAACGCTACTGATAAGTGCTCACCTTTTGCTGAAAGGAGAACCGGAGATTAGAAGCCTCTATATCCTTTGCCCAGGGCTGGTTGTTGCAGAAAAGTCTAACACTCTTCTTCAGGAGCCAATATCACAAACGCAGCTCAAAGCAAACTCATATTATTTCATGCCACTGTGATGACATAAACAAACAGCACTGTGTGATGATGTTATCAGGCTGTGCGGCTTGGTTTGTTTGGGCAGGTGTGAGTGTAGAGGATTAGTTTGAAACTGTAGCATATTTAATGTAATTTGGACCTTTTTTTAACTGTCCAAAGATAAAAAATAAATATATGTTTTTTAAAGGTAACAAAAATAATCGTGATTATTATTTTTTCTTTAAAGGGGGGTATTATGTAAAATCGACTTTTTCAAGCTTTATATCATGTCATTATGTCATTCCCTCATTAAACACATGCCTGGAGTGTTGCCTTGGCTCATTCACATATTTTGAGTAATCAGTAAAAACTTAGACGGCAGCCATTTTAGGTGTAGCTATGCCTCAGTCCTCCCAGGAACGCCCCCACCTCCTGGAGACGCCTCTGGACCTTTTGTCACCAGCCAAGCCACCAACCACTGCTCCTCAGCTCAGCAGAGCCCCCTCCCCGCACAGTAGTGTTGTTTAGATGCCACAGCAGTTTGCTGAAGGGGGCGTGTCGGAAAGCTTCTTAAAGAGACAGAGGCCTATTTCAAGACGTTCAGTACAGCCATTTGAGAGAGCAATTTTATTCAAGGCAGTTATTTTAATTTACTGCATATACAGACCAACAGAAGGTTACGTCATCATTGTAGTATGCTATAGACTGGTGCTATGTGATTGAAAAAGCATAATACCCCCTCTTTAACAGAGCAGCCCTATCTGCAAGTATCAGAAAGCCTTAGTCATAGCTTCATCATTGTATACTTAATCATCAAATACACCGCAAACACAATAACATCATTTTACACAGGATTGTAAGACACTGCATTTTGATTTGCTGTTTCAAAGGTTGAAGATCCAATCGATATTTACTGTTACTGTGCGGCTACATGAGACTAATGTTCGGAGTAAACTGAATCAAGATCTGACCCTTTGATGATGTACCCTTTCAGCTCCATCAAACAGCCAAATACTTTTCCTCCTACTACTCCAGTTCCTCACACACAGTCCTGCTCTGAGTGAGTGACAAGTGGCTTGAACTAATCACTAATCAATCACTAAGAAAACGTAGATACTAAAGAAGCTTATTGAAAGAGACATACGTGTGAGACCTTGTTTTATATTTGTTTTTTTGGCCAGGCTGTGTATGTTTGCGACTTATGTTCACTGGCAATTTGAGTAAAGTCTGCGCAATTACTCGACAAGCAACAAGCAGAGGAGTAAAAAGTACAATAGCCAAGTTGTACTAGTGCAACAATGCTGACAAAGGAACTTTCTCATATATGGTTTGGCTAAGCTACATTTCACCATGGCACAGATGCAATAATCCTAAATGACTGTTGATATTTCTCTCCAACTCCACTAATCAATCCCTCCGCGGGGCCTATAATAGATGTTGGGTTGTCATAGAGGCTGCTGGAAACACGATTAGTTTTGCTTGTTTTGTTGCTGTTGTTGTTTGGTGTCCGACCGCCGCCAAGTTTGCCCGTGCCGACGCCAGCGCTTTACAACAATATTTACTACTTCAGCTGGACGAAAAACCTGCGCGGAAGTTTGGCAAGACCCCGCGGCGGAAGACAATGAGCAAGGAGATTTCCCAGCAGTGTCCCATCGCAAACACACAGCACATTCATCTTAAGTTTTGGGTGCACCGAGAGGCCCGGACGCATCCATCTCGGTTCGACTACGGTAAACACGCAGAAGTAAAATGAAAGGGGGAAGATGGAGAGAGGGAGAGGCGGGGAGGGGACGGGGCCAGGGTTTGGGCAGAGGACAATGCTGGAGCTGGCAGAGTCTTTGCCCTGTGCCAGAGGGAATAGAGTGCCACATGGTGCCCCTTCTGAGCGGGGACGGGCCCGGAGGGGGAAGAGGGCCAGAATGCATGTGGGCACGTGCTGTTGTGTCTGCTTCCCTGCGCGCTTACTGTACACGGGAACACTAAAGGAGGGTTTATCCGAAAGTAGTTATATGTCGGGGATAGGGAGAGGATGCGGCGCAAAAGGATGGGAGAAAATATCACGGAATCCTTGCTTATTTTTGAATCATAATACAACATTAGCAACGTGTAAAACAGATGCTTTTGATGGCGGCAACAAAAAGACAGAATGATGACAAATAACTAAAAGTGCAAGACAAATGCAGAGATATAAGGTCAAGAGGCGTCCTTGGAGGCAGAATAATTGTAAAAACATAATCCATTTTAGTCAACACGTTCATAAACAGAGGTGTAGTGTGAGTAAGACTAACGTTACTTTAAAATAATTGTAAGTAGAAGTAAAAATTAGTGGCACGAATATTTACTCAAGTGAGACTAAAAGAGTACGTAAAAGTATGATTTATGTTTCAGTGGTGATGTAAATTATGAGAAACAAAACATGAAATAATGTGAAAATTGTAATATTTTCAAAGAAAATATCATAAAAACCTATAAAAATAAATCCATCCATCCATTTTCTTCCACTTGTCCGTTGCCGGGTCGTGGGGGCAGATGTTGGAGCTGCCCAAATCACATTGCACCAGCCCCTATGGCTCCTCCTGCAGGTGGTGGGTCCACAGAAGGACGGCCTCATGGTTCTAACCGGGCCTGTTGGTCTCTCATAAGGGGCTTCTGAACCGCTCTTTGTCTGACCCGTCACCTATAGGACCTGTTTGCCATGGGAGACCCTACCAGGGGCATGAAGCCCCCGACAACAGAGCTCCAGGATCATTCGGGTGCTCAAACCCCTCCACCACGTTAAGGTGGCGGTTCCAGGAGGGGTAAAAATAAATCACTATGAAGAATTAAGTAACAAAACAAGAAATACATATTTTTTGTCACTTGAGTTACTTTTTTTTACTCATGTAAAAGTACAGATACTTCATTGTACTTCATTGTATTTGGGCAAATGTACTACCCACCTGTTCATAAATGGGATTCACAAAACTCATGTAAAAAAGGCTAGAAAAGAGCATGCTCAGCTATTTATAATAATTCATTAGTCTTACAAAGAGCTTTTCCAGACACTCAAAGCTACATTACTCATGCACACTCCATACTCGGTGGTATTTTGTCACAGATGCCCTTCGGTAGACAATCAGCATCATCAGCCCCTTTGACCACCATCGACCATTAACTCACAGTATCAACAGTCGGATCTGCTATTTTCCCTGGTGACCTTTGGATTTGTGATAAATGCTCTAACCACAGAGCTACGGTCGCCCCTGCCTAACTTTCAGATTATTATTGCAGTGGATGTGTGCATGTGATTTCTTTTTAAAGAATGGGCTTTGCTAGGCCTGTGAGATGTAGCAACTTCAGCATCAGGTACAATTACGCTTTGCACTGATGCTGTAGTCGCTACATCTCAGGGTTAGGGGTTAAAATTAACGGAATTGTCAAATTGATGTAAAAAATAAAAAAAGCTTCAACGAACTTTTTCATTTTGTCATCTGTTATGTTTCAGTGTATGAAAGATTGCAAAGCCTAGACCTGTGATTCCCAAGCTTTTTTGTCTCATGTACCCCTGGAGTCCTTCATTTCTACTCAAAGTGCCCACTATACTCTATGGTGCAACCAAGTATTTAGAAAATTATCCTCATGATATGTATTTAGTTGTGTATTGTGTTACGCAAAAACACAATGAAATTCAAACCTTTTATTGCAAATTGTCATTCAAAACAACTTTTCTTTTCAAATAATATCAAATACAGTTCAGTTTTGCCTTCTTTTTAGATCTGAAATGTGTGCTCGTGTACCCCCTGGGGTCCCTGTACCCCTGGTTGGGAAGCACTGGCCTAGATGACTATGAATTGCCATAAATACATTGGATTATGTAGAATACTTATACATCTCATTGATATATAGGCCTAGGTTTTTTTTTTTAATCATTTGAGTTGATAAGCGTCGATGTAAAAGAACAGGTTTCCCTTTTGGAACATCAAACCTGGCGTGATAGCACCTCCAGTTACCGCTTGAGTTAACCGTCTTCAGATTCTTTTCAACACACCAAAGTTGAGCAGCCTCCAAAACTTTTCCCGAAAACAACAAACACGCACATCCAATCAGCACACTAACCCGACATTTGAAAGGCGTCAGATATATTTCCCCCCGTAATGTATGTAGATTCATGGGAGTGTGGCTGGCTGCTGCTGTTTATGTGAAGCGAGTTCGGGGGGGGGTGGTGGTGGTGGAGGGGTGGGCTGAGGGGGGTAGGTGGGGCAGGGGCAGTGGGGAGGAGGGGGTGCGGGCGAGTCCCAGTTCTCTTTTGCATCTTAAATTCCTCAACATCTGTTCAACCCTAGTAGCAGCAGCGGCGCGCTGTGCGTGTGTGTGCGCGTACATTTGTGTGTGCGTAGCCAGCGCCTGTCTGTCTGCCTGTGTGCACGCTCTACTGGAAGAGCCGGTTGCTACCCGCACCTTAATTAGACGCAGACAGAGATTTGCTTTCCGACAATACTTGCAGGTAACACGAGCCAGTGAATACAGAAAAGAGGAGAGGCCCATTCACCTGCGAAAGCGACGATTTTCTTTCCCCCACCGCGCGCGACAAAACCTCCCCCAGACGCTTCCCCCAAATTACCGCCGAAACAATGGGCTTTGATCGGCTGCGCCACAATGCAGGCAGCAGGTCATATATTAGAGGATGCAACCAACTAGGTCAACCTGAATGACCTAGCGATGTGCTTCGATGCATCCGCCGCGGCCTCCCAGAGCAGAGGAAGGTCTGGGGATATAGGTTAGCGTTAGCATGAATGAGTGACGAACAATAAAGGGTTTATGAAATGAAATATTAAGGTCCCTCGTGGCATCTCCTGTTTGAAAGCAACCGTGATTTTCCGAGCACCAAACATACAGCACTCCCGGGGCGTTGAGAAAGTGCATTTTTCCTCATGTATTGTGCAAAGTAAGAAGTGGTTAGCCGTCACTGTGGGGTTTGATACAAATGAACTCTTATGGGGAATGCAAAATTGCGTTAAGCTGATTTCAAAGTTCTTGAAAGTTGCAGAACAAGCGGTGATTATATTTTTAAGAAGTTAACTTATGAGCAATGAGCAGTAATGATTTGCCATCAGCTTTGAATCACTTTTACTTTTAAATCTGGAAACAATATGTGGCATTGCAAACAATAGATACCACATTTCAAAAGGCAAGGTTTGTTTAGAACTGAGGATTTTTCACCTTTCCAATGAAATATCTCACTATATTGTGTGAATGAACTTTAGAGGGGTCATTTTAAGTGCAAGCTGGAAAATAACATGTATAGCAAATGGTAGGTTTGCGACATTTTACCATTTGAAATTGCACATATTACAGTACTTGGGCCCCACATACAGTGGCACGCCCGGGAATTTAGAGAAGACCGGCCCACTTTTCTGCGGGTTTATAGCTCAGTGATAGAGCGCTAGTCTCTGGTGCAGGAGGTCCCCGGTTCAAGTATGACTTTGACATTTTTCACTTTTTTTTAACGCTCTTTTTACATGGGCCGCTGCGCACACAGTCTGAGCCTGATACAACTCCACAATCAGCACCAAGTTATGAAGATAAAAATATTTATTTGACCACTTTTCTACCTTTCACTGGCTCTTTCTCTCTTTACTCGCGCGGACACTTGTCTCAGCAGGATTGGACTGCACCAACTTCAACTAAAGCAGAGGGGTGTTCCACTTAAACACCCCTCTGAGTTAGTTCAATGTAAAATGGTATGTCCCCGCCACAAGAATAAAAAGTTAGATGAGAAAATCTTTTCTGATTTTGACACATTTCCCCCTCGTGGGGACGGCCCGGCTCTAAACAGTGCCGCGGCCCACCTGGAAACCACCCGACTCTCCCTATGGCCAGCACGCCTCTGCCTAAATATGTAAATAAAAGGATGCTGTGTGAGTAAAAAATGCATAAATGGCTCTGCTGATGATCCACTTTTCTACGTGCTTGTTTTGCACATAATAATAATACATAATAGTAATAATAATAATAATACATTCATTTTATATATCACTCAAAGACGCTTTACAATGCATTATTTATTCACTCCATACTTGGTGGTGGTAAGCTACTATATTAGCCCCAGCTGATCAAATGCTTGGTAAAAGACCCCCCAGGAGCATAAATTGTGGTTCCACCATTGATAAAAACTGTTGGCTTCAAAAACCTAACTTTCAGATGTGTTGTAGGTGACGTTACAAATCTATTACTTGTATGGTAAATGGTCTCAATTTATATATAGCGCTTTAATCCAAAGCGCTTTACATCAAGGAGCCACTCACCCATTCACAGTCTCATTCACACACACTGGAGGCAAGGTGGGTGAAGTGTCCTGCCCAAGGACACGACGACTATGAGCACCTGCCCAACCTTTCGATCATGAGACGACCCGCTCTACTATCTGTGCCACTGTCGCCCTTGTATAATGGTCAATGGTCACACCTTTTTAGACTTTCCTAAAATTAAACTGCTAATGTACTTTTTAATGACTAGCCTGGAAGTTACATCACACTTACCAGAGTTTATTTTTTTCATACAGAAATTTCTTCCTACACAATTCAAGTAAAGAGCTGCCCAAGCAACACTCTCCATTGAGCCTGGGACTGTTATTTAATGGCATTTTCTGAACCAATCAAACCGAATTAAAGCCATACCGTTGATATTAATTGCTTACATATGGACGCTTTTATCTGTTGATGTGGAGATAATCTTTATTTGGATCCCCATTACATTACGGTACGTCGCTTATGAGGAGCACCATGTCAAAATTCCCCAAAGCACATTAGCGCGAGCAAAAACAGGCACAAAATTAGGCTGAATAACCAGTTTAAGGATTATAAGTTATTGGCTTTGAATAAAGAATAAATACATTATGAAAGCTTCTGAAAACAATATGAAAACCTGAAACGGCAAATTGAGGAGCCAAATATATTTTAAAAAGCCTAACATACATAAAATGACAAATAAAACATAATGTCCTTGGTTCAGTAAAGACATCAAACATGACAAGGGAAAGGAAAATGTAATTACTGAATGAATATAGCCCTGTAAAACAAAAGAGCAGTTGCAAATGGTGCCTTGGATAAAATAGCTGGACAGTCGGATTGTGTTAGTAGCTCATGTGTTCATCAGGGCTGACAGCACTGACTCAAATTCACAGATGTTATAACAAGTAGCCTATTGTTTGTCAGTGCCTTTCGACACATTCGGTAATAATTCCAATAATGATTTACAGCTGTCACTATTAAAAGGATGGTTTCAAGAGCTCTGTCTCGGAAGGAGCAACAGGCTGTGCTTTTGTGGTTGAATAATACGAATTGGAGATGAATATACCTACAGTATATCTTTCCCTGATCTGTTGGACTGGTTCATAGACGACAGCATGTACTGGAAAATGTGAACAATATCATGCCTCCAACCAGATATTGTCAAATTATTGTTATCGCATTGTTAGGTACCACAATAAACTTTTCACTGAGCCCAATATAAAAACACATGAGCTGATAAACGACACGTCAAAGCAGTCGGTTGATGCTTCTGATGGAGCACGATAATTGTTAAGAAGGAGCTTTTTGCAGGTATTTGGTAAATCTAAAAAAAAAAAAAAAGAATCGTACGCTCATGTGGCCGATGTCCAAAAGTGAATTTATTCCAGATGATTGTGTTTCGGCATTGCCTTCTTCAGATCATTTCTTTTTTATTGCAAGAAGTGCATATTTACAAAGGTGCAGAGGGAACATAAGACATTAAGAAAAGAAAAAGAAAGACATAACACTACAACACACATAAGGTATGACATAGGACAATAGAACAGTATATTAAGCTGTAAAAATAAATAATAAATAGAGAAGGGGGAAACAAAAACAAAACAAACTACTACTCGTATCTTTTTTGAACCACAGTGCATATGGAGTGGCTTAGATCTTCTACATTTGTATGCAGTTTTGAAGGTTTTCCTCAACATCTGCACCTCTGTTACCACTTTTGGTATGCGTTACTCCTCTTCTCTAATTTGGTAAATCTCAAACACATATTCATCACTTTCTTTCACTTGTGGTTAGAAAACGCTAAAACTAAATATCCAGTGGTTTCACTCCCTGATAGTCACAGTGTTTGTAACAGGGCTCCAGACTAACTTTTTTCATGACCGTCCCGACACCGTCCCGACACCGTCCCGAAAACCATTTGGCATCGTCCCGAAATGGATGAGAACCGTCCCAAAATTATTATTATTTTTTTATACATTATTTTTACTTTTTAATTATACATTTATTTTAAATGTATTTTTATTATCGTTTTAAACAATATAGTGTGTTTATAAATGACTCATTTAGGAATAATGCAATTTATTGGTAAAACATTTCTTCTGAAACAATAAATACAGATGTGTATAAAACGCATGGCTTAATTTATAAGTGGATTAATTGTCCATCTATCCATCCATTTTCTTCCACTTGTCCGTTGCCGGGTCGTGGGGGCAGCTGTTGGAGCTGCCCAAATCACATAGCACCAGCCCCTATGGCTCCTCCTGCAGGTGGTGGGTCCATAGAAGGACGGCCTTATGGTTCTAACCGGCCCTGTTGGTCTCTCATAAGGGGCTTCTGAACCGCTCTTTGTCTGACCCGTCACCTAGGACCTGTTTGCCATGGGAGACCCTACCAGGGGCACGAAGCCCCCGACAACAGAGCTCCAGGATCATTTGGGCGTTCAAACCCCTCCACCACGTTAAGGTGGCGGTTCCAGGAGGGGTGGATTAATTGTAACGTGACAAATTAAGTAACGCTTTACTATAGTTTTAAATATTCTCTGTCTGCTCTCAAAAGTAAAACTTCTTAATAAGCCTTTAGTTTTATCATCCTCGAGCTCAGCTGTGATTGACAACCGTCTCCATGGAGACTCAAGGGGAAAGGGGCGGAGTTGAAGCCTTACATAAATATATATTCTGTAAAAAAAAAAAAAAAAAAAAGGTTAAAGGCCTTTCATCCTGAGACTGTCCTGGGGAGGATTTCATCTCTTCCCGTGCATTTTTTTTTCCGTCCCTGGGACTACGTTAGTCTCGAGCCCTGGTTTGTAGTGAAGTGACAGTGAGTGTTTTCACTTTGCACTTTGAGAAGATATAGCTTAGCAAGAGATGAAGATGTGAGGAAAGCATTTCCTGGATACGTAGGCCCCCTGGAGTATAGCTTTTTGGGAGCAGTCGCCGTGCTGCTAAGAATAGCCACTGGAGAAGATCCAAAGATTACTGAAAGATGTGCAACTCCATGTTGTATTTAAAGTCACTATGCTTTTACAGTATGTGTTTTACATGAGAGAACAACATTGTAACATGGTAAAAAGCTCTAAAAAAGACGATTTTGCTAAATGTCCCCCTTTAAAGTAAATGCTAACAGCACTTTATATTGTTTTAAGTAAAGAAAGCAATACAAATGACCAGAAAACAAATAGTTATCTAATGTTTTGTTGGTAATATGTAAAACAGGGTGCTGTAAAGTGTCACCACAGTTTCCAAAAGGGACAAACTCAAAGTCCTCTGCAATGACAAAGCTCTTCCTCGTTGTTTGTCTGTCGGTCTCTTACACTGCGAGCTCTGACTTTATGATCTCCGAGCCAGCCCCATTGTAACCCCTGTGACAGGACGGATCCGCGCGGCACCTCTCACTAACCCTCCGCCGGCGCCCGTGCCAGTCCATGTGCCGCGCCGACGCCGGGCCCTGCCAAAATCATGTCACTTCGGTGCCGCCCCTGTCTCAACTCCTCACGCGGCATATGCCAACCCCCCGTGCCCTCCTTCTGGGGCCATGCAGCAGTCAGTGGCAATCCCGAGACGACGAGATGCCAAAGGGAGGAACCCGAAAGCCTGTTTTGCGTCCAAAGGCGTAATCCCTACCAGGTTATGGAGATTATGAAGAGGAGAAGGTGAAAGTTCGCAGGAGGATTTGGGGTTCAAAAGACTAAGCTCACAGTTTGATTCTTCATGCAATTAGCTGCAACAGCCAGAATCAAGAACACTTCCAAAACATCATCCAGAGCAGTGGTTCTCAACCGGCGGATCGGGGCCCAAACGCGGGTCTTTGCCAAAGGTGTCCATTGAGACACTTTCAGTTTTTGATGGATATCAAGATCAATACTTGAATCAATGAGAGAATACTGTATTTTGAGATCATAGGAGTCAGATAGCAACATGTTAAATTGAAAGTAATGTTTTTACTTGGGTCGCGGCTCATCATGAGGTTGAAGGAGCGTCACAAAGCTACACCAATCAAAAACTACTGATATAGAATACAATTACTACTACTACAAAGTATTTAAAAGGAATTACACAATTTATGCTGAAAGTTTCCTACTTTTCCAGTTCTCAGGACAAACTAAAGGGTTTGAAATGGATACCTGTTCCATTTCTATACTTATTAACAAGTGTCAAAATTGTGTAAAGTAATAAATAAAAGTAAAAGTAATAATAAAAGTAGACATTATGTGATTTAATAAAACTGCACTCATAAAAAAAATGTTAATAATGCATGGACATTTTTGCCAGGTTGTCACTATTTTTACTTTTTTGTGGCGTTTTGTCACATTTTTGTCACTTTTTCGTTGCATTTTCATCTTATTTTTGGTGTGCTCGGTTCACGTGGGGGTTAAGAGGTTAAACACACAAATGTACTTATTACTCTTAAAAAAAAGAATAGTTTTTCACAGTGAAATTAAGTGAAAAAAATATATCTTCATCTTTAGCTTTACTGTTCTGTTCATGTTTGTCATGTTGTTTGTTTACTTGTTTATTTGGTCGGGACGGTGCATGTTAATGAACATACAGGGGACTCACGCATGTAAACACGCCACGCCAGATTGTAGACTTGGGCTAATTCGCATCCGTTGTCCCACACTCAAACATCCTGGCCTGTTGTACATGTTTTTAGTGGTAGGGGAAACCAGAGTACTCAGAGGAAGCAGACACGGAGTCAACATGCAAACTCCACACAGAAAGGCCCTGTCCAGGTGGGACTCGAACCCGGGACTTTCTAGCTGACGTGCTTTTCTACCAACTTTGTGACTTATTGTTTAAAGTTAGCTGAGCTCCATACAGCAAAACAAAGTTGCATTGTTTCCAAAAGTTCATATCTAAAATAAAAACCTGTGAAATGCAGATAATGTGACTGTCGTGGCATATGGCTCCTTTAGACTTTGGATGGTTCAACAAAGTGGATTTGTTTAAAACTCATTATGTGAGTAAAGTACATGGTTGTGGACATTCTTGGCTCATATATTAACAACTAATAATAATTACTGCTGTCAATCAAACAGAACATGGCATTTGAACACCTGAACATAGCACATTATTTCTCCAAAACTTGTGTTGTTTATGTTGCCAAGACCCTTTATTTATTAATTCATAATTTTATTCTAAAAAAAATACCCTCTCATTTGCCAGCCCTGTTCTTTTAGCATAGCACAAAGCACAGTTTTGGCACGTAGCATATGGCATTTCATTAGCTAACTTTTTGTTGTATTTCAAAAGTGTCTCTCCCACACTTTTTACTTTGAAGACACTTTGAATTTGGCATCTCTGAATTTACACTATACAGGCATTTTACTTTTCTTTTGGCTGTTTCCTTCACTTGTCTTCATGTGCAGCGACTACACTTGATGTGCCTTTCCTGTTGTGACCTCATCCATTTCAATACATGTTTATTGACTATAAAGCACAATGTTCTTTGAGTTTTCAATTCATGATCAGCTCATTAAAAGGCGAGCCCACAGTGCGGTGTATATAGACCACAGTGTTAAAACAAGCATTATATCAAACTCCACAAATGTCAAGGCCCGGTTTAGCCCACCATGCTTCGTTATACAGACTTTAACAAATAGCACAATAAACGGAATACAAGTTACAAAACAGTTTTATGCTAGAAACCCATATGTCAGACTTGCAAGATTCTGTTCTCTTCGTGGGGCACAAATGAGTTCACTGAAACCTAAATGTCTTTTGAAAGTGTCAAGCACATTTGTATTTATCTAATATGGACATAGCAATAACAAATCGGATTATGTGTTATAGCACAGGCTAATGTTCAACACTAAGAGAGTCATTTACAAACTTGTGCAAAACAAGTGTGCATGTACTAAAGTGGATAATCAGCAGCAGAGTTGTTCCTTCTTCTCTCGTAGCGTTCTTTCATAAACATATCAGATTTGGGGCCCTGTAACTGTAATACAGGCAGTTTCAAATGGTAAATTAGGTGCAATATTCCTGGAAATAGTCATTCCCTATTATCCAGCTTTCTGTTTAGTACCTGTCTTGATAAATGACCCCCTTTGTCTATTAAGTTAAGTCATCCTTTATACGGTGTTTAGGATTTTAGTCCAAAGGTTACAGAAATATAAAAGGCTACACTATGTGAATGACTCTGTTTTGGGCAGTTTTTGGCTAGTGGGGCGAGAGATCCATAGTTTAGCCCCGTCAGAAGAGACGCTGGACTGTCCAGGAGATGTTCTAAGCTTCGGAGGCACAGTCTCCACTGACTGTGGCTCTGGCAGTGGATCTGAGAGAGTCCTGTCATCTCACAGCGACACCAGCATTTAAAGAAACAATTTAATGTACAGAATTTTCAAAGGTAGAAATCTTGTGTTAATAATGTGTTCGTATTCAATGTATTTTCAAAATCTAAAAGCTAAATAAGCTGAAACAAATGCTTATCCAAATTTACTGCAGAAAGTACAAGTAAATAGGATTCAAATATTGGCCTAAATTGTAGTTTTTGAACAGTTATTGCAACACATTTTGCTTTGAAGAGATTTGCGAGATATTTTGCATGCAGTCATGGCCTCAGTGTTGTCCTGCAAAGGATCATTTACATAAGGCACAGTCACAGTTCCCCTTCTTGCCTTTATTCCACTGTTCTGTTTTCTAACAAAAGTAAAAACTTCATCCTGCAATCTGCATTGTGGCAAAAAAAAAAAACTTTAATTTCTGCCTTTGTTCAAAAACACAAAGCTAAAAATAAAAACAAAACTTTAACCGTGCGTGCGGCCCTTTCTCCTTTCTTACTGTGTATTAATGCAGCTTCAGCAGGAAACATCCCCCCCCAAAAAAACAAGACGAACTATTAGTGCCATGTGTTTTGGGTGTGTGCGCGTGTGCTCAAGCATGTACAGCCAGTGTGCGCTCCTATTTACACGCAAAAAAAAAAAAAAAAGCAGAAAGATCTCGACTATACTCTCTCTCCCGTTTTGCCTTCAGCGCACAAACACGCGCACAAACTCACTATCCTCCCGTCTCGCCGTGCCTCGGCTCCGGCGGAGGGGGCATCGGGGGGTGAAGTGATCTGTGCGAAAGCCTCCTGTTTGGTGCGCTGTGACTGTTTGCAGGGGTGTGGGGTGCGCGGTTGTATATGGGTCTGCGTTGTTGTGTGTGTGTGGCGGTGGGGAGAGAGGGGCATGAGTTTCGGGGGGCGGCGGCGGTGGTGGTGGTGGTGGGGGGGTGGATGCAGCAGATGGCATGCCACACTGTGAGGGCCGTCGGCTGGCATCCAGAGGAGGAAGGAGGAGGGAGGAGGGGCTAAGGGTGCAGGGGGGCGAGCGAGGAGGGGTGAGGGGGGAGAGAGAGAGGGCCAGCAGGCATCAGAAGAGACAGACAGAGGTGACTGAGGGACAGCGCCGGGAGACGGGAGCTGCCGAAGAGGATTCGCGGGATTAGAAACAAACTGGGACGTGTTGAAGAGGAAGCGACTTGAGATCACATTTTTTTATGTCAGACCATATCAAAACAGGGCAACAAGTATTAAGACTTACGGAATAGTGGGATAAATTGTCAACTAATCAATTGCTTATGTGTTGACAGGAGAGCACAGCCTAAAAAACAGTGGTTCTCAAGATTCAGATTCACTTCATTAGCCATTTGCAGTGTAAAACCACATTGGAAAAAAAATGAGTGGTTTGGCTTCGGGACCCGTACCATTACCCAAGGATCGCAATCAGTGACCCAAATTCAAAATGTAATTCATCACATATAACATCTAAAATATAGTATTTTCCCCCAGCTTGGCATTACCTAAATCTAAAAGCTTCTTTAAAAAAGCAGCAAAAAACAAGACAAAAATGTGACGAAAAAACCTCAAAAGGCCAACAAAAAAGTGACAACAAAGTGATTAAAACGCAATTTAAGAGCGACAGTAGACCAACGAAAGAGCGACAAAAAACTGACAAAAATGTGACGAAAGACTGGCAAAATTTTGACTAATACTCAACGGCAACAGAAAATTGCCGTAAATTTTGATGCATTCAAATGAGGCGTTACTCTGGTCTATAGGCTGTAAGCTCACCTCGCAGTCAAGAATCCTTTAGATTTGGGTAAAATGCCGAACTGGAGAAAATGCGCTCGGTTTAGGCGGGTGTTAAGAGGTTAAGACTGAAATCATGATCAAAACAACCCAATAACATTAATTCTAACAAAGACCGGTAATGTTTCTATGCAGTTTCAGAAGGAAAATATTGGAAAAAAAAAGTTTTGTGACGCATGGAAAATGGTGCCGCGACCCACCAATTGAGAATCATTGGTTCCCAAAGTGGGGGTCGCGAGGCATTGGGTGGGGGTCCCCAGATGATTTTAGGATGAAATAAAAAAGAAAAAGGCAACTGTTTTTGATATATTTTCGAGTGTAAAACAGCATATCATTTGTGAAATCCATTCATATAGTTAAAATAAACAGTTTAAATACATGTTAACTTGATTTTAAAATGTCTTTTATTCCCTAAAGTAGCGTAAGAGGCAATAACTTTATACAATGGGGGTCCCGAGTTGTTTACGTGTCAATTTTTGAAAAGTTTGGGAACCCCTGGTCTAAGACATGGTACGTGCCGAAATAATCAACACATAGACCAATAATAACTCTCTTATCTCATTATTTGCCTTTCACTATGTAATCAATGACTTGCAAAAGAAACCAATGGATTATTACAGTAGAATACATTTACACTTCCAATGAGCACCTGACTGGTTATAAATATATTTTAAACTCGAGGATCCATGAAGCGCTCCTTATCTCTCTTACATGGAAAGTATTTGTTCTGACCTGGGGTTGGGTCTGGTCTTAGGTTCAACAACACGAGCCCAAAGAATGAGATCCGCGGACGACCTGAACATCCTGAATTTCCAGATTTCTTCTTCCCCTCATATTCCAAAATGACATCGGGCTCTCATTGTGAAAGAGTGGTTCAGGGAACATCCTTTTCACACATGGATGGGCCGAGTCCAGATCTTAACCCCATTGGGAATCTTTGGGATGTGCTGGAGAAGCTGCAATACGAGATCTTGGCGTCATCATAAATGTAAACCAGATGTCAAAAGTCCTCAAACCTGTGTGTCTACTTGCATTGAAATGTATAATCATTGTTGCAAATCTAATGACAAATTGGTTTAGGAACAAAGTAAAGCATCACCAAATCTATTGAATAAACAGAATGGTTTGATGGCTCCCCGAATGTACTCCCGCGGCCTCCCATAGGGTTCATGGTGCCCTCATTGAAGACCCCCGCTGTCAGCAATATTTAAAACATCTAATAAGATTTACATCAAGCCGCCCATGTGAGCCACTTTTGTCTCTTCCCACCAGGAGGGAGACCAATCACGTCGGGAGTCATGTCGGCAAAACATTTCCAGGATGAATTGGAAAATTGTATGAGAGATGTAGAGAATTAGACTGAGAAATTTACATATGTGATAATATATGTGGCTGGGAACATGTTTGCTTTAGCCCCTAACACCGAGACCTTTGCCCTCATCGCACATCGACTAGTCTCCACTGAATCAATGGTTGACAAATGCATATGTGCTGTGTGACATCTTTTACCACGTTTAATAACCATTAATTTATGTACATTATTCATGCTAAATGCACGCCGTGGATATTAATAGTTGTGTGGTGTTACTGATTTACTCATGCTCTGTTAAATCTTGTTTGAAGCTTAAATGTACTCTCGTGGCTATAAGTCCCATATGTATGCGTGTATTTTGAAAATACGGGAAGATCAGCAGCTGTTAAACTAATATGGATCCAAAAGATAAACAAATAAACAGATAAACCTGGGAATTACGACTTTTGGTTATTAGACAGTATTAAAGGCCCTATACCTGATTTATTTTTATTTTTATGACAAACAATGAAAGAGGAAACCACTCAATTAAAATGTTAGTTGTGGTCCCAAACTCATTCCTAACATATTTGTAGCATCACAGGGAAGTCTTTATAGGCACATTTCACAACTTGCAGGGCCCCTTTCACATGAATGCCAGAAAACTCACCTGCAAGTTCATGAAATTGATACAAATTCTTTATAATTAGATGCAGTTTATTTTCCACAAGGTTTATAATATACTAAAAAAATCTGGTAAAGTGCCCTGAAGATACACTTGTTGCTGGAGTTTTTGATGAATAGAAAAGTGGCATTATACATAGGCTTAGAATAAATAGTAGATGGAATTCAGGCTCCTCTGCTTCTGCTCTTAAAGAGAATTTCATAAATGTCATTACATATAGTCCTGATTAGCTCTTCTTCCAAATTTAGACGTAGTTTTGGCCAGGGCTGGGTATTGCCAACAACTTCACTACACGATACGCATCGCGATTCAGGTTTAACGCAATAGTGTCCATAATACAAGCTCTATGTCTAATTTTAAAAGAAGAAAGGATCTTTTAGGTGCACTAAATGTGTTTTTTCTTCTTCTTTTTTTTGTATCTTAATAAGCTCAGCGTGCAATTTAAGCCTTTTATTGGAGTAGTCAGAGAGCATGTTGTGATGCATTCTGAATAAATACTATGGTTAGACAAACACATTTGCATATCACGATACAGGTGCCGTAATGGTACAGTATATTGCTGATACAATGTATTGAGCACAGCCTAATTCAACCCATGTTTTGGTGGTTTAAACTTGATTGTAGAAGGAGTGCTAAATTCTTCCTTAAGTGGTATATGACAGCTTTGAGAATCACTGCAGTAGATGCTAAAGCTGCTAAGTCAAGTGTTAAAGCAGGGGTCTCCAACCTTTTCTACCCGACGAGCTACTTTTACACAACATGAACATCTGAGAGCTACTTACGCTTCAAAAACACTTGTAAAAAATGCAACTTAGGTGGAGTTCACCCAGAGTTACTTGCCAAAATGGTATTTCAAAGAAAGTGACTTGAGTTTAGTCCTCATGCTTTACTATATTGAACCGATCACAGATTTTGTTCAGCAGAAACAGAAAATGCATAACTTTGAGCTATCAAGCTTGTAGAGATGTAGAGAGTCTTTGGCGAGCTACTGGTTGGAGATCCCTGTGCTAAAGTGTAGAGCAACTTCATAAATCTTCATCTACAGTGCATCTTGAGTGTATCTTTAGCCACCCCCACCCTTAGTCTCAATCTTTGTGCATTTAAAATACAAAATGAATAGAATGAAGGTACTTGAGTCATCTTCAGTACTCAGTAGTTGAAGTCCGACTGAGAGCTTACACAGACAAAATGAATAGAAGCATAAACAAAGCAAAATGCATTTTACTGAAATCGCTTGAGCCATAATGGAGTCTAGGGCTACTGACACAGCCTCGGTTACAATCAGTGTTCATTTGCAACATATTTGAACTGAATATCGATTTCACAAGGGCTTTGGTGAGGTTAAAGAGATTCATGGTGTCATCCTTAATCATAAGCTGTGTAATGTGACAATAACTGGTCTGGCACATGCTCTGTACCATAACCTTTGAATGATAAGCGACTGATATAGAATAATATAAAGCATCCAACACTATTGTCATGTTCTGTTCTGCACTTCCGTTGATGTTTTGGAGATGCAGGCCACGCCAAAACCGGTTTCAAATCTCCATACATTTGAGTTCCTTTTAGTTCAATTAGCGCAATGATTACAGGTGTAGCCCGCTGCCTTCTGATCATTTTTACTCCAAACACTAGACTTCCTGCCAACGGCACTGACACCGACTGCAAAACTTCTGATCACTGCTTAGCTTTGGGAGAAAAAAAAAAAAAAGAAAAAAAAGACATCATCCAAGACGCTAGACACCAAACGTTTTTTTTGTTTTTTTTCCCGCTAACACTAGAAAGTTGGTGCTCCATCCATCTTGCGTGGCTACGGAGGCTCGCGGCTGGCACAATATCCATCAATGAGCGCAACATTAACTTCCTGGATCGGAACCAACATCCCCAGATCGCTCTCCATCTCTCCTTTCCCTCCCCTTCCTCTGTTAAATACCCTCCGACGCGCGCCCCGCATTAGTATTCAACGGACGGAAAGCCCCGACGTACACCTTTCCCAAATTGCTTTCTGAATTTGGAGTCAAAACCCAACGCATGTATGGCTTGTTCCACGGCCAGATTTTCAAAACACACCCGCCGTATGTTGTTTCGGACACACAGTGCTGCTGTTATGGGAGAGTTGGCGGAGTGGCACGGATGTTTCGGGGAGGGTCGTCGGTTCAAATCTTGACTAGCGCCTGCTGTTATATTGTCCTTGGACGAGACCGTTCACCTGCTTTGTCCAGGAAATGTATCTAATGTAATGACGTGTTCCCAGACGGGGCATCTATTGTATAAGACCTGCCAAATCTTCATGTGGACGGTTATGTATGTATCCATCTACCCATCCATCCATAAGCTCGTATTCTCTTCTTCTCCTCCATCTCATCATGCCATCTCTTTCTTTGTGTCTCTCTCCCAGTTGGTGTTAATAATTTAACTACTGAGCTGCTGCAGCGCTGGCTCCGGTCCAGGCCTTAGATTGGCACTGTCTGTCTATTTATGACAGTGTGTTGCGGCGCACATGTGTGGGATGTGTGCAAAAGAAGGAGAAAAAAAAGAAAGAAAAGAAAGGAAAGAAAATGGACGGGAAAAAAATAATAGGGGTCTAGTCGATGCATGTGTTTCCCGGTTAGAACGCGGCCAATAGCAAATTAGCTTCCAAAAGCACAAGCTCGCGTCGGCTAAATGAAGTTAAAAACACACACGAACCTGGACGCTGCGTAGATGTAGCACGCGAGGTAATAATAGCTTTTTTTTTCCTTCTTTTTTTTTTTTTTTGCATGCTGAGATCCGCGCTTGGTCAATATGATGCCTGTGCTAATTGAACCGAGGGTTATGTTTAGTGCGATGTAATGGTTGTGGGTGTGATGCTTGCGATTTCTTGTTTTTCTTTTTCTGTCCCCTGAGCCGGACCTCCTGTCGAGCTGAATGTGATATAGCATCCACGGACAATAAGGCCATTTTAATGCGCCTTCAAAATAGCCCTCACACTCGCGGTATAGCACATAAGGAAGTGATAAAATAAGAGGTGGGGGGGTTTATTTGCTTTGGCGGTTAACCCCTGCATTAAAATAAACATGAAAAATGACTTATTTTGAGGATACAATAAAAGTTGAATACATTATTAGCCGCTAAGGTGGGATGTGTTTAAAAAAAAAAGGCTGCTCTATAATGAGGTAGCATTAACGCAGCCGATCAAGAGGTGAAAAGTCGAATTGTATTTAAAAAGCGATGACCTTCGCAGCAGAGGCCACACACATTTTCTGAGATGGAAGAACATAAAATGATGTAAACACCACCACCGACGACACTAACGGTGTTCTTAATGCTGACCCTCTGATTGCAGACGTGCTCTGTGCATATTTGTTTATTTAGAAATGTTTCAAAGTACTCGGAGGGTTTTTAAGAAAGAAAACTTGACTGTTTTTCTAATTGGATGCAAAGGTTAACTTGTGTGACCACCTCAAAAGGTTGAAAAAGTGGTTTATGGCCCCAAAAGATGTGATGTATTTACAAAGAAAAAAATGAATCGCAATAGACCCCCCCTCTCTCGGAGACTGAGCTCTTTCAGAACCTTCTTATGTCACTAGGGCTGGGTACCGTTCACATTTTTTCGATACCGGTACTTTAACGATGCTTGGTTTTTGATACCGATACCTGAGCGATACTTTTTCGACACCTATGCTCAAATATTAGTCATATGGAACCATAAAACAGATGAATAATGTTACTTTATTCCTTTTCCTTCCATTTCATTTTTTTGCATTTGTATCTTTTATTTGAGGTGAAACGACCAAGAAATTTACTTTAACTACAAAAGGGCGTAAAAATACTTTCCAAGTGTTATTCATTTTCCCCATTTTTAACCAAGTTTTCCCCCAAAATTTCCCATATATTTCCCTAAATTTCCCCATTTTTTTCCCACTTTTCCAAAAAAAATTCTTTTATCCCCACCCTATTTATTTTTTCAAATTTACCCCAATTTCCCCCCCAAAAATTGTTCCACTTTTTCCTCAATGTTTCCCCTTTAAAGCATTTTTCCTACTTTTTTTTCTTTTAAATTTTGATGACCAACAGCATTAAACTTTAAGATTTTATATTTCTTTTCAGTACCTGCTATTAATACTTTTATTTTTTCGATACCATACTGGTATTGTTTAACGGTACCCAACCCTACATGTCCCTCATACTCATTTCAGGACAAGAGGAGATCGCTCCTTTTAGGATGTCGCGCCGTGGCTCTGGAATGATCTTTCACTTTCCTTATGTTTGCTTGATTCGGATTTCGGAAAGCGTTTTTAACTCCAGAGGTTTATGTGCCGTTTTATGACCATAGTTTTTTGTGACCGCACCTTGTGTACCTCATTGGTATTTTTATTGTTATTTTGTCAAGCACTTTGTGACTTCTCTGTCTGTGAAAGGTGCTATAAACTTGACTTACTACTTACTTACTAGATCACAAAATATTCTGGTAGAAGCCAAAGTGTGTAATTTACAAGCTACAACATATAATCTCCTTTTATCTAAATTTCACTTTTCTCTTTGGGCAATAAAGACAAAGTGGGACATCTTTTAAATATGTGGGACGGGGGACAGTGACCTAAATGGCTGTGCAGAACAATCAAATGAGGGACAGGTGGTCACCCTGAGCAAATTATGTAACAGTGAAGTGATGACACTGTTAGGATAATTTTTAGTTTGTTTTTTCAATCATAATTAAACCATAGAAAAAGGTTAAATCAGACACTATTACCCAACCCGGAGGGGACTAAAAAGACCACACACAAGATTCCATTATATTTCAAACCAGTTAACACTTTGAGACAGACGTTAGTCCATCCTAAAGACAAGACACCGAGCATCAAACAGAGTGATGTAGTTTACTCTGTTCAGTGCCAGGAAGATAGCAGTGAGCATTACATAGGTGAAACCAAGCAACCTCTCTTCAAACGAATGCCACAACACTGCAGGGCAAACAGCAGTGGTCCACAGTTGGCTGTCCATCTCCATCTGAAAGCAACTAACCACACTTTTGAAGACAAAGAGGTTAAAATATTAGCTAGGGAGAAGAGATGGTATGAACGGGGAGTAAAGGAAGCCATCCTTGTAAAACAACAGAAATCAAGCCTCAGTAGAGGTCGGGGACTGAGGCATGCCTCGTCCCCTCTCTATAAAGGCCTATTGAGAGCAGGTGAACGACCCTCCTTTGTAAAGGCTAATGGGTCGTCTATGCCCATTGACTCAGCAGCAGAGCAGAACAAAGTCCTGCTAGTTGAGTGATACTGTGAACAACTTGAACAGGAATATTTTGGCAGTCTAGTTCCCTCCTCCTGGGTGGAGCCTGGGTCTTTTAGTCCCCTCCAGGTTGGGTAATAGTGTCTTTTATGACCTGAAGAGCTTGAAGAACCGTCTGTGACTAGAAGCGAAACGTCCTCAACTTTACCAAACCCAGTCCAGTCGATGATTTAACCTTTTTCTACGATGGATACTCCCTGGATGAATGAGAGCCTTCACAAACAAATCATAATTAAAGTTACGCAAGCGAGAACCTAACATTTAACAATAGACAGATATTCATTTGAGAAGTTTAATATTACAAATGGGGAGCACAATACAGACACAAAGTTCTGACTGCATTGTGCTGCTGTCACAATGATTTCAGCAGCTCTTATAGTCTCTCTATCTCTCTAGAGATAAAGGTCACACAATGGTGTTCACTGATTGGACAGAGTGGCCCAATGACAAACACAGCACTTTTTAACTAAATCAACCATTTTACCACAAAACAAAGAACAAAGGTACAGCCATGCAATTTGCAAACAGTGTCTCACTCAAATCTGGGCCATAAACATAAACATAAGCAAAAGGTACATTCTTCTATTTCCATAGTACAATAGAACATTTTAGAGATGCACCAATTCAGCTTTTTGCTACCAATACTGGGGTTTGAGTATCTGCCGATATCCGATATTTACCGATACCAAGAGACTTTCTTAAAAGTGGCTGTCTCTGAGTGAAAAATTCAATTGACTCTTTTCTCCATTTTAAGATCAATAAAGTCATACTTTATTGTCATGATGTTACAGATCAATTATCAATGTATCTATTGATAAACTAATGAATAAACATTAAACAAGGATCACTGGACTTTTCTACACTAATTATCCTTGGATATAAGGGAAGGGAATCTTATTTGTATATCGCTTTTTATATGACACTAGTCACACCCAAAGCGCTTCACACATGAAAGGGAGGGGGGTTCATTCACTCCATGCTAATGGTGGTAAGCTACATTTGTAACCACAGTTTCCCCTGGGGTAGACTGACAAGAGCGAGGCTGCACACATCTGCGCCAACGGTCCCTCCGACCACCACCAACCACTCGCACATAGGCATTGGGTGAAGTGTCTTGCCCAACAACAGTCTGCATCTGCAGGAGCCGGGATTCGAACCCCTGACCTTCCGATCATGAGACGACCCGCTCTACCATCTGCGCCACAGAACAGACAGGCTTTAAGTTACATTAACAACTCACATGAAGTGATATTATTACAAATATGTTAGATCAGTTATTTCTTAAACTAAAATACAAAGACTTGGCTTCAGCAGTGGTTAGTTTATTGTATTAGGCTACTTTAGGTACAGTGGTCCCTCGCTATAATGCGGTTCACATTTCGCGGCCTCGCTCTTTAGCACAATATTGCAATTTTTTTTTTTACAGCGTATGAAGGCCATACATGCATTGTATTCTGCGCCCTGATTGGCTATCCTCGCTGCAGAGCGGATCTTTGTGTGTCCCGTCATCACAGCGCACACACCGCACGCCACAGAGTCACTGCAGCACAGGCCTGGCATGAACGGGTCCGACTCCGCGTTTACTTTCCCTGAACTTTTCCGCGAAAATAAACACTGCTAGCATGTGGTGCTCGCCTGAGCTAAACACTTGCCTTCTGAAGCCTGAAACTGCTACGATAAAACTTTGGTCGTAGGTACGATGTCTCTTAGTTTGAACAGTCGCACAGTGGAGATGAGAGCAGCTCACGATGTTACCATCCCCACCTGTGTAAGGCGCGTTGAGTTGCCTTGTGTACGAAATGCGCGGAATAAATAAACATGCCTTGCCTTGCCATGTAATGTGACATCTAAAAATCTTATAAGACAAAAAAAAATCGCACAGTGTACACCAGGCATAAGGGAGAACCCGTGAACTAGTGGCAAAAGTATATAAAGTGTGTGGTGAGGGGTTTACAGCCGTAAAACATATATAATAATAGTAAAAAATAAAGCTGTCTACTTCGCGAATTTCGTTTTAGAACGTAACCCTCACAATAAACGAGGGACCACTGTATTTCTATCATAGTTTCTGACCCAGCCTTGATTAGTTTTCGTTAGCATTAGCATGCACCCGCTAGCTTTAGCATGCTATTGCTAACCGGCGATCAAAAATGCGTTTATGGAGCTTAATACTAAATCAGTGATTGAATTCTCCAAGTTCTTAGCTTTAAAATGATATGCAGCATGCTCGTATTCACATAGATTTAGTTGGTTAAAGTTGTGTTTTTAAGGCGTTGAGAGTCAAAACTGGTATATCGTATTCTTTCCAGTATCGGCTCCGATATCCGATACCAGTATCAGATTGGTGCAGCCCTATGAAATTTGTTTTAAATCAAGACCCGCTTCACATTTTAGACACATCAAAGAAAAGACAGAACTATCAACTGCTGAACTAAAAAACGTATCACAGGCATTTCAAGCTATCATAATTCCATGGAGACAAGACTTTTTGGTTTTGTAAAATATATTGAAATACCAAAAATAATTGCTGGTTTGGAGTTGAGATTTTGATTTAATTGATTCAGCCCAAGTACCATTAGCATGCTTTTTAAGGAATGTGAATGACTGTTCCTCGCCTGAAATATGGACCGAAAAACTGAAAATGAATCCTATTTCATACTTTTTGTGTATGCCTATATATAGAGGGTATGCAGATGATGTCATAGCATGGGCAACAGAAGCCACACTGAGTTATGAAATCTGTTATGCAAGTGCAATATAAGTGCAAATCCTCTATAGATTTAACTGTAATTGCACTTATAAACAATGCTATAATTTACTCAGTTTAACATCCCCACCGCGCAGCCGTTTGACATTCCTTTATGCCACACACAGTATCGCGCTTTTTGCCATAATTTTAACCTAATTAAATAAGCGCTTGTGGAGGTGACATATCCGTAGCGAGTGTGTGACACGGTGTGAATCTCACCCTCCTCCGGTCCACAGCCCACACTCCTGATCCCGCGCTCTCTCGCTCACTCTCTCAAACTCTCAGGTCCAGAGCTCACGACTTGGAGCTATTCACGGAGGGAGCGCTCATCAATCACGCTCCGAACCAGCGATCATACGTTAAATCATCACTTACCGAGTAATAGACGGGAGCCAGGGAGTGTCTTTTCATGGGAGTTTGACTTCTTGGCATAGTAACAAAGTAATGGAAAGCAGCGTTTGATTGGTGGGCTATTCCTTGTGACAGAGGTTTTCATATTTATTACACTTTTACAGGATATATCGAGGCGTTTGCATGAAACTGCATGCAAGATGAAACACACTGATCAATCCAGTCAATAAGATCATTTATGTTCAACAAAATCTGAGGTGGAATTCTGTCCGCAAACCGTTGACCCGATTGTTTGTTGGCTATTAGGTTCACAAACAATGCCATGTCTACTGTCGTCACCCCTTTGTTAAGCTATGGGGTGAAGAGGAAATAAAAATACTAAAGCTGTCATTGCCGTAGAGCAAACAGAGACTATACAAAGTTATAGAATAATGGTAAGCCCAAGCATGCTTTTCAGACACACTATCAGGAAGAGGATAAGGTTCTGCTTTTGCGTCATGGCGACGTGTAAACAAGACTCGCTTGGTACAGCTGCGTTTTTTGCCTTGTTCTGCAAACTGCATTTGTGGTTTCTGTGTTCCACATTGTTCTGCTGGATGCTTTTGTACATCTTTGCCGTGTTTTTGTGGATTTGATTTTACTGCAAAGAGTCCACAATGGTCCTGAAGAAAGTAAACAGACAACTAGCTTATGAGCTAAAGACATTTGAGACCTATAAATGTCTTCATCTGAAACACTGAAGAAGCACCAAGAGCCCCCACATCTGCAGCACAGTGGAGGCGTCACAAGAGGCGCTACAGGAAACAAAAAAGGGACAAAACAAGGAGGTATCCGGGCAAGACTCACAGCTAAGCTACACATGCCTTCTATTGTTCTGGCAAATGGACGTTCACTGGAGAATAAAACAGATGAACTGCTTGCTTAGCTCTTCCCAGAAGATGGTGAAAGACTGTTGTGGAGTGGAGGGAGCTGCAGGAGCAAGAGGAAGGAGGAAGAGCGGACGAGTGCAGGACACCACGCTCTGAAACAGGGACAAAAACAGGAGGCGCTGCACTGTTTCAGAGGATCACTTAAGGCAGTCAGCCAGGTTTCCTCCAGGTCGCTAGTCGCAGGGGCTCAGGACTAACACCTGAACACTATTTCGTTCTACGGTTGGTTTACTTACTTACTTAAATGGGGGGTATTATGTAAAAGCTTTATATCATGTTATTATGTCATTCCCTCATTAAACACATGCCTGGAGTGTTGCCTTGGCTCATTCCCATAATTTGAGTAATCAGTAAAAACTTAGACGGCAGCCATTTTAGGTGTAGCTATGCCTCAGTCCTCCTAGGAACGCCCCCACCTCCTGGAGACGCCTCTGGACCTTTCGTCACCAGCCAAGCCACCAACCACTGCTCCTCAGCTCAGCAGAGCCCCCTCCCCGCACAGTGTTGTTGTTTAGATGCCACAGCAGTGTGCTGAAGGGGGCGTGTCGGAAAGCTTCTTAAAGAGACAGAGGCCTATTTCAAGACGTTCAGTACAGCCATTTTGAGAGAGCAATTTTATTCAAGGCAGTTATTTTAATTTACTGCATATACAGACCAACAGAAGGTTACGTCATCATTGTAGTATGCTATAGACTGGTGCTATGTGATTGAAAAAAGCATAATACCCCCTCTTTAATAGGTCTGTCCTTGGGAAAGACGACGCTGCAGTCCATACTAAACAACAGGACATTTACACAAATTGCCATAATCACTCATTCAATCACAGCGTGTGCGACATACTCAAGAGTCAAAGTGCATCTCATCTCAGAGTACTTCCGTTCCCAGGCTGTTACTTAACAGGCTAATGGACAGAGGGACGAAAGAGTTTTTCTGTTTATTTGCATATGGGGGCTTGGTACCTTCGTCCAGAGTTTATACTCCGAGGCAGCACATAAAGAATCAGAAGCTGTTCTGAGCCTGATTTCACATGTGTTGGCCTCAGAGAATGAGCTCTGGACAACAAAATATTAGCAGTGCCAAATGATATGAACATGCAGAAAGGGCATTTGCATCTTTTCACTTGAAAATATCTTTGTACAATCTTAATTGCCACACAATAAAAAGGTGAGATATTGCTTCAACAGTGACATTTTACAAATTATTATTTTGAACAGCATTAGTAAACACTTAAATATTTATAAAACATTCACAAAGCAACACTCAAAATGTGTTCATCATTTGGTGTAAAAGTAGGGATTAACGTTACTGCTCACTGCTTTATATTGATATCAAATGTATAGAAAAACGTTGTAAATGTTTGATAAATGGTGCTTTACAAATATTTTTGTTTTTCCCGGTTTGTACATCACAATAAAAGGCACACCTGCAGAGTCGAGCAGCTCAGTGTTGCGTAAAGGATTTCCATCGTAAACAGACATATGCAGAGCCGCCCACTGCTCCACCTTATCTCAATATAGCTCTAAAGGGTCTTTCACACTTCAGTAAAATTAACAAAACCCGCCTCGCAACGGCTGCATCAAAGAACACGCACCTGTCATCCATTTCAGAGCAGGAGGAGGTCAGAAAAAACACAGACTTCTCTCCAAGACTTCGATGGAAGAAAATATGGACAATAGCAGAAAGCCGGTAAAATATTGACAAATCAAGAATATAAACACCAAACCCGACATATAAAAGTGCAGTCACTCATAGCCATGGAACAAATGTACACTCAACAATAAAGACAGAAAGAAGGAGGGGCAATGAAGTAAAGGTGATTTGTGTTGTGTAGCTTTAAGTCAGATGCCCTTCCTGACAAGGTCTTTATCCAGCTAAACAACATGAAATGAATATCCGATAATCAATAACTGTTTTGGACAAAATTCTTGTAAATTACTAAAGCGTTTGAACACGATATGTTGTATTAAATTTTGTACATTCAAATTGTCTACTAAATAAGAAAATAATATGACTCCAGGCCGAAGAAAGTCCACTGTAATGCTTTTTAATGCCCAAATACTATATTTTGATGCCACAAACGCAGAAAAAAAATGACAGATGTTTCATTTCTTAGGGTTTGCAAACATTTCATCAGAGGAAAGTGAATTAGACAGCCAACACTGCTACAGAATATATTTTAGACCAGTGGTTCTCAACTGGTGGGTTGGGACTCAAAACTGGGTCGTGAGCCTTATCTTTTGAGGAAATATCTTTTTTATAACCCTTTCCCATTTTATACAGTTCAACTACCTTTCTTGAAGATCCTCTGACAATTCTTTTGCTTTCCTCATGATTCCGATCCCAGAAACGCCAGTGCAGCACTGGATGAAAGATGCAAGGGTCTGTCAGGAGCCCAAGAACTCACTGACCTTTAATACACACAACAATGACAAAGAACAGGTCACAGGTTTGTGTCAACTTTTGTGCATGTAATCAGGCCAAGATCCCCAGGATATGTAAACTTTTTTATCAGTCATTTTGGTAGTTTATTTTTTCATTATGATGTAAAAACTCATAATAATAAATCGCTTCACACAACCACTAACTATGAGTGTGGAAAAAAACATTGCGTTTTCATTCATATTCTCTGAAAAATAGTCACACAAAAAAATTCAAAAATTCTGCGAGGGTATGTAAACTTTTGAGCACAACTGTATTGTATCTTGCAATATAGATGGCATCACCTAATAATGCAATAACGATAATTTGGTGACATATTGTACAGCCCATAAATAAAAATGCTATAAAATTGTACTACTTTTAATGTAAGTTTTGAAGGCGTTTGTTTACACTGTCTACTACCCTACTACACATGTATGACTATGGGGGAAGGAAACACATATGAATGGTGGCCATGATGACAGGTGGCAGTAGTAAAGAGGTGGTCCCTGGGCTGAGGTCTGAGAGAGGGAGAGAGAGAGAGAGAGAGTGCATCCCAGCAGCTGTCGGCCTAATTCCTCTAACACGGTGCTTGTGCTCTGATTAGAAAACAGACCTAACCCCTAATTTACTCCTGACATCAACTAATGCTGTGTATCTCAATCGCCCGACTCTGTCCGGGCCGAGTGGACATGCGCTGGAGTGAGAGACAGCGTGGGACAGAGAGGCGGTCGAGGCTCTAGGACAAGTGCGCGAGGATTAATCTCAAGGCGCCAACATAAGGCCCGAGTAGGATCCTTCCAGAGTGTGCAGCAGTCGAGGACTCCTCTATAGGCTGCATACATGGGCCCGCATCCATTAAAGCTATGCGCAAACACTCACAGGATTCCTCCAATCACTCCGCCTGTAAGGAGTTAAGCAAGTGGGATTTTCAGATGAGGAAACACTTGGCTATGAGAACGACAGAGGGTTACAAAAAGGTTGAATATTTGCAGTGGTGGTCAGTACTGGATTATCATTATTACCCCCAGTAAAAGTAAAAGTTGCTCAGACACATTTTTACTTTATTGTTCCCTGTTGAAAACACTAAAGTATTCAAAGTAAAAAGTAATATGTTTATGTAAGTGTTGTGAATAACAACTATGCGGCTTCAAAAACATGAACATTGTCCACAAATCAATCACCTGTACAGCTGCATTGCAGGACAGGCTTAAAATAGGACAAAATATGAAGCCAATTTTTACTTTGGAGCTATTGTAGAAATGTAAAGGAGTAGAAAGTTTTATTTTTCTTACAAATGTAGTAAAGTAAGGGCAATAAGTTCTCAACACAAATACTACATAAGCGAAGTACAGATCCTCCTCACTTTGCTGCTGACCACCTCTGAATATTCGTATCGATGCTAATTGGGATGATTTGAAAATACAGAATTTGTTATTCAAAAATCTAACATCAGCAGGTCGCAAACAAGCAAATGAACAACAGCACTGTGTCGGAATAATGTGAATGAGAGCAAAATATCTTGTCCAATCCTAACTCAATTTTATCGAGCCAATGCTATTTCCTATAAGCATGTCTAAGGCGGTCATTTGCCAAGCATTAAAGCCACACCGTGCAGAATTTTCCCCAATAATTAAAATTGACAGATATTTTCATCATCGAAAGATACCCCATAAATGTAAAAACATGTGCCTTTGCTGTGAGCGGCTCAGCTCTCCTAAGACATGGCTGTGTGTTTACCGGGAGTGGGTACGTCTCCAGCTCGTCTCCATGGAGATGTCGACTAAAGTCAGCAGGATTTGAGATTTAAACAGGTTAGGTCCTCATCCAGATCCATTCCTTGATAGCATTGTATCTGTTGAGCTTGTCATTAGGAGCATGTTTTGTACTGATGGCAACAGTATAGTCCAAAATATTACGTAGTGTGCCTTTAAGCTCATGCGCAAAATGAGTAGCACGTGCAAAAGCGGCTCAGCGCAAAGTCATTTACACATTCATACTCGTTCTCTCATTTATACTGTATATCAGATTTGGAGGCCTAAAACTCATATCCAGGCATTTTCCAACTTGCACTCGCTATTTAGTACCTGTCTTGATGAATGACCCCCTAACGGCATAACTCGATATAGAGCTAAAATTTCAGACGCTGCCAATCATCGTGAAGAAACTGAAATTGGTAAAGAATTGTGGTAAAGAATCCTTGTGCTAAATACTTCAAGTCATTGTGCCATGTGGCTCAGCTGCAAGTGCAATGCAGAATAACAGACCTCAATCCCTCTGCAATGTTAGTTCAAGGACAAGCTATTTTGACTGAATATGGAAGCAATAAGGCATCTGTGCTCAGGATTGCTTCTGCTATGTATCTTTATGCTCTCAAATATATGTGATTTTTCATGCACTTCATTCTGTATTTTTATTGCATGAAGCTTTTTTCTGATGTTTAAATGTTACTGTTGTTGACGATTGTATCTGCTCTCTGTACCGCACTTTGCGATTTTCATACTTAACCAGCTCTATATAAACCAGTTACTTTCTAGATCAGTGGTTCTCAAAGGTTTTACCTCAAGCACCACATAAGAAATTATAAACTTGGGCAAGACCAAGGAATAAACCTAGATCTAAACAAGAACTACCCTTAAAATGACCAAAAACTCAATGGAAACAAAGACCAGATCTGTAAAGAAGCCCGACTGAGTACCACGATTTGAGAATCACAGTACTGGCCGACTCAAACATGCATAAATAAAATACAACACAACTCAACTCTGTAATCACAGTAAACCCATGCCCGAAGACTCTTCACTATAGACACGAGTGAGACAACGTAAAGTGATAGCGCTGGCGGCCAGTTCTTCTCACGCTAATGAAGGAAAAGGAGGAGGAGAGGCATGATGGGTGTCTGTGTGTCGTGATGGGGTTGGCCCAGTAGGGGGCAGAGGTGCGATGCCGGGAGTGGGAGGTGATGGCACAGAGAGACAGAGACAGACAGTGAGTGGACAGAAAGGTGAGAGAGAGGGAGAGAGAGAGAGAAAGAGAGGGAGGGAGGGAGGGAGGGAATAAAGTAAACTGGGAATTTGACTGGAGCGTGACAACAGGGCTCTTCTGTCTTAGTGAGGACGACATATGGGGAGACATGGCATTTTAGTGATATTTAAAACACAGTGGGGGGATTTTGGAAGTGGTCCTGATTGTGGTAAATATAGACAATGGTAGACAAACAGAAGAACAATCCAAAAAGTTTGCAAAGGTAGCTCTGAATTCAGATCTTTTTTTTTGCAGGGGGCATTTGCCTATACTCCTGTCCATCCATCTCCCTCCCATTGTGTCCCAGGGCCGCCCTCCTCCCAATTGGACATCCCTGGAACACCTAACCAAGCGGGCGATCAGCTACCTCAGCTGGCACCGTTCGACGTGAAGGAGCAGCAACTCCACTCCGAACTCTTCCCATGCAACTGAGCTCCTCACCCTATTTCTAAGTGTGCTTAGAACGCTTGTATCTGCAAACTTTCCTTTCTCAGTCATTACCTAAATTCCATGACCATGGGTGAGAGTGCGTATGTAAATCCAAGGCAGCTACCGTACCGCCAATAGTAGAGTATTGGCGGCACGGTAGCGCAGCGGTTAGTGCTCTCGCTTCACAGCTAGAAGGTCCCAGGTTCCATTCCCACCTGGACGGGGCCTTTCTGTGTGGAGTTTGCATGTTCTCCCCGTGTCCGCGTAGGTTTCCTCCGGGTACTCCGGTTTCCCCTACCACTAAAAACATGTACAATAGGCCAGGATGAATGATGTGTGTGTGAATGCATGGAGGTGGTCAGAGGGACCGCTGGCGCAGATGTGTGCAGTCACGACAGCGCTTCTGTCAGTCTCCCCCAGGGGAAACTGAAGCTACTAACATAGCTTACCACCACCGAGTATGGAGTGAATGTAAAATGCTCTCATGTAAAGCGCTTTGTGACCATGTCTGTGAAAGGCGCTATATAAATAAAGATCTTCTTCTTCTTATCCTATGCAGATACTTATTTTCAGTGTACCCCACAAAAGGCCCATTATTGTTAGAAAGAACCGTAAATTCCCTGGCAATGACATTGGCAAACCAGGGAAAATAACTTAAGGCTTAATTGTGTTTGTTTTTCCCTCACTGACAGCGATTATCCCCTGTAGGAATTCTAATAACTGCATAATTGTTAGCCATCATGAAGTCAGTCAGTAAAAAAGTAAATATTTTGATTTATTTTTGACATTTGCTCAACAAACCCACCTTTCCTTATCACAAAATCCATCAGATCGCTCCTGTTAATGGCAGCTAATAGCGGTAGTTCCTTTGTGAGGGAGTGTGGGTGCGTGTGTTTGCGTAAAATGCTTTTTATTTCCTCTTTCTTCTCTCTGTATCCTCTGTATGCGTCTCCGGGGACTCACTTGGCACCTCTCCCTACTTTTAATTCTCCCTTTGCAAACTGCTGCTGTCTGAACGCAAGCTGGTACACACCGCACAATGCTACACACACACAGGTTTTTTTTTTGGTCCTGCGTGTGCGGTTGTTCCCTTTCCTCGTTCACATGCAAGGAAGGAAGAGAAAAAATAAACGCCTACGCCGACTCCGACTCTGCACACATGTCAATGAAATTTGCAATATTGGTGAGGGACTCTTTGACACAGTGGGCTACAAGTCGAACAACGAGATGTGTATATTTTCACTGACACGCGACATCGAATACAAATGCACTTCGCACTTTCAAATGAGCCTCTTAAACCTTGCGGGTAACCAAGGAAGCGGGAAGATACAGAGCTATTTAACTTGTTTATTTACTTTATAGGCGATAATAAGGGAAGGGAGGGAAAAGATACATAACTGTCAGCCAACGCAGTCAAGCTTTACAAGTTCTCCGGCTAAAAATCGTACGCACACAGTGACAGGCGACTTCAAACAGCGGCGGATTAATAAATTAGAGAGGCAAGTCTGATAGGGATGAATAAATAAACAAACAGGAAGAAGGGGGAGAGAGAGAGAGTTAGAGAGAGGATAAGCTTGCGGTGCAACGAGCAATCACATACAAAATTTCAATCTGAGAATTTGAATATTTGATAGGTAGGTAGCTTAATTGGATGTTTCCAAGGCATAAAGCTTGGGTTTTGGGCAGCATGGGTTACCAACAACTCCTGTCTGTTTTGGGTTCAACACAGTGACTCTCTGTATGTGGCATAGTTTTTTTTTAATGTCAGATCCGCTTCCTGATGCAATCTTCTCCATTTATGAAGACTTAGGAATTGCGCATTATAATACACTAACTATGCGATCCACAGGAATGTCATAACCGGTGTGCGTTATAGAATATATGGTAAATGGTCGCAATTTAGAATGCGCTTTTACACCTACACTAGACCTCTTAAAGCGATTCATATAAATCAACCACTCACTCACTAGGGTTGTCACAATAACTACAATATCGACGTATCGTTCAATAAATAGCAGATAAACTGTACGGTTTTGGGCTCGATATTTATCGTCTGTACATTTATGACAATGTTTTTCATTTTAAACTCATTGTACATTGTATTTATTATATGTTTATTGCTGTTTGTGTGGTTTTTAGGATATAATTATGCACTTTCAAAATAAAGTTGTTTTTTTTAACACTTTAGACTTGAAAGTATCTAGCCAACTCACGGAGCTAAACAAGATATGGACTGAGGCTGCGCGATTACATTTATAAACACATTAATTTCAAGAACTATGCAAATAACTGCACACACATCCCCTCCCTAACCACGCCCCAATCCTTCTGCATCCGCGTTCATGACCTTTTCTCAACTCCCCCATCCCCGCCCAAGAAAATGTCCGACACCAGACCTTGTGTACCGTGTATTTCCCATGTCTTTATGTTTTTATGTCTGTGCTTTGCCCTTAACTTTAACTTGATTGTGATTTTGCATATCTTCTTTTGTAATGCGCATTGAGTTGTGTACGAAATGCATGGTATAAATAAAGTTGCCTTGTTGCCTTTAGTGTCAATAATATCGTTTATCGTGATATTTTGAGTGTACACGGATACGGGAGGCAAGGAGGGTGAAGTGTCTTGTCCAAGGACACAACAAAAGCGCGCACGTGTGGGAGCCGGGATCACTTTCAAATTATACCCAAACTACATGAACACATTTATTCAGGCTCATCTTACCCTTAGCATTTTTGTTGAATCATACTCTTAACATTTTGATGCATTTGTTCACTTCTTCTTGTGGTCCCAACAGTGCAAAAATTAAACTTAAAGGGGGGGTATTATGTAAAATCGACTTTTTCAAGCTTTATATCATGTTATTATGTCATTCCCTCATTAAACACATGCCTGGAGTGTTGCCTTGGCTCATTCACATATTTTTGAGTAATCAGTAAAAACATAGACGGCAGCCATTTTAGGTGTAGCTATGCCTCAGTCCTCCTAGGAACGCCCCCACCTCCTGGAGACGCCTCTGGACCTTTCGTCACCAGCCAAGCCACCAACCACTGCTCCTCAGCTCAGCAGAGCCCCCTCCCCGCACAGTAGTGTTGTTTAGATGCCACAGCAGTGTGCTGAAGGGGGCGTGTCGGAAAGCTTCTTAAAGAGACAGAGGCCTATTTCAAGACGTTCAGTACAGCCATTTTGAGAGAGCAATTTTATTCAAGGTAGTTATTTTAATTTACTGCATACACAGACCAACAGAAGGTTACGTCATAATTGTAGTATGCTATAGACTGGTGCTATGTGATTGAAAAAAGCATAATACCCCCTCTTTAAAAGAGATACCAAACATGCTAGTCTAGACTGTATTATTCAAATAAACTTCATGAAAACCTCTGTGTGACGTTCACTGCAGTGTGGAATAGCGTTTTGAGAGCAGACAAAAACATGCACAAAAGAAACTAAGCACCGCTCCAGGTAACGAACATCACAATCAGAGGCAAATACAGAATTATCCATAGTTTATCCATATTTCGCTGAAGACAAATAATAGTTGTTTTCCTGTTTACAAATCACAGTGTTATTTGCCGTTCCCCTGCTAATATTTGTCACTTCTCATTGATGTGCCCCTGTGATCACCCAGCTGTGGGAAAAATTTCTCATCTTATTAGCAAAAACACAGGACGCTATAATTCAAACAGGGTGTTGTGACTTGTTTACTACACTGAATCCAACAAATCCCAATAAAAGGTTTTCAAAAGCCTGTTATCCGGATTGGGTCATTTGATCCAAGAAGCATCCTCCGTTATGAGAAAGGTCGGGAAAGTGGCTGTTTGCACTAGTTACACACGCTCTTAGCCCTAATTTGATGTTTACTCTAACCTAGTTTCAGCTTAATTAACGGTCACAAACTGGGGTGTAGGTCATTTTTTATATATGTATATATATTTTGACTAGGTGTCGACGATATTTTTTTTCTGAGGCCTATGCCGATTTTTAGGATTTCTATTGGCCGATGCCAATATGCTTGGCCGATATTTTCAACTGATATTTTTGGCAGATTTTTCCAAATTCCTGGTAAATACTTCACTCCAGCAGAGGTCAATTTTATTTTATTACTTAAAGGGACTAGATGCCAGTTGGTCATTTTTATACTCACTACTGCCACCTCAGGTCATACGCTTAACTGCAGTTTCTATATTAAGCTCCTGCATGGCAGCAATTCGGACCCAAATTAACACCTTTTTGCGTGACAGTGCAGGAAAACAAGACGCAGCCTCCCGCTCTCCCGGTACAGCTGAATTTTTTTTGCCTTTTTCTGCGAACTACATTTGTGTTTGTTTGTTTCCGTGTTCCACATTGATTTTCTGGATACTTTTGTATGTCTTTGCTGTGTTTTTGTGGAGGTTGGTGGATTTGTTTATTTTGAGAGTCCAAAATGGTCTTGAAGAAAGAAGCTTTTTCAAGGTAAACAAAATGCTAGCTTTTCAGCTATACCCATTTGAGACCTACACGTTTCTTCTTCTGAGACACCAAGAGCCCCCACACCTGCAGCACAGTGGAGGCGTCACAAGAGGAGCTACAGGAAACAAAAAAAGAGACAAACAAGGAGATGGTGAAAGACCGTTGTGGAACAGAGGGAGCTGCAGGAGAAAGAGGAAGGAGGAGGTGGGGAAGCTGACCAGTGCAGGACACCACGCTCTGGATCAGCGACAAACCCAGGAGGCAGTGCACCATATCAGAGGATCAGAGGAGACAGAGGGCAGCCAGCCAAGTTTATTCCGAGTGCTACAGTTTCCCCGACCTCCAAGATCATGCGGGTCAGGCTGACACACAATGACAGTGCGGCTCAGCCGCAGCAGCTCAGGATTGACATCTGAACACTATTTTGTTGTACACTTGTACAATGACAGTAAAGCACTTTATCTTATCCATCTTAAATTAGAGACAGTTGTGGTGAATAGGTCGGGGCTCATTCTACACATTAGGACATTGCTGGAACATGTAGGGGAAGGAAAATACTTAGTTTAAACATTTTTAAACTCTGTATAGTCCCTTTAAGGTGATCCAATCATAGTTTCTGTTCTAGCTTTGATTAATTACCATTAGCATTAGCATACTGACGTTAGCATTAGCATGCTGCCGTTAGCATTAGCATAATGTTGCTAGCCGCGGCATTTTGCACGGCGATCCAAAATACAATTGTGGAGGTTAAAACTAACTCAGCGATTGAATTCTCCAGGTTCTGTGCTTTAAAATGACATACAGTATGTACAATATGCCCATATTGACTGAGGTTTAGTGAAACTTGTATCTAACAAACTTGTAGCTAACCAATTTCGCAATTTTCATTGCGATGTTTCTCTGTTCCCCTGAGGTCTAGGGAATTGTGGGAGGATTAGTTTTAAAGCCCTGACTTTGCTCTTTTCAATGCAAAAAACTAATTTTGACCATTATTTAAACAGAAAAGTTCATTCTTTTTAATCAGAGTCCTGGCCCATATAGACAATTTGGAACATGGTAAAGGCACACAGGACGATAAAGGTTGGCAAACACTGGGATATATCGCCACCGTACTCGTACTGAAAGGTTATAGTGTAATTTTCCAAAGTACTTGCTTGTGTTGCAAATGTTTGTTTAGAAGTGCCTAGATTGTTGTATTTTTGCTCAAGTTTAAATTATACTGAACAAAAGTAACAACAAAAAGCACCAGTCGCCGGAAATGGAAGATATTTTTTTCTCTTTCTTTTACCCAAAACACAATCGGAGTTCAGCTGAGTTAGTAATCTCTCTCTCTCTCTCCCACAAAAGGGAAAAATGAAGGCAGTGACAACAGAGAGACATCCCGGGGAGACTCCATCTCCTCATGTGACATCAATAGCTTCATCTCTGTAATAGCATTTTAATGGCGCCTTTACAGATGAAACCATTAGATGAAGAGAGGCCAGTGGATCAACAGCATCACGTCGTGCTACGCTAGCTGCAGGTGGATGGCTAACCGCGGCGCGAGCCTTGAGTGACTTGTATCTTTGGAGTTTCTCCCGTCTCCTCTCGCTTTCTTCTTCTGTTCCTCTTTTTGTTAATTATTTGGAGAAGAGGTGGCGAGTGTGAACGCAAATATGCAAATGAAACGGTTATTATTGCATTGCTCATCAAGCAGCGCGGAGCAGACATTAATAGGCTGATGAATATGCATGTGAATTTGTTAATTAAGTTAATTATTCTGCTGAAAATGCATTCGTCTTCCAAGGACATCTTCCCCAGGATTCCAACCTGCTCCTCTCATTAGTCATGCGATATTTTACACCGGGCGCCGGGACAAGAGGTAGCGGATAGGGAGGGGGTCCGGCAGCGGAGGCCACCGGGGTTGACGTGTATACAATTTAAGGGCAGCGCGCCTTTTAAGCCCGCTTTAAAGGAGACATACAAAATGGACTTCTTGGAGCTTTTACTAAGTTATAACATTGTTCCCTCGACAAAAGCATAATAGAGTATTGTACTTCATTCTCCCACTTTTGAGTAATCCTTTTCCTTTTTCTACTTCTACTGCTGAAGTGCTCTAATCTGTATTTCCTGGATTTTGTTGCCTCATACATGGAACACAAAACATCCTCTGCAGTTTTAAAACCCACAAGCCATCGCCAGACCTGTTCTATGCACTTAACCTCTTAACCCCCACCTTAACCGAGCGCAGTTTCTCCAGTTTGGCTTTACCCAAATTTAAAAGCTTCTCCACTGGAGCGCATACAGTGTGACGCCTCACTTTCAAAACGCTAAGACCTGCAAAACTGATTGTATTTTTGCCATCTTTTCGTCCCTCTTCGTCAGGTTTTTGTTGATTTTTCATCTTTGTTTTGTCACAGTTTTGTTGCTTTTATGTTGCTTTTTCATCAGTCTTTATTTTTATTGTGTTATTGTTTCTTTTCCTTCACGTTTTTGTCGCTCTTTTCATGCTTTTTCGTTGAGTTTTCATCCTCGTTTTCACCTCCATTTTGACGCTTTTGTGAAGAAGCTTTTAGTTTTGGGTAAAGCCAAACTGGAGAAAATGTGCTCGGTTCAGGTGGAAGTTAAGAGTGTTCATCACAGCACCGTTCTGCTAGCATGCCGTTAGCGAAAAGGGGAAAGCGGGCACCCGTTTTTTGTACCACGTGTCTTCCCCGTTTCAGAGAGGGCGCTCCAGGCCAATTTGAAGTCCTTCACAACCCAGTTTTCTCATTTATTACAGGCTTTTCTTTACAGAGACATTTCAAAACGTGAAATATCAATGCCGAGACACCCCAAAATAGTGTTTTTCCGCCTCAATCATGCGTGATGTGATATGCTAAACCGCACTGAGAAATGCTTAACACTAAGATAATAGCGGCTAATCACTGTGAAGAGCCTGAAAACTCAAGGGTCAGTGCGGTAGACAGTCAGCAGCTACAGTAGGCTGCGCTAAGCCTCTCCTAGTGGCCAGACGCTCTTCTTCTCTTTGCTCTCCAGTAATTCCCCTCTTCGCTGCTTTTGCTCTAATTGCTTATTAAAACCCTCTTAAATGAACTTTTTGTGCCAACTTTCCAACACATTAATTAATTGTTGTAGCCAATTAAGTGTCGCTGCGCAAATGAGCTTCAGCACAAATGGTCCTGCAGGGCCCGTGCACCCCCTCAACACTCCCTCCCACCGCCCCGCTCTCTCTCTCTCTCTCTCTCCCCCTTTTCCTCCTACGCTGACTGCTATCCCAGCATCCCCTCTGCCCTTAAAGAGATAGCGTCAATGCAAACACACGCGGAGAGACGGGCAGGGAGAGGGAAATGCTGGCCTCATGTCGCTCCTCGAGTGCGTTTTGTAATGAGATGCCAGGACCTTGTGAAAAAGTGGGTCGGTCCACACAAGCGCAGCATCACGCCGAGAGGCTGATGGGCCGCCGACGGACGCGCTGAACAGAGGAGCGCAGAGGTGACCCCGCAAGCACAGGACCTGAATTGAGAAGGTGCTACGTATAACAATATTGTGGAAGACACTGGATTCATATGTAGAGTTTTGAAATGTTGAAGACTTGGAAGTTCAAAGTACAAGTTGATAACACAATGCATATCTATTAATGCCCTTTCAACGGCGTTAACTATCAAAACAAGACAGGATTATATTAAAATGAATAAAGCAATGGAAATTATATCAAATTGAGAGAATTTCAAAACATGATGTACAATAATTGAGTATTTTCCTTGGTTGCAAGTTAAAGGGGGGTATTATGCTTTTTTCAATCACATAGCACCAGTCTATAGCATACTACAATGATGACGTAACCTTCTGTTGGTCTGTATATGCAGTAAATTAAAATAACTGCCTTGAATAAAATTGCTCTCTCAAAATGGCTGTACTGAACGTCTCTTTAAGAAGCTTTCCGACACGCCCCCTTCAGCACACTGCTGTGGCATCTAAACAACACTACTGTGCGGGGAGGGGGCTCTGCTGAGCTGAGGAGCAGTGGTTGGTGGCTTGGCTGGTGACAAAAGGTCCAGAGGCGTCTCCAGGAGGTGGGGGCGTTCCTAGGAGGACTGAGGCATAGCTACACCTAAAATGGCTGCCGTCTAAGTTTTTACTGATTAACACTCACACACAACACTCCAGGCATGTGTTTAATGAGGGAATGACATAATAACATGATATAAAGCTTGAAAAAGTCGATTTTACATAATACCCCCCCTTTAACAGATCTCTACTGTGGGAAAAATATCTCTCAAGTAGTACAGAGCTGAGTGTAGTAGTTATGAGTTTATTGTTTTTGTAATTATGGCAGACCTCCCTGTACTCACTGAGGTCTGAGAGTCAGCTCCAGGTTGCTGTCCTTAAAACGAGGCTTAAAAGTCGAGGCGATCGGGCCTTTCCAGCATTTGTCCTCAAACTTGGGAACTCTCTTCCACCTCACCACAAAAGAGCCACACTGTTGATGTCTCGTTTAGAAATCCAAATTTACTCACTTAAAGGTTAACCCAGCATGGAAATTGTATGGATCCCTGACTGCTTTTTATTGTTTTTAAATACATTTCTTATTTTTGACAAGTTTTATTGGTTTTACCTTCATTCTCTCGTGATTCTTATGGTAACTTATTCTGTTGTTTTTGAATTGTTGAATGTTACATAATGTTATTTTCACAATTAGTGCCAATTTGTACTGCAGCACTGGAGACTTTGTGTTGGAATAATGTGCTCCCCAAATAAAAGTGGATTGGCAGAGTATTAGCCTAAAACAATAAACAATTATTGTTTCTATAAAGTTTATGGTCAAATGTCACACAATTCAAATAAACAGCTTGGTGAATGCATTGCTGAAGTATTGGCATTGCCCTATTTTCAGGATGTTTCTGGGGCATTTCTAAAGTGCTACGCCTATTATTGTGTCCTGGTGCAGCCAACCCTCCTGTAGATCATCCTAATGTATTCACAACACAATGAAAAACTGCAACACAGGCCTTGAAGGGTGCATGTGTAAAAGTCATAGTCATAGTGTCTAAGAGCAAGCCACTTCACTTACTTCACTTTACTTCAATGTCTGTGTGAAGTAAAGTGCTGTGAGTTCCCAGTAGAAGCAGAAAAGAGCTAAATGTGGAATTGTTTTTTTACTCATTTCTTGCTGATGACAACCAGTTTATAAAATGTTTTAACAGTTTAAAATCAAAACAAACAAAAAGTGATTGGTCATCGTCCAGTAAGAACGATATGCCAATAGTTGAGAATAACACTGCGGCGCGTGTTGTTAAAGGGTGAGAGAGTGGGTTTTTTTATGATCAAAGTTTTCTTGCTGAATCCAACTTTAAATATCAGCAAATTTGCATCTTTCTCAAATTCAGCTCAAACTCCTGCTGCTTCTTTCGCACAACGGAGATATAAAAACGTGTGTGCGCGCGGAAGACAGCGGCTTCTCGTTGAACTATAAAGTGCAAAGAAATAGCGGTGGTGTTATGGCATCTATAAAGCATGCCGTTGCCGCCGTAAAGCATATATCACTGCTGGGAGGAGAGTCAATCAATTTCCCAAATATCACATAAATAAAGATGTAGCCATAAACGAAATGACTGGCATTAAATCCAGTTTGATAGAAGAGAAGGAGGGATCTGATGAAGACAGCACAATTTGCGGCACGATACAAGTTGCATTCGTAATTAACTGTGTTTTCCATGTTTTACGACTGACTCCACTATATTAAGGGAGATCGATAATTTCCGGGGAGATATGAAATAGCGTTTTGGCGTACTGTTGATTTACAACAGGCAGTCAGTAGCGCGGGCTGTGTACGCGGAGTATGGCATCAAAGTCTGCAGGGGCGTTTACAAGGGGAGGCTAAATAGGCAGTTTTTGAGGGGCCCAAGTAGCATAGGGGGGGCCCATGTAAGAGCAGGTTTGTTACCTCGAGGTGAAAGAGAATATCGGTTGGTATAGTTTGAAATAAATACATTTTTGGGAGGGGTGCGGGGTTTTAAGCCTGAGATATTGCGGACATAGTGTCGTTGGCCAAATAAAGTTTATAATCTGCTGACACCAAGTATGTAATTCATATATGAGTCAAGACAGAGAAGGCAAGAAGAGGAAGACAAAACAGGAATAAAACTTGCTAAAATAATTAAATACAAAGGAAAATCTTGTAACAGTGAAGTGAGAGGCGACAGATGAAAAAGCTTCAACCTACTCTTCTTTGCAAACTAAAACAAAAGTGCTTCACAGAACAGTGAAACTCAAGATTGAGAGAAAGAAAGTTGATCTACCTTTATAAGGTCAGCGTCTTTCATATCATGCATGTGAAACTTTGTATGTCAGATGCCCTCCTTCATGAGACCATTTATCAGGCTTGGGACTGGAACACCTGCAAGATAGACAGTGCGCACAATTAGCACGCAGTGTATGAGTAGATGGGCATACCATCACATCCTACTTGCAGATGTAAACATTTTGATTCACTTGGATTATAATTATTTTCTTCCTTTTAGAGCTCAACAGTCGAGATTCCGCTTGGTGCCAAAAGTAAAAATCGTATTATAAATAAATTGCAATATGTGCCAATTCAACAAGAAGCCTGAGTCCCAGCAAAAATGTGTGGGAGGGCCGCATTTGGCCCCAGGGCCGCACTTTGAGCACCCCTTTTTTTCAAACCATTGTTTTTTGAAAGTCTATGGTTATTTTGAATGGGGAATGGCCATAGGCGCTGATTCACGTTTTTCCCCAGTGGGTGCCCAGTCAAAAATAAATAAATGTGAGGGTCAGAATCAATCTCACAAACTCGTGCTTATGCGTTAGGGCTGGGCGATATATTGATATTTAAGATATATCGATATATTTTTTAATGAGATATGGAATCAGACCATATCGTGTATATCGGGATATTTCAAATTCAGATAAGCTATTAAGTTAACAAAAAGAAACAGGTAATCTCAAGAGGATTTTTTTTTAAAGTGTATTCTTATTCTTAAACTGAGCACTTTATTATGTTTTCTAGGCTATTTTTATTAAGATGTTTTTATTTATTTAAATGTGCACCTTACGGAGCTTTGTTATACAGTGTTTATATTTACATTTATAGTGAGTTTTCAATAAAACTACTCGTATTTGACTTTGACTTAACATTTCATGTCACAGCTCTCACTTTGTGGAAAAAATATCGGGATATATATCGTATATCGATATTCAGCCAAAATATATCGGGATATGAATTTTGGTCCATATCGCCCAGCCCTATTATGAGTTATTTCCTCATTGAGCTAAACGAGCGGAGCTTTGCACTGCACCTATATAAACGTCATGGACCAACCCGCACACACATTTTAGAGGAAAAGAAAGAGCTCTTGCAATTTACTAGTTATATCTATTGAATCATTTTGTAATTAGTCTAAATTGGGTGAGTGCTTGAGCCCCGCAGCACCCACGGGATCGGCGCCTATGACCAGGGCGGAGCCTCGACCGCTGAGCTCTATTGGACATGGGCACTGGCTATGACATAGAAGGGGGTTGTTACTGTGCGTAAGCGTCATGTCCCAGCTCTATCCTTGGAATATGGAGTTCTCCCCATGTCACTTCTGATTCGGAAAATACGGATTTTAAGTCATTCTTTCATTTTCTTTATCTCTTCATAAAATTGCCACTTCTTACCACGTTCATTTTTCTATAAAACTTGGTAACAATGATCAAAAAACTGAAATATTTTGTAACATTAAATTACAACTTTAACAATGTGACATAAGATTGGTTGGCGTTACTCATGATTACAGCACTTTTTAACTTTTCGAGTAAACTTTGCATATAAAGCTGATCTAAATACGCATTGTTATGAAAAGTTGCAAGCTCACATAAAAACGTAAAAATTAAAAGTGCTTACTCGTTCTCCTTATGGGCTTTGCGTCTATGACCTAGCGCGTTGTCCATCACTCACTTCTCTTGTTCGTGCATGCTGATTTCTGCCAAATTAAAACATTGCACCGTTATGATAAATGCGGTTTGCCAGGTGGCGTGTGTAGATTTTCACATTGTTGAGAAATGAAATCCCAAAACACCGGAGCTCAGCAGGTTTTTCAGCTTCACAAAACTACAACAGTGGCTAAAAGGTCAGCAATCACTTTGACTTAACTTTTCTGCCGACGAAACAAACTTTTGATTGACTGCTCCTGGTGGCGCGATAGAAAGGCATATTTCTCCGGCTAAATTTGTCGTTTTTCAAAAAGCAGGACACGCTGCTCACACCGAGAGGGGTCTGGGACTGAGGTGTGATCTGAATGGAAAGTGACACTTAAAAACGGCGCTTATCACATTTGAGAAGTTGTGAGCACCGCGGCCAAAATGTCAACACTGAAAAACAATATATAGTGCTGGCCGAAAAGCGAATTTAGATCCCTCGCCCTAACACGCGATAAATAGCCACGCACACAATGACTTCTATACGGCATAATCAGTTGCAATCAAATGCAATTACCACATTTTAAACACTGTCTTTTGCAAACAACAAAAATCCTGTCTCCATGAGGGCAGATTGACTTCTACAAACAAATGCAGGTGATATTTGTATTAGTTTAGCAGTTGTGTCAAATGTGAATGTTCCTGGGTGTGTGCTAGGGGTTATCGTTATCGTGATATATTTTTTGATATCGTTGTAATTTTTGATATCGTTGTTGACACGATATAATTTTATGCTCAGCTCCATCAGAGCAGCATAAACACTGACTGTAGAACACAGGGACAGGTGCTTAAAAAGTAAAATTAAATGAAAGATGTAAGCTTCTTGAGTAGATCATATTTGCAAGGAAATTAGTTTGTCATTTAAAAAAAATATATATCACTGAATTAATCTTTCCAATAGGCGTAAGGCTGAGATTTTAAAGAAATTGTTCCATTGTCAATTATATCGTCAAATATATCGTTATCGTGATATTTCTTTTTTATATCATGATATAGATTTTAGGCCATATCGCCCTGCCCTAGTGTGTGCATAGTGAATTGACTTACTATAAACCATACATTGCCAGTCTATTTGCAATGCTTTCAGGCAAAATCCCAGTTTCGTATAGCCCTACAAAAACCTCAGTGGTTGGTGTGACATCTTGAAGTCCACCCCATACGTTTTGTGGCAACTGAAATGTCAAGCCATCAACGTGAGGTTTTGGAACAGGTAGGAGAGAATTGAGGATTTGTCTGCAAAGCACCTGCCCTGCACTCTTCAATCATTTTCAATTTGGAATCCTGAATTACTTGACTTTTTTTTTTTTTTCCTCCAAAAGAAATATTTGCTGAATGACGTTCATCTCTGAATCCTACCTAAATCTGCCTGCTTCGGTGTGAAGCGGTGGCATCTCGAGAGCACGTCCATTTTGGCTGCTCCTGCCTCCTGTCTCCTGCCTGTGCCTGGTACGTGCCGGAGACTGGCAGCGTGGCACGTTTATGGGCACTCCCCATAAGGTGCCTTTCTGATTGATGGCCCAGCGCCTCGCACCACACCACACCACTCCCCCCCCCCCCCTCCCTTTCAACTCTTCAGCCCTGATTTATTCGTCTAGGTCTCTGTGACTTGGCACCGGCATTGCCCACTATACTTCTCCCGCATGTGGAAAACTCCCCGTGGGCACATTCGCTATTATTTGGAGTCCCGGCGGGCGATGGCAATAGACAGAATACACCAAACGCAACAACACCATTGAGGCACAGGCGCGTGCACACACTAAAGGCCGTTTCATCTCTCTCATACTGGGACGGTGCTGGTGGGCAGGTGAGGGCCCCCACTACTAGCTCCCTCTCTGAAAAAGGATCTCTCCACCCAGAGGGCTCAGCTGCGCCCGGGCCAGAGGGGTAAGCAGCTCTGTACTCCTGCCAAAACGAGATGGGGAGATGGAGCGGGACGGGCCAATGCTAGCAAATACACACACGGGCTAAACACGCCGAGGCTTTTCCCGGTGCCAATCTGCGGTTTATGATCCTTGTCTGCTTGTCAGGTTCTTCATAAAGAGATCAGCCCAAGTGGTGCCCGGATCTGCGCATAAATAAGATGGATGCTTCAAGGAGGTTGCCCCACGACACGACTTGGGGGGGGGTGGTTCATCGACTGGTCCGATTCTGAGGATAATTCTAATGTGAGATGCTTTACAATAGAATACGAGCCAGACACAAGAACACGACGTCCTTTAAAATCAGTCAATTTGTAGTAACCGAAATGGACAGGTATGCTGCATTCTCCAAAATTATTTTCCAGATCATTAACCCCCGAAAACGTGACATTAAAAGGGATTGCATTCCGCTAAACACATTTCTGCAGTAATTTTGAATTAAAGCTGGGATATGTTACTTGAATTTGTCGTCAAAGTTTATAAATGTGTTTAGATACAAAGCTCTGTTTAGTTGATTCAGACACATCAGGAATGCACAGATATTCAATAACTGTCCTGAATATTGCTTAATATTATAATAATCCATTTCAACACTTTCAGTTCTATTTTCTTTAATCAAACTGTGAACAAAAAAACAAGACTTTAAAATTACTAAATAGAACCAAAACAAGGCTAAAACGTAACTAAAAAAAGATTAAAAAGTTTTTTTTTCCATTTATCACTCAGTTTGTGGCTTCTTGCGATATAAATTGTGCCTCCTAACGTTGCAAGAGTGACAATTTGCCGATATATTGCGCAGACCGACCACAATTAACCGGCGCCACCCTTTTTGTGACCTTCCCACAATGCACCAGTCGGGAGCCACTGTCTGAAACACACAGAGACCGTGGACAGAGAATTAGTCGAACAAGGCAGTGTATTAGAGGCGCAATCTGGTGACCTCGGCCGACAGTGAAAACAGACAGCTCATTTGTGCAAGAGGACACGCGAGAATAAATTAATTTGTTACCAAACTGACAAAATTATGACCCAAGTTAATAGTCTGGTCATAAATATTAACAGCGCACTGTTTAAAATTACTGACCAAATCTTCACATTGAGGCGCGTCAAAGACGAAACAGTCAAATGTAGATGTCCCGCTAAAACGTTTGACGTATTCGATGTCATTCTCGTGTCCTTCAAATGAATGCAGTATGATTTGTGACTTTATATCCCTTTAATCATTGTTGCGAGATTTCAAAGCATTAGATTTTGGGGCAGTCTGTGTCTATTGTAGTCTGTATATCTTAACATGCAGGAATTTTAGATAGTCGCAAACCGTACAAATGAATCCGTACAAAAGATGGGGATACATTTTGAACAAAGTGGTCCATTGAAATCGAAGGGCACATCTTCACCTTTCTGGTTTTAGAGCACCTTTGCGATCAGCTTCACTAAACTTTATACCTTTAGAATTTATTTTATTGTAAGATGCAGTCTGACACTCAAATTGTAATGTTCATTTTTGCCCATTGGCAGTGTTGGGCAAGTTACTTTGAAATTTTAATATATTCTATACGATTAGTTACAGTTTTAATAATGTTATATGTTTGTATTACATATTACTGTTTAAAAAATGTAGTTAAGTTACACTACTTTGAGTTACTTTTGGCAAAATATAAACTGAAAATAGTAATAATGCTACTGAGCAAAAGTGCAGTCAAAGATTTTCCTTCATTATCCACCTTCTCTGTTTTGTTAAGTCGACATTAGCCATACCCGACTGCAGATCTTATACACCTGTACTCAACATGATTTGGTACGCTGCATTCGATTTTGGGGACGTTTTTTTTTTTTTCATTCATGCATCAATACAAACCCTTTAAATGCACTTGTAACTCGAGCTACTTAAATTGCAATGACTAATGTACTCCCGTATTTTGTGTAAGTAATATGTTATATTCCTTAGTTACAGAAAAAAAATATACATTTTTGTAACTCATTACTTTTGTAATGAGTTACCTCAACACTGCCCATTGGTAAAGTAAAAAAAAAACTCCATTCACTGATCACATTATATGGTTGAGCGATGTGATAAAGGGTTTTTCCCTCATACTGTATTTAGTCCGGTTCACTATGTAATTTTGCCAGACTTTTGTGGAGAAAAACTATACATTTTTGAAAACTTTATGACATAAGCAATCAGAAAAACAATGTTTCCATTTACTCCAATATGTATAAAATAAAAAGGTGCGACAATAGTGATAACATTTATATGGGGAGTAAATACATAGTTTGACAGAAATGTATTACATTTGGGAAAGATTTGCGAAATTTGGAAGAAAATTCCAATCAATAAGTCAATGAAACCCTTGTCATATTTTTCACGATGTTGCCGTAGCGATGACCAGAATTCCCCATTTACTCTATGGAAAAATTGTATAATTGCACGATTTTACAAAATGACAACGGGAAATGGAAACATTGTTTTTCTCATTGCTTATACCATAAGGTTTCCAAAAATATATACTTTTCATACTCTCCACGAAAATCCCACAGCAGTGGAAATGTAAACATAGTGAACCGGACTAATTGATGCATCTGGATTTGTTCAAACAATTTCACCCTCCCAGAATACAGCTTTTAGTAATATAGTTCCTCAATAACAAGGCTTTCCACTCCTACAAAGGAAATGTAAGAAATCTTACTCCTCTAAACTCCAAACAAGGTGCTGTTACTGCAACAGAGTGAACTGATCTGATGATTTAAAAGCCCCGACGAGAATAACCTGTAATCGCACAATAATACACCAAAACCATGAAATTCAAGCTAACGTTTGGTGTAAATGACAGAAATTGCAGGCGTTCTTTCTTATTAACCACCAGTCAATAATGTTTTCTAACTCCGTACGCATCAAGGACATTCAGCACGTAACCTCTTTAGTCTGGCACTGTGCACATTGTCAGTTTTAAACCATTAGCAGCAAATTCACCTGCGTGTTGTTGAATAATTAAAGGCGCGCTGCTTGTTTAACTTGTTGTGCGTCCTACTGATGCTGCTTTGATGTTCTTTGACGGTGACCTGGCACTGACGCGCTCCGGGACGACTCACGGACGCATGCACTGACATCTAGTGGCCGCTCTAGAAACGACATCCACAAAGAGCAGAATGAGAGAGAAACACGGTTCAATCGGTCGCAAGACTTCCTTTTAATAAACTGAACCAAGAAAACACTTATTACAAAATATTTTACTTTTTTTCTTTTCTTTTTTTACAGTCACGTTAAAGTCTCTCTTTTTGTTTTCTCGTCCAACAAAAATAAATAAACGGAAGCGCTGAAATGGACCGTTACTTTTTAACCGTGTGTTATTTTCTTTGAGAAAGTAACCACACAAAAAAACAAAGGGAAAAGCCATTGTTTCACACAAGGAGACAGATGAAGCTTCAAAGAGCATTAGTGGAGGAAAAAAAAAAAGCCTGTTTATTGAAATTATGTTATTCTCTGGCTTTTGAAACGATTTTTCAGGATCAGAAAGCGGCCAATGTAGCTTGCTCCATTTGCAAACACAAGCAATAAAGTCGATTTGTCACAGTTAAATGCCAGAATGTTTTCAAGTTTGACGAAGAGGTGAGAACAGGAAATCATTCCTATAGATGGACACAGGAAGGTTGCGGGTACCATCTCAAGCTCATACTAAGCCCCTTCTCTGCATTAGGGCAAAGTCATAGGGGATTTAATCAGGCACAATGCATGGGAGCTACTTGGCAGACATACAACATGAAGATTTTAATTGTCGCCGTTTGCTTTGTCTTTGAATAGTCTCTACAAAACATGAAAGGGGTGGGACTGTGGTATACAATCACATGGGTGGCTTTTTAAAAGCTTTCATCGAGTCCATTGGCAGCTGAGTGGCCTCCACACAGTACAGCTCATTTCAAGTCATGTAGTTTTTCCTTACAACAATCTTAACCCTAAACAACAATGTGCAGAGCAGTCAACAGCCATCCTAACAACCATTTGACAAAACCTTCCCATCTCAGTACCTGCTTGCTTTTTTCTGTGGACTGCTTCACCGTCACCCAAACAACAAGCAGATAGGGGGCGCTCTCTTGGCCACAACATCGGTCACTCACTCCACAGGGGGTCAGCGGGTGTAGCGCAGGTCCTGGTCTTTCACAAACTGAGACGTTTTGGTCGTGGTAGTGCACACTAGTCCAGAGGGGGCCTCAGCAGCGGTGGAAGGCTTAGGGGACGATGGTGGAGGGGTTGTCCGCTGGCGAGGGGTCCTGGCCGGGCTGAGAGTCAGGGTCCTGTTGGGAGATGAGCTGGAGTAAGGCGGCTGCCACCGCTGGGCTGATGCCCTGCCCGGGCTGGGTCTCTGCGCCGGGCTGAGGGGGCGGGGTGGTGGGGCGGTGGAGGGGGCTGGGGGGAGACAGTGGGCACTGCGCGGTCACAGGAGGGATCTTAAGCGGCTTCTTTTGGGACGTATCTGAGAAAACCAAACAGGAAAGGGCAAGAGTTAGACATGATCGGCAGCTTTTTGATGCGACTGGAGTGAACAACACACAGGAGTGATCGAGACTGCTTGGAACATGGATGGGTGCACTTTGGGTAAACACACTTTGGATGTTGGTTCGAATTATGTAAGCTAAAGTGAATAGTTAAAAGCAGAGCAATAGAAACTGTATAAATCATATTTACTTCATTAAGAGGAAGCCATTGCCGATCCTAATGGATTAGAGGTTTAAGTTTGGCTTCCTACTGCAATCTAGAAATATTTATAGCCAATATAGCTCTTATGTGTACATGAGCATTATGGCCAAAACTAAAAACTAAAAAAAGTTAAATATATTCTCCTAGTATGAAAAGCAAAGAGCCTAAACCTCCCTTTTAGGAGCGTGTGAATCTTAAATGGCGAGTTATGGTCTAACATTATTCCTAACTTTCCTTAGATTTCTCACATCCCAGCTCTTTACAGGGATGTGATTATAAGCATGTTCCACAACTTTCAGGAAGCATACTGTACACTAGCCTGCTAGTTCAATAAAAAGGTATTTATTGATAAAGGTCTGGTTTTATAACTAACAGACAAAACTAATTGTATTTCACAACTAGACGAAAAAACAAATCTGATATAGGGCCTTTAAAATAATGTATTTAAGGTGTAAATAAGCTTAATTTTATGGACTACAGGCTCAAATAATTTGTATAAGGTCAATAAAGCAAATTAAATGCATGGAACATTTTTGGAATGCAGGGTGGATCCAATATATATGCATATACTGTAGGTGGGACCAATTGTGTTGCTGAAAGTTCAACTACATGATACCACATTGGAGAAGTCATTTTCTTCCACATTTACAATGAAAACCGTGTCATTTCAGGACTTAGCAGAAACAACAGTTACCATCTCGATGTCAGCAGCTCATGAAACACTTTTATTCAAAGTACTAGGTCACATTTGAACGCATGAGTCAGAAGAACAGTTGAAACAAAAGGTGTGACAAACTAAAGTTGAAGAAAAAAATAAAATAACACATGAAGGTGAAGTCTAAAGATCCAAAGCATTTATTACTTGTTTCACTTGATAATTTATTAGGCTTTTCTTCTTAAAAATGCTGACATTACAGACGTTCAGAAGCAACATCACCTCCAGGATCCGGCGGTTCCTTGACACCTGCGCTAGAATGATGACGCGAGCGACACAAAAAACGTGCGGAGATGGGACAGATACAGAAACAAAGATTGTGAAAAATAAACAAGGAGGTGGCAGGGAAAATCGAGGAAGGAACTATTTCAGCCAAGCACTAGGTTTTGCTGAATGCATTTGGCTGGTTTATGGGTGGGGGCACGAGGCATTCAGTCTGCCTCTGTAAAATGAACACAGTTGTAGGAATGTCACAGATGAGGCCTGCAATAAACAATCACCTTTAATATTGTTATCTAATGATCTTCATCAATTTCATTTTGGTAACATGGTACCAAAGCTGATCTAATCCCACCCAACTGTCCCCCCAGTGCTAGCCACAGATAACCCTGCTTAGCCTGTCCGTCACTCCCTAGAGACTAAACCCAGACTTGCCCTTGCGATCAGTAGTAGTGGCAGACGAAGCGCGACTCAGTGCCTCCTCTGATTGGATGCCATTGCTCTCGTCGCTTTGTTCCGCCCCCTCAGTCTGTGGCTTCATGATGTGGCCCAAAATGAGAGCCAGCAGGTTGGCCTGCTCCTCTTGGCTGAGCGTGGGCGAGGCCTCCTGGGGTTCAGAGCCAGGAGGAGGCGGCGGCGGTGGAGGAGCTGTAGTGCTGGATCGGTGTTCATCTGGCGCCCCCTGGTGGTGGTCGGAGGACTCGCTCAAGGCGGACAGGGACTGGCTGAGGGACTCCGCGTTGGACAGGTTGAGGACCTGCGCCACTTGGGGCAGGCTCAGATCCGTTTGACCCTGCAGCAGGTTGAGCAGCACGGCCAGCTCCGTCTGATTCAGCTGCTCTGCTGCGGCTCCCAGGCCTAACGCAGTCACACAAACACAATTCAGACGAGCAAAAGGGGAGGCTTTGAGAGCTAACAATGAACTCCCCCATGAATTATTAAAGCATTAACAGTATTGATTTAAATCATTTTGAAATGCATGAAAGATTCAAATATGTCAAGTACAAGGCCCAAGTGCATGTGTTTTGATAGCCTGGCCAGGCAGAGGTGCACTGAAAACAAAACCTGTCCCACTAATGATTTTCACTTAAATTTAAATTTTGTGTCGCAGTGCTTTCCTAATAGATTTTTTTTTAATGTTTTTGGTTTACTCTATAGTCCACTTCACTAAGACACTCCAGTAACACAACGGTCTAAATGTTATGAATACGACTGGCCAGGCTACCTTTTTTTTTTAAATAAGTGATTCAAATAAAATGGTGTTTGGGAACAGTGTAACTTCGCTGATTTGGTACTTGGCACTTAGTTAAGAGCATTACGTCCACCGTTAGAGCTGTGAGACTTGACGCAGATGTATCATGCAGTCTACAAACAAAGCAGCCACATCAAACTATAAATACACACATGACCAATTTGCTTAAGTTAGAACAGCACACAGAGGTTAGTACTGCTTTAGCTTGTATACTTTCCAAACACTCACTTTCTGGCAGAGATGTAGGTGGTTTTCCAGGCGGGGGCGGAGGGGGACTGGGTGGGGGCCGACTGTTCTCTCCACCGGACGTCCCAGTCGTGTCTTTTCGGGGCACTTTAGGCACAGGCACATCCTCGGACTGTCCGCTCTGACGCGCACGCCGCCGCTTCTTACTCCACAACTCGTGACAGTCCTGGTGGTGAGGAAGACTACACACACACGCACAGATAATGCATTTTACATTTATTTAGTCACTGAGAGGGAAATGTTATTATAAAGCTTCATTTGACTGGAGGATATATGTTCAATGGATTATCTGCATCTCTCTGACAACAGTGTTTTAAAAGCATGTAGAAAATAGATGTCAGAAACAATGACCTAGTTTGTGGCGTAGTGAAGGCAAAGATTATCAGAAAAATACAATGGAAACTTCAGCTGCGCCATGCTCAGACCTGCCAACATTGAAGATTTTTTATGAGTACAAAAAAAAAAACTCACAAACCCAGGGCAAGCCGGATATTTTCTTTCAGGGGGCGAAGGCCCTTGATTCTTCTCTCAGCTCCGCCCCTGCAGCTCTCAGATACAGACTCTGAACCTCAGCCTGATGCTGCAGAAAGAAAACACTGACCAACAGCTCTCACCTCGTGTAGGGCAAGAGCAAGAGAGAGGGAGGCGAGAGAACTAAAGTTTAGAACGGGGTCCTGAATTTAATTCCATTGCGATCCAAAAATTTTTTATCAAGCAACGGTCTGGAACATAATTTACCGTAATAATAATTTGTGTGCTTTGAAAACAATGCAACAATTCATTAGTTTGTTTTTACTCTAAAATTACATTTTGGGTTTCTAAAGAACAGAATATATGCACTTTTTTCCACTTCCACTTTTTTGTAGCACATATGATTAACAACTATATTGACTCAACACTAAACCTTTTCATTTTAGAACTGTAGTTCTCCTAATGGTTTCAGTTTCATCACAGAGTGGACAGACAATAAAGGATTTGTACATAATGTTACATTCCAAATCAGGTTCTGTACATCAGAAGATACCGTCTTCTATTTGAATCATGTACATTAAAAAAAAGGATAAAAACATTACATTTTCGTTTTTGAAATATAGATTTTAAACTTTTATTGACTATTCATAGGAATAAGGCCCATACACTTCAGAATATGCCAACCATACAAAATCAAATGGTATCAGTTTTTTTCTGGCTACAGCTTAATGGTTTGGCATATTTTCATTTTATTATTATTTTAATAGTTGCAAGTCCAAAGAGTGTAAACTTTGGTTCAGGTTCAGTAAAGTTGCCAACGTTAACATCTCTGATCAGCTGGAACCACAGCAGAACCGCTCATATCTATGAGCACCCAATGACCACACGGTCCACCTGGAGATCAACTGAGCGCAGAGTGCGCACTGAGCCATGGGCACTTGCCCGGTCAATTTAGCCATAGGATTTAGCCTCACAGTAAATGATAGCTATCCATTAAGCTTTGTAGGTTTTAGCTTGTAGATGCTCTCACGTTTCACGCGGCTATTGTCAAATATGAAACAGTGTCATGCACAGCTGCGCGCTGTAACTTTGTTGTTGTTGTGCAGACTGATGCATGAGCCGCTACCGCTAGCTACTAAGTAAAAAGCAGTAAACGTTCACATGTATACAGCGGTATAACTTTCACCTCAGCGTGCGATGTCTCATAAGGTTCATCGCCCTCAGTGGTGCGTCTGTTGGAGCGGGGTTAGCGAGTCGACGAGGCTACAGTCAGCCGGTGGATGCGGGCGGCTGTTTCGCTGCCCAGGTGAAGTGACCGAGCGTGGGGCAGCGGAGCTCACTCAGCCTGGAGCTGGAGGCTCCTACGGCTGCGGCCACGGGGAAAGTGGCATATTTGACGTAACAGCAACAGTGAACTTTTACAGCCTGTGCATAGTTTATTTACACGTTACACAGATCTCTGCTCAGTGGCAGAATGAACTTCAGTGACATCTTCATAATGCGTAGTTTAGAACATGAAATCGTACAAGCGTACTAGGTCAAAATGCGTGTCCACTACGCAAATGCGTACATGTTGGCAGGTCTGCAGGTCTGCATGCTATGGGGCAGTTTTCAGATACTTTTGGGCAGGTTTGGCAGCTGGTGCCTGGCAACCCGGTGTTCACACATTGCCCTTATACGACGATGAATAAACAAGTTCATCGGCCGCTTAACACTATCAAGATTAGAAAATACTCCTTTATCTGCAGATGTTATTTGCAATCCACTCATGTTTCAGATTCCATCTTTATTTCCTGTATAGGCCAACTGTGCCACACTGCTCTAACCTCTCACTACCTGAAAGAAAAGAAAAAAAAGAAAGAAAGTGAAACTGACTCGGGCGGGGGCATTTTGTTGGGCTCCACGTCGGACAGGAAGTCACTGCTCAAAGCCTGTTCAGCAGTGCAGCGGCGCATGGGGTCGAGGGTCAGCATTCGGTCAAACAGGTCCAGGGCAGAGAGCGGCAAACTGTCAAGAAACACAACAGCGCTATAACAAGAGAAGCACAAGGCCAGGAGCATGGGCTGAAACACGTTAATAAAATAAAGATGAAGTCGAGCAGGTTTTAAAGAAGAGGTCACGTTATGAACAAAAGTGCAACAATGAACAGAAATTAAAATAAAGATAATACAAACAGATGGCTCACCTGGATTGAGCAGAAATGTGCAGTTGCTAAACCCATTAAAAGAGCAGTAGAAGAGTGTAATCCTGTTTATGCCGTATACTGATCAGCGTGTAATGAGCGTTTATAAACCCAAAAGTAACACCTAAACACATTTTGCAACCTCATCCCTGCAAAGAAAGACGTTAGGAAATGTGCTTCGAATGTGTCTTTGGACCAAAACGATCATATTGAAACCTTACAAGCTCCCCCCCTTTTTTGTTTTGAAAATGAAAAATAATAATAATTTACATAATTTAATTAATTTACAGTATGTAATAATCAAAGAGATAGTCTGTAAGTTGTAATGTTTTAAAATTCAATAGATTGTGTATAATTGACTACTTGGGCTTGCAATTTAATGTAACACAAGTAATATCAAATAATGTTTTTTTTCTGAAGTGTGTCCCTTTGCTGAACTCGGCAACTAATAGAAATTGCCGGTGCCATCACTTTGTCCAATGAAACGAGCTTTCCTGTGAACTGGCCTGTCAGGGCCAATAAAGAAGGGGAGTGTGATTGTTTACTTTTGAAATGGAAATGAAACTACAAGTGGCTTTCAGGTCGAAACAGGAGAGGAGGGGCTACTTGAATTGTTTACCTTCTCTCCCTAATATTGCAATCTTACAGACTATCGCTTCAATTTGTTGCTTGAAGCAGAGACACGGAGGAGTTCTAGTCTAGGTTCAAGCTTGATTTGCCACTCTCCAAGTTTGAGGGGTGTGGCTCAAGTAGCGCTTCTTGCGAGGCAGTTATATGCAGAATTATTAGGAAAGTTTTAAACTCCAAACTGTAAAATTGAAAGCCTGTTGGACTGAGGCATCTTAGGTGCTGAGCTACTGTGTAATGAGAGTCAGGTCCACGGTCCATATCGAGAGAGCAGAATTGTTATGCAGTTTCTTTCATTCTAACAGAATCTGAAAAGCATCAAGTGTAAAACGCTTGTCGGAGGGATGCAGAAGGGCCTCAGTTCTCCCAACCATTGCCAAGATATGAAAGACTGAACACAGAAGCTTTAATAACTTGGCTGGGCTAAAAATCTCTCAAGATTGATTTCACAAAGTGTTTTATGAGCTGCTGAGACGACAGTAACTCTGGATGGACCAGGAGGAGGGGTCCCAGGCTGGATTGGTCAAGTCAATAGAATACGAAATGGTAATTAGAGATAACTTATTGACTTTCTACCGTTGAATATCTACCATATTAACCTCCGTCTCAATAGCTCCTTTGCATCATGAATCTTGTGAGTATCTTTGGATACTCACAAGGCAAATTCTTCCCGTAGCCTGCGCCTGTATTGCTTCTTGGGTTTCATGGTGTTGAAGAGGGGGAGTTTGATGACATCGGGCCAAGCGGCGGGACAGGGGCTGCCACAGAGACGACTAAAGAGAGAAGAGCCAAAATGTAAACAGCAGCAGAGGAGTGAAAATGTGGATATTTTTGATAAAAAGGAGATGGCAAATACCTGATGAGCTCCAGCTGTAGTAGCTCCTGGTTTGCTTGAAATATCGGTTTCCTTGTAAAGAGCTCACCCAGAATACACCTAAAATATAGAATCAAAGATAAATAAACCTGCTAAAAACAAGTTTGTTCTATTGTTGTTAAACTCGCTCCGTCAAGATTAAAAGTGTGAAATCAGAACAGCTTAATAAGGCTTAAAGAGTTGCCCTGATTATTTGCTTAGTTTTAAGTGTTGTGACTCAAAAACACTTCTCTTGCATTAGCAGGGTTACAATGGGCTCGTGTGGTGGGCGGAGGTTTTCTTAACCAAGAAGACGCAAACGAACAACAAGCACCTCACACAAGACTCGCCTTCCAAACGCTTTAAACACACAGTGGCAATTGTTTTCTAAATCACCATTATGTAGTGTTGTACAGATCATTTTGACCAATCAGGAGGAAATCCTTCTTCCATGTTTCTGGTGGCACTGGAGCCATCGGTTACTCTGGTTAAGTTTGAAGCCAGTGTCATTTACCTTTATTACAGATATGTGATCAACTCCATAAGCTAGGCTAATATTTATACATCTGGCTTTGTAGGTTTGTCAGTTCCATAAACGAGGCTCACCCAGACTCTGCTCAGTCACAACAGACTTATTTCACTACATATAGCTATTATTGGTTGTTTTTCTTGTATTCTGTCGACCGCCCACACAGGCATGTTACAGCTTAGACAAATGCGTGGGTTTTCTGAACAGAATAAGCCTGAACCCCATGTTCGAGTCACTAACTCGAGTGTAGATTACAGGACAGAATTTTATTTTTTTCAATTCACAGGAAAGACTTTGGGGTTGATTAGAATGTAGACACATTTTTGACATAGGGCCTCATTTCCTAATTATCCACAGTGTTGTTGATTTCTGGAGATATTATTTTCAATTCATGCAGTCCTTATATTTGAAGACTTTCGTGGCGCTAGGCTAATATAAGGCTAGCGCATTTCTACAGTAACAGCTACCCTGCGTTATAAATAGTCTGACCCACTCCACAGTGCAACTGAAGGAAATCACCTTTTACGCCAGACTAACGATATAAATGTCTGTGTCGACAGAATAATTTTAACCATTTTTATTTAAAATAACTTATATTTGAGCATCGGCTTTTGTGGTTGCAAGCTACGCAGCCGCGGAGTGATCTGCTAGAAAATAGTCCCTCAAAATGTGATAATTCATGTGATACAAGGTCAGTTGTATTTCAAAAATTATTCTATCGACACAGACATTTATATCGTTAGTCTGGCGTTATAAGTGATTTGCCTCAGGTGCACTGTGAAGTGGGTCAGACTGTTTTTAATGCAGGCTAACTGACACCGTAGAAATGCGCTAGCCTAGCACCACTAAACTATTCAAATGTAAGGACTGCATGAATTAAAAAAAATATATCTCCAGACATCAACAACACTCTGGATAACTAGGAAATGAGGCCCTATGTCAAAAATCCTGAAATATCCCTTTAATATATTCCTTGACCCAAGGTTCAGCGTTACTTGTTTAGATCAAACAAGTTAGCTTGGAAGTGGGTCAATTTAGTTGCCCTAAGGTGCTTCGTGCATCAAACAGCATAGAGTAACTGGTGGGGCATGGATGTCCTCCCCAGGAAACTTTAGTAAGTGATTGATGTAATTGACAGAATATTAAAGTACTTCAATAGGTCTTTAGATTGCTTTTTTGTGTGTCCAGATTATAGAGCAGAGAATATGGTGGAGGAGATGTGGCCCCCGTTGCTTACCCCTGGTTAAGACTAAGAGATGAGTCCTATTTTAGACTTTGGTTCAGCCACAGCTTGGTCCTGTTTGTGCCTTCTTAAATCCTGGTTTAGACCTTTTTGTTGTTGTTTTCCCCATAAAATAAGTTTCTTTAATGCGTTAAACATTTTTGATTTTCTGAGATAATAGGTCTAAGTTTAAGAACAGCCAATGTAAAGTGACACCACACGGACCCGCAGCTCCAGACGTCGATGGCTGGAGAGTAGCGCTCTTCACCCAACAGCAGCTCCGGAGGTCGATACCACAGAGTGATCACTTTGTTAGTGTACGGCCGACTGAGGACACACAGAAGGCACAGTCGGGAACAATGTATTACCCTGTTTGAACAACACGGCACAAAATCAACGCATTTCAAATACTTCATTTATTGTGGGGGCGCATTGTGTTAACACACTGAATGAAAAAATAAACAAATGCTACAGTTATATCTAAAATAAATATTGTGGGTGAATTATTGACTTTTTTGACTTGTGGCATTCTAAAGGCAACAGCCCATCTAGTGGAACATCTTTAAATCAGGAAAACTAAAAGTACAACAAACTAATTGGAGGATTTTCTTTCTTTATTTTTACCTTAAATTTTAATTAGATTTTGGATTAGGTTTGTAAATTACAGTGACAAACAAATACAGCTTAACTCTTGTACAACTAAGAGGTTACACAAACTTGGTCAAGTTAATATTTGCACATACCTTTCCTCAGAGCTGTAGAGACGAGCCAAACCGAAGTCAGCCAGTTTGATCTGACCTCTAAAATGGAACAAAACAAAACATTAGAAAACTGAGACTAGATAGATTAATATACATATAAACTTATATTATTTGATCTTGCATTATGCATTTGTGAGGCCCATTGTTCCGGTTTTGCCACGTCTCACGTTGAGCCAATTTTGCACGTTGACCAAGTGTGGCGTCTTCCATTATCTCCCATAGGCGCATTGAGATGCCTAGTGTACGAAATGTGCAGCCATATTTCCCCCGTTGTTGACCAACGATGTTGATCTAAATTTTCAGAGGTCGATAAAAGTTGAATGCATTTTTTTTTCTTCTGTCACACACAGCCCTTTTCATTTCATTACAGTATATTAAACACAAACAGGGGTTACTATTTATTTATTTATTTATTGGTTTATTTGGTCGGGACAGTGCATGTTAATGAACATACATGAGTCTCATGCATGTAAACAAGTCACACCGGATTGTAGCCTTGGGCTAATTTGCATCCGTTGCATCCGTATTCACCAATAATTTTAAATATGAAGTGGAATTGAACAGTAATGAAACTTTTGCCAGGTGATAAACTGTTTATGACGTTCTAAGCGTAATGTCAACTGTTCACCGTCCAATTATTAGTGTAGTGTTTTAGTGTAAACTAATGTAATTTGCACTTTTGTGGTTTAAAAGTGTGTGCAGCCGATTCTAAAAGTTTAAAACGTGTTAAGGAGCTCAGAGGCTGCAGGTTCTTGTTCAGCTGGGTTAGTGATAGAGTGAGCGGAGGAGAGACAGCGCAGACACAGCTGCAGGACTGAGGGGAGTCACGGTCGGGTCCAAAGTTTGGATCCAAGTTTCGTGTTCGGACGGGTTGGCGCGTGGGTCCAGAACCAGACTGAGGCCCGCCATTTTGTGACCTCTGGTTCAGTTCATTATAGCAACAGCTGCATTAGCGACGCAGAGGTTTAATCTACTATGCAAATTAGCCACGTGGTATTTTCTTTTATAAGCGAAAACAAAACTACGTGAAGATGCCTTCATTTTTTGTTATAATACTTAAACAGTGAGACATTGCTCATCGAGATCGAGACTGTGGCGGATAAAAACAGAGTATGGCGGGCGCCACAATCTAATGTATTAGCGGGAAATCCTGGAGTGTAAAGGATTTGTACATAATGTGAAATTCCAAATCAGGTTCTGTACATCAGAAGATACGGTCTTTTATTTGAATTATATTAAAAAAGGATACAAATATTATTACATTTTCGATTTTTAAATATAGATTTTAAACCTTTACTGACTATTTATAGGAATATTATTATTATTTGTTTATTTGACATGGACATAACTGCATTGGACAAACCAGATACATTGTTTTTAGTGTAATTTGCAACACTTGTCCATAGGAGGCATATAGCAAACACTGCAGAGTTTGCCACCTTATACCATATAAAATAAAAAGGTATAAGTTTTTTTTGTGTGTGGCAGTAGGCTACTAAAAGCTTACAAAAGGTTTGGCATATTTGAATAGTTGCAATTCTCTTTGGACAGGTTCGGTTTTAAAAGACTTGTCAACGTTAACATCTCTGATCAACAGAAACCACGTCAGAACCGCTCTTATCTGTGAGTGTCCAATGACCACACGGTCCACATGGAGAGGTCAGCCCTCTCCCTCTGACCACAATCGCAGTCACAATCGCGCATCAAATGAGCGCAGAGCGCGCACGGAGCCACGGGCACCTGCCTGGTCAATTTTAGCCTCACAGTAATGATAGCTATCCGTTAGCTTTGTAGCTTATCTTGTAGATGCTCTCACGTTCCTATTGTCAAATACGAAAGCTATAGTCATCGCAAAGCTTAGATTAGTTTGGTGCTCAGTCTCATGTACAGCTGCGGCGTAACTTTGTTGTGCAGACTGATGCATTAGCGCGCTGCCGCTAGCTACTAAGTAAAAGCAGTCAAACTTGACATGTCGTAAAACACAGCGGTAAAACTTTCACCTCAGCGTCTGCGCGATGTCTCATACCATTCATCGCCCTCAGTGATGCGTCTGTTGGAGCGGGGTTAGCGAGTAGACAGACAGCCGGTGGATGCGGGCGGCTGTTACGCTGCCCCCCTAGCAACACTACTGAGACATGACAACTTTCTGTGTTCGTGACAATATGTGCAGTTCTTTGAGACACACCTGGCTTGTCTCCCTCACACAGATCTAAACTCTGAGCGTCTTCAACCCGGAGAGCCACTATTGTGATGCCACGCCCCCTCTTGTCAGAAACACACACTGATCTTCTTAAGCCTAGTAAACGTAAACATTTTGCAGGGATTGCACTGCAAGTAAACTACGTTCAGACTGCAGGGCTTAATGCTCAATTACAATCTTTTGAAAAAAAATCCAAACTTTTTGCATAGTTGTTCATATTACTCTCAAATGCGACCCGTCTCCGTCTGAACGGGATGCGGCTTGAATGCGCTGCACATGCACAGTACACGACCCAGCGCTCTGCTGGAAGTAAACAGAGAGGAAAGGAAGAGAGAGAGTTTTTTGGACTATGGACTGTAGTGGAGCAGAGACAGTGATGTCTTTAATGAGAAACGTGCGGCTGTGGATTTCAGTCGCGGAGAGGGAGGCGAGCGACGTCACTCATGCCAACTTTATTCATAGCTACTTTAATGCAGAATGAATGGAATCTGTAGCGCATCGATGAGGTGTAGGCCGGATAAATGCGACCTTGCCGTTCAGACTGAAGTCGCATTGCAAAAGATGAAATACGTATCGGATTTAGGAGCACATATCCAGTGGCCTGGGTCGCATTTGAAAAGATCGGAGTTGTTCAGACTGTCATGAACAGATACAGGTCGAATAGGGGCAAAATGTGTCTGAACATATGCATAGGCATTTAACTAGCCTGCCAGAGACACGAGTGTTCTGTGATAATTAGAGGCCGACAGATATGGGTTTGTCTAAGGCCGATGCCGACATATTGGGATGTTAATTTGCCGATGCCGATATGCTCAGCCGATATTTCCAAATTTTGCGTGGCGATCAAAATACAAGAGTAAAGGTTAAAACTAAATCAGCGATTGAATTCTCCGGATACTGCACTTCAAAATGACATACTGCATGTCCATATTGACGGAGGTTTAGTGAAACTTGTATTTAACAAACTTGAAGCTAACCAATTTTCACTGCGATGTTTCTCACCTCCCCTGAGGCCTAGGGAGTTGTGGGAGGACTAGGGCTGAACAATATGGACAAAAATTCATATCTCGATATTCATGCCAGATATCTCGATATCGATACAATCTAAGTATGGGTTAGGTGAAAACTAAGCATTTTTCAGAAAAATAAAGTCATAATACAAAAGAGTGCAGTTTTATTGATGAAAATATATATCGTTTATATCTTGCTTTTTCGATTTTAATATTTTTAATTTTCATATCTTGATATCAATAAGTTAACGATATATTTTTCTTTTGCGATATTGATATCTTGAATTTTCACATCTCGATATCGATACGATAACGATATATTTTTCAGCCCTAGGGAGGACCCGATTTAAAGCCCTGACTTTGTTCTTTCCAATGCAAAAAAACGGTAGCCTGGTGAGACCAGAATGATTCCCCTCTATATTTTTTTATACAGAGGGGGATCAGTCTGGACACCCCGCCCCCGTTGGCGCCAAGTGTTGTTCACGAGCAGCGTCACTCACGGGACGCGGAAGTTCCCTCAATAACAATCTACGAACAGCTCACGAGAGAGAGAAAGAGTGTGTCTCCAATCGACGGTAAAGGACCAAAAACACATCGACAGTGGGAGAGTTTCGTGATTCATAATCCTGCGCAAATATTAACCTAAAACCCCTAAAAACACCAAATCAACGGCAGACGCCCGCCCTTCGCTGATTGGTTTACTCTGCTTCCCGTTTGCTTGCGTATGTACCGCTGTGGGAAATGGAATCGACGCAGCGGTGACCAGACTCACCCGCTGGTACAGCCGTGAGTCTGGTTCCCAGGATGAAAAACGGGAGGTCTATCATTTTCGGTCCCGGAAATATCGGCACTAGATCGGCCAATGGCCGATATTGTAATATCCCCAAATATCGACCCGATATATCGGTCAACCTTTAGTGAAAATACCATTACTCCTCAGCACGCATGCCCCAAACCGCCCACCCCCGATATCGTGATGATTCACTGTAAACATCGTCAACTGCCAATTAAGGGACATCGCCCAATCCTACTCCAAAGTTTCCAGAACGAAGGGCTTAGCCAATCAAAACTGAGTAGTAGCCTGAACCATGAAAAACTATCAACTAGTAGAGCCTGGATCGATCTAAGTACTAAAGTAATAACATCTTTGTCATTTTGCTTCATAATCCCCCATAATGTGACTTGCCTGTTATTGAGCAGTATGTTGGAGCATTTGATGTCTCTGTGCAGGAAGTTGTTTTTGTGGCAGTAGTCCAGGCCCTCCATCAGTTGGCGCATGAAGCTGCGGATGTGCTCGTGAGAGAACTGAACCAGGCCCGACTCCAGCAGGCCCATCAGGTCATGGTCCATGTACTCAAACACCAGGTAAAACGCACCTGTGAGCAGAGAATATACAAAGACTTGAACATCACAAAGTGCAAAATCGAAGCAGCTCAATCTTTTGACATTTTGCAATATCTCAAAGTTTTTATATCTACCTGGATGATAGAAACGTCCTGCGTTAAAGCTGTACTATATACACAGGTTAGGGCTGCACGATTAACCTTTATCGCATCGATATTGAGGTTTTAACTCCTGCAATAACGTAACCTCAGGAGGCTGAGGTTTTTTCCCCCGCCCCTGACATTTGATTGACAAACCTATTAGCCAATCAAAATGGTCGAATCTCACGTTCCTGGCTTGGTGGCCAATCAGAAATGGCAATGGAAACAAGCTTGTATCCAGTACACCGGCTTTCTCTGTCAGCAGCAAAGCGGCTAACACACACGACATGGATGCGCACGGAGGGCACTTCTCAGAACTGTGCGTAATCTTTCTTCATCCCGTTTGTCAATATATCGCTATTGTAAAACGCGCAGGATTTCACACATGGCTGGGGCCATTAGCGCACCTGATGCGCGGGTTGCAGGTTCCCCCGCGGTCTCCGCAGCCATGCTAGCGGATCGGGTCATAAATTCTCCTTTGATGGCGGGTCTGGTTGTGGCGGGTCGAACAATCTCGGCCTGCTGCTGCGCGCTGCCGCTCACCGCCGCCGTACGCGCGTCCACTGTATTCAGCCACGACTCATTCTACCATCTTTACAGCAGGTGTTTGACGTCAATATGCGGCGGATTTTCATAGAATAAGCAGCGTTTTGTTGCTTGTGATCCAGAGAACGCTTTTGTGGAACTAAATGTCTCGTATTTTCCACAGCATGTGCGTCTGTGCACGAGTTTGCGTTACCGAACATCCAAAGCTTACAGAGTCTGCCCTCAAAGTGCTCATGCCCAATACCTGTTAAGTTAGGTTTTCCAGTGTGAGACTGAAATTCTCCTCTTTAGAGCCAGACATTCAGAAACCGATGTGTGATAAGCAGCACCACTCGTCTCAACATTCACGTTGTGTTTTTGATGGAAATCTCGAAATGTAAAATCCACAGATCTATTAGTTTTGTAATTATTTATTTTAAAATGTGTGCAATGTAACAGTTTCAAGTTTAGTAAATGGCACTGGAATGCAGAATTATTTAGTTTTATAATTGTAAATCTAAATCTAATAAGAATTAATTTTCTATTTTTCAGTGTTTAAGATGAAACAAATGACCTATTTAAGTTAATTTCCATTAGGTCTACTTATTCTTTGGTATTTGGGTTCAGGTATTTAATAATCACGAAGCATCGAACAATCTCATTACCTTAATCACTATGTATGTAGTTTATTTAACCCTTTGTTTCATAAAAGTAACAACATATTTTATTCATAATTTTAGTTTTACGCACTTAAAAGTATTGAACGGAAAAATCGAAAATCGCATCGCAATCGCGCACCTTTGGTCGAGCTATAAAAAAGGAACGTTGCAAAGGTTGCAGGTGGCCGATCACGACGCTCTGCGTGTGCTTCTTAGGAGGCCGAGATGGACCAGTGCGAGTGAGATGTTTGTCACTGCTGGAATAAACACGCTGCAAGCCAAACTGCGGACGCTTATGTACCGTTTTATATGCCGTTTGAATAAGTCGGTGAATACAGTAGTTGGGTCACTGGTTGATAGGGTTGTTCCGATTGACGATATCATTGTCCATCGCGATCCATTTATCCTGCAATCTCACATTTTCCGAACATAAATAATATGCAGCCTATATATATAGGCTATGTCTTTAAAAAATGCTTATAATGAGAGATGGACGATCTCATCGTCCATCACGATGGTTCACTGTAAACATCGCCAACTGCCAATTAAGGGGACATCGCCCAACCCTACTGGTTGATGTCACCTGTAGTGCCATTCGCTATCAGTCGAGGATGTAGAGGCACTGGTATAGCTGTCTTTTTAAAGTGACTGTGTAATTCTTGGTGTTATATTGTGTCCCTCTGTCTCTTTGGACCTCGAGTCGGTAATAAAGTTGAATTGAATTGATTGTACTACATGAATCAAACCATGGAAGTCAGTGAGAGTTGAGTCAAATCCTTCAGCTGTTGCCTAAACGTGTTTCTAGCGCTCACAAGCCCATCCGCACATCCAGATTATTCACTTGAGTTAATTATAAGTTAGTTTCAGTCGGAGTTCATAGTAAGACAGAGTTTTCTATAGCAAATGTCGCATTAACAATGCGGATCAATGGTTCCAAATGAAGGTTACTCTACTACAAGGAAATCATTTGATTACCACGACTTTAACATGTACGCTAATGTACATGTACATTAGCGAAAAAGACCGGAAATATATAGAAAGTACAATATCATTTGCAAAAAACAAAATGTCTCCATTGGCTCTTATGTATAAAACCTGCAAACCCTATTCCTTACAAATTTTACAAACATATTCTGAAAAAGATGAAGTCTTGTATTAGTTCATGTTTCAGTCTTCTCTGCGACATTCATGCTACAACACATGTTTTCAACATGCATTTTTGCACTTAACAGTTCAACTATGTCACCACAAAGTTCCAGGTCTGACTACAATGTGCTACCCCCAGGGTAGGGGCCAAAAATGTTCCTCCAAAAGCAGCCCAGAACTCCAGTTCTCCCCGTCGGAAAGTGCACAGTGAACCAAGAGTGCCGCCTACATCCTCCCTTCACGTTCTGCCTCAGCTCACGCTCATCGCGGTAAAGCATTTACATCCTTTTAGACTCTCACACGAACCAAACTGCTGAGAGAATTAGGGATGTCACGGTTACCGGTGCAGCGGTAAGCCCGGTAAAAATGTTGACGGTAATAATTACCGTCTTGTTTTGAAAAACTATATTATCTCGGTGGATTACCGTGCCTGTGGTGTAGGCAAAGTGAGCCTCACCGGCCGCCGTCTCATCTGCTGAAGTTGCGGCGCAGGCGCACGCCGTAGCACAACCAAAACAAAACTTTCTCGGAGCTGGAATCATGTCCGAGACGACAGCTTTCAAAACAGGACCAAGTCTGAAGTCTGGGTATATTTTGGGTATTTTAAGAAAGCCAAAAGGACAGTTGATAGAAGACAGTTATCTTGTTTGCGGAACGTGCAGGAAAAAGTGTTTGCTAAAGGCAGCGATACTTCGAACCTCATGACTCACCTGCGTGACCGTCACCACAACTTTATAGCCAATGCAAGTAAGTTAACGTTAACGTTTTAGCTGATATGCATGATGTGGGGACTTTGGATTGAGGGAGAAGGTAACGAGTCGCCCCACAGCGCAGCCGCAGCACCACCGCCAGCATATAAACCGTGTCGCGGATACCTCTGGCACAAATGCGTTACAGGCTCCTGGAGGGCAGATTAAAGTTGGTCGCCAATGCAATAGATTCACTCTCGCCGCATTATTATGAATTTAACAATGATTACTGTCTCATGGCATTTTCCCAAATCTGCAGAGCGAAAGCAAACTGGAAGGACACAAACCGAGAACAATATTCCTGATATAGAGGGTTTATCTAGTTAAAAATATTCTAACACGGTTCTGGCGCTATAAATAGTACATGTAATACCCTCGAAACGATCATCAATACATAGTTATAGTTCCTTTACTTTGATGTGAAAAGTTACACTTTTGATACGGCTTTGTTTGTATTTTTTAAATAATAAACACTGTTACACTTTTTTAAAACTATTTCAGTTTGTGCAGGACTATCAATGCTTTCTGAACTTAACACACATTAAAAAAATACCGCGATACCGAAAACCGTGATAATTTTGGTCACAATAACCGTGAGGTAAAATGTTCATACCATGACATCCCTAGAGAGAATATGGCCTAGCAATGGTCCTGCTGTAGTGCGCTGCTATCAAAGACCTGTGCTCCAAAGATCAGGAACGTGACCCAAAGTCAAATTACGCACGTTTCTAAGCATCCACCCATTCAAACATACAAAATAATATTGTGGTATAGTATGTTGCCACCATACCTTTATCTTTTTTGAAGTCCAGTGCATCCTGCTTGTCTGTGACAATTTCCTTCATGTTGACAACACTCTGGTGTTTGAGCTGACGCAGGATTTTGATTTCTCGGATGGCTGTGATGGGGAAACCCTCCTTCTCATTATCCAAACGCACTTTCTTCAAAGCCACCAGTTCACCTGCCACAGTGGAGGAAAACATGTTACTCATCAAGGACAAGCAGTGAGCAGTTTGAGAAGATTCAAGTAATACCTGTGACTTTATCCTTGGCCTTGTATACTTGTCCATACGTCCCTTCACCAATGATCCCAATTATATCAAATTTATCTACACAGCGCTTGCCCCAGTCACTCAGCGTGTGTTGGCGCTCGCCATATCGAGGGCAGCAAATCCTGTCAAACAGAAAATTGATTTACAACAAAAGAAAAGACACATTTCAATAAAGAGATATCAGTGGACATGACTGACTTTGGTCTCTTCTTCAGAGCGGGCATGGGCAGTGAGGGGAGCTGACGCACAGGGGACTGAGGGGGAGAGGCGTCTGCTCCGGTCAGCGTCGGGGCAGAGGCAGGTCAATGATCGACGTCCGGCTACGAACTTCCTTCTCTTTCCTCGATGGCCTCTGAGGAGGAGACGACTTCTTTGGACTGCAAAAGACAACAAAAATGTTTGCATTAACTAGACTAGGGCTGGAAAATTTGGCCAAAAAAATGAAATTGTGTTTTCTTTTTACTCGGTGTGAAAGTTTACGGTTTTAGTCAATTTGCTTTTAGGGGCTGCTGGTCTTTCAAATGAAGAAAGTTCAAGGCCAACACATTAGGCTACTGGAGTTTTGCAGGAATAAGTTCCATTTCATCCTTTTACACATTTCAAACCCGATTTTGATACCGAAAGATAACCTCGATACGCTATGCTAATTTCTAGGGTACCGTTCCGATATCAGAGCCGATACTGGATAATATACTATATCAGCACCAAATATCCGATACTGAACCGATACCAGTTTTGGCCGCTTTAAAAACACAACTTTAATCAACTAAATCATGATGTATGTCATTTTGGACCTGGAGTTTGTTAGTTAACCTCCTCCAACGTATTTTTGATCACCTTGCAAAATGCTGCGGTTAGCAACAACATGTAAAAGCTAGCGGGAGCATGCTAACGCTAGAGGCAAATAATCAGAAACTGGGTCAGAAACTGAATGAAATATGTAAAGTAGCCTAATAAAATAAAATAGCCACTGCTGGAGTGGCCAAGTGTTTGTGTTTTAGTTTATGAAATGCTGTTAAAGAATAACTGATATAAGATATTTGTAATGCACAAGTTTATGAGCTAAAGACATTTGAGACCTACAAATTTCTTCTTCTGAGACACTGAAGAGGCGCCAAGAGCCCCCACAGCTGCAGCACAGTGGAGGCGTCACAAGAGGCGCTACAGGAAACAAAAAAGGGACAAACGAGGAGATGGTGAAAGATTGTTGTGGAGCGGGGGGGGGGGGGGGGAGCTGCGCAGGATGAAGAGGAAGGAGGAGGATCTGACCAGTGCAGGACACCACGCTCTGAAACAGGGACAAACCCAGGAGGTGCACCGTTTCAGAGGGTCAGAGGTGCCTGAAGGCAGACAGCCAGGGTTCCTCCAGGTGCTACGGTTTCCTCTACCTCCAAAAACAAGCTGCTCAGGTTGGCCCACAGTTGCAGCGGCTCAGGACTAACACCTATTTAGTTGTACGCTTGTACAATGACAAATAAAGCACTTACTTACTAACTTGAAAATGATCAGGTCACTTCATGTGAGTCGTTTATATTATTAGAAAATAGCCTGTCCCAAGGATAGTGTCGAAAATCCAGTGATCAGTTAAATGTTTTCCATTTGATTCTGTTGAGAATTAGGAAAAAAGGTTTAATATTCAATCTAGCCGATACATGTAAATGAATGGAAGCGGCTAGGCTAAGCTAAGCCATTAGGAATAAATGGGCTGCTAAACTAATGTTAGCAACACTCGCAAATATGCTACTCTTTCCATCAAAACGTCTGCTCCTTCTGTAATCCGATTAATTTGACAATGGATGCAGTTTTAGAACTTTATCCAGGGTTTCAGTAAAACTCAGAGCTATTCAGCTTGAGGAAAAGTTTTGGGCGCAGCCACAGGGTCCTGACTAAGCTCTGGGAGAGAAGCAGGGGGAGGGGCTGCTCTGTGCTTGCTAAACATGCAGCTGAAGGAAAAGAGTAAGTATTGATACATACTCAAATAGATTTTTGACAACCCTCCCAGATATGCAACTCACAAAGACAGATTTAAATGGTGGGTGATATGGCAAAATCATTCACATCACTATTGCCTCTGGCCTAAAATCAAATTTTTTATCCACTTAGTATATTGCCTTTTTGTCAAAAAGTTCAAAAACTTTATCCTTCCTTACAAATGCTTGAATCCCCTTCAGCAGCATGGGCAGTGAGTGATGAAAAGGGTTTGTATTTGAGCTGCATTAAACTTAAAAACCACTGAATCACAATAGGATGTCACTAAAAGAGCAGATTGTCACAGGGATCAGATCTCCATTCAGTTTTTATTGTCATATTGCTGAGCTCCATTTAGATTAATTTTGAAATTGTTTAAAATTTTAATATCTATTTTAAATAATAATAGGCCCTGGAGTTGTTTAAGTGTTTAATCCTCAAACCTCAACCACTGCTGTCTGTGATTGACAGCGGTCTCCTTGGAGATCTACACACAAGGGGAAAAGGGGAAGAGTTTAATTATTGACCTTTGAATCTCCCGTAGGGCTGAACAATAAATCGCATTCGCAATTTTATCGCGATATTAAACAACGCGATTTCGAAATCGCAGAGGCACGCAATTTTGGCCCATGCAGCTGATGGCCGCGGCCCATTGAAGTGAATGTAGCGGCTAGAGACGCCACCGACGTCCGCTCAGCACTCCACTGCGTGCTTTTGTTTACTTCTCAGTCAAGTTGAGGTGCGTGGTAGATCGTGGATGTACTGCGAAAATATCAGCGTTTATAATGCAGCCACTGCGAAGGACTATTGCTGATGCAGCAGATGGCTGCAGCCTATAGAAGTGAATGTAGCAGCAAGAGATGCCACCGACGTCCGCGAAGGACTATTGCTTTTTCCTCCGTTAGCATTGCATTAGCTGCAGCGCTAATCCCTCTGATGCACTGATCACAGACTCTCCTCCGGATTCACACGTCTGTGCCTCCACAGAGATGAAGGTGAGCCTGTGCTGCTTGTTAAGAGTAAAGAGTCCTTTGAGGCTCACTTTTGGAGGCTTATGTTTGGGAATGTTTTGGATAAAGATAAGAACTTATCTCACAACCACTGACTAATACACAAGAGCAAATAGCAAGAAATTATTTGGGCTATTTACAAAAAAAAAAATTATCAGTATAAGCTTATTGTAAATTATGTAAATGGATATGTGGACTATTTTTAATTATATTCCATATGATTATAAAGGACTTAAGAGTAAGTAATACTTTATTAAATCAGTTGTAAATATGTAATTGTATTGCAACAATAAGTTATTAGCGGAAAATCACAATAAAAACAAAATCGCAATGAAAAAAATAATAATAATAATAATCGCAATATTGATTTTGGCAAAATCATTCAGCCCTAATCTCCTGCATATATTCGCAGTGCAGACGCAAGAAGATAAACACTAAACTACAATCAGAGACAGGGGTCCGTAAAGCCTGTCTTATCTCATTTCAAACGAGCTCTAAAGTATCTAACATGAATGTCCTGAACAAAATAGCCCTATGTCCCTCGTACAGCGCCCCCTACTGTCACAGTTCAACAAGTAGAAGCAGGATTATAGACGAGACATTTTTAAAGATTTATCCAAAAATATCAGCGGTGCACATCGGTCGACCTCCATTAGATGTATGAAACCTATGATTGAAACCTTTACTATAATAATAATAATAATAATAATAATACATGTTTCTCTATAGGCTATTCGAGAGATAAAAAAAATATGTGCCTATACATCGGCTATACAACCCCCTTCGTATCTGTATAAGACCCCAAAAATCCATATCGGTTAGGCCCTTTTGGCCACTGTAACAAAATGAAACATGATTTGCCATGAATAGTTTAAGCGTACCTGTCCTGGGCATTCCCGACCAGAACCGGGGGCAGGGGCAGGAGGGGCAGCGTTGACGTCTTGTGTAGTGAGCTGTGTCGAGCTGGGCTGCGGCTTGAAGTTGGTGTTGGTGACTTTGCTGAAGCTGCAGTGGGAGTTGAAGGCTGCGTGGAGGTTTCTTGTGGAGGGGGGCCGAGTTGAGACACTGGTGCAGGAGGAGCAGGTGGGGCAGCAGGAGGGGGCGAGGGCTCGGGAGCAGCAGGAGACGACACAGAGGTGCCTGGGGCCGTGGTCTGTTCTTCATTGTTGGGCCCATCTTGGGGAGTTTTAACCGACTGAGCTTCTGCTGCTGCGTCCTTCTCTGGTTGTGTCGTTTCTGTTTTGGTGGGTTTCCCAGGGGCGATTGTGGATTTACGCCCGGCCACAGAAGGTGACGCTGCTCCAGAGGCACGGGCAGCCGCCTCTGCTGCTTGTTGCCGTTCCTTCTTCCGGCGACTGAGCTCAGCCCCTAGGCTGGAGTTGAGGGGAAGGCGGGGTGGGGAGCGACTGGTGGCCCGGCTACTGTGGGCATTACCTGTCCCCCCTGAGGTTGCAGTGCGTCTTTTACTGCGAGAGCGAGAGGATGACCTGCGAGATGAGTATGACAGAGGGGAGCGACTCCGGGAGCGGCCAGGGCGTCTAAAAACAAAAGTGAAACATGAAGATACTAACAGTTCAAGATGAAACTCAGATAGAAAGCCTTTACTCAATGTCATTTACCTGAGCAAAAATAATAAAATTAAACAAATATATTGTATTAGTTATCATTTCAGAACAACCTACAATCTGCTAAACCCGCTTACTCGCATGAAACTGCTGAATGAATACCTGTTAGTTACACAGCCGTATCTTGATCTAAAGTATCCATTTCACGCCATGTGGATAATATACAGTATTAAGGAGACATTCTGTGCGGTCAACTATGAAAGTGTTTTAAAGGTTATGTACAAAAGCGCCCCGGTAAAAACAAACAGTATAGCATAGTATAGTTCATGCCCATTTGACTTGTTCCCTGCTAAGTGCATGCAGCTTGTGTGGCAACTCACCTGGATATGGGGCTGGTGCTAGACGACCTGCGGGAGGGATAGGGGCTGACAGAGCGCCTCCTGGGGTAGGGACTGCTGTCGCGCTCATAGCTGGAGGACCTGTGTCTGCCATAGGGGCTGACAGACCTCTGCCGGCTGGGGCTGTGGGCGGCCCTCCGTCTGGGATAGCTCTCGTCTACCTGATGACCATAGCCCACAGGACTCACACTACCTGCCCCCCGTCTGGGACTGGGAGACAAGGCAGAGCTAGTGCCCTTTCTTCGTGGGCTACTCCGACTTGTGGACTTTCGGTTTTTGGAAACTTTTCGGTGGCTTCTTTCAGTCCGGTTCCTTTGAGAGGAGCTATGACTACCATCTCCTCTTGTTTCTTTACGTTCCTGCCGTTCTTTCCGAGACTTCCCTGAGCGGCTACTCTCTTTGCTCCGAGATGATGATGTGCTGCCTACACTGGCTGCAGGCTGCTGTGAGGAGACCTCTCCTCGTTTAGTGTCTTCAGATTGGGTCTGCAGCTTGGAGGATGACCCTGATGATACTGGCCTGCCCTTGCTCTTCACTTGACTGACTTTGTCCCTCTCTCTGCTGCTCTTTTTATTTACTCCCTGCTCTCCATTTCCAGAGTCTCTGACTTTGTTGGGATCCCTAGCCTTTTTACGCGAGTGCCTGTGTCCCTTGTTATCGCTCCTGTCATCTTCTGAGAGACCCAGACGATCCTCGCCCTCTCTGCCGGCGGGCCTCGACGGTGGGTCCGAAAACGTGTCGGAATCGGAGCTGATGTCGTCGTACTCCACGAGCGGCTTCACTGCATTGACGCCAGGCGGCGTAGTATCACCAAGGGCAGAATCGTCGGGATCCAGTGCCGAAAAGTCACGATTTCTATTAGATTTGTGTCGTTTACGTTTTGAAGAGGAAGACGACATAGATGACTTGACTTGCCCCTTGCTCCCTCTGCTCTTCAGGTCCTCCGCAGAGGTATGAGCGGCCTGAGCAGATTCGGGCTTCCTCTTGGTCCCATGATGTCGGTCCGACCCAGGCATCCCTTATACCAGCGTCGGTACCGTTCCCGTGCCTGGGCCGAGCAGGTCCAGGAAATACATTAACAGGATGGCAACCGTATCTATTTCCAACAGTAAAATAAATTGTTACAAAGCACAATTTGAGACTCCAAACAACAGATAACACACTAGGCCGCTTACGTCCTGTCCTCTATGGCGCTGATTCATTCCACCGAGGTCCACGATCTAGTATCCAAAGTAGAAAAACTAAAATACGGGTTCCCAGGATGGTCACGCATGTAGATCTATTGAGTTAGTGCTTGAAAAAAGATCCAAAACAAACATGAGAGCACAGTGTTGTCGTCTCCTTCTAAGGTTAGCTAGCACGGCTAGCTAGCTCCCGGCCGCTAAAAGCTGGCTTGTAAAAGAAAAAGTCCCTTTGTGAAAGCTGTCCGTGTCCGGAGCCAAGTTAAATGAAGGTGTTTTATTCCAAGGAATTAATCTCTTAGAAAGAAACAAGCAGAGTCTTCATTAATGAGGCTCGTTTCTCCAACAAATCAAACTTGACCCGGTTGGTACAGTTTACATGTTTCCTTTAATGTAAGATTTGTCCTCTATAAATTCAATTATGATTAGAAATCATAGTATTTTCGTGTGCAGTAGATGTTCCAGTTTATTATTAATGGCTCTGGGAATCAACCAGGCCTATATTTAGGGCGATGCTAGCGGATTTAATAACATCCACAGCCCTATCTGAAGGAGACTACAAACGCCATTGTGGCTCCTGAGACTAGACGGCTCGGCGCACGGGGGAAGATACCGGATACTGATGTCCTGTCAATCACGTTGGGTTTCTCTGGTGCAGCCAATCAGAGCACAGATCCCGCCTATGATCCCGCCTCCTATGCGTTCTGTGTGGCTGGTGGCTTCGATAAGCAAAGCACATTTTCTACAATCTACTGATCTGTAAGCAAAAATCTTCAATACACGCACTTATTGTGAGTGATATTTACATGCAACGAAATAGTTATAATCTGTGAAATATTTTTAACTATCACAATTTGCACTTGGTGAACCCATGTAGAACTCGTCTTTTGACAGGTTGGCATAAGGATTCTGATTCGCTCATTGGCTATGAGGGGGCGTAGCCAGCACAAAACCAGGAAGTGGAGTTTGCACTGGTATCATGGATGTGTTATTCAATAATAAAGTTAAATGTTTGGTTTGTATGTATGTATGTGACCTGGTTATTATCCATTTGTAAACACAACTTTTCTCTGTAGATAAGGCTATAAAAAACATTATTTGGTCATTGAAGTACATTGTTTCTTGGGTAATTTGGCAGTATCATTTGTTTAGTTTGGAAATTAAGTTAACTTATAGAGTTTTGCCCAGACAAAGACAGTTCATTGCACATTCATCTTTGAAGTATAACCCCTCAGTATTATCCTGATCTGGGCTGGAACAAAATTACCAGGTACCAAACACATTTGTGAAGAAGTGAGCTGTGATGCTCGTCCCTATACTGCCATTGCAAATTAGTTTTATTTATTTTTAATGTAGGCGTAGCACCATGCACCATTTTAGGCTGCCAGATCCTATTCCTGTCGGGCTATTGTGTGGATGGATAGAGCTGTAGGCAGTGGAGGGAGGAGGTGAGCTGAGCAGATAAGTGAGCAGGCTTATTGGCTGGCCACTGCTGCGTGTTGTGAAGCCTGTGTAGTTTTTATCAGAAACCAAGAAGACCCTTAGTTTATTTTTCAGCGCAAAAAAACAAACATCGCACCGAAAGGCTACCGAGAGGACGTGGTAGCATGAAACTCGTGGAGGGGAAGCGGCAAAAACAGGGCCCAAATCTGAAATTTACTGCAACCAGACCGCATTCATTGAGTCGGTAACCAGTGTCCAACATGGGGAAGGAGGTGAACGGTGTTTCGCGGAGTCGATTTGAGGTGAGTCCGAAGTATACACGCACTGACAGCCCTCGAAACACACGCAACGCGGCTGTAATAAACATTTGGATATGGGCCTGTGTGGTAACTGTCGCTGTAATTATTGTAAAAACTGCGCTTATGTTGGGCTCTGGATGCAGCTTCCGCAGTCAATGTTTGGGATTAGGTCAAACGTCGTGTGTTTGCTTCAACAGCCGCAAAAGCGATCGTAGAGTTACTCGTTTTTAAGTGTATCAAAACCCCATTGCGGGCGGTATGTACGACGGTGTTCATCATTGAAGCGAAGGGGTTTAAATGCCCCAAAATCGCTGTCCTCGCTTCCCTTCTCTCTCTGGTCTGCGCCGTCAAAACAAAGACAATGAAGCTACATGGAGCACGAGGACAGCTCTTGGCAATATTCGTGTCATAGCTTGATGTGCATTTTAGTCACGTTGACCATTTTTATACCACATAAACGAGGCGAAGGGGTTTGATTTAGCTTGAGCCTCCGATATACCTGGTTAGACCCGATTGCTGTGCTTCCCCGTGGCCGCTTCAAATGAGGGGGCCTCGGGTTGCGACTGTTAGCTATTCGCACCCCTGTGTTAGCGCCGTATAATCAACAAATCAGCCCAAGTATTTCAATAACTATCCTTTTGTTGTAACAAAAAGTGACGGTGATATGAGCATTTAGACATAAACACCTCTCTATTTTTCTTTGTCACTTATTATTAGGCTTCAACTTCATCATGCCACGCAAGCGGTTTATTATTGTTTTTGTACTAATTCTGGAGAAAGTGTACACTAAATTGGGATTGTGCGAGGTGACCGGTGACATTGGCCCGTGTTGCCCGAGGACTTGGTGCTGTTTAATCCCCCGCAGCGTGGGATTTGTGTGTGGTTTTATTTATTTTTAACGGAGCAACAGCTGACGACTCTGGAGATCCAGGCCGCTACCTTCTGGCCCGACAGCTGCCGTGAGTGGCAGACACACCGGAAGTTCCTTCACAATAAAACACTCGATTTATCAGTGCAGACTGAGCGTTCAAACTTGTTCATCAAGGTTCCAGATAGTGAAAAATAAGGTGAAAGGCCGCACATGGTAAGATATTCCAGTTTGACATCTCGGCTTACAAAATCGTGCACCTGAGCATTGTATTTATTTATTGTGTAAACCTGTAGGAAAAAAAAGTTCATCCTATGTCAATTTGAGACAATTTAACTTGAGGGTTACATGGGGCTCCTGGGTCATAGTTTGAACACCCTTCAGTTACAACATGTTAGTATTAAAACTAAAATACTACATGATGCAATTTCATGATTTAAAGCAGTGAATGATTTGATCTGCTGTGGGAGAAACGTATTCTGTTGTCTCTCTGTTTTTGGGGGGATAAATTATTCATTAAATGTTTTTCGAGCATCCGGTAAATAGCACAGATTTACAGCCTAATGGTGTAGTGCCGTGGTTCTTAACCTTTTTAGTCTTGCAGACCTCTTGGACCCTTTAGTAGGAGGTAGTTTACTCTACCTCAAAGGTGTTGCGGGTTATTTAGAAAATGAGATTTAAACTATTAAGTTGAAATCTAAATTAAGTTGAAATGCTTTCAAATTAAATTTATACATTTCACTGTAAAATATTACAATTTAATGTGGTGCAAACCAAAGTGTGTGGACTTGTGCATTGCCATTTCGAAGTTGATTCTCTTATTTTGAAAAGTCCACCCGGATGTTGCTCCTGTTGCTTTGCCACTTGATGTGTTTTGCAGCAGCCCAGCTCTTAACAAAGAGTCTGGGCCGTTTAATATGTTTTGTCTCAAGTAAACGGTGTGTTATGTCATGTTTTTGTTATAGACTCTCTTGAAATTTAAGTACACTGGCTGCCTCAGATGAATTTGTTTGTGTCAGCTTTGGTCAGGTATATGGAGAAAAGCTATTTAATTCAGGATCTAAAATATTAGGCTTGTCTATCCCCATTTCGCCCCCATCTGGTTGCTAGTGTAAGGTTTAAGTTGAGTTCAGCCAGCCTTTTACTGCATGTCGGCTGGCAGCTGCCTAATGGAGGGACATAATGCTCACATTCATCGCATCAGGTTCATTTTAGTTGCATCACAAAAAGAGACTGTTGACTGTGTACATCTGCCTCTTTACAGGCTGAACAGAAATCATTTGGCCAAAAGGTACTGCTCTGAATGCAGGGCTGTCACTGTTTATTTGCTCTGTTTTGTTGTACCATGATAATTCCATTCCTCCTAAATTTGCATATCTCTGTTGGCAGGTGTGAGCTTGGGGGCCACAGAAAGGAAATGCCAAGAGGATGATTTAGCATTTATGACTATTTTATAAGAAAAAAACAATACCGAAACATGTACACTCAACAAAAATATAAACGCAACACCTTTGTTTCTGCTCCCATTTTTCATGAGATGGACTTAAAGATCTAAAATTCATTCCAGATACACAATATTACCATTTCTCTCAAACATTGTTCACAAATCAGTCCAAATGTGTGATAGTGAGCACTTCTGCTTTGCTGAGATAATCCATCCCACCTCACAGGTGTGCCACATCAAGATGCTGATCTGACATCATGATTAGTACACAGGTGTACCTTATACTGCCCACAATAAAAGGCCACCCTGAAATGTGCAGTTTTTTGCTTTATTGGGGGTCTGGGGACTCAGAACCAGTCAGTATCTGGTGTGACCACCATTTGCCTCATGCAATGCAACACATCTTCTTCGCACAGAGTTTATCAGATTGTCAATTGTGGCCTGTGGAATGTTGGTCCACTCCTCTTCAATGGCTGTGCGAAGTTGCTGGATATTAGTGGGAACTGGTACACGCTGTCGTATTCGCCGGTCAAGCACATCCCAAACATGCTCAATGGGTGACATGTCCGGTGAGTATGCTGGCCATGCAAGAACTGGGACATTTTCAGCTTCCAAGAATTGTGTACAGATCCTTGCAACATGGGGCCGTGCATTATCTTGCTGAAACATGAGGTGATGTTCATGGATGTATGGCACAACAATGGGCCTCAGGATCTCATCACGGTATCTCTGTGCATTCAAAATGCCATCAATAAAATGCACCTGTGTTCTTCGTCCATAACAGATGCCTGCCCATACCATAACCCCACCACCACCATGGGCCACTCGATCCACAACATTGACATCAGCAAAGCGCTCACCCACACGACGCCACACACGCTGTCTGCCATCTGCCCTGAACAATGTAAACCGAGATTCATCCGTGAAGAGAACACTTCTCCAACGTGCCAGACGCCATCGAATGTGAGCATTTGCCCACTCAAGTCTGTTACGGCGACGAGCTGGAGTCAGGTCAAGACCCCGATGAGGACGACGAGCATGCAGTTGAGCTTCCCTGAGACGGTTTCTGACAGTTTGTGCAGAAATTGTTTGGTTATGCAAACCAATTGTTTCAGCAACTGTCTGAGTGGCTGGTCTCAGACGATCTTGGAGGTGAACCTGCTGGATGTGGAGGTCCTGGGCTGGTGTGGTTACACGTGGTCTGCGGTTGTGAGGCCGGTTGGATGTACTGCCATATTCTCTGAAACGCCTTTGGAGACGGCTTATGGTGGAGAAATGAACATTCAATGCACAAGCAACAGATCTGGTTGACATTCCTGCTGTCAGCATGCCAAGTGCACGCTCCCTCAATGCTTGTGGCATCTGTGGCATTTTGCTGTGAGACAAAACTGCACATTTCAGGGTGGCCTTTTATTGTGGGCAGTATAAGGTACACCTGTGCACTAATCATGTCAGATCAGCATCTTTATGTGGCAAACCTGTGAGGTGGGATGGATTATCTCAGCAAAGCAGAAGTGCTCACTATCACACATTTGGACTGATTTGTGAACAATGTTTGAGAGAAATGGTAATATTGTGTATCTGGAATGAATTTTAGATCTTTAAGTCCATCTCATGAAAAATGGGAGCAGAAACAAAGTTGTTGCGTTTATATTTTTGTTGAGTGTATGTCCAACCATGTTTACTTGTTGGTTCTCTGACTTTGTGCTTTCGTTAGTTTTTTCCATATATGCACAGATTCTAGCCATATGTAAGTGGCATATTCTCGAGCTGCACAAAACAGTTTCCAAGGAGCACACCAGGGATTGTTTCTCCAAGTGGACTGAACGAGAAAAGCCTTAACTGGGTGTGTTCAGCACCTTCCTGGAAAAGGATGTGTGTCTGTCTAGCCCTTTTTCACTATTTTTTCATTTGGGGCCTAAAATTCTCCATGAATCAATGATGGTTTTTCAACGACGGACAAAGATCTTGTAGACATCGGCATCGATTGAGAGAATGAATCAATCAGTGGGCCTGTGATCACCGTAGACTTTATGTCAGCATTACAGTACATCATGAATCTATAATCAAATCAAATATCCTTCTGACTTTTTGGGTTGTGGCGGCCAAGCATTCATAGCGATGTTGTATTTTGATCTTTCGATGTCAGCTCTTCCTATCTTTGTGAAGCAGAATTCACCAAGCTTTGGATTGTTCAGCCACTAATAGGAAACGTGAGCTGGGTTAAGACCGTTGTGAGACAGAATAGTTTTACCCTACTGTGTTGTTACAATAGAAATTCTGTTGTAGTTATTATGTATTTGCTAAACTATCTGGACCCCCTTTGGAACTGGAAATTATTTGACATTTCTTACTGTGTTACGAACTGTGTTTGCATAGTAGTGCAAATAATGGCCTGCAGATTACTTGTTGCTTTGGCCCCACGATGTTTGCTTCTTGTAAATAACATGTGCCTGCCTTCCTTTTTTTTATTTTTTTATTTGCACACTCAAAGCCTCCACACAAACCCTCGATTACTTTTTCCCAAATAGATGTGTTGCTCCAAATCTTAAGGCACAAAAAGGATTGGCCCAGATGTTCACAGGCCTTGTTTGCTGTGACTGAAAGGATGTTCCCAATTGCAATTTATAATCCAGGAGCGGAAGATTTTCCAAAAATGACTCTGGCAATGCATTCCTTTGTCTGTGAGGGGTGTTATCAACGTCTGACTTGTATTTAGTTTTTGTTTTTTGTAGTTACAAGCTCCTGTAGGCTGCAATTACCTATTTATATAGATGTGGAAAGATTAATTGTAATGCAACAAGAAGGCAAACCAAATATGTGCTCAATCAAAAAATAATGAATTATATCTAAAGATAGAAACACAATAAACTGTGTATTATCACACAATATTCCACATTTCAAGTTTCATTAAATACTAGATGATTGAATGAATGAATGATTGACTGCTGTTGTTTTTGTTTAAACCTTATTGATTGATCCCCGTGGGGAAATTCATTCTCTGCATTTGACACATCCTCACACTGCTGGGGCAACCAGCAGTGGGCAGCCTGTGTAGGCAGGCGCCCGGCGACCCATCTCCAGATGTGGAGCCAGGCTAATGGTCAGAAACCCCTGGCTGGAGGATAATAGGGTAGAGTAGGGGAAACCTGAGTACCTGGAGGAAACCTACGCAGATGAGGGGAGAACATGGCACACAGCAAGTGTTAACCACTGCGCTATCGTTCCCCCACGGACTGACTGATTGATTGATTGATAGATTAACTTTATTGTTGTAAGTTTAAGTTAAGGTGTACTTTAATCAATAGCTGCATGGGTGATTAGCATGGCGCCTTTATTTTCATCATGGTTGCCTCTACAATGCTCCAGGATCAATTGTCTTATCAACATTCTGGTTGAATCAACATTCTGGTTGAATGTTGATAAGACAATTGATCCTGGTTCCAGGATCAATTGTCTTATCAACATTCTGGTATGTTTTCTGGTGAGAAACATACCAGAAAACATACCAGAAACTCTAAAAACATTTGGTCCTGGAGCATCAGGACCACCGTGATGGAAAGTAAAGCTGCCATACTAATCACTCACACAACCGCTGGGTCACTGAAAGTCAAATATGCACGCTTTTTTGTTTTAATTTATTCACATAAAAAGTTCCATAATGCACCTTTAATATTACTGCTGCTGTTTCCCTTGGTGATGGCCAGTACTTGACATTGACTCCATTACAACAGCTAAGATTTTATGGCTGTGTTGTCCTTGTGTCAGGTTAGTGAATGTATCAGGGTCTCTTGGGAGCCATTTGAAACCACTCAATTTCTTACTACCAGTGCTAACATGATGGTCTTTATCGTTTCAGATGTTCACAAACAGCGATGAGGCTGTCATCAACAAGAAGCTGCCCAAGGAGCTGCTGCTACGGTCAGTGAATTATTTAATACTTGTCACGAATAAACACAGTGGCCATTAGTATCAAACCCAGCATTAACCTTTTTAACAAATTGAATCACGTTAATTAATGTGACCTACACGACTTCCCTCTCCATGTTCATCCCCTGGCATTGGATCTACACTGTTCCTTTCTTCACTGTTGATAAAGATACTGTGAATACCCCACAGGAGCTGTTTTTGAAGATGTTCCCACTGGCTACAAACTAATCTGAGGGATGCTGGTTTTAATTTCCACTGTTCGGAAATGTGAACTTGTACATGACCAAAAAAGTTGCCACCTTGATTTAACTGTTATGATCTGAGGTTGCTGCAGTTGGTCAGATCTAGGTTCAGCAACACTGTGTGCCCAAAGAATGAATACCTGAACATCCTGAATGACCAGGACCAATTTATTTGTTTTCCCCTGATGGCACAGGCATATATTCCAAGATGACATTGCTAGGGCTCACATTAGGGCTTTTCCACCAAGCTGGTGCTGGTTCCGGGCCGGTTCCAGCTTCAAAACGGGTTCTTTCGTTTTCCACTAATAAAATGCCGGCTCTTGGTTCCAAAAACTGGTGCCGGTTGGGAACCAGTTAAAAGCTGACCAAGAAACGAGTAACAGTGATGTCAGCGGCTGGAGGTGTGACATAGGTTAATTATTTAGTGCTAACTTCCTAAAAAGGGAGAAATGGAGAAGCCCAAACAGAATCTGTGGAGGAAACCAACTGTTGTTTTTTCTTTATGCTCTTCTTTAGCTACAGCTAAAACAAGAAGGAGGAGTTAGAAAGAAGAAATTGAAATGTTAAAGCAGTACTAAGTAACTTGTTTACTTTAATAAATCCTTTCCATAGTCCCTCTGGGGTAATAATGGGTTATTGGAGGGTCTTTCATTTCCCCCTGGTGTCTCTGGCCATAAAACCACATTTGCAACTTGACTGCCACCGGACCCGAGCAACCAATACACACCAATGGAATCACGAAGAAGCTAACAGGCTATCGGGCAAAGCTAACTGTGGGCTAGCACCACTTTAAGCAGTATTTACAGCCAAGTATGAGTGAAAAAAAATATTTCCATTGTGTAATTGGATGTACAATACCCCTCTCTCCCTTCGCTTTTTCTGTCAGCATAGTATTTACTCTCACGGACAATTAATAAGTTAAAAAATCGCAACTTGCTACGAGACCTGCAGTGGCGCTAGGGGCATGAGTTACTTAGTACTGCTTTAACGGCTGCTATGACAGGAGTATAAGATGTTACTATCCATGTTTTATGACAGTTGGCTTCCCAAAGCGTTGCTATGGCAATAGGTAACCAGCACAAGCTCTGAACCAGCCCTAATCGTAAAAGAGTGGTTCAGGGGGCACAAGACATTGTTTTCACACATGGATTGACCTTCACAGAGTCCAGACTAGGGTTGTCATGGTAATTACTATACTGACTTTTCGTTCAAATTAGTGTTTCCCGACCAGGGGTACACCTGGGGGTACGTGAGCATATAGCAGGGGGCAATTGGAATTATTTCAAATTAGGAAAAGAAGGTAAACAAAGTAGTGTTTAATTTACTTTCAAAGGAAAGTCAATTTCAATGATGTTTAAAAAAATAATAATAATAAATTGGAAAACAAATATTCATTTTGAATACAACACTACTAAATACTGAATAATGTGCGTTTAGTGGATCACTGTGTTGAAATATTAGCAGAATCCTCAAGGTAAGGGTACTCTGAATGTAAACAAACAACTCAAAGGGTACATGAGACAAAACCGGTTGTGCTGCAATAAATGACAAATACATTTTTGGGCTTAATATTATCGTCTTTACACTCGTTTTTTTCTAATGTAATACTTTATTTTTACACTATAGGTTGTATTTCATCGTAGTTTATGTTTAATACGTTAAGATTAAAAACTTTTCAAACAAAGCTTTACTGTCATTTTTAAGCTTCAGAGTTAGTTTCTATGGTGTTAAAATGTCTTCAGTAATATCGTTTATTGCAATATTTTCATGGCTCAATATATCGAACTTCAAATTCTGTTATCGTGACCGACCTAGTCTAGAGTGTAATTTAAATTCTGTTTAGGTTTGTGATTTCTGTATTAAAATCTTATTCAATTCACAGTAGGGCTGTCACGATACTTTATCGACTTATCGTTCAGTAAATGGCAGAAAAACAATACATTTTCGGGCTTAATATTTATCGTCAGTACATATATTTGAATTTCCCCCCCATTTTTCTAATGTTATAGTTTTTTTTTTTACCCAAAGTAAATCGTGTCTCATTGTATTTCATGTTCATTGTGGGATATTTTAAGATTAAATAGATTCTGTTATCGTGACAGGCCTCCTCATGCAAGAAGATGGAATTATTTGGCGTTGCAATTATAGTGAATGAATAACCTGCCAATGGACATAATTAAATGTCAAATCTGTTTAACTACCGTATACTGTATTCCTGGTGTGTTTGTTGTTTGTACCGCTTAGGCCCCGTCTCCTGACCCCACATGTTATACAAGCACAATTATCCCTGCGTCAACCAGCCACCTGCCATCAACTGTAGCTTACTTAGTCATTAGCAAACATAACGGCTAAACCAACCTCCCCACCAACCTCCTGCCAGAATACAAATGTGCCTCTTATTTATACCCCCCACTGTACTAAAAGTGTAATTGAAAACACACGCTTGAGGTTATAAAACATTTAAATTGATTTCCAACAAAACCCGCAAGAACCACTGAGTAAACAAAAAATAAAGGCCATAATTCATGTCTCGGGCCCGACCGTGGCTGCTCAGTCGCCGTCAGATGCTGGACTAAATTTGTGAAGCTGGCAGCCTGTAATGAGAATCACTGCATCGTCGCCAGTATATTTTCACCTGCACTGTGCTAATGCAGCGGACTTTATTTTTGCCGACTAAAAATTCACACAAATAACTAAAGAAAAGTACTTGTTGAAGACTATAACTAAACCTTGAGATATGTTCATAAATATCTATATAAAAATGGTTAGAGAGGCCAAATAATTACAGTACTTTCTTACTACTCACCACGTCAAAATCACCACAGGTTCTATTGTGGCTTGCCCATTAATAAAAACTAGTGGTGGGACTCGATTAAAAAAAAAAAAAAAAGAAATAAGGTTAATTATGGCCTTTGTAATTGATTAATCACAATTAATTGCATGTAAGCATCTTTTTTTTATGTAGGGGTTGTATTTATTGTTTAGAGGTATATTTCAGATGCTTTTTTGTATTTTCGTGAAGATGTAAGGCCTGTGTGACAATAAAGACAGAAGCAGTTGGATTAATTTTGGAGAATAATCTTTTTCAATAAGTTTATGTCGGCCTAAGTGTGTGAATAGTTGAAAAGTTTGACAGTAAAATTGGCTTTATGCAGTGTTTGTCCCTAAGCAACATCTGCAGGAAAAAGGAAACTGAAAAAAACCTTATGTAATTAGTTAATCTGAATTAATCAAATAAAAAAAGTCCCGGCCCTAATGAAAACATGAAGAACATGACCTTTTAATTTATTATTTTCTGCAGTCGACAAGTGCCATTGATTAAAGGGACTATACAGAGTTTAAAAATGTTAAAATTATGTATTTTCCTCCCCCTACATGTTCCAGCAATGTCCTAATATGTAGAATGAGCCCAGACCTATTCACCACAACTGCCTCTAAAATGGTAAATGGTAAATGGTAAATGGTCTCAACTTGTATAGCGCTTTTCCACCTACGTTAGGCACTCAAAGCGCTTTACAGCAAGGATCCACTCACCCATTCACACTTTCATTCATACACCAATGTACGCAGACACTGGAGCAAGGTGGGCGAAGTGTCTTGCCCAAGGACACAACGACAGTGTGCACCTTCAGGAGGCGGGATTCGAACCCCCGACCTTCCGATCATGATCATGAGCCCCAAAAATCCTGCACTGTCACTCAAAAAGGTGTTAATTCGGGTCTGAATTGCCGTCATGCACAAGCTTAACATAGAGACTGCAGTTACGCTTAAGACCTGAGGTGGCAGTAGTGAGCATAAAATGACCAACTTGCATCTAGTCCCTTTTTAAAGAGCAACTAAAGACCAAACTCTGCCCACATTTGCATTTTAAAATTGTCACAGAACTGGTTTGGCTCGGTGGACCGTGGGGGGAAGCGAGAGGGCGTTTCTCAGTGCTATGAGAAACTGCCGCAAAACAGCGTCAAATAAGCTGACATCTCCATGGTAACGCTAAGTGCTAATGACACACGCACCTGATGCTTTGTGAATAGACCCTTTAATTGTTTGTAAACATTCCGGGCTTAGCTGGAGGCGGGAAGCTCCATTCCTATCCATTTCCATTGTAGCTGTTGTCATAGTAACGATAAACAAATGTCTAACTGTTGTTGGAAATATCAGATAAACCTTATTTTATCGTCTCAAATGTCATTCCTCTTGTTCTTGCACCTTAAGCCACAACAGGACCACATTTTTTAGTTGTAGTTTTACACTTAAAATCGCTAGTTTTAGTTTAATCTTATTTCTCTTGATCACTTCCTGCCTCCAGCTGATGTCACTGATGATGTCAGGAGTTAAAGGGTCTATACAGAAAACCTATACACTTCCGCTTCCTCCTTCGCTGGGCATGATCGAGGAAGGATCCACTCATCAGATCGCCGTGTGCTCAAGACGTGAACCTCCACTTTTACACAAACGTCCACGTAAAGAAAATCAAAATTCCATTTGCTTTTTAACCATGAGGGGGCAGCACACAGACGGCTTTAGACGGTTTTAGCCATACAAGTGCAAAAATATACTAGTTTACACTACAATTGCAGCTAAAATTTAAGTGGGAACAGCAGATTATACTCTAAAATCATCAGAGTTCATCAGCAAAAAAAAGTTGGTTTGGCTCTTTAGTTCCTTTGCTGCACATGTGGCGGAAAACTGTTCTGTCCTCAGCGTTGCAGGTTCAGTTTGTTGAATGTCTCTGCCCGCTCTTCATCCCCTTTCCCCCTGAACTGTGTCTTGCTAAATGGAAAAAAAAAACATTTGCCTGATAAAAAGAGTGTAAAGTACCTCAGCAAATAAATAATATGTATTATGATTGTCTTAAATTTAATGGTGTGAAACAGTCAATGGTGCGCTGTAATGGCAGTTTTTATTACTGGGCAGATGTTTAATGTGATGCTAAGTTAGTAGTAAATGAACATTTATTGAATTAAACTGTTGCTTTTGTGTCAACTTTCTCATTTGTTCCACAGGAAATGCTTATCTGTTCATTGGTGGTTTATGGGACTTAATATTTATTGCAAACAAACCAGTAGCAGGAAGTACAATTATCTTTGCAAACGACAAAATATCCTGTCTCCGTGGGGTCATATGTAGGTTTTCTCTCGAATGTTAATGCCACCTGTGCACTTCGAATTGAATCTTGATTGTAAACCTAATCGTAGATATTATTCGAAAATCACAAGGACGTCAGATGCAAAGGGAAATTCATCATGCCTTTTTGAAGACTTTTTTTTTTTTTTTTCCTCACACATGGCTTCGACCAAATTTTCCTATTCTTTCAAAGAGGGTAAACGGTGAAGTAGCGCCTTTGGGCTAAGACAATATTAGTCAGTTTACTCACACCACTGTGCCGAGAGGGGAAGAAGTCACTGTCAGGGCTGTTGTATGAAAAGTGTCTGAAATGTCACTTTTGTTTTGTCTTTCTGCAGAATCTTTTCCTTTCTGGACGTGGTGACGCTGTGCCGCTGTGCTCAGGTCTCCAGGGTGAGTTTGTCCATCACTATCTGTCCTTGAAAAACACAAGGACTCTCTTTGACATTTCGAGTTGTTGTTGGTTGAAATGATTTTTTTTCAGAAGGAAATGTCCAAGAGTTTTATAAAAGAAAAGAAACTGGACAAAAAAAGGTTGACGACTTTAAACACCATCAGGAATTGTAAATATTATTATGATGAAAATAGGCACCCTGATCATTCAGGCTTTTAACCACTACCACCGAAGAAAAATATACATTGATATTTTCCAGGTCTAAACCAGGTCAATGCCCCTCCTCATTGGACCTTCCAAGTACCACCTAGATAAAGATCAACTCAGACTCGGTCTAAAAAGGGTCTAAAACAGACTTAAATTGGACGAGGCTTTATTGGGTCAAACCATGTCTACATCAGAGGCGGCTAGTACTTTTTGAAGAAATTGTACTTTTTAGAGTAGTTTATCATGCTGTAACTTTTACTTCTACTTAGAATTGTAAAATTGTAATGAAGAATCCGTCTCATACTTGAGGATGTAGACCGTCTCGTGCACCTTGTTCTTCAGGATTTTTTTTTTCTGCCTTTTTCTTTGAATTTTCTAAAGAAATATCACAATTTTCACATGGTCATCATCCAAAATAAATCAGACTTTTTTGCTCAGTCATAGTACTCAAGTAACATTTTCTCCAAGTGCTTTTTTACTTTTACATGAGTAAATATTTGGGCCACTACTTTTTACTTGTATTAAGAAAAACACGTAATTGCAATACAAAAGCATAAACCACATTTAAAAGATTTCTCATGAATAATGAATTACATGTAATGTAAAAAAAAACATTACATAACAAAGGCTAAACCTAAAGGGGGACTAAAAAAGAAAAAAGTCTTGACCTGCAGACTGAAGACCAACAGGACACATCTTTGTTTGCCTGACCTGCTAAACTACATGCTTTTTCAAAGACATGTTCTTCAGAAAGGAGGAGCGTCTGGCTGGCCAGGCAACATTTTTGTACCACTTTTGCCGCCTACAATGACATGTGCTTAATTGTTTCCCTTGCAGTTGTTTTAATGTTGACACTTTGACTCTTCTGTTTTATCAAAGTGATGATGGTCATTTGTCTCTTTGATTAACCAGTCATCACTTCAGCCCAGCAGGATTGGTACATTTGGGCTCTCGTAAACACAACCTGTAGGATCATAAAAAAAAGAAAAGAATTGATACTGAAAAGTATTTCTAAACTGATAACTTGTTTTCTCTTCTATTCTCAGTCCTGGAATGTTTTGGCCTTAGATGGAAGTAACTGGCAGCGAATCGACCTCTTTGACTTCCAGAGGGACATTGAAGTAAGAAAAGATTGAACATGCCATGAATTACAGTAGGGCTGGGAAAACAATCAATTTGATTTAAAAATCAAGTTGGTAGGTCAAATCGATTCATATTTTCTTTTTTTTTAGATATATAATATATTATATATATTATATATATATATTTCTGAGTGTATGTGTGTATGTATGTATGTATGTGTATATATATATATATATATATATATATATAATTTTTATTTATTTATTTTTAGATTTTTTTAGATGTTTTTTTTTTCTTCAATTTCTTTTTTTTTTAGCCCTCTGCTCAGAGGAACAAGGTCCTGTACCAAGAAGAACAGAGCCCACCTCAGGATTTATTTGTTGCTTTATTGGCTCAATACAGTATAAATAAATTGGATGTTTAACAATCTTTGTTGCACACTGCACAGTGACTTTTCAGTTAGAGGAAAGGGTTTGCCTTTGCAATTTTGTTTACATTGATGCATTTTAATTAAATACAATAGAGTTTTTATTTAAAAAAAAATCAGTTTTTAGTGGGGAAAAATTGCCCAGCTTTACTATGAATCCAAACATTTTGTTCTGATTCGTTGTAGGTTTGTCACTGTGGGCTGGGCATAAGAAGCGCTTATCTCTTAGTGCTGGCATGTTGTTTTTGTTCTGAGTTTTACCACTGTTTCGTTGTGCGTCTTTCCTTTTTATTCATTTTTGTGGGGTTACAATGTAATGTCTCAATTTCAGGTTTAAATAAAAATTCTGTTTTCTCTATGCCGACCAAGAATACGTTGAACTTTGGCCCAGTTTGTTTTAGATATTAGATGCATTAACCATCACCCATAAAAGCCCCATCAAAGAATTATGAATTGTTGTTTCGCAAGGACCATAGCAGACGATCTAATCAGTCTTTCTGACAGGGCCGTGTGGTGGAGAACATCTCAAAGCGATGCGGGGGGTTCCTGCGGAAGTTGAGCCTGCGGGGGTGCCTCGGCGTGGGGGACAGCGCCCTGAGGTGAGGAAGTCTGAAGAGGGAGAGAGAGGGAAAAAGCATAATTGTTTATAAGGTTACATATGACACAAGCTGTTAAAATAATCCAACAAACTGAATTGAAATGTCTTGCATAAGCATCACATGAGAGCAATGGTCTCCCGCTAATGCTGCGGCTAATATCCGTGGCCTTAACACTAATCAGATTTGTTTCGCTCTTGTCAATGTAAAATGATGGCTCAAACTGGAATCCACGCGGCCATTTTCTGTTTTATAATACCTGCATTCTATCCCATCTGCCTTGTTCTGCTTCCATATGCCTCACATTACCCAGCGTCTTTGGGACAGAGAGATGAACAAATTACCGGGATAATCAGTTTAGTTTGTGCTGTTATGTTCCCACAGTTCTCTATTGGATTACATTTAGAATGGGGAAATACATGCTTCTGTAGAAAAATGAAATGAGTATTCCGTGCAGGGCTCCAGACGTCCTTAAATCCCCGTGAAAAAAGCAGAGGAAGCCAAAATAAATCAGGTTTAAAGTGTTATTCCAATAATCAGTTAAGTCTTACTCATGACCTCATAGAAAACATGTTTTGCAAAGCTGTTATGAATGTAGCACTTCTCAAGTTTCGGTGAGTTTATGGACATAGGAAATGGATTTGTGTGTCTTACATTACGAGGGCTTGGAACCAGAGGGGCGTAAGTGGCATGTGGGGCGAAAATTAGTTCTATATATTAAGGTCTTGATGAACTCTATCTAGTTGTGCCAAAAAGACATATCAGAAATCAGCCTGTATTGAATAAAGCAACAAAACAATAAAGACACAATTTTGAGTATTGTTTGGAGCCAGAGGAGCGTATGTCCACTTACGCCCTTCTGGCTCTGAACAATACAAGAGCCTACAGTATTTTTCAGAGCCAGAAGGGCGTAAGTGGGTGACACACATGCTGCACACATGGAACTGTCTGAGGCAGAACACATTTTTATGAATATTATGAATCTTGTGAAGAAGTGAAAGATGAGATGTTTTTGTATGCTGCTCCTCACTTGAGTGTTGGAGGTAAGACACATGCATTGATAGTCTAGCCTTGTTAGCCTAGCCTAGCATGCTAATACTTTTGTCTTGGTCTAATCTGGCTAACAGTGATTTAAAGTAGCCTGTGAAGAGAACAGAGCGAGTGCGAAGAGGACAAAGCAAGTGTGAAATTAAATGTTAAACTGTTTGAAATGAAATAATGAAATGAAATGACTATGTATACAGTATTTTAAATAAAAGGAAAAGTTATGAAGTTAGAGTGTTCTTAACCAATGTTTTGACCAATAATTTCTGCATTGATCAGCAGCTACGCCCTATTTTCTTTAGAAGAAAAGGAAATGTTTGGTGCCAAAAAGGCGTATTTGATGTTTTTGCGATATTTTCAAGATTTTGAAAAGTTTTAGAATATGTTCATGTTAATATGCCATAATATGTTCACTTAAGTACTTGCTCATATAAGTATGCGTGTGGTTGCATTGTTGTGGTTGAAGGTTAATAAATACAGTTGATTGAAATGTGGTCAAAATGTTCTTTTGGCTCTCAGTGTTTCGCGTCATGTTCAGTAAAATTAATACTCATTCAGGCTAGAGGTTATTTTGAGTCAAAATGGGAACTAAAACTGATGATACTGTGTTAGAACTTGAAAGATACCCTGCTGACCTTTTTGAAAACAATGAACAAGGAAAAAATCTCTCGCGCATGGTCTTACTTGCAACACCAGTGTTCCTTTTATTCAATGCAACGTGTCAGCCAGTGGCCACTCTACGTTTGGCCTATATGTGCCTTCTCTTACGCTCCTGCTCCAAACAAGAGATGTGCCAAGTAAGCCGCTTTTAACTTTTGCAAACCATAGCATAATTGGGGCCCCGGAAAAAGAGATTCCTAATCTCAGTGGGACTTGGCTGCAGCGCCTCACCGTAGCATCGAATATCTGTGTGTGTGTGTGTGTTGGATCAATCCAGTTTCTTCAGCAGGTAGGTAGGACAACGCAAACTTAACCTCTTAACCCCCCACCCAAATCTAAAGCTAACAGGCTATAGGTCAGTGTAATGTCTCTTTGAAAGCTAAGACCTACAAACTGATGGAATGGATCTTTTTCCTTGCGTTGTTGCCGAGTTGCCATCAGATTTTTTTGGCACTCTTTTGTTGCTTGGGGGGCTCTTTTTTTATTGCGTTTTCGACCCATTTTTGTCACTTTTTGGGGGCTTTTTTTCTCCAATTTTTGTCATTTTTTCCATCTCTTTTTTTTGTCTTGTTTTTCTCGCTCCTTTTTTTCTTTTTCATTCTCGTTTTTGTCGTGATTTTGACGCTTTTTCTCCTGAAGCTTTTAGATTTGGGTAAAGCCAAACTGAAGAAAATGTGCTCGATCCAGGTGAGGGTTAAGAGGTTAACCAATCAGACAAGTAAAATGCTATGTGAAGTAATTGAATCTGCAGCTCTGTTACAATATGCAAACGTTTATCTGCTCATTTTTAATAGAATTGAGAACATAAGTGAATGAACTTTCAATTTAAGAAATTTCAGACGCTGAACATTTATTTATGTATTTATTTATTAGGTCGGGACATCACTGGATTGTAGCCATGGGTTCATTTCCATCCATTGTCCCCCACTCTCACTCTCAGTCATTCTGGCCTATTGTACATGTTTGAGAGACATTATCTCAGTGATTTACATGTTGAATATTGCCATTTTGTAAAAGTAACAACACAGACACCAGTCCTTATTTATTGTTTCCTTGTTTCTCCAAACCTATCACAATAACTCTTGTCTTTTTCTTTCTGTAGGACATTTGCCCAAAACTGCAAAAACATTGAGCTGCTCAGTTTGAATGGCTGCACCAAGATAACCGACAGGTATGTACTACGATTATCCAATGGAGGATCCGTGTTCAAGATGTATATGAAGTAGCACTTATAAATCATAGTAAAGCAGTGGAAAAGTAGATTGTATTTTAGTACTATTTTTATGTTCAATAAAGTTATGTGGCCCATTGTTTAGTTTTGTTTGGTTGTACAACAATGGTTATGGAAATTACACCTTTTTGCGTGTCCATAAGGAAGTGACATAATAAACATCACAAACATATAAAACAAAGGAAAGCTCCAATATATTGTGTTAACTATGTAATGGACCACTTCTTTACAATGTTATCCTGTGTGTTTTTCCCTCTGCAGCACGTGTAACAGTCTGAGTAAGTTCTGCCCCAAACTGAAGCACCTGGACCTCGCCTCGTGTACCTCAATAACCAACCTGTCGCTCAAAGCTCTCAGGTACGAAATAATCAGCATTTAAAAGCAGTACCCAATGCTCAACTTCGGGATAAAGAAAGTTCCTAATTTTTCATCTCGTCAGTGAGGGCTGTCCCAACCTGGAGCAGCTGAACATCTCATGGTGTGATCAGGTGACAAAGGACGGCATCCAGGCTTTGGTCCGGTCTTGTCCCGGGCTGAAGGGACTGTTCCTCAAAGGGTGCACACAGGTATGATATGGGGGCAGCAAATTTTTTGTTTAGTTTTAATTTTTATTAATGTGGGGGTATTATGTAAAATCGACTTTTTCAAGCTTTATATCATGTTATTATGTCATTCCCTCATTAAACACATGCCTGGAGTGTTGCCTTGGCTCATTCACATATTTTTGAGTAATCAGTAAAAACTTAGACGGCAGCCATTTTAGGTGTAGCTATGCCTCAGTCCTCCTAGGAACGCCCCACCTCCTGGAGACGCCTCTGGACCTTTCGTCACCAGCCAAGCCACCAACCACTGCTCCTTAGCTCAGCAGAGCCCCCTCCCCGCACAGTAGTGTTGTTTAGATGCCACAGCAGTGTGCTGAAGGGGGCGTGTCGGAAAGCTTCTTAAAGAGACAGAGGCCTATTTCAAGACGTTCACTACAGCCATTTTGAGAGAGCAATTTTATTCAATTATTTTAATTTACTGCATATACAGACCAACAGAAGGTTACGTCATCATTGTAGTATGCTATAGACTGGTGCTATGTGATTGAAAAAAGCATAATACCCCCTCTTTAATATTAAAAAAGTGACATATCATGCAAAATCTACTTTATTTGAGCTTTAAACCATGTTATAAAGTTGTCCACATTATTAAAGCCCATAATCCAGCATTGTAAAGGTCCTGAGATGTTCTGTGCTGTAAGTGTGTTGATCAGACTGTGCTGAAACTGTAAACCTCGCCATGAATCGAACATGAAAGTTATTTTTTGTTATTCCCACAGTTGCCTGCGGGATTTGCCCCATGCAGTCAAAGTCTTCACCAGCTCTAGCGCCTGTATTTCATTGTTGCAATTTAATTCTTACAGAGACATTATTTCAAATGATAAAACCTAAAATACCAATGCTGAGGCACCCAAAATAATGTTTTGCAAGTCTTATCTTAAAGGAACAGGCCACCGTTTTTCCATACTGAGATATGTTCTTACCTGAGCTTAGACGAGTTGATGCGTACCCGTCTGCTCTTTGTGCGTGCGCTCAGTCACGCAAAAAGACCAAAGATGTTGTTAGCATTTAGCCTCTCCTCCTCTCCTCTATGGGGCCAAACGGGGGTGAAGTTAGAAGCGACCAAGCTCTTCCCCATTTTTGCTATTTAAATACGGTTACATGAGCAGTTACACGATCCAAGTATGGTTACACAAAATTAAACATGTCAGCGCAGTAAAGTGAAGAAGTGCTCCTAAGGTGTTATTACGCCTCACAATATAGTGCTCCTTTTTATCCGCTTAGAAAATCGAATGTTTTATTTTGTGTAACTATACTCGTGTAACTTTGGCCTGTTCCTTTAAGCCCCAAATGCATCATGTATCCACTTGAAATGGTCAAATACACATTTTGAGAGTAGAAATTCTAATTACAGTTTTTCATCATGATCTGTCATTCTGAAGTGCTTGTTTGCTATTGCTATCCATTTGCTATCCGCTTCCTTTGCTCTACAGGGGATGTGTCTTAGGAACCTCTGCCGCTCTACATCAACAAACAACAAGCAACATTTTTTACTGAGGATAATTACTGTGTCAAATCTGTTACAGCTCGAAGATGAAGCTTTGAAACACATCGGAGCTCACTGTCCGGAGTTGGTCACTCTCAACTTGCAGACGTGCTCAGTAAGTGTAGGCCATAAACTGCAGTAAAGCTTGTAAACATTTACTAACGTCATGTTGTGAGCAGCAGATCACAGACGAAGGCCTCATCACCATTTGTCGAGGCTGCCACAGGCTGCAGTCGCTGTGCGTTTCTGGTTGTGCCAACATCACAGACGCCATTCTGCACGCCTTGGGACAGAACTGCCCCCGCCTCAGGTACAACTCTGCCCCGGGGTCGGCCAAAGAAAGTCAAATAACTGCGGAAATGGGGTTGCAAAGAGTTTTTGGACTACTTTTTTATTTTTTTTACTGTTTTACACTATCCTTTACTTGATTTTATCCATCCATCCATTCATTTTCTTCCACTTGTCCGTTGCTGGGTCGTGGGGGCTGCTGTTGGAGCTGCCCAAATCATATTGCACCAGGCCCTATGGCTCCTCCTGCAGGTGGTGGGTCCACGGAAGGACGGCCTCACGATTCTAACCGGGCCTGCTGGTCTCTCATAAGGGGCTTCTGAACCACTCTTTGTCTGACCCGTCACCTAGGACCTGTTTGCCATGGGAGACCCTACCAGGGTTTCAGGATTTTTGACATAGGGCCTAATTTCCTAGTTATACAGAGTGTTGTTGATGTCTGGAGATATGTTTTTCTTAAATTCATGCAGTCCTTATATTTGAAGGGGTCAGCCCTATGTTCCCGGTACCTATGTTCCCCCACTTCTATTGATTTAAGATTAGGCACCAGCCCACTATCCTTAAGGTTAGTGGCTAGGGCAGGGTAAGGGTTAAGCTGCTTGATATATGTATGACATTTCACACTCATGACTTGTGATTGGTTGAAGTACCAACTCACCAACGGAAAAAAAAAATCGCACCCGGGGAACATAGGACCCGGGGAACATAGGTATGCACCCATTTGAAGAGCTTAGTGGCGCTAGGCTAAAGCATTTCTATGGTATCAGCAACCCTGCATTAATAACAGTCTGACCCACTCCACAGTGCACCTGAGATAAATCACTTATAACACCAGACTACCCATATAAATGTCTGTATTAATAGAATATTTTTGAAATCCTTCGATGCCGCTGAGGCAACCCGTAAGGAGCAGTGGTCGACGGCAGTGCGTCTTGTGTACGATACTTCTTAAATTTATTTAAGAAGCATCATACACAAATTTATTTCAGGATTTTTGGCATAGGGCCTCATTTCCTAGTTATCCAGAGTGTTGTTAATGTCTGGAGATTTTTTTTTTCTTAAATTCATGGTTCTTATATTTGAAGAGCTTAGTGGCGCTAGGCTAATGCTAGGCTAACACATTTCTAAGGTATCAGTTAGCCTGCATTAAAAACAGTCTGACCCACTCCACAGTGCACCTGAGGTACATCACTTATAACACCAGACTAACGATATAAATGTTTGTGTTAATAGAATAATTTTTGAAATATAACTGACCTTGTATCACATGAATTACCGCATTTTGAGGGACTATTTTCTCGCAGATCACTCCGCAGCTGCGTTAGCTTACAGCCACGAAGCTGATGCTGCTCAAATGTAAGTTATTTAAAATGCAAAATGGTTATAATTATTCTATCGACACAGACATTTATATCGTTATAAGTGATTTGCCTCAGGTGCACTGTGGAGTGCGCCAGGGTTTTTAATGCAGGGTTGCTGATACCATAGAAATGTGTTAGCCTAGCATTAGCCTAGCGCCACTAAGCTCTTCAAATATAAGAACTGCATCAATTTAAGAAAAAAATATGTCTAGACATCAACAACACTCTGGATAACTAGGAAATGAGGCCCTATATCAAAAATCCTGAAATATCCCTTTAAGGTGGAGGTTCCAGGAGGGGACTTGATTTTATTTTCATTCTTATTTATTTCAGTCATGTTGGTTATCCATACTAGGACAAACTGTTCATCCTGGAGGCTGAAACTGTTGTGCAACTTGTGTGCGTCAATTTACTGTGGCCTCTCAATATTTAAAGTAGATCTATAAACCATCAACAAACATGTCCCGAGGAGTTCTGTCCTCATGCTGCACTTATTACGGCGATATCAATTTGTGAGTATGATGTGAGCAAAAGATGATTTCTGAAATAACCTTTTAAACATTGATAATTTCCTCTGCAGCCACGAGAGTGTGCTCTTCAGAGAAAAACTGAATTTGAGCAATGATCGCCACAATCCGTGCTTATATAATGTATGTACATACATTATATTCTCTTACCCCCTGCTTTAACAGAGTGCATTTTCTCCAGTTCAGATTAACCCAAATCTAAAAGCTTCTTGACTGGAGCCTACACCTCATTTGAAAGCTAAGACCTACAAAACTGATCTAAATGGATCTTTTTCCTCGTTGTTGCCATCACTTTTTAAAAGGTCTTTTTTTTTTATCACATATTTGTCACTTTTTTGTTGCATTTTTTGTCGCATTTTTGTTGCATTTTCTTCATTTAAGTCTCGTTTTTGTCGCTATTTAAATGCTTGTTTTTCAAGAAGCTTTAAGATTTGGGTAAAGCCAAACTGGAGAAAATGTGCTCTGTTCAGTTGGGAGTTAAGAGGTTAAAGTTAGAAAATGTGATACATCAATCAAGAGCAGATTTACAAGCTATAATTATAAATTTGAGCTGTTTTAATATTTGTTTTTTTGTTGTTTACGTCTAGTTTCCCCACAGCCTGTCCCTGTAAGTGACTCTAGGTTTGTGTAACTGTGTCCTTTTTTCCCCTTGTTTCAGAATATTAGAAGTCGCTCGCTGCTCTCAGCTTACGGATGTCGGCTTCACTACATTAGCACGGGTGAGTATGTGTGCCCTGGTTTTCTCACCAAAGACAGGCAAAGGCAACTTGAGATGGTTTTGTTCGATATGAGCTGGAAAAGCGGCAGGATTTGTGAATGGAGCATGGAAATGTATAGTAACGAATAAGAAAGAGGTCAAAACTGAAAGTTATCGCTTACAACCATAAAGATACATCCATCGATAACTTGTCGACTTGTGTACTGAATAAGAATAGGTCACAACACAATGTCAGTCTCACATACAGTGGGAGCAAAATGTATGTGAACGCTTTGGAATTTCTCACATTTCTGCCTAAATTGGTCATAAAATGTGGTCTGATCTTCATCGAAATCATAAGAATGAGTAAAAAGTGTCTGCTTAAACTAATAACACCCAAACAATTTTATGTTATCATATTTTTAAAGGTCATAACATGTAAACATTCACAGGACAGGGAGGAAAAAGTAAGTGAACCCAGGAATCTCGCTGAACTGCAACAGAACCATTGTATTAAATAGCTGGCTGACCCTTCGTTTGTAGCAATAACTGCTTTCCTGTAGTTGCGGATTAAACAGAAGAATGGTCCAAGGTTCACCCTGATCGTTGTGATCAGGATGAACCTTGGACCATTCTTCTTTACAAAACTGTTGCAGTTCAGCGAGATTCCTTGGTTCACTTACTTTTTCCTCCCTGTCCTGTGAATGTTTACATGTTATGGCCATTAAAAATATGATAACATGTAATTGTTTGGGTGGTGTTAGTTTAAGTAGAAATTTCAAAGCGTTCGCATACATTTTCTTCCCACTGTATCAATCATTTATGATGTTATATTGAAGTATGAACTGTTTGATGTTAGTACAGTTATGTGGATATAGCCAGAGCATACACTGGAGATAGAAGTTGTCTCAAAGAAAAGGCTTTTATTGCCGTTGTTCCTATAGTTACAAAGCATTATAACCAGCTGGTGACTTCAGAGAAAGAGAAGAAGTGAAGTCCAGGCCTCCGTTGACAGTTGCCTTTTATCCTAGTCTTGCACTTCTCTACGCAGAGAGGGTGACTGTCTACCAGTGAATCAGTTGTTTGTGTCTATGTGTTTGTACTTTATCTGTACTTCACGTATCACGTGATCATCATGCTGCGGCTTCAAAGTAAAACGTCATGAAACACACTGACCATGATCCTTTGCTCCATTTCAATGTAGCAATTGCAAATTTGTAGCTATGTGAGACTCGATATTATGTTCCAATGGTAATAAATAATGTTAAGTTCTGTAAACATGCTGCATTTTTTATCATTTTGTTGCAGAATTGCCATGAACTGGAGAAGATGGATTTAGAAGAATGTGTTCAGGTAATCTTGCAGTCCACCTGTGTATCCATTTATTATTAGCTATAGACTGTTAATTTTAATATTTTTTTACTTTTTTATTTTATTCCACCTTTTTCACCAGATCACAGACGGGACACTTATCCAGCTGTCGATTCACTGCCCTCGTTTGCAAGTCTTGGTAAGTGTTAAGTGTACGTAAAGTACTAGTTTTGTAGGTCATGAGATTGCGTGCCTTTGCATGCTCTTGTCATGCCTGCGTAGGTTTCCTCTGGGTGCTCTGGATTCCCTTCCACCACACAAAGAGGTTCTAAAATCAATGCTGGTTGAATAAAGGTCGACGTTCAAGCAATTGACAGTTTCTGTGTAGATTTACAGACAAATTTGCCGTTTGTAGGTTCAGCTTATTGTCCCCTTAGATTTATAAATTCTATCTGCGTTCTAGGTTGTTCAGAGATAATTACCACAATTTTCAGACTATTGAGCGCACCTGAATATAAGCTGCACCAACTAAATTCCAAAAGGTAAAAAAGTAGCATCTTATAATCTGGAAATTACGGTAGCTTTAAAGTTTTCACCACTTGTAGATCAAAATAAAAATACTAATAAAGAACTAAAAAAAAAGCTCCAAAATCTACCAAACTTTGATATAGTTTACAGAATTAACCCCCGCCTTAACCAAACACGTTTTCTCCTGTTCGGCTTTACCCAAGTCTAACCCCCGGCTCACATTAAATCCGGTTAAGGTCCGGTGCAGCGTCCGCGAACTTAGAAAGTCATTAAAACCAATGTTGCACACTCACACTGCTCCGCGAAGTCCGGGTCCGGCTACCGAGGCCATCCAGCGGCCTTCCGGCGGCAACGGAAAGAATCCGCAAGAAGTCTATTTTTGCCGGAGACCGGAGCCCCAACGGATCAAGCTGACGGAAAACACGAGCCAAACAGAAAGTCAGGTCTCGTAAGAAAAGAAGATCCGGTGTATTTCAAAATAAAATCTGTCCGCTCACTACTTATTTGGTCTCGTTTACCACCTGTACACGCGTGTAACGTCGGAAATGTAAACATTTCTCCATTACCAGTGACACAGGGGCACTAGTGTGTTGCAAAGCATCCACTTCACTGGGGAGAGTCGTTGTTCTGGCAAATACGGCTTTTGTTTACAAAAACTACCTATATATGGGGCTTTTTATCACGTAAACTCGCACCAAGAGCGAAACTCACGTGCACTTCTGTTCTCGCGAGGGCCGTTTCTGTGCCTGGCGCAGCATCTGGCGCCGGAGCTGGCCACAGTATCAGCCGGACTCACTGTGAGTGGTAGTTTGGAGCAAACCCGGACCGGATCAGGACCGAACCCGGACCGAACCCGTACCGTAGTTAATGTGAGCCGGGGGTAAAAACGTCTCGACTGGAGCCTACAGTTTCTAGGCCAGGGTAACACCTCATTTGAAAGCTAAGATCTACAAAACTGATTGTGACTTTTTTGTTGCGTCGTCGCCATGTTTTTGAAGCTTTTTTGTTGTGTTTTCATAGTTTTTCCGTCAGGTTTTCGTAATTTTTTTTGTTGTTGCTTTCTTCATCGCTTTTTAATCGTGTTTTTGTCGCTTGTTTATTGTGTTTTTGTTCACTTTTTTTGTTCATCCTCATTTCCGTCGCTGTTTTGGTGCTTTATTCAAGAATCTTTTAGAATTGGGCAAAGCCAAACTGGAGACAATGTGCCCGGTTCAGGTGGAGGTTAAGAGGTTGACACGTTGCCACAATTTAAGATGAATGCAGTTTAAGAAAATGGCCTTTGAATGTACAATTTCCACATAAATCTATGGAGAAATGTTGATAATAACAGCTCAGATCATGTTTTTGTTTTCAAGTGAAAGTTTATATGCTAATAAAGCAAACTGGCCTAAAAAGACACACTGAAAGTTGAAACCATTATTTACAGTTTTCCTGTTCTTCTCCTCAGAGTCTGTCTCACTGTGAGCTCATAACAGACGACGGTATCCGGCACTTGGGGAGCGGGCCCTGCGCTCACGACCGTCTGGAGGTGATTGAGCTCGATAACTGTCCACTGATCACAGACGCTTCACTGGAGCACCTAAAGACCTGCCACAGTCTGGACCGCATTGAGCTGTACGACTGCCAGCAAATCACCCGCGCCGGCATCAAGAGGCTACGGGTGAGTGGAGCAGGGGGGAAAGTGGGCGACGGACGGAATAAGGTATGACTAAAGTGGGACTAAGCCAGAGCTGAACAAGTTTTAGATGAGCTATTTGAGCTGCTTATTGTTGTACTGCTTTTGTGAACCGTGATGGTGAATCAAAGACGCTAAGGTAGACCCCGTAAAGTTAAAGGCCCTGTACTTGATTTTATTTATTTTTTACACTAGTAGGGAAATTAAATTAGTTTTGTTCTCCTTCAGCATATTGAATTGAATACTGTAAAGGATTTCTATCAGTTTTGAGCTTGCAGGCTACTTTTTGTCAGAATTATTGTGACAGTGACTCTGAACGTTGTGATTCATGCTTATTCTGTAAATTAGTCCCTGTGAAGAGTTGAGATGTTAGAAATGTGGTGGGAATGGTGGGAATGGACCAAAACAGTTTCAACTTTGACTCACCCTTTCATTGCTGCAAACAGACAGAAAAACAAAGCAAAAATACAGGTGTACTGCTTTTTAATGTGGAAAAAGGCAGGATTCAACAAGGAACTAAAAGCAGAACTGAACAAGGACTAAACTATGACGATCGCCAGTGTCAATGGGTCTGTTGTACAGATGAACTATAGTGTGAATTTGTATCTGGCAGTTAGAGGTCGATCGATATTTGGGGATTTTACAATATCAGCTATCGGGCCGATCTAGTGCTGAAAAAAGCCAATATCTCGGTGCCATGCGACAACCCATTAAGACCTATTCATACTTTGAATTTATTTATTTATTTTATTTATTGGTTTATTTGATCGGGACAGAGCATATTAATGAACATACATGGGTCTCATACATGTAAACAAGCCACACCGGATTGTAGCCTTGGGCTAATTACCATCCGTCGTCCCCCATGCGCACTCTCAAACACACTCTCATTCATTCTGGCCTATTGTACATGTTTTTAGTGGTAGGGAAAACTGAAGTACCCGGAGGAAACCTACGCAGACACGGGGAGAACATGCAAACTACACACAGAAAGGCCCCGTCCAGGTGGGAATCGAACCTGGGACCTTCTAGCTGTGAAGCACGAGCTCTAGCGTCACGGTCCGGCCTTTAGTCCGACGTCTCATTATTCCGAAAATTTACCATTGAGCAGAGGTGCCATTAGTCCGACATCCCATTTAAAATCGGCCTCTGCTGGAATGGCCAAGTATGTATGTATTTACAGGATTATAAACCAGACAATTGGAAAAATCGGCCCAAAAAATCCCCAAAAATCTGCATCGGCCAAAAAACCCATATCGGTCGACATCTAGCTACTAGTGGTTGTAAAGTCCATTGGAACAGAATGGCTACCACTGTTCCAAAAAAGACCAATACAAAAAGAAAATAAATGTATATTCCTAAGCTCCCTTAGCTATACTGTATGAATCAACACTGAGTCACAGACGCACTGTATTTGCCTGTCAGAGGTGGGATTAGTCATTGTTTGTTTGTTGACACTCAATGGCAAACACAGTCGACCTCGGTCACATTCTGTAAAAGAGAAGCTTTCTGCTATTTGGCACTAAAGTTGAAGTTGTGAAGTATTAGTTTAAATAAATCTTTCAATCATTTTTATGGGTCTGAATAAAACATGACCAACTTCTGCAAATGGGTGTATTCAAATCAATAGATATTACTCCCAATAAACTATACATCTTCTATGTCTTCGCAAGTCCTTTCTCCCCATCAGTAAATCACCTAAAAGTGTGTTGAAACATTTGTCATTTCAAGTCAAGAGGCATCAGAAGATCTGTATTCTGATCTGGCCTTTATGTAACTTTGTTGTGAGTGACTCGTCCTCCCACTGAGCCTCTGAATCACCGTGTTATAAAACTGCTCTGAGCTGAAGGTGAGAGGGATGTTCGCTCGGATGACTGGTGCCTCATTAGCCCCGGGTTTCAAACATATCATCAGAAATAAAACACGCCATTTCACATTTGAAGTCATCTGTATCAATGGTTGCTCAAATGGAATGTGATTCAATTACCCTGCATCAATAATGTAGATAAATCGGAGTTTGCTTAACCTTAAAAAGGTTAAATACGCAAAAGCATATTTTTTCTACAATGCATCTTTTACAATGACTGAAATGCACACTTGTGAGCGCCGGCAGAGTAACTGGTATTAATCAAAATGGAAGAGTTAAGAGAATATTTTTTGTACAGCGCTCTTCTCAGACACAAGTCGCCCAACGTGCCTCTCAAGGGACATATCATTCACAAGTCGTTGTATGTAGCCACAGCTGCCCTTGAGGGAGTCAGCTGCACCAGTGAACCTTTCAGCCACTCACTCATACATCACTCACACAGGCTGGTATTCCCTCACGGGCCTCTATCCTGTTACCAACCTCCTGCTCAGCTTCAGAGACCTGACAAGACCAGGCAAAACACACATTTTCAGTGGAATTGGAATAAAAGAGTTCACAAATACGTTATTGTCCATTGATTGGAAATGTGTCTTAGGTTCACAAAAAGAGTTTAACCTCTTACCCCCCCGCCTGAACCGAGCGCATTTTCTCCTGTTCAGCTTTGCTCAAATTTAAAAGCTTATTTACTGGAGAGCAACGGTGTGTAATGCCTCATTTGAAGACCCACAAAAGTGATTGTAACTTTGCTGTTACATTGTCAATGAGTCTTTGTCACATTTTTGAAGCGTCTGTGCCGTGCTTTCGTCTCTTTGTGGCTCTTTTTTTTTTTTTTTGTGTCTTTGTCGCTTTTTGTAACTTTTTCATTGCTTTTTTGTTTTTTCGTTTTTTGTGGCATTGTGTGCTTTTCCGGTACATTTTTTTTTGTCTCTTTCTGTTTTATTTTCATCACGTTTGTGTCTCTTTTTGTTGCTTTTTTGATGTGTTTTCGCCACATGTTTATTTGTTCCTTTTCATAGCTTTTTGCAACAACAAAGCAACAAATCACAACAAAAATGTGACATAAATGTGACGAAAACCGAGCATAAAAAGATTGCTTTTTTGTTGTGTTTTCGCCACGCTTTTGTCACTTTTTGTTGCTTTTTCATCTTTTTTTGTCAATGCTTTTTAGTCTTTTTAGCCATGTTTCTTTGTTTGTCACTTTTGTCAGTTTTGCTGCGTTTTCATCATAGACTGTACAAATAATAGACAACTCCTCCCCGTTTACCATAATGACCACGTTCGAGGGGGAATTCATGGCGGATTTACAGACTCCTCCTCCCCAGCTCTGACGAAATATGTTCCTAATAAGGGCATAAGGGCGGGATCTTCACTGTAGACTCTGCCCTTGTGTGACGTGTAGCTCGCGCAGCTCCAATGCTAACAGTCCGACCCTCATTAAGTACGAGATTTCTAAAATGTATCCTACCATAACCAGCCCGGTGCTTCTGATTGTGTCTAACCCAGCGTAATCACAGGAGGAATATCTAGCTGTAGACCGTTCCAAAAAATTAGGCACCGGGCATTAAAGTTGTTTTTAACGTGTCGAAAGTGCAATGCATTCCAATGGGGGCCTAGTGGCTATATGGTGATACTACAGCAATGGCGGCCTCCAGTGTCGTCGTCGCAAAGCAGAGCAGCCAGCGGCCATTGGTTTTCATCCTCATTTTTGTCGCCGTTTTTTTTATACTTTTCAAAAAGGTTTTCCATTTGGGTAAAGCCCAACTGGAGAAAATGCACTCGGTTAAGGTGGGGGTTAAGAGGTTAACCTATGCCTTGTTCATGTCTAAACTATGTGAACCTATTAGACCAGGCTCTCATTTCAAAGCCCTAATGATGTTTACAGTTTAACATGTACACTGCCTGACCAAAGCCACTGACTGATCAAAGCCAACAAAATATTAGAGCGTGTGACCCCTTTTTGTGTGTTTTAGTTTTTTTGGTCGGGCAGTATTTCTCTCACCAAGTGCCAAGTAAGATGTGTATGTGATCTCACTGGAACTGTCCTCTCTCTCTCCACACAGACTCATCTGCCCAACATCAAAGTGCACGCGTACTTCGCTCCGGTCACTCCTCCTCCGTCGGTGGGGGGCAGTCGTCAGAGGTTCTGCCGCTGCTGCGTCCTCCTATGATGAAACGCCCGTGCGACTCCCCCGCCGCTCCTTCACCCCCTTCGGCCTGTGATCCTTTTGACCTATCGACACCCACAGCCTGACCCCGCGCCCTGACTCCCCGAGAACACGCACACCCTGCCCCGTCACACCGAGCTTTCCCTTTCCCTTCTGGAGCTGCACAGAGAGGGAGAGAGAAAAAAAACATTTTACAGGGTCATGGGTGAATTTCCAAAAACATTCCCAAATCTAACGTCCACACACACAAATCAAAGACAGATAGGTGAATGCTACCGACCTATTGCTCAGCTCCTGTTCACGTTTTACTTTAGACTTTTGGGTTGCAATATTTAAGGCTGCTTTGCACTTTAGATAATTTTCAACTATGTCTCTGCTCTCATTTAACAGTAATTTATCAATCAGCAGCCCTATACCTTTTACCTTTATTTATTTTTACAATTAAAACAATACAATCTGCTCTTCTTCATTGCATACAGATTTACCATGCACCCTTCCTGAAGCATCCAACTTCATTTTTGCTCAGTAAATAATATTCCAAAATCATGCAGCCCTGTTAACTAATCAGAGGTCTTGGTTCTGTCGGCCTATCGAGCTCTTTTGGTAAGAATGTGATTAGTATTTTGAGGCGGAGCTGAGCAATAGGTCGGTTGCTGTAAGTTTCACACGCAAATATCAACAGATTAAGGAAATTGAATCACCAGAGTTCGGCCATTTTAGCTCGACATGATTGTACGAAAATACACTATACCTGTTCAGCACTTTTTTGAGTATTGATTTAGCCACATTACACCCAGCAGTGTTCTACAGTCAACTATCTGCTACCTCTACAACAGGCCTGCGATAATGCTTAATAATGATCACAACAAAAGGCAAAGCTGTTCCGCAAACTTGCCAAACGGGACAAACATAGCAGCAGTAAACCTATGGGGTTTAAAGAAAATACTTTGCAGTTGTTTGCACTTTTATGGTTAACTATAGAAGTGGGTTTACCAATGCTTAAAGTGTCCGGGAAGTTTAAATATTGACCAGCATCATTACAGGAGTGGGATTACATTTGTTCTGTCCTTCATAGTATACTGTAAAAGGAGACATTTGAGATAAAAAGCCTTTGTGCTTTGTAATTGTGCATCTAATTATAAAGCATTTTTATCTATCATGAACTAGCGGGCTAGTTGTTAGCATTACGGAGGCACTAAAGCTCCACATTGCTCACTGAAAGTTGTAAAACGTGCTAGTATAAACTCATCCCTCTGAGGACTTAGATGTCAGAAGTGCGAGGAATGAGTTCAGACACATCTAACATTTTGAAATTTATCGCGCGCCCTCTTTCGCTGTTTGTAAACCAATTTAAAAAAACACTTTCTCCAGTTTGGCTTTACTCAAATCTAAAAGCTTCTTGAAAAAAAAGCATCAAAATGTGGATAAAAACGAGGACGATAACGCTACAAACAGCGTCAAAAGAGCGAGTGACAAAAGGGCAACAAAAATATGACAAGAAAGCGATGAAATTGACAAACGCCATTAACAAAGCCACAAAAGAGCAGCAAACAATTTACAAAAACGGTCATAAAATTGTCATTGTTTTCGTCCAATTTTTGTTTTGTTTTTGCAGTGTTAATTTCGTCGACAAAAATATTTCATCATAATTTTAGTCAGTCATATTTTTGTGACTAAAATTGGACTAAAACTAAATTAAAAGTTGTTCATGAGACTAAAACTGGTATTTTTGTCGACTACACACTGACTAAATAGAAAATGAATTTTAGTCTCTTCATTTTCATTTTCAAAAATATCTGGATATTTTAGTCCAGTCTCATGAACAACTTTTAATTTAGTTTTAGTCCAATTTTAGTCACAAAAATATAACTGACTACAATTATGATGAAATATTTTAGTCGACGAAATTAACACTGGTTTTGGTCACTTTTTTTGCTGCACTTTCATCCCTTTTTTGTTGTGTTTTCATCCTCGTTTTCTTCTCATTTTTGTCACTATTTTGACTGGAGAAAATGTGCTCGGTCCAGGTGTTGCAAAACATGCTTTGAAAATGATGGCATTTAGACTCGGAGAATGTGAAAGTGAGTGGTTGTCGGTATGTCTCTCTGGATATAGGTATCACTCACAGAAAACCCAGACTACAGTAGCCTGGTTGGGACACAAGGATTTTCATGAGCAAACCCTTTTTTTTTTTTTTTTTGCATGTGTTCACTTTTTCCATGCAACACTGAATGTATCTTTTACCAGCAAGCCCCAGTTTATCCTCCATGTAGAAGCAGGAAGTAATTTTGCTCGAGGATAACTTATCATTTAACTTATTTTCTTACGCAAAGACTAATTCCAATATGTAGCAATGAAGAAAACCTTTTACACAATGCACTTTTAGTAGTATCCCTAAAAAGTAGTGTTTAAACTTCCTGGACATTTTTTGTTTCTTTTGGGGGAAACTCGCTTCTATGACTAGACACTTTAGACAAGAAAACAGAAGCAGAGACTGGCGTTTTACTAACACATAAATCTAATGAAATCTCCTCACTCGTCACCACACCTCTCTCTGTCTCTCTGTTACAATCAGAAGAATCACAAGACATGGAAAAAAAAAAAAGACAGGATATTTTTCTAAAGAATGGATTACAGACTCGCCTATACACGGAGATGGGAGAAAATGCCAAATGTTGCATGTAACATCTCTAGATTTTTTTTTTCTTTCTTTTTTTTTAAGAAGTTGAATTTACGAGGACAACATGAGGATTCCCCAAGATGAAGCCAGCAAAGACAGAACATGAATGCTATGGAGGAGGAGTATTTTGAACTATAAAACGTTTGAGGAAAAAAAAAAAACATGGAGGAAAAAAAAAAAAATATGTACAGCAAATTCTACAAAATTGCCAGACATCTTTGGACATCTTGAAATGTAGATGCTGGCGCTTTTGGAACTTTAAAAAAAAACAACAACAAATAATCGTCACTACATCATGTATCCTAACGGGACGATGCAAAACCACAACAACAATCACGCGCGGAACAAAAAAAAAAAAGACTTGTGTCCTTTTTTTCTTTCTCTCTCCACTTACCGTTTTTATGAACTACAGCGACAGTGACTCCCAGTGATGCCTTGCAGGGAACGAAAGTGTTTGCTGCGGATTGAAATGACGACAACCGGACAATGAACGCACAAAATTGGCCTGCTGATTGAAACGGCAAATGGAGGGCTATGTCGGACTAAGGCGCCCCATTGAAGAAGTATTGTACCTTCTCCCACCTGCTCTGTTTAATTTTATAACCGTATTTTATTCCCATTTTTTCTTTCTTTCTCTCGTCATGTTTTCTCCTCTGCATTTCCACCTTTTTTAGGTTTTCTGTTTTTGGCGTGGTTTGGGTTGCTTGATGTTTCCACACAAAAAAAAAAAAAAATCAGTTCTGTGTCTCCGAATTGTTTTGAGCCCTCCTCCGAGTTTATGTTTTAAAGAGTGTATCGTTGTATAATGTGTAGTCTTTATTTTATTTTTATTTTTTGGGGGTTAGGAAGGAGGGAGGTATTTTTGGCATCTGTGCAATTGTAATACATGTTGAGTGTCTGTCGAGAAGTTTTAAATGAATGTTTCCATCTTGGAGAAGGATTTTAAGGCATTGCCACAGACTTAATCTCCCTTTAATTTCAATGCCTTGCTTTTTCCAAAATACCCAGTGTAGCGATCAGAGGGTAGCCTGGCCAGCCAGAACCCACTGCCTTTCTCAATACTCTCGACATAGGAGAGAGTCCGTTCAGTATTTCAGTAGCGCATATTAAGTTATATAAAGACTAGACTTAGGCTAGACTTAGCTACAAGTTTATTAAATACACCTTTCACTAAACCTCAGTCAATATGGACATGGTGCATGTCATTTTGCAACACAGAACCTGGAGAATTCAATCGCTGAGTTAGGTTTGACCTCCGCAGTTTTATTCTTGATCGCCGTGAAAACTGCCACAGCTAGCAACAGTATGCTAAAGCTAACGGCAACTAATCAAAGCTGGGGCATAAACTATGATTGAATCACCTAAATTAATAAAATAAAGTATAATGTTTTTACAGGGTTATAGACCAGACATTTGGAAAAATTGGGGAATATTGGAATATTTTTAACCGCGCTGTTTTTTGTTTATCAGCCCGAAAAAGAGGAAGCCATTTCAGTACATTGACTGGCTCCAGAGCCTGTCAATCAAGCCCTATGGAGGCTCCGCCCTCCCCACGAGCGCAGGGCTTCCCGCCTTTTTGCCCTTTTAAGCAAGAGGCTGCGTAGGAGGAGTCTGAGCGGCCATGTAAATTTCACACAGGACTCGGGACCTTTTGTATGAATGGGGCTGAATAGGTATTGATCTATCTCTAATTATTATATCTATGGCAAAAATATTTGCTGAGCATATCAGCATAAAAATCCCCAAAAATCGGCATCGGCCTTAGAAAAACCCATATCGGTCGACCTTTAGTAAAAACATTGGTGATGTTCAGCCTTTTTAGCCAATGCATATCGGGCTTGATCATGTTTCGCGGGCCAGATTCTAGGGCTAGACCAGTGGTTCCCAAACTGGGGGTCGGGGACATTGAAGTGGGGGTCGCAAGATGATTTTTGAGACAATATTTCTTACATTTCTGACATTGGATTTGATGCATTATTGATCGAAAACAGCATATTAGTTAAATTAAGCCGAACCTCAACAAACCAACATCATTAAACCACATTTTAAATGTTTTGCCCCTTAGATTATTATAAATGCTTACAGTCCCGAGTTGTTTGAGTGATTTTGGGCAGACTATTACTTTGCCCATCTCTGGTCTAAGGGATGTGTTATTGTGATTTAGCTCATTATTGTACATTTTGGTTGATGGAGGAAACCCACCCAGACACAGGGACAACATGAAACTTCACACAAAGGCCCACGCGATCTGGGAATCGAACCAGGGACCTTTTAATTATGAGGCAAAACCCTTATCCACTCAGCCACTGTGCTCCCATGTGCCTGTAGCTTATCTTTGTTCATGATTATTGGTTACAAGAAAACAATCGGGTTGCTTTTCATCTGACTCATGTAGAGCTTCCAATACAACTTTGTCCCTATAACTTGTCTGATAGAGTTCTTCAAAGTGTTGAATATAATACACTGGCTTCTTGTTATGAGGCTGGTTTACCTCGTGCAAAATGAATAACTGTCATAATAATCATAGTTTTTAGTAAATAATCCACAGTTTGAACTGAACATGTTAAATAACCTTTTCACATTTCATTGGTGATCACCTTTTCCTGACTGATCAAATGTCACCACAACAGTACATTTCCCAGTAATGTAGAAAATGGCTGGCCAGGCTAAGTTAGACGATATAGATAAGTTGAATGTTGGTCTGTTGTCACAAAATGCACTGTTAACATTAGGCTATAATTATCAGCTTATCTTAAGTGGATTTATTTTTTATTTTATTTATTTTATTGTTTTTTTAACTTTGGAATTCAAATTTCTAAACAAAAGAAAATGGCTTCGTCACTAATTTGACACCACAAACTGGATTTTATTTCATACTCAGAACACTGGAAAAATTCGATAAGGCACTGTGCGTTCATACCCAAGAAATTTCAACTTTTGACAATGACTGTAGTTTATAAATTACTGTAAATTCTTTCCCTCCTTTTCTCTTTCTTTGTTTTTCTTTCTTTTTTTCTCCTTTTTTTTTTTTTACAATTAACCGATATAAATGAATATGCGTATAAATAAATATATACCTATATTATTAAATGGTTTCCTGTGCTATCCGTTGTACGGCCAGTGTGTGGCAGCAAAGAGTTACTTTTACATCTCTCCATTTAGTTTGACTTCAAATGTGTTAATTTATAGATTATTAATATAAAACTTGAACCGAAATGAGTTCATCAGCGGAGCTCCCCTGCGATTACAAAAATGGCCAGATCAATGCTGGTATTTGTGGTAAACCTATTTGATCAACACACTGCATTTTATTGTCTTATTTTCAAGATTATACACGGGAATTTTGACACCTCTGTTTTTAAGGTGAGACACTGCAGGTGAAGAACAAAAAAAATAATAAAGCTGTTGCTAAAATTGTCAGAATTGCTTTGATTGACAAAGTCAGCTTTGTGGAGCCAGGTTTATATTTATGAGGGGATTCTGATATCTTTGAGAGAATCTAGTCTATTTCTGAAACAGATCAGTAAAAATTCTTTAAAACTTTACCTTTTTATATGTAATTTTTATAAAAGCTTAATACATTATAAAGGTATAAAACTTCAGAAAATAAACTTCTACATTTTATTATTTGCGAGACGGAAGAGTTTGGTGTGTGTAGGTGTTATGTTTTTGTTGCTTGGACTATTTGTTTCCAAGGGCAAGTTTACCCTAGCGACCAATCATGAAATTAAAAAAAATAAGACTGATATTTGCTTGCTGTGTCTCACCTTAAGCGTTGTTTTTATTTGTTGATTGCTTGTTTCCAGCTGAGTTAAGTCCCTCCATTAGTTGCCGCTGACGTCCGAGGGCCAGGTTTTATTTCCCATCATCCCTTGGACAGCGCCATGGCGACAGGATCCACTGCTGGGCCCGCACGTCCGCCGCATGGGGCTTGTTACCTTCCTCTCCATGTGTGTTTGCTCCTCTTCATTTGGAGCCATCGAAATGCGCCACCTGAGGCTCACTCATGGGGCCAAACAGTGGGACTACTTTTGCTCAAGTGCTTTCAACTTTCTGGAGTGTGTTTTCTAAAATATTCCATTGGGAAAAACAAAAACATGCTTCCATCTTTCTCTTTGTTCAGTGAAGTGCTTGTAAGTCCCAGTGAGATTTCAACTTATTTATTTATTTATTTTTATAGTCCTGGGCACGAGGAATCCCTATTGTACGTGTGTTGAGTGGTAAGGAAAAATGTAAGGTTTTACTGCTAGAATCTGACAAAAATGTTTATAATTTATTACTGAGATATTTGCATTTTCTTTACATTTATATCCATTTGATCATGCTGTGGCAATTTAGAAGTACTAACATCGGGCGGCACGGTAGTACAGCAGTTAGCGCTCGTGCTTCACAGCTAGAAGGTCCGAGGTTCGATTCCCACCAGGAAGGAGCCTTTCTGTGTGGAGTCTGCATGTTCTCCCCGTGTCTGCGTAGGTTTCCCCTACCACTAAAAACATGTACAATAGGCCAGGATGAATGGGAGTGTGTTTGATAGTGTGAATGGGGGACGACTGCTGGAAATTAGCCCAAAGCTACAATCCGGTGTGGCTTGTTTACATGCATTAGACCCATGTATGTTCATTAACATGCACTGTCCCAACTAAATAAACCAATAAAAAATTAATCGCTGAATACACAACATGCACAGAAACATGTGACTTCGATCTGACTGGATTCTCAGACATAATCCAGACTTCCAAATTATATTTATTCCAGTTCAAGACACGTCTTTAACATGTTGCAGGCCAGGGTACAACACTAGAGCAGTGGTTCTCAACTGGTGGGTCTATGGTCAGGACCCAAAAGTGGGTCGAGGATCCATTTTCAGTTGGTCGCAGGCCATTGCCAAACCCTATTCTAGATAAATAAAACTAATTGGTGATAGAAAAACGTACGATCAATTCTGAAATCGAGTGAATAAATACTGCGTTTTGCTATTAAATACACTAAAAGGTGACCTAATCGTAAAATATTTTAAGTAAAAGTTTAAATGACTATTGTTTTTGGGTCACAATTTGTCATGATACGTTGAAGGTGGGTCCCGAAGCCGCACCAGTTGAGAACCACTGTTCTAGAGCTTGTAATGCCATAAGGAAAGCCGTGGTAACCCAGGGTGCTGTGGGTGCTACAGTGCCCCCTTGCCGACAGCTTGTGCACTGCATGTCATAACAAAAAGAAAATAGGCACAGAAAAAAACCACAAACATTTTGTAGGCATTGTTGTTCCTCAGCACATTCAAACCAAAATATTTTCCACCAGCTCATGGCCATAAGGAAAGTCATGCATTACACAGACAATCTGCTGATACCACCATTACGTTGTAGAGCCCATTTCATACCAGAAGTAACTCAATTCAACTTAACTGATAAACAATGTTGTATTAGAAGTGAAATATACAATCAATTCAATAAAGAAAGTGTGGGAAGAGTTTTAAAAAGAGTGAAATCAAATCAATTCAAGCGCAAAGTGTAGGTTCTGATAACTGCAACTGGGCTTATGCAAGTGCTTAACCACATAATGGCAATACTACTTCTACTTTTTATGCCTTTACTCCTACACCCCTCCATTATTCATGTGTTTACTGTTGACTTGTTTTCTGACTGTGTCTAATGTTCCTTTTTTAGCCGTGGAGATGGAGCCACCTGAGGCTCCCTCTGGGAACACAGACAGCAGCCGTACCCCAAACGTGTCCTCGTATACAAGTCATGTTGTTTTTCTTTTAATTTTTAGATAAAATATGTGGGAAAAGCATTATTACTGCTACCAACACAGCCAGTTTGATGTGATTGTACTGCTGCTGTCACTCATTAGAGCAAGTGTAGTAAGCCATTGTTTTATTGGGGCACATTCACTCACAAGTAATTCAATGTGCTTTACCGAACAGAAAGAACAATTAAGTACATACGATTACACTTAAAAAGCCATTGTAGAAGAGATTTAGAATTTAAAATCAATTAAACATGAAAAGAAATCATTATGAAATCCTATTCAAAGCAAAGAGGGAAGATAACCACCACAATGTCATCTGTTTGTTTCTCGACTTTGAAGCACAATCTGTCTCTTCAAAGACACTGTTTAGCTGTTTAGTCTATCCATAAATAAAACCCTGTGCACTGTTCTGCCTTTAGCGCTCACTTTGCCACTTCCAAATAATTAATGAGATATCGTCGCCTCATTGTGTCTTTTTTTTTCCTCTTCTCCTGACATTTCGACTTTGTGAAAACTCTGGGCTTTGAAGTCGTGCTTTAGGTGGAGAGACGCCGAAGACAAAGGAGAAAGTCTGCTCTGATCCCAAAGACTTTTCCCCCAACTCTGTGCCAAAGTGAACTGAGTTTGAGCCGCTGGAGTCGATACAAAGGCGTGTGCAGAGGGCATTTAAGTTCGGAATTTAGTATGGCCTATATCGAGGTAACGCGTCAGTTTTCTTTTTATTTTATATCTGGACCAACACAATGGCAAACGCGCACAGTAGTTTAATCCTCCAGCTGAGTAGGCCTGTTTATGACTAATCACATTTTTTCCACAAATTAACTTTTATGGGGCAAAAAGAATGTTACCCTAGAAAAAATATAGGGCCTTTAAAGGAACAGGCCAACGTTTTTCCATACTGAGATATGTTCTTACCCGAGCTTAGACGAGTTGATGCGTACCTGTCTGGTCTTTGTGCGTGCGCTCAGTCATGCAAAAAGACCAAAGATGCATTTAGCCTTTAGCCTCTCCTCCTCTTCTCTATGGGGCCAAACGGGGGTGAAGTTAGAAGCGACCAAGCTCTTCTACGATCCTACTATAGTTACACAAAATTAAACATGTTGATTTTCTAATCGGATAAAAAGGAGCACTATATTGTGAGGCGTAATAACAACTAAAGCGCAGTAAAAGATATTAAAGATATTACAGCACGGACGTCGAAGTGCTCCTAAGGTGTTGTTACGCCTGACAATATAGTACCTCTTTTTATCCGCTTAGAAAATCGACATGTTTAATTTTGTGTAACTAAACTTGGATTGTGTAACTACTCACGTAACCGTATTTAAACTGGGAAAACGTGGAAGAGCTTGGTCGCTTCTAACATCACCCCCGTTTGGCCCCATAGAGAAAAGGAGGAGAGGCTAAATGCTAACGACATTTTGGGTCTTTTTGCGTGACTGAGCGCACGCACAAAGACCAGACAGGTACGCATCAACTCGTCTAAGCTCAGGTAAGAACATATCTCAGTATGGTAAAACGGTGGCCTGTTCCTTTAACCTTGGCTGAACACTACTGTTCTATTCAGTCAATCAATGTAGCGTTTAATTCACTAATTGCATTGTTTATAGATATGTTTCTTTTCTAAATTATTTATCTATTTCATTTTTTTAATATATATATATATATAAAATATTCCTATTGTGCAAGTTTCGGCTTGATGGGTGACTCCGGAGTCCAGAGATGAAACCACAGATAAAGGGGGAGAGAACACGAACTCCGCTCAGAAAAGCCAACATGGTCCCTCTCACAAATTTGTGACTTTCTTGTCGTGAGGCAGGGTTAGAGGAGTGGCCAGAATGGCTGTAGAAGCAAAACGACTTGATCTGTGTATTTTATGACTTCTATTTGACTATTAAGCATTACTGTTAAAGTGCTAAGTAATGGGAACTTATCACCATTTTTCTAACTTAAACCCATGGAAGTTGTTTGGTTGGTTGTTGAAGAATAAAAGTGTGTGATTGAAAAAAGAAGTGCCTTTGTTTGAAACATTTGTGTGCATTATTAAACTATCTATTGACGAAACTGCCCAGATTTGCAGACACAAACTAACGCAGGTGGAGTATTTGTTTTCTGTTAACTGTGTGGGCAGGCATCATAAAGACAGTCACTTGCAAAGAGATGTCTCAAGGTTTTACTCCTCACAAAGCCGCATCAACTTTCAGAGAAGCTCCTGTCTGAGCAGAGGGAAGCATTAACTTGCTCAGTATTCCAGTAATATTCCTTCTGAGGTATTATCTAAATATCTCGCCTCATGTCAGTTTTTATCCAAATAAGGAAGAGGCAGAGTGTGTTTGTTTCAAGGCCATAGACTCTTCATGGGAGGTATGTTAAGTGGATCGTATTTCTGTCTTATTTTAACGGCAAACGTAAAACGGCCGTCTCCAGTCTTACATTTAAACTCAAGAACTGCAGTGTTTCTTAAACATATAGGTTTATAGGTCCCACAGTGAAACAGGCTGTAGTCTGTCCCTGCTGGATTGGGGTAAACGGAGCACCCGGAGGAAACCCAACCTGCTCGACCAAAACAAAAAGCTGCTACAAAGAAAAGGTCACACGCAGTAATATTTTGTAGGACCACCTTTAGCTTTAATTCGCTGTGGCATTGTTTGGACAAGCTTCTGCAATGTCAAAAGATCCAGTGTTGTATTCATTTTTCACCAAGATGTTATATTGATGATGGGAGAGTGTGACCACTGCGCAAAGCCTTCCCCAGCACATCCCAAAGATTGTCAATGGGGTTAAGATCTGGACTCTGTGGCGGCCAATCCATGTGTGAATATGATGTCTCACGCTCCCTGAACCACTCTTTCATACTGAGATACCGATGAATCCAGGCATTGTCATCTTGGAATATGCCCGTGCCATCAGGGAAGAAGAAATCCATTGATTGGATTGGATGTTCAGGCCGTCAACTGATCTCATTCTTTGCTGAACCTAAACCTGACCAACAACAGCAACCCCAGATCATAACAGTTAAAATCCAGTCAAGGTAGATCTTTATGCCAGATGCCCCTCCTGTTACTGTGAGTGGGGGATGGGAGTTAAATGCCTTTACCTCAACCTTCCAAGCTCCCTGCTCCTTATGCTTTACTCAGATATCATTTCTTTGTCCTGCTTTATTCCAGGTTTAGGTTTGCCTTTAGCCCATGTCTCTTTGTGATCTAGACTTGATTTTGTTTAAATGTTGAGGTATAATAACGGTTGGTTTTGTCCTGGCACGGTAAAGCCCTTTCATTGATTAGACCTGGCTTAGCCCTGCATGGTGACATTGATTTTACACCATTTATGTTTCATGTTTTTGTTGCGTAAACTTGTTTCTTGCGAAGTCCTGGCGTGTCCTGGTTTAAACCTGAAGATAAAGTGGGTGGTTTTCTGATGTTTACTTTAGTTTAGTATTTGTAAGTGTAATATTTTCCTATGCGCTGCTTGTTGAGTTGAAACATTTGCCAAAACATGTAATTACATCCTCCTGATATAATTTCTGACGTTGATTACCAAATTGAGTTTCTAAAAATCTTTATTCAAGTGGAAAGTCATACAGTAAAAGCAGCTGAGGTGGTCCATTTGCAAATTTTCTGTTCAAGATCAAATCAGAGCTCACATTAATCTTTTAAAGCAGTACTAAGTAACGTGTTTACCTTAATAAATCCTTTCCGTAGTCCCTCTGGGAGTAATACAAGTGTTAATGGGATGATTGGAGGGTCTTTCATCTCCCCCTGGTGTCTCTGGCCAGAAAACCATGCTTGCAACTTGACTGCCACCGGGGCGGAGCAACCAATACACACTAATAGAATCACGGAGAAGAAGCTAACAGGCTAACGGGCAAAGCTAACTGCGGGCTAGCGCCACTTTAAACAGTATTTACAGCCAAGTTTGAGTGAAAAAAAATATTCCCATTGTATAACTGGATGTACAACACCCCTCTCTCCCTTCACCTTTTCTGTCAGCGTAGTATTTACTCTCCAAGACATTTAATAAGTTAAAAAATCGTAACTTGCTAAGACACCTGCAGTTACGCTTATGGCCTCTAGGGGTAAGAGTTACTTAGTACTGCTTTAAGTGCAAATTACTTTGAATTTCATAGTGTTTTGAGAATAAAAGACCTACAGTCACACCGCCTTTGTGACATCTGCTTTTCATGCGTGTCAGTGTAGCTCAATGTTACTGTATCTGCAAAAGCCTCGACTTGTGAACTATACTGGATACTTACTTCAATCACGTTGGCAGTCCTATCAAGGTGTGACTATCTTTCTGAGCGCTCTCGAGGGCAGGTAACATGGATGAAATTGCCCGTGCTGAAGGTCGGACTGATCTAAAATTGTGCGCAGAAACTCTTTAAGTAGCACAGTCCAAATGGGTCACTTTCGCTGAAGGAGAAGATGACCGGAATGAGTGGCGAACAAGTCTGATGGATATACGGCACACACTGTTACAATCTTTCTCTAGGTTAAATACAAACTGAGGTGCAGAGTTATATGTTGCTTTTACATGACAGGTATATTTTTGAAGAAATTGTACACACATTGTATTACGTCTACTTGAGTTCTCTTTGCCATAATGAACATTCACCTATCATACAAATCTAATCTTCATAATAATCTGTTTTATTAATGCACATGGTTTTCCATATTTATTTTAAGTTATTTAGTTAGGTAGTTTTAAGTAAACACTGGTACTTAAAGGTGCATTATGCAACTTTTTATATAAACATTAAAAAAAAAGGTTGATGTGCATATATAGACCTTGTAGTGACCCAGTGGCTGTATGAGTGGTCATCATGGCGCCTTTACTTTTGACCACGGTGGTGTCTACAATGCTCCAGGATCAATTGTTTTGTAGGTTTTCTGGTAAGAGAGTGAGTCAGCAGTGAAAACCTTCCAAATAATTGATTCTGGAGCGTCCTAGAGACCACTGTGACGGAAAGTAAAGGTGCCGTGCTGACCGCTCATACAGCCGCTGGGGTGTATGTACTACAAGGTCAAATACACACAAATATCTACTTTTTTTTATCTCCACATAAAAAGTTACATGGTGCACCTTTTAAATACTAAATACAAAACAGGCAAATTTTCAATTGTTGCAGATTTTTCAGTAATAACTCATTAATTCAAAGTCTAAACAATATTGGAAGTCATCTCTGGAAAAAACATGTGCTTATCTTAAAGGAACAGGCCACCCTTTTTACATACTGAGATCTGTTCTTACCTGAGCTTAGACGAGTTCATTTGTACCTGTCTGGTCTTTGTGCGTGTGCTCATTTATAGAAATAAACGGCTTTGTAATTTAAAATCATTAAATGAAAAGCTGTTAATTGATTTTAAAATACAATGGAAATACGATATATGTAAAACAAAATTAAGACATTATATTCAGTTTAAGGACAAATATGAAACTGAATCTTATATTCTCTTAAATCTAAGTAGAAAACAAAGGTCCCTCTGTGCCCAACTGAGAACTGGCACTTTGCCTCTGGCAGTGGAGGTGGGCAGGTTCAAAGGTCTTCCTGAGGAGGAGAGGGTTTGTACTTTGTGTGATTTAAAAGTGGTGGAAGATGAGTTTCATTTTGTTTTGTATTGTCCACTTTACTTTGATTTGCGTGAAATTTTGTTCCGACAGGTGCAACATGAGAACCCAGACGTGTTCTGGTTTCCAAATGATGAAATTTTGAGGCAGCTTTTTGAAAAGCACGTTTTTGCTTTAGGGCATTATATCTCCAAAGCTTGGGACAGAAGACAAATTAATGTGTATCCTCCTGTGTGACGTGGATGTTGTTCTGTTATGATTGATTGTACAATTTCTGTGAATTTATTCTGGCAGTCATCTGAATTCTGTTTTGAAATGTGTCTTATAAGCCCATGAGGGCTGGGCACTTATGTGCAAGACACAATAATAAATCAAAATCAAATCAAAATCAATCAAAACCACCAAGTATGGAGTGAATGAATAGTGCAAAGTAAAGTGTCTTTGAGTTTCCAGAAAAGCGCTATATAAAACCAATGCATTATAATTATTATTATGCAACTTTTCATGTGGAAAAAAAGTTGATATTTGTGTGTATTTGACCTTAGTTTAGTTTAGTTTATTAGTTTATTTGAGCAGTTAAAATTCTGCTCAAAAGGAGTGGGCTGAAGCAAAAGCTTATAAGCGCCCACCCCCGACATCAATGAAATAAAAAGAATTGATCAAATCACACTAGTACAGGGAGCATGTTACAAAGTACAAGACACAAGAGCAGGAACACAGCACACACACACACACACAACGTACCCCTCCGTGACCCAACTTTACCTGTTATAGTTACATTATCAATCCTACATTAAGCAACATCATATTTAGATTTTTTATTTGCCCCACCGGCAAAGAGAACCTACAACCCACCAGAGCGGCCGTTTCAACACGGACCACACGCACAAAGCACCTCTAGAAATGTTTGTACAAATATAAATTAACAGAGTTTAACGGAACGGAAAGGAAAAGAAACACAACTGGAAGAAAACACAACTACAACAACTGTCTCATTTCATGTACGCGATGACTAATTCAAAGCAAGTGAAAATATATATATATATTTTTTAATTTTTTTTATTTTTTATTTTTTCTCCCCTTTCTTTACAGAGAACGTTCACAGTTAGTTACCTTGTAGTGACTCAGCGCCTGTTTAAGTGGTCAGCATGGCGCCTTTACTTTCCATCACAGTGGTCTCTATGACGCTGCAGGATCAATTGTTTGGAAGGTTTTGACCACTGACCAGAAAACCTGCACAATAGGCCTAATTCATCCTGGAGTGTTGTAGAGACCGCCGCGATCGAAAGTAAAGCTGCCATGCAAACCACTCACACAGCCGCTGGGGGGGTCAAATACGCACGAATATCAACTTTTTTTTTCTCGCACAAAAAGTTGTATAATGCAACTTTAATGTGTCAACAAAATAAACCCATTATTTTAAACCTGGCTCTCTCCATTACACATTGAAAACATTAAATGAAAGAAAACTTAAAGCAACAGTTCCACCTGCTGTTTCTCGCCTTGATGTTTATTTATCCTAAGAATAATTTATTTCAGCTGTTTTCCCATTGATGAGAAATAGGCTACTTATGAGACGAGTGCGTATATTACTTACATACTTAAGTAAAACATATTTTAAAGTAACATTACTCTCGTTAATACTTTTTGCTAATTTACCCATAATATAGCCAATATAAAAAGTATATAAAAATGCATAGTTTATTTGGATCGCTCTGGGGAACAGTAGCAGGTGCGCAGGAACTCTGACGCAACAACTAACAAAAAAAGGGTCCCCGTTTCATCACAGGGAAAAAAAAAAAAACTCTCCATACTCGCTCCCCTCCCTGACCCACGCATCCTGATTTAGTCCAAACGGATCCCGGCAGAGTAGTAGAAATTGCCCCAATCATGCGCGCCGGACGCACGGGGAGGCGTGCCCTGGGATACGCTTAAATTCAAGTGTGGAGCCGTGGAGGGCACATTTCGAATCTGGATTTTACGTCTGACGACCGCTCACGAGCTCGTCCTTCTTGTTTTAAGAGATTTGACCTTCTGAAGAGGGTAGCTCCGCGAGGTGTTTGTTTTGCCAGTCAAATTGGAGCTTTGTGGCGCGCGTAAAGGACATTATTACTAGACGTAGCCGATGTTAAAAAGCTTCTTCTTTTTCTTTTTTTTTGAGCGTCTCTCCGCACGTGTTTGATCCCTACATCACAGTAATTACCACCAAAGACTGCATGACATAGTTTGGGCATTTCTCGTCTAGACTGGCCATGGCTTTCTCGCATCCACCACGCCGCGCGCACTCGTCCATGTGATATGAACGCTTCACACTTTGTTGCTGCTTTGTAAGACTTCGGCGAAAGATCTGGCTTGCCGGCTACAATTGTCACCTACTTGAACACATTTGTTTATTTACGTTCCCGAACGCGAATCAAACCCGACGCATCACCAATGATGACTGAAAACAACGAGATGGAGAGCGACTCGCTGCAGCGCTCCCCAAGCAACGTGCCCATTCACCCCGTGCCATCCAAGGTAAGAGCGTCCATTGATCATTTGCGTGATTTCTGTTACTGCATCAACATTTAGGCTATTGTGTGTCTTATAGTTTCTGGAACAAAAAGGTGATTAGACCACTTTGCAAACTATCCACTTGGAAACTATAGGTCTCGCCTTTGTCAAGTGACTTTATTGAGATGGTAAAGGCCTATTGTTTTTTTGTTTTAGGCTAATGTAATTCCGTCTTATGCAATATTGACAGCACTTCCCATTTGCAGTTGTGATCAGGTCTGCGTCACTAGGTGTAACCTCAAACGTGGAGCGTGACGTCACAGACTCCCTTCTTCCTCGTGGCCCAAACGCACCTCTTAACTCTTCACACTCTCGCGCGCATTTTACTCTCGGCATGATCTGACACTGATGCTGTGATAGTAATGAAATCCCACACAAAAGCTGACCTAAGTGAATAAAACAATGTCCTCTGTTTCTTTGGGTATTGTTTTACTCTCTAAGGATTGGTGCAACAGTGGCCGAGAGCATTCTCCCATGGACCCGTCTTGATTTTCGATTTTATTTTACTTTTTCATAATAAGAATAAATACATGTTGCTAATTCATGAACCTATAGAGATACTTTTTATGCAAACCTCAGCTCAAATAATAACAAACGCTTTCCTCCATGCGCAGATGCTAGAGCGGGTCGTCTCATGATCGGAAGGTCGGGGGTTCGAATCCCGCCTCCTGAAAGTGCACATTGTCATTGTGTCCTTGGGCAAGACACTTCACCCTCCTTGCCTCCAGTGTCTGCGTACACTGGTGTATGAATGAGAGCGTGAATGGGTGAGTGGATCCTTGCTGTAAAGCGCTTTGAGTGCCTAATGAAGGTGGAAAAGCGCTGTATAAGTTGAGACCATTTACCATTTGTCATTTAACACACAGAAATGGCTGTAAACCTGACGATTACAAAGGCCTGTAACGATTATTGAAATTGATGAAAGTAGAAATTGCGATTTCGATCATCTCTAATGTAGTCTATGAGTGAAAAGCAGTTGGCACTTATTCACATTATGAGTCATACAGAGTGAATAAGATAAAGCAATGTAAAGCGCTTTGGGAAAGAGAATATGATGGGTGAACAGGATATCAACCATCCAAACACAAGAAAAAAATGTATTGCGCTTTTCCATCTAAATTAGGCACTCAAAACACTTTACATTACGGAACCACTTACAGTCATTCATACACCAATGTACGCAGACACTATAGGCAAGGTGGGTGAAGTGTCTTGCCCAAGGACACAACTACTGTGTGCACTGAGAAGCCGGAATTCGAATTCCTGACATTCCGATCACGAGGCGACTTCGCTGTACCATCTGCGCCACCGACTGACCCAACACGATCCAAGAATCAAACTCATTCTCCTTACATTCGTGTGGCTGTATGTTGATGAGTTGCAAAGCGGTTTATGCATATGCATGTTTGCTTATTTCAAAGTGTGACTACAGTTTCCTGATTTGTATGAATGTGTTGTCCCCGCGTCATAACATTCAAGGACTTGACTCATAGCACTAAAAGCTTTCAAGTGTCTGTTAATGCCAGTCAGTGGTTCCTGTTTGACACAGCTTTCTGATGGAACACGATGAAATAAGTCTCTGCATTTGGTTTTCTTTATTCTCCAACTTGTTCGCTCTTAATTACTCAGAATGCAACTAGCGGCTTATGTGACTGTGAATATGTGGCAACTGTGTGCATTTGTACACTGCCTGACCAAAAAGAGAAAAAATCTGCCATAAAAACAAGAAGGTCACGCACTCTAATATTTAGTTGGACCGCCTTTGATTACAGCACAAATTCGTTGAGAGAGTGTGACCATTGTGCAAAGCCTTGTCCAGCACATCCCAGAGATTCTCAATGGTGCATAACGTTTCATCATGTGAAAAACACCAAAACATCTCACGCTACAGCTCAACTTAACCATGTTCTGTGGTCCAAAAATGTGCAAGACCATGTGGCTTCTAGCAAACAGAAAACGGGACTTCTTATGGTTTTCTTTTAAAAATGCCACTCTGCCATAAGGCCAGATTTGTGCAGTGTACGACTAATAGTAGTTCTGTGTACGGTTTCCCCCACCTGAGCTGTAGCTCTCTGCAGTTCATCCAGAGTCATCATAGGCTTCTTGGTAACAGCTCTGGTCAGTGCGGTCCTTGTTCGGTCAGTAAGTTTAGGAGGATGGCCGAGTCTTGGTAGGTTTGCAGTGATGCCACACTCTTTCTATTCCTGGATGATGTATTTAACTGTACTTCGAGAGATGTTCAAAGCTTTGGAAATGTTTTTATAACCTAACCCAGCTTTATACTTCTCAATAACTTTATCTCGGACCCGTCTGGTGTGTTATTGGACTTCATGATGCTGTCTGCTCCCAATAGTCTCTTAACAGACCTCTGAGACCGTCACAGAGCAGCTGTATTTGAAGTGAGATTAGATTACACACAGGTAGACTCTATTTAGACATTGGGTCAACATGTGATCATTCAGAAATCATCAGGCATCTTCTGAAGGCAATTGTTTGCACTAAAAGGAAAGGGGGGCCGGTACTTATGCACATCCCACTTTTCAGTTTTTTATTTATAAAAAATATTCAAAATCATGTATCAATTTCATTTCACTTCACGATTGTGTGTCACTTAGTGTGTGTCTTTCACATAACATTTCACTTAAATATATTTATGTTTATGGTCCATAGCATGGCAAAATGTCGAAAAGTTAAAGGGGGGCCGATACTTATGCAAGCCACTGTATTAACAAAAATGCAGAGAGAAAATGAGCTGCGTGTTGTTGTACCTTCCTGACTGTGCTTACAAAACAAACGATAGTAGCTATTGAAAATGTGTTGTTCTATGAGGTCGTAGTGACCGTGTTAAAATACAAAAAAGGTTTCCACATTCGGAGATTTTGTTGCAGACTTGATTAGTATTCACACTATTCACCATAGAACGCAGCCGCCTCTGCACCACGGACTTATTACCTCACCCATTTTGTCCTAAGCCCGTTCCTCTGTCTCCTCCCAAAATCAATCACAGCTGAAATCCAGGGCTCTCGATGTCCAATAGATTTCTCTTTAACCTTTCGCTGCATGTGTGCACTGCAGATGCCCGACGAGCAGGTGCCAGGGGCGACTCTAAACTGGTCTTAAATGGTCTGAATCTAAGAGTGTTATGAGGTCAGTGAAGGTTTGCAACCGTGTAAAGAACTATTTAATTATTGAGAGAATAGGATTGGAGGAAAGATCAGGGGAGCAAGTTTTTTTTTTAAGCTCCATTGTGTTTATAGTGTTGGGTCATTGGATGAGGTCTATAGGGTTTTCATTTCACTGCACATGAATTCGTTTGGGTCTAGTTCTTTCAAATGTTAAAGGGCCTTACATTTTAATTCATTTATGCATGTTTCAGGAACCGTGCATAATATTCAGTCCATCTCTCTTAACGTCAGCCCACACTCTGGTAGATGTCACATAAAAACCTCTGTTTTGTTTTAGGACTGCTTTTTTGGTCACGCAGGCGCACACAAGAGGAAGAAGTGTGCTCTCTGCTGGCGTAATACATTACAGCCTTTTACAAAATCTTTAAACAGGGAGTACTTTCCAGTGTTAGTGGTTCACCAGGCGTGTAACTTTGCTCTAGTCAGACATTAGGTAAGGAGATGTTTGTGTAAGCTCTCAGTCAGACAGGAGTTTTTCATAATAAAAATAGGTGTCACCTGTACTGGGTAGTTTGAAGACGTTTCTCTTAAGACACAAGAAAGCTCTGTCAGTGACTTATGATTGTTTATATTGTTTATTGTTTTAAGGTCCCGGGTTCAATTCCCACCTGGACGGGGACTTTCTGTGAGGAGTTTGCGTGTTCTCACCGTGCATGCGTATGGTTTCCTCCGGGTACTCCGGTTTCCCCATCACTAAAAAGCATATGGTAAATAATAGATGAATCTTTCAGCCAGGTGATTCTGACCATCAGCCTGGCTCCACATCTGGAAATGGGTCCCGGGGCGCAGTACTGCTCATCATTACGGGTTGCCCCAGCGGCCCTAGCCCACAGGAAACCTAGCTGGCTTCCTACAGTGATCCTCTGATCCTCTGAAACGGTGCGTCCAGGGTTTGTCCCTGTTTCAGAGCGTGGTGTCCTGCACTGATCCGGTCCACCTCCTCCTTCCTCCTGCGCAGCTCCCTCCGCTCCACAACAGTCTTTCATCATCTTCTGGGAAGAGCTTAGCAGTTTATCTGTTTTATTCTCTAGTGAACATCCATTAGCCAGAACAATAGGGATAGAAGGCATGTGTGGCTTAGCTGTGAGTCTCGCCCGGATACCTCCTCGTTTGTCCCTTTTGTTTCAGAAGAAGAAATGTTTACGTCTCAAATGTCTTTATCTCATATGCTAGAGTACAATTACATAATTTAAAGGAATTAAAGGAATAACAACGATTGTTTATAACAGCTCTTGAGGAACTAGGGGAAACAACCCAGTATAGATGACAGCTTGGGAAACTTGATGGATTATTATTTTTTTTGCTTTCACTATTCAGTTACAGTAATTGACTCACTCTGTCATTAATGTCAAAAAGTCATAGAGTTCACATATTCACTGCTGATAAATTGGTGTTTGTAAATTAGTGATGGTCCTATTCCTAAAAGTACCAGTTAATATAGTTACCGGATTACAGAATGGCCAGTGGGGATAATCTTCGATAGGATGTTATCAGTCACAGACATTTCCCGTGATATTTTTAATTAGATCACACACGAATGGAGAGAACAGGCGTGAGTGGGGTTGATAGCAGATGCACCGTCTAATCCCGTTGCTGCATATTCCTTCCATAGATGATATCAAAGACAGGAAGCGGCGCCAGGGGATTAGAAACAGAGGAAGAATGGACAAAACACTTTTTTGGGTTCTTTTCCTTGACGTGGTATTTGGCTAAGTCTGGCACACAGCGAGTTGCAATCATGAGCCAAGAGTGTCACTGGTGGGTGAAAACTTGTTTGATCTCCCATGGAGCTGTTGTTTTTTTTTTTTTTTTATGCTGCGAGGGGACCCTTGTGTAGCGAATGTAAGATCCCCCCCCCCCCTGTCTCCAAGCCAAAATGAAAGCAAACTTACAAGTGAAATTTCGGGTCAGAACGGGGCCAAGTTGTCAGCTCATGTAAACATCTACTACGACTTGCCAAAAACTCACAAGGCGGGCAATGATGATGTTAATGTTGTGTGAAAATATGTGTTGGCCTCAGTGATGCAATAGAAAAAAGCCCATCCAAAAACGAGTGAGGATAATTACCTTTAATCAAGTGCACTTTTAATCAATACACATCATTTTCATTTTTGTAATTGATGGTAGAAGTGGTGCTGCAGGGTAACAAGCTAATGATAATAGGATTGACTTTGTACTTTGATGTAGCGAAGGTTTTCCAAAAGAAGGTTGATCCACAAGAGCGTAAAATGAGAGTTGATTTTCTGCTTTAGTGAATGTGTAACAGTGAAGTATGTGTAAGTTTAGGCAAGTATGGAGCGGATATGGCGTCATCCGAAAAGACGTCACCTTGACTCACCGATGAAAAATAACAATGTCACAAAATGAGCCGCTTCGCTGTCCTTCCTTTATCCTTTCTTCATGGGCACACTAGAATTTTGATAAGAGAGGCCCTTCTGCAGTTGAGGATTGATAGGATCTCATATAGCATATATGGGCAGAAAACTAGATGGTCGGTGGTTCTATTCCCATTACAAGCATTCACTCAACTTTCTTTGTGGTGTGTGTATAAATAATGTATGGACTGTCAATGTCAATGGTGCTATGACCGTATATACACTTTTGCTTTTGTTGAGTGGCGGTTAGCTGCAATCCATAGACTGTGCGGCTCCTTAGATTTTGTTATACAGATGTTTAATAATAAATAAAGCACCTTAACTTTGTTGCATTTTGATTTGTCGCAAGCGTGTCGAATTTTGGAATCACCTTTCCCCCTGAACCAAAGTGAGTCGTGCTGATACAAACGTGACATGATCATCATTTAGATATTTTACAACACAGTAACATGTTTGTAATAGGTGTTTTTCACAGACTGACGATTGATAGCATCAGCTGCTGTTAGCATAACATTATCCACTTTAGCTTACATTCATTGTTCAACTTCCTCTAGCTTTTGGCTGATATGATTTGTATTGCGATACAGTAAGTAATTATGGTAAGTACTTAAAAAGTCATGTCTCCAAAGTTTATAAACCGAAGACCATTTGAAAATGTATTGAGTGTTAAGACTGAAAAGTGCATTAACGCAAAATGTAAAAAAGTGCTGTTACTGGAAAAAAAAAGGAGTGCATGATGAAAATGACTCTAAACACAAGTACTGAAAGAATTGCGATACTTGATAAATGATAATAAGCACAAAAGGCGAGGTTCCATAGTATACGGCTCTACCGTGCATGCCACGGTCTATGTGCACGTATCGACTCTACCCATTACATGCTTTTGTTTCCACTATGCTACGCAACCGCAGTTGTAGTGGGCGGCACCCCCACAGAGGAGCACGCTGTACAGAATGATCGTTATTAAATGTTTTGTAAGCCGCGATGAGAACAAATGTGGACACATGCTGACTTTTCGTGGGGGTTATGGAATCATTCAGAGGTGCCAAGGCTAATAAAACAGAAAAGAAACAGCTAAAATACCAACTATGAAGGTAAGCAACATGTAAATGTTATGCTAAAACTGCGCTAACAGCGGATAAATGCTAATATCGGAAAAAAAACCTTTTAGAACAGCGGTTTGATGTTGTGAAATATCAAATCCTTATGACCTGCATGTTAATAGTGAGGGCTGTCCACTCTCTCGTTTGCCAATCAGAGGCCAGCAGTCTGTTCACATCACGTTAGTACGTTTCAGCGCGCTTTGGCTACAGCCAAAACATATACCTGGTCAGACCGGTTTGTCCCTGGCCTTGGCAGTCGAAAAGCTTGCCCAACCGGGTTGACCAGGCATTGGGCTGAGTACTGGCGGCACGGTAGTACAGCGGTTAGAGCTCGTGCTTCACAGCTAGAAGGTCCGGATTCGATTCCCACCAAGGCCGGGGCCTTTCTGTGTGGAGTTTGCATGTTCTCCCCGTGTCTGCGTAGGTTTCCTCCGGTTTCCCCTACCACTAAAAACATGTACAATAGGCCAGGATGAATGAGAGTGTGTTTCAGAGTGCGCATGGGGGACGACGGATGGAAATTAGCCCATGGCTACAATCCGGTGTGGCTTGTTCATTAACTTGCACTGTCCCTACCAAATAAACCAATAAACAAACTGTCTGCATTTTAAAAAGGGGCTAATGTATTGCGATCCAATCCAATATTTTGTCCCAGCCCTAGCTAATTAAGCTGTCTTTATATTACAGCGGTACCTGTATCGTGTTTCCTCCGTGGGACTAACCGCTCACAACTATAGATTAAACAAGGTTTAACAGTCCTGTATGGAAAACCCTGGTTTATTAATTCTGGTAAAATATTCAGTCCCTGTGCTGCTGTCTCCCATTACATATTAACAAGAAGTACAAGTTGAACCCATAGGCACTTTAGGATTTCAAAACTTCACCTCGCAGGCTTAATTAAGATATGAAAATATAAATCATAGCATCGGCTTAATCATGTTGTTGTGAGTTTTCGTACTCTTGCTCTTCGTCAAGGATGAGCATAAATCTCGTCTAGGGCTTTTCAAATTGAGCTGGGTAATAGATGCAGCCCCTTGCACTGGGAATGCTAAATGGAAAATGGGATGACTACTGAGGATTATAAAACTATAAACATTAAGCAATTAAAACTCCTTTATTTGTAACGTAAAATGCTAATTGCTGACAGCTATGGTTGAACTTTTCATCTTGCTTCATATAATTTCTTATAAGAAAGAGGTGGTCAGTATTGAAGTAAATGTGTTGTATCTGCACTTTTCTTGTGTATAGTATATTTTTTTATGAGAACTTTATTCTTTTACTCCACTACATTTGAAGGTGATTATGATTTTCCCCAATTTACATATTTATAAAGGCTCCAAAGTAAAAAAGTATAAATGTGGTTGTGTGTTTTGTCCCATGTAAAAGCCTCATGGCAGGTCCTACCCTAATGCAATGATGTACAAGTCTTATTTAAAATGATACTTTCTAGTGTGAATGCTAAGAAATAAAAGAGGGATAGTAAAACGTTAGGCTCGCCCGATAATATTATATGGAAAACGCAGCGTTTATAATGCAAAGGGAGAGCGTGTTGACACAGATCTGAGCTGTTTGAACTGGGTCATCAGTTTCATTAATTAATATGGCACCTCCTCAGTCTGACTTTAATAATGTGACACCATTGAGGGAAGTGTGAGCTGCGGGAGAGGGACAAGCTGCACGTGAAAACTAACGACTGTGTGTGTGTAGAGCAACAGTTACTGATCAGCTACTATTTAAGCAATCGACAAATACGATCAAAGCTCTTTTGTTAACACCACTTCATGTAGAGCACAGGCAGAGAATAGAAAATACTTTGAGGAGACTGGAGTGGACCAGAGTTTGTGAATGCAGGTGGAAGCGGGGAGAGAGGGCAGGGAACAGAGAGAACTCGGCTTCCTGCCAGCCTGGAAGATGAAGCTGTCCTTCCCGAGCCCTTAGACTGTGCAGTCTAATGAACCTACAGAAATGAAAGGTGGTGGTGGTGGTTTATTTGTTCAGTCCTACAAATACAAGTCACAATAACAACATTGACATTGTGACAGAGGGGTTGAAGTTAAACTTATTTTGTATAATCCAATGCACGTTTCAAGTACATCTTCCGCAACTAGAGAGATAAAAGCCCTTCCAAACTAATACAAAACATTATACTTTTCACAACTGTTGTGTGACAGTATGAGCAATAACATCTTTAATAATATCAGAGGAGACTTGTGTTGGTCCTTTGAAATGTGACATATATACATTTCGACCTGGATAAGACTCAGAGACAAAAGCAGCAATTAGACATGTTTTGGCGATCAGACCCCGGCAGTAGACATTGATATTAAGATTATAGTTTGTATGGATGGGTGTGGTTAGAGTTAGGGATGTCTTCCCCCGGAGCCTGGACACTGGTGGTGATATGGGAAACCGGTTAAGGATGTAGCAGGGTGAAGCCACGGACAGAAGAGGCGGTGAAGGGGTGAAGGGGTGGCGGTTTGTCGCAGCACAGCTGGGAAGCTGGTGAGCCAGGACCGCGGGCGATGATTGGCAACGACGAAGGTGTGGCTCTGCAGAGAGTTAAGCCGCATTTTAAATGTTTTAGATAGGGCCGGGACTTTTTTCGATTAATTGCGATTAATTAATTACATGAGGTTTAGTGCAATTAAAAATATTAATTGAAATTAATCACACTTTGCTTTCCACACTTCAGTTTCCTTTTTTCCTGCAGACGCCCAATTAATGGCAATATTGCACTGTTCTGTTGGACTTGGTTGAACAAAAATAAACAATATTTTGTTGCTTAAGCTTATGTATTCAGTCATTATTCAATACTAAAAATCCTTATGAAAAAACTTACTTCTCACTGTTCTCAGGTCAAATATTTATATGCGATTAATTTCGATTAATTAATTACAAAGCCTCTAATCAATTAGATTAATCGAGTCCCGGCCCTAGTTTTAGATTATTTTATTTGATCACCCAAGTCGTTTCATAAACCAACCCTTCGTACAGAAACACATCTACGTTTTTTATTTGTTGTTGCCCCTAAGGCTGTATCGACTTTATGTTCAAACATCTTCTGACTAAAAAAAAGACTAAAAGAAAGGTACACAGGTTATGAATCTGCATAAAAACACATTAAATCATGGTGAGTCGAAAGGCTTCATAGAAAACTTACTGTAAATATCATTCTGTATTCTTTTACTGAGATAATTATGACCCTATTCTCGGTAGATTTATCCATCCACTGACTCAAATTGGCCACTTTCCTCACGGGGCCTTATATATCTTCATACATGTATAGCCCGCATTTGGAGGGTGATTTTTGCGGTGCCATAATGTTTGTATGATGGGCTGAGAGTGCACTGCAGCAGTCGTAATCACGCGACTATTATCCGATACATTTCTCCTCTATGAAGCGTGCACTGCAGAAGGCTTTTGTGATGGGCTCATGGCCGCGTGTGATATACGTGTGATGGAGCAGCCTGCAATAACACCGGTACACGGTTTATGCGTTTATAGCAGCAGCTGCATCCCGGCACAGGTCAATGCTCATATCAAGAGCGCTATTTAGTTGCAAACAGCAAGTTCTGCAGTTGTTTAGGTTGTATATTTCACTTTGCCGAGCGCATCTTGTTTAAATTAGACCTCTGCAAACATGATCTCAAATGTGAAATGTGATTCTTCTAGTTAAATAGTTTGTATTATAAAACATCAAGCGCAAATCAAATCACAGTTAACCTCTTAAAGCAGTACTAAGTAACTTGTTAACCTTAATAAATCCTTTCCGTAGTCCCTCTGGGGTAATACAAGTGTTAATGGGATGATTGGTGGGTCTTTCATCTCCCCCTGGTGTCTCTGGCCAGAAAACCACAATTGCAGCTTTCCTGGAGCAACAAATGCACACTAATGGAATTATGAAGAAGAAGCTAACAGGCTAACGGGCAAAGCTAACTGCGGGCTAGCGCCACTTAAACAGTATTTACAGCCAAGTTGGACGTACAATATCCCTCTCTCCCTTTGTCTTTTCTGACAGCGTAGTATTTACTCTCACGGACAATTAATAAGTAAAAAAAACCCGCAAAATGCTTAGACACCTGTAGTAGCGCCTATGGCCTCTAGGGGCATGAGTTACTTCGTACTGCTTTAATCCCCCTCTTTAACCGAGCACATTTTCTCCAGTTTAGCTTTACCCAAATCTAAAAGTTCCTCGACTGGAGTTTACAGACTAATAGGCCAGTGAAATGCCTCATTTGAAAGCTAAGACCCGCAAAACTGATCCTATCTTTTTTTGTCACGTTGTTGCTGCTTTTTTTAAATCACATTTTTTTGAATCGTTAAAAAAAAAAATCATTTACGTGATTTGTTTTTCCGGCACTTTTATTTGGGCACGTTTTATATCCTCGTTTTTTTAAATCCTCGTTGCTATTTTGACGCTTTTTTCAAGAAGCTTTCAGATTTGGGTAAAGCCAAACTGGAGAAAATGTGCTCGGTCCAGGTGGGGGTTAAGAGTTTAAATACGTGTCAGAAATACTGCATGATTCCCTTATTCACCTCTATTGTCAAAAAGATAATTCTGGGTTGTGTGGAGAAAGAACATTTACATTTACATCGACATGTTATGTGATCATTAGAAACGTCAAAGCAGCTCTAATTAAACAAAAAAGTGCACATGGCTAATTGTTGTTGGTATCCCAGTTAGGAATAAACTTTTTGATGTTCTTTTCCCGCCCCAAACAACAGAGGTGACAGCGTGTATGAGTAATGATATCCCAAAATAAGCACCGGCACAGAGTTTTAATGAGGTCCTCTGAAACCGCATCAACACACGTCATACAAGTGACCTCAAACTGTTCAGGCCAAAATTAATGTAATCCATAATGAGATGTAGCTTATGTTTGTACAGTGTTTTATATTGTTGTTTGTTTTTCTCCGGGGTAAAGTTGATTATAGGGCAACAAATGTCCTTGTGTTATCCAGGACTTTTGGCTATTTTGGGAATGCTTAAAGGAACACGCTGCGCATATCAAACACATTCAGGAGCTTTAGCATTCGAGAGAAGACTAAAATGTGAACTGCTAAATTAATGCAAGGTTTACACTCATTTGAAAGCATGATTGCAGAAATCTGAACAGCAGGTTTAGACAATAAATCCCAATCAAGACAGATTACGTTTGTTGCTTTAAATTATCAAAACAATTGCGGTTTAATTGCGATTTAATGCAAACCATGTAAATGTATGTCCTTGTTTCATGTGCCCTTGACTCACATTGATTTGAAGCTGAAAAATATCCACTGTAATGATGTTAGACAGCGTGGAATTCAAACTAAATTAAATGTCCAAATTGTATATTGGCCCCAAAAATATAGCAATGTACAGCAGACTCTATAAAGAGAAAATGTGATTTAACAGTCCAGCTGAAGCGTGAAGGGAACAGTGGGGCTGTGGTGTTAGGAGGTCTCAGCGGCTAAATGTGTTCCATTTATGGGCTGATATGTGCTGAGAGCAGTATAGAACAAAGAGATAAAAACATTATTATATGAATTGAAAACCTTAATACTCTAGAATTTAATCATGCTTATGAAGTAGCACCTAGGGCAAAGAGTAGAAATAGGAAACACAGAATGTATCCTGGGTCAAGTCACAGAACCTACACTCAGTCATTGTATAAGATACCTCGATTTACTATTTAATTGGTCGCACATTTCCTGTCTATCTTGCACGCTCTGAGTGTTTTCTTGAGAGCTGAATGTAACAAGTGAATTTATCGTGAGATCAATAAAGGCTTATCTTATTACTTTATAATTATTCATCTCTACAAAGTTTTATGTTAAATGTTTCATGTCGCACAATTGCACCAAAAAAAATTCCTAGTTTGTGAACCTGTTCACTAACAAAATTAGCCTTCCTCATTTCCTTCATTTGTGAACAGCACTTGAGTTGTAGTTTGTTACATACTGTATGACCCACTGATGTGCTCTCTGTGCTGAAATGTTTAAGTGTTAAGGACATTTTATGTAATGTATTTACCCCCACAGACTTCATCAGCAACTAAACCTTTTTAAGCAGCAGGGTAAATACACACTGATCTAGGGACAGGTCTCCATTTTTTTTTTTTTTTTTCAGAATCGTCTTGGATATTTGTTACTGTTCTCTACAGATGACACTTGTGTAGCTAAAGTTGAGTAAATTTGATTAAGAACTAGTAGCTGTATATTTTCATGGCACTGAAACAAATCTGGTAATGAAAAACACTGCTACATGTAAAGAGAAATTTGCAAGCAAACGTTGAGAATTTTCAATGGTACTCATAGTAGTATCTGTTTTGCAAATAAACTCTTCGGTTATTGCCACCCATTCTAAAATTCTACTCTCAGCTACGCCGTTCCATAGCCTCCTTTATAAGTATTGGCGTCACTCCATTTACGCTGAGCTTGTTTAATGTCTATTGTGATGACCTGGGCGTATCTCAGACTCATGAGCTGACCATCAGTGGCTATGAAGGTGAGACTAGCTTTTTAGAATAAAGATGGTGGTACCAATCACAAAATACAGATGTGTAACACTGGCTGCTACATCATGAGGTGATGTTTATAGTTTGGTGTATAATGAGCCTCCGGCCAAAAGACCCTTAGTTGCTGATGAAACTTCTTGAGTTAAGGTGAAACGTCTTCAACACTGAAACAACAAAGTGCAGCTGATCTATTCAGAACTTATGTCTATGATCAAAAAGACAAACTAACTGTGCTGAAATCAAAGTAAAATAATCATCTTTAAAGTTGTGGATTGTTGTGTTCTTAGTCTCTCGTACTTGAAAGGCACAGGCAGAACTTTCACTCTTACGTTAAGGTCCAGGAAACTCAGCCGAAAGTGTTGCTGGAGAAGCAGAATGAAAAGTGAAATGGATGAAAGTGTTCAGGCACATTACAGTCCTACAACAATGGAAGGTAATTTTCGCTAAGTCATTTTGAAAGGAGAGTGTTTGGAGTGTGACTGTTTTGTTGTTTGCGGGGGAATAATTTAAAACATCAAAGCCTGTTATGGCCATGAGCGAGACATATCGCCACACTCCACTGGGACAGAGGCTTTGGTGTTCAGCGCTCACCTGCGGGCACAGCTTAGCATCCGATTAATACCTCAGTGCTCGGCCTTTGCCACTTTTGAGCACTGAGAGAAGCAGTACAACGTAAAAGCACATGATTATTGGCTTTATAGGTACATTTAGACTCAAGAGAACAGTTTCACGCAATTAGAGAAACTCACACCGGTTCTGGACACAAGCTTAAAATGATCTAAAATGTTGTTCTATCCTCCTTGCTTTTAGTTTTATTGTAGTTTATATTATATTTATTTGGATGGTACCTTTTTCTAATAGCAAAACAGTGACATAGTAATTAGCACAATTACCAAAACAACTGCATTTACTAAAACACTTTCTTTGGGCGCGATCACACTCGGTCTCTTCTAGCGAAAATTCACTTCTTTTGTGACACTAAAGACATTAAAACATTCACTCATTGGACGCTTATGAGTAACTATGGTAACTTTGGTAACTGGCGAACTGCAGATTTTTTCGTCTTAGATTTTGGTTAATATCTCAGTCATTATTGGAGGAATCCACATGAAACAAAAACTGTCTCAAAGTTCATTTTCTTCTCTGTCAGAACATATGAAGTAATGTCCAATTATTTTCTCTGAAAGGCGTCCAAAAGTGGTGACTGATGGGGAATTATAGACTTAATTCGGGCCCTCACATAATTCCCTTATCATATCGTACAGCTAAATCAGTACATTTGGGCGCAGACCTTCTACACGACTTGTGGCCCAGTAAACGTGGCACATTGTCAGTGCATGGACGGCTAGTGCCTACGTGTAAGCAAGATTATTTATGTGGAAGTATCGCCAGACTCTGAATGCTCAATGCCCTGAACACTGTGTTGACTGTTCAAATGTCTCCAGGCCTGTATTACGGTAACACACTTCTTCTACTCTCGTCCCATCCTTCCGCTCGTGTCTCTCCGGACTTCTTTAGTATTTCCCTAACAGTGACAAACTCGGAAACATGAGCGTGATGTTGGCCAATAGGGAGGACTTTCAGACATAAAAATAATATGTCAGGTTTGTGAATCCGCACTCCATCACTATCAAATACTGATGAGGAAAACCTTTGTTAATTTTTGTTTGTAACAGTATTTCTCTCATAGAGTTGTATTGGACCCTGCCCTCCACCTGACATTATGACATAACATTCTGAATCGTGAACGTGACCTATTAGTCTTTAGTTTTGTTTGTAAAAGTTTAAACCAGGGTAAAGCATAAAAGAAGCAAATAATCCCTGGAAGTGCACAAGAGTTCACTTTAAGTTTGTACGTGCCCAAAGAAAGTATTGCTTCATTAACATTCATAGTGTGAACTTAACCTTTATCATGATTCTTTACGGAAATTGAAGATGGGTCCCTTTAACTTTAATTGCATAATCCAGTCTCTTAAATGAAACAAACCCGGGAACTCTTTCGTAGTCTCTTACTTCATCAATCACATACAATTCAACAGACAACTGCTAGTCTTAGTTTATGGATGGATGATTCAATATCAGTACATCCACTGAGACAGCCCCAAGTCTCGCCTCTAGCTCTAAAGCAACTCAAGCTTTCAAGAGTCTAGAAAAATTCTCACTCATTTTGTTGTTTTCTCTGTAATATTTAACATTTATCTCAGCTTATAATAAATAATGTGTGAGTCTGAGCTGAAGTGAATGGTCTTGCACCCACCTTGAGTCAGATGTGTAATGCTGTGGGCTGCGAGGTTTAAATAGCACCTAATAGTAATGCCTCGGTGCCTGCGGTGACAGATGATTGACTTTAATAGGGATGTGTGTTGACTATATAGGGATCCTGCTCTGATTAGGAGATTGAAGACCATATAGAAATTGAGTTCAATCATCTTAGTGCAATTAGTGGTGAAGTTGTTATATTAAATAGCTATAACTGAATGAAATTTAGATTTATGGAGTTAACTGGTAATGCCTTTCAGGAACTTGTAAGTAACATGTCATGATAAAAGTATTTAACCTCTTAACCCCCCGCCTTAACCGAGCACATTTTCTCCAGTTCGACTCTACCTAAATCTAAAAACTTCTTGAAACGCCCCCCGCCATCAAAATACCTACACAATCGCGACATAAATGAGGATGAAAACGCAGCAAAAAAGTGACATAAAAGTGATGATTAAGCAACAAAAACAAGATTAAAAATCACCAAAAATATGACCAAAAAAGCGGCGACAACGCGAGGAAAAATCTTAGATCAGTTTTGTAGGTCTTCGCTTTCAAATGAGGCGTTACTCTGGCCTATAGGCTGTAAGCTCCACTCGAGAAGCTTTTAAATTTGGGTAAAGCTGAACTGGAGAAAATGTGCTCAGTTAAGGCGGGGGTTAAGAGGTTATGACTTACTAGTGAAGTTGGGTTGTTATTATTATATTTAACCCAACTGTTGGGTTTTTATCAACGCCATTTTGGGTTCATAATGACCACCTCAGTGCTGTTTTAGAAACTTTATTTTTTACAAATTCGCAGTATAACCCAACATGTCCGCCTTTGTTTTTATAAGTATCAGTGTCACTCCATTTACACGGACCTTTTACCGTCTATCATATCATGATTAGCGGTATTTCAGACTCATTAACCATGTCAGCAAGGTCTGACCATCAGTGACTATGGAAAAAAGGTGAGAGTAGCTAACAAAATACTGACTTGTGAATATTTGTGTTTCAATGTAGTGGCATCCCATTCTATCTAGTTGTTAAAGTATGACTCACACTTGTGTTGCGCACACTACACTCAGACAGGGAAGATGGGTGAGGTGTCTTGCCCCAGGACACAATGACAAACTTTCAGCCAACCTTTTGATCATGACAACCTGCTCCAGCATATGTTGCCTCCTACTATCAAAGAAGTTGCAATCTCGTAATAGGTGGATTAAATGCTTAAATGTTAAAGGCGCTTTTGAGTCTCGGCTCTGACAATATGCTGAATGTCTCTCTGGATATTCTAGATCAGGGAGTACCTACAGCTGGAGGATAATAGTCTACCACTGTACTGCGTGAGGTTGATAAAGGGAACCTAGAGAGAACTTATGTAGACAACATGCCAAGAGCCCAACACTTTTGGCAATCAAACTTCTTGCTATGGGGCGATAGAGCAAACAACACGGCTGTTTATTTGAGCTCTATCCCCATCGGTTCATACGCCGCACATGTTGGGTTCACACGTGTGTAGCTGTGTGCAGGAGGCTGTCAGACGCTCCCTCACCTCCGGGATGCACTTCATTAGCCCCAGAGAAGAGCAGGGCAGGCACAGTGAGAGGACAAAGGACGGGGCTCCAAATGAAGACAAACAACGCACAGACATAAGGCAGATGGAGGGAGCTGGGTGTTCTATGCAGGATTATTTGGTAAAGATATATATTTTGGGGAAAAAAAAAAAAAGTAAACAGCCATAACCACACACACACACGCACACAAAAACATTGCTAAACATACACTACAACAAAATTTAGACTTAAAACAAACAGGAATATCAAGTTAACCTTTAAAAACTTGAAAGAGTCACTTTCTCGAACATCTATTCTGTGGAACGTTTTGACATTGGAATACACATTTGTGTCTATTTCACTAAGCATAATTTCTATTTTGTTACGATAATTAGTTGACTTGGGAACTGATCTTGCAATACTGAGACTGAATACTGAGATTAAAACAAAACTCAGTCTTTGGGATTGTAGGATCCGGCTCGAAGGACCAATATTAGTGATTGTAGGATCCGGCTCAAAGGATCAATAATTAGTGATTGTAGGATTCGGCTCGAAGGGTCAATATTTGGGATTATAGGTCTGTATAAAATGATTATCTGGATTCTTCATCTACCCAACACAAAGGAGCAAAGTCGGACACATAAAGGGCAGTTTCGAAGTTTAATGTAGGTTCAACCTGTTACAAAAGTCTGGTGAGCCAGAAACTAATAACTGACTAAATTTCATATGAAACTATACTAAAAACATGTCAAAATAGATAATTTTAACACACCTTTGTTACAGACACAGACATAAAACTGACTGTTTAACAGACTGCCCAACTATTTATCTGCTGCTCCGTTACCTAGCAACCATAAACTCCCCGCACCTGGTCAACTATAATAGAGAATTTATAACACAAAAAAATTGAGTTACTCCAACAACAAGTGGTTCTGCCTATATCCAAGAAGACATAATCAAATGCTAAATGCGGAACACTCCAGGTTATGTCACAAGAGCAACTAAACCGTTGTAAAAGTAAAGGTAATAGAAATGTAATCTAGACACAGACAATGCTATTTTTGCAGTGGGTTATAAAAAAAAAGACCAATTTCCCGCTTCCAGTTAAGAGGTCAGGTCTGAGGAGAGGAGAGGCGAGCCCACTCACCGTTAACACTTTTCCCCAATAAAAACACCTGTAATAACATTCATTATTGTACTTTAGTCTATTTATTGGGTGAAATGGCTTTAATAATTGTTAGGGGACTGGTGTCAGGTCCAGTACTGACAAACTTTCATAAAAGGCTGCAAAGACTTTGGTTTGTTTTGGCAGCGTGACAGGACATCGCTTTAGTGTCCCTTTCAGCTTCATAACTTCATAGCAGCAATAACAAGTGTCCCTCAATAGGCCCTGGGGAAAGTACGACCAACATGTTGGCATCTATAAACACCACCGCTCCTTCTGTGTTCGCACATGGGGAGAATAATGACTCACAATTTCACCGCGTAAAGGAACAGCGAAGATAAACACGGCGCACACAATGTTGTTCGGACACATGTGGGCTGCTTCTATAGGCCTTTGTGTTGATTAAGACCACCTACACCCAGGCTGTGAGTGTGAGCACTATAGAACAGAGAGGGGCTAATGTACACAGTGTCTCGCAGCAGCTCATCTGTTGTAATCTGTATAATCTGACAGCCCTCTTCGAGTGGAGTTAATGACGTCTACATTAGAGTATTCTGCGTGTGTTTAGTAGTGCTTTGTCTTGAACTCTCAGTCTCCCAAAAGACACAATGTTGCAACTATTGAAGACCAGGATTTTGCGTCGTTTGCGCCGAAAGGCTGTGGGATACTCTCCATCACAAGTTAAAGGATCTGTATCATGCTATTTTAGCCATTCCAAAGTAAAGTATAGGCATATATATGATATATTGTACCTCTATCACTATGGAGTACTCATTTTTGAGAGAAATATAAGTATTTTTGGGGGTATTTTCCCTACCCGGAAGACAAGACGCTTCGATTCAGTTAACTCCGCCCCTCTCTCCGCTCATTCCACATTTGCAGTATTATAAATATAAATATTGCTGCAAAAAGTGAAGTTACTTCACATAATGCAGTTATAAGGAATTGACATGTGCAACACAGTTTCATAAATGGCTAACACACATGCTAACATGCGTTTGATTAACTCACCGCTCAGTCTGGCCTCCCCATGAGATCGCGTTGGTTATAAAAGTTAATCCACTGTGTTTGTGGCCAAGGTTCACCAAGCATCCATCAGGTGGGTTGATATAGTAGCTAGCTTAATCCCGGAAAGAAATTCCAACTTCTGGCGAGTGCACTCTTCTTTAGGAAGGTTGAATAGTCCTGTTCCTCTCGTAGCCAAACGCGCATCCGTGGCATTATCGTTCAGTAAGAAAAAAGAACAGGCGTGTCCAGAGTAGGTTAGAAAGAGCTCAGTCTTCAAAAACAACACTTATGCTCGGATCCATGGCTCCTCCAGCCGTGGGTGCGCTTGATTAGCCTCGTGGGACAGCACAGAGGCGTCAGAGAGTTGCTTTTTTTTTTTTTTTCAAAAAAAAAAAAAAAAAAGCTGTCTTATAAATTAAAATCAGGCCGTAAGGCATTACATTACAGACGTAGAGCACTTCCGTTCCGCTGTGACGACACAACTGAACAGCTCAGTCGTTTACCAGGAGAGGGCGGAGCAGCTGCTCAGAGAGCAGGATTCAGGAGGATTACTTAGAACTGCGTGAATGAAGCCAAAAACCGCTCTGGGATTGTTTTTGATAAGGAAATAGCATAACAACATGGCTAAAAACTCAAAGTCGATTTTGCATGATATAGGACCTTTTAAGGACATTAAATGTTAATTAAAAGGGACATAGTTCAGAGTTGTAGGGCCCAAGACAAAGTTGGTATCTTGCGTACAAACAACGGTGCGCCAGTGCATTCGGTGGTCGCCTGAGAGCGTCGCTCAGAGAGAAAAAAGTGTTGTGAGCTTATTCTTTGCTCTCGTCTTCTCCACAGCCTCGTGCATCTTATTAAGCGCTTGCAGGACAAACTACAGACTATTTCTCCCACTGTGAGTTAAACACTGTCCAGCTCCCAGATATATCGCTGATCCCGCACTAGCGCCAGTATTAAATAGCCCCCCCACACCGACCGCCATGGTAGCAGAAAATATTCCAGGATGGTACGGTCTGTAGGGAGGGATCACTGCTGTGCATAACATCGCCATGGGAGTCTGTCCAGCCCACTTACTGCGCCCGGTATGAAGCTGAAGATTGCACAGCGTCGGCGCAAAAGTCTACAGTCTGCGTTCAGAAACGAGATATGGCTTTCATCAAACGGATTTGGAGTTGCATTTTGCATAATTCTCTCAATTTTGCTGTTCCCACTTTGTGAAGGGTGTTTAAAGTAGCATGAGACTTTAATGGAAAAAACGTTGGTTGTCACATGATCTCCAATTTAAAGGCGATCATGCACCTGGTGTAATTTACCTGCCCTGATGAAGACTCGTTTGAGTTTAAACCTCTTCACTTTTTGATCGGTCCCATTTTTTTCCATTTAACATATTTTTGACCCACTCTGGAACCTCGATGAGCACCGGTCATTGTAGCAGCTGAGATCATGGTGAGCGCTTCCTCAACTTTCTTTTTTTAGTAAGAGACTTATTGTCCCTATTGACTCGTATACCCTCTGCAGCAGCCATGGACCCATCACCCAATCAACTGTGGATGTTTCTTATTAGGCACAAGCTTTTTTGTTTCTGACGCATTTGAAAATCTCGCCTCTGCATCAAAATGCATGTATTTTCATATATATTGCTATTGCTTGTAGCCCGTAAGCCATATTGACCACCTCAGTTGCGAATGATGGATGGCCTGTGCATTCTCCGCAGCCCTTGGACCTCTCTCTGTCCAGAATCTCTGCTCTCTCACATTGATTGGTCAGATAAACACTCCTCTGGTGACATTTCCCCCTGGCTTTGTGTCCATAATGATGGCGCTAGTTTTTCCAGGGCGATTAGGCGGTCATTTATCGCCAGTGACAGGTCGGTGGCAGCGGCAGAGGGCGGGGCAGAGTGACAGAGGAGCCGTTATGAAAGCAAAGGGCCGCCCGCTGCGCCCCTCCTTCTGCTGTACTTCAGCTCAGTGCCAAACATAATCACTTTACAGGGACACACTGTTTACAGCTCGGCGCGGCTGCAAGTACGATATGAAAACAGTTTGTCTGTTCAACTTTAGACGACAGAGACAAGCTCAAGACAAGAGCGGAGTGTGAGGGATGGAGACATTAGCCGTCGCCTCATAAACTGAGCAGCTGGTTTGTTACATTCATTTACATTATGCAAACTTTATACGGTGTAATGTCGTTACCCCTTCAAGACTTTATGTTTGTTTGTTTGTTTACTTTATTGTCCCCGTAGGGAAATTTGTCCTCTGCATTTAACCCATCCTTCGATGCCGCTGAGGCAACCCGTAAGGAGCAGTGGTCGACGGCAGTGCGTCTTGTGTACGATACTTCTTAAATGTATTTAAGAAGCATCATACACAAATTTATTTCAGGATTTTTGACATCGGGCCTCATTTCCTAGTTATCCAGAGTGTTGTTGATGTCTGGAGATATTTTTTTCTTAAATTCATGGTTCTTATATTTGAAGAGCTTAGTGGCGCTAGGCTAATGCTAGGCTAACACATTTCACACAAGGTACACAAGATACACAAGGTATCAGTTAGCCTGCATTAAAAACAGTCTGACCCACTCCACAGTGCACTTATAACGCCAGACTAACGATATAAATGTTTGTGTTAATAGAATAATTTTTGAAAAGCAGGGAAGTTAGTCTGGTCACGGAGCAATTGGAGCAGTTTGAACAGGCGGACCTAATGCGCACAGATTGTCAGTGAAATAAACCAATTAGCGGACGTGACAACAGCTGTAGTCCAACTCACAAAATATGAACTGAATATAAACTCACGAGAACGGGAAGGCAAAATCCTCGACTACTTCATCCGTGATTTGTTTTGGCTAATGTTAATGTTAATTGAACTAACATAGTGGCGCAGCGAGTTTCAATTCTCTGTGACGGTCATGATTGGTTCGGCCTTAGCTGCAAATCAGCAACTTGTTAACCGTGTGTGTCCAGACCCACCTTCTTTTGCGCAGAAAAGAAGTGGGTGTGGTTTATCAGGCTGTCTTAAGTGTAGAATGTGTCAGTGCTGACAGCAGGGGGCGCTTTATTAGAGGCATAGGGCTGATTAATTCAGAACATTCATGTTGAATATAGGTACTTAAGAAAGAGTGCGTATGAAAGACAAAACTCAGCAGATTCCAAAATAAAAGTCTCTTATTGTTCCAGAATTATAAGCAAATGTCTGCAACATAAAATATATAAAAAACTACCGCCGTTTTTCTCAGCTCCCCTAAGGTCTCTATTACATTTGATTCCAGAAATATCAGCAATATAACGGCCGATCGCTGTTATAGTAAAATACCCATATATTGACCTCTAATCTCATAAAAATAATTAGAACCTATTTTAATATACAGGTGAAACTCGGAAAATTATCGTTAAAAAGTGCATTCATTTCTGTTATTCAACTTAAACTGTGAAACTAATGTATGATAGACTCATTACATGCAGAGTGAGATATGTATAGCCTTTATTTGTTATAATTTTGATGATTATGGTTCAGCTTGTAAAACCCCAAATTAAAAATCTCAGAAAATTTGAATATTTTGAAAATGGACTGTAAGCCATAATCATCCAAATTATAACAAATAAAGGCTTGGCATATGTCACTTTGCATGTAATGAGTCTATATCATATATTTGTTTATATTTTAAGTTGAATTACAGAAATAAATGAACATTAGCACGATATTCTAATTTTCCGATTTTCACCTGTATTTCATATCACTACAAATGCAGCAGCTTCAGATCTGCTGATTGATGCATTGATCATAAGTCAAACTATCAATAAATGTCCCCATCCACCAGTTAAGAACCACCAGTGCGATCGTTGCCTGGTCCTTGGACAGAACACTTCATCATTCCTCAGTGTCAATGTAGATTGTGTGAAGGAGTGAGTCGTTTTTTTGATGGAAAAGTGATTTGAGTGACATTTGAAGACAGACAGAAAAGAGACGGTTTATAGTTCAAAATGACTATATTTTCTTTCTGTAATTTCAGTGCCTGTGAGGACGCTCTCAATTTACCACAATCCACTGGCAAAACGCTTTAGTGGTTTCCAAACGGTTCCTTTTTTGTAAATCAATCACTAATAGATATTGAGCTACAAAAAAACCTTGATTTTTTTACACACTCAGAAAGACGATGTCACCGATTTCCATTTCAAATGTTTAGATTCATTGTGCATATTAAGCACATGTTGCACAATGCATTTGATCTCAGTCAGTCCTAATTTGAATGTCTCCTTTTAAGTAAACTTGACTTGTAAACCTTGAGCAAAAAAAAACAAACCTCAACCTGAACTCAACCTGCACATTCATGAGAGGCATAACTCAGATCTTTGGTTTGGTACTATTCTACATTGATATATTTATCTAAATGGAAGGCATGATGGTGCGCGTTATGGTCTGGTCCTGGTGGCACAACTAAAGTAGTTTTCGGGATAATGCTTCTCGAATCATCATCATCATGGAGAAATTATGGAGAAATTTCCGTTTATCAGATCCCGCTGATGAAGCCCGGCTGCAGACTCAAACATTACAGTTCTATTAAAAGCTCAGTGTTTACTCCGTGACGATATTAACCCTCCTTGCCTCTCTCTTTTCCCCAACACATATTTATAATAACACGTCACATTCAGCTCACAATAACCCATATATATGCATAGAGTTTCAAGTGCGGAGGCAATTCTCCCTGTCTGTTTTGTGTTGGGGGGACAAAGACTGGTTTTGTCCTTCAAAGCTGTGGGGGAGAAGACTTCAAAAATTAATGCACACATGCAGCTACATCCGTGCATGGGGCGAACAAGCTGTCCACAGGCACTGAAACAATAGCTTTTTAAATTGCCACCCCAAGGAATACAGGGTCAAAATTGAACAAGAAAAATGAGGCAGCTATGTTGGATAGTTTATATTTTATGGAATTAAATGTTTAAATTGGGGGGGAAAGTTACACATTTCAGAGACAAGCTTCTAAAAATGTCTATGGAAGTAGTGGTCAACTAATAGGAGGGTGGGGGGAAACTTTTGGCCTTTTAGGGGCAAATAACATCGATGTAAGAACTTCTCAAATCATGGTACAGTTGATTGCTGTGATAATCGTGAAATGAAGAATCAAAAAGAAAAACAAACTGCTCAAACAACCCAATAAAGACTTGCATTCTTTTGAGAAGAATCACTGCTCATATTTGAAAGTATGTCCAGGGCCAATATGGTGCCCTAGGCAAGATTGAATTTGTGCGTCCCCGAAAAAAAGGAAGATTTTTTTTTCAATATAAAATTGGGGGAAAAAGCCATTAATATTAATTCATTAATTTCTATCTTCTATCTATTTTCTTGACCCAAATAACATTCTATAGGCTTTTTGCTTTTTTCCCAAATCCTTTTGGACAGACTTTGGATATGGAAAAAGCTAGTTTCATTTTATTTTATGATGATTATCATTGTTATATTATATTATGTTTTTCTATTCATTAGAAAAAATCAGAGCACGTGCTTCATTAAATGTGTGCACAACAGTTATATTGGAGGAGGAACCTGAAGTAAACTTACCATTTGTTTACATGGCTCCCCAAAGGCATAGAAGGACCAGGGTGGGCTCGTTTGAAAGCTTGGACCACAAGTCTCTATTTATTTCTATTCCAAAGTTATGTCCGAAAATAGGCGATGTTGTAGATGGGGCTAAAAAATTAAAGCGCAATTCGGCGCCCCTTCAGCAGATGGAGGCCGCCTGGGTCGCCTATGCCTAGGGCCGGCCCTGAGTACGTCCATGCCCACAAAATGTCTTACACATTTGTTTTTGCATGTGCACACAAGAGGAGAGCCTCTATGTGCCATGATGGGAGGAGGTCTTTGCAGTAGCTGCTATGAACACTATATTTCGCTGTATGCCGTCTCAAATGAGAAAAACACATGTCACCATCTGGCTATTGACCCTCGATTTCTCTGGACAAGCAGCCCACCAAGTCACACTCAGCGCCAGGGCAAGGGTGTGTACATGTAGTCTCTGTGGTCCTCATAAGCGTCACCTGGAGTCTGTCTGAACGTGCATGTTTGTGAAGGACTTGAGGAATGTCAAAAACCTAATTATTGCCGCTATGTTTTCCTCAAATATCATATTATTTAACAAACTTAAATCCTTATTCTAATGTCTTGTCTCCGCAGTTGCAGAGGCTGAAACGCTCCCTCTCCTTTAAGACCGTGATGCGCAGTAAGAGCGTGGACAACTTCTTCCAGAGGTCCAACAGCGAAGCCCGTCTGCCCCAGGACTTACTCACTGACCCGCCTCCCTCCCCCCGCTGGCGCCCGGCTCGCCCCTGCTGGGTGACACCCGCTCCCCCTCCGTGTCTCCCTCCCTCAGCCCGAACCCGTCTGTGTCCTCGCACTCGCCCTGCCTCAGCCTTTCGCCCTCTCTGCCCGCTAAGCCGGTGCGGCCGCAGATCAACCACTGCTTCCAGGACCACGTGTTCCGCAAGCCCACCACCTGCCAGCACTGCAAGAACATGATCGTGGGTAAGTTCAAGTTAAAGGTGTTGATGTGTGGAGGGACTTGGTGTTAAATAAAAAAACAAAAATGAAATAGGAAGAACTGGATTAGTTAAATATAGTGTATGGGACTGCAGTGACTAAGTGGTTGAGTTCACCCACGCAGTTCACAAGGGCTGGACAACATGATGTGGAGAGAATGTCATATTGTTGGAAAAGGCCATACCATGCGTCTCACCAGCTCTAGCCCTGGGAATCTAACGCATAAGACCTGAGCATGTGGGGTCCAGGCTGACTGGGGGAAGCTGGGCTTTGAACCCAAACATGAACAGCCTGATGTAACAACACCAAAATGTTTGCTTCCACTGGAAAGTCAACACTTTAACCGGGCATTTGAGCGTCTCCCAGAGCGGTGTTTTCCCACTAAGGGGAAATCGGAGAAACTGAACATTATTTTGATAGGAAAAGCTATATATTGCAGTAAAATATGTTGTTTTGGGAGAATTTTAGGTTTATTTTCAACTAAACATTGTCTTTTACTTACAGATAGCACTTTTAAAAGTGTGTTTCCTAAATAAACTGCAACACCTTTGAAGTAGGGGTACACGGACTACCACTGAAAAGTGCAAAACAAAAAAGGCTGGGAACCACTGTCCTAGAGTACAGAGGACACGCTAAAAGTTTACAATAAACATCACAATTTGTATGGCAGAAACACTGACCGAATAAAAACAGAGACATGTTGAATCTGGGGCAACAGCAGGAAATTGTGTTTATTAAAAAGGTTAAAAATCATTACAATCATTAGGAAAAAGCTTCAGAACTAAAAAAAAATAAAACTCTTTATGGTTCTGCTACATCCTGGACTACCTCAGGATCATCCCATCAGTCCCATGGATTCTACTCCAAAAACTCTCAAACTTAAAGGAATAGGCCACCGTTTTTACATACTGAGATATGTTCTTACCTTAGCTTAGACGAGTTCATCTGTACCTGTCTGGTCTTCACGCGTGCCCCCCCTCACGTAAACACAGCACAGACGGCGTTAGCATTTAGCCTCTCCTCCTCTCCTCTATAGCTCCAAATGAGGTGAAGATAGAAGCTACCAAGCTCTTCCAAGTTTTCCCTATTTTAATATGGTTACATGAAGTGTTGCACTGTAAAGTATAATTACACAGAATTAAACAATGTGGATTTTCTAAGCGGATAAAAAGGGGAACTATATTGTAAGGCGTAATAATACCAGGAGTAGTTCGACATTCGCGCAGTAATATCTTCACTTTACTGTACTTTTCAGATGAACATGTCTAAGCTAAGGTAAGAACATATCTCAGTATGTAAAATCTGTGACCTATTCCTTTAAAGTCTAATTCATTAATTCCAGGACACAAAAGCATAATGACACTAACTCACAAGACTACAAAAATCCCTCCAAATTACTTACTGTTTTAGCATGACATGGTTTTTTGCTACTCCAAGTACATATCATTATATTGTTCATCTTTACAGATTGCAATTTGTTTATTCATTGCTCCAACCGCAGTAAGGCTGTCTTAGCTTTGCCAACCATATTAAGTAAAATAATGCTTGTAAATGATGACATCACCCTGTACTGATGACCTTGCATTCCTCCTTTGTCAGTCACTCTGGAGCCGGCAAATGTACATTATGTAGTGCAGATTCTCAACACATATCATAAGCAATCTCTCATGATCCAGGGAGTCGCCTCCGAGAACTGCGTAGTGATAGGATTTGGCAAATGTGTGAAAAAAACGAGTCCGTGAATAAAAACTTGTGCCACATCTAAGAAAAAGAGGCAGTGACTGTCTGACAAATCATTTTTAGTGGATTAAGCTTTGACTTTAGTGTGAAAAGCTTTCACTTGTGTCGCCGGCTCCATTGTTGGGCTTGTGCTTGGGTTCCTTTGGGGGAACTTCTGGGTAAAATTGAGTGAAAAAAAGATCCAGCTCTTTTCACAAGCGTGATCCGGTTCCAACCGTTCACCAATAGATCCGGTCGTGAACGTCACATCGCTAAGACTCAGAACCTGGCTCACATCCACATCCATCACACTGATCAGTCCCGGACTCAGGAGCACAAACACTCACATGTTTTCATAACCTCATGAATGGAGGTCTGTCATGTCACTAGGAGCTAAACATACACCTTTCCTGCTGCCGTCACAGTATGTCGCTTGTTGTTAAAGGAAAGGCATTTGTCACACAAACCAATAATCTGTCAAATTACCTTGCTGCTGGTTCACTGTGGCAGTTCTGAAATTGAAAAGGAAGTTGGTGTAAAATGAATAAAGTCTTCTGGTGAATCAGCACTATTGTATTGGTTGTTTAGAGACTCTGTACTGTGTTAATGAAGACCCTTTTGCTGCCTCACTGGACTAATGCAACACCCATGCAACAGTGGAAACTTACAAACTTTACATCTAACTCCGAAACATGATGCAATGTTTGCTTGTTATTCTGCCATACAACTCCAGGGACCTTTGCTAATGTTGAACACATCCACCTTATTTATATCCCTTTTGCTGTCTTGAAATGATCGAGCCAAAATACAATAAGTTGTAGCAATGAAAGGGAGGAAAAATATATCCCTTTTGAATTCATTCTAGGCCCTGGCATAAACGCCTCTGCTCACGCGGTCTCACGTCCTATGGCTTAGTTTGCATTGACCTAAATGAAGAACCGTTTTTAGGAGAGAACATCCCTTATTATGCAAATGGCACTCCTCAAAGTCCATTTGACACACTGTTTTCCGAGCGCATCTGGAGTCACAAGCTGCAACCGCGCGATCAAATGAGGAAATTTAATTTGCTGTGAAGAAATTGCGTTCGGACAAATATTACAGAGACATCTCAAAGGGATGATGTTATGGGGTGAATTGAATTATTCGTTTTCAGACAAACTGTGACGTGTGCAAAACGGACAGCAGAACATGATTAACAAAGCTTTACTCTCCGGTTAACATTCTACATTAGCTTTAACGTTTGTGATGCAATGGTATGAAATCCAAACGCATATTTTATCCCCTTGCAGTGTTGGGTTTTGAGTAGCTGTATTCTGGTACGGGTACTCTTTCATTTGAAGGTATTACTTTCCTAAAGTCAAAGGAATGCATTGTGGTACTCAATCATTACAGTTCAGTTTCATATTCATAACAATAAGAAAGAAAAGTTGGGGAAAAGTTTAGTTCAATGTCTATTAAATACATTCATAACAGGCATGTAACAAGTTTAGCCGACATGTCTTTAATCATACACCGCTTTTATGCATGAATGTAATGCAAATCACTGTGAAAGTATTTTAAGCAGGGCCGATGTTGGTGCCCTAAGCTGAACTGTTTAATGGTGCCCCCCCCCCAAAAAAAAATAAAAATAAATAAATAACCCTCGAAACTACACCAATAATATTTGTAGAATTAAAATAATTGAGTTTAGATGTAATAGTTTCATAGTTGGTGCTAAAGAAGTGTTCAAAAATAAGGATGAAAAAGAATACGGATGCTCGTTCTATTAAAATCAAAATCATTGTTTTATTCCCTGAATTTACATTCTAAAACAAAAGCTATGCTAAAGGCTACATGATGCTCTTCGGTGGACAGCAAGGAGGTCAGCAGGCAAGAGAGCGAACCAGTTGAGTTACAAGTAATTTATAGGAACAGGAAGTAGGCGGCTACTTGTTGAAGAACCAATCAATGTCCTTTGAATGCTTCTTCTGCGCGATCTGACTCCACATTATAACACACTGCCCCCAGTGGATTCCAAGAGTAAGGACAACAATACAGCAATTCAATTCAAATCACCCCAAAAGCACAGATTACAATCAACAGTTTCATATAATCATTAAAGCCTATTATGATAAAAACGTATATAGAAATAGCCAACAGTGCCTCCCAATTTCAGTTTCTCTTCTCTGCCCCTACAGCAGCAGTGAACTTCAGCTCAGATGTGTCTTCCCCCTCTGCGCCTTCCCCTCTTTCCCTTCTCATCTGTGAGCCCCAGCTCTAGAGAACACTACATGACACTAATGTTTTGTCAGAACATCTGAACTTAAAGCCATACCGCGTAGAATTTTACCCAATAAATACATTTTCACATGTTTTCATCATTTTAAAATACCTCGTAAATGTACAAACAAACATGTGCTTTTGCTGTGAGCGGCTCAGCTCTCCTAAGACATGACTGTAACTTTAATGGGAGTGGGTGCATCTCCAGCTTGTCTACGTGGAGATGTCGACTAAAGTCAGCAGAATTTGAGATCTAAATAAGGTCTCATCCAGATCCATTCTTTATTACTCACTGCCGTAATAGCATATTCTGTGTCGAGCTGGTCATGCATGTTTTGTATTGATGGTCAAGTCCAAAATGTTTGAGTGTTTCTCATTGAATGCAAGCGTTTTGTCAGCTGTGTTAATGATTTTAAGTATTCAGAATACAGTACTCTGATTAGACAAACTAATGGAATATGCAACAAAATACATATTAAGGCCAGCATTCAGTAGTCTAAGTAAGTATTCGTCCCCAGCATTGTCCCCTTGTCATGTGCAAGTAATTATTGTGTGGGGAGAAATTATAGTAGATTTGACAGTAGCTCCCAAACAATGCTGTATTGATGAAGACACGACTGATACAAAAAGATCTTGTTGAATAAATTTACATGACATTTTATTGAGTAGAGCTAAAATATTGAATAAATCTCGGCTGAAACAAAACAACATAAAAACATTAAGTCAAAAGCCTGTGTCTTAAGATTAGTTGTCAGAATTCACAAGGCTTACAAATAAACAAAAACAAAAGATTACATTAAACACAAGGGCCGGCAGAAAGAAAGACATTCGTATTATAGCCATCTACTGTATATACAAACAGCAGTAATTGGTCATAGTCAGGAGAGATAGATAGAGAAGGCTGCACAAAAGGGAAATTAACAATGTATCTGTTCGGCCCATACAGAAAACGATTAGGATGCAAATTGGGAGTGAAATATGCAAATGATATTTTTAGAAACCCATTGTATTACTGTCTGATAATGGAGCAGGAGACATGAAATTGCAAAATCAATATCATATTACACAATGTGCTCTGTAGTATAGACTCGGGCAATCCAATTGTGTGGCAGGTTTTTATCTTCATGGGATTATTTTGCTAAATAATGATGAATTGGTTTTATAAGCAGACTAAGTGACCAGATAATAATAATGTATTATTTTACATCCACACATTAATAAATATATTGTATAGATTTGGACTTACTATAATAGGCTCACTGTAATTGAATGCCATTATACAGGGCGACAGTGGCGCAGATGAGTGGGTCGTCTTGTGATCGGATGGTTGGGGGTTTGAATCCCGCCACCTAAAGGTGCACACTGTCATTGTGTCCTTGGGCAAGACACTTCGCCCACCTTGCCTCCAGTGTCTGCTTATACTGTTGTGTGAGAGTGTGAATGGGTGTGTGGTTTCTTGCTGTAAAGCGCTTTGAGTGCTTAATGTAGGCTACATAAGTTGAGACCATTTACCATTTATAAATGTATAATACAGTAGGTGCAGCGCTGTATTATTAATGCTGTTGACAAAACACGGCTTTATATTCAATGAGAACGATGAGACGGCACAAGGGGCGATGCCCGAAATGCTTGGGTTCATACAACACATACAAAACGCACTGCGGTCGCCCACTGCTCCTTACGGGTTGACAAAATGCCCTACGCGGACAATAAAGTTCACTTTAACCGTAACCTTAGATTTAACCATGGGCTGCTTTCCATCTGTAGTCGTCATACATAAACAAGGAACCAATTACCAAGCAGAGCACATGCACTGACTCTGACTTTCAGCCCAAGTACCATGACAAAATATCCCTTTAAGTCCCAAAGTCCAAACAAGCTGAAATCTTAACAAAACCGACTAGACCAGGTACTTGATAAAACTCAGAATAAAGGAACAAAGCGATGTTGACTTTGAATTCAACTCATTGCAAGAATGCCCAGGGTTCTGTGTGGAGTTCTCCTTGTGTCCACTAAACCAGACGACAAAGACTAGAATTATATAGGAGCATAAGTACTACCAAAGGCAGTAGTACCCGCGCCACGGTTTGAACAACACTGTTCTAACACGTGTAACTTTCATAAACGAGGCCAAACACATTTCTGTGCGAAGTGGTGGATCAGAGGAGATTTGATGTTTTGCTCAGAAATGTCCCCCGCTGAGTCCTGTTCTCTCATTCCTCTTTCATCTCCGTTTGTGCCACAGGAAACTCCAAACAGGCGCTGCGCTGCAAAACCTGCAAGATGGCTGCTCATCTGTGGTGCACCTCTGAGCTATCACAGCAGCCCTGTTACGGAAAGGTACAACTCTTTTATTTTTGGAAAATGTGACCCCATTAAAATATATCTCAAGGAAAAACCATTGAGTTAGAAATTATTCATCTGTTTCTTTAAAAAGTTCACTTCCTTACTTTGGGTTTCAAAGCTTTATCATGTGTCTTGATTATAGATACTCTTGGTTTGTTCCATTCATGCACATATTCCCACCTATTGATGTATGATTGCTTTGATACTTCCATATCAGCCTTCAAATCTTCTCCACTACAAATCTTATAATCTTGCTCATAAGTAGCAAGTATTACAGTCCAAGTCTCTCAGCCAGGCTAGTGTTCCCACCTGTCTAAAAAGTTCCACCATTGTCCCAGTGCCCAAGAAGCCGAATCCATCTTCAATGAACGACTATCGTCCTGTAGCCCTGACCCCTTTTTGAGCGTTTGGTTATGATGCACATATGATCACGACTCCCAGCAAACTTGAACCAGCTTCAGTTTGCGTAAAGAGAGAACCGCTCTACAGAGGATGCCATCTCCACCCTGCTCCACCGGGTTCTGTCACACCTGGAGGGCAAGAACACGTATGCCAGGATACTGCTGCTCGACTTCAGCTCAGCATTTAATACCATCCTGCCTCAACAGTTAGTGGAGAAGCTGTCCCTGCTGGGTCTGGAGTCGGGAATGTGCAGGTGGATTCTGGACTTTTTGACGGAGAGGAGACAGACAGTGAGAGTTGGCAACACAACATCCAAAACGATGACAGTGAGCACAGGCTCACCTCAAGGGTGTGTTCTGAACCCGTTATTGTTCACGCTGCTTACTCATCACTGTATTGCCACTCACAGCAACAACCATGTCATTAAGTTTGCAGATGACACCACAGTTGTCGGCCTCATCACTAATGACGATGAGTCGGCATACAGGAAAGAGGTGGAGGTGCTCTCAGCCTGGTGCACAAAACACAATCTGGCCCTCAACACCACCAAACAAAGGAAATGATCGTCGATTTCAGAAGGTCCAGAAAACATCATCCTCCGCTCACAATTAACTACTGTGACTTGGAGAGGGTTGAGAGTACCAAGTTCCTGGGGATACATCTGTCAGACAAACTGACCACCAGAGCCAACACCATGGCTATAATTAAGAGGACACAACAACGTCTTCACTTCCTCCGTAAGCTGAAGAAGGTGGACGTCCCCATCCCAGTTTTGACTCTGTTCTACAGAGGGACAGTGGAGAGCCTGCTAACGTATGGCATGCTGTCCTGGTTCAGCAGCTGGATCGGATCGTGAGAACTGCAGAGAAGATCATAGGCGCCCCCTTACCACCACTGCAGGACATCTTTACTTAGCGCTGTGCGCGCAGAGCAGGCTCTATCCTGAGAGACAGCTCGCATCCCTTCCATCCAATGTTTGAACTGATGCCGTCGGGGGAAGAGATACCGCAGCATCAAGACAACAAAAACTCGAATGTTAAACAGCTTCCTTCCCACAGCTGTTAGACTGATGAATGAGACCCTATTGTCTACAGACTAATCAAGTTTTGTTAAATTAATTAATTTTACATTGCACTAAATTGTTGGGTACGTGTGAAACGTAATTTTGTTTTTATGTTGCATAAGAATGATCAATAACGCTATCTATCTATCTATCTATCTATCTATTACAGGGGTTGCATGCTCAGAAAGCTGCATTTCTTTCTTGTTCCCAACATTATTTAAGTAAAAAAAAAGGGGGGGGAAAACATGGATAATCAACACCCAAGGATACAATTGTTTCTTATCAAAGTCACTGAATATTTTTGTTTTGCTAAAAGTCTCAGTAATCAGTAAATAGTAGAGTTTACAACAGTGTTTGTGTGGAGCAATCACAGGCTGTGCAATAATTTGATTTATGCTCATGCTTTGGTAAAGAGCTGGTCCAAGGTCGGTATAAACACAAAAAACAAAAATTATTTAAAAATTATTTCTGTGACATCAACTGCCAACATTTGAGACTTTTTCGTCCTTTTAGATTTGATTAAAAAAACACTTTTTGCGCAATAGCAATGAAAATGCCACAACCAAAATGTCACATAAATTCCTCTTTCCAAAAGCTATTGTGCCTTTTAAAGTTCCTGACAGCTCATAAATGCATTCAAACAGGACTCCATAATGAGGGTACAAAGCGGCGTGTCCTTTTTGCAGAGCGGAAACTTCAATTGCGTCAAAAGCCTTCATTTGTGGATTGTTGCCGACTTAATAACTGCATACGAAATAAGAGGAGCAGACTTTTGGCCTTGTCCCGTTCTGTGCCCTGTGCTCCGCTAATGCCCTTCTGGCTTTTATTATTATTATCATTATACACTTTCTTTGCAGCAGGATAAACCGGCGCGGCGCGAGTTTAGTTTGACCTCCAGATCTCCTCTGCTCTCCTGAAGACATTTTTAATAAGCCACATAGACGGCAACAGAGGCGTAATCACTATCGAACACACCCGAGACTCTGGGGACAAAGGATTCTGGGGAGTTGTGCGCTGACGTGAAGAGGGAAGAAGAAAATTGTATGCGAGAATAAATAGTCTGCTGATGATATCGCTTAACTTAAGTGGAAGAAGTAAAAGAAGTATAGTCGTCCAAGTACTTTAAATGTCAAAAAGTAAGGCGCAAAAAAAGGACAATTTCCAACACTTTTTGCCATCAATCAATGTAAATGGTAAATGGACTCAACTTATATAGCGCTTTTCTACCTTCATCAGGCCCAAAGCGCTTTACAGTAAGGAACCAGTCACCCATTCACTCTCTCATCCATACACAAATGTACACAGACACTGGAGGCAAGGAGGGTGAAGTGTCTTGCCCAAGGACACAACAACAGTGTGCATTTTGCGGGAGCTGATTCTGATTCTGATTCTGATTAAAGACCATTCATTATCTGTTGCATTCAGAAACTGCATGTCTCCAGTTTATATGCCAGTGAAGAGGAACATTGATCAGACAGTGTAAGAAAATGATTTACTGAGATGCTTTTGAATCAGTGGAAAAGGTCAGATAAGGGTAAGGTCGATTTATTGGCATGCTGTTAAAGAGTACCTAAACGGGCGTGCCAAAGCCTTTCCCCACCCACAAACAAAAGTCAAAAATTGCCGCAAAAGAGGCGGTCTCTGTAGTTTGGGGGTGACATGCGGGGGGTGAGTGTGTGGGCCTTGATTGACCTCGATATTTGCATTGGCACAATCACAGCAGACAGATTACGTGGGAGGGACTTGGTTATATACCACAGGTACAGGGGCAGGACAATGGGCAGCACCTGATGATGATGTGGACACGTCTCCAGTCAATCAGGAAATTCTAATTTAGTAGCAGAGTTTACCCTGAAGGGGGCGCAACCCATTCGTTTTCAGGCCAAAGTTAGGATTTGACGTATGTTTGCGCTATAATGTCAGAATAATGTCAGGGACCAGTAGACAACACTATGAGACACCCATTGAGACAGTTTATCAGTAAAAAAAACTTGATTTGGTGTTTAGTTGCTCTTTAAGTAAAGTATGTTTACACTGTATTCCCATGTTGTTTTCGTCAAAGGAAGACTTGATCAAAATCATTACGTTGACGCACCTTTTTTAAATGACAATAACGTAACGATGCCGAGCTTAAAATAGACGTTTATGAGTTTACGTTGACAAGATGAAAGTGTTTTGTCAGACCGTTCGCAACCGGGTTTGAGCACAGCAGAACACAGCCACTACACGTGACACAGAGTGAAGCGCCGTCAGGTCACATGGCCTCGCACGCGGCACTCTGCGCCCCAACAGCCATCAAGCTTTGACTTTATCTTTGCTCAGGACCGTTTTTCCCCCCCAGTTAAATACAGTAGTGTATGATGAACGCAGAGAGCATGTTGATGAACGAATGCGCAGACGGTGCTGTTAATAAAAAATCTCGGAGCGATGATTAAAGGATGAGGAGAGCGGGCGCTTTTGGGAAAAAACATGTTCAAAATGAGGACACTTCTGCCTATTGTGGTGTGATCTGTCTGTCAAAAGCTTTAAACGCCTGTCAACCTTCATCCCAGATTCCAATTCTTGTTTTCAATAGCGTTCTTATCGATCTAAAAGAATTTGTTGAAATACTAATACATCTTTTATTTTATTTTATAAAACTGACCAAAACTAGACTATAACCTTGAGTTTTCGTAGACTGAATTTTTAGAAAATGACTAAAATGTGACTAAAGCTAAAAGCATATTTGCGCTAAGAGGACTGCCAAAAACAATACTGATAACCACTGCCTCCAAGGGTGCTGAATGCCAATTCGAAATACACAAAAAATATAAATACTATAGATACCCAAAATATTATTTTAAAGCCATTATACAGCCTCAACCTCAATTATACATATTATTTGCAAATAAATTCATTAAAAATCAGACAATGTGCTTTTCTGGATTTTTTTTCCGCATTTTGTCTCTCATAGTTGAGGTATACCTATGATGAACATTACAGGCCTCTCTCATCTTTTTAAGTGGGAGAACTTGCACAATTGTTTGACTAAATACTTTCCCCCCCACTGTATATAAAGTGTGTCCACTTAAACCAATGACATATGTTTTTAAGCACTGCATGGCGACTGCTGCTACTCTACCCCCATTCCTCCCTTACTTATTTGTTACACATTTCTAAATAACAGTACAAGAGCAGATGGAGCTGGGATAATTACAATAAACGTGAGTAATTTCATTTCTAATTCGCGCAAGCTTTAAACGTCCCCAATGTTTAATGTGGGTTTGAATTGAGCTGCTGAGACGAGGCAATCCCGAACAAACTGCGCCTCCTTTCACCCACAGCTGTTGTTTTTACGCTCGGGTTTAGCACCGAGGACATCAGCATTCAGGCGGGACGTCCAAAGACACACTTGCAGGCCTGGAGAGCATGCCTGCAGCAGATATTGTTGGTTTTTATCAAAGTGTGTGGACAGCAAGAGGTCAGGACACAAGGACAGGAGTAGGAGCAGAACCTTATTGGCACTTTACTTTACAGCACAGTAAGAATATAGTAATAGGGAGGAAATGGGAGTGGGTCACTGGGGGTAACGTTTATGACAAACGAAGCCTGCAAATCACTGACATTTAATCTATGCTTGCAATATCAATAGAGAGGCCAAATGTGTGTTGAATATGAACACCGTCAAAGCTTATTTTTTACCAAAATTAATGAGCAATAGCATCAGTCAGCAACATGTGTAGCCCTTGTTTGTGAGTATTCAATTGGCACATTGATTGAACTGTTTGTATTATGTAAATATGTTGCACTGCGGGGGGACAGGGAGTAAATGTGAAGGTTGTGAGTTCGATTTGTGACACACAGTCCCACGGTAAGGGGTCTGCATGCCATCCCAGTGTTATTTATAGCTCTTGAATACTTTACGAGTGGCTCTAAGTTGGCTGTAGTAAACAAATGTGTGAGTGCCCTGTCCCTACAGACTCCAAATCAACCCCAAATGGGAAAGAGCAGTAGAAGTGCGTGCCTGTAGCTCTGGGTGAAGCTGTTATCTCAGTTTTACACTTGCTGCGGTTAACACAGTGTGAAATTATAGGGGGCAGGACACATTAAATCCATGTCAGAACACATGTGAGTCGACCACAGCAGATTAACGGTCTAAAGCCATTGTTCTGATTGTCATACGGCTCAGCGAAATTCGTCACAAAACCGACACAGAACCCTGAGCAAGAAAAGTCAACAAAGACTCTATGTTTATACAGTATTTCCACTGCCTCTCTAAACCAGCGGTAAGATAGCTCTGGTACATCCAGAATGCTGCGCTTCAGTTTTGTCTTATTGAAGATGTGAGGCCTCTCTGACCATCTTCAAAACCAGGCTAAAGACGATAACGATTGTTCATGTTCTATTTGTGTACCCTTTTTGTTGTTGTTCTCCTTCAGTACTATGAGTATGTGAAATAAAAGACTGTGACATAATAGCATTTTGTATCGATTGTGAGCTGGCAGGCTAGTTTTTGTCTGCATTACCGTGTTCAAATGGTGTTAAAAAGGCATAATAAAAGAAGTAATAAAAGAAGTGTGGTCTTCCAAGTACTTTTAATGTCAAAAAGAAAAATAAATAGTTCATGCAAATTTTGGTAATGCGAAACAATAAGCTATAATGCATTGCAAATATCAGTAAGGCACAAGAAGCAAGGACAATTTCCAACACTTTTTTTGTGTGTGTGCCATAAATCAATGTTTTAGTGACCATTCAATAGTTATGCTAATTTAAATGGACTGGCTTCATTCATTTGAGATGAGGGTTAGTTATACTATTGAATGGTCCTGCATTCAGAAACGACATGTCTCCAGTTTATATGGCAGTGAATAGGAACATTGGCCACTTCAGCAAGTGAGATATTTTTGAATCAATGGAGAAAGGTCTGATCAGGGCGCCATCGATTTATTAGCATGCTGTTAGATAAAAGTGAAAGTACAGTATGTTTTCACTTTATTCCAGTCTTGTTTTCATCAAAGAAGACTTTAAAGGGGGGTATTATGTAAAATCGACTTTTTCAAGCTTTATATCATGTTATTATGTCATTCCCTCATTAAACACATGCCTGGAGTGTTGCCTTGGCTCATTCACATATTTTTGAGTAATCAGTAAAAACTTAGACGGCAGCCATTTTAGGTGTAGCTATGCCTCAGTCCTCCTAGGAACGCCCCCACCTCCTGGAGATGCCTCTGGACCTTTTGTCACCAGCCAAGCCACCAACCACTGCTCCTCAGCTCAGCAGAGGCCCCTCCCCGCACAGTAGTGTTGTTTAGATGCCACAGCAGTGTGCTGAAGGGGGCGTGTCGGAAAGCTTCTTAAAGAGACAGAGGCCTATTTCAAGACGTTCAGTACAGCCATTTTGAGAGAGCAATTTTATTCAAGGCAGTTATTTTAATTTACTGCATATACAGACCAACAGAAGGTTACGTCATCATTGTAGTATGCTATAGACTGGTGCTATGTGATTGAAAAAAGCATAATACCCCCCCTTTAACAAAATCATTATGTAGACGCACCTTTTTTAATAACGTAACAATGACAAGCTAAAAATAGCCCTTTGGTATGGGTTTACGTTGACGAGACGAGATGAAAATGGGAGAGTAAGTTAGTCAGACCGTTCACAACCGGGGCTTGAGCGCAGAGCCGCAGAACACAAATGTTGGGAATGACCACAACTGTTTTTTCCATTTGAGAAACATTGCCAAGTTGAGGCCAATTTTATCCAAATCTGATCTAGAATTGGTGATTCATGCTTTATCTCGTCTCGTTTGGATTATTGTAACTCCCTTTTTACTTGTTTTAACAAATCTGCTTTGAATCGTCTTCAAATGGTTCAAAATGCTGCTGCGCGGCTTTTAACAGGCTCTAGCAGACGGTCACACATTACTCCCATTGTATCCTCTCTGCACTGGCTTCCCATTCAATTTCGAATTGAATTCAAAATTTTAGTTTTGACTTTTAGAGCGCTGCATGGTCAGGCTCCCAAATACGTGTCTGACCTGCTGTGTCCTTACTCCTCCGGTCGTACCCTTAGGTCTTCGGGCCAGAACCTCCTCACTGTCCCAAGGACCCACTTTAAAACCAGAGGTGACCTGTCCTTTGAAGCTGTTGCTCCTAAACTGTGGAATGACCTTCCTCTGTCGCTACGTGTGACCGACACTGTCGATTCTTTTAAAAAACAGCTGAAGACATGGCTGTTTGAACGAGCTTTTAGTTGAAAAGGCTGCGATTGTTTTAATTCATTTGTTTTAAATACATTTCTCTGTAACGTTTGTTATTTTTGTGCCCCTGTGAAGCACTTTGTGATTTTATCTGTGAATGGTGCTATATAAATAAAGTTTCTTCTTCTTCTTCTTCTTCAACTAAATGTCGCTCCTTTTGTCCTTTTGTTGTGAACTAAAATATCAGGAGCCGGGCTGTGTAAGTTTTATATATGTACTTCTTGTTCTGTAAGCGGAGGCAACCTGTGACTGGACGACTGCACTGTAGCACCCGGGAACCCATTTCCAGATTTTAAGCTCATCGTCAAATATAAGCTTCATTAACTCCACTTTGCGGGAGATTTTTATGGGAACATACCTTGGGTTTTCATCCTAACTGGGTAAAAATGACAATGGCAAAATTGTGGTTAAAAGGATAGATTTTCTAATAAAATGTACAACTCAAAGAATATTTTTCATCCACAGTCTGAAAGTGTGTTGTGAAAGTTGTACGGTATCTGTGTTTTAGTTCATTTTCGTTTCGATTGGAATCTTGCTTGAAAAACACTGTAGAGAGGAAAATAAAGTGCTTGACTACGACGGCCAAACACAGAGTAATTGTTTGGACCGTGAGGTCGGTCTGGAGCACAGACGGGGGGCAGTATAGGCCATTTATTACTGGCATGTCTAACACAGGTGGCACCTGAAAAGAGACCTCTCCACCAAACACCAGATGGAGCAGGAGTGTGAGGATGCCAGGCAGTGAATAGTAATGAACTAGAAAGAAAATTGAAAAGCGACGTGAAGATGAAGTGGGGCGGATGGATTGATTGATAGACACTTAACACGTCCCCTCACCGCTCATCTTATTGCTTAGTGTCCATTTTAGTGCCATTTCTTTTTCCCTCGTGTGACATATTGTGCTGCTGCCCGTAAAGTAACGGTACAAACACTCTCCTTTTCTGTCCATTAGTCCGGCGCCTTCAAGCGAAACTTCAGCTCTCCGTTGATCATCACCGACCAGCTATCCGTGGTCAAAGAGGTGCGGCCCTGTCAAGGTGAGTGTCCACAGGGCGAGCGAGGAGGAGGGAAGATAATGTTTTCTTTGCCGTTAGATTTGTCTTTATATGATTTGCTTGTGTGTTGCAATAAATCCAGAAATGTCTTCATCTCGTCTGACAACTGTTAAGCACGAAGAGGAAAAAGAAATGGAGGAGGAGCAGACTGAAGTGCAACAGCCTCTTCAAAGTATGTGACTTTTTAAACATGGCGTCTGAGGTGTTGCCCACATGAAACGCGCCGTCTGTGTCTCTGTAAAGCTGGGTTCGGTGTGTAAAAGTGTGAAAGGATAAATGACAGTGGAGGAGGTTTCTTAAGCCTCACATATGTCCACTTTATGGCAAAACCGAATCTCTTTTTCAGGTAGTTTACACTTTGCCATAGTCCAATGCTTGATGGACTTGCACTCAGTAGGGCATTAGTGAAAAATAATTGGAGCTACAGTTTTTTTTTACAAAGCATAGACCCTATGACCCTATGATGACCCTAAATAATAATAATTGAACTAAAACTAAGTCAGATCATACCAAAAATCACTAAAATGCTGATATTATTTAGACATTGTAAAGTTACGACGTTTAAATTTGAAACCATGGCAACACATCATACAAGCTGGCGTGGTTTGGCTGAGAGGGAAGCAAACCTCTCATGGGAATTGCAATTTTCCCCTCTTTTTTAGTCATTTTCTGGCAGACCATAACCATATTTATTACACACCAATAAAGTCAAGCCAAAGTCGGGTCCATATGGAGGTTTTCTCACAGCAATTTGTTCAGTTGAAGCGAGAAACGGCACTCGTTTTATTAGCTCCATCCTATTAGCATAATGTTGCATGAAGCTAATGTAGCTTCCTGGTTAGCATTGTCCGTTTCTTTTAAGTGTAGGGGGTTTTGAACCACGTTGCTCCTCTCCATGTCTCTCTATCTTTATTTAGTATAGAGAAATATATGCATAATTCAGCGTCTGTTGGAGAAATGAGAGGCAGTTCAGTTTTTCCCCCCTCTGGCTGCTTCGAACGACTATATGGGCAATTCCTAAAGAGGCCGTCTGTATCTATAGTCGCTTTTAACCTTTTTGGATAATGTTATTGCCACCACCACTAAGAATCAAGCCTAAGACATGGTCACTCAAAATGTCCATGACCATATCCACTGTGAGAACACGCAATACCCAAATATGGCCCTGTTCAGCTCTGTGTCCATTATGTTAAATACCTCCGATGAATCAGGGTTAGCGCTTCATTCACGAATCTCCATCGTCACTTCCAACTCATCGCACCATCGCGTTTGCGGGAGAGCCAGGGAGAGCCGAGCCTGTCCCAAAAAAAAAATCATTGCCCTCATTTCGCTGAAGGCCTGGCTCAGTTTGCCAATTCTTTTTCCCAGAAATAATATTGCACAAGATTGATCTCTCACTTAGCAAGTAATTTCCGATAAGTGCCCTCTCTGACCAGGCTGGCGTCTCATATGAGGTTTGTTTATCTCAGGGTAATAGGCCTTTTAATGTGTTACTTTAATGGTATGAAACTCATTTAAATAAGAGAAACAACACAGATTTGAACATTGCTACTGAAAATACACATTAAAGATGTGCAATAAAATATAGCGCTAATTGGATTTCACACATTGTAGTTGGTTGCTTGAGTCCCATTTGTGCAAGTGAGACTAGTACAAATTAAAAGATCTTAAGCTGCATTTTAAATGTTGTAGATTTAAAGTATAGTCAAGTTAAAGGCCCATTGCTTTTTTTTTCAGGCATGTTTTTGCCGATGGCGGGACAAGTGTCTTTAGTGAGAACAACACCATTGGATGTAGGAGGAAGTCAGTAGAGCTTGTTGGACCCAGGGCCGGCCCCAGTGATCAAGATAAATGAGATTAAACTAAAACTAGCGATTTTAAGTGTAAAACTACAACTGAAAAACGTGGTGCTGTTGTGGCTTAAGGTGCCAGAACAAGAGGAATGACATTTGAGACGATAAAATAAGATTTATCTGATATTTCCACAAACAGTTAGACATTTGTTTATCGTTACTATGACAACAGCTACAATGAAAATAGATAGGAATCGAGCTTCCCGCCTCCAGCTAAGCCCAGAATGTTTACAAACAATAGGTTGCGTTCACGTTTTAGGATTCTATTTCAGTGGGAGGGCAGGTGCCAATACAACTCTATGAGAGCACAACAGTTTTTGAAAGAAATTTCCAAAATGAAAATGTCCAAATGTTTTCCGTGATCATCATTTAATAGTGATTTGATTCACAAACCCGCCATATATTTTTTTATGGCTGAAAGTCCTTTCTACCAGCCAAAATCACAAATATGTTTTTGAATATTGTCTCCACTTTTGGACGCCTTTATGAGGAAATAATTAGACCATAGTTCATATGAGCTGAAAGAGAGGACGTCGAACTTTGTGACAGTTTTTCTTTCATGTGATCTGGCTCAAGAATTACAGAGAAATGAGCAATTAAAGAAGAGTAGTAATCTGCATTTTGAGCGTTACCGTGGTTACCGCAATGGAATTTTCAGTTGACCTCCACCTCAATTTTAAACTATGGGCTCTTTAGAATGTTGTGATGTCACATGAACGCAACCTATTAAAGGGTCTATATAACTATTAATCAAGCCAGATATTCTCATATGTAGCCAGATCCGTATCCATGACAACAGTGTACTGCCGTTAGCTTATCTTAATTTTTGCTGCTCCCCGTCTGTTTATCCATGGATGAGAATGAATTTGATCACTGTTGCATAAAGTTCATTGATAAAAGTGAAACTCCAAAGAGAAGATGTGTTTGTTTCCTTAAGTTACATCCACACACTTCTGGTTTTATCACTGTTGCTCGCAGAAGGTCTTATGCTTGTGCCGGATCTCCGCTATTAAGACGACTTTATAAACAGAAGAAACTCGAGGAAACGAGGCCCAGAAAGAGACAGTTGTTGAGGAGCCTTGTTAGCCAAACTTTTGAGCCCTGGTAGTAATCATATTCTCCAAAGATCACGCTCCTTGTAGCACGCGGCTACTTCTCTCAAAAAATAAAAGCGTTAATCCTTTTATTCCACTATCTCCCACAGCCACACTCCCCTCCCCTGACCCTGAGGACCCATCCCTCTCAGTTTGACGGAGACTGCGGTTTTTCGAAAAAAAAACGTCCTTCGCCGACGCTTAGAATCCTGTGATAACTTCAAACGCCACCATCTCCCACATAAAACGCGGCCTTTAATGCACCACAAAGATTTCCATATTTTAAGCTTCATCTCTCATTTCCTTTCTTCCACCGCACAACTGGGCTAATGTGCTCAAGTCGCCAGCGCGTAGTAAAAATATAAATAAACCAAGACCCTGTCCTATCATTGCAGAGTCTTGATATCTTCTTAGGGTTTTTTTTTTGTTTTGGCTGTTGTCCCCCTCTCTCCGAATCGTATAAGTGGGTCGCGTCGGTGCACGACTCATTGTGTTACGGTTATATTTAGACGCTAGTTAGTTCAGATTGGCTCGAGTCCCGCAGCTTTTGATGCGCACTTCAATCCCAAAGTGTCGCCGTTAAAAATAGTGGCGTTGTTGGATGGGGGCTTGAACGCGAGTTGCTGAGATGGATAAAAGTACACGTGCGGAGAAATGGAGCGGTGGTTGAGGAGGGACAAAGTAGAAGGAGAGCGGTGGCAGAAGTGGGTGTCAATGGCAAGTGTTTATACGCAGGTTTGAATTCCACCTTGTCTATGTCAGAGGCTCCCAAACTGTTCTGCCCATTCCAAAGACTTTATTTCAAGTCTTGCCGTGCTTGTTCAAAATCGGGTCGCTCCCCTCCTCCTGGGACACCTGCCTGGAAGTGTGCGCCTGTGTGTGGAAGTTTGCGCCTTGTCTAAAGCAGAGGACACACTACGCCTTTTTTTTTTTTTTTGCATGATTTTGCTCTAATTTGTAGTCGTGGCTAGTCTTCCCGAGTCATGACTAGTTGGGGGGCAGTCGCAGTGTAATGTGGCCGGCGGAAAGACGCGACTAAACCCATTCGCAGGGGAATTAAACAGACCCAAATGTAAACACACACACAGACACACGGAAAGCAGCAGCCAATAACAGAGCAGAATACACACCGAAAACACCATCGCCTCGCTGCCTTATCGTTCCTCCACCGTAACAGCGACACAAGCAACAAAACAACCCCCACAGCCTCTTGCAAACCACGCCAAACAGCACAAAATTATATCAGCCAGATCTCATGGGGCTGATGTCTGTCCAGCTCCTTTTCTACTAAATTCACTGGAGATACATTGGGGAACTACATGGGCAATACAGGGAGAGAGGACAGAGACGCACTGCATCCATAGCACAGTCTTTCTATAACCGCACTAAAATTAAAACAAAACTTATTCTTTTCAGTTTTCAGGTTTTGGGCCAAATTGGTCTCTTAACATATACATTTTCACGTGAAAATAAATACATAAAAAATAATAATAATAATCTTCACAATAACATGTTTAATTATTGCACTGATTCAATGTTTCGCAATAGATTTATATAAGAAATGATGGACACATTTCAAGGGCCATTTCCTCAAAATTTTCTCACATTGGTGCGACCTGTTAGCACCAATGTGCTAATAGGTCAATGTGCTAATAGGTGCGACCTATAGCACCAATGTGAGAAAAGCACCTAGAGACTTGAAATGTTCCAGCCTTGGACTGATATTTATTTTGAAGGTTTTTGCAGAGGGATTCCTAACCTGATTAACTGAGTTCAGAATAAAAAAAATGTTTTTAAAAAACAAAGCTAATTTTCAATTTGTACAGATTTTTTCCCTAATAAACAGCTTATTTTAAAACTGAACAAGAAATCCAAAATCCCCTCTGACAAAGTCTTAGTAACTAATATGTCAACAAAATAAAACCATGAATTTAAACCTGCCTCGATTATTCCGATTTTGTCACTGATAATAATATGGATAATTTGGGTCATTGTTATAAAAGGCCTTATTACCCATTAATCTACATCAAAAGTTTTAAATTGATATCTCTACATCCAAGTTTCCCTATTCACCTGCAATGTCTGGCTTTAAGAAAAAGAGAAAAATGTGCGTAGTGTGTCCTCAGCTTAACACAGGTAAGCGAGCTGGAATTCTCTGGCAAACACAGCCTGCTGGAGTCACCCACATGTCAAAACTTTTTACACACTGGGACACTCTGGACTAGTAACCTTTTAAAACAGTGAAAGTCCAGTAGTAGCCTGACGGTACTGATGTTAAATTGTATTTCAGCCTAACATTGTTTATAACAGAACATTTTATTTATAGATTTTCTATCTTTTCAGAAAGCCATCGGTCTCGCGTGGATCCCGTCTATGCCGCCTTACGCTACGGCACCTCCCTGGCCCAGATGACCCGCTCCAGTTTTGGAAGTACGTCCGATTCGCCCACGCGCAGCCTGGTGAGAAATCATCTTCTGGTAACGACGGCATTGTTCGATCAAAATTAGCCACTCGAGTGTAATAATAGCAGTTTACGTCACCATCAAGTCAGTAAGTAGTGCTGTCTTTGCTAAGGCAATTTAATATGCAGAATAATTTGACTGGTTCTTCCTCATTGAGGCGTTTACAATAACCTACATTAACGACAGTGTTACGGCCCTGAGTGTTACGGAGGCAGCTGTCATTAATGCAATTTCAGTTTGTCGCTGTGAGCCTCAACTCTCGAATGATAACAAGGTGTTCGCAGTAAGCTTTAGGTAAGGTGCCTATTTTTGGTCAGCATTATGTAGTCAAAAGAATAATAGGCTACGTTTGGATTCTTTTTATTTCAGTCACTTATGAGTCAAATTAGAAACCAAGTTGAACAGGTATTGTTTAAGTACCGGTTTCGTAAACAAAGTAACAGTACCCATGCAGCCCTCTTTTTTTTTTTTTTTTTTTTTTTTTTTTTTTTTTTTTTAACGCAACATCATGTCGACATGGAAACAAGAAGCAACTTCCCTCTCTCTTGGTACAACTGAGTTTTTAGTTTCTAAATTCCACATTTCTTTACTGGCTACTTTTGTACATCTTTGTTGTGTGTTTGTGAGGTTCAGTGGATTTTTTACTGCAGAGAGTCCGTAGTAGCCATGAAGCACCCATGTTTTTAAAGTAAACAAACCGCTAGCTTATGAGCTAAAGACATTTGAGACCTAGGCCCCATCCGAAACCATTAAATTGTAGCCTCTAAGTACTAACACTAGCAACTAATCCTTAACCTTTCATGGGGTCAACTGTTAGATCTCTATGCAGTTAGTGAACTTCTGCTTCAGCAGCATTTGCCCAATTCGACCGTCCTTACCCAGGGGAAGGGGAAGTGACATCACCAACAGCTGTGTTTCTTCTTCTTTAAAGTTCAGTGCAGGCCAAACAAAAGCGCATACCGCCACCTACTGTATATTGTCCAACAATAACATAGTGTCCAAATAAAGACATTTAAGGCGGGGAAAAAAAGAAACATCCAAATGATCCTTCACATTTCCCTTTATTTTATCTCAACAGCAGTTTCATAACGCTACAGTATACAAATTAGCCATGTGGCTTAAGTTTCTACTAAATGAAGCAAAAGCACAAACTGCCTTCATTTAGGCCATTTACTGAGGAGGCTCTTTAAAACCCTGTGAATGTGCTGTGGTGACTCTAACATGTATTTTGTCACTTTTATAAAGTTTGGCTTGTGCAGAATCTCTTTTTTTTAAATCATTAAATGTGCACCTGTCAATCAACAGTGGTTGCGCATGAATCACTCGAGGGTGGGGGCGAGGGGCGTGGGGAGATTGGCGCAGTGGCTTATGGGATGGCACATAGCTCCTAATCGCCAGTAAGTTAGCATCAGAGGTCCCAATGCTAAAGTGGCTATGATAGTTAGCATACAGGCCACTTTCCCTAACTCCTTCCTAACTGAAAGCCCAATTCGGACGCATCTTATCATGGCGGACGCTGACGCACATCCGGTTTGGCGTAAGACCTCTTACCAATTTACTGGTTTCGGATGGAGCACTACACATTTCTTCTTCTGAAACACTGAAGGGGCATCAAGAGCCTCCCATACCTGCAAGCACAGTGGAGGCGTAACAAGAGGCGCTACAGGAAACAAAAAAGGGACAAAAAGAGGAGAAGATGGTGAAAGACTGTTGTGGGGCGGAGGGAGCTGCACAGGAGGAAGTAGGAAGGAGGAGGTGGAGGAGCTGACCAGTGCAGGACACCATGCTCTGAAACAGGGACAAACCCAGGAGGCAGTGCACTGTTTCAGAGGAGCACTGAAGGCAGCCAGGTTTCCTCTGAGTACTCTGGTTTCCCCTACCTCCAAAAACAAGCTGCTCAGGTTGGCCCACAGTGGCAGCACGGCTCAGTGGCAGCACGGCTCAGTGGCACCGGCTCAGGACTAACACCTGAACACAATTTCATTATACAATTATACAATAAAGCACTTACTTACTTACACACTTACTTACTAATCATGTGTGCTTGCATTAATTAATTAATACATTTTTTGTGTGTCCTTGAGTAAGAGACATCATCCACTTTATTATGAACGTTGTGTGTAAGCAAGTGGTGGTGTTCGTAGTCAGCAGCCACTCTTTTGTCAGTCTTCCCCAGATTACAGTCATAACTTTACAGTTGCCACCACAGGGTAACAAGAGTTAATGACTTTTGAGTGTCTGGAGAAGCACTATTTGAGTCTCATGCATTTTTAATATGAATCAAACATTTTTTTCCCCAACACTTTCAAGTAAAACTATGAAAGAAAAGAAACCACAATATTGCTTTTTAATGTGTATAACCTGAGACCTCAGAGTGCTTTGTGACAAAAGCTATTGTGTAGTATTAAATTGAAGCATAGATTTTACAGTGACCTTCCAAGCTCGCAGTGACTATAACATGTTTTTATTTCTTTTCTTTTTATCGATGTTTTGGTGCAGGGAGAAGGAGGCGACGAGACACAGAGGCAGTACAGCATGGAGGAGGAGATGCCTATGGAAACAGCAGGTCAGTGCTGAATTTCCATCTTGGCTATCTAAAATTACTTTTTGCATTGGTATGATTGGTTACAGTGTCTGCTGAAAGGTGCATACTGACAGAATGTATGTCTTTTTTTTTATAGAGATCCCAGTGCCTGACATTGAGATAGAAAAAGAGGAAGAGTCCAGCAATGCACCAAACCTGACTCCACCAGAGGACAGCGGTGTAAAGGTACTACTATTACTACTACGACGACAACTGGGTAATCTTTAAAGTAAACAATTGCGAAAATGCAGGCTTGACGAAACTGAAATCCAAGTGAAACATGGCTTGGGACAAAAAGATTACCCATCAGTCCCCCAATTTAGTTTGAAGTGGAATATCTTGTGCTCTGTTCCCTCTCTGTCTGTTCATGATGCAGAGCAAACACTGAACAGTCTGTATCCAGTGAAGCAGTACTCCTCTCACACCTGTGTCACTTACAGAGGGCCCCTGTGCCTCACTATTGACACAGTAGGTGGTCTTTCTATATCGCATGTCTATGACCGATACCATATATAAAACACCTAAAGCCTCCTGCTGCTTCAAGCTGGAGGTGGACAATCCATCGATATTAGAAACAGTACGATGGTGACATATAGGTCTTGTATAACCTGGTGTATCTAATTTGAGATAAAACCATCTTTGCCATATGGCCGGAAAGAAAGAAAACCTTTTGAAACTTGCATCTTTTTAAATGTGTGTTATTGAAAGAGCGAAAGGCTTTCAGACTGAAACTAATGCCTAAACATTGATTATCATGAGTCACTAGTTAAAGCATGGCTCAACTGCAGAGGACAAATTCCAACTAAACAAGCAGTGTAATCCAATATAAACGTAATCCACTACTGTAAAGGAGTAATGTAACGGGATTACAAATGCAAAACTGGTAGATTATAATTGCTTTATCAATTAACTATCGCTTACTTTTTGTAATACAGTGTTTTGACAACTGAACACGTCTTATTACTCATAAAATGTCAGAAATTTGGGGGGGAAAAACAACAACCGAAAACTACAAAGCCCAGCTGGAAATACAGACATTATTATTTTGAGTGTATCTCGTCTAAAGCAAAGATTATTGTGGTCCATTGCCGGTTCTGTGTGGGAAACAAGACATTCAACTGTAAACACTAAAGGCATGGTGCTAAATAGCGAGTGCAAGCTGAAAAATAGAATGTGCTATTTATGGCAGGTCATTTGATATTCCCTGTATTAGATTATTATGGCCCCACATCTGATATGTAAATGAGAGAATGCTGTGTGAGTGATAAACGCACAAATGACTCGCCTGCTGATCCACTTGGTAAAACGCCTTAAGTGGGGCAAACCTAAACAGCCAGGCTTGATCCTTTTTTTAAACTTATCGGTACTTTAGGAATGAAGTAATCAAGGAGTAATCAGTAGTGGGATTACTTTTACGGAGCACGCTGCACATGAGTCAGGAGCGCTTTCTCCTCTGCCATCGTTCATCCACATCGTCACAAAATGCATAAACGTCATAAACACAAGGCGAACAAGGAAACATGGGCCGACCTGTTTTTCACACTTTAATTTCATCCGTTATTTTTCTGTCCTGTTTTGCAGGTTCCCAAGCGCATTGACGTCCAGTCCATTCACACCTACGTCGCGCTGTTCAAGTTTTTGCCTCAGGAACATAACGATCTGGAACTACAGTGAGTCGAAATACTTTTTTTTTTCACCACGATGGCTAAACTGTAAAAGACTGTGTTAATGAACCGCAGCACACAGTTCCCCTAACATAGCTGAGTGTTTTCTCTATTAGGACCCAGTTCACAAAGCACTGGGCTCAAAACACTCTTGTTAATGAGTGAACGGTGTTACCAAAACCAGCACAGAGTAGATAGAGTTAGAGTCTACAGTATGTCTGCAAAACTGCAAATGTAAATCTGTTAACTTTTCGCATCGTGCGTGCTGTGAATGACAAACATTTTCAAAAGAGCTCTGACTTTGAGAGAGTTGAGTTTGGGAAACTCAGACTTTTCACACCAAGCATCACCTCTTAACTTCTAAACCCCCGCCTTAACCAAGCACATTTTCTCCAGTTCGGCTTTAACAAAATCTAAAAGCTTCTTGACTGGAGCTCACACCTATAGGCCAAGTGTAACACAAAACTGATCTAAATAGATCTTTGTCCTCGCTTTATCACCTTTTTCACGTTCTTTGTCCATCTAAATTTTGTCACTTTTTTGTTGCACTTTCATCGCTTTTGTTGTTACGTTTTTGTCACATTTTTGTCACATTTTTGTCGATTTTTTGTCACACTTTTGTTGAGTTATTGTTACATTTTGTCACATTTTTGGCGAGTTTTGTTACATTTTGTTACATTTTTGTCAATTTTTTGTTACATTTTTTGTCACACTTTTGGTCAAATTTTTTGTTACATTTGTTACATTCTGGTCAAATTTTTGTTACATTTTTGTTACATTTTTGTTACATTTTTTGTTACATTTTGTCACACTTTTGTTACATTTTGTTACACTTTTGTTACATCTTGTTACATTTTTGTTACATTTTTGTTACATTTTGTCACATTTTGTTACATTTTGTTACATTTTTTGTTACATTTTTGTTACATTTTTGTTACATTTTTTGTTACATTTTTGTCACATTTTTGTTACATTTTTGTTACATTTTTGTTACATTTTTGTCACATTTTTTGTTACATTTTGGTCAAATTTTTGTTACATTTTTGTTACATTTTGTTACATTTTGGTCACATTTTGTCGAGTTTTTGTCACATATGTGTCGAGTTTTTGTCTAATTTGTATCACTTTTTGGCTAAGTTTTTGTCACATTTTTGCTGCTTTTTTGTGGCATTTTCGTCACTTATTTGTCGCACTTTCATCGGTTCATTTTGTTGCTTTTTTGTTGCGTTTTCGTTCTCTTTTTTGTCCCTATTTTGACGCTTTTTTCTTTTTCAAGAAGCTTTTAGGTTTGGGTAAAGCCAAAACTGGAGAAAACGTGCTCGGTTCAGGTGGGCGGTAAGAGGTTAAAGTAGAATCAGGTCTAGATCAAGAGCAGGTCTAAATGGGCTTTTTATAGTCCATCATTTCACTATAATAATGGACTATAATAAGCCCATTATTATAGTGAAATAAACTATAGTCAAACTAATCTGTGTGCAATGTCAAAAAACAGAATAATCACCAAACTTGGATGAATTCAGCTTCTTCTTGCTTTAGGCACTTTGTCGAGCATGTATCCAATAGGGGCTCTCATTTCCTTTGGCGACTTCTCTTGGCAAGACTATTTTCTCACGACGTGACTATATTTGGGCTATGAAAAACGTTCTGCAGAGGACAATCTTTAAGGACAACTAATTATAAGCCGCCGTGCCCCCATGTAGTGCTGAGGGAAGGGAGCAGCGGGGGACGGAGTAGACACATTTAACAAGTAAAACATGAAAGAGGGAATAGGCGAGAGGAGCCGCGGAGTTATATGGCACAGAAAATAGCGGATAGACTCACAAAAAGCTGTGGGGGGATGGGGGAAAGTCGAAGCGAGGGTATAATAAAACAGTGTATTTGAGAGGAAATCTCAATAAAAATAGGCCAAAAAGTTTGCTGCGGTTTCACCCACCAACCTAAAAAACATGCCTATCTTAACCTTGTAGTCATGATGGTTCACAAGCCATTTTTCTTTTGTGACTGTCATGGATAAACCAGAGGGTGAGGAAGGGAATCTGATTCTTAAACATATGCCAAATCAAAAGCTGCATCACTAAAAGATGAGTGGTTGTAATGACTATCATTTGAGTAAAAAGTAGAGCAAGGTGAGTGTACTCCAGCTGCTGTTATTAACGTCATCATTTCATGTAACACTTATTTGTAAAAGTTGGGTAACATGTGCTCCCTGCTGTCAATATTCAACATGCTGTATAAATGAATATAATCTATAGTGCTATAGTAATCATGCAGGACTATTGTATTTGTTTACATTGTGCAGTGTCCCAGTTTTTTCCACTTGAGGTTGTGAGGGAGAACAGGTAAAGGGCTGGGTGGGATCAAACTCAGAAACCAGGGCACTGTCGGGAGGTCTTTGTTTTGGATTTGTAAAAGGCTGTTTACGCCTAAGTGCCGTGAACAACAGCATGTGGATCCGGAACTGTCTGTTCTATTCATGCATTAAGAAAGAAAGCTGTAATTTGAAAAATATATACTGTAGATGCATCACATTGATAATGGTGGGTTTGAGTTCATTTGGATTGTGTCATTTGGTTATTCAAGATGTTTGGAAGTTTCCCTAAAGGGCCTATCTCACCGCCTTGGAGACTAGTTGTAGACATGACTTGAAACTGGCCACGGAGATGTGTCCGAGACGTCCACTGGAGATCAGGCGAGTCTCCTGGTAGTCTTGGTGCAAACAAACAGGAGACTGCATTTATCTGCATGGTCTTCGAGAGGTCTACGTGGTCTCAAGCAGTTGAGAAATACTATGTTGTTCTCAACCTGTGAGATGTTTCTGAGATGTCCCTGCAATGTCTCCGAGAACTGTCAGACACCAAGGAGATCTCAAAGAGACTCCATCCGACTCTTTGAGATCTCCTCAGTGTCTGACAGGTTGAGGACAACAAATAGTGTTCACAATTGACACAGCTACCGTGTGGCAATTGAAATCTAACCTGAGACTACCTGGAGACTCATCTTATTGCCAGGGACGTCTCGGAGACATCTTAGTGTGGTAACTCCAGACTCAAACTAGTCTCCAATTAGTCTTCAGGCCGGTGAGATAGGCCCTTTGTATGCGCACAATCAGTCCGACTTGCGGAGACTCCGCAACTCTCCAGTGTGATAGGCCCTTAAATTGTGAAATACAGAGGACAAACAGATTATAACCTTTGTCAAGACTATCAGGATCTGCAGATTATTCCCAATAGAATCAAAATCCCATTGTGTGAGGTGGTCGGTAATGGAAAACAAAAACAGGCAACAACAAACATCCTGTCTCCATTGTGTTTTAGATATTAGATATTTTTTCTCAAAATCAATCAGCACTTTGTCGCTCAAGCAACAAAGTGCTGATTGTAAGCTATGTTTACATTGACATTGCAAGAGACAATTTTACTTTTATCAAGACAGCTAGGTGCAAAATATTGAGTCGAAGCTGGAACATGGCAAAATATTGCGATTTGTCGGGCATGCTGCTCCAAATTTACCATTTGACACAGCATGTATTCCAGTATTCGGGCCACACATATATGTATCAGAGAGTGCTGTGTTAAAAAAAGAAAAAAAAACTGTGTAAATTACTCTGCTGTTGATCCGCTTTTGCGCGTGCTACTCATTTTGCACATGAACAAACGCTGTGTGTTCTATTAACAGAAAATGAATTCACCTTATCCTTCCACAGACAGTTGGAGCAGCATTTGGCACATTTACGCTGCAGAGGCCCAATTCATTACACATTTTGCTGCTTTAAGCACTGCACACTGCGCAGCTCAAGTCAGACTCTGCTGAAATGCCCTGAGTAGGAACCACTTGAGCACTTTCCAATCTTATAAAACATGTATACGCTAGTGATGTGACTCTCGTGGCTGAATTAAGCATCTCTTGAGACCTTTCCTTTCCCAGAGAATAACAGGCAAAGATTTATATTTATAGACTTGGATCAAAGAGGCACGGATGATTTTGATGTATCGTGGATTTTCACACGGCGCGCTGAATACGAAGCCTTGGCTGTTTGTCACGTCTCAAATATGGAAAGGGACCTGGGTTTTGTGGGTCGCGTCTGTCAGGTAACATCAGCATCTGTTCACGGCCATCTGCTCGACGTCTCACCCAGTCACAATATGTTTACTAATGCATTTTTATCCCCACAGCCCAGGTTTTTTAAGGTGAGGCAGTAATTTATCACAGAGGGCAAACACATGGACAATATTAATTCTGATGACACGTGAATCTGGTCTATAACCTGCACTTTGATTAAACGTCGGTGCGATAATGAAGTCATGTTGAAGGAGACGATACAATGTGGCACTATGGCTAATTACTCCACCGGCCCAGAATAACTCATAGTTTTGACAGTTACAATATAGCTTGCCCTGCAGTGGATTGTAAATCAGTTATTGTAACTCAAGTACATTTACTTGAGTTACCTTTCGGGGTGAAAAAATACACTTCTAATTTACTTCACGTTTGTAATATTTGAAGTATTCTCTTATTTGGTTCCCATTTGAGAGTAAATCAAAAAGTTTTATGTTTTATGGCATTTGTTGTCATAATTCATACTGAAATAATTGGGATAGATACAGTCGGCATCGCGTCATACAAGGGGGTGTGGCCTCGCCGAGGGGGAAGGAAGTATGTTTGGGAAACACAATTTTCACTCTTTTAGCCATTTTCTGGTGGAATATTAACTTATAAATCACACATATTACAGTATCACACAAATAAAGTCAAGTCTAAATCTGGCCCATATGGATGTTTTTTCTGCAGATTGTTCAGTAGAAGTGAACAAACAGCAGCTCGAGTTAGCATGTAGCATGTTGCTAAGATGAAGCCTCATGTTAGCATTCTGTTATGTATTTATGGGCTGTTGAACCACTTTGCTCCTCTCCATGTCTTTGTATCATTATTGGGTAGAAAACTTATTGATAATTCAGCATTTGTTTTGGAGTAATTATAGAAAGTTTAGTTTTTTCCCCTCAACTGCTTCAAACATGACCATATATGGGCGAGTCCAGAGTAAGCAGAGCAAAAACCTAACGTCAGACTTCTACACTCACAGTTATTCAGTCATGTTTCACAAAATATTTGAATTTAGATTGAGTAGGCCTATAGATAAGACATCCAGCTTTGGCTTTGTTTTAGACCAGTGGTTCCCAAAGTGGGGGTCGGGAACCCCTGGGGCGGGGACACTGAAGTGGGGGCCGCAAGATGATTTTGAGACAGTGTTATTTACATTTCTGACACTGAATTTGAGGTGTTTTTAATTGAAAACAGCATATTTTTGTGAAATTAAGACAACTATCAAAATCCAAACTAACGTCATTAAACCAGATTTTAACCTCTTAACCCCCGCCTTAACTAAGCACATTTTCTCTATTTTGGCTTTACCCAAATCTAAAAGCTTCTTGGAAAAAAAGCAACAAAATAGGGACAAAAACACAACAAAACAGGTGATGAAAAAGTGATGAATAAGCAGCAAACACTCAACAAAAAAGCAACAACACAACAAAAACATGATAAAAAAAACAACCAAACATACAAACAAAAAGTGACAACAAGGCAAGGAAAAATCTTCACGGCTTTTAAATGAGGCATTACACTGGCCTATAGGCTGTAAGCGCCAGTCGAGAAGCTTGTAGATTTGGGTTAAACTGAATTGGGGATTAAGAGGTGGGGGTTAAGGGGTTAGAATCTAGTTTAATGATGTTAGTTTGGATACTGTATTTTGTCTTAATTTCACCAAAATATGCTGTTTTCAATCATAAACACATCAAATTCAGTGTCAGAAATGTAAATAATACTGTTTAGGGGGTTAAGGGGTTAAATGTTTTGCACCAGGAAAACTGCCTGTCCCTTCTATATTCCTAAAACTCCTGCCACTTACGAGTCACTACAAACCAACCGCAGCTTATAACTCCATCTCAGAGCCGGTTTTTCCTATACGCAGATTACGCAAGGTGCGTAGGGCCCCCACTGCTGCAAGGGCCCCGCATCTCAGTCAAATCACGGTGTTTCACTGATTAATGAGCGTTGTTACGGTGACAGGCTGTTTGACAGGCAGCGCTCACTCACTCTCCGCCTACTTTGCCACATACAACACCGAAATGGAGCCGTCTGCTGAAGAGGATGAGCAGGAGAGACCTACCGCCTTCCCCCTGTCACTCCCAAGTTCCCAACGCGTGAGTGCCTCTCCGCTCGCGCCTCCACTCGGGCTGTCTCCCGGTGTTCGCCTCATGCTCGCATCCCGTGCGGCTTTCCCGTCCCCTGGCCCGGGCGCTGCTCGCCTAATGTTACTCTGCTCGGACCGGGCAACTATCTTGTTGTTTCGAGTACTGTAGAGTATCAGGCCAGTAGTTTGGTGAATAGATTGGTTTCTCAAGACAGCACGCAAAGTGTTCCCTCATTCGACATGAAGAGTTCAGGCACTTGTCCATCAGGTTTTTTTGTTCATTAAATTCTCAATGCATGCAACTGTAAGTTTCTGGAAACTGCACTTTTTATAATTCACCCACAGATGTGCGGTGTACAGAGGTGAGCAGTAGGCTTGAAACAGAGTTTCACCTGTACAGAGCAGGAGGAGAATTTCTGAGACAGAATGTTGCTTGTGCATAAAACATCCGGCACTGACGGTAAATACCTCATCTGTTAAACGATCAGTTATGATGTGGCCAAGGTACTTGACAACATCACACACATTCAAGATGTTCCCGAGAGCTTAAAGTGATCTGTCCTCCTTTGTCCGACATATAATGACACTTTTAATTTGTATTTCACATCCTGCAGTGAATAGAGGAGAGAAAAAGCCAAAAAGCATAAAACAAATTACTGTCTATCTGATTCTCAGAGGTAAGATAAAAATATAACCACCAGGTGCAGCTTTCAGTTAGTTTTAAAGTCAGTGGTTCCCAAACTGGGTCAGTGACCTTTTAGCATTTTAAAAAGTGGGGGAAAATAGACTAGTGGTGTCTTAAACTCCAGCCTGACAGTGGCTTAGTGGTTAGTGGTTGTCACACAGTGCGGCAGGGCCCAAATTGAGGTTATGTTCTACTTCTGCCCTGCACTACTGCACAGTGTAACTTTTTTTGACCATAAATGAGTTCACTCTTCATCGAATAGCCATGGGATGCGAACTGTAGGGCCCCCCGAGTGGATTTTTGCTTAGGGCCCCAAAAGGGCCAGCACCGGCTCTGCTCCATCTCCACCAGTAACTGATTGTATTAGCGTAAATCCACTCTCTCACCCCTCCATCAGTCTCCACCGCAGCAGCAGAACCATCATACTTTCTGGCTTTTCCATTTCTTCTTATTTATGCTGACCAGTGTCTAAATCCCTGTTCTCGCCTCACAGCAAGAAGAGCCTTTTTGTCTGAGGTTTGCATGTGCTCAGCGTGTCTAGGGTTTTCACCGGTTCCATCCCAAAAACAGTACAAGCAAATAATACAGTAGGTCCATTATGACTTTGCATAAAACAGTTTTATCGGTTACAACATGCATATAGTAAAACTGAACTTTTGCTTTTCGGATTACTTCCGCTTCCCTTCAACTATGAATGGATTTAGTCACATGAACTTTTCCCATTATGGTGGACCTTTCAGCATTTCAAAGAATATTTTGAGACAGGGGACTTTTCAATGTAGTTCCATAAAGGACTTTTTTCATCCGAGTGCCCAGCTAAACAATGACGAATAATCAAAGAAGATGAGAAACACGAAGCGAGGTCATGTCGCCCTGATCTTTTTCCCTCTGAATATTTTGATAAAAATCCTCATTAACATCAACCATCCTGATTAAAAAGATGACAAAGATCACTATATTCAAAGAAAGTTCACGCACGGCCGGCCGGAGCTGCGCGATTGGCCATTCAACACTTTCAGCTTCATTAATCAAAGTCTTCTTCTTCAGAAGCTAAAGATCGTTTGTTTGTTTTTAATCACGATTTGCAAGACGACAAACTTTGCTGATTACACTGGATCAAATCAGAGTAAATGATGACGTATGTTTGAACAAAGGTCCAATCCAAATTTTTTTCCAAAAGCTACACCGAGTGATTTAAATTGCAGATTGCTACAGATTTGTATGCCACGTCATGCGTAGAGATGATTCAGCGTATCTCAGCAGGCTTATGAAAGGGACTGCAAGGAGAATTATAAACAGTCTATTAAAGGGAAACATGAAAATAATGATGTGGAGTAAATTTAACCTAGAAATACAGTCTCTCCTGTTGCTTTCTCCCATAACTGTGCTCCATCAATCACCTCTCAAGTCTGTCGTATAAATCCACTTTTTCTCCTTTCCATCTGTCTGATCTCCAAAAGCAGCGAAGCCTTTGTTCTCTTTAGTCTTTAGTCTTTAGTCGTCTTTCATCTTCTTATACAAGTCGCTCATCTTTCTGAAACTCTTTAAAGGTAACCGTTCGCACTCGCGACCTGGAAGAGAAAACAACAGGATGAAAAAGTTATAGTTGTTACATAACATTGCACAAACTTAATGTAAGCCGTAATCATATGGGGCAACAGTGAGCGCCAACTCCCTGTGGACCCAATGTACAGAAACAAGTGGGACGCGGCTGCTTCCCTTGTTCTCGCTGTATCTAGGACAGTGTGTGCGTGTGCGAGTTTTAAAAGTGTCATCATTAGCATGCAGGTCGGCTAACGGTGCAGGTCTGGCGGGCGTTTTCTTCAGTTTCCCCAAAGGATGTCACGACTTCTCCATCACCTCCTCCTTGTCCGTGCAAGCGCTCAAAAGAGGTTCACTTTTACCACAGCCATTGACAATGCCCTCACTGCAGCGGCTGTGACAGTTTGATAATGCTGTCTTTGTGCCGCCACTCAAAGCACAGTTTTTTTTTTGTCTTGTTCTCCTTGAATGGTTCACCCCGTCATTCTCCTGTCATGCAACCCACCACGTCTCTTCTAATGTCACGCTGTGCTTGTGGTACATACGTCCTCGTCTCATCTTTGCTTTTCTCTTTCTTCTCTCAGGCCTGGAGATCGGGTGCAGGTCACGGACGACTCGAATGAAGAGTGGTGGAAGGTGGGTGGCAAGTTGTGTTGTATACGTACGGAGTAACAGATCTGTTTCTCTGTGTAAATGCAGAATCACGGTTTAATAATAACGATATTATGCCGGTCAGTCTTTAGAACTTTCTGGATTATTACACCTTACCTCAGTGGCGCAGTTGGTAGAGCAGGTCATCTCATGATCAGAAGGTCGGGGTTTGTCTTATGATCAGAAGGTCGGGGTTTGTCTTATGATCAGAAGGTTGGGGTTTGTCTTATGATCAGGAGGTTGGGGTTTGTCTCATGATCAGGAGGTCGGGGTTTGTCTTACGATCAGAAGGTCTGGGGTTCGTCTCATGATCAGAAGGTTGGGGTTTGTCTTATGATCAGAAGGTTGGGGTTTGTCTCATGATCAGAAGGTCGGGGGTTAGTCTTATGATCAGAAGGTCGGGGTTTGTCTTATGATCAGAAGGTTGGGGTTTGTCTCATGATCAGAAGGTCGGGGGTTTGTCTTATGATCAGAAGGTGGGGTTTGTCTTATGATCAGAAGGTCGGGGTTTGTCTTATGATCAGAAGGTCGGGGGTTTGTCTTATGATCAGAAGGTCGGGGTTTGTCTTATGATCAGAAGGTTGGGGTTTGTCTCATGATCAGAAGGTCGGGGGTTTGTCTTATGATCAGAAGGTCGGGGTTTGTCTTATGATCAGAAGGTTGGGGTTTGTCTCATGATCAGAAGGTCGGGGTTTGTCTTATGATCAGAAGGTCGGGGTTTGTCTATGATCAGAAGGTCGGGGGTTTGTCTCATGATCAGAAGGTCGGGGGTTTGTCTTATGATCAGAAGGTTGGGGTTTGTCTCATGATCAGAAGGTCGGGGGTTTGTCTTATGATCAGAAGGTCGGGGGTTTGTCTTATGATCAGAAGGTCAGGGGTTTGTCTTATGATCAGAAGGGGGTTCGGGGTTTGTCTCATGATCAGAAGGTCAGGGGTTTGTCTTATGATCAGAAGGTCGGGGGTTTGTCTTATGATCAGAAGGTTGGGTTTGTCTCATGATCAGAAGGTCGGGGGTTTGTCTCATGATCAGAAGGTCGGGGTGTCTCATGATCAGAAGTCGTTTGTCTTATGATCAGAAGGTTGGGGTTTTTCATATCAGAGGTCGGGGTTGTCTTATGATCAGAAGGTCAGGGGTTTGTCTATGATCGAGGTCGGGGTTGTCTTATGATCAGAAGGTGGGGTTTGTCTCATGATCAGAGGTCGGGGGTTGTCTCATGATCAGAAGGTCTGGGGTTCGTCTCGTGATCAGAAGTTCGGGGTTTCTCTCATGATCAGAAGGTCGGGAGTTTGTCTCATGATCAGGGGTTCGTCTTATGATCAGAAGGTCTGGGTTCGTCTCATGATCAGAAGGTCGGGGTTGTCTCATGATCAGGGGTTCGTCTTATGATCAGAAGGTCGGGGGTTCAACCTTCTGATCGAAGGTTCGAATCCCAGCTCCTGATGATGTAAACTGTCGTTGTGTCCTTGGGCAAGACATTTCACCCACCTTGCCTCCAGTGTCTGCATACATTGGCGTATGAATGAGAGAGTGAATGGGTGACTGGTCCCTTGCTGCAAAGCGCTTTGGGCCTAATGAAGGCAGAAAAGTGCTATATAAGTTTTACCGTTTAACTCCTGACTCCTAGTACTCAGCTGGACTCTGACAATACTACTTTTGCTCTCTTATCAAAATAAATGAAGAGGAGCTAGTGTATGCCTTTGTTGTCAATGCAAAGTAGTAAAGATTTCTATGGAGATAAGCTGGTCATGTCCCACCAATTGTTTGTTTGTCTTTGGTCCTCATGGTTCGTTCATTGCTGCGATACCACCCCCTCCAGCAAATTCAATAATGCCTGAGTACTTTACACCTTTTTAACACAACTTTAAAGCCTGGCTCCAAAGACTTATTGTTTCTAAAAAACACAGATGATTCCTGTGACAATGCTGAGCATAGTTTAATATGTGAGCTTTGACTGACAGGCCCTAGAGCAATGTGGATGCTTGTTGCTGCCATGCCGACTTACGGAGGGTGGCGTTTTTCCCCGCATTTTGTCCTTTTTTGTAACATGCTCTGTAGGAGGAGACTGAGCACTTCAGCAGCATCATGGATTCACATGTAAATGGAGAGAAGTGAGCAATGTCAGTCTATCAATATACGTGTTCCACTCCCAACAAAGTGTTGAGTTAGATCTGACACTGTAAAGGCTGAGACAAGAGGTGTTTCACCAATAAAATCACACTTACGAAGTTTTACTCGGTATGTCTTTTAAGTAAGTGCATAGAAAGAAAAAGTTAAAAAAAATCAGTACTAATCGAGTACAGTACTAAAGTAAATTTTATGTATGTAAAATACTCAGGGTATTGAACGCTGATATTAACCTCTTGACCACCACCTTAACTAAGTGCATTTTCTCCAGTTCAGCATTACCCAAATCTAAACCCTTACAGCCTGTAGGCCAGTGTAACACCTCATTTGAAAGCTAAGACTAAAACCTACAAAACTCAAACAGATCTTTTTCCTTGCGTTGTTGCCGCATTGTTGTTGTTTTAATCGCTTTTTTGTGTCTTTTTTCTGTCACTTTTCTGTTGCTCTTTTGTGGCGTTATTGCTACTTTTTCATCACACATTTTTGTCTCTTTCCTGTCATTCTTTTGTTGCATTTTTGTCGCTCTTTTGTTGCTATTTTCATCCTTGTTTTGAGCCAAAGCCAAACTGGAGAAAATGCCCTTGGTTAAGGTGGGGATTAAGGCAGGTTAAATTGTGAGAAGCTGAAGCACTTTTTTTTAAAATCTCAATTGGTGAAAGTGCCAGAAAAGGTTACCCAAACCAGTCAAACGTTTAGACACTGGCTGAACATATCTCATGTTTCCAGAAACTCCCATCAGAGCGAGTGCTGCCGGCGCTACAGTCGCATGTCTTGACTGTGCACATGTTAATCCTGGTCTTTAAATGGGAGCTTTAATGCGTCACACCTGCTCCGCTTCCCTCGGTGATCAACATGCAGAAAGCTCGGACAGAAATAGATGCTCATTTTGCGCAGAAAATTACCAAAAGACTTTAACATAATGTAATTGAACAACCTCAAAGAGAGCTCCCTTTATTGAGAGTGTAATGAGCTGCGCTGGCTCTCGATGGAAATAAATCGATGGAAATAAATGTGCATCTGTGTTCGTTAAGTGCTGGAAATGGACCGGGAGCAACGAGAGCTGACTCAGGGACGATAGTTGTAGCAGCAGTGGCTCAGTTCTTTAGCGTTTACCCAACAAACCCAGATGTTTGACAGTCAAAAAAAATATCTGCTTGATGCCTGATTAAAAAGTGACGCAGAAGTGAGCCTCTTTCCACAGCACTGGATCCAGAAAGCTTTGAATTATGCATTAAAAAAGTGAATCCTTCATTACTTATGTATAGCATTGGGAGAGAGACCACAACCAACGGCATCAACAGCACAGACAGTAAACAATATTCTCGGTGACTGGGGAGGCAACAACGCACAGATATGTTCATGAAAGGGACTAATGCATTCTTTTTAAAGCAACAATTACATTTAATGAGCGTTGGGTTGCTGGGTTTCCTAATTGTTATCATTTGTTTATGCAATGTGTTTTCATTTGTAAAGGGGGCAATGTAATCAACGTGTAACGCGGAAAACTGGGTAATCTCTCACATGCACTTTCTAATTTACTGTGAACTTCTCTGGATGAATACATTAAATTACAAAAGACCTATATCTGTATCAATCAACTTTTTCGGGCTTTTCAACGTGTGTTTCTAAGTTGTTCTCTCATCACAAACACACCTGTTCAGTTGTGTTTCAAGCCGCTAGTGCATCTATCAGTAATCTCTGAATCATCTTTCTGAGCAGCACGTTGACAGCTCCCACAAAGCTCCTCCTGAGGTCCTACATAAATGATTTCCTCACCTCTCGAATCTCTTGTGAAGTGAAAACACATAGCTATATAAATAGTCGGACTACAGCCATTATTTTTACTCTTTATCGAAGCAGCTGCTCAGCGGAGGGTACAGGGATGGGTGAAACCATAATATTGATATTTCGATACTGGAGTCAGTATTGAAAGTATCGATCAGCACGTCTGAGTATCGATATTACGTTTGTTTTGAACATCTGTTAACCTCTTAACCCCTACCTAAACCGAGCACATTTTCTCCAGTTTGGCTTCACCCAAATCTAGTCTAAAGTCGACAAAAATGAGACGAAAACGAGGATGAAAATGCAACAAAAAAGTGATGAAAAAGTTAAGATAAAAAAGTGATTGACAAGCAATTAAAATACTATAAAAAGCCACAAAAGAGCAACTGAAAAGTGATGAAAACGTGACAATTTTTTTAAAACTAAAACGCCACAAAAGGAGGGGGGAAAAGCAACGACAACACGAGGAAAAATATCAGTTTTGTGGGTCTCAGCTTTCAAATGAGGCATTACAGTGGCCTATAGGCTGTGGCCTTTCAGGTTTGGTTAAAGCTGAACTGGAAAAAATAAGCTCAGTTAAAGGAATAGGCCACCGTTTTTACATACTGAGATACAGTATGTTCTTACCTTAGCTTAGATGAGTTCATTTGTACCTGTCTGGTCTTCACGTGTGCCTTCAGTAACGTAAACGGAGCACAGACAGCGTTAGCATTTAGCCTCTCTCTTCTCCTCTATAGCTCCAAACGAGGTGAAGATAGAAGCTACCAAACTCTTCCACATTTCCCCTATTTAAATATGGTTACGTGAAGTGTTACACTACAAAGTATAATTACACAAACTTAAACAATGTGGATTTTCTAAGCGGATAAAAAGGGGAACTATATTGTAAGGCGTAATTATACCAGGAGTAACTCTGCATCCGCGCAGTGATATCTTCACTTTACTGTGCGGATGCCGAATTACTCCTGGTATTATTACGCCTTACAATATAGTTCCCCTTTTTATCCGCTTAGAAAATACACATTGTTTAAGTTTGTGTAATTATACTTGTAGTGTAACACTTCACGTAACCATATTTAAATAGGGAAAACCTGGAAGAGTTTGGTAGCTTCTATCTTCACCTCGTTTGGAGCTATAGAGGAGAAGAGAGAGGCTAAATGCTAACGCCGTCTGTGCTGTGTTTACGGAAGTCACACGTGGAGACCAGACAGGTACAAATGAACTTGTCAAAGCTAAGGTAAGAACATATCTCAGTATGTAAAAACGGTGGCCTATTCCTTTAAGGCGGGGGGTGAGAAGTTAATAAATACATTTTTTAGATTGACTCATTCAAATAGAGTTCTTCTGGTCATTTTTTATGGTTGTATCAGTGCTTAATTTATTAGGCCTACCTTTTCTTGCTCCTTTTCCTGTATACATTTCATGAACTTTTGTAAGTGTAACATCAACCTGGCACATGACAGCTCTTCTTTTTTTCTTTTGTGCATTGTGTCCCTGATCAAATAAACGCAATTAAAATTCTACATTTTCTCAAGTGAGCAAAATGAAAGATTGAATGCATTTTAATGTAAAACGCATTGGTATCAGCATTGGAAATCCTAGCCCTAGTATGACTTGGTACCGGATCAAAACTGAAATCTTTGGTATCGTCCATCCATAGCGAAGGGGGGCTTATCTTAGCTCGCGTGGAGGATCAGGAAATGAAACTACTGGATATTTTCTTCTTCTTTTCTAATTTCTTTTAGCTGTTTTAGATCAATATTGCATCTTCTTACCAACCAAGTGTAAGACGGTGATAAAGATGTGTTTGAGACCAAATACCTGCATAAAGCGTAATACCTCCTTTTTAACCAGTCATGAAAATATTAGTAATTTCCCATTCATATTTGTAGACTGTCCTATTCAGAAGGTGAGGTACTTCTCCAGAGATTAAGCAGCTCACACGAGGCCAAACATCAGCGTTTCATTATCTATTCAATTCAATACTTTATTGCCCTTTACAATAGCTCTCCGAAGGCTCTTAACATTTCTAACCTTGATGAGTCTTATGAACACACTGAATAAAACCTCCAAACATTCACGTGTAGAAATATCATCATGGCTACTGCAGTGTCCGGGGTGTCCTTAGTTTTTAATCCTACAGTTATTCAAGTATCTCTAAAGCAGAAGTAGCTCACTGACATATTTTTGTTTTTGTAGAAGTATAGCTCAGAGAATGGGAATTGTTGGAGAGTCCGCCATGAACTTTCACGATGCAGTTCACACATTCCAGGCAAGAATGATAAAGTCAAGCAGCAGCCGCAGCAGCCGAGCCAAATTCTGAAATGGTTATGAAATAATCATCAAGACATTTTAAAATATTTAGACAGGAAGAAGAGAATGTCTGGCTTTTACATAAACCTCTTCAGTGGCATTGAAACAGCTCTCAGGGCAGAGCACATGGAACAAGAGGAATACAATTAAAGCCAATGAGGCCGTGGAATCGAATAAGGATTGACTCTGCGGAGCATGTAATGTTGCTCTCAGCTTTATTTGATACATGAGGCATCTATAGTCATTAGCTACATTTCCTAAGATGCGGGCAGAGGGCTCCATTTGCCTGTATTTGTTAGATCACTATGTCCTCGTGACTGTCCATACTAAATGATGTATAGTTTTACATAGTTTTTCTCCCTCTACTTTCTACACGGTAAAATGACTCACGGATGCATGTTTTTCCCATGGATTTATTTTAATGAGACACACTCTTTACTTTTATGTTCAAATGTTCTTATTTCGCTGCAATGCATTGAAGGGAGAATATTGAAATTATATTCAAAGCCACAAAAAAACATTTCAAATCAAGGTTGAATTAACCTCATAATTGAGCACTTTTTGTCCACTTCAGCTTTACCCAAATCTAAAAGCTTCTCCATTGGAGCTTGCAGCCTATAGGCCAGTCATAGATCGTTAAAAAGAACTCCTCCTCACTCCTCCCCGTTTACCATAATGACCACGTTCGAGGGGGCAATCATGGCGGATTTACAGACTCCTCCTCCCCAGCTCTGACGAAGCATGTTCCTAATAAGGGCATAAGGGCGGGATCTTCACTGTAGACTCGGCCCTTGCGTGACGTGTAGCTCGCGCAGCTCCAATGCTAACAGTCCGACCTCCGTTAAGTAGGAGATTTTTTTTTTCGAAAACCAGCCTGGTTTCTTTTTTGTGAGTAACCCAGCGTTATGTCAGGAGGAATATGTAGCCATAGAAAGTGTTAAAAAAAATTGAAACCAGGCATTAAAGTTGTTTTTAACGTGTCTAAAGTCCAATGCTTTTCAATGGGGGCCTAGCGATGATATGGAGGTATTACAGCAATGGCGGAGCAATGGCGGCCTCCAGTGTTGCGGTCATAAAGCAGAGCAGCTAGCGGCCATTGATGCCAGTGTGTAATGCCTCATTTGAAAGCCAAGGTCTACAAAACTCATTGAAGCTTCTTGTTTTTGTTGTTACATTTTAATCATTTTTATAGTTTTTTTGTTGCTTTTTTGTAGTATTTTGGTCACTTTAGTGTAATGTAGCTTAGATGAAGCCACAAAAATGTGACCAAAACATGACAAAAAAAGTGACGAAAACGTGGGAAAAATGTGATGAAAATGTGTGGGGGGGAAACGTGAAAAAAACATGAAAAAAAGTGACAAAAATTTGAAAAACTGCCGAAAACATGAAAAAAAGTTAAGAGGTTAAATTAGGGATTGCAAAAATCGGTGTCTCGTGGTTCAAACCTTATAAGCAGCAGCAGTTCGTATTGTCGTAGTGTTCTTGAGGGGTTTAAACTACAGAGTTAGCAGGACTTTCAGAGGGTATTATGCTGCTGAAATAATTGCAGCGATTGCGATTTTCTGATTGACCATTAATTTCCAATTTTTTGCAGCCCTATATTGACTGACTTTTGATTTGAAAGTGCTTATTAATATGCTTGTACTTGTACTTCCTCTTACTGTTATGCATTAATTGTTCACAAGCTCCTCTGTGTTTTTAGGGCAAATGCGGTGACAGAGTCGGCTTCTTTCCGGCCAACTTTGTGCAGCGGGTGCGTCCTGGAGAGAGAGTGTGGAGGGTGGTGCAGAGCTCCGAGGGGAACCGCGGGAGAGGGCACATGCCTGTACGCGAGTCCCAGGTAACAAACAACTACAGGGCTAAATTAGGGACATTTCCTGCCAGATTCACCTTGAAAGCAGCACTGTTTTTATTATTACACCAGGAAGAATGACTCATGAATGAATCATCTTGCCCCGCAATGTTACACACATGGAAGAATTTGTCTCGAGTAGCCTCTGAAATATCAAGACTTTAAAGCAGAAGCTAGAAACATCATATACTGTATTACTAAGTCGCTCAGCCCATGGTTCTCAACCGCTGGGTCGAGCCCATCTTCAGCGGTGTTGGAAAAATATTCAATTTTCTTGCTTGATTTAAAGTACAGGTGCAGGAGCAGCAAATGTATTCGGGTAAAAGTATCAGATTCAATTTCTACTTAAAGGAACAGGCCACTGTTTTTACATACTGAGATATGTTTTTACCTGAGTTTAGACGAGTTCATGCGTACCTGTCTGGTCTTTGTGTGTGCCCTTAGTCGCGCAAAAAGACCAAAGCTGTTGTTAGCATTTAGCCTCTCCCAGCATATTCCTATGGAGCCAAACGGGGGTGAAGTTAGAAGCGACCAAGCTCTTCCACGTTTTCCTTATTTTAATACGGTTACGTCAAAGTGCTTTTAAGGTGTTATTACGCCTTACAATATAGTGCCCCTTTTTATCCGCTGAGAAAATGGACATGTTTAATTTTGTGCAACTATACTTGGATCGTGTAACTACTCATGTAACCGTATCTAAATAGGGGAAACATGGAAGAGCTTGGTCGCTTCTAACTTTTCCCCGTTTTGGTCCATCGGAATATGTTGGGAGAGGCTAAATGCTAACAACCTCTTTGGTCTAAGACCAGACAGGTGCGTATCAACTCGTCTAAGCTCAGGTAAGAACATGTCTCAGTATAGAAAAACTGTGGCCTGTTCCTTTAAGGCAGAAACAGCAGGTGAAAACATGGATTTTTCACGCAGTGGTAAAAAAGAGTAATAAAAAGACCAAACTTATTATGCTTATCTCATAAAGTTTTCTCCGCTAGCAATCAATCATCAAAGTTTATTTGTATAGCACTTTACAACGGCACAAGGAAGACCATAGTGCTTCACAGAAAGATAAAACAATTAAAAAACACAAAATGATTGTATCCTAGACATAATTCAGTGCGTTCTAAGTCTTAAAAGCCATTTTGAAGTCTTTAATCTGGACTTAAAAAGTCCAGATTTCCAGTTACAGTGTACCGCTCCCTCATCTCTCACATGCGTATTCATGCACAAATAATGACATATTTGGTGTCTTCGTGCAGCACGAAAGCTCCTACAGATTCCAAATTTTCCATTTTTCATTGAACTAAATACTATATTGTGAAGGTCTTTTCAGATGGATTGTTAAATTCATTCCTAGCCTGATTTATTGAGCTTTGAACCACAAGAAAATTTGAATTTGTACAATTTTTCCACTAGTTTTTAGTTTGTACCAATAAACTTTTTTATACTATTGAAAGCGTGAACAGCTCACTGGGCTCCATTCCTGATCTGTGTGGTATTTTGTCACATTCTCCCCGAGCCTAATAGCAGGAGCAGATACGAAACTAAACTTGGACCATTTTCTTTCAGGTCCATCTTAAAAACATCTGTGACATTTGAGCCCTGGAGCCATGACTCACTGCGTTTGTAAACTTTCTAATTGGTCTCTCCTTCCTCCTCAGATCTGTGTGGGGAAGAGAGACGACGGCGAGGTGTTTGTGAAGCTGAGCAGTGGGAAGAAAAGGGGCCTGGTGGCGGCGCAATCCATAGAAGAGATCTGAGCCCATCCCTCCTTTATATGGACCCCAAAGACTTATTTACACGACTACAAACTCCTGACGACACCTGCGCCATTCGCCTCAGCTGGGGCGGCCATTTTAATTGGTCCCGAGTTAAATAACGGCCATATAAAGGCAGAGTTCTTATACAAAAAAGAAGATAGGCCTGGGTTCTATGGCAACATTTCAATAAAAGTTACAATACAGGTGTACAATTATTCAGGCAGGAAAATAAAAAAAAATATCATATACATGCATTATGTTGAGAGCACCCATTCTTAAAGTCCATATATATCCAATCATTTCAGTGCTCAAATTACTAATAGTTTTTGCCATATTTACTCAAGTAAGAGTAAAAAAGAAATGGGAGAAAAAGGTACTTGAGTCCTGTGAGTACTGAGTAACTGTTGGAGTGTAAAAGTCTGATTCATGTTTCAGTAGTGACATCAATTAGAGAAACAAAACATGAAATAATGTAAAAATATTTACATATTTTCAAAGAAAATACCATAAAAACATAAAAATAAATCATTATGAAGAATTAGGTAAACAAAATACAAGATACATCTATTTTACGCATCAAATGAAGGTTGTCATGAAGATTTGAGTACAGATACTTCATTTTGATGATACTCAAGTAGAAGTAAAAGGTATTGAATGAAAAAAACTACTTGCAAAAGTAGTTGTACTTGTACTTTAGTAAATGCGACTGAGTACTACCCACCTCTGGTCAGGGGTGGCTGGTTTACAGGCTGGATTGTGGTGACATTACAAACTCACAAAAAATCTCCATCATGTGTGCAGCTCCAGTTGATTTGTCTGAGTCCGCTAGTTTGAGTGGGTGAATTCTACATTTGGCGACAACAACAACTATAATTTTAGCTACTTCCTGTTAACAACACTGTGACCCCAAATATGTGTAAGATTTGCGGCCACACATTTCCAAAACACACTTTATATAACATTTTACAATAGATACAGACGGCATCTTTGGAATTGCTCGTATACGATCATGTTCGAAGCAGGCAGAGGAAAACAAAGAGCGGGAAAAAATTCTCCCACTACTCCACAATGTAACAAATACTGATTTATGATTATATTATTCTACTAAATAAAGATACAGAGACATGGAGAAGTGCAATGTGGTTCAACACCCCCATAAATACTTCAAAAACGGGCAATGCTAACCAGGAAACTAACGTTAGCTTCACGCTACATAATGCTAACTTTAGCTACGAGTGCAGTTTTTTTTTCCATTCATACTAAACATTTTGCTGTGAAAAACATCCATATTGATTTTGGCTTGAAATTGAAATTGTTATTCCAATGAGAGGTTTTCTTCCCCCTCGGTTAGGCCACGCCCCCTTGTATGACACGTTGCCGTCTGTATCTATAGCGATGTGATTGGATTAAGCTCATTGTGTTTTAGTCAATCGGCAGCAAAACAATTAATTATAGCGAATTACAGTAAATGTTATTACACCTTAAAGCAGTACTAAGTAACTCTTGCCCCTAGAGGCCATAAGCGCAACTGCAGGTGTCTTAGCAAGTTACGATTTTTTTACTTATTAAATGTCTTGGAGAGTAAATACTACGCTGACAGAAAAGGTGAAGGGAGAGAGGGGTGTTGTACATCCAGTTATACAATGGGAATTTTTTTTTTTTACTCAAACTTGGCTGTAAATACTGTTTAAAGTGGCGCTAGCCCACAGTTAGCTTTGCCCGTTAGCCTGTTAGCTTCTTCTTCGTGATTCCATTAGTGTGTATTGGTTGCTCCGCCCCGGTGACAGTCAGACAGACGTGGAGATGAAAGACCCCCCAATCATCCCATTAACACTTGTATTACCCCCACAGGGACTACGGAAAGGATTTATTAAGGTAAACACGTTACTTAGTACTGCTGTAATATCAATCTGACTTTTGCCAGGTTAGTGTCTTTTGCAATCTCACATTCATTTGTCTACACCTATGAAAATGTTGCTGGCTTGATAAATGTACTGGAAAAGGTATTGAAAATGTGAACCAAGGCCTATCTTCCATCACTGTTTAGTTTGCCGTCATTGTGTAGGTGTCCACTAGTCAAAGTATCATGAAGCTTCCGTCTTAGTCATCTTTTTAGTGTCTTGTACGGCTTATGAAGAGATATCGATTTCAAACAGACCGATGCCAGAAAACCAACGTGAGTCAAAGGAAGCTCCCGCCACTCACAGTAACCACAGAGGAACAGAGATACAAAAGGTCAAATGCATAATCCGGAAATCTCTCAGAGTCACGCTGGGCGACTTCTGCAACGGCGCAAGAGGAAAATAAACCCTTTGCGGATTTCAAATGACATTTCGGAGTTTGAGAAATAAAATGGCTCGTTAAAGCTCTTATAAGCCATGTAAAACAAAAATGTTCCTTTTTGGTGAATGTTTTTAATGTATTCTGTCTGAATGTGTGTCCTTGTTCTGTGTTTTGTTGGTTAATATTTTAACATTGAAGAAAGTTAATAAAAAGTGTGTAATGTGCACCACATGTGAAGTTGTTGAATGAAATGGAAATGAGCACTGAGAGTTTATGGACTAACACGAGTTCACAGTAAAATCACTCCGGGGTCATAAATTATGCGAAAAGTAGACTGCAATTTCTTGTTTTATGGATAGATTTATCTTTAATTAAGTCTGGTTTGCCGTAGACAACTAGCAGCACAGTGATTTTACAAAATGTATGTATTTTTACACCAGATTTACTAACTGTTATGATCTGAGGCTGCTGCGGATAGTCAGGTCTAGGTTCAGCAACACTAGGTGCCCCGAAGAATGAGATCAGCTGACGACCTGAACATCCTGAATGACCAGGTTATTCCATCAATGGCATATTCCAAGATGACAGAGTCCAGATCTTAACCCCTTTGAGAGTCTTCGGGATGTGCTGGAGAAGGCTTTGCACAGTGGTCACTCTCTCCCATCATCAATACAAAAAAAAAAACGTTTGCCTTTGGAGAAGCTTATTGAAACAATGCCACAGCCGTAATCAAAGCTAAAGGTGGTGCGACTGTGTGTCTTGCCCAGAGACACAGCAATAGCATCCACTCCGCCAAGAACCATCAACCTCCCTGTTTAAAAATAACCCACTATGTTCCTCTCTCGATGGTACAAACCTGATTTATTTCCACCGCATATATGACCATAAAAGTTTGTGTCCAAAGCATTTTTGTTTTCCTTCCCGGAAATACATTTTGTTCCAAATGTTCCGAACCGCTCAAACATGCAAAGCGCCCAGTGTGTCGGAAAGATCAGCTGCCGACCAGGGATTTGAGCATGGCAGAGTTTTGCGGACAGTTCGTTGGATGAGTTCAGAAATAGCAGGGACGACACAAGCGCTGAACCGTGATGCGTTTGTGTGTGTGCAGGTAATGCCAGACTCGGGAGAGCTGTAGTCATCCATGATTAAATATAACTCTCCCGTCTTCCGCTCTGTATGTGCGACAGTAATAGTCAGCGTCATGACACAGGAGCAGGGCCGGTCCTCACTCTGTTTTGGCCCCAGTGCAAACTTGTCTCCAGTAGCACTATCTCCTACTGGGGGAGACACTACAGGCAAACGTCATGTTTTAAAATGTTAAGGTTTGGGGCCAAATTGGTCTCTTAACATATCCACTTTCACCTGGAAACAAAAATACTCTACACAATAACATGTTTAATTATTGCGCTGATTTAATGTTTTGTGTCAAAGGTCCTTTTCTCAAATTGGTGCGACAATATCTCCACGTAAATAGCACCTACAGACTTCAATTTTTCCAATCTGGACTTAAAGCAGTACTAAGTAACGTGTTTACCTTAATACATCCTTTCCGTAGTCCCTGTGGGGGTAATACAAGTGTTAATGGGATGATTGGAGGGTCTTTCATCTCCCCCTGGTGTCTCTGGCCAGAAAACCATGCTTGCAACTTGACTGCCACCGGAGCGGAGCAAGCAATACACACTAATAGAATCACGGAGAAGAAGCTAACAGGCTAACGGGCAAAGCTAACTGCGGGCTAGCGCCACTTTAAACAGTATTTACAGCCAAGTTTGAGTGAAAGAAATTATTCCCATTGTATAACTGGATGTACAACACCCCTCTCTCCCTTCACCTTTTCTGTCAGCGTAGTATTTACTCTCCAAGACATTTAATAAGTTAAAAAATCGTAACTTGCTAAGACACCTGCAGTTGCGCTTATGGCCTCTAGGGGCAAGAGTTACTTAGTACCGCTTTAACATTATTTTGAAGTGTTTTTCAGAGGGATTTTTTAACATCTAATTCCTATCCTGATTTATTGAGTTTTGAATTTCAGATATCCAAAATCCCCTCTTGAAAAAGTATGTCAATAAAATTAAACCATAAATGTAAACCTGGCTCGATCCATTCTTCAGATTTCGTCGCCGGAAAATATGGGAAATTTTGGCAAATTTTCGGCATAAAGGGCAATATTTTTACATAAAAACATAGACTAATAATTTAAAAAAAACTTGCAATCCATTTTTAATATAAATATCCCAGTAATCAACATCAAAAGTTCCATAATCATAACTCTAAATGTGTTCATCTGCAGTGTCTCGCCTTAATTAATCTGATCCCATATCCAGATCTTCAGCTTCAACAAGACTAAAGCTGGAGATTTAAGCCTTTTGATGAGGGAAGTCGATGTCTCCAGACTCATGGAGAATATGCAAGACGCAGACAGTCAGCATATGGTCCAGAAACCTGCTTGTGTGCTAACCATTCAACCACCTAATGAATGACAAACGTATTAACTGTCTCTGGAGTCTAGCACAAGCTTGAACCCACAGTAAATGCATCATATACTTTTTTTGTGTGTGTGTGTGGTGAAAACACACATCAAATTCACAATAATTAATTGCTTTGTCAACTTCTGTAATACCAATTTTGTAGCCCTAAAAACGTACCAATTTCTGCCTTCTAAAATATGCACACTCGTGAGATCCAGTACACTTACTTTGCAGTCAAGCGCAGCTGGAGACTTCAATAACTTTCAGTTCCCGTCAAAGAGTGTCAAGTGTATCTGGGGGTTTTGATGCTCGGGCTTCTCTCACTTGAAAGAGACGGGCTCAATTCTGATTTCAAACTGGGTTCCTCTCAAATCGAAAATGAAGCGTGTGGGTGTTTTTATTCCGTTTATTTGCCCGTGAAATAGGCGAATATCCTTTTAAACACAAAACACCAGAAGGATGCGATATGAATACAATATGTACTGGTGGTTTTAGCAATGCTCAAGTACAATACGAACAGATTTCTAATAATTACCTTCAGTCACTCACGTCTCTGTCTAAACTGAAGTATTTCTATGGGGTTGAGACACAAAAGCAATTTATTTCTATTGAGAACAAGCCTATGATTTATCCCATTCCTTCACAATAAATGTACTTGTGTGTCTAAGTCTCAGTAGTGAACGCCATTTTATCCGTAAACGTAGAACCTCTTTTATGCCTTGTCATTCAGTGGGAGGAAAAAGTGAGTACACAGTTTGGAATTTCATACATTTCTGCCTAAATTGGTCATAAAATGCGGTCTGATCTTTATTAAAATCACAATGAGTAAACGGTGTCTGCTTAAACTAATACCACCCAAACATTTACATTTTCTCATATTTTTATTGACCATAACATGTAAACATGCACAGGACAGGGTGGAATAAGTGAGTACACCCCCTGGCTAAAGATCCTCTGAGAGAAAAGCTCGAAGCCATCTGTCCAACAGTTGAAGCTCAAAAGAGGATGGGTGCTGCACCAAGATAATGACCCAAAGCACAAAAGCTAATCCACTTCAGAATGGTTTCAGAAGAATAAAATACATGTTCTGGAATGGCCCAGTCAAAGTGTTGTGGCCATACCGCCTTTGCTATGCCCGATCGCATCAGACTTTGGAAGCTAAGCAGGGAAGAGCCTGGTCGGTACTTGGATGGGAGACCGTTTGGTAACACCAGGAAGCCTAGTGAATGTAGTGAGTGAGCTAGTGGTTGGTGGTGGTCGGAGGGGCCGATAGCGCAGACTGGTTGCCTCGCTTCCATCAGTCTATCTCAGGGCAACTGAGGTAGAGTGAATGAATAGTGCAATGTAAAGCGACTTTGAGTGTCCAAAAAAGTGCTATATAAAACCGATGCATTATTATTATTATTAAAGTCCTGACCTAAACCCCTGTGAAAGCGATTTTCACCAGACATCCCAGGAATCTCGCTGAACTGCAACAGTTTTGTAAAGAGCAATGGTCCAAGATTCATCCTGATCGTTGTCTAATCAGCAACTACAGAAAAAGTCTGGATGAAGTTATCGCTGCTAAAGGAGGGTCAATCAGCTATCGAATCCAACGGTGTACTCACTTATTCCCATGCTGTCCTGTGAATGTTTACATGTTATGGCCAATAAAAATATGATAAAATGTAAATGTTTGGGTGGTTTAGTTTAACCAGACATTGTTTACTCATTCTTGGGATTTTAATAAAGATCAAACCACATTTTATGACCAATTTAGAAATTCCAAACAGTGTACTCACTTTTTCCTCCCACTGTATGCAACTTAAAAACCTGTATGGAAGAGAATTTGTTTCCTTCTTGTTTGAGTAAAGGTTAAGGAAGTGTAAGTATAGTGCTACCGTCCATTCACCTTTGTATGACTTTTCAGGTCATTTTTGTGTGGAAATTACTGTTATCATCAGTCAATTTCGATCTGCTTCATGCATTTTTGCTAAGAGCCATGCTTTGAATTGGCGAGCATCAAACTCCAGTAGCCGTCTTTGCCAGCAGAGCCTTCTCTAAATCCCAGCTTTCTCAACGAAGTAAAAATCGTAGCTTCCCCCAAAGAAGATGCTTTCCATATATATTGACTTATATGTGAAATGTAAAAAGCCCGAAAAAGGAAAGTAACCTCGAATGAACTTGAACAGAATGAAAAGTTCAACAATCAGGGGAAGAAACACTTTTGAAGGTAAATATGGAATTGAACTTTCGCTGTGGCCTTTGTAACAACGTTTTTTCTCGAGAAACAGTTGGGGGGCACTATCAGTCTGCCGCGCTTTATATCATCCCGTATTGTGTGACTTTTCCAAATGTCGAATATATTTGTTTGGACATGGCCTCAATTAAGTGTCTCTTCAAAACAATCCTCTTGTTTTTTAAGGAACTTATGAACATTTGCAAACAGCGTGTAGCTTTTGGTTGTTTGAAAATTTTACCTTTAATCAAATCCACAAAGATTGAAGGAAAGCAGGGCCCGTAATGAACCGACACACGCTGCGCTCAGTTGAAGGCGCCAAAATCGAAAGGTTTTTCAAGGTCTCGCAAACGTCAATAGCTGCAATTGCCGCATTAGCGAAAAATAACTATACAATTATGTTGAGAGAAGTGTTTGTTAAGTCTGGTGCTATTGAAAAAATGTCCCAAAATACATTGCATCTGCAAGATTAAACCCGCACTCCACACTGCATGAATAATGATGCTTTTGAAATGGTTTAAGAGTAGCCAGAAGCCTTGTGTGAGCAAACTGCAGATGTGCCCGCATCATTTCTCCTCACTGACTTCTTTTCTGGGGGTTTCTTGTTTGAAAGCCATGTCTAAGATGTTTGTGGTGGCAGTCACTGGTGAAGAGCGAGCACCTGTTTGTTTCATAAAAGATGTATTATTTTAGTGACAGAAGCTCGAGAGAGAGAGAGAGCCAGGTGGGCTGTAGAAAAGACAGTGCTGTAGAATAGATTATTTTAAAGATCATGAATCAGGCAAAACAGTATGACCATCTGGCAAATAAAGATAATGCACTAGACTCATGGACTCGACACACTTGCAGCGTCACTCCTCTGTTTATTTCCTAACCTGCGCAATGATGTGAAAATCGTTTGTCTTCCTTTGGCCAAATTACTTTATTTATTTAACTTTATTTATTTGGTTTATTTGATCGAGATAGATGAGAGAACACAGACAAACTGAAACAGACATAATCATCATATGCATGCGTTTTTTTTGACATAATCATAGTAATGGTCAATAAATGATTCCAGACTACTGATGTCTTCTGAGGATTCCAGCTCGTCTTTGTTGAAACCAGTATTTTACCCAGTTTTGGCAGCACAATGGTGGGAAGTTTTGGCGCGGTGTGCTGCTAGCTCCCGAGAAGTTGAGGTCAACATTTCATAACTGACGTCGTGAAACCATAAGGGTCCCAGTTCTATCTAATGCTATATCAAAAGCTAATTTGCAGCACTTGTCACAGGGAGGGCTTTTAAAGTCAGTTTAAAGTACAAGACATTGTAGTGAGGGACGAGAGAACAATAACGTTTACTTATCTGCGTCACTTTATCAACCACTTGCACTATGATTGTAAACCTGCACTGCTAATACTGACTATACATTTTTTTGTTATAGTCTGTTTACTGTATTATTTACTGTCTATACTTTTATGTCCCCACAAAGTCCTTGGTAGTCATTGTATATAAGATACCACTATGTACTATTGAATTGTTGTTGGGTTTTTTTCACTTTTCCTGCCTATCTGCACACCCTAAGTGTTTCTGAGAGCTGAATGTAACAAGTACATTTCTCCATTGTGAGAGCAATAAACGCTTAGGTTACACTTTAGAATACGGCCCGGTAACACCTAGGTAGTTACTGTAGTACATCCCTGGTACTTACAGAGATAATTACCAAGTTTTTACCTAAACGTACCACTGTAAGTAGGTCGGCCCATTAGTCCGACGTCTCTGAAATTCTATTCTTATTCTGAAAATCACCCATTGAGTAGGGGCACCGGAGTTACCAGGCCATACCACTGCAAGTACCTGGTAATTACATCTGTAAGTACCAGGGATGTACCATAGTAACTACCTAGGAGTTACTGGGCCGTATTCTAAAGTGTTACCAACGCTTATCTTATCTTATCTTAACTTAAAGACTGTACAAAACTGTACATAAAAAGTCAGAGACACAACACTAAACATCCATGATCCAAGTTCCAACCTCTCGCTGAAAATGGAGATTGAGCAAAAGATGTTAAATGGCATCTTTCATTTTCCACTTGAGCTCCTCAGCCTGCTCACTTATTTACTCAAAGGCTCCCGGGCCGGTCCGTCGAGACATTTAAAAAGGAGTTTCACCATGTTGAAATTTACAACAACTATTACGTGATGCTTTCTGTTGGTTTAAGTTTGTGCGGCCTGGCTAGTTCATGACCTGCAGACAGTGGGCTGTGTAAAGACCAGAGAGAATCATAGACCTGAAAAACATTTGCACACACTCAAGAGTTAAGCATTTCCTTATTATCTCGAAGCAGTTAATGTTTGAGATCTAACAGTTTTACACACTCTCCTGATCTGGCTTTTAATTGAAGGATTATTAATTCCTGCAGGTGAAATTTCACTTTATGGAAGATAAAGCATATTCACTGAGAGTAGACACTAGATCAAAGACTATTCCATCAGCGACTAAAAAGGTATAAGTTGTCTTTATTCTACAGTTTCATGATGCAAAAGAGTAAAATGATGGCCACGTCTATCCAGTTAGATCCAGCGCTCGGTCTCCACAGAAACCTGAATCTAGGTCATAGTCCCAGAAAAAAATCACTGATGCTGCTGTTTCCTCAAAGTGCCGCACTCCGAAAGTAATCTCCGCCCGAAATGAGAATGCTTCAGGCAGCATTTTGTGGAAAACATACTTTATCTGAGCAGACAAGCAGCTTGTTCTTGACGCAGGTACCTAAAGGTCCACGCCTACTTCCAGCCTGTTTTGATGATGGCATTCAGGTATTTAGAGTATTTACAATGTTGAATTTGCTCTCAATACCTCCTATAGTGGGTAGTAATCGGTTACATTTACTTCATTACATATACATAGCAAGAGTAGTTTCTATGTTTTGAGAACTCAACTTTCCAGATATTTTTAAATCCCCTTGTGGTTTTGTAGACATTACCGAAGGAGAGGAGAGTGAGGTGTGATGTAATGGCTGCCTGGGTTCTTTATTCAATATTGCATAGACTTTGCTTGGTCTTTTCACTCAGTGTTTTCTCCGAGGAGCCCTGCCAGACAGCACCTCCAGCTTTTCCTATTTCTGTTCATTAATATTAGATAGTTCTGCAAATGTTCTATCGCAAATGTTCCATTGCAAATGAGTACAGGATATGGTTTTACCTTTTGAAACACTATTCCAGCCACAACCACAGTGATCGTCCAATTATGACAAATGACCAAATGTTCTTACATTTAGCTTCATTGATATTGCCATCACATCCGCGTTAAGTGCAAGAGTCACTATAAGACTGCAGTAAAAAATGTAAAGTAAAGTAGGAGCCCTCACTGTCAACACGCAGCCACTGAGACGTTGTGTGATGATTTATTAATAAGTGTTGGATATCGCTGGAGGCTCATGAATATTAGATCTGAAAACATGTGGGAATGTACCTGGTACAGGATAAATCTGACTTCATGGTCTGTACAACATCTCTGTAAAAAATTACATTTGAATGGGACTAAACCAAGCCCAGATGTGCACCTTTTTTTCTTTCTTTCTTTTTTACATTGTTGCAGAAACCTAGAGAGTACATTATCTAGATTAGAACTTTAGGGAGATGCAATCTTCAATGCCTGGATACTTCTTCCTTTGATCCAATGTGCCAAATGCAAATTGCATTAGATGGCCTTTGAGGGCTCGAAGTAAAACGTGCCAGACAGAGTCATGATAAAAATGTGTCATTGAATCATTATGATACAGACACTTTGGTCACAAATCCCGTTCACAGACTCTCAGAAAGAACGCTCTGATTTATGCCATTTAATGTTGCTATATTACATAACTCTCACACATTTATCATTGGATGTTACAGTATGTTCTATTGAAAGTAAAAAATAAGTAGGCAAATTTTAATAACTACTGTGTTTAGTTGAGTGTATTGTTTTGAAACTCACTTTTAAAATCAGGATCCCATCATCCTCTAACCCATATTCATACAAGTCTTATTCCAGTAGATCAACTGTGCAGCCCAGTCACTTCGCTGCTTGGACCCATTTGGCAGAGTCAGAAAAGAATGATAGATTTGTTAAGGAAAACACTTCCCTCCAAAGACATTAGTGCAGATGACGAGAACATGGAGAGGCTGCGGTGGCAAAGGGTCCTGCTGCTGCGGTGAAAACGACGCAGAGAAAGGTGTTCATTTGAGCTTCTTTATTTTGAGACCAGTTTGTTTTCTTACATGACAGTTTCGACAGCTCACTTCTTGCAGATTTCCTCGCACGTTTTGGTGTTGTCTTTCTATCAGGAGAGGCAGGACGACAGCGCCATCCGCAGCCCGACTTCTTCCGTACAGTATTCCAGGTGTACAAAGCATTAAAGTCCCCTCATCCCGGTTTACAGTCCGGATCGCATGCTTACACAGGAAAATGGAAGCATCTTTAAATGAATGACTTGAGGAGGTTGAATGACACAAATAAAAGGCCTGTGTCACGAGGCAAAAGATAGACATTTCAAATACAGTCTTCATTTATAGCACCCTTTGCGAGAGCATAAACATGTGGAGCTGTATGAAGTGAGGTGGTTATGTCCTTGGCTGATTGTGGCTTTGGCTCTGGGTAAAACAGTGCTGAGTGTTTGGGCAGAAGCTGTGCCTCTCCTTCAGCTCTCTGTTCCATCTGCTGTGACCAGATCAGCCAGGATTTGGAGGGCTATTCAAGTCCATTTGCTTTCCATCAATATTCTCTCATCCTGCCGACAAAATTAAATGGCATCTCAGATGCAATTTTTTTTTTTAAATTCCATTTATATAATTTACAGTCTGGTTTCACATGTTTCATTTTGAATTAGATAAAACGTGTTACTGCTCTGAGCTAAATAAGTGGTTTTGATCATTTGAATGGCACGGCTCAGGCGCTATGTGATTCAGTGACGTGCAGTGAGGTTTGCAGCTGGTGAGGCACATGTTGTAGACTCCAGTATTTAAACTGGTGAAAGATGTAAATTGCTCTCTCGCTGTGTGACTGTTCCTTACACTGAAATAACAACAGCATTTTCCATTAAAAGCCATTCCATTTCATGTTCTCGGCAAAGCCAAACAATTTTTAAGTTATACTGTAAAGCACTGCATATCCTGTTTTTGTCAATTGTAATGCCACATTTAAACTACTGTGTAGATGTGTACTGCTGTGTACTGTGGGCTAATACATACCGCAGTAACCTGCAACCTCGATTTATACTTTAACAAAAAGCATTAAGGATCATCCATAAGGTCGGTTATAGAAAACATACTGACTGTTTTTAAAACAGACTGTTTGAAGAATCTAAGGAGCTGAAGTTTTTTGATTTGATTAACTATAAAATTATGTCCAAAGCAAGGGAAAGCTTGTTGCCAGAAGACATCCAGAAGCTGTTTGACATTATTTAAGAGGGGAACAAAATTTCAAAAGGCAGTATCATCAAACAACTAAAAAGGGTATGAGCCTCTCAATCAGCGCAGTTGATTTGTGGAACAGGACAAGTGATGATGTGAAAAATTGTACCGATTTATGCCAGTTTAAAAATAAATACAAAAATCATGTGTTCTGTAAGTATACGGAGAGGGAATGAGTTATGAGATATGAACTGATGGAAATGGATTTTTGGTATGTCTTAAATTCTGTGTATAACCATGCACCTGGTTATGTGCAATAGTGTGGACAATTAAGTAGCCTGAATGGAATTTGTAGTACATATCGGCATATTGTTATTATATTTAATTTTTTTCTTAAACTTTGTTTATGTAAACATGTCTGCAAAAAAAATTGAAATCAATCAATCAATTTTCAACTTGTATTCTCACAATATCGCAAATAAAAATACACAAAAATGCACTGCTGGGCCTCGTACCCCATCCGTCTGCATGGAGAGTTGTTAATAACTCGCAGACATTTGCAGAATAGACTTTTACTCTTGCATTTCATCCACAAAAAGGTCTATTCAATAAATGTTTCACTTTTAATCATCCCTTTACACTTAAACCCCCCTCCTAAGCCGTGCAGAGAAATAGAACACACTTTTTTGTCGAAACGTGTGGCGCAGACACAGTCGCATCGTCAGGGGCGGTGCAGTGGAGGCAAGCCGCAATTCTTGCCTTTCAAAACGTGATTTCAAATTAACAGGCACTCAAAGCACTTTGTATTTATTCGGGGGAAATAAGTACTCGAGGCCTAACTGCTGATTTCACAAAACAACTTGGTTTGTGCGTGACTGTAACTGAGGAGAACAAAGCAGTTGATACAAAGTGATAATCTGGTGTAGTTTTATTGTGTTTTTAAATGTAGCACTTTGAGATTCCTTGGAATGAGAAGTGCATAAATTAAATCTATTATTATTATTATTATTATTATTATTATTATTATTATAAGTGTACAAGAAATCAGGCCAGTGAATGTGTCATGTGTCAATAGAGCAGAGAAAACATGTACAAATAACATTTTAGAAGGAAAAAAAAGCACCCAGTAGTATCGATGTGTTCAGACCTGCACATATGCTGTAAATGTGCTGCTATGTATGGCGGCCAAGAACGATTCTCTCCGATCCAAGGTAGAGTTTATAATGAGAGTAAACCAGTGTAGAGGCGGATCCTGGGCTCGAGAACATGCCAGTGGGATTTGCACTGTGCTTGTTATGTTCTGTGGATTTACTAAAACATACAAATACATAAGAGAGGTGAGAACACAATGCTGTACTCGTGAAGCCACTTGATAATGTACAATGTGTGACCGCTTCTCCTCTTCAGCGGCTTCGTCACTTCACTGATACATGGAGCCTCATCAATCTTTCATTTCATGTTGTTTCTTGCCCCCCCGCCCCCCCCCCCCATGCACGGTCCATCTCTTGATGTTTTCACAGCAGTCTGGGTCCGGTCTCTGCTCCGTCTGCCTGGCGTAGCTCCTGTGATGCATGCACCAGTTGGCATCCGTGGTCCCGCATCGAGTGACAGAAGAATTTTACGTTTCGTTTGGTGACTTGTGCTGACAGCTCTCTGGTGACTCCTAGTTGAGTCAGTATACTTTGTTTTGTTCTTTTCTCCCTCCTTCTGCAGCATTCAAACTTACAGAGCCACGTTTCAGCTGCATTTCATCCGTCTGGTCCCAAGTATTGACTGACAACGTGTTTTAGAGGTAACGGCTGCGTGGACGAGCTCTAAGTGGTTTAAGAAAGTCTCTGCAAATACAATTGAACTGAGGTTGCATATGAGGACACAAGCACAGGTTTCATCTATAATAAAAAAATCTTGAATCTTGAATGAATCATATGAGGACATTCCATTCCTTGCTTGAAAGGGCGTCCTGAATTCAGTCACCGAGCTGCACTAGCACTAATTAAGACTTGTTTGAGGAAGTAGGAGAGAGTCCCTTAGCATCTGGCAGCTTTCTGATTGGATGATCGTCCTGAGAACCAAAATAAATAAATGAATAAATAAATAAATAAAAAATGAAATTGTGATGAACAACTTTTACATCTGGTTAAATATTTTTGTAATCCAAAGTGTAAATCTGTTTCAGTCTAAATAAAGTAGCTTTCACAGTAAAATGTTGCATTGTTACTTTTATTTAGGGACCAAAGCTAAATAAGTCAGGCTAGGAATTACCGTAATAACAATTTTTGTTTTGTTTTTTATTAAAGAAGAACTAAGTAACGTGTTTACCTTAATACATCTTTTTCGTAGTCCCTCTGGGGGTAATACAAGTGTCTTTCATCTCCCCCGGTGTCTCTGGCCAGAAAACCACAATTACATACACACTAATGGAATCACGAAAAAGAAGCTAACAGGCTAACGGGCAAAGCTAACTGCAAGCTAGCGCCACTTAAAGGAATAGGCCACCGTTTTTCCTACTGAGATATGTTCTTACCTTAGCTTAGACGAGTTAATGCATAACTGTCTGGTCTTTGTGCGTGCGCTCACACAAATGTTGTTAGCATTTAGCCGCTCCCAGCAAAGGTATACAGTAGCCCCAAACTGGGGTGTTGTTAGAAGCTACCAAGCTGTTCCACGTTTCCCCTTTTTAAATACAGTTACGTGAACGTTAGACGATCAAAATTAAACATATCGATTTTATACGCGGATAAAAAGGGGCACTATATTGTGAGGCGATATTACAGTGTAGACGTTGAAGTACTCCAGGTGTTTAATTTTGTGACTGAGCGCACGCACAAAGACTGGTACGCATCAACTCGTCTAAGCTCAGGTAAGAACATATCTCAGTATGGAAAAACGGTGGCATGTTCCTTTTAAACAGTATTTACAGCCAAGTTTGAGTGAAAAAAAAGATCTCCATTGTGTAATTGGATGTGCAATATCCCTCTCTCCCTTTGTCTTTTCTGTCAGCGCAGTATTTACTCTCACGGACAATTAATGAGTAAAAAAAAACACCACATGCTACGACACCTGCAGTGGTTCTTATGGCCTCTAGGGGCATGAGTTACTTAGTACTGCTTGAAGAGGAGAAGTTGCTGCCACTAAAGGGACAAAAACTCATTTTGAGAAATGGCTTTGAGGTTATACCATTTCCAAAGTAAATCTATAAAGAAAAATGATTCAATGAATGATAAGTAAGCATATTGCGTAAAAAAAAATCCTGCTGTTTCTTATCTTTTTTGAAAAACTCATGCGCGTCTCCACAACAAGCTTATTTTAGACCACACTTGCACATCACGGCTGGAGATTCCTTTTCACCCTGTTCTCTTGTATCCTCTTAGCCACCTGTTTGCTCTCTGCTTGTACCAAGGAAATTTACACTCTCTGCTCCTCTCGCTGCAGGAGTCCAGTTCCTTCTGTTCCTTGAGCCACAAGCCTGCTCTTGTTCGGACTTTCAAACATGAGTCACCTCTCCAGGGCCTATGGGTCTGACGCTGCAGCCACTTCACTGAGCACTCATGCTTTTGATAAAACCCTATTCACAGGAGCGCCATGACACGATCCTGCTGCCCCTGACAGAGTTACTCGCAGTCATTTAGACATTTACTTGGCTGTGTAATCGGAAATACAATCTTCACTATTGATTAAAAAAAATTTGCCTAATAGATCATTTTTACTTTCCCGCAATCCGTGTTCAGGATGTTATTGAGATGTTGTTCATATTGTTGCTGCCATTTCCTCTAGGGATGTACCGATCTGATATTCAGTATCTGTAACGGTAGCCGATCCGGGCATTTGAGAATATTGGATTGGATCGGATTTGATGACTAGACGGGTCCGATACAAGACTGCTGTGAATCTGCGGTCATGGATCTGTAGCGGCTCCAGCCTGAGGGTTTACCGCACCGTAGCGCTACAAGGTTTATCGCAGCACAGGTTTAAACCTGCAGATCCAGGACCACAGATTCACGGCCTTCATGCTATCGCTAAGTTAGGATACTGATTTGCTTTATTTGATGTGATTTATTCATATTATTGTGTCTTGCACATAATTGGGTGCCCAGCCCTCATGGGCTTACAAGACACATTTCAAAACAGAATTCAGATGGCTGCCAAAATAAAATCACAGAAACTGTACAATCAATCATAACAGAACAACATCCACATCACACAGGAGGATATAAATTAATTTGTCTACTATTGTTAACCTGCTTCTGAAAAAACGTTCCATTTTAAAATTCAAAGCTAAAGCCAAAACCTCTTGCATGTTTATAAAAAAAACAAAAAAAACAGGTAAAACTACTGTAATATCCATAGGCTATAATATATAATGATATATATTATATAAAAATATAATAACACCTAAAGACAGTATCGGATCGGTATCGGATCGGTATCGGCCAGATGAAGTGTCAAAATATCGGATAAGATCGGGAGCTCAAAAAAGCAGATCGGTGCATCCCTAATTTCCTCACTGCAGCACTAAAAATAAAATACATATTTTTCAACGTATTTGAATGTATTTCGTAAAATGTATGCATGTATAATATACAAATACATATTCACTGAGGATAACACATAAAGTATAAACCACTTATTTCCAATGTGGTCCTAATATGTGGATGTAATATACATACATAATTGTATATTTTCCCATCAGTTTCATTGGCATTTCAAGTCGGGTAATCAACCTTATTTCACATTATACTTAATTTAGCTGAAGGGATCCCAGAAACAAGCGCTCACCCTCAGAGTTAAAGAGTAAAAGGTAAATAGTCTCAACGTATATAGTGCTATTTTACCTTCATTAGACCTAAAGTGCTTTACAGCAAGAACCTCAAGAAGCTCATCCACTCAGCTGATCACAGGGCAGAACCACTACATCCAAAACAAAATCCAGTTTTATTTATAGAGCCCTTTAAGTGACGCACTTGGTAGAGCAGGTCGTCTTATGATTGGAAGTTTGGGGGTTCGAATCCCAGCTGATGAAAATGCACACTGTCGTTGTGTCCTTGGGCAAGACACTTCACCCACCTTGCCTCCAGTGTCTGCGTACATTGGTGTATGAATGGGAGTGAATGGTTGACTGGTTCCTTACTGTAAAGCGCTTTGGGCCTGATGAAGGTAGAAAAGCGCTATATAAGTTGAGACCATTTACCATTTAAAAACAACAAAGTGCTGAACACAGCAGTGACATCACAATCAATAATTGAGAAAATCAGAAGTTAATTTTTTTCCTTTAGTGTTAAAAGCCAAAGAGTAAAGGCAGGAGTATTCCTACCTTTTTTACCCGGCGAGCTACTTTTACACAACCAGAACGTCGGAGAGCTACTTATGCTTCAAAGACACTTGTGTAAAATGCGACTTAGGTGGAGAATAGGTATAGCCAAGATGGTATTTTTTTTTAAATTACTTGAAATTAGTCCTTGTACTTTACAATAATGACCCATCTGTTATTAGATTATGTTCAGCAAGTTCAGGAAAAACAGAAAATGCATCTAAAATTTGAATCATCAAGCGTGTGTAGAAAGTGTTTTACCTAGAAAGGGCTGGAGAGCTACTGAGATCCCTAAGTTAAGGTGTACAGGGTATAAGAGAGGATTTAAAAGTATAATGTGGTGCGGGGGCAGTGAATTGCAGAGTTTTGGACATGGACAGGAGTCAGACGAGGTGGCTCAGGTGTGTGTATTTTGGATGCTTCCAGCAGTCTCCCCGGGAAGTGTTTTGGGCAGTGTACCATCAAGAAGAGGCCCCGGGGAAACCTTGGACATGCCCGCAGGGACTTTGTCTCTCAGCTGGCCTGGGGCTGATTTAGGATGCAGTAGGAAGCGCACATAGATAGGGTAGTCTGAGAGATCTCTGCACAGATTTCTGCCTCCGTGACCTGGCTCCCGATAAGATGGGAGAAGATGGGTGGTTACGAAGTTATATAGACAACTGTGTACTGAATATCTCAACATACATCCTTTTTCTCCCGTTTATCCGTTGCCGGGTCTCAGGGGATCCATCTGCATCAGCATCGAAACACTTTATCAAAATATGCAATGACTTTTATTTGTACAATTTAAGCACAACACAAACACATTCACTGCATGTTGCACACATTAACATGATTCAAATCCAGCTGGTGAATAACTTCCAACACATGGCGCGCATTTGGATGCAACCTACACAATGAAACTTCATCGCCAGATTTCAGCAACCTCCATCATTTCCATACTTGGCATGTATTTCTATTTATATAAGTATCTGCTAATGCATGTGTACGGAACTCAATGATCTTTTGGAGCCCATTAGTCATTAGTGAATGTACTGGAATGAATGTACTAATTGCAGGTTCTCAATCATGAGTGTCCATTAGTGACTGAACTACGCAATGCAAGGTCATAAAGTCGCTTATAGTTTGGCCTGAAACTTTTTTGCATTTTACGTATTGTGAAAAAGCAAGTGTACATTTATGACCCTTCTTTTCTTTAGGAGCGTCTGTGTAATTTCATATTGCAATGCACTTTCTAATTCCAAGCTTGTGCGGGTCATGTTTGCATTTAGATTGTTTGTGTTTGGGAAAAACGAGGCGCAAATGCAAATGTATGTTGGATGTTAACAATAGCCCCAAACCATGGGTGAAACACGATTTCTTTTCTCCCCGATGCCTTATTTATCTAACACAGAAATGACATATAGCAAAATTGCAAACAAAATATAACTGTTATTTCAGCCGTTGGTGCTTTACATCTTTTTATTCTTTTCAGCAGCTTATTTCTGTTATGATTCCCAGCAGCTGAGCCTTAGACTAAAGCCACTAAAGCAACAACGAGCATCAGTCTCACAGTCAGTTTAGAGTTTAGGGTTTTTTGTTTTTGTTTTTTTGCACAAACTGGATTGTTGAGATAAAGCGGTAGAGTAATGTTTACCAAGAGCACTGTATTTCCTTAGCTGCTGCAGTTACCTCTAAACCAGGGGACAGCATCAGGCCCTCAAACATCTAATCTGCAGCCATCAATATGATTCTGAGTATAATTACATACAATAGACAGCAAATACATGTTTAAGAGTTGAAATATTTATTTTATTTTTTATTTTTTACTGGGAAAGGTCATGTTTGACAAGGGGCGCTTCTTTGGACCATGACAGGGCGGATCCGACCATGCAAATTTCCTTACCCCTGCTTCTTCTTTAAGGTTATTGGAGGACTGCAGGCCAAACAAAAGCGCATGCCGCCACCTACTGTGTAGCATATGCAACAACATAGTGTCCAAATAAAGACATTTAAGGAGAAAAAGAAAAATCCAAATGATCCATCACATTTCCATTTAGCCTTATTTTATCTCAACAGCTGTTTCATAAAGCTACAGTATGCAAATTAGCCATGTTTCCTCTAAATGAAAGCAAAAGTACAAACTGCCTTCATTTAAGCCATTTACTGAGGCGGCTCTTTAAAACAATGACATGTGAATGTGCTGTGGTGACGACAACATGTATTTTGTAATTTTAATAAAGTTTGGCTTGGGCAGAATCTTCTTTTTTAATTAAATTTGCACCTGTCAATCAACAGTGGTTGTGCATGAATCACTCGAGGGTGGGGGCGAGGGGGGTGGGGAGATTGGCGCAGTGGTTTATGGGATGGCACATAGCTCCTAATCGCCGGTGAGTTAGCATCAGAGGTTCCTATGCTAAAGTAGAATTGATAGTTAGCATGGAGGCTCCTTTCCCTAACTCCTTCCTAAGTGACAGCCCAATTCAGACGCTTCTCATCATGGCGGACGCTAACGCACATCCGGTTTGGCGTTAGACCTCTTGCCAATCTGCTCGTTTCAAATGTACCCACAGCTTGGAGAGGAAGGGATGTTTCTCAGGCCGGAGCCGAAACTTGAGAGCGTTAGCTTACTCTCAATCATACATGCTAACACATACCTGTCCACTCGTCTGGCCTCTCGCGTTGGATGCTGCGCGTCTGTGCCAAACTGAGGCAGTACTTCCTGGTGCCTTACATAGCAGCTGTTCGCGCCGTGGTGCTGATCATGTGATGCGCAATGGTAACAACTTTTTGTACCATTGAAATGCGTGGTTTGTGCAATGAACATTATTTATTATTTGAGCTCTGTGTATTGTTTGAATATTATGCATTATGCATTTTCTATATCTTTGTAGAACTCAGTTTGGACTGTACATTTGAGAACTGTAAATATTTTTTTTGGTCATTCTCTTTTTTTCCCTTCAGTGTAAATATTTTGCACTCGAGGTTTCTTTGCACTTTGGAAAAAGGCTCAATAAACATCATTTGAGCACTTTGATCCGTTTTTGCCAGTTTTTGAATAGAGCCCCGCGACAAGCAGAATCAAGTGTTCTGCAGGAACAGCCTCCAGAGCGAGAGGCATATGATAAAATGGTAAATGGTCTCCACTTAGCACTTTTCTACCTTCATTAGGAGCAAGGAACCACTCTCATTCATAGTGTAGCGCCCCATAATAGATAGATAATAGAAATAATAGATAAAGTATAGATCAATACAGTTTTTTCCCCCACTGTGATTATTCCAATGCTAAAATGAAGTTTATTGTTTAAAAAAAGGTTGCGGTGCACTATGAGTGATAACAGAGGATCCACAACTGTCTTTCTTGGTGAATGAGTCAATGGGTCTGTGTGAAGTGGAACACTGGATAGTGCTGCGATGACGTGGTTTCCTTCAAAGTGGTTCAGACGCAGAGAATCCTGGCAACTGAGAAACACCCCTTTCTCTCCTCTGTTACTGTTGGAGGCTGTTCGAGACATCGCTGTTGTTGTTTACTTCCACGATCTCTGACGTATGTTTTGGTGAATGGCAGGCAGCTGATGCATCCAGGCCTCTAACGCTGTTTTATAAAATGACCGATCTGTTACAGCGCAAAGGAAGCACTGCCCTGTTTGTAAACATTTATTCAATACAGCAAATTGCCAACCACAGCACCCAGACGTGAAAAGTAAAAAGCACCTTTATATTGGTAGGTGTGTGGTTTGTTTTACCTCTTAACCCAACCAAGCGCATTTTTTCCAGTTCAGCTTGACTCAAATCTAAACGTTTCTGGACTGGAGAGCAACAGTGTAATTTTTTGTCGCTCTTTAGTCATTTTTTGTTGTATTATTGTTGCTTTTCTGGCATGTTTTTGTTGCTTCATTGTCACTTTTTATGGACACTTTTTTGTTGCGTTCTCATACTCACTATTTTGACTTCTTTTTTTTTTTCAGGAATCTTTTACATTTGGGTAAAAAAGCCAAACTGGAGAAAATGTGCTCAGTTCAGGTTAAAAACACTGGGTTTATTGGTTGTGCCCCTCATCGTATGCTTTATTTCGTATGCTCTCTGGTCTTCCCAAAAAGAGTATCTCAGGTTTACAACTTTTACTAAATTCAACAGCTCATGTCCTGACAAAGACCAGGAGTCGGGACCACATTACACCGGTTTTAGAGTCGCTGCATTGGCTCCCCGTGTGTTTCAGGATCGATTTTAAAATTCTTTTAATGTTTTTTAAATGTCTTAATGGTCTTGGCCCTTCTTATCTTTCAGAACTGCTTTTACCTTATGAACCTTCACGGCCCCTTCGCTCCTCAGGGGTCTCCTAGTTATTCCTAAAGTCAACAGAAAGACTCACGGCGAGGCGTCTTTCCAATATTATGGCCCTCGCCTCTGGAACGACCTGCCGGAGGAGCTCAGGACCGCAGAGAACGTTCAGATTTTTAAGAGCAGGCTCAAGACCCACCTTTTTAGCTTAGCTTTTAGCTGATATCGCTTTATTTGTTTTAGTCCCATTTATTTATTTATTTATTTATTTACTATATATTAATCTTGATAACGTGATATATATTTTTAGAATCTCCAGTGTTTCCTCTGAAGGAGCCCTCTGCCTCGGGAGCGGTGACTGGCTGTGGCTGTGTGGGTGCTGTCCTGTGGCTGCCCAGGTGGAGGTGTGGTGTCTCTGCCGCGCCTCCTATGGGGCCCCTTGTGTCGGTGCCCGGGCGGCCGCGGCTGGTCTGCTGCTCCCGGGGAGGACGGCTTCTCTGATGGGGTTTCCTCACCTTGGTCATCTGTACCCAGCCTTATGTACTTGATTTTGATTCTGTGTGTGAGTGTAGAGAAAAGAGTAGGGGGTGTAGGTGTGTGTGTGTATTGTTATAACTGTATATATTGGGAGGGTTTGACGGGCGAGAATGTTTTTAATGTCTTTTTAAATGTCAAGTACTTTGCAATGCACCTGTGTATAAAAAGCGCTCTATAAATAAAGATTGATTGATTGATTTAAAGCCACATCCTTAGATGAGTTTGATTAGGCTTTTGTGTTCTTTCCTTTATGAAATCAGTTGGCTGAGGCCCCTGCTTTATTGTATAGTTTCTTTTGGCACAACTGTGTTATGTGTCCCGACGGTTTGTCTCATTATGATTGTCTTAGTCTGGTTGTGTCTTTATTTGATTACAGACATAATATCCTCCTATATCCAAGCTCAGCAGAATTGATATTTTCTCTCATAAATTACAACCTCCTTTCATCACATAATGCACCATCCACTCAGTAAACAACTCAATGCATTGAACTCATTTTCTCTGTGAAATAGCAACAACCTTTGCGGCTGCCGTTCGCTGCTTCTTTTAATCATTTGTCAGACAAATAATTACCCACTGTACCCTCATCTTGTCGCTCTTGACCAACGAAATACAGCGTTTCCTTGATGTTAATTGAATTTTGCTATACATCTTATAGCGCTATGTGTCTGAGGTCATTCGTATTAACCCCTTCTTCTTCCTCTGGAGATAAGTTCAGTCTCCGCTAAGCCCATGTCTTTGCGTTACACATGCAGGCTGCTCTGTCTTCACGTTCATTAATATTTCAACATTCTGAGGGGGCTCGCTGTCAATTTGCCTGCTCCAAACTCAATGACGCGGCTAATCCATGACGTCAGGCGCGAGTAGAGCCACTGTGAGCCAGGAAAGGGGAGCTTGGTTGCAAAAAAATCAGGACACCGTAGTACTCAACAGATATGTCCAATTACTCATCTGAAGTATAAGTTTGAAGTTTACTCAAACCTCAGCGGTATGTCTTAATCGACTGGTGTGTTTTTTGGGGGGTTTTTTTTGCTTTCGCTGTGACCTAAATGTTCTTGTTTTTGTTCTGAGTTATTATTCCGAATGTCCCACAGTGATCCACCGCAGGCCCCGGACTGTTTATCATCTCTTTTCCATCATTAAATCATGTCACTCCACGCAAATCTGTCTCTGTCTTCTTCTGGGGGGCAGGAGGGGGAGAATCATTTACAAGCTTTCAATGTCAACATATTCCCCCGCAAGTTTGTTGTTTCACAATTGATCACTGTGCGCTGCGAAGGTCTCAGTATTTTTTCAAATTCTATCACAACAATAGTGACAATAATAAACAAATCAGCCAATAAGTAGAATCAATGAATGTGTTGTTGAGGGTGTTCTTAAATGTAAATTAGGAGTTCTTGCCTCTCCTCAATAGCTGATATGTATGAATTACAAAAATGATCATTAATATCAGTCACTGGGTCCATGATCTCTCTGCACAAGACCAAAAATGTCCTCAAAAACTAAATCATTTTACCTCTATATACTATTATAGGCCTTTCGAACGCTGTGCTGTCACCTGAAACCCAGCAAGAGGGATTTCCTGTATGACTGGGACTGTGTGTTTGCATGTAGACCGTTCACTATAATCCACTTTTTATGAGCTTTAGAGACATAAACTATGTGGGAGCACAAGCTGTCACAGTGTGAGTAGGTCAGTCAGAATCCAGAATCAGAATCAGCTCCAGGTTGTTGTGGCTGCACCAGGACGCCAGCCGGTCCACCTTTCTCCTGTAGGCGGACTCATCACCGACCGAGATGAGTCCGATGAGGGTGGTGTCGTCCGCAAACTTGATCAGTTTAACGGACTGGTGACTGGAGGTGCAGCAATTGTGTACAGGGAGAAGAGCCAGGGGGAAAGTACGCAGCCCTGAGGAGTTCCAGTGTTTGTAGTTTGTTGTGTTTTTATTGGTAGAACATGCATCTTTCTGTGGCAATGCGAGGGTTAACTTAGCTGTTTTAAACATAAAATTGCCAGACAACGCCAGCTGGAGATGGCCAGCACCAGAAATTAAGTAAAGCACGTAGGTTCGTTGTTGAGTAGATGGATCACAGAGGCCAGGCACTGTATAGAAAAGTTTTACATTTATTTTCACATTTGTAATTAAGACCAGGTTTGTCCGTTCGTTTCACAGTTCGTTTAGTTACTTGTTTTCAGTACATCTTTCAGTTACCACAGTCTACCCATGACGTTGTTGCGCACATACGGCGCTCCACGAATCCAGTGACAGGGGAATAATAACAGAACAGGCGAACAAAAAGGTGGTAAAAGGGCGGAGAAAAAGGCAAGGAAAAAGGCAAAAAGGAAGGCGGCAGTGACGACCCTCCTTGGTCCTAGACGTCTACAGAAGTAAGAAGGCACATCACTAAGAGTATAATTTACGATAGTTATTTCTAGAGTAACCACGCCACAAACCTGAGCGGGGCATTTGCATGTGTGGCATGGCGCCTGTTGCATCTCCTCCTGCCAGCTGGTGGCGCCGCAGGTATATAAGCGCAATACATTCACTACTTTGTTCTCTGACGTCACTCACTTCCTCGTCCAGCGGTGTGTCAGTGCGTTCCTCGCTTCTCCGAAGGACAGGTAGCGTTTGCTCTAGATTTTATTGCCTTTTAACGTAACTATTTACTGGCCTTAACTGGAGGTTTTATAATTTAGCTCCGTGTTGTGGTAATGGTTCCACGATGTAGCCCCAGATGCTCCATGCGCAGGGATGGTGTGCGTCTCGCTGTCATGGCCCCATACCCGTGTGTTGTGCCCTGCGTTCGATGGTACGTTTGGGGCAGAGCTTCAGTTTATGGCCCAACAGTAAGGCTAGGTGTTTACTTTTCCTTATTTTCAGGTGATCTGGCCCGCGCCGATGCGATGACGGCGCTGTCCTAAACGTTGTTGCCTTGTCTTTTAACCTTTGTTTTTGGTTCACTCACGGACTCATCTTTGGTTTTAATTAATGAACCAGCTGGAACTGACATGAACTGAATGTTGACTGTGAAAATGATAAATTGTGAACCAATGGAATCCCCTTTTTAATAACAAATGAAAAACAGAAAATAATTTATTGAAACGAATTATATAGTAAATAAAACGTATAGTTTTGCTAAGCATGGACTCTGCCTGTGTCAATCATAATCGAACCTGCGTGCCCTAAGGTCCGGAGCCTTCTCTCCGGTGGCGTTGTCAATGTTATTATTTTTGGCCGTAATATGTTATTGGTCAACACTTGCTAAACCGCTCGTCTTGCTACACATGGCTCGGGGCTTTGACAGCGGAGTCCGAGTCAACGCAGCCGATCCACTCAACCACTAGCATGACCAGTTACAGGGAGACCACGGGCCCATGACGGCGCCGCGACAAACTAAACGTTAACAAGGACTATAGTTAATACCAACTTAAAATATTTAGATTTAGCGACCAATATGATACTACCTGGACTGGAGAGTGACGAGGAGCAACAACCACAACACCGGAGACTGGGCGTACAGGAAGTCAGAGGTCAAACAATAAACGGAAGTGCTATTTATCAGGTGACGGCTGGCGCGCACAGCCAATCACCATCAAAACTACAAGTGGCAGTGCCCGCCTGCAGGCATACTGCCACATTTCTGACTAGGATCGCCTCTCCTCGGGCCTAACTTTTCCAGGAGCGGGACATCACCTGCCTGATTTGCTTTGACTGCAGGTACAGCCAAACATTAGATTGAAATATGTCGCCTCATCTTCCGAAGCTTTATTTTGATCATCTTTCACTGTCGAGCTCAGAATTATAACCGTGTCTGGCGTCGCTGGCATGTTATTTTGCAACAGTTCAATCTCTCTTGTGACGCAGCTTTGATCAACAGGTAGAGGCGCTTTGTGAATACATTTTTGACTGAATTACACAAAAGTAAGGGACGTACAACCTGTATTGTCCCGCAGCGTGGAAGAACTGTACGAACACGCAAACTGCATGATAAAGGGACCACCCCGCTTTGAGGAAGTGTCACTGACCATTTTACCTTTCTGCGAGACAAATTGCTTTTGTGTGCCCATTGTTCTGTGCCGTTCCCATTTGTGCAGTGCTCACTCTCTGACTGCTGCGAGATTATCATACATTACAATGGACCGACATGTTGAGATGCTGACAACAGATTGAAGGCATGGCAGGAGCAAAAAGGAGAAAAAAAAAGAATCATTTCTGGTTCTGGTGTGACAACCCGAGATTTACATAAAAGTGATTTGAAAACGTGTAAAATTGCCGTCAGTGTTGCCATCCTGATTTGAAGATTACATCAGGTTTTTTCGTCGTCGTTAGTGATCGGCTTTGCGTACCTGATTGTGCTTGATTAAACTTCCATTTGTTGATATGCCCCGACGCAATGTTGTCCCACTTTCTTCATATCGAGCGACGTGGAGGACCGATCAATCACGGACGGGCTCCAGACAAGTGCGCGGTGCTTGAGGAGACTTACACAGGTAATTAAAAGGGCTAAGAGCAAAACAATTAGGATCTGTTATGGGCACTTAGGCTTTACAACAAAACTTCAATCTCGCATTATCATTCATCAAACATGAGACGATTGGATCAACCTTGACTGACTTCATATTGTGCACCTATTATCTTGACACTATTTATGGACGGTCTTTTATCAAGGTCCCATATCAAGTTGTAAGAAGCTACCCTCAAAATCAATGAGAGTTCCTGGTTATCATGGGGAATGGAGTATGTTAAAATAATACCCTTGTTGGCAGCCCTAAAAAAGAGAGAGGAGGAGGAAACTTGTATTTCATGGGGAGTATTTGGTTCTCAATTATAAGTCATGTAATCCTGTCCTGAATAATTCGCTTACTCGCGCTCGACGGGGGAGGGCGTTGAAAAGGTTGCCCAGACATGCCCCAGACGTCTTGTGCCGTGTGTATTGATCCCTCGGGGTACATCGATTCAGTGGAGTAGAAAAAACCCATTAAGCTGCATGTGAATGAAGTGCTGCCCATGCACTGATGCAAAACACACAGAAATAGACTTGGAGACGTGGAGCTTTGTTTGTGGACGAAAGGAGTGGTTGTCATGAGCTATATAAAGCATTATGCCAAAAGGAAAGGACTTTATTTGTATAGTGCCTCAAACAGACATAGTCACAAAGCGCTTTACATGGCACAATTTAACATTCACTCCACACTCGGTAGTAAGCTACACATGCAGCTTCAGTTTCCCCTGGGGTAGCATAACAGAAGCACGACTGCACACTCCCTCTGACCACCACCATTCATTCACGCTCACACATTATTCATCCTTTTTCATCCTATTTTACATGTTTTTTGTGGTAGGGGAACCTATTCAGACACCAGAAAGGCCCCGTCCAGGTGGGAATTGAACCTGAGAACTTCTAACTGAATCGAACCTGGGAAGTCCAAATCTTTAGAAGTATTGTTGTTGATTTGATAAAACTTTAAAACAAAGTTAGCTGTGTCTAATGGGATTGTGCACTATCTCTTTGCACTATCTCTTTTAAGTGCAGAAGTTTATTGGCTTAAAGTTGTGCTCCAAGCCTATGTTACCAAGTTTCTCAAAGCATTCAAACACACTCTCACTCATTCTGGCCTATTGTACATGTTTGTAGTGGTAGGGGAAACTGGCAGACACGATGAGAACATGCAAACTCCACACAGAAAGGCCCTGTCCAGGTGGGAATCGAACCTGGGACCTTCTAGCTGTGAAGCATTAGCGATAACCACTGCGCCACCATATCACTCCATTTTATATGTCTGTCAAATAAATAACTTTAACTCCAACTCTGCCTTTTGTCGGCTTCATAACATTTGGCGTTTGTCGGCAGGATCTGCCCGTGAGTTAATGTATATTCACAGAGTTACTGGCTCAGTATCTTGCCGGATTGCGCGCCGTTGTTGTGTCTCTGAGCAAGGCAATTCAACTTCACTTCAGTCCCAATAAAGCGTATGTTTCTGATTGCCACATTTAGTCTGTTTCGTGTAAGAACCTACAAAATCTTTGGTTTGTTAAAGCAATCTAGAAATAAAAGGAGAAGGCAATCACAATCCAGCCAATTACATCCCATTGTTCAGAGCCGGTTTTTCCTATACGCAAACTACGCAAGGTGCGTAGGGCCCCCGCAGCCGCAAGGGCCTCGCATCTCAGTCAAACTACGGTGTTGTTTCACTTATTAATCAACGCGTTGTTACAGGACAGGCTCTCTGACAGCGCTCACTCACTCTCCGCCTACTTTGCCACATATAACACTAAAACGCAGCAGTCTGTTGAAGTGGATGAGCAGGAGAGACCTACCGCCTTCCCCCTGTCGCTCCCAGGCGCGAGTGCTTCTCCCCTTCGCGTCCCCGCTTGTCTGTCTGTCTCCCGGTGCTCGCCTCCCTTCCTGCATGTCACCCGTGTCCCGGGCGCTGCTCTCATGTTTTCTCTGCTCGGACTCGGGGCTGCATCGCCATACACTCATTTAAACTCTTCTTATTGTCTCTAGCGGAGGATCAGGACAGTAGTTTGGTGAATAGACGAGAGTAAAGTCGTACACGTGGCCTTTTTGTCTCAAAGTGGAGTTGAATCCACACGGTTCTCATGAGCACAGTTACTTACAGTAACTCTGGTTCTCTGAATGTGCACAGTCTAAAACGAATTGGGCTACTCGCAGGCTAATTCTCAGTGGTGAGACAGAAATAACCGTCAGGTGCAGGTTTCAGTTAGTTTTAAATCAGTGGTTCCCAAACTGTGGGTCAGGAACCAGAGGTGAGAATATGACCATTGGCTATTTACCATTTTAAAAAGTGGGGAAATAGACTAGTATAGTCCTGAATCCCAGTCTGACAGTGGCTAAGTGGTTAGTGGTTCTCACACAGAGGGGCGGGGTCTGAATTGAGGTCATTATGTTCCACTTCTGCCCTGCTCTACTGCACAGTGGAACTGTTTTTGACCGTAAATGGGTTCGCTCTTCGTTGAATAGCCATGGGATGCGTAGGTACTGAAGGGCCCCCGGGTGGATTTATGCTTAGGGCCCCAGAAGGGCCAGCACCGGCTCTGCCATTGTTAAAGAGTACCTAAACGCGCGTGCCAAAGCCTTTCCCCACCCACAAACAAAAGTCAAAAATTGCAGCGAAAGAGGCGGACTCTGAAGTTTGGGGGTGACATGCGGGGGGTGAGTGTGTGGGCCTTTGCATTGGCACAATCACAGCAGACAGATTACGTGGGAGGGACTTGGTTATAAACCACAGGTACAGGGGCAGGACAATGGGCAGCACCTGATGACGATGTGTGAAGCTGGTGCGGCTTATGACGTTCTGTGGAGGCCGAATCAATCAGGAAATTCTAATTTAGTAGCAGAGTTTACCCTGAAGGGGGCGCAACCCATTCTTTTTCAGGCCAAAGTTAGGATTTGACACATGTTTGCGCTATAATGTCAGAATAATGTCAGGGACCAGTAGACAACACTATGAGACACCCATTGAGACAGTTTATCAGTAAAAAATAAACTTGATTTGTTGTTTAGTTGCTCTTTAAGTCCTCGAGCATTTAGTCTCTGTATGACTAAATGTGTAGAATGGCGGCCACGCTCCAAGGACAGAGTATAAGCCACGCGAAGCCTCCACCTTCCAGTGAGACGATACTGAATGAAGCTGAAATAATTATCCAGCCCTTATCGCTTCAGGGAAGTTTTACAATTAAACCCAACCTTTTCTGCTTTAGTGCTGTAATTCTTTTGGCTTCAAATTGAACTCAGTCTTTGTGTTTGTAAGCATGTGTTGTGCATTGCAATGACCCCTGTCGACTGTTAATGTAAATTGGAGCGGGAGCAAAAATGGAAATTTATGCTTCGGAAAAAGATGAGGGGGAAAGAGATCTGTCTACTAGAAAGTGTCTTTTTTTAATCTCTTTCCTTAATCTAAAGGTCAGCGGTGAGTGTTAGAGTGGAGAAGGTGCTGCACCCAAGCAGTGCCTCGGGCTGGCCACGAGACATACTCGCTCTTTTCATTAATCATCCTAAAACTGGACGATGTTGGGATAATGTTGGGTTTGATTCAGACGAGAGACAGTCACGGAAAGGCAGAAGTGCTGGGCTTTTTTGTATTGTTAAGTTTTGCGTATATGGTTATTTGCAGCTTCTACCATATCACTCTCAGTTCGAGCAGGTGTCTGGGTTCCTGTACTGATAATTACAGTATATGATTCCTGTACTAATCTCGAAGGAAGTCATAGAAATTGAAGATATATTCAAGATGATAATTTGTCTGGGGGCTGTTCATTCATTCATTTGTTAATATGCTTCTTGGCTTTCAAATGGGGAAGGTCATGTTAGAGTGAAACTTGCCTTGTCGTCATGAGAAGTTAAAGGTAACCCAAGTTCAGTTCAGTAATTGCAGCGCCTTTTTTAAGCACATCCTGCAAACGTTCCTTAAGCTCCCCAACTTGTCAGAGCGCATCACATTCCCAGCTTAAACTCTGTTGCTCCTTTGTCATAGCCCTATTGTGATTCAGCCCGGTTGTAGCTGCTCCTTGAGGGTGCCCTCATCATCCTGGGCACGGACACAAACCTACGTCACCAGTTTAACACGCACCTGCGTCAAGCGCAAACCCCTGCAATGAAACGCAATCTCTCACCCACTGAGCGAAACTTTTCCACTAATTGCATTTCAAGTTCAGGTTTGTTGGTGGTGCAGGTGCTGCATAATCAATACTGTGATGGATCCTGCTTTTTAAGTGCAAGCTGTTTGCAATAATTCAACGCAGCAGACGACAATGACACATTGATTTACCATTATTACATACAGTATTAGCTCTGCTTTTGCCGAGATGATAATGAAAGAGAGGCTTACCTAAATTTAAAGAGAAAGTTTACTTTCAAAACATGATTGGTAGGAGTGCTGCTTAGAAGTCTTTGATTATATATAAGATCATAACCTTTTGGTCCTCTTCAGTATATTCATTCTTAACAGGCAAAACCCGCCTTTATTTTACATGGCTGACTAATAAAGCCTAAATATAGTATAGCCTACTACCATTTCAATTTGAAAAGACTCACAGACACAAAGCAGCATTAGAGGAGTTTTACTGGACATGAATCACGTTTGGCTCTCAGACCCCGGCGGAGGACAGTGAATCAACGATATGAAATATGTATGTATGAATTAATGTAGGAGAGTCTTCGCCCGCATACTGGACACTGGTGGTGGTAGAGGATGAGGTCAGAGGCGGCCGGTGGACGATGAGCAGAGTAGGGATGAGGCCAGGTGGAGGAGGGGCGGAGGAGGGTCGCAGCACAGATGGGAAAAGGGCGAGGCAATGAACGAGGGGGCTTAAGAGGGGAATCCTGGGCGATGATTCGTTGAAGCAGGAACGTGCTGCTGCAGTGATAGGTTGTCACGGAGGTGCAGCTTGAGATGAAACGATGATTGGATGATTGGTCAGGCATAGATGAGGCCATGAATGGAGCACTGCAGGTAGGGCTTCCATGTTGGATTTATGGTTAAGCTTAATTTCAAAAGTTAGCTGTAAAAAGAACAGAATCATTAATGATCTCTAAAAGTATTTCCCCTCATTTTCACTTGCTGTGATTGTAGTTTAAGTTTGTCTATTTATAATGTCCTTTACAATAACCATGGTTGATCAAAGTACCGGACAAAGCATAAAAATATCGTGCACTTATTGCCATTTCACAGGTGATACAAAACTTAAGTGTAAAAGGCCAACCTGAATACATGGTTTTCTAGCCTGACCTTGAAGTTCATCAAACCATGAACTAATAAAGGTGTGGATTATTTTTTCAAGATCATTATGGCTGAGGGACTTTTGACATTGGCCAACAGGCGAAGCTGAAAGTCCACAAAGTCTATCGGTCTGTTGAGTTTATTGAGATTGATAAGAGTCCAAAGTCACGGCAAGAACCCTGACAGCATGGTTGGAGTGTGTGATCAAAAGTAATAGATCTGGAGCTGCGTTTATCAAGCTCAAGGCACTAAAGTGGATGAATTTAGTATTTGACTCGTTTGGACAGGACACGTTTTTTTTTGTCGCAGCCACTGTTTAAATGGACTGTGTTTCTGGGGAACTGGTAGATAGATTTGTGGATCCCATTGAACTCCTACTCAAGCATATAAGCATTTCACCGGTAGGAAATATGAAGCGCTTAACCAATTTTTTAAATGGAATATAAAAGTCATTAAAATGGCGTCCATGACAGGAAAATATCACATGACTAAAGCACATTTATTTTGTAGAGAAAAGAAAATACAGCATTGTGTCGCTATCCTGGTCTCTTACCACACTGAGGCTGAGCAGTATTTTTTTTAATCATGTGTCGCCAAACGTGATCAATATGGGTAAATTGGGCACAAACCGAATAAGTATACCAGAGGGCTGAATTTTAAGTGCTCACTATGCTCAATTAAATAAAGCCTTATAGACATGGGACAATCCTGGTTTCACCCCGGCATAGCTAAGTGCACCCCCGAGCGCCTCAAAATGTCTCTGCTCATGTGCCCCTCCGTGACTTGCATTCTATTAACTTGCCTTCGCCTCCTCTGGCTGCACCTCATCTGTTGGGGTAATGGCTAAGCCATTCCATCTCCCTCTGCAAACATCACAGGACTCTTGATATAATCCATCAATCATCTTCACCCATTCAAACGCTTCCTCCTCTGCTCCTCTCCACACCACAGGGACACTGGACCTATCTCGTAATATCAGCTGCCACTCATTTATATCAGCGCTGACCCGTGAGCTTCAGCTGTCAGCGCACGCTGCCCCTCTTCACCGTCAACTGCTTTGAGACGCATTTCAGATCCTCAGCACTGCAAATAAATCTGTTGATTGAAAAGTCCTTTGTGCAAACAATCCACAGCATGACACGAGATGAGTAAATGTGTCATAAACAAGACACTTAGAGTCGCTGCACTGTAAAAAAAAGCCTTTTCAACTCAAAACTCAAGGAAGACTCAAGGCAGACACTGTGATCATTTTCAAGTTCAAGTTTATTTATCAAATGTGTCAAGTGCAAGGTACCAAAGGCGCTCTCTCTGCTTTACAAGAAAACATAATCTACATAGAAAAACATGTATACAATACAAACAAAGCATTCCAACAGTAAACGCAAAAACTTCAGCTCTCCTTTGGACTGATGTTCATGAGCCTCACCACCAGAGGATAAAAACTGCCTCTGAAAGGGGATTTCTGAGTTTTGAGGCTCAACAGATGTCTCCCCGAAAAGAGGAAGGAGAAGAGGGAATGTGCGGGATGCATAATGCTGAGAGGCTTGTATCTCTTGGATCCAATAATCCGAGATGCGATTTTAACTGTCCTTATCAGAAGGGTGTGGTCATGTGATGCAACGTTACCAGCAAACTTCATGTCAGAACACTTTCCATCGTAATAGTTGATGTGTTTCTTTTGACAAACCATATTTTTTGAGACGCCTTAAGGGTAAAGGCGTTATTTTGTTCCCTTAATGTATCATGTTTCTGTTTATGAATGCATTTTCTCTTGTTGGCACAACAAAGAAAGAAAACAAGTTGTACCAACAAAATGAACTAAATTTAGAAACCGATTAATTATGTTAGAGCAACACTTCTACCAAACTTCAGTGTTTTTGTTGGTCTTTTCAATTTAAAAACATTGATGCAGTCAGTTGCCTTGAAATAAAAGACAGACTTTAGAATTAGATTAATAAAGACCTTGAAATATTAAAACTGCATGAGTGTTTAACAGAAATTACACCTACTTTACAGCGATTATAATACATTGCAAACACCTTTAGCCTATATTCATAGCATTAACACAAGCTAAAAAGGTCCAATGAGTAATTAAACCAGAGATATGTCGCTGTTGATCCTATTTAGATTCAAGATAAAACACTGGCTGGACTGAAAGGAAATCTCTTGCTCTTTAAGATCAAATGGAGTGACATTTCATCTGGCCACGTCAAAGCCTGATTATGAGCATATAATTAATACTTGACATTTAAAAGCCTTTTAAAGACTAAATTAACCAAACTACATCAATTCTTCCATTGGCTTGGACAGTTTTAAAGATGGTGACATTTGAGTATTTTTTCAGGACAATGGTGACTCAAGATCTTTCCAAATCTCTGCCAGTTTAGAGCAGCTGGTGTTTTCCTGGGCTTGTATATTTTCCATTGGCTGCAGGTTGTTGGACCCCGTTTCCTCCGTTTTGCCGGTTCCGTCACCTTGCATGGATTTCGCAGTGTAACAAAGCACCGTGGTGTTGAAGTCAGCCACCGGTCCAGTCATCTCTGAAAGTGGTTTTGTCCCCTGGGTGGTTCTGACAGCTCCCAAATCCTGCGCCCACGGACAGAGGAGGAGAGCGGCTCGTGTAATCTGCAGGCTTTGCGGCGTGAACAGGATTTTAATTTGACTTGTAGCTTTAAAAAAAAAAAATCCTTTTCTTCAAACAGTTGGCAATGACAATCTGCCAGATGTGAATAGTGAAACCTGAACACGTGTTAAATTACTACCACAGAAAGTCATTTGTTGTGTGCATGGGTTTGTACTGCAATTTGTTCATTTATTTTGGGCGTAACAAAGGAGAAAACATTTTGTCCCATTGCTATTTAAAATGACGTCAAGTCCGGGGGCGAGGATTCTCTGACCTCCCCTTTTAGAGTCAGTGTGACATAGTAGTAATCAATCAAGTTGTTTTGTATAGCCCAATATCACAACAGGAGTCGCCGCACAGGGCTGCACAAACATTAAAACAATGAAACAAAACAACATGTAGTGTCCAAGCAAATGTAGTGTCGTCCAAACAGATGTGATGTCTAAACAGCAGATGAAGACCAGTCCTCGCCCCCGTCCTCAGACCATCCTACCTGTCAAGGAAAAACTCAAAAGCCCAGTGGGAGAAAAGAGAAACCATGGAAAGAACCACAGCATGGAGAGATCCCCTCCCATGGACAGACAGATAGACCCAGGGCTGATGGGAGTCCCTCTGGAGACGGGGCCAAGACAGCAAAAAGAAGGTCCAGTCCTTGTTGGCTAGGGGTTTCTCTGCGGATATGGCTGAAGACTGCGATACTAACATCGGTCACTGGAGCATCGAGCAGCCTGATTCAGAAGCCAGAAGGGCTCCAGAAGGGAGTGGGACGGGGGGGGGGGGGTGTCACCATATGGATAGCGATGAATAGACTACAGTTAAGTATATGTAGTAAGAACAGATACAGGATATGGCTCATACTGTACTAAATATAGGCTAAATATAGCTTTAATTAGCTGTGTTAGAGCTGTGTCTAGCAAAGTAGGCACAGTTTAGGCCACTGCAGACCGGCTCGGCCCTTCATATACTGACGATATAGGGCTCAAATCGGCCCAAATTAGAGCAAAGATGCCTGCTCCTGGAAAATAGCTTATGGGCCAAAAGCCTTTAAGAAATAAGATAATCTGGCGGACGCTCATTGTGCATGTGCTTTCCAAACCTATGATTACTTGCTATTTATAGACCCCATTCATTCAGTCGGTTTTATTTAGGCATTCAAGCTCCCCAGACACCTTTTTATGTTGTTTGCTTAGCTGTGACAAACACTTGATTTCGTTTCCCTTTCAAGATAAAAAGCATTAAATTGCTTGCCCAAGGCAGCGACAATGGCAGGCTCCTTCTGTCTTTGTGATAAGTCGAATAAATCTTGACTGACAAATACACGTTGTGCAATGCTGTATCAACTCTTTTTCTTGTACATGAATAATGTTGGCGTTGCAAGACACGCACCAGGTGTTACTGCGCTGCACCTCTCAGCAGTTTCTAGTGTCAGCGATTATCAAGACACATGCGAACTGCAAAATGTACTATGAGGCCTGGTCCATGGGGAATATATCATTTATAAGAGGAATCAGCTTGACCGTTAATAGACTTCAGCATGGTTTTCATTTGTTGTGGTAAAAATCCACTCATAAAATCACGCTTTTCTGAAACCCTAACATTTGCTGAACGCTTTGTATAAAAAAAGAAAACCCACCAATTTGATGGCGAGACATTTATACAGCTGAAAGAATAACAATCTGTCGGTGAGTCTCCCTCCCTCCCCTCGGCCTGGATAACGTGTGCTCACCTGAAACAAGACAGGGGCGCATTGTGTTCCCCACGTCCCGGCGCTCGCGGGCTCTGAAAGGTCACCAAACACAACAATGGCAACAGAGAATTGGAGAGGAGAGGGGAGCTGGATAACTCAGCTGGACACGTATTGCATATTGTACGGCGGAACAAGTGCAGCCCTGAAGCTGGACTAAGGACTAATAAGATTTTCACAAATGATTAGGAATATAATAAGGCATAAAGGCTTCCTGTTACTGTCGGTGCAGAAACTAGGGAAAGGGACAAAATAGGTTTGAGCAGCTTGTGCAAAATTCTGGCAGATGGTTATTTTCAGAATCACAATAACTATTGGGCCTTAAGGGGAAATCTTTTTGTTAAAGGAACAGGCCACCGATTTTCCATACTGAGATATGTTCTTACCTGAGCTTAGAGTTGATGTGTACCTGTCTGGTCTTTGTGCGTGCGCTCAGTCATGCAAAAAGACCAAAGATGATGTTAGCATTTAGCCTCTCCCAGCATATTCCTATGGACCCAAACGGGGGTGAAGTTAGAAGCGACTATATTGTAAGTCGTAAACATTTGATGTGTAACCACGGGGCAAGGATAGGGGTCCCCGCTTTAAACAAAACCAAAGCCCAAGGTAAGTCTGGGAACAAAGGAACCAAGGCAGATATAGTAAAAATATACATTTCTTTTTATTTTAGAAGGTAGTTCAATTTTATTAATATTTCTTAAAATGTTACTACATCAAGTAACACTTGATAAAACTTAGCTAAAGTAAATGTGGAATTACAAATAGAAAATATTCACAAAACAAATAGCAAACGTCAGGTTAATAAATTAACTCAAATGAAAAACGTTAATAGAAAATAAACACAAAACAAATCCCACATAAACCAGCTAAGGTACTGTGGTGCTTTGAGTTAAGGTGCTATCTTATCTGGCAAGGAGCTTAATTGAGCAGCTTTGGCATAGCTGAAATACAACAAACAAAAATACCAACATCAATTCACTGTCAATAAGCCAAACCTGAGCTGTATGACGGACATATTCACCTTAGGCAGACATAGAACGGAGCACAACAGGGGGCTCAGGGAACCTCCGAGGAGCAGCATGAGCCCAGCAAACTCCTCACAAAACCCTAGCCAGACAGGTCAAATTTAATAAGTCAACAGACCAATCATTGTACTTTTTAAAAGAACACAAGGTGGAGAGATTACTCACGGGTAGGCGCCACGCACCAGCCCCGAGTCCGACACTAACCAATTCACTGGGGTGCACGCCTTTTTGTAATCGTGCAATCAGAGGGAGTGGTGCGGAACAAAGGAACAAAATAGCAACAAGGAAATAACAGCAAAACAAATAGACCATACACACCCGCAGCATCCGACCATGGCCGAAATGACCATTTACAAGATGGTTCTTACGTTATGGCTTTACATGACTGAACCTTATGCACACTCCCCAAAACGGAGCAATACCGATTACGTAACAACTAATTACGAAACAACTATGATAATGCTACATACTTACAAACTATTTACAAAGAACTATAACTTACAAAACACTGTTTGAAGTGTTCGTACATCAATAGCCTGGCTAACGCCAGACTGCTGTGTGCGCTCGAATCTTTTCGAACTTCACAACAGTCTGGGGACCATGGCCGAAATTTTTGCATGGATTTGGGGACCAATCACAAAATGAGGAGGGACGGTAAGACGATGACGTGCTATTTGACATACGGAAGCTTGTAGTTTGTTTAGGGATAAAAAAAAAGAAAATATTTACAGATCCAACATGACGCGATGCCATCTTTCGATCAAGCTTTAGACAGTGTTCTAAATAATTGAGCTCAAAAGTTTACAACTGGTACATCATACGTCATCTGATAGATGATAAGATTGGCTATGGCTACGTGCAGACGCATGAGAGGCATTCGTAGCGCCCAATAAACGGCTATGAACAATCGTAAACCACACCTCTCCTATGAGATAATGAATTGGTGGTCCCCAGACTAAATATCACTTGTGATTTTAGTCTGGCGTCAACAGAAAGGAACAACACTGGTCTTGTTTCATGTACGAAGTCTAGTACAAAGCAAGTAACCAAAGGCGCTCATTATGTCACAGGTTTAAAATGGCAATGGGAGCCTACGTGGTGGTGCAATCAATGAAAACAAGGTCGGGTTAAAAAAGGAATTAAACAATTTATTAAAAGGGCCTGTATAAAAGTCATAGTAAAACATTAAGAAGGACTAAAAATACTAAAAGGAAAGTCTAAAAGCGGTAAAAGCAAGGAGCTGGTGTGCGTGCTCGAAGGTGCCATATCGTACGGTGTCCCAGGAAGGGGGTCCGGCCGGCTCTGGGAGCTGTACCCCGGGTCCAGGGGTCCGCCTCGGGGCACGTGAGCTGGGGGAGCCTGCCGCCTGCTCGACCCCGCCGCGCCTGTCCGGGGGACTTCCCTCACCCGCACGCTCCCTCGCCGCCTTCACGCATCCCGACCCATGTCTCGTCTATGTCCGGCGCCCTCCTCCGCCAGCCAGCCCGTCCTTGCTCTCGCGTTCAGCCTCTCCCCCGCGTTGACTGCGTCCTCCGCCCGTAGCGGGCCGTGCCTCCCCGTTGCGTGTCCTCGTTCGTCCGTTCGTTCGTTCGTCCGTGCGTGCGTGCGTCTCCTCCGCCAGGCGGCCCATGGTGGCCGGTGGCCCGTGGCCCGTGGCCCCCCGCCACACCACACCACACCACCTCTGCCTCGGTGTTCTCAGCCCCCCTTGTCCTCCTCAGTCTCTTCTTAAAAACCTTTTGTCGCAGGTGTGCCCAGTTAACCAATTAAAACCTGGGCGGGGCTACCAGGGGCACAAGCTTGGGTGGTTAAAACATGCATAAAAGCAACCTTAAAAACATGCACAATAAAACACACTAAAAACAACTTAAAACCAGTCTGCCCATGCCCGTGACAATTACATTTCTTTCAGATGGTTATCATGCCTAACATTGTTAGCATTACCAAAAGTCACTAGTTTATGTGAAAAAGACACATTAATATACATATTATACTCATTGAATATTATGTACATTTATTATGTAAGCCCTACACAGTGTAGTGCGTTAAAAAAGCCAGGCAGTAGCTCCTCATCAACAAACCCCTACCCAGCTGCCCTAACTAGCTGATTTTGTAGATGATGTTCCTATGCTGTGTGGTGCGTTAAAAGATGAGGTTTACGAGCCCGTTGGGAGGGTCCTCTCAACAGATCCATAGCTCGCCTACCCTAATTCTCAATTTGTAATTTTGAGCAATATTGACAACCGTTGAGAGCAACAAAACTCTTCCTTAATAAAAAGCAATTTGATCCTATTGCGCCTCCTAGTGGCAACTAATTTCTTCTCTATACTTTGCAAAAATCTTTTGTTTGAATTTATATTTGAACAGGTTGATGTTTGAACCTTGTTTCATCTCCATCTCCAATTTATTCCACAAGACTCTGGTCTTACCAGACCAGAGTCCAGGTAAGATTTTCCCCACTGCAATTGTGTGCCTTTTAGTGGCGATTCACAGTGTCCTTTAAATTATTTTCGATTCTAGGCAAGAATTAAACTCCTGACACACCGTAACATAGTTGCAATTCTAAACACTGGGTTTCCACACGTGCCCATCAAAAGACTGATCGTGGAGCAGAATAAGCAGAAACAGCTGAAATGAAAAAGTTCAAAGTGATCCATCCACACTGAAGCGACAGAATGCGTGACTCAGGGCTTAGCGCCTTGTTCATATTTAATGAGCTCCAACATGTGCAGAGAGTGAGAGGACTCTGTGGGCCAGAACACAGATGACAGTGCAGCTTCGCAATGGTTCTTCAAAGGCACTAGAAGCCCAAGCAATGTCTGTGCAATTATTGTTACAAACGGCACTTAGCGGAAATGAACACACACTGGTGGATGAGTGGATACAATTAGGCAAATACATTTTTTTAAAAGGTTACAGCCAGAGGTGGGTAAAGCTCTTGTATAGCGTGCCCAAGTGGACCAAACGTAGGCTTCGTTTTAACATGCAAAAGAGTGAAAATTCCGATTTTTCCTACTACACTATAAAACGTTAAGCTGATCAAACTCAATGTGCTCAAGTAGTTTGTCACTTGTAAATTTACTTCTGGTCAAAGATCAAATGTTTTACCCAAGAGTAACTTCAAAATATTACTCAAGCCCAAGCAAAAAGCATTAACTACTCCAAGAAGTCCAGTTGCTTCAAACGTTCAAGGTTTTTGTGCTCGAGTAATGTACCACCCATTTTACTGTTACTGCAGCCCATTATTGAAATGGCTTTACCATTTAATACATTTTTAACTTTACATACAAGTTACACATATCCATGTTTTCACTGAAATGCAACTAGACAAGACCACATTTAAGCAAAAACTAAATTTATTGGGTCAACAAGTGCAGGATTACACACCATTCTTTCATTAACTCAAAATTTGACCAATAGCCAAATATAGATTTTTATAAATACCACTTAATGTACTCAATATACATTAAAAACATAAAATGACCCAATGCAGACACTGATGTAAGAACAGAAATAAGTCACAATGCAGTGACTAATGCTACGGTGTTTATCCTTTGACCGGAGCCACAGCTGGAGCCGGAGCCGGAGTCACAGCCGGAGCCGGAGCCGGGGCCGGAGCCACAGCCAGGGCCGGAGCCGGGGCCGGAGCCACAGCCGGGGCCGGAGCCGGGCCGGAGCCACAGCCGGAGCCCTGATGGAGAACAGGTCTCGTAGGTTGACCTCAGGGTCGACGTAGTGGTGGACTTTGCGTTCGTTGAAGAGCCCGGAGAGGTCAGTCTCCACTTTGGCACGTCGTGAAATCCTCATGCGCAACGCAAACAGACCCCGCAGGTCCTCCTCCACCAGCGGGAGGTGGTGCCCGTCCAGTCTCTTCTGCCACAACTTCTTGGGGCGAGTGTGTTTCTGTTGGGAGATGATATAAGGGGGGCAGGTTGAGGCAATGCTGTAGATGTCACTTTCTCAACCAAATACTAGACTACAACATGCTGAATGAGAAATGACTGAAATGATTGAGTACAAGGTTAGTAAATGTGGTACTTTTGTGGCAAAGCTCTTGCCTGGCCAGAACATCCACTCCTTTTTGTATCTGTTCAAATCATGGCCGCTCAATCCATTAAGCTTTTAAAACCTTGTTAAATACCCACTGAATGCGTATACATCATGGCCACAGTCAAGAGATTTTGAGTGCACGGTTGTATTGCTACTGTGGTGACGCACTTGTCATCTATTGACTATTTTAAAACACGCTACAAAAGTGAAACTTTTAGTTAAGATAATTATGCAGACTGTGTAACATCTGAAATCTAAATTTATTGTGGAAGTATTAGCATTGAACTCTTGTCTATGCTGGAACACCCAAAAGTCTAATGTAATTAAATTCACTTTAATGTTGCCAAATTGTCTGGAGCCCTGTGGAGTCATTTTGACATAAGCCAATTAAACAAATCAATGTAGTGTCGCTATACTCACATTATCCTAAAACATATTCCTAAAATTTCCGCCCTTTGTGTATTTTATTTCGCCAAACTGGTCACATTTCTGAAATGCAGTGACCACAAATAACCCCGTGAGAAACTTGCCATCTGTGAAGCGCGGTTTGGATCATGGAGAAGTAAATGTCTATTCATGCTCTCCTATGAAAACAAGATGGAAAGTGATTAATCAAACTAAAACAAAATGATCCAATCAAAAGCTCCCCACTCACCCGCATGGCAAAGGTGCGAGTACAGTCGGGGAAGGAGCACTTGAACTTGAGAAGTTTGAGGTGCACGGTGCGGATGTGGTGCTGCAGGTTGAAGATGGTGGTGAAGTAGGCCTGGCAGTCCTGTCGGGGGCACACCAGGACAGGCTTATGGGAGGCGTGGAGGCGCTTGTGTCTGCGAAGCATGTCCGACTTCTTAAACTCCTTCTTGCAGTGTTTGCATGTGAATGTGGCTGCAAAGAAATTCAATAATCACAGGATATTTAGAGCGGCGAATGAGTTGTAATGGCTCAGATTTTTATCTCTAAGTATCTTGTATTGGATTATGGATAATTTCCTAACTTCATGTAACCATAGCTGCCCCATGTCACACTGAAGGGAGACATGACATCAGCATTGTTATACAAGGTAGGTTAAGCATCCCATGTAGCCTGAACTGCTTTTAACCATTTTATTGGGGCATTAAAACTGTTTAATGTGGCTCATGTTGTGCAGTTTTACCTGGGTGTTTTGCCGCCATGTGCTTCTGTAGTCGTCCCCAGGTGCGTTCAAATACCTGGCAGTCAGCGCGAGGGCAACGATAACCTGCAAGAGAACATTTACATCATATAAAAATACTACAGGGCCTCCTTTTGTTTTTTCCTCCATGTGGAAATTAACACATCCCTTATCTTTCAAGTCCCATAATTGGCCACATTCAAGAGGATAACAGCCAAGTATTTTTCTGGCATAATATCAGGCATAATATCTGCATTATCTTGCCCAATTTTTTCCCCATGATAGCATCACGAAAGTCTACCCACCTGCATGCGTCTTCTCATGGGCTTTTCGTGCAATGTGGGAGTCGAATGTGGCAGCGCATCCGTCCTTTGTACAACTAGCACACGAGAGAGAAAATGTAAAAATACTTTAAGTCTCTGGGGGCTACACCTACTGAAAGTCTGGCCAAAATAGTATGGCATACAGCAGTTTCAAAATTATATGAACTACTTACCATATCTTGACTGCCACATTGTGCTGCTTTAAATGCTGTTTAAACAATCGCCGTTTTTTGAAGGTCAGGGGACATTTGGGTTGGGTGCACTAGCAAGGGAACAGACAATTTTGGAAAGCTTTACAAAAACTCCTCTATTTAAAAAAAGTGTTACGTTCTGCTGCCATCTTGTGGGTAAAGAAAGCACTGCGCACGTACCCTGAAGTATTTATTCTTGTCTGCGTGGGTGAAGCGGATGTGTCTTTTGAGCCTGCTGGCGTTGAAGAAGCTTTTGGTGCAGTTTAGGAATTTGCATCTGTGGACAAGATAATCAAGCTTACATTAGAGGGAAGATGACATTCACTTAACTTTAACCTCAAGCCCCACTTCAACTGAGCGCATTTTCTCCAGTTCACCTTTACCCAAATCTAAAAGCTTCGACTCGAGCCTATAGGGAGGATCGCTGTTATTGTTTATTTCCGCGATTTTCACCGGATGTTTTGGTGACTGGTGGGCAAATAGCTAATTTTTTTTATTGAAATCACAGATCTTTTACAGCGCCGATCTTTTCACAGAAACAATGCTCTGTGAACGATGTTTTGACCCACCATAGAACTATTATCCATTTAATACATATGCATTGCCCACCAGTGCCTCGGACCTCATTAGAAAGCTAAAACATGCCAACTGATGTTTTCCTTGTTGCCATCACTTTTTAAAAAGTTTGGTCACTTTCGTCGCATTTTTGTCGGTCGCATTTCCATCATTTAAGTCTTGTTTTAGATGCTTATTTTTCAAGAATATAGATTTGAACCTCGTATTAAAAATGGAATCATCAATGGTAAAAAAATAAAATGTTAAAACCCCCAAAAAGTTAGGTAAAAATTAATTCATTGTTCACAAGGGAAAGTCAAATTACATTACCAATAGACAAAATGGTCCGTAGATATCGGAATCACACCTCTTAATATTGACTGGCAAGAAGTATGTAAAAACACTTTTGTCTCCTGTAACACTAAAATTCAGTTAATACGATATAATGTACTGCACAGGGCTCATATTACTACATACAAACTATTTCAAATGGGTTTTACTAGTTGTGATACCTGTCCAAATAATAGAATTATTATCATGCACTTTGGAAATGTCCACTAGTTCAAAGTTTTTGGTTAGCGATAACAGGTTGTCCAAAATGGTGGGTTTTAGTATACTGATCTGTCCAACCTTAACCCTCCTTGGTGACTTGTCCTCGCTGGATATACTCTGCCATATTAAGTAATTTCAGCCAATTTATAGCCGACTTTACTCACAGATCATTCAAACCTGGAAAAAATGACAGCATCCATAAAAAATAAAACACAATTTTATCATAAGATATGGCTCCCCTTCTTTAGCTATTTGGAAGCTGATTCTCCTACCAGTCCTCAGTGTGATTAGTTACTTGATTTGATGATGACGGTATAATAATTTAAAAAAATGAAATAATGGTAGTGATAACGGGGATTGTTGTCAATCATCGTTATGATAATTATAGCTGAAAGGGGTAAAAGTATTAACCAAATATTCAAACATTATTTATTTAACTTCCTTTACTTTATATTTTTTTCCTTTTTGGAATGCATTGGGCTGAAGTGCCCATTTGTTGTACTGTCACCCGTTTTGTTCTTAGTCTGTCAACAGTATTGTCATTGTTGTAAATGTTATAGTTTGTCTTTTTCAATAAGTAAAAAAAAAAGAATTTAAATTTGGGTAAAGCCAAACTATAAAACGTGCTCTGTTCAGGTGGGGGTTAAGAGGTCAATGTGTAGGTTTTAGCTTCCCAGTCTTAGTTCTCACATTCTTATACCGGGTTGGATCTTGGATAAAGTCGCAGTTTTTGGCAACACATTACTCGTTTGACAATGCGATTGATAAAGAATTTTAGAAGCCCAACATTAGACTCACGTAAACTGTTTGACCCCATTGTGCTGAAGCATGTGGCGTCTCAGGTGCGAGTTCCTCTTGAAAGGACGTCCACAACCGGCCACCGCGCACTGGTACAGACTCTGTCAAAACAACGGCAACGTTATCCGCATTAGCATCAAGTCCTCGTTTTATTTCAGCTCATTTTCCCCCTCCCGACAACTTACCCGTCCTGTGTGCACGGTCTGGTGCTCGTTTAGCCTCCACTGGCGCGTAAACGTGGCCCCACAGTCCGCGTGCGTGCAGTTAAACAGTTGTAATGGCGGCGGGGCGGAGGATTTGACACTGAGGAGAATGTTCATTTTGTAGCTGATATCACTTTGCTCCTCGTACGTGTCTGCTGAAGGTGCTATTTGGGGAAGCCGCCGCCTCTGTCAGCCGCTTTTGAATCCTCTATGTAAAGCGCTAATTGGTTAATTGGCAGCGGCTGGTGCTTCAGACTTCCGCCTATGGAGAAGGCTGTGGAAGATTAGCATAATTGCGCTCAAACAGCTGTGAAAATGACAACGTTGTATTAGTTTCTTCGATCCAGTGTTTGTGCTTTGCTGCGCGTTGTATTATGATTAGGAATTTGTTACGATTATGGCAAGCGACTGTGTTTTTGTCTTTTGCCCAGCAGGTGGCAGACGGACCACATTATAATAAGGTCAGCGTTTATACTCGTGCAAAACTAGCTTTACCATGCTGGGTAAATATGCTAACACTGTTAATCTAGTACCTACTGTATGCAGCCTGTTGCAATGAGGCCGATATAATTTAAGCCACGGATTGTATTCATTCCAAGAATTAAAGGGGATTAAAGGGCATTGGCTGAAGTGTATTTCAAATGGTATACAATCATGTGTCTTTGCTGGTTTCATTTATTATTATTATTTTATTTTTTACAGAATAGTCATTTAGGTCAGTGTTTCTTCAGCCTACTCTATTTTAGATGCAAGGTGGATTAAATTATTATTATTATTCCGTTGTGTGTATTTGTGTGTGTGCGCTATTTACATATTTTACATTTTATAGTATCCATCCATCCATCCATTTTCTTCCACCAGCCCCCATGGCTCCTCCTGCAGGTGGTGGGTCCACAGAAGACATTTTATAGTATTTTGCATAAAAACTCACACAAGGCACGGAAACTTTATTTACAGTATACAGCGCATTTCGTAGACAAGGCAACTCAATGCGCCTTATAAAAGTAGTAATAATAATAATAATAATAATAATAATAATAATAATAATAATGTATCGGTTTTATATAACGCTTTTCTGGACACTCAAAGACGCTTTACATTGCATTATTCATTCCCTCCATACTTGATGCTGGTAAGATACTATTGTAGCCACAGCTGCCCTGGGGTAGACTGATGGAAGTGAGGCAACCAGTCTGCGCCATCGGCCCCTCCGACCTCCACCAACCACTCACTCACTCACTACATTGTGTCCCATCCAAGGACCAACCAGGCCCTTCCCTGTTTAGCTTCCGTGGTCTGACGGGATCCGGCATAGCAAAGGCGGTATGGCCAGTAAAGTAAGCAAGTAAGTAAGTAAGTGCTTTATTGTCATTGTACAAGCGTACAACGAAATAGTGTTGAGGAAATATATATTTCCTCAAAGAAGGTGGAATTACAGTCAACTGCAAGCAAATTTGCACTAAACATTTTCTTTTGACTCATAAATGTCCTTGGTTGTTTATCATTTTCGATCATCTGCAGCACATATCAGGTGTGGGGTTCCGCCAGAGTTCTGAACCACTGAATTGCACTAATATTGCACATGTTTTGAATCATATTATTGCTCTGTCGAGAACAGTCACCCACACCTTCACAGCCTTGTTCCCCCTTTCGGAATACATAAAACCCTGTTGCAGAATATTTAATGAATTCCTTGTCGACAGAGCTTAGAAGAGCAGTGTCTCAGCTTCCCCCTCTCTCTGGAGGCTGTTGAGATCGAGATCCAGCTGAGTCGAGGCCAGAATCTAATTCAATGTGTGTCTTCTTTCTGCAGCTCTGAGGAGATTAAGAGGCCACTCAGCACCTTCCATCCATCCCAGGCCAGTGTTGAAAGCCCCTGCTCACTTTACTCTGCTGCGAGAGATGACTATTGTGCAAAAACTTAGTTACAGCTTTTTATTTTTCATTCCTACTCCTACTACTACTGTTATTGCAACCACAATTACTACTATTGTTGTACTGCAATAATGAATAACTAAAAGAGTAAATGTTTCACAATATCATTCTCTATTAGTTGTGTAGTTTAGCCTTATGAGAAAAATGGTCTTTCACTTGTTTTTCTTTTTTAACTAAATAATCTGCCAGTGGAGAAAATTACTTAGTTTTTTGGGAATGTAAAGTATTGTTCCTCGGTGCTCTCTACAGATGACTTTTTAGGACTTTTCATCATTGAAAAGAAACAAAGTATAATTTGTTTTGAGTTCTTAATCACGATCTACATTTCACATCACTGTGTAACTCATATTATGCAATCCTATCTCCCTGGGCACTAGGCGCTCTTTACAAGGATTCACTCATTCACATGAACATTCATTCATTCATTTATACCCGCCTCGAGTGGCCTTTCTGTAATCTCCACACTACAACCTTTCAGTCAGTGGCAGAACGAACACTCCATGCTTTCTAACATGAGCTGAGACGATGTAAAAATATAGAAAAAAAGGGACTTTTACTGGTAAATACATGTGACACAGTGCCCAAATGTTTTAATGTGAACAATAACTATAGTATTTGTATGGAATGCGCTATAGGTGTTTTTCCAAGATTGTGCAGCCCTATTCTATACTATTATTCTCTATGTCTTAAAGGAGTCGGATGAATTATTCAGGGCGGTTTGTCAGTGCGTTGAAGATATTGCATCAAGGCGAAGTGTATAGATTAGCTCTGCTTGTGCATTTTACATGGTTTAAGTCAACTGGTATTGGGTGATTGACATTTTCTGAGGGGGGAAGCTTCTTATAAAAAAGGTGTTTCTGAAGTCAACATTTTGTTGCACCAACAAGGGATATTCTTCAATACCACTGCGAGGAGCAATGATCAAAAGGGGTGAGCCACTGCAATGCAACGCCTCGGGACCCACATCTATACTAGCTTGGTCAGCTGGAGGATATGTTTTTGGAGAAACTAGAAAACTTGGAGTGAACATGGAAACTCCTCACAGTAAGGCCCCACACAAAGCACACATTCACCCAGGACACTGGATTCGACCACACTGTCCCTGTGACGCAAAGTTAGAAAACTTAAAGCAGCATGGTGGCTGAGTGGTAGCGCTCTTGCCTCACCGGTTAGATTCCCGGACCGTGTGTTTCTGTGTGGAGTTTGCATGTTTCTCTCCCCGTGTCTGAATCAGTTTCCTCCGGTTTCCTCCATTAACAGAAAACACAGCACAATAGGTCAGGTGATTCTGACCATCAGCCTGGCTCCACTTCTGGAGATGGGTCCCTGAGCGCTGCACTGGCGTCGCCCCCTGCTCCTGATGGGCTGCCCCAGTGGCATTGATGGATGGGTCAAATGCAGAGGTCAAATTTTTCTATACGGGAACAATAAAGTCACATTACCTTACCTAAAAATAATAATAATAATAAAGCCCCTTTGCAATAAAGTTGTGGGCCAATACCACACTTTATGAGGCAGTTTCCAAAGTGCTGCAGGTGATTCATTAACATGTAGCATTAGGTTTTCAAGTTGCACTTAAGTTAAGATTCACTTTAAGTTAAGCTGCCACTTGACTTGGAGAACTTGTTGCCAGTGACAACATGTGCCCATAAATAATGTTCACGTGTAGACTATACTGTAGCTGGAGGCTAGTGGAGTGGGTTGCCACAGAAACATTAACTAGTCACAGAGCATTTGTCGACCCCCATCATGTCTGCACGGGACACACCTAAATTCCAGAGCCCCGTGCACGCGCCCTTCTGTCACGACAACCCCCGCGTTTACTTCCCCGTAACGTGAACGCCTTTAACCCCGCTCGTCTACCGTGTGTCCGTGCGCGCAGCCCCTGCGTCGCATCCTCGCGCTGCGCGGAGCTGCATGGCAACGGGAGGAGACTGCTACAGGATGAGGGAGGTCCCACGTGTCCTCCGCTCCGCTGCAGACCCCTCGCGTTGGCTTCTCATCGCCGCGCTCTCCCTCCTCCTCCTCCCAGCAGCAGCATCCTTCCTTCCTTCACCACACTGCCTATCCTCATCCGCACGCGGAGCTATGCCTTCTCTGCCCCCTTCCTCCCCCTCTCCTCCTCCGCTGGCTTCCGTATGATCCCGCTCTGGGCCTGGTCAGATCCTCTTCTCCTCCACGGGCCTGGGCTATGATCCATTTTTCTCATATGCAAATACCGAAGCGCCGCAGGAGCCGAGGAGAGGAGACGTAGGGGAGAGTAGAGATGAGAGAGCGCGCACGGTTAGAGGTTTCAGCACGTTTTCTGTAGGACCTTCTCCAATCGCTCTCCATCGAGCCCCGCGCGCTTCGCCTCCGTTCGCTCCCTCTCCAACCATCGGCCGGCTGCGGTTCGGGACGTGTGGCGGAATATGTGAAGATCATGCTGTCGGTGTGGTGCTTCATGGTGTTTGCTGCAGTGGGTGAGCGGCTCGCAGTCTCAGGTAAGGGAGAGAAAGGCAAAAGGACGCACAGTGCGATACTCACATATTTTTTCCCCTTGCATCCACATTTTTTTCCCACTTGCAGCAGCACTTTTGCCTCCAGGGTGTAGTGATTTTTTTACGAAGCGGGGTGTCCGTGCCAACCCCTCGGCCTGACAGCGCTCCTCGATGCGGTAGAAACGCTGCATCAACACATTGCCACCGCCGCAGCCCCTTTGCCTATATAACATAAAACCCTATACGTCCCGTTCAAAGCGCTGTCCTGCCAAATACGCTTCCAACAGCCCATGAATCACGCTCTTCATAAAGATGGTCGTTATTTATTTGCAGCGTGTCTCTTTATGTGAAATACGCTGCCACTGAGGGCTGACTGCATGGGCGTTAGTGCAGTGTAGGACTACAAGTTCCCAGCTATTACATGGCTACAATATACTCCTATACCATCACATGTTTAATGTAAAAACTTTACAAACTTTACTTTTAAAGTCAACATTCAAAATAATTTCACCTACATACTTTTTATTGTTTGCCTGTTTATTTAAATTCCTGGATATGACAGGTTGTGCAAAGGAGATGTGGGTCTGTTTCTTGCCATATCATATTTGTTCACGTTATAAACACAGTGAAATTGTTTGATATCTAAAAATGACAGGTTTTAGTAAAGTTTTCTTCTGTATACCAACCCACCCTCTGCCACAACTCTACTTTGAGAAATCTTTTATGAAATCTTCAGATTCCCAGTATGCTCTCGAGGTTAGACTTTGACGGAAAACACGTGTATTAAATTCCATTAATGATAATGTTTTAGAGAAATATACACCCTTTTTTGCCTGTAGCTTATTACTGTACAAATGAGGTCAAGTGTTTCCTCCTGAACACCTATTGGGACTGAAATTAGTCCCGTCCCCGCGAGGGTATGCAAATGCAAATCTTCCACAATGTTGATCATCATTTTATATCTACCACTTTTTTCCATTATGTTACTATGAATCACAGTTGAGTTCTCCATTTACGGGTCACTGCTTGACCAGTCGCTCTTTCATTTGGCTGTTTCTAAGACAGATGGCCCTCCTGTCCCAACTAGCCACATTACTGTGACTGAAATGGGCAGGACTTTATATTCGTGTTTGTTGTTTGCTTATCCACAACAGCTGCATTCTGGTTCCACAAGTCGAGCAGCCATATAATTCCCTTTATCCATCAAAAGCTGAAGTTTATGTGTTCCCTTCTGCTTCTTGCCCTGTGTGTGTGTGTGGATCAGGTGAGGACCCCAGACCAGAGGAGGACAGAGATGTTTGGGATTGGTTCTCTTTGGGCAGACGGCGAGACGGCAGGGACACCAGCTCTGAAGTCACCTACCCGAAAAGACTGGTCCCTCAGCCGGAGTCCGAGGAAGAGATGGCCCATGGAAAACTGGATACAAGAGTCAAGAACACCACCGACACATCCGTGAGTCACTACTTTGTCAGTTGTTGTCCCCTGTGTCTGGATGTGTTTCCTATGGATTTCCTCCATCAACCCAAAACATGTATAATGCGCTCCCTCCAGTCATGTATTCCTGACTCCGAATCTGAGATGCCCAAACTCCTGCTCTGTTTCCCAGGTTAATTGGTGAGTTCACAAAAGAGTGATAAAAAAAATGTTGATGGTAACTTTGTGAAAACAAAGCAGAACTAAAACTGAACAAAACTTCGCAAACTCTGGCAATACTCCTTGGGCTGCATTTTTCTGCAGTTTAAACTCTGCTCATTCGCTGAGTGATTAAAGCTCTTGACTCAAAGAAAGAAGGTCCCAGGTTTGATTCCCTGACCCGTGTGGGCCTTTCTGTGTGGAGTAAGCATCTTCTCTTCATTTCATTTCATTTTATTTATTCTTTTTTCATGGTAATGCAACATAAAATTGGTACAACAATCCAACAAACAGAACAATAATACATTCCATGAAAAGAAGAACAGGAGTAGGATGAAGAAAAATCTTATAAGCTCCTACCCCATTCTTTAAAAAAAAGTTACAAATTAGATGGCCTCACCAATGCCAAAAATAACAATAGCCCAGACCAGATGTAATCAACTTTCAATTTTAACAATTTTCTTTCTTTCTTTTTAAATTATTATTAATAATTTTGTGAATTTTGACAGTGATGTAATGGTGACAACAGCGGCGACGGGAACAACGACGAGGCCATCAAACTACACAACACACACCCAGTTATACATACAGGCAGGCATGGACGGACACACACAGGCACACCCACAGCACACACACAAAAAGATGGAGAGGATCTATTGATGTATTTGTGATGAGCCCTATGCTGTGGGTTGTGTTTGCTCCGGTTTCCACTTCTCCACTATAGATTAATTGTCCAGCGAGGTAATTCTGGCCACGGACTTGGCTCAGGACCTGGAGGTGAGTCTCCAAGCGCTGCGCTGCACTGCAGTCGCTCACTCCTCCTGATACATTTCCCCAGTGGCATTGAAGGGTGGATCAAATGTTGAAATTTCACCACGGAGAAAAAAAGGCTCCCTCATCCTTAAAGCATTGTTTGTACCAGGATTCTGATTTGCACAAAGCTAATTGGGTTTTAGTGTGGTAGCATTTCCACTATAGCAATTGTTGGCATAGGGTTAGGGTTAGGGGATAAGATTGGTAGATGGTGATTGGTGGTTCTCACTGATCTTGCATATTCTGTCGTTATGCTCTTGGGCGTTCTCTGTCTGCACACTAGAAAAGAGGAACTAACAGGAAAAATGTGAAGCCATAGACGACGTTTCATTAACTTGCACCATATGCTCGGCGCTATAGCTCGAACTTAGTAGCAGCAGAAATACATCTGTTGACTATATGTTATAATGGCCCTGTTTTAATTTGCCTATAACTTGCAGAGCTCAGCATTTGTTGCCGATGCAGCTGTTGCCTCGTGTTCTCATATAAAGATGCAGCGGAGGGGGTTCACTGGAGTAGTTTGACCCAGTTTGTCAACCGTGGTTATTATCACAAGAAAACTTCCAGATTGCACAGGAAAAGATCGACTTTTAGATCTGAAGCTGAAGATTTTGGCAGCCGTCAACAAATTGTCTCTAATATAATGACGCTTGACTTATAATACTTACAGAAGAGTAAAACCTATAGGGAAATGTATAGAATGGAAGAAAATTATATAAGGAAAACCAATGGTGAGGCAATGTAAAAATATATATATATATTTTATTATGGTTGCATAAATAAGTCGCAGTTGATTAAAACAGCAATATTAGGTCATGCGATATGAAATCTTCGAGGTTTCCCATCTGACTGAGATTTGCACATCTTTTTTCTTACAGACATAAACAAAAGCACCGGCAGAAGTTTCAATATATAGTCATGGTTTTCTTAATAAAGTTACATTTAAGCCCACATTTTGTGTTGATTTAAGTCTTGTTTCGACACAGTTTCATAAAACACAACCCATTTTACCATTTAAAGGAGCATTATGCAACTTTTTATGTGGAAAAAAAACGTTGGTATTTGTGCGTATTTGACCTTGTAGTGACCCAGCAGCTGTATAGGTGGTCCGCATGGCACCTTTACTTTCCATCACAGTGGTCTCTTGGACACTCCAGGATCAATTGTTTAGAAGGTTTTCACTGCTGACGGACCCTCTCAACAGAAAACCTACAAAACAATTGATCCTGGAGCATTGCAGAGACCACCATGATGGAAAGTAAAGGCGCCATGCTGATCACCTATACAGCCGCTGGGTCACTACAAGGTCAAATACGCACAGATATCAACTTTTTTTACGCGAAAAAGTTGCATAATGCTCCTTTAAGTCTAAAATGTATTGAAAAAATACAAATAAACAATTATTGCAATATTCTATGACAGGAATCATGTAAAATAAAAATGGCTTACAGTTGTATTGCGCGTTACAAGCCTGTATTACCAAGTTTCTCGAAGCGTCACACTATGGTCATTATTCTTTCACACCATGGTGGTGGTAAGCTACTATTGTAGCCACAGCTGCCCCTTGGGTAGACTGACCAGTCTGTGCCATCGGCCCCTCTGACCACCACCAACCACTCTCTAGCACACTACATTCATCCTGGCCTATTGTACATGTTTTTAGTGGTAGGGGAAACCAGAGTACCCGGAGGAAACCTACGCAGACACGGGGAGAACATGCAAACTCCACACAGAAAGGGCCTCTCCAGGTGGGAATTGAACATGAGCACTAACCGCTGTGCCACCGTATTGCAATGCCCCTGAGTTCTAACCCAGTACCCACAAGGCTGATTGTAATGGTCCCGTCCCGTGTGTTAATGCCGGCCTACCCTGTCTCAAAGCGGAGCCATTATAGCCGTAGAACCAATATGTGGTTGCTTTATGAACCTAATTGAATGAGATGTTTGTAGTGGCAGTCCATAAAGCTTTTAGGCGCCGCGTCCGATCGCGTTACTGCCGTTCTGATCCCAGGACCTCTCCATAATTCAGTGGTGTGTTGACGTTTGTCCCATTAATTATGAATACGGCCTGTGTTAGAAATGCTGCGTCGCTTGAGAGCCTTTCTCTCTCTCGCTCCCTGGTCTTTCTCAGGCCGAATGTAAAAATGTAGTCCATAACTGTTACGAGTGCACATCAGGTTACTTACACATGATAGAGTCACATGCTCGTGGTGTAGTAGAGATAAATATGGTTCTCGTAGGGCAGAAAGTGGAATGAGAATTTAATTTATCGGCCTAGTGTGCAGTGATTACCTAGCACACAGTGATGCTGCTGAAACACATTTATCTGGGCTTGATACTGACACAAAGACCTAAATGAGATTTGATTAAATGTTCTCTGTGACAATATTGCCTCAATGTATCGGGGCTTGGGACCAGAACATAAAGCTACACCGGACGCGGCACTGCAGTCACACACGGCTCCTGATTGGGCCTTGGGTATAATAATAAGAATCCTCCTGCAGTGACCAATAATGATTTGTTTTAACTAAATCATCTTGAGTTTAGCCTTATATTGCAGTAGTCAGTTTGTAGTTAGCGGGGGAATCAACTAAATATATTGTATCGGCAATACATTGTTCCAGAGTACGTGACATGCGTGTATCGTATCAAGGCACCTGTATCATGATACGCAAATATATTTGTCTAACCATAGTCTTTATTGTGAATGTATCACAACATGCACTGAAACTACTCCAATAAAAGGCTTGCATTGCACACTGGGTTTATTCAGCATAATAAAAACATACATTTTCTGCATTTATAAGATCTATTTCTCTTAAAATTCAGAATATATCTTGTATTTTGGACTCTATCAGGATACACTTGAATCGCAATACGTATCGTATCGTGATTCTGTGAACTCTGTATCGGGATACGTATCATATTGTGAAGTTGTGTGCAATGCCCAACTTGACAATCAACCCTATTAAATGTACGTTTTCTATTAGTTTTGAATACAGATGTCCCAATATGATACATATTATCAAGGACTCTGTTGCGATAAATTTCCCATTTGATAAACTGTTTTGAGCACCGTCCTAGCTCCTGTCAAGTCGCCTGTTTAGGCCGTATTTTACCCCTCTTGGAGCTTGGTTGGCGTGGTGGGAAGGCTCGCAGCGGGTGCCGTAAAATGTCCTTGTTTTTTCAAATTAAAAACTTGACAGGTCTGCTCCTGAACGGTTACTGAGGCTCTGGTTATTATTATTTTATTTTTTATTTTTGGTTAAATAGAGGGACTCTTATCAGGCCATACCGCCTTTGCTCTGCCCAATCCTGTCAGACCTTGGAAGCTAAGCAGGGAACGGCCTGGTCGGTACTTGGATGGGAGACCGTTTAGTAACACCAGGAAGCCTAGCGAATGTAGTGAGTGAGTAAGCGATTGGTGGTGGTCGGAGGGGCCTGGTTGCCTCGCTTCCGTCAGTCTACCCTAGGGCAGCTGTGGCTACAGTAGCTTACCATCACCGAGTATGGGGTGAATGAATGCATTGTAAAGCGTCTTTGAGTGTCCAGAAAAGCGCTATATAAAACCGATGCATTATTATTATTATTATTATTAAATGTCGAGTATAAATATCCGATCAGAGACAATAATAAGTCCCAAATTTTCCAAGCTTCTCAACCCAAAATCTGTACTGGGTTAGCGTAGATGACAATTCTCTTTTTACCTCAAGAGGCTTTGTCAGCAACTAATGATCTCTTCGCTACCGGCTGAAGGTAAATCCAACTCAGCTGACCCTGTTTTCTACAATATTTTTGCCTTAATTTGTCTTGACACGTTTACGTTTTAACAAATGGAAAATTCTGCTCATTCCGTTTTGTCCCAACATTTGAGCATTGTGCAGTTTGTGGATGACTCGGCTCCTCTGTGTAGCTGCTCCGTTCGGTTTTTGAAGCTCGTCGTGAGGGACATGATAAATTTAGAATCAGCTGAACTCTTTTGTTTTCTGTGACGCTGCAGACTGTTGACATCAGACAACGGAGCGCTTTACTGTACAACTATTAGTTTCAAGCTTTTTTTGTGTGATTCTGCACCCACCTTTGAAGTAGACAGGGATTCATTTGTGTAATTGGGTTCTTTGAGACCAGATAGTATGAGCTTACTTTGTCTAGTGTGGGTCTAGGTTAGTGGTTATTACACCTAATACACCAAGTACTCTTTTATGTAATATTTGCTTTCCATCTAGTACCCCAGGATGAAACCCAGGATGAACCCGCCGTGTCCTAAATGAGACATCACTTTGCTTTTACCCTTGTTATCCCATTTCCTTATCAAAAACATGCCTATTTTGCTTTATTCATAGTTTTGACTTACTGTTTTTTATGACTGAGAGACCTGCGTGTCTGGAAAGATAAAATGTACTATTATTGCATATATTTTCAAAGCCCATTAACCATCACTGAAGATATGCTTAGCAGTTCTGCTCTCAAATTACATTTATTATAGTGCTATTGATTTAGTAGCATTCCATTTGGCTTATAAATGACGGCTTGTATGATTTTTAAAATATTGATAAATCACACTGCAACTGCACAACCCAATAAAGATCAACATCTTTCTTGCTAATAGTGTCTTTTCCATACAATTACATTATTGTAAGTTTGAAATGATTAAAACACCATGCTGAGATGTTCAATAACAGGTTCATAAGCCACACTATTGTATGATGTGTTTACTTTTAATTGGCCTATGCCTGGTCTAAATCAATCCTACAAGTTTGGTGGCAATCCAACCACAGATGCTTACGTAACGCGTCACTCAAATGTGGAAGAATCTCTCAAATGTCTCTTTGATGTAATTATAGGAAAATCGTGACTGAAACTGTTCCACACAGATTTTGGAATTATATTGGGGATTCTTGCGAGATGGACATTGCATCACCTAATATTGCATTAACAATAATTTGGTGATACATTGTTCAGCCCTCCTTGTCCTTACGGTTTGGTAATTGCACAACCCAGGCACTATTACCATTGTCAAATACTAACTAATTAATCAAATACTAACTAAGTATACATTTCCTCTGAGAAAATGTATAACTTTATGCACTGATAAAATGGCTCAAACTACTTGATCCACTTTTCAGGGAGAATGCAGCATCCAAAAAAATCGGCCTTCTCTGTAATCACAATAGATGGGAGCAACGTGTACGTCACATCAGTGGCGCCAAAAGTTTAACGCCCCTTATTGGGGGAAAACAGAAGCTCCGTACATTGGAATGAATGAGGAAAGATCGTCTGAAAAGTTTTAATTTACACATGAAAAAACGTTTTTTAACTCTCGATTCCCCCAGTAAAAGTTCCCGGATGTTGCTCCCATCTATGGGTCAGTGGAACACACTGTCAACAGAGATTATTGCATGTACTACATTTAAAACATTTGCGCATTTAATAAAACAATGGCTTCTAGAAAATCAAACTTGCACTCTAGAAAAACTATTGGCGGAAAATGTTACAATGTTTCAAACATTTAAATTAAATATATGTTAATGATGATGTTAAAATGTATAAATCCATGGTCACGTATTCATCTACATTTAAAATCAGTTTTGAATACTGTAACATCAGCCTGCCAAGGGACTACAGGTGGAAATGAGCATTTTGGCTATAACCTGGTCTTTCCTTTGGCCAATGTTAAATTGTGCTCTGTCCCTGTCTAAATAAAACCATACCATCCCGTAGTAATCGATTAAATTGCAATTAAGCTTTAAGCCGTAAATGCTATCATGTAAATCAGATGGACATCAAACAAAAGCTTTTGATGTTAATCTCCAATGTTCTTCATCTCCCAGTCTGTACAAGGAAATCTGTCAGTTGTACTCATAGCAGAGAAATATTCCTGGAAAGATGCATTTTGTTGTAAAATGATTCACTGGCGCCCAGTTTCTTCCAGACTGAGCCGAGAGCCGTGTTGGCACATAGATCTGCTGAGAAGACACAGTGTTTAGTCTAAAGTAAAGCCTGTCTCCTGCTCCTCCTGCTGTTCCCGCACCTCCAGCTCTGGCTCTGGTCCACAGAGGGGCATCTGTCCATTAGAGACGTCCAGCTCTGAAAATACAAGTGGTGTAACTGTGCGAGTAATGCAGTTTTATTAAGCTGTGTGGTTCTGTTCTCAAATCATGCGTATTTCTACGTTGCCTTTTTTGGAACACTTTTCATCCTCTTTCATCCTTTGTATTGTGCTTCACAAAGCGCATCAATATTTATTGTTCGCTCACTCTACTGTAGGTGGTAACCACAGCTGCCTTGGGGTGATTTTACAAGCAAGGCCATGGATATGTGCCATCAACCCCCTCAGACCAAAGGCAAAGCGGCTCTACTGTCTTGCCAAAAGCCGGGCTGGGATTCAAACCAGTGACCTTTTGAATCTATGGACAAATTCTCCAAGCACTGAGCCACTCTCACACACCGGTTAAAGTTACTCAATAATAAAGGAATTAACCAGACCTTAGACCTGGATTGAATGCAACACCAATGTTAAAAATAAATAACACTGATTTCCTGTGTTGTCTTGATTTGCACAAGTTTTACACATTTCTAGCAGGTAATTTTTCTCAGTGATCTGTGGCTTTAAAGTTGCTCTGAGTTTGTCTCATTCTTCCGCGCTGTGGGGGGGGAGCTCATCTGGAGCCGTGGCTGACCTTGTAAATGTCCAAGTTGGAGGATTATCCTGTACATGTTTCAGTGATGTTTAACTAAAGGGGGGAAACTGGAGATTGAAGTGGATATTGTGTCACCTAATATTGCGCTAACAATAACCTAAACAAATTCTGCCCTGGCCAGGAAAGAGCATGGTAACTTTTGCGGAGGTTTTGAATTGTCAGAGAGAGTGATAGTTTAAAATTTTGAGAGTCTTTTTCTAGCATTTTACGATCATCTATTACACATAATACAACATTGTCTAACACTTGAAACATTGCAAGAGGTATCATTGACCTAAAACAACTTAACCTCTTATCATCTGCCATAACCAAGTGCATTTTCTCCAGTTTGGCTTTACCCAAATCTAAAAGCTTCCCAACTGGAGCTTACAGCCTATAGGCCCGTGAAAGGCCTCATTTGAAAGCTAAGACCTACAAAACTCATCTAAACTGATCTCTTTCCTCGTGTTCTCGTCTCACATTGCCGTGTTGTCGTCACTTTTTTCACTTTCTTTTTCATCTAATTTTTGCCACTATTTTGTCACATTTTTGTGGCTTTTTGTGGTAACTTTTTGATACTTTTTTATTGCGTTTTTGTCCCATTTTGACACTTTTGCTTGCGTTCTTATCCTTGTTTTCTTCTTGTTCTTTTGTTATTTTGATGCCGTTTTTCAACAAACGGCACCCGCCTTTGCTCTGCCCAATCCCGTCAGACCTTGGAAGCTAAGCAGGGAAGGGCCTGGTCGGTACTTGGATGGGAGACCGTTTGGTAACACCAGGAAGCCTAGCGAATGTAGTGAGTGAGTGAGTGGTTGGTGGTGGTTGGAGGGGCTGAAGGCGCAGACTGGCTGCCTCGCTTCCGTCAGTCTACCCCAAGGCAGATGTGGCTACAATAGTAGCTTACCACCACCAAGTATGGAGTGAATGAATAATGCAATATAAAGCGTCTTTGAGTGTCCAGAAAAGTGCTATATAAAACCGATGCATTATTATTATTATTCAACAAGCTTTTAGATTTGGGTAAAGCCAAACTGGAGAAAATGTGCTCAGTTCAGGTGGGGTTAAGAGGTTAACCATATAGAAACAAGTAACTTATTTCCAGTTCAAAGCCCGCGGATTTGATTCAGCCCTGCCCTTAAGTAAACGTCGTCACAAAAACACAGCGTCAAAGCTAAAACCCTCAACCAAACCAACAAAGAACTATCGCACAACCAGTCGCCATGAACATAAAACATGAAGAAAACATATCATGGTGAAGCTTTGCCCTGTTTCTGACAAAACGCTGGCATGAAAATACCCACTCAGAACCTGCTCACAGGAAAGCTAAACCTGGGACCCTCTGGCCTTGAGCCACCACACAACATAGGCCTGAGGTGGTTGTTCGATTGGAGCCAGATTTTTGTATGAATTTAATCTCTCCTGTTTTTTTTTCCGAGCTGTTTTTAAACATCAGAGCTGCTCTTCTCTTTACTTTCCTCCATCTATCACAGTCGCCAAAACCTAACTCTCCAAAGCTGCAGCCAAGTATCGACCGACAGAGTTTATCAATAATAATATTTCAACTGAAGCTTTTACAGTGTACGCGCTATTGATTCCTCCTGAATTATTCATGGATTTCTTTCAAATTCACACTGCAGTTTTGTTGAGTTGAATCACAGAAATGGTCTGCTGCACTCTGATTAATCACCCTTTGAATTGTCTCATTTGTGTGTGTGTGTTTTTTTTTGTGGTTTGTCTTTTCGCAGCCGGTGCACTTGGCCCAGAGCTGTTTTCAAGTCAAAGCGTTTGGACAGACCTTCACTCTGGAGCTGGAGCTGAATCAGTAAGCTTTCTTTTAACTTTTGTAGTATTATGAGACTGCTCAATAGTGTGTCAGTAGGACTTTACCCACTGTACTATTATTGCCTACTGTCTTATTAGAACACATACCGAGACCATAGACTGTAGAATTAATATACAGCTTCTGCTCACTCCGTCCCGTTTACCATAATGACCATGTTCGAAAGGGAAATCATGGCGGATTCACAGACTCCTCCTACCCAGCTCTGACTGAGCATGTTCCTAAAAGGGCATAAGGGCGGGATCTTCATAGCAGACTCGGCCCTCGCGGGGCGCGTAGTTTGGTCGGAGCCACGGCCATGGCTCTAATGCTAACGGCCTGTCAATCAAAGTCCGGCCCTCATTAGTATACGAGATTTCTAAAATGTTTCTTACGAAAACTAGCTTGGTCCCTTTAATTGTAACTGACCCAGCGTTATCACCAGAGGACTATCTAGCTGTAGAAAGTTTTTAAAATTTAGGCACCAGGCTTTACAGTTGTTTAGAACATTAAAGTGCAATGCATTCTAATGGAAAACTAGCTTGTTTTTCCGCCCCTATATGGAGGTACTGCAGTAATGGCGGGTAAAGCAGTGCAACCAGCGGCCATTGACAAAGCCACATACATTGATTTTATTATGAGCATGCACACCCCGCCATTGCCTGGCTAACGCCAGACTGCTGTGTGCGCTCGAATCTTTTCGAACTTCACAACAGCCTGGGGACCATGGCCGACATTTTTCCATGGATTTGGGCACCAATCACAGAACGAGGAGGGACGGTAAGACGATGACGCGCTATTTGACATAAAGCTTGTAGTTTGTTTAGGGATAAAAAAAATAAAAAAATATTTACGGATCCAACATGACAGCAGCAGACGCGATGCCATCTTTCGATCAAGCTTTAGACCGTGTTCTAAATAGTTTAGCTCAAAAGTTTACAGCAGGTACGTCATACGTCATCTGATACCATGATACGATTGGCTATGGCTACGTGCAGACGCATGAGAGGCATTCGTAGCGCCCAATAAACGGCTATGGACAATCGTAAACCACACCTCTCCTACGAGAAAATGAATTGGTGGTCCCCAGACTAAATATCACTTGTGATTTTAGTCTGGCGTGAGCCAGGCTAACCCCGCCAGTCAATCGCCATGATTTGGATTTTAAAAAAAGGAGCAGCTGAAAAGTTGGTGGGGTGGGATGATAGGTTCCGCAGACGCCAAGAAAATATAACCTGGACCCATGCTTTAATCCATGAATGGGAAACAACTGCCGCCAACTCTCTGTTAACATGCCAAAAGGAGTAACATTCAATCTCTTTGCCACGTCGTCGTCATGTCCTTGGGCAAGACACTTCATCCCCCTTTCCTCCCGTGTCTGCGTACATTGGCGAATGAATGAGAGTGTGAATGGGTGACTGGTTCCTTGCTATAAAGCACTTTGGGCCTGATGAAAGTATAAAAGCGCTATATACGTTGAGACCATTTGTCATGTCTCATTTTGTAAAACCAAAACAAATCACCTGTTTTAAGCTCCCTACAGCTTCAGAGAGGCCCTTTTAAAGTGCTAAATGATATGCTTTTATCAAACGTAGATTACTTTTGACGTTTTTGTATCTATAGGCCTTTTTCTTGGTTCCGCCACCACCCCAAAGCATATCTATGAGTATGTGCACCAGTGTTAATTTTGACAACATATTTTAATTTAGTTTTAGTCTTAGTCTTTTGACGAAAATGTAATTCAATTTTAGTCGAGATTTAGTCAAAAAAATATCTTCAATTTTAGTCTCGTTTTAGTCGACTAAAATTGCAAGTAAATTTAGTCGACTAAATTTAAAACAAATTTAGTCGACTTTGCATTTATAATATTCATTATAATCATATTTAATCAGGTCTTCTGCTTCATGGAGCTGCTCCCACATGAACAAAGCTCAGAGCTGCTCCTCTGGCAGTGAATTTACATGATCTGAGGCTCTTTCAGACTGTCAATAGAAGGTTGGATGATTTTAGTCTCTCCTTTTCATTTTTATTTAGTCTTATTTAGTCGATTAAAATATCTGGACATTTTAGTCATAGTTTTAGTCTCATGAAAAACGTTTAATTTAGTTTTAGTCCAATTTTAGTCGTCAAAAATATCACTTTGACTAAAATTAAGACTAAATATTTTAGTCGACGAAATTAACACTGATGCGCACTAGCCTTTAGTCATTAGGTAGTTTGTCTATGATTTGAACAAAACAGCTGCAGGAAGAACCTACTCTTTTTAAACTGTTCAGGTAAAGCTTTCACGTCCTACAGACAGTTTTGAATGTCCTCCAAGGGCCTGATTTACTAAACTCAATTACAAGTAGTACCTATAATTTGCAAATGGTATTTTATGGCAGCGTTGCACCTACTTTATCATCATAAACCTTGCAGTATTTCTGGTGCAGATGAGGCTTTTAGCATTTCTGAAAGACACAATTCTCAACGGCACCCACTTTAGCACATGGCATCAGTTTTGTACAAATGCTTTCTAAATCAGACTCTAATTTTGAAACATTGATTTATTTGCTTGAGAATTGCTGAATTATCCATAGGCTTTGATAGAAACTTCCACGCTTGTGTCCTTAATAACAATTGTATAAATAAATAAAATGAATCACATGATAATGACCTATTGTCTATGACCCTAAACAAACCGAACCTAATATTTCATTGCACTCATGACTTTCTCTCTCCCCTCACTTTCTTTTCCTCTCTCCCTGCAGCCACCTCCTGTCTGCTGAATATGTGGAGCGGCACTTTCACCAGGACGGCAGACCTTCGCAGTCGGCGGTAAGGCTGTGTGCGTGGGCAGTGCCGCTTAGCTCCCAAATATTCAATGTCATAAGTGCAAACAGCATATTAATGAGACGACCAAGGCGCCAACAAGAGGCATTTGGACATTTGTTTGGAGAGTTTTCAAGCTGACACTCAAAATAAGTTTTACTTTCTTCTTCTCTTTTCTTTTTTCTTTATCAAGGCCTGTTCTTATCAGAGATTGTACGTCTGTGGTTTTGTGCAACTTTCTTAAAATGGTCATGTTTGTTTGTTTGTTTCCTTCTTTTCTTTCTTTCTTTCTACTTCTGTGTTAAATCCATTTTTCAAGGTTTGTCCTGGTCTTGTCCTGGTTTATTCCTTTTTATTCTCCTCTTTTATTAGCATTTTGTCCTTTTAGGCCTGGCTTAGATTTACTGTAGGTTGAATCAATACTTCAGCGCTGGCCTTTTGTCCTGGTTCTGCTTTGTCCTTCTTGAGTCCTTATTTTATCTTTATTAAAGGAACAGGAAACAGATTTTCCATACTGAGATATGTTCTTGATGCGTACCCGTCTGGTCTTTAAGCTTGCGCTCAGTCACGCAAAACAACCAATGATGTTGTTAGCATTTAGCCTCTCTTCCTCTCCTCTATGGGTGAAATTAGAAGCGACCAAGCTCTTCCACGTTTTCCCTATTTAAATACGATTACGTGAGGAGTTACACGATCCAAGTATAGTTACACAAAATTAAACATGTCGATTTTCTATGCGGATAAAAAGGGGAACTATATCTTTTATGTCCGCACAGTAATATCTTCAGAATTCTTTAGGAGTGAAGATATTAATGCACGGATGTCGAAGTACTCCTAAAATGTTATTAATTTTGTGTAACAAATACTTGGATCGTGTGACTCACATAACCGTATTTAAATAGGGAAAACGTGGAGGAGCTTGGTAGCTTCTAACTTTACCCATGTTTGGCTCCATAGGAATATGCTGGGAGAGGCTAAATGCTAACAACATCTTTGGTCTTTTTGCGTGGCTGAGTGCACGTGTAAAGACCAGACAGGTACGCATCAACCTGTCAAAGCTCAGGTAAGAACATATCTCAGTATGGAAAAACGGTGGCCTGTTCCTTTAAGTAACATCTATTATTATTTCAGCTTATTAAAGGGACTAGATGCAAGTTGGTCATTTTTATACTCATTACTGCCACCTCAGGTCTTAGGCGTAACTGCAGTTTCTATATTAAGCCTGTGCATGACGGCAATTCGGACCCAAATTAACACCTTTTTGAGTGACAGTGCAGGATTTTAGAGGCAGTTGTGGTGAATATTTTTCTAAGGTGTTAGCACTAGCATCTTCATCTACAACATTAATTTTCTTTTCCTTCTATATCCAACTTCTATTTTACTGTAGCATTTAATTAAGTGTGTGTTTCATCTTTGTACTGTTGTCTATTTTTGGAAAGTGCGTCGTGTGCTCTTTGCTGTAAAAGTAGGCTGCCGTTTCTATGTTGCCGCACTGTACATGCCTTAGTTACTCGGGTGAACGAGTGCAGAGGAAAAGGGCAACAGAGGCCTATGGGGTAATGCCTTGTGAGAGGATTCTAGATCCATTAAAGATCAACAATCGATATGTAAAGTCTAGTCTAGCACAGTTAAGCTGCCATGGTTAGTCTGGCTTTAGTCCTGTTTAACTCGTGGTTTAAATGTGTATATTTTGTTTGAGCTTAAACAACCAAGTAACTTCCTTTTAATGCTGTTCTTGGACCCAACAGGTATCAAAAACCTTTTTTCTGTACCTGCTTTTGACTTTGATTTAGAGGTCGACCGATATTGTTTTTTCAAAGGCCGATGCCAATGTGCATATTTTTGACCTATGTTTATGGACGATTTTTCCAGATGTCTTATCTATAATCCTGTATAATCATAAATACTTGGCCGATTTTATTTTATTACTTTAGGCGATTCAATTAAAGTTTCTGTCCCAGCTTTGATTAGCATGCTGCCGTTAGCATTAGCATACTGTTGCTAGCCGCAGCATTTTGCGTGGTGATCCAAAATACAATTGTGGAGGTTAAAACTAGCTCAGCGATTGAATTCTCTAGGTTCTGTGCTTCAAAGTGACATGCAGCATGTCCATATTCACTGAGGTTTAGTTGGTGAAACTTGAATATACTTGTAGCTAACTCATCGCGATGTTTCTCTGTTCCCCTGAGGCCTAGGGAGTTGTGGGAGGACTCATTTTAAAGCCCTGACTTGGCTTTTTTCCAATGTGTCCCGGAGATATCGGCGCTAGATTGGCTGATAGTCGATATTATAAGATCCCCATATATCAGCCCGATATATCGGCTGGCCGATATATTAGTCGACCTCTATTTTTTCGATACCAGTAGCCTAGTTCATGAACTTTTTTTTCAAAACCATACTGGCATCGTTTAATGGTATGTAGAAATTTCACATGCACGGTGTCACCTGATTTTCACCTCGTTGCACTAGTTTCATAGAAAATTAATTGAAGAGGAATGACATTGTCTCCCGTGTGTTAAGCCCATTAGAGCTAGTTTGTTTTACCCCCGGATTCACACTGGTTTAATCTTGGTTTTCCCGAAGGAAATTGTGCGGCAGTCTGTTGCTCACAGTCACACAAGCAAAGCAGAATCAAGAAGTCTAAAACACCTATAAAAATAGCAATAATTTTTAAGTTAATAGTAAAGTCCACAAGGGATGTAGTATTGTACAGTAGTTGCTTGTAAGGTTGAATCAGGTAAGGATTTTTTGTGGGTAGGTGCAAAGTACATAAATATTTCATAGATAGTGCCAATACTCTATGTTCCCATCTGATTTACGACTAGCTGATACCAAGATAGATGTATGTGCTGTATAACTTGCTTGTGAGGATGGTCCCTATAGGAATACCGTTGCGTTTCGTTGGCCAGGAGGCACTTTGGTGATGATGGGCAAAAGTAGACCAATATGCCACTCATGTGCCTGTGCTGCAGCCACCCACCACCGGCTCTCCACCGCGTGCCCACCTACGGTACCATCCCCTTATAAACTCTCTTCCTCCGTGCTCTCGGCCAATCGCGGGGCTGTTACCCTAGCAACCGTTGAGCTCGGGGATGTCATTAAGTTCTTGGCTGCAGCGGGAATGAAAGAAGAAAAGAATGATGAGGGAATTACTGGAATTGTGAAATAAGGGCTGAGTAAAATGTAGTGACATGATCGCGATATCACGGGTTTCGCCACAGGGGGCGTCTGCACCAGTTCTATGCGGGATGAGCCAAAGGGAATCCAACCCGTCCAGCCTGACCCATCTGATCTCAGAAAATGGGCTTCAATCTAGCTGACCCTTCCCCGAATCAAACAGTATTGGCTTTTTTGAGCTTTTGACAAGTCGTTCCATCAAACATACCTGGTGTAGTATTAGCTTTATACATGCAGTTTTGAGTTGACTTTGGTCATTTCTTCTTCTACGGTTGTAGTGCTACAATCTGTATTCCCTGGATTTTATCATAGAAGGAACACGCTTGCGGCATTTTTTTTGCATTTCAGAGTATTGACTGCCATGGGTGTTCCAGGCCAATTTGAAATCCTGACGAGCCCTTTATCTCACTCTTTTAACATACACATGATTAAAATTTCAAACAAAAAAATAGGTACCCAAAATAATGTAAATCATTACTACAGGCAAAACTACATTTTCAAAGTTATCAGGTTTTGGGCCAATTTGGTCTCTTAATATATACACTTTTCATCTGCTTCAATGTTTCTCCTTAGATGTACTATATTGAAAATTGTAATGTCAAGGGCCATTTTCTCAAAATGCATTTTTCTCACATTGTGGTGACAATACTGTATCTCCACATCAGGAGCAGATTTTCCAGCCTTGGACTTAACAATATTTTGAAGGTTGTTTTTTTCCCATCCATCCATCCACAAAACAAAATATCCAAAATACCCTTATAAAATGTATTTGTAACAAAAATGTCAGCTATCTCATTTATGGTTTTAAGATTACATTAAAACCATTAATGTAATCTTGACACGATCCATTTTTTAGATTTTGTCGCCGAAAATATGGGAAATTTTGGGCATTTTTAGGCATAAAAGGCCTCATACATAAAATGACAGTTGTAATACACTTTTTTCTCATATTTATGCCAGAAATATAGAGAAAAACTTTACAATTACAATTTACTTTTCTTTTTTTTAAATCTCTGTAATTGTTCTTCCTTTATAGTTTTTAAGCTTTACTCTTGTTTTTATCTAAATGCATGTCCAAATAGAGACATTTTGCTTTGCCCTTTGGCACAAACGGTTTGATCCCGATGTAACAAAGATGGCTTGTTTTTAAGTGGCCCACAGTCGCAGCCCGTCGTGACAGCAGATTGTTGCTCAGTGGGAGAGAGCTCTCACCTGAAGAGCAGTGATACCCCCCTCCTGCCCCCTCTCTCACCCGCTCCTCCTTTCTCTCCTCCTTCATCTCCACCCCTCTCTCTTCTCTGTGTGGGACCGGCCCGGCGGATCTAGGCCAGTGCGTCATCGCTGATCTCACTCTCTAGTTTCCCTTCATGGAGGATGGGATTCATTCGTTTTTGCACCGTATAATAGAAATGATGTCAGCATGTCATTGAAATCAAATGGTTAATAGGGCTGGGTCATATCATGTCGTGCACCCTTATACCGGTATCATTTTTAGACACAGGTATAGATTTTCATACCGCTGTAGACGATACAATTTGCATGCGCACTACAGCTGATTTTGACTGGAGTCAGGACCAGAGGCAGACTGAGTTTGCAGCTAATGCTAGCAGCATAAACATGACTGTGAAGGCTTCAGCGGCAGGCGCTTAAAAAATAAAATGATAATAGGCAAGGCAACTTTATTTATACCGCGCATTTCGTACAAAAGGCAACTCAATTACCTTAAGAAAGAAGATATGCGAGATTACAGTCAGGTTAAGTTAAGGCAAAGCACATAGATAAAAACATCAAGACATGGGAAATACACAGTACATAAGGTCACGTGTGGAATTTTTTCTTGGAGACAGGAAAGGCGACCAGCCATTGACAGAGGGGTCGGTCAGAAGGACAAGGGTGTGGTTAGCGCAGTTGTTTACAATCCTGAAAGTCAGTGTTATGTAAAATATGACCCAGAGAGCTCAGTCCTTATCTGGTTTAGCCCTGTGCTTTGGCCTTGAAAGGAAAGTGTTGACTGCTTAGGAGAGATACCAGGTCCATTTGCTTCAAAACTCTTTTCTCAGGAGGAAGAGAATTATTCCAGTAATGGTTCATAAATGTATAATTAGTTAGCTTTTACTTGGTCTCAGCATTAGTTCAGTTCTCCAGAGCAGGTAGTTCCCTTCACAGTTCATCCCTTTTCCTTCCAAAATATAGTCCACCTATAATATATAATAATAATAATCTTATCTTTCATTATCTTCCATCAGGAGGTAGATGGAGGTAGACCTAATCTAAATCAGGAGAATTTAGATGAATAAAAGTAATAAAATAGCTTCAAATACATTTGTGATTTTGGAATATTTTGTCAGGTGTCAATTATGTCGCCAAATATATCGTTGTTGTGATATTAACATTATACATTTTTGGCCTAAGTTTAAGACACAATTGGCAACCCGGTAGCTCCAGAATCTCCAGAATCTCCCTTTGACATTACTGAAGTGGTTTGTCTGATCTCTTAGCCTAACCCATTTATACTTTGCCTCATAATATATGCTTTAAATGTCAAGCATGAAGGGGAATTTACATAGCAGAAGGTCAGCAGGGATATGCCTGGTAACATAATGTTATATTCAGCCATATTTCATGGAGAAAAACCGAGGACATGCACAGGACTACACTATGCCCATGTGTACACTGCAGTAGCCATGGTTTGGCCCTTAAAGATATTTGTATGGTGATTAGGGCTGCACAATATGTAATCAATCAGTGTAATTGCAAGAATGACCTTCTATCTGAATTGGATTTACATTTCTTGTTATTAACCGACAGCAGAAACGACAAAGAAGGTTATTGCAATTCCTCTCATTCTGGTTCCCTTTCTCTATAAACACTAAAATGTGTTTTTTTTTAAACATGATTCACCGCTCCTCTTTTAAATCCGAATGCAGCTAGTCTACTACCTACAGTTGCAACAAATTAAATGTTTGATACATTAATTGCTCTGTTTGGACAACATGTAATTTATTCAAGAGCAGCTGCTTACCCAGTGTTTCCTTCCGCCTCCTTCGCAATGGAGCAAAGTGTGTTCTTACTATAGTGCATGAGACATAAGTAGGTCATAAATTGTACCACAGCCGGCGATCACAGCGCAGAATGGGGAACAGAAGCGATTTGAGAGACAATATTTTATTTATTTATTCAATGTCTTGCAGTCAGGTATAAGATCTAGTAACTAGTCTAAACCTACCCAAACACTTACTAAAATGCAGGAGATTCTTATATTTATTAGCTTTAGAATTCTCCCAGCTCTTGTTGACCCTGAACGAGGTTAAAATGTTTGTGTTGTTTTACCTTTGTGTGCGATTATATTCTATTATTGTGTCTTTTTGCAAGACACTTCACCCTCTTTGCCCGTCTGAGGGTTTGGAGACATTGAGTACAAATTGGAAAGAGGCCATTTGAGAGAGATTTATGTTAAAAAGCAAGGGGAAGAAAAGAAAAATTAAAATGTAGTTTTATCGCTAGTTTTGTTGTGGACATTGTGGACAATATACAGTTGTGTCTAAGAGCCTATCTCCCCGACCTAGAGACTAGTTGTATCGACTCTTTTTGAGATCTCCTTGGTATCTGACAGGTCTCGGAGACATTGCGGGGTCGTCACAGATAGGCCCACAGATAGGCCCTTTAGGCAAAGCACTTCATCCACCTTACCTCAGTGAATTTCTTCGTGTGATCATTCGAAGTCCCTGAATGGCAACCACACTTCCATCATCAATTTTGACTGTAGAGAGTTTAATAAATCTCAATGTTGTAAAGTAACTTAGGGGGTTATCTACCAAGCGTTTACTCATGTGCCAAATGAGTAGCACAAGCATAGTAAGTCGATCAGCACATTTTTATTGGCCACGAACATGGCCACAAAATGCTTCGGCAATTCTTCCAACTCTCACTTGCTAGTTTGCACTTGTTTTGATAAATGATCCCCTTTGTGTCTCTAGAAAAGTAATTTGGGCTTTTGTATCTGTATTCCTTTTCAGTGTACGGCTCCTTGTTTTGTTTTTTATTGTTATTTTATAAAACTTGTGGAGATAAATAGAGAAATATGTCTGATTTTTTCTTTGGATACTGCTATAAAATATAATTATAGCAGTTTAATTTTAACTCTTAATTGTTTTCCATTTCAGGGAGGGGAGCACTGTTATTACCAGGGCAGGTTACGGGACTTACCGGGATCATGGGCAGCTCTTTCCACATGTCACGGCTGTGGTAAGACTAAATACTTTCCGATGTTGTGGATTTAAAGGGACCATGTCAAGCAAAATATACTTTTTGAACCTTTAAACATGACATAATGTTCTCTCATAAACATACCTGGAATAGTATTTTACTTCATTCTCATCAGTAACTATAAGTACAGCAAGTATAGAAGCAAATTTTTACAGTCCATAATCCTAAATGACAGCAATTGCCAGCAGTTAATTGATTTGTTAGCACGTCGTAGCTAAAAATTAAGGCTTATATTTACTGTGTTATGATGTATTTCCCAATCCTGCCTGTAGAGGGGGCTCCAGGTCGATTCGAAATACAAGACCAGCACAGTCTCACAGTCACACTTTTAATACTTTGTCCCAACACAGACATCATTTCAGACTTAGAAACGTAAAATACCAATGCTTAGACACCCAAAACAATGTTCATATGGTAATGATAATGTCCACTTTAAAAATTGAATTACAAATCTAAAAAAAAGTGAAAGAATCTTTTTCCACAGTGGCATGTTTTCCGATGGCTTCTTTTCTTACGGGATCGAGCCTTTGCTGAATGGGAGTGTCCAGGTAAGTTATTTGTGTTCAATATTTCGTTTAATCTAGTTTGTGCTATAAGGTTTATGATTGTTTTCTTGTAGGAAGGTGGTGCTCACGTAATTCGCCGAATGCCTGATATCAGACTTACTCCACACTGTACAGGTAAGCACAAAATGTAGAGTTTATGGAATTATTCAAATGCAATGAGCTGTAATAAGAATAACAAAATAGCCTCTACTTCAATTATCTGATTATGATCTGAACAAATTAAGGGATGTTGGGTAGAAGCTAAAAGTGCATATGAATTGCGTATTACTTTGACAGAGAAAAAAAAACTAAACAGCAAGTATGTTTGGTGCCACTCTATTCAAAATACACCGTAGTCTGTTTGCGTTGCACTAAAATAGCAGTGTTTCCCTGTGTGTTCAGACTGTGCCGAAGAGAGTGGGCGGGAGAGCAGAGGAGGTGCTGCTGAGCCGGTGACACACGCTCTGAAGAGGACCAAGCGCTTCGTTCGCAAGCCCTCTGTCCAAACCGAGACCAAATACATCGAGCTCATGGTGGTCAACGACAATAAGATGGTGAGAACGAACAAGGTCATTTTACTGTGGATTTGCAGCAGATCTGGTGTAATGTGTATTTATTCATTTTTTAAAATCGGTACGAAGGTTGAGAGACACTTCAAATAGCGGCTATAGGATTCCCCATGAAACAGGGATTCTCAATTTCAGAAGGACTTTTTCTGGTTATATGAAGTGTTCTTTTATATGGAGAGGGCTGTCCCAAGGGACACATGTTGATCCAGCAGCAAGGAGGGGGAGAGAGAGGGAGAGGCCCCGTGCATGGGCCTTTTATAGAAACAGGAAGTAGGCGTCTCCTTATCGGCACTTCTGCGCCATCTGACTCCATGGCATTGTCCAGGCAGCCGCTCAGACCCCGTTCAGCACCTCTCACCCCTGGTGACTTTCCGCAGAGAACAAAGAGCCATAAAACTCAGCCGCACCCAGTTGTAAAGTCAGGCTTCAAATCCCAATTTCAAATAAACCTTAAAGCACAGATCACATCAACACAGTTTCATATATAATCATTAAAGCCTATTATGACAAAAACATATACAGAAATATTTCCACAGAAGTTAAAACAAATAGAAGTGTTATCCAAAATAACCACAATCGTCAATAATGTTAATGAGGGCTGCCAATTAATCTATGGTTATGGTCGTTATAAGGGTCGCATTTGGCAAATCAAATTTATTTTGGTTGTAAAACATTCTCTACAACCAACAAAATCACCTGTGTCTGGAGTACTTGATTAAAAAAAATTCGCTGAGCCTGTACAAACGTGTTCTGTAAGGCAGTGGTCCTCAACTGGTACGGCACCGGGACACAAATACGACTTTAGACTCCAAAATTTTAAAAGCTGAAATGATGATAAAGACAAATTAAAATAAATTAAAATAAATGTTTTCTGGTAAAGGCTTGCAATCGATTAATGCATGTGACTCTTGTTTTAGCTTAGCAGTTCATATTTCTCTCAAATGTTAAAGCTCCTGGATGTGTTTTAAAATGTGCACAATGAGCTGGATATCATTTTCAAAACATACATTGCAAACTGACAATACCGAGAAAAATGGCTATTAGATTCCTAAATGTTAATGCCTCTCTTAATTAAACGTGCAGCTTCAGTGTAGCCTCCGCTGGTTGCCAATATGCAGAATGAGCCACATGTATACAATACCATGTAAAAAAGAAAAAGGCCATAATTTCCCCCTAATTTTACAAACTAGTCCCATTTAGAAGCTGGAAACCCCATATGCACATGATGATTGATAGTTCTTGTGATTTTTGAGCCACTTTTAACTCTCTGGGTCTGTCTTTTTTTCCAGTTTTTAAAGCTGAAAAACAGCCAAACAAAGAATTTTGCCAAAGCAGTTGTCAACATGGCGGATGCAGTAAGTGCTCTCTTTCTGTTACATAATGTTTCATAATCTTTACCTGCAACTTAACTTCATGCTTATTTTATTCAGCAAATGTGTCCACCTTGTTTTGTCTTCGGTGCTTCATTAACGATAATATCCACGCAGACTTTTAAGTTTTTTTTCCCACCGTAGATCTTTAAGGAGCAGCTGAACACCAGGATTGTGCTGGTTGCCATGGAGACCTGGACCTCTAAAGACATGGTGCCCGTCGCAGAGGACCCCCTTGTGACGCTACAAAACTTCATGAAGTACAGAAAAGACAACATCCGCGAGCAGTGCGACGCCGTGCATCTTTTATCGTGAGAAAAATCATTTGTATTTGACTTTTTTTTTTTTATGTGAATGCCTCTATCCGGCATAACATTACGACCAGTGACAGGTGAACTCAATCACAGAGCATTTCATTAAAGAGCATTAGGAAACACTTTATTTTACACTACACTACAACTTGTAATAACTTGTACCCATGGGTTAGATGCACAATGGAATAATATATATTTGTAGTTTGTAGGTACATAATGTAATAAGACATAACTCTAACCCTAACCTTAAGGATCGTATGTCCTATTACATTAAGTACTAATACACATTATTCCATTGTGTACAAGTCATTACAGATTGTTACAGAGCACATTACATTGTACTACATTTAGTTAGGTACAATGTATCAAGGAAGTGTAAAATAAAGTGTTACCGAGCATTAAAAGTCATTCAAATAATTATGCCAAAATTAAGGCCTTAAAGGGACTATATGGATTTTAAAAATGTTAAAATTATATATTTTCCTCCCCCTACATGTTCCAGCAATGTCCTAATGTGTAGAATGAGCCCAGACCTATTTACCACAACCGCCTCTAAAATCCTGCACTGTCACTCAAAAAGTTGTTAATTCGGGCCCGAAGTGCCGTCGTGCACGAGCTTAATATAGAAACTGCAGTTACGCATAAGACCTGAGGTGGCAGTAGCGAGTATAAAAATGACAACTTCCATCTAGTCCCTTTAAAAGTACTTAAAAAGCAGTAAAGTGGAATCATATGAGAAATTTAAATGTAATGCCATTTTGAATACATGCTGAACTATTTTTACTGCATACATTCGTCAAAGACACAAAAACAAATTCCGCTGCATTTTTGACTAAAATATTACATAGTCTTTTCTCAAAAGTTGCCCATTTTGTCCAATTTGGTTTTGAATAGCAACATGGGCGGCACTGCGGTCGCCCACTGCTCCTTAAGGCTGTTTTATAGTTGAGCGGCCGGTCCCGGTGAAAACACAAAAGCACTACATTATAGGAACAATATATTCATGAAAAATAACTTCAAAGAGGGAGGCTGAAGGAGTTTGTTGTGTGTTTCCTTGTTTTGCGAAAAAGGATCAACCAATCACCTCACTTGCGTTCTGCAGCACTGGCCGCGGAGTCACCTTGTGCGGCAGGTGCACGTCAGCGGCAGATGCAGTTGTCGCGAACTCCCTGATTGGTTCTCACGTGCGTCCAACACGTAAACGCGGAGCTGTCGCTGAAGTATAAAAGAGCCTTTAAGGGTTGCCCCAGCAGCAGCATCTAAGGATGCAGAGGACTAATTTCCCTACGGGGACAATAAAGTATACAATACCTTACACCTTACCTTACCTTACATGTCCCTTTATTCCCATTTGATTGAATGCTTACAAATTTTACTAAATGAAATACAGCAAGATTAATTTATTTTTACATTTTGGCATAAAAATATAGAATATTGGTAGAAAGCATTGAATTTGACTTGCTGCCATCCATAGAAAACCCTGTATTCGGCAGCAGTTTCCCCAAATTTGATGCGTTAAAACAGGCTGGGTTAAACTTTTTGACCCTAGGGCCACATGGGTTTTTCACACTTTTAGCCTAAATTACATTAAAAGGTAAGATAAGGCTTTTGATCTTACAATGGAGAAATTAACTCGTTACAACTGCAGTGTTGGTGAGCCTTTTTGTCAATGCATTAACTTTTGGTCAGTTTAGTGGTAGTTATTTTTCAGATTTATCTTCAGTGTGGGAATGGAAATGTTATTTGTAAAGCTCTTTTTACATGGCACGAGTGAATGCCTAAATGCAGTAATTTGCGAGCCGACATAAAAAGATTAATGAGCAGCATCTTGACCTTTTGAATGTGTTTCATATTGATTATTGTTCTAGAATAACATTATTACCATTCAAATTCAATTGATTACTTAATAAATATACTTGTATTTTTGTTAACTCATCTACTTTATTACAGTAAAGTAATGGTGCTAAGGCTATGAAAATGTTTTGTTGGTCCGTTCTTGTAAACACTCAAAGGATCTATACTATTGTGTGCAGAGGTCGGACGTTTCACAGCAGTCGCAGTGGGACGGCCTACACAGGAGGGATCTGTTCTTTGACGAAGGGAGGAGGCGTCAATGAGGTGAGTGTACGGTGGAGTAAGCACATTTTACTGAAAAATAAAGAACGATTTCTCACACTTTTGTTTGTTACAGTTCGGGAGCGTCGGAGCCATGGCCATCACCCTGTGCCAAAGTCTAGGACAAAACGTGGGGATGAGGTGGAACAATTTACGAAACTCTGCAGGTAAAACCAATGGACATTTGTCATACATTCATCAGAGTAAGGAACTGTGAATATGTTTTTGAATTGTTACACTTTGGTGCATTTTTGGGTGATTTCTCTTAATGTTTCTCCATTTAAATTTTTGGATTAGGTTTTGTGTCAGTTTTATTGCCAGTTATTATTATTTTTTCCATGTTTGAAGTCAAAGAAATCGAAAATTCCTATAACAATATAACTCATTCATTAATTTCTATCATTATGAGGTGATTGCAAATTGGTAAATTAAACTCCGAGGAAGCTTCATGCAGGCTCCACATGACTCCAGTATTGGAAAGCATGATGTTTTAATAGAGCACATAAACCATGCAGTGTATAGTGGATTGATGGCGGGGCGTGAGTGGGACGTGGAGAGGGTGTGAGTAAGCCCTCTCAGTGTTGATTCCCCCATCCCGGTGAACTCATCTGTAATTAGACTTACCCATTAGTCACCTGCGTTCGGGACAGAGGGGTCTGGTGGTTAGAGCCAAGCTGCCACCGAACAATAGGCCCAGTGATGGATGCTGAGGAGGCTTCAGGAACATAATTCACAGCTGGCGCAGGAGCATAGTGCACTCTCCGATACTGCGCCGTAAAGAAGTCCATATCGGTTATAAATCTGACAGAGGGGTTTGGGGTAGTGAAAAAATGCCCTTGCCATATACTTCATTCAAGCTTTATGAAGGACACAGAATCCTGGTCCGTAGTATTAAAAGAAAACTGAAAAATTATAGTAAGAAAAGTAAGAAAGAGTTACATCATACATTATTTACACATATAAGCAGGAGCGCCAATGCTTCCAAATTCTTGAGATAAACGTGACCAAGCTTTTTTCAGGGGCAGACCAAAGCAACAAGACACTCAGGTCATCAATATTTAAACTGAACAGAAGTGGAGACAAAAGTCCCCCCTGACGTACTCCATTACTCACTTTCACTTTATTCTTTTATTTATTCACTGCATTACAGCTTGGTGGTATTTACATGTGTTGCTGATTGACTAAGACAACTTTTTAAGATCACTTTCCCAGGATCCTCGGCTAAACAGCTCAGGAATACAAAAGTTGTGTTTGATAAATATGTAGAAATCTCCAAATGTATAATCGTCAAATGTTTATCCTGATAATCTTTATAAGATTAAACATTGTAGGTTACAAATTCTGCTACATTTGATGCTATACAGAAAAAAACACATACGTTTATTTCTGCTGACAGCGGATTATCACAGTTATTAAAAAGCATTACCATTGAGAAAACACTGACTCTTTGAAAGTTAAGTGCAAATGTGCCCAAAAACCTCCTTACATCTCAATTTTAAACCTATAAGCCTTTAAGAAATTTTCAAACATAACCTTTTGGGGATAGAGAGGAAGAAGGCGATGCGAGGCACTCTGACTAAATAAAATCCTTTACTATAATCGGGACATCACTTAAGCTTTAGCCGACGTGTTTCGACCACATGCGTGGTCTTCGTCAGGGCACAGATTAAAATTCAAAAAGTGTTACCAGGTGGTCTTAATGGTGATCCATGTCACGTGTGTGTGGTCACATGCACATAAGTGACCGCCCACAACCAGGTATACAGACATAACTGGACAGAACTATACAAAGTTATATTGTACAAAATTACATAATAAGATGTAGGACATATGAGAGATAACGCTCGCGGTAAATGGCAGCAAGGGAAAGAAATGTGTACTTGCAGACAAGCCGTAGTGTAATCTCAAATACATTGACTCAGTGCACTGAATGGAGGACATACAATAGACGCTTGACAGTACAGAAGATACACACAAAGCCCTACAGTATAACATAGAAATATAAAGATTATTGAGATCATATTTTGTACATCCTTTAACTTACTTATTAAAGGGCCCGCACATGTGAAAAGTTTCTCTTTGTGAAAGAGTTCTGAGTCTGTCACCACCCCTGCGAGTGTTTTTAATCACATCAATGACCATAACTTTGAGGAACTTAGGCTGATGCTGCATTGACTGGAAAACTGAAAGTGTTGAGCAATTGGATAATTGGGATTTTGAGTCCTGATGGCATATTTGTGTTCTGAAAAATGGTCTCTGAGTCTTCTTTTAGTTAAACCAATATAGAAACAGCCACACATGCAGTCCAAACGATACACAACATGGGTTGTATTACAGTTTGCGAAATGCCGGCAGTGAAAGGTCTTTGTGCCTCGAGAGTCTTTGAAAGTAGTGCTTCGGTTAATGTGAGAACAATAGTTACATGAGCCGCAACGGAAGGTGTCAACAGGTTGAGGGATACATTTAGTTTTTTCACTGTTTTTGACCAGCTGATCCTTTGTGGGAGCTCTTCTCACAGCAAAGAGGGGTGGTTCATTGAAAACATCAGAGAGCGTTGGATCGCTACGTAGAATACCCCAGTTTCAGTTGATGATATGCCTTATGTGATTGGTCAGTGATATTGCAGTGAGAAGAATACTCTGTTGGACTGTTTTTTCTTTGCCTTCTTTTTTGAAAAGGTCTGGCCTTTGAATGGATTTCACTTTTGACAGGGCTTGGTTTAGGTTACTTTTTTATAACCTCTCTGTTCGAATCTTTGAAACATAATACTTGCTTGAACCTTTTGGGGACTTGAGGATTTGAGGACAGTCAAAAATGAGCAGAAAATAAAAAAATGTCGGGTAAATTCAGAGGATTTTACTGTGTAACAAGACTGTCTTTTCTCACAGGTGAGTGCAGGTGCCCGGATGCCTGGTTGGGCTGCATCATGGAAGATACAGGGTATGTGAATCACTCAGTATAATCTTAAAACACACAGAAAGATCATAACTTTAATGCACCCGTCAATACATCAGGCATTAGGCGACTTTTCTCCTCTTAAATATCCTTTTCTTCTTTTCCAACTCAAAGTCAAGCACCACTTTCTACAAATACCAGTACAAACAAGGGCCTGGGGTTCCTCCAGTCAGGCAACTTTTCATTGGGACTATTTTCAATATTTTTGGCTTGCTCCAACAGCTCTTTGATGTATCTGTTGTGCGCAATCGTATTTCTCAATCATCTTGGAGGCCACAGGATGTACTGTATGCTGCTGAGGGGCCAGCATGGACCCCCTGGCCTGACATTGCTTACCCCTGTCATAATGTGTTAGACAACAAACAAATAAAAGGTGGACTGCAATGTCTGCAAGTTATGAAAAATGCCTCTCTAAACGTCCGTTTTGAGTTGAGCTTTGTCTTGTCCTGTGGCATTTAGTCTCTGTTTGTCTGTTGTTTATTTTGACACAGCTACAATCTGCCCAGAAAGTTTTCTCGCTGCAGTGTTGATGAGTACATCCAGTTCCTGCTTCAGGGAGGCGGGAGCTGCCTCTTCAACAAGCCCAACAAGGTGAGGGCCATGTGTGCACGTGGGTTGTGCTGTGGACTCTGCTGTCAAAGGCTTCTGGAACGACATGCACTCGGCCCACTACCTTCACAAAACAGTATTTTTACTTTATGTGATTATTTCTGTAACCCTGTTATATTTTCCCTCATCACAAACATACCTAGAGCGGTGTTTTGTCCCAAATCTCTTTCACTCTCAATAAAACAACAACAACTTGCCATTTCACAAGTCTGTACTTTAGATACGGCGATATGACCGATTGCTCTGTCCAAAGGTCTGTTTAGGTGCTCTTGGAAAAGGGATCCAAATTGCAAAAAAAAACAGCAAACCCAGGCACTCCAAACTAAGGCCTGATGAAGACCTGGTTGTCGAAACATGTTGGCGTCACCATCTAATTAAAGGCTTTGTCAGTACTTCCTCGTGCTGCACATATTTCAACCTGAAAAGACTCACAGAAACAGAGTGGCGTTAGGACGTTTTATTGGACATAGATCGTAATTGGGGCTCAAACCCCGGCGGAAGATTGCATTAAAGGGACTAGATGCAAGTTGTAATCTTTGTACTCACTACTGCCACCTCTGGTCTTACGCGTAACTGCAGTTTCTATATTAAGCTCATGCATGATGGCACTTCGGACCCGAATTAACAACTTTTTGAGTAACAGTGCAGGATTTTAGAGGTGTGGGCTCATTCTACACATTAGGACATTGCTGGAACATGTAAGGGGAGGAAAATACATTATATTAACATTTTTAAACTCCGTCTAGTCCCTTTAACGATACGAAATACATGGCGATGATGAATGATAGACAGAATCTTCCCCCGGAGCCCGGACACTGGTGGTGGTAGAGGATGAGACCCAGGACGGTCAGTTGATAAACGACGAACAGAGCCAAGGAGAGGCCAGGTGGAGGAGGGGCAGAGGAGGGTTGCAGCACAGCTGGGAAATGGGCGAGCGATGGACGAGGAAGCTTAAGACGAGGATCCTAGGCAATCATTGGCTGAAGCAGGAATGAGCAGCTGCAGTGTTTGGCTGTCGCGAAGGTGCTGGCTTGAGATGGGACTGTGATTGGATGATTGATTCATTGGTGAAGGCTGCTGGTGATGAGGCAATGAATGAGAGCTACAGGAGGTCTTCTAGGTTGAATTTGCGCTGACGCTTTATTTGCTCGGAGTGCTTAGGTTTGCCACTTTTTTCTATATACATACACGTCTGTACTTTGTCATCCAGGGTTTTTTTTTTGGACGCCTTTCTAATCACGGCAATGCTCCAATTACCTGGAATAGAGCAACTTAGCAACCTTAGATTGAGATAGAGACTAGTGCCCTCTGCTGGCGTTTTATAACTATTGTCTCAACACATACATTCTTCGTAAATTAGACTTGACGAATTTCCAATGAAGTGTCCAAAGTAGTTTAAAAAAAAAGCTTGTTCACTACATAATTCTGACCTTTTAACAAATAGCTCTATGCGTTTGTCTGTAGCTTTTGGACCCCCCTGAGTGTGGGAACGGCTTTGTGGAGCCGGGAGAAGAGTGTGACTGTGGATCTCAAGTGGTGAGTCCTTCAGTTTCAGCTTCTCAAACTGTACACAGAAACTGAATTGACGATTGTTTTCTTTGACTTGCTCCCGACCCATTCACTCCAAGCCTAAAAGGGTAGAAAAACAGCTAAATATATGCAAATTGTTGGTAAAAAAATAGGACTTTCCATTCACCCACGGCATTTTTAATAGAAGAACATGTAGCTTAACATGTAGCTATTAGCATATTGTTTTTTTTTTTTTTTTTGCATTATGCTTTAAGTCAGACGCCCTTTTGACACAACCTTTTCCGTTCAACAAGGAGCACACTCACCTGTGGCCGGATCTGTCAGGTTCACGCACATACATTCAAATCGTTCCTGGGTGTCTTTGCAGGAGTGCGCGCGCAATGGAGGCTCGTGTTGTAAAAAGTGCACACTTACCCACGATGCAATGTGCAGTAATGGACTCTGTTGCAGCAGCTGTAAGGTGAGGTCACGTAATGAGACAAAAACAACGGCAACACAACATTTGCATAAGGTCAGGTTTGCAAATACAGTAAACGATGTAGGACGTGTAAGCCTCACAGTGTCATGTCCTCAGTTTTATTTAGCCTCTCCCGCCTCAACCGAGAGATCGGCTTTACCCAAATCTAAAAGCTTCTTAACTGGAGAGTGTAACGCCTCATTTGAAAGCTAAGACCTTTTTTTTTTTTTTTTTTTGCTTTTTCATTACTTTTTGGTGTGTTGTTTTGTCACATGTTTTTTGTCACTTTGTATGGCTTTTTGTTGCTTTTTCATTGCTTTTTTCATTGCTTTTTTTCATTGCTTTGTTGTGTTTTTGTCACGTTTTTCTTTTATTTTGTCACTTTTTGCCGTTTTTTTGGTCATGTTTTTGTTGTGTTTTCATCAAGTTTTTTGTCACCTTTTCTTTGCGTTTTGATGTGTTTTGTGGCTTTTTTGTTGCTTTTCCATCTGTTTTTTTTCTTCATTGCTGTGTTTTTGTCTCTTTTTTATCATGTTTTTGTCGGTTTTTATTGCTTATTTTGATGCATTTTTGTCACTTTTTGTTGCTTTTCATCATCGTTTTTGTCGCTATTTTGATGCTTTTTTTTTATTTTTTATTTATTTATTAATTAATTTTTTTAAAGCTTTTACATTCGGGTAAAGCCAAACTGGAGAAATGTACTCGGTTCAGGTGGGGGTTAAGAGGTTAATATGCAATTTTATACTTGGGCAATGCTTGAGTCCAAGTTTATCCCCAGCTAAGCCCAGTTAAGTCCTTATTTTTGTGCTACTTATGAAGCCGAATGCTTTAAAATCTTGTACTTGGTGTGATTAGTTTGAGAAGCACTGACTTTGTTTTTGTATTTTCAGTACGAGCTGAGAGGAGTCGTGTGCCGCAATGCTGTGAATGACTGTGACATCCCTGAAACCTGCACAGGAGACTCCAGCCAGGTACACAACCTGTACATCATCGAACAACACAGCAGAATTATAATAATGGAATTTACTCTTTTCTAGTGTCCCCATAATGTCCATAAACTTGATGGATACACGTGTGATACTAGCCAGGTAAAATATAAGATTACTTTCAAAGATATTGTTAACCCCTTAACCCCCACTTCAATGGAGCACATATTCTCCAGTTCAGCTTTACTCAAATCTAAAAGCTTCTCGCCAGTGCCTCATTAGAAAGCTAGACCCTACAAAACTGATCAAAACAGATCTTTTTCCTCATTGTGATGAAAATAATTTTTTTTCATCACATTTTTGTCACTTTTTTCATTGCATTTTTGGCAGTTTTATGTTGCATTTTTGTTCATTTTTTTGTCGCATTTTTGTCACTTTTTTGTCACAATTTTGTCCGTTTTTCATCACGTTTGTCACATTTTGTAGCATTTTTGTCAATTTTTTGTCACATTTTTTGTCGCATTTTTGTCACTTTTTCATCACATGTTTGTCACTTTTTGTCGTATTTTTGTCGCTTTTTTGCTGCATTTTTGTTGCTTTTTTGTTCGTTTTTCGTTGCAATATTGTCAATTTTTCATCACATGTTTGTCACTTTTTGTAGCATTTTTGTCACTTTTTTGTCACAATTTTGTCAGTTTTTCATCACGTTTGTCACTTTTTGTAGCATTTTTGTTCATTTTTTTGTTGCATTTTTGTCAATTTTTTGTCACATTTTTTGTCGCATTTTTGTCACTTTTTCATCACATGTTTGTCACTTTTTGTCGTATTTTTGTCAATTTTTGTTGCATTTTTGTTCATTTTTCGTCACATTATTGTCGCTTTTTTGTTGCATTTTTGTTGCTTTTTTGTTCGTTTTTTGTCGCATTTTTGTCAATTTTATGTCACTTTTTTGTTGCATTTTTGTTGCGTTTTCATCATTGAACTCTCGTTTTCGTCGCCATTTTGATGATTGTTTATCAAGAACATTTAGATTTAGGTAAAGTCAAACTGGAGAAAATGTAAAAGTAAACCGCTTATTTAAATCTGTTTTTACTCTTCAGGGTCGATGTTATGGCGGGCGATGCCGGACCCGGGACAGACAGTGCGAAGGATTGTGGGGCTATAGTAAGGATCTCTTGGAATAATCAGAAACTTTAATATTTCCTTATACAATCGAGCTATTTTATTCATTGTTCTATTTCGTCAGATTCAGCCGACAGATTTTGTTATGAGAAGCTAAACGCAGAGGGGACAGAGAAAGGAAACTGCGGGACCAACCCAGACGGTCAGGGCTGGCTACAGTGCAACAAACCGTACGTAAAAACTAAAAATAACTTCTACAGCAAACCCTGGAATTCATTTGCCGGATTTTGAAATGCTTTGTTTTTTCTGCTCATTTTAGGGATGTTTTATGCGGCTTTTTATTCTGTGTCAATGTAACGACAAAACCCAAATTTGGCGACTTGAATGGAGAGTTGACTAGCTTTACCCTTTACCACCAGAACAAGTACTTGGACTGTCGGTGAGTATTGTCGACCACATAAAAGTGGTATTTTTGTGATTGTATTTCATGAATTTTTAGAAAGTGTTGTTTAGAAGGGAAGGAAGGGAAAAAAGTAAAGTAAAAATGTTGAATTTGCTCCTTATGCAAGCATTTCCAATTACTGGTGGCCCTTCCTGTGTGCGCCGGGGATTTCAAAAAAATAAAATGTGACTAAACAGAAAACACACGAAAAATCTCAAAGGAAATGAGTTTGCGTGGCCCCAGGCTGATCACAGGAGCGGGAAGACGGCATAAAAAGTGACTTCAGATTATTTTTAGCGATATTTTCGTGTGCTTTCTGTTGTGACACTGCAGTAATGGTTTGGCTGTAAAGAACCGAAGCAGAAATGTCAGAAATGTTACATCAACATCATTCAGATTCTGAATCAATCTATTCAGACGTTTAAACATTTTCCAAATAAAGAGATAAATGATACATAAAGTCTGGGCATCTCTGCTGAGACTGCTGCCTCCGCGACCCGGCCCCGGATAAAGCGGAAGAAAATGGATGGATGGATGATACATAAAGTCTGAAATGGAATAGGCAGAAGCTAAAGCTTAATGCACCTATCCCAATTAAAGCCAATGTCAGCTTAGGTTAGACCTGCAGTCTGGCCATGAACACAAGATGGCGCCACCCAAGGTAAATATACTGAAATATCCATTCACTCCCCTTGTCCTGCTCAGAGGGGGGCATGTCCTGCTGGAGGATGGCTCAAACCTGGGCTATGTGGAGGATGGCACCCCCTGTGGACCCAACATGATGTGTCTGGAGCGACGCTGCCTTCCGGTGGTCACCTTTAATCTCAGCACCTGTCCCGGTTCAAACTTCGGACACATCTGCTCAGATCACGGGGTACACGCTTCTATTTAACCATCCTGTCCGGTTCCTTGATTTGTTTTGGGAGACTTTTTGACTTTATAACATTAGTTGAAAATGTTAGGGGTATAGAGGGATATTTGTATCCATGTCGTCAGCTTAGATTTATTTAAAAAAATCCTGTTTTACTGTATATTTTGAAACCATATTTCTATGACTGTCTTTTATAGTACACAGAAGGACGACTTTATTGCACCTATCCCACCTATTATACACAGTCTATCCCACCTATTATAAACAGTCATCATCAGCAGGTGAATGTGAAGGAGACAAATGCATGAGTGAAGCTCTACTACAGGTATGATTTTCATGTGGGAACTACCTTCCTTAGAGCAAAAAAAATAAAATCTGTGTAACATTATACGGCCGCTTTAAGATGTAAATTTCAGCTGCGTTTTGAAGAGTGCAGTGGTGGTTGCTGCAGGAACATGAGCTGCTTGAACATAAGTTGGCAGAGCTTCACGGAGCTCAGGAGGACGTGCCCGACATTCCTGTTGTTTTATGGCCAACTTTTAATGTTAATGTCTGCCCCCTCTGATAGATACGACAACCAATTCTAATTTAAAATCTATTACAGCTAAAAAAAAAAAAAGAAGAAGAAAGAAAACCATACGATGATCTACATGGCTTTGTCTTATATGAAATTACCATACACCTTAACTTCAGAGTCTTTTACTTGATATTACTTTAGGAACTAAATTGCCGTCTCTAAAACAGGGGTCTCCAAGCTTTTATATGAGAAAACCATCAGAGAGCTACTTTTGCTTCGAAGTCACTATGCGACTTAGGAGGAGGAGTTCCCCCAGGAAGGTTTTTAGCCAAGATATTTCAACAAAAAGAAAATAACTTGAATTTTTTCCTTATACTTTACTTTATGTACCTCAATGTTTGCGGATTATGTTGAAATGTTCAGAACGAAAAGAAAATTCCTCTAAAATGTGACTTATGTGAGCGACCAGGAAAGGGCTGGAGACCCCTAGTCTAAAGCATACAAAAGAGCTTTGAAAATCATTTCACGTTTCGAATGCCCCCCTCCAGTTCTTAAACAACCTAAACATCCTACTTTTACAGCATTACTTTTGTCTTTTGTGTAGACCTGCAGCAACGAGGTGAAGTGCATTTGTGACCGAGACTACACGGGGAAGGACTGCAGCGTGTTCGACCCCATCCCGGAGCCCACTGTCCCGACGGGTCCCGAGAAGAAAGGTCCCACTCAACAATCTAATCTCTCTCCCGCTGTTTGCCTCTCGTGTCCCGCTCATCGTCTCTGCCATCACCTCTGTCGCTTGTGTGTGTTCGCTGTGCAGTTTAAATACGGTTATTGTCAGTCGGGTAACGATCAGACCACACTGTGTTTGACCCTGTGGAGTTTTCTTGGCGTCCCGTGAGCGTGTGGGTGTGTTTATCTATTACAGCTTATGTGACTGTGAAGTACGAGGGGTCAGCCATGACGTTATGATCAGTCATAGACTAAACAGACAATACATAATGCATAATTTACTTATTTATCTAAAGGTGAGCGCACTTGGGTACATGAGATATATGAATAAATACATGAAATATGTGCTACTTGTTCTGTAATTACCTAGTCTTCAAATAAGGACTAAAGAGTGTTTAACCTCTGAGCCCCCACCTGAGCCGAGCACATTTCTCCAGTTTGGCTTTACCCAAATCTAAAAGCTTCTTGAAAAAAGTGTCAAAATAGCGACAAAACGAGAAGAAAACGCAACAAAAAAGCCACAGAAGAGCAACAAAAAGTGACAAAAAATTGACAAAAAAGTGACAAAAGTGATGAAAATGCGATAAAAAAAAAGTGACAAAAAAGTGACAAGTGATGAAAGTGCGACAAAAAATTGTCATGGTTGGAGGTGGAGTGCAGAAAATAAAACCCAAAATGCAGGACTGCAACAAAACTGGTGATGTTTAATGAATAATGAATGCCAAAAACCAAAATAACAAAATCCAGAGATAACAAAAACTCAAACAAACCGGGGCTTACATAGACAATGACACGACAAAGGACCAGGGAAACACAGGGGTATAAATACATGAGGAAACAGTGAACAGGTGAAACACATCAGGGCGGGGCAGACAAACAACACAAGGGAAGCAAAGCAAAAATCACACAGACCAAAAAGACATGTCAAAATAAAACACCAAGGACAGATAAAACAAAAAGCAAACCAAAACAGGGTAACTAAAGGCCGAATCATGACAAAAATTGACAAAAAATTGACAAAAAATTGATGAAAGTGCAACAAAAAAGTGCTAAAAACTCAAAAAAGTAGCACGGCAACAACACGAGGGAAAGGATCAGTTTTTCTAGGTCTTCCTTTCATATGAGGTGTTACATTAGCTCCAGTCAAGAAGCTTTTAGATTTGGGTAAAGCCGAAATGGAGAAAATGCACTCGGTTAAGGCTGGTGGTAAGAGGCTGGTGAGAAGTTGAAAAATGATCAATCAAATGATAGACCCAGGCACTTACATTACACAACAACATCACATTTAAAGCTTTTATTTTGTCCAGAAGAGCAGGTTTTTATGGTGTTGTCTCTGTCATTGCTCATAATGCTATGGCTGCTCAGTGTCTGTAACTGTGAGGCAGTGGTTGAAAACATAACCATCGCTACATTTGGCCCATGAGGGAAATTTATCAGAATCTATGAATTTCCATCAAGGGCCTCATTGTTTAAAAAATAAAATAAAATCTACCTTAACAGGCTCATAACACACGCTCTATGTGGCCTATTTAGAATTGCCTAATATGGCCTAAGTCATATTTTATGTTTTATGGGCAAGAGTTAAAGTGGGCGGGAACGGGCGGGAACGGCGGGAACACCGTTAACAATAGAGTCATGAATCCAGGCTAAAGTTTAGTCTTTAGAGTCGTCTGGAGCCTGTGTTTCCTCCTCACTGCTCAGCGCTACAGACGGAGGAAGAACGGGGCGGAGCTGACACGGGCAGCAGAGGGACTGGGGCCCCACAGCAGAGGGGCCCCACAGGGAAACGCTTACACAGGATTTTGACAGTACATAAAAAACAATTAATTAATTAATTAAATAAATAAATAATAAAAGTAGTGTAATTGCAGCTATAAAAATCAGTGTTGCTTTTTATTTTTTATTTTTAGGAAAGTAATCATAATGTAGACAGTTCTGATTTTCTTCACTGTATAAGGCTAATTCAAACAGCATATTCAATACACCAGATTGCACTAAATTGTAGCTGATTATTCAAAAAATGTCCCTGGTAGGACTGACTGTTGCTCTAACTTTCTGGAAGTATCTCAAACAAGAGCACACATAAAGAAGAGTTATTCTGTGAAATGGTTTAAAACTTATTAAATAAATAAATAAATTAAAAGTAAAATAAAACACCTTCTGTTACATGTAATATACACACAGCCTTTCATATATCGACCTAATGTAGCGTTCTGAGTGTTCGAGATTAGAGTTCCACCACCTCCCAAAATCCACTTTAACGATACAAGGTAAAGATACGATAAAGATAAAAGTTTGGAAGGTAGAATGATTTAAAAAATAATAATAATGGCTTGGCTTTATTGTAACAAGGCGATAAATTGCCTCTTTGACCCTGTTTTCAGAGGTGGGGAGCTAGTAGAGAAGCAAAATAAAACCGTATCGCTAAGGACTCTCACAAAATGACCCTCCTGACGATCAGACAGACACTGAAAATAAATGGCCTATAAACCAGTGAAATGTATAATGCCCCCTTCACCGTGCGGGAAGGTAGCAGCTCATTAACTTTTGAATAAAAAGTTCAGACATTTCTCCAGTTCGGCTTCACCCAAATCTAGCAGCAACAAAAGAACGACAAAAGAGTCACAGAAAAGTGATGACAAAGTGATGAAAAAAGTGATGAGAAAAGTGACGAAAATGCAAAGAAGAGCAACTTACAGAAAACAAAAAAGTGACAAAAAAAGTGAAGAAAACTGTCGGAAAAAGCAATGGGGAAAAAAGCGACGACAACGCAGCAACAACGCGAAGAAAAAGATCCGTTTAGATGAGTTTTGTAGGTCTTCGCTTTCAAATGAGGCGTTACACGGGCCTATGGATTTGGGTAAAGCTGAACTGGAGAGAATGCGCTCGGTTAAGATTAACCTGTGCCCACCTCTGCTCTCACTCATGCCGCTGTCCCATCCATCTCTCTCTCTCTCTCTCCTCTATGTGAGTGCAGTACAGTGTTTGACGCTGTCTTCTGACTTGTGTTTTTCGTGGTTGTTGTTTTGTTTCTTATCCCTCCCTCCTCCTCTTCCTCCTCCTCCTCCTCCTCCTTCCTTTGCGCAGGTCCCAGTGGCACCAATATCATAATAGGGTCCATCGCAGGTGCTATTCTCCTGGCAGCTATAGTCCTAGGGGGAACAGGCTGGGGATTTAAGTAAGCGTTCTGGCATGCCTCTACCTGTGTACCTGTCTGCTTCTACACCCGATACAGGACCCCCCCCCGCCCCTCCCTCACACGCGCTCGCACCTCTCACCTCACGGGGGAAGGGAAACGGGCTTGGGACGTGCTAATGCTTGGACTGCTTTTGGCCTTTTAAACACCACACGGGAACATCACACTTTGCTTTTTTATTTAACTTTTTCATCAAACTTGAGCGCCATCCTGCATCTTGTCTCCACTCCCTTCATAGGAACAATAATTGAGCTGCTATACGCCAGGAATCACTACAGCAATACAGCTTGACTTACAATGCCTTGCCTTTGGTGCTATTTTAGCCTGCATCGTCCCATATGCCCACCCTGCACGCTGGCTGTAGTCACTTCTTACTCTCTGGCCTAAAAGGACTGCCTGTCAAAAGAAATGATGCATAAAAATCAAACGGCGAGCAATGATAAATGTATTGCTTGTCCTTTTAGGGACAGGGGTAAGTGTGTGCATGTGCGCATGAACGTTTGACTAAATGTTTTACTGGCTTCATATCGTAACGTTTGTAGCTAACGTGGCACTCAGACTGGATATTGAGAGGCTGCTGATGCATGACGTTACTCATTTTAATGAATGTTACGATTGACTATTTACAAGATCATCTTAGCCACAAAAAAATACAGATGCAACTTTTGTGGAGCAAGTAAAAAGATGCAATGTGTAGAGCGTTTTGGGATCGCCCCTTATGCATGTCTCACCTCAAGATTAAAAAAAAAAAAGGTTTAAAAGTACCTGTTTGGACTGTTTTATTGGTTGAAACTATCTATACTTTAATATGATGAACTAATTCATTGGGGCTGGCATTTTACACAATGCACCTTAATCTAAGCTGTTGGTAAGTTGAAATAGTTTAAAAAAGAGTCTAAAAGAGTGCCCCCTTTTTGTGTTTGCTGCAGGAACATTCGAAGAGGAAGGTATGTACCTGTATATAGGCGTCTACAGAGAGCCCTAAGGGTTTTTCTGTACTAGCTTGTAGCTGGATGTTAGCCATTTGCTAAAAGCTCCATTCAGCGCATACTACCTTTGTTTTTGGGAAAGACCGCAGGCTGCCCCATGGCTACTGTGGCTGCAGAAGTGCAACTGAGAAGTGAATGAATTTGAATAAAACTTAGACTTTATTGATCCACAGACTTCATTTATGTTATATAAACATCTAGAATTCAGCAGAGAAAAGCATGGATATAACACCAGACATGCTATAGGAGGCAGTTTTACATTGCCAAAAGTGAGTACTAATGCAATAAAACGTACAACAATATTTAGGGCAATGTATGAATGGAATCGACTTCCAAAGCAAATTTCTCAAACTAATAACAAAACTATATTTAAAATAATATTAAGGGATTAAGGGGTAGTAATGGAAGCACTAATTAACTATATACAAGATGATTGATAATCAGTGTATATACAGGTATGTTATGGGTGATCAATTTTCATCTGAAATACTATAAAATACTATAAAAATGTATGTCAATTTCATATTTTATATGATATGATTTTTGTGAAATTCATTAACTAGGTTCCCAGGAAGAAAACCAGCAGCTTGCTTCCGCTAATGGAATTCCTAATAACAAATAAACAAATAAACATTGTCACAGTAGCTCAATAATAGTAATTACTATTATTGAGGGGCTGGGCCAAAATATCGTTTTGAAATGATATCGCAATATGTTTTTGTTGTGACACGTGTATCGTATCGGAAACCATGTATTGCAATACTTTTGATACTCAACTGAGTATCAAAAAAAAAAGGGAAAACAATTACAAACAGATAGATGTTAATTCCAGATTTGGTGCTGATGATAAGCCAAACGTTTAACTTGACTTTCTTTCTTATTACATTTATTTGGGGGTAAAATGCAGTTTGTTATCATGAAAAACATGAATGTAATACGTAGTGCATTAGAATATTGTATCGCGACACATATCGTATCGGGCCCTCAGTATCGTGATACGTATTGTATTGCGACAAAAGTGCATCGTCCCAGTCTTAGTAATCAAAAATAATTAAAGCAACACCTCTAATAATAAGGAATAAAAAAAGAATCATATATAGAATAATTGGTAGAAATAGTGGCTTATGTAAATCTGAAGTACACATTTACAAATATAAAGATTTTAATATGGAATCTGGAAAAGGGAAAAAAAAGACAATTAACTTAGAGCTTAAAGCTTATATGTTGGACACAAACACTTAACACTTATAACTCAGATATTTAGGTATATAGTTACTTTTTCACTCCGAGTCTTAATCTCGCCCCCCTCTCCCCTCCCTTTTCCCTCAGGTCGGGTGGAGGATAATCGTCCCTTCGGTCCAACGCGTCTGTTCGTCTTGTCTCTTCCTGTCTTCCTCCTTCACTGTGTCCAATTCAACGTCTGGAGAAACGGGGGGAACCACCAAGTCTTCCACTCGTATTCCGAAAGTCTCCTCCGGCTCGGCCTCTTCCACTCTCCTGCCCGTCTCCCCCTGTGTCCCCCGTGTCCGGCCCGGCCAAAATCCTGAGGGTTGTGTCTTCTGTGTCAACGGGCCAAAACGTGGAGCGAGCAGGCGGCGCCCTCTGCCTGTGCCACTGAAGTCTTCCTCAGTCCAGTGGCTTTTTTTTTGTTTGTTGTTTTTTTACGAATGTGCTACAACTTGTGCCATTCTGCGTTGGTACCAAGACGAGGAGAATCCTATCCTTTTCGAAGGGAGCTATTTCATTTTAAGAGCTATTTTTACAAGCTTGTTAACCCTCATGATAGGTCAAACGCAAAAGGACTCTCTTGCCTAAAACATTATTCAATAAACATAAAAAAGTAATGTGTTTGGGGAAAAAATACTGACCAACTATTCAGGAAAAGCCAAAAAGATTATGATTTGTGAGAAACACAAGTCACGGCACAAGACGCACACACCTCCCAAACCTTTTCTTACCTTTAATCTGTTGAAATTGATGCAAAAATACTTGGATCTTACTGTTAATAGGAGTAAAAGTTTTCGAGAAAGTTATGTTTGAGTTGAAGCTTTGTTGATTCTGAAGTTTCAATAGTTCAAGGGCTGGAGTCATCTGCCGTACTCACTAAAAGCTCTCAAAATGAAATACTGCTCTCTGATGAGGTTTTTTCTTCCGCGGTACCTCCTTTTTGTCAAATGGACAGCTTGAAAAGATCATATCGACGCTGGACCAACCGAAACGTCTTTTTGATGCCTGCCTGCACACACATACTGGCCATAAACCAAGTGCACAGACTGGCCATGAACAACAATAGACTATCGATAAAAAAAGAAGAACAAAACGCTATTGGAGTGGAAGAGTTTACTAACCTTTTTTAAGAAATGGACCTGGATATTTAAGAAGACCAGGCGCTGACTCGGTGCATCGCGAAACGGACAATGATTTATTAAAAAAATTAAATAAAACAAAAGGACTTTAGATTAACACTTTTTGTTTTCCAAAGACCGAAAAGCCAGATTCAACGTGATTGTCTCAAAGCCCATTGTTACTCGTTATTTGAACTTGAAGCATCTTGCCTGCCACCCCACAAGATTTCAGGTACAAAGGAAAAAAAGTGTAAAAATGTTTGATCATTTTTCACCAAACTTTCAAATCAGCAACGACCGCAACTTAGTGTTTCCAGCCACAGACCGACCAACATACGAGCGCCACAACAACTAATTAGAAAATCATGGAAAAGTTCAGTTTTAGTTGTTCATTTAAAAATTATTTAAATTTAAAAAATACTATATTTTTTAAATGGTTTACCAGTGCATATGACAGATTTTAATGCTCTTGAAAATATGACTTATTTAGATGGATTACATCAGTTGCAAGTTCATCAGTTGCATAGTTATCATTTTTTTCAGTGAAGCAGCAATTTTCATGAAGAAATGTTGGGCAGAAAAGTTAAGTGGTGACGTCACAGCGCTACTTCCGGGTCTGCAGATGTGCGAGAAACTACAAAAAACTCTTTAATGCCACAATCAATATTTCTGAAATTCAACAGAGAGTTACTGAACATACTTATTTATCAGGCCCATTAGCCAATAATGCTTTATCTACTGCTATAAAAGTAATATTGGCCAAAATCGGTACTTTCGGGTTAGCAGAGGAAAATGCTAACGGCACAGCAGCTACGCTAAACCCGGAAGTACCGAGTTTAGTAAATAATACGTTTTTAGCAGTAGGTGCGGCATTTTTGGCTAATGAGTCTGAGAAATAAGTAGCTTCAGTAACTCTCTGTTGAGTTTCAGAAATGCTGATGGTTGTTTTTAAGAGTTTTTTATGTTTTTTCTCTCGCATATTTGCTGGTCTGCCAGGACCCGGAAGAGGAAGTCGTGACGTCACACTTAACAAACGTATAGCAGTTTGACTCATTCATTTCCCATTGCACGGCAACAGTTTAAAATTGTTTACCTTCTTCTATTTTCACTTCCTGACGGTGCCCAATAAGGAAGTGAAAACATAAACATCACAAAAATGGTCAAACTAAAGAAAACTGGGTTCAATCTTTAGCAAAATCTTAAATATAATCGTGTTAACTGTGTTTTAGCAAAAATTGTGTCATATGCACTTTAAGGAAACCAACATTTTATGCAACACAACTTTCAATCTTCAAAGTTCACTCTTGCCCAGGGCGCCAAATTGGCTTGGGCCGCCCCTGATACTCAGTGATAGTAAACTGCGTCTGTAGCCACAGTTGCCCTTGGGGGTAGACTAACACAAGCATAGCTGCTCACACCTGCGCACATCTGCACGACAGACCACCACCAACATCCCACTGAACTGGTATTCCCTCATGTTCTTCCATCCAGGCACTAACCCTGGAGTAGCAGCATTCACAATAAAGTATGACTGGACTGGGTTTTTAAGTTAAGGATGTGTGTTACCTCTCAAACTCTTCCTCAAACCAAGATGAAGGTTCTTGAGCCATCATCTGTACTTTGTAGTTGAAGGGTAAGACATTTCGCCTCATCCAAAAGCCTTTGTCAGGCACTAAGGCTTTCAGCCCACAGGCGGACTACGTATAGACCACTGGGAGGGAGAGCCTGTCCCAGTCCAACCCCTCTTTATTCTTTATTCCTCTTTACTCCTCTTTTTTTCTGCCTCTTGGTAAACAACCTTTGTTGTTAAGTTTCAGTATCAACGACACTATTCTCAGCTGATCACCGCTCGTTACCTCTCAGTGGTCTATATGTAGTCCGCCTGTGGACAGAAAGCCTTTAGCATGGGTTGGCAACGTCTGGCTGACTGGCTCTCCATCATGGAACCTCTTGGTCTTAAGATACTTTTAAGGAATATTATGACACAAATCAGAGAAAAATACTGTCAATTCCTTTAAAATGTCTGTGAACACCCATTTAGGCCATATGTGATGTACAACACTGGCATTTTTAGAAAGTGATGCTTCACTTCAGCCTATAATTGGAGGGTCCGGCCCTTGAAGAAAATCGGCCCTCCACCAAGCAAACTTGCCGACCCCTGGCCTATAGTGTCGCTGAACAAGCCTTTTGGATGAGGCGAAACTTCCTACACTTCAACTACAGAGTATAGATGATGACTTCATTGAGGATGGGCAACTCCTGTACGACTGAGAGCTTACACAGACACGCTCTCTCCTCAAAGTTGCCTTCTCGCTCAAGTCAAATGTTACGAGGGCAACAAACCAGCTGGAAGCCTAATTAAACTCTAGCTTCTCTTGAGAGGCGGGGTCAGGAATGCCTTTGCCCCGCCCATTTCACCCATTAAAACAACTATTGTTCCCATTAGGCTTTAATAGCATTAACAAAGCCATTCTGTTCTTGTGATTTGCGAACCCCGTGGGGAGACAAATCATGTCTCAACACATCAAACCTGTTGTTGTTTCTTTAACAAATACAGCAGCCTCCTTTAATCCTCACTCAAACCATCCCCTCTTTAGCTAAAATATCTGAGGAGAAAAGATGGTTTGAGAGGAGGAAAAGTGAGTGTTTGATGTTGACCTTAAAATCAAAACCTCTAACCCTGTCCAGCCAAAATAAAGACTCTTGGATTAGCGAACAGTGTAATAAGAGCCTCCCATTGGATAATTACAGCATGTTCATTAATGTTAAGACAGATGAATATACTGAAAGACTGTGTTTCAGCATTTTAATTCAACTACTAAAGCAATTTCTCTTTTTGTTTTTCTTAATTCGTTGTTGTGCGCCACATTCCACAATCTCGTCTGTGCCTGCGCCCCACTGTTTTCCAGGCCAAAATGTTTGTATTCGCTTCGTGAGGCTTTGTCCCGAACCGAATGTGTCACTTGTACTGAATGAATGTTTAAGGTGCGAACGGGATGCGAGCTTTTGAAAAAAAAAAAGAGAGACGGCGTATTGATTATCGATCGCCAAGTGATTGTTTACATCTTCGCTTTTGAAACACCTTAACATTCCTCCTATCGCTGTCAGATAGGCGGCTTTTTACCTCTAGATGCCATCCGTTTGTATGAGCCGGCGTGTGCTGCTGCCTTCGCACCGACGCAGCACAATAATACGAAATCAAATCCACCGTTTTTATGTATCTAAAGCACTAGCCAACTGTATGCACACCATTTTGTAAATACGTGCAAGATATTGAATGTTTAAGCGCACTCTATGAAAAAAAATATATACTTGGGTTTATCTTTTCCAGTCAACCTATAGCTTACTGTCTCATCACCACCACTTTGCATTGGGGAATCCCTCTAGTCACTGCTAACCATGCATCTCGAAGCTAATGTAGAAGAAAAAAATAAACATTTTGTAAATTTGTTGATAGCCCTACGTCCTAGGTAAATGCCCGATTTTTTAATTACTCCCCATGTAAAGAGATTAACAAAATAAAGACATATAAAGGGGTACAAAGTGTGAATGGCGGTTTGAATGGGATTTTTCACTATAGGGAAGATGCACTATATTGTTCTTATGAAGATATGTACAGAGCTGGTATCAAATACAGCCCATTTTGACATTCAAAGAGTTTAAGAAGAAAAGAAAAAAACAAGAGAATATGAGATGCATCCCACCCCGTATTTTTAGACACTGCGTTTTTGAAAATGGATAAACAAAAGAATGAGAGTAAACGCTTGTAGACGGTTTCAGACAAAGGAAAAATAAAATATTCAAACATGAAACCTCACTCCGCTTGGATCTTGAGTTTTTATGACTGTTTTTTTTTTTTTTACACTGATCAGGTGTGACATTGTCATCGGTGATCAAAATGTGATGCTTTTTCTATTTGCAAATCGCAGTTATTGTGCTTAAGAGGAAGAAAACTGTTGTGGCCAAAGAGTAGGAGAAGTAGAAGTCAGCCACAATATTATGACTATGGCAGCACAGTATGGGGAAAAAATTATTACTGTCTTGAATATTGCAATGATATTATCGCATTATTTTACTAAACCATTTCCACACAGTGTGCCTCTTTAAATGTAAATGATTCCCCCCCAACAAACTAAATACGACTTAAAAATACACATTATACGTACATAACAGCTTGAATTTAACTAAATCTGGAGCATCATGACTAAAACTGATCTGTTGCGCATTTTGCCTTGCACTTTATTTTTCAGATGGAATGCTGAGTAACACTTTGTATTAAGGTGGTGTGCTTGTCAAGTATTAATAAGGTATTGATAAGCATTAAAAATTAATAGGCCATGAATAATATGCTCATTCATGGCCTACCCTAACCTTAAGGAGATTACTAATGCTTATTAATACTTGATGAGGACACATTAATATAAAGTGCAGTGATTTAGCAAAAACAGTAAGTATAGTAAGTAGTGTATCCCACATATATACATTTTCATTCATTGTGCCGCAGTTATTTGCAGAAACTAATCTATGAAGTAATTACTTTTCTCATCTCACAGCCAAGAGGTTTTTTTGTATTAGTTTAATATAGTAAACCTTATAAATTGTCAGTACGAACAGGGCGACTTGAAGTTTACACAAATTTCATTCAGAACACAATTTAACATTGTGACAGCCACAGTTTTTTACCGGTGAAACTCGGAAAATTAGAATATCGTTAAAAAGTGCATTCATTTGTTATTCAACTTAAACTGTGAGACTAATATATGATAGACTCATTACATGCAAAGTAAGATATGTAAAGCCTTTATTTGTTATAATTTTGATGATTATGGCTCAGCTTCTTAAAACCCCAAATTAAAAATCTCATAAAATTAGAATATTTTGAAAACAAAGGCTTGGCATATGTCACTTTGCATGTAATGAGTCTATATCATATATTAGTTTCACATTTTAAGTTGAATTAGAGAATTAAATTAACTTTTGCACGATATTCTAATTTCACATATTCGACTTTCACCTGTATTTTTATCTCTTCAAGTGTTCAGTTATTGTTAAACATGTCTACCTCACACAATAGAAGTGACACAACCTGAACCACAGCAAGTTTTAAATTATAAAATATTTATTTTTTAACAATATTTAAGAAAGGTCTTGGCTCACAAAGTCTCCTTATTAAATACACTGACAAAGCGGCATCACGTTTTAAATAACAAAGGTTCACACCATGATCAAAAGGCTGAAATACTATACAAACCTAGTTACCTGGTTCAGATCAACTCGATGCCAGGCTTTATCTATAATACTGATATTGATTCTTTACCGGGACATGTCTAGGGGGTGAGCAGGGGGGCGGGGGGCACAGGACACCCTCGGAAATCTTTTTTGAAAACCTTGGAGGCAGAATATGGAGCTCAACAGTCTCACCCACTTCCAAACCCACAAAAATGTGGGTTTGGAAGTGGGTGAGACTGTTGAGCCTCATTGTGATTGGGGGTCAATTACGCCCCAGCCCAGTCCTGTATCTTAAAACGGTCTATTCACGCCCCTGAGGCTGATATTCTGATCCTAAGATGTATTAACTTTTTGCTGAGGAAACAGTGCACTGAGATGTGTTTTTTCTCCACGGAGCCAGGAGGTAAAGTCTTGTCTTATCTTTGGTTTCTACAAAAAGTTCTTAAAATCCTATGTTCGTTGAAGAGATTAATCCTCTTCTCCAGTGTCCCACTTGGTTTTGGGCTCCTGCCACCAGTCGGCCAGGAAGGACTCCTCGTAATCCCCCATGCCCTCGAACTCGGCGTCTGGGCTTTCTCTGGGAGTGGCGCCTGTTTCCTCTGGACCAACGACATCCTGAAAAGTAAGAACACAAAGTAGAAACATATTCGCACATATTTTTTCATACTAGACAGCAGTAGTCACACTTGTTTTAGTAAAAGTATAGATACTGGCTATTTATTACGCCAATATGACCCCTGACCTGCCCCACGTCCCACTTCCTTCAGGCCCTGGGTGTGTTTTATGATTTTGGGAGGAGCTGACACGAGTTTAACAGCTGCAGCCTGACACTTCCCAGCCACATACCACACTTTATAGGGAAAAAAAACACTGCACCCCCTTACCTCCGTCTCACTAGTTTGATCTCAACCCCATTGAGAATCTTTGGGATGTGCAGAAGAAGCTTATTGAAGCAATGAAACAGCAAATGCATGCTGTAATCAAAGCTAAAGGCAGTAGCATGGGACCTTTTTTTGTGATCAGGGAGTGTATTTTACAATTCACAATATTCTTTAAAGTCATAGGAAGAAAAAAACTCATCTGATTGTTGCAGAATATTCAAAAGGCTTAATATCACGTGGTAACATTCACTTAACTTCCAGACAACGTTGAAGAATACACTGTGGTTAGTGCTAGCTGGTTTGTCGCAAAATATGAATAACCCTCAGCCTAATCCTAACCTTAAAGGTGCACTATGCAACTTCATAGGTAAAAAAAAAAGAGTTCATTTTAGTGCGTATTTAACCTTTTAGTGACCCAGTGGCTGTATTGGTGGTTAGCTTAGCGCCTTTGCTTTCCATCCCGGTGGCTCCTATGCTGCTTCAGGATACATTTCATTTCCATTTTTTGAGGATTTCTGGTAGGAATGTATACGTAACTATGGATACGGTTCAATCAGCAGTGAAAACCTAAAACAATTATTAATCCTGGAGTGTCCTACAGGAAAGTAAAGGCACTATGCTAACCACCCAAGCATCCGCTGTTTCACTAACAGGTCAAATATGTATTAATATAAACTTCTTTTTTTTTTTACATAAAAAGTGGCATATGGTTAACCTTTAAGGTTAACCATATCCCTGGCCCTAACACTAATTTGTGTTATGAAATCGCAAAATTTCACAGCAGACCGTCCCTCCTGAGCAGACTATTTACATAGATTCAAAACTAGCTAGCACTAACATAGACATAATCTCAAATACGGGAAGATTTAAACACGTGATACGAATTGACGAATTGGGAGCAATAGCAATAGCGAAAACAAACTAAAAACCTGTCCCAGCTAAATATCCACTTCTTATTTGTATTGTAAGAGTGATGTGCAAAAAGTGAAACATTTACGTAGATGTACATATTTAGTTGTAGAACATTAAAAAGATTTATATGCAAATGCATATCAGAACAGACGGATCCCAAGGAGAGTGGTTAATTTTGAGTGGCAAAGATGACAGATTTTTATGATCCAACTGACTTGATACTGTAAACTGAATTTACTTTTACCCACAGCCCTCTTGCCTCTGAGTCAACAGAATTAATCTGTACGGTTTGCTTTACAAACACAGCAGCCTGGGACATACCTCATCGTCTGTTTGTAGATAATTCAGTGCAAACTCCAGCATCTCCTTCTGTTTGACCGTTTGGTTGAAGTAACTCAAAGCTTCCTGGGAACAAAATCAAACGCTGTGTGAAAAACTTCCCCCATTTTATTCCCAAACATCGAGCCTCTTTTTGTTTGTTTACTACTTGTTTTTATAGCCTTTCATTTTAACGCTGAGCCAGGCCATAATGCATGTAATTATAGCTCTTAAAGTGAAGGCAGCTGCAGCTAAGCAAAAATACCCTTGGTTTTCTAAACACCACACTGAGCTGTGTTAAAGTTCACACCAATGCCAGTTTGTGCAGTCCCACTCTTGATTTGGTTTGTTAGAGCAAGTGTGAACTTTGCTGCTCAGCCGTGACGGAGTGTGGCATCGTCTCCAACAGGCCAAAATATACTATGGACTTTATAATGTAAACTGGAATAATTGTTCAGTTCTGCAGCCCATTCATTTATACTGAATGATAACGGTGAGAAATACGGCCAGAAATATTATAGTTTTAAATAGTATTCAAAATATGACTTCTGACCAGTGAAAGGTGCTGTGTTAATTTTGACTCATTTAGATGAAAATTTTATTTAGTTTTGGTGACGACATAGTACAATAATTATTTACAGTTTTAGACGACAGAAAAACAATTTAAATTGAGTCGACAAAATGTAGAATTTATTTAGTCAATTCTACATTTATATGATTTAACTTAAAGCGCATATGACAGGTTTTAATGCTTTTGAAAATATGACTTATTTAGAAAAATAACATCAGTTGCAAGTTCATCAGTTGATTAATTATCATTTAATTTCAGTGAAGCAGCAATTTTAATGAAGAAATGTTGGGCAGAAAAGTTATTTTTATTTACATTTTTAAGCTACTGACAGGAAGTGACACAGAATAAGGTAACCTTCCAATACAATCTCCTATGTCACTTCCTGTCAGCGTCCAATAAGGAAGTGAAACTATAAACATCACAAAAATGGTCAAATTAAAGAAAGCTGGGTACAATCTTTAGCAAAATCTTAAATATAATCATATTAACTTTTAGTTTTAGCAAAAATGTTGTCTAATGTGTCATATGCACTTTTTGAAGGTGCAATAATGCAACTTTCTACGCAAAAAAAGTTGATGTTTGTGTGTATTTGACCTTGTAGTGGCCCAGCGGCTGTATGTGTGATCAGCATGGCGTCTTTACTTTCCACCACAGTGGTCTCTAGGACGCTCCAGGATCAATTGTTTGGAAGGTTTTCACTGCTGACGGACCCATTCACCAGAAAACCTACAAAACAACTGATCCTGGAGCATTGTAGAGACCTCCGTGATGGAAAGTAAAGGCGCCATTGTAACCAGTCATACACTCATATTATATCAAGTTTTCCTCTTTTTTTTCATACAAAATTGCTAAATGGACCTTTAAAGATATGTAATCAAGTTCCACTGTACAAGAGACAAGACTTTCTCTTTGAGCATTTCAAACTTGTCATTAGATGTGATGATGGTTTTAGTCCCTTAATCCTGGTCTAATCTGATCTCAGTCCTGGTTAATACTGGTTTAACTTAAATTTTTAGCAGTAACTGAATCCAATTGATAGCAGCTTTTAGTTTTTATAGATGAGAAATTTGTTCTTTTAGGGGACATACTTGCTCTCTGGTTCCAAACGTTTGCTGTACTCGTCCAAAAATCACTCAAATTAGATAGACACTAAGGGGTAGGCAATGCCAAAACCGGCCCCCGAGCCGGTTTTCTGGCCCTCAAGATGATTTTGACGAAATTTATTACACAAATCAGATATCATGCCTGTTAAAGTACTCTAGAGATGTGGAAAAATACTGTCAATTCCTTTAAAGTTTCTTTGCAGAACATCCATTTAGGCCATTATATGATGTACAACACTGGCATTTGTAGAAAGGGATGTTTTACTTCGGCCAATAATTGAAGGGTCCGGCCCTTGGTCTTTTGACGATGAAGAAAATCGGCCCTTCCACCAAGCAAACTTGCCTACCTCTAAGGTAAGAAACAAGACTGAAACTCAAAATGTTCAAAATGATACTCAAAGAGAAGTTATGAAATTACTGAAGAGTATTTTTACGCAAATTGTTCAAAGAGCTGGTATCGAAGTAAATTAAAGTGTTGTAAAACAGACATGAGCGTCTGAAGCCTTTGTTTTACTCACTGGACGAGGCTGAAAGTCCTGGTCCTGGAGCCCCCACTGCTCTTTGTAGAATTTGTAATAGGCCACGTTCTGCAGCATCACTTTGTCTTTAGGATCAAACAACATGTAACTGGCCGCACAGGGAGCCGCGTTCTTCACATCATTTACTGAAAAGAGGCACAAAACAGTGTTTAGTAGCTGCAGTAGTGGTAGGATTTGTAGGAAAGCAGAATCGGCTGTGTTTATAGCAGTGATACTGATAAAAAGATGATGTGAGAGAAGACACAAAGGTAGCAGACATTATAGTGATAGTAGGAGTCTTAACGTTCTTACATTTATAATATGAGAATTGCAGATAGTGGAACATTGTGGGGACAAATTTCTCCACAACGAATCCCCCAACGCTGGGTGTGAGCTGCTCCTCACATTTCACTTTGCACTTCAGGACGTCTGTGTACAAATCTTTAAAAAAAAACAAATAATTAAAACGTATTATCCAACACAAACTGCATCGACAACTTACTGTATTTCCCCCCATGTTCTTACTTACCTGCCAATGTTGCGTAAAAGTCCTTGTATTCGAGAATCTCATAGGAGCCCTCGCATCCGGCTATGCAGAGGTTGTAAATGTCAAAGTATTGAGTTATGGCCTGCTCCATGTTCTGAGCGCTGGCACTGAAGGCGCCGTTGTTGTACTGTTTCACACTTTTGACAAATACGCTCTGGAAACAATAGAAATTAATGAAAAAAAAGTTTTATCATGCGATCCTGGTATTAGTTTGGTATAGTTCATGTTTTAGTCTTGCTCTATTTGTCAGGGTTTGGGCCGAATTGGTTTCTTAACATATAACATTGTACTTTATGATGTTTGTTGTACAGCACTTTGGGCGGTTGTGGCTGTTTTCAAGTGTGCTATATAAATAAAGTTGACATTGACATTGACATTGACAACAAAATAATAATAATAATAATCTTCTTCTCTGTTTAATTATTGCACTGATTCAATGTTTCTCTCAAGTGCTTTTTTCTCACATTGGTGCGACAATATCTCCTCGCAAGTAGCTCCTACAGCCTGTCCCAGCCTTGGACTGAACAATGTTTTGAAGTTGTTTTCAGAGGGATTTTTCAGAGGGATTGTTTAACATCTAATTCCTCGCCTGATTTATTCAGATTTTAAATAAAAAAAACAAGATGAAATTTAAGGTGCTTTTTCAACTAATAAACAGCTTTAACCTCTTAACCCTTACCTTAACCGAGCGCTTTTTCTCCAGTTCAGCTTTATCCAAATCAAATGCAATATTTGTCACTTTTTGTCACTCTTTTGCCATGTTTTTGCCACATTTTGGAAGTGTTTTCATTGTATTCTTGCCATTTTGAAACACTTTATTCATTGTTTTTTTTCTATTTTTGGCACACTTTTTCATCTGATTTTTGTCACTTTTTTGTGTCTTTTTGTTGCAAATTTATTGCTTTTCCTGTCTGGTTTTGTTTTTTTGCCACTTTATTTTTGTTTTTAGATTTGGGTAATGCCAAACTGGAGAAAATGTGCTCAGTATATGTGGAGGTTAAGAAGTTAAAGCTAAACAAGATATTTCAAACCCCCTATGGAAAAGTCTTTGTAACCTTATTTGTCAACAAAATAAAACCATTTTAACCAGGCTCAATCCATTATTCAGATTTCGTTGTTGAAAATATGGGGACTGGGGAACTTTCAATACATTTTTTTCCTCATATTTATGCCAGTAATCTACAGTAAAGGTTTCAAATTGATATCTCTAGATCCAAAAGATTTCCCTATTCACCTGCAGTGTCTCGCCTTAATATGTGCTAAGTGCTGAAGGCATAAATGTCCAAACTAAAAGCAGTTGGAGTGTCCAGACCTCGTATGGCTGCTCCTCGTGGTCGATCAGATATTCCTCCACATCGAACAGCGTCTTGTAGTGGTTCATATTTTTTGTCAAAGACTTATCGTTTGGGTTTTTCTTCAAGAAGGTGTGAGATGCGGCCACGGCCTTCTCCAGGTTGTTAAGCTGCGATGAAAGTAAAAGATTTTCCATCAAACACATGGAGTATACATAATTTTCCTCTCTTTTTTTTAAATCTTTTTTTGTTTTTAAGATGTAAGATGAGTCAAAACAAGAGCTCTTTCACTGATGCATGCTGATGTCTGGAGCTGATAGAGAAGTATGGCACGGCTAAACAACTGTACGGTTCAAGCAAGGGGGAGAGGTTGTGCTCAAAACTTTGCTTTCTCTCCACAAATTTAGAGTGACATTTAGGTTAAGGAAGGTTAAGTATTGTCTGTGCAAGGAAATCTACCCTAAATTGCACCCATTTGTCAAATTGATGGGAAGGTTTTCACTTTGAAACGCAACAAAACAAAATCAGGCTTTTGGAGTATTTTAGACAAACAAAACAACATTTTCAAGTAAAAAGAGATTTCTGCATACTTTCAAATATACTGTAACTTTATTGGGACATTGAGAGCAATATTTTTGATGCTTCATCAGGCAGTTTTTCCTCATCTCCTACACACCTGCCATCTTAAAGGAACAGGCCATCGTTTTACATACTGAGATATGTTCTTACCGGAGCTTAGATGAGTTGATGCGTACCTGTCTGGTCTTTGCGCGTGTGCAAAAAGACCAAAGATGTTGTTAGCATTTAGCCTCTCCTCCTCTCCACTATGGACCCAAACGGGGGTGAAGTTAGAAGCGACCAAGCTCTTCCACATTTTCCCTATTTAAATACACTTACGTGAAAAAGGGGTACTATATTGTCAGGCGTAATAACACCTTAGGAGCACTTCGACATCTGCCCAGTAATATCTTCACTTTACTGTGCAGACTTCAAAGTGCTCCTAAGGTGTTATTACGCCTGACAATATAGTACCCCTTTTTCACGTAACCGTATTTAAATAGGGAAAACGTGGAAAAGTTTGGTCGCTTCTAACTTCACCCCCGTTTGGGTCCATAGGAATATGCTGGGAGAGGCTAAACGCTGACAACAACTTTGGTCTTTTTGCGTGACTGAGCGCACGCGTAAAGACCAGACAGGTACACATCAACTCGTCTAAGCTCAGGTAAGGACATATCTCAGTATGGAAAAACGGTGGCCTGTTCCTTTAAACCTCTATATTTTTTCATGCAGTAGTAGGTGCAATGTTCAAGTAAAGCCCTTTATATTGTTTATCTATTTCTTGTTTCCCCTTTATTACAACCTAAATACTTTAGGCTTACCATTTCAAATTTGTTTTGTTTACTGTTGAGCAAATATACTCTGAGATATAGTAATAGAAGATAAATGCTATCAGAGCGATTGAACTATAATACCTAATAACGATTATGATAATGATTATTGAAATGTGGAGGCTAGAAAATAATAGCATTACCGCAAATGAACCTGAAGCACCACGTGGATTCTTTTTTTCCCCCTCTCCCTTTTTTTGCCCCATAAGCAGCCCCTACCCCCTGCCTTCACCCCACATCCCTCTGTGTCGGAGGCAGAAGAAAAAGCCGATTGTATTGAAGGGGGGGAACAGTGGAAGAGACGTGGCACGCGCTGCTGCTGTCTGTCGGCTGGAGGGCGCAACAGAGCCGCCTCCGTGCGTAATTACCTATATGTATGTGGTAATTACACAGCACACGGCGCTAAACGCTTTACAAATTCGTGCCTTTTTTTAACGCATCTCGCCCCTGATTGCTGATGCTTTGCTGAGTGATTTCTTTACAAGCGACCTATAAAAGTGCCACAAGCATATGTCTCACATTGCATTAAAAGCGTGTAAGGGCATTGAGAGTTGGAGAAACCCTTTATCTAAGGGTTAATGTACATTTGCTTGCGCGTAAAATACCATAATTACCATGCCTAAAGATATGGCCTGAAGATACTGCTTGACTAAGTAGCAAAATAACTTTTTTTTTGGCTTGGGATGAACCTCATCTCAAAATGTTTTCCACGTTTGTCATTCATGCTTTAAAGTGACACTAGTCAGGTTGAAGTATCAAGTTGTGGAGTTTGTTTGGTTTACTGGTGCTAAGCTATATGCTGATATGTGCCAGATTGACTTAAGTATTTGCTGGGAAGTTGTGTGAGTTTTGAATGCATCAGGTTTTGAAGTCAAGTCGTGCCAACTTCCCCCTCACCTGGTAATACGCAAACTGGATGTACTGATAGGGCTTCCTCATCTCGAAACTCTCCAAAAGGTCCCGCTTTGGATACGCGTGGCCGAACACGGGGAGGCTCGCCTTGCACTTCTTCAGGCAGGCGGCGCGGAGCAAGACGTGGCGCACGACTCGGAGGGTGCCGTCGGCGAAGAGAGTGTCGTTCTCCCGGCTCGCGGCGCTGCAGTTGCGGCCGCAGAACGACTCGCTGTCCCGGAGCAGCCGATGGAGCCGCAGACTCAGCTCCAAGTACTTGACGCTCTCGTCCCAGTTTTGCGCCGAGTACTGCTCCAGCGCGTAGTTGTAAGCCGTTTCCAGAGGCATGACGTCCTTTTGGGGGAAACTCCGAAAGCTGTACTTCTCATACTGCGCCAGGACTAACGCGGGGAGCAGGAGAGCCGAGCACAGGCCTCCGAGGAGCATCATGGCATCGCCGGCTGTTGCGCTGTGGAAGTGGTTGGGGGGGGAACACGGATAAAGTTTTCACGTTTTTTACCACGGTCTCTTCATGACTGTCTGCACGTAGGCTGGGAGAGAGTGGTCACCTAACAACCCGAAAACCACGCATTTTGGGGCGGGACTTTCAAAATAAAAGCATCTAATAGACCAATTCCTTCTTCCATCCTATAGTGCACTATATCTGTAATAGCCATGAACAGCACCCAGTCATCATCATAAGCTAGTATATATTGTTACTGTATAATATAGCCAGTCGACACAAGTTTTCACAAAATAGAGGAATGTTGGTTTATTGCTGCGCACTTTCCACAAACTATATGTACTGTAAACGCATGACTTTAAGGCTACTGATAGTGTATTAGGCCCAATAAGACCCATGTTACTGCTCTGCAAAGGACACATCTGCATACGTCTGGAGCTGTAATTTGGCATTTAGACCTAGGGTTTAGAGAGTAGCATGTTGAGCCTTTGGTCATAACTTCCAAGACTCTGCAATAATGACAAGTTGAGGCATGGGCTGATGGTCTATTTGCACAGCTGACTCATCACGTTTGACGTTTATATCCATCCAAACAACAGGCCCACACTGAAGTTGCTGCAATTGCAATGGCCTCCCTTTCATTGCATTCAAAGCGCGCCGTGCGTAATCGTGCGTAATTTCTGTTTACTCCCCGCTGAGATTGCAGAGGAAGATCTCTCGGATGATGTGGGAGTCGTGCCTTTATTCCCATGTCCCATCTGAGAATGGGCCAGGCTTTACACGTTTACAGATTCCATTAAGAAGTGGGCGGGACGCACTGGAGGAGCGTGACCAACAATAAACGTGAAGAAGTCCAAAGTGATAACAGGAGAGCGGCAGAAGTGTCAGTGCATGAATGTCAAAATAAAAGTGGACACAACGAACAGAACAACCGTGAGAAGGATCCCTATGAAAAGAAATGTCAAACATAAAGATGACCTGTTATGGCTCACTGAAGTGAAGCATAGATAAGGGCAGCACGAGCGTTCAAAGTTTCAACTCTCTCCTATCTCTTATTTTAACAGCTAATTGTGCTAGTAATGCATTCTATTCTGACATGTATAACCGGAAGCTCGTGCCTCCATTTGCGTAAACTTGACTTTCTCTACTCCACTTTTCCAAACTTTGTTGCGGTCCGCTTCTCCTTACTCACTCCTCTCCTGCCTCTGTCCCGCAGCAGACGGGTATTTTTCAGCCCTTCTACACTCCACAAATGGAGCTGTTTCTGCCTCGCCTTCCCTTCCTCCCATTTCTTCTTGTCTGCGTAAACTGCGCTCCGGAGTCGTTCACCGACGTGAAAGTGGACCGCTACTTCACTCCCATTCGGTGTCCCAGAGAGGTACAGACCGAGGACTTTGTACGGTACCACTTTAACGGGACGCTGGAAGCGGACGGGAAGCAGTTCGACTCCAGGTGAGGCGCTCAGGTGACAGGATAGGGGCACAGATAACCGTGTCTTTATTCACACATTTGGATACTATTGTAAAAAAAATCTTCTGCTCACAACGCTGACAAAAACTGCTCTGCCACTGGATGTATCTAGTAAACACACTAGTTTCACAAATATAAGAGCCCATGTGTGTTCGTACTGTAGTAGCCTACCTCTCTAAACTTTCTTAAGGGAACATATTTTATAATGATATATACATGTTTTATTAAAAAAATTAAAAAAGATTTTTAGGGAAAGCTGGCTGTTGAAGTAGGCTATTGAAAACAGTTCATCCAAGACTCATCATTATGACAATATTGCCCTAATAATAATGCTTACACTTCTCCCTGGGCAACAACTGGATCAGATGGTAGGGCGGGTCGTCTTATTATCTGAAGGTTGGTGGTTCAAATCCTGGCTCTTGCTGGTGCAGACTGTCATTGTGTCCTTTAATCATTCTTCCTGGGTAAATAGTGAGTGAGTAGTTGGTGGTGGTCGCATGGGCCAATGGGGCAGATTGGTAGATTTCCCTTGGTGTACCCCAAGGCAACTGTGGCAATAATAATAGCTTACCACCACTAAATATGAAATTAATTAAGAATGGATACAGTACTTTAAAGGTGCACTATGCAACGTTTTATGTAAAAAAGAAAAGAGTATTAGTGCACCTTTCAGTGACTCTGCGGCTGTATGGGTGGTATAGCTTGGTGCCTTCGCTTTCCATCCCGGTGGCTTCTGTGATGCTTCAGGATAAATTTAATTTCAGGTTTTTTAGGGTTTCTAGGTTTTTGGAATGGAATGTATACGTTACCATGGATATGGTTCAATCAGCAGTGAAAACCTACAAAATAATTGATCCTGGAGCGTCCTACAGGTAAAGGCGCTATGCTAACCACCCGAGCATCCACATGGGTCACTGAAAGGTCAAATACGCACTAATATCAACCTTTTTTTTTGCATAGTTGCATAATGCATCTTTAAGAAGCTGTGAGGCCTGTAATATCACTGAAAGCCATTATTGGTGATCAGTGTTGGGTAGTAACTGATTATGTAGAATACTCATTTTGCGTAACTGTATTCAGGTAATAATAATAATAATAATGCATCGGTTTTATGTAGCGCTTTTCACACTCAAAGACGCTTTACATTGCATTATTCATTCACTCCATACTTGGCGGTAGTAAGCTACTATTGTAGCCACAGCTGCCCTGGGGTAGACTGACGGAAGTGAGGCAACCAGTCTGCGCCATCGGCCCCTCCGACCACCACCAACCACCCACTCACTCACTCACTCACTCACTCACTCACTCACTCACTCACTCACTCACCCAGGCTTCTTGGTGTTACCAAACGGTCTCCCATCCAAGTACTGCCAGGCCCTTCCCTGCTTAGCTTCCGAGGTCTGACGGGATCGGGCAGAGCAAAGGCGGTATGGCCACAGGTTCAGTTAGTCTTTCATTTGTTTGAGAGTATTTTTAGAACACGGTTACTTTCTCTAAATCAAAGGAATACACCACAGTACACAATCATTAGATTTCAGTTAAGAAAGAAAAGATCAAAACATCTGGGGAAAGGTTTAGCTCTGTCTTTCTGGGCTGTGGGTATTTACAAAGTGCTTTGTTGCGTTCTTAATTAGCATGAACATCTTCTTAATCATACACTGCATTAATATTATATAAATCAACATGAAAGTATTCTAAGTATTCAGAATACAATACTCTGATTGGACAAACTAACAGAATATGTTTCTAAATACATTTTAAGGCGAGTATTCCGTTTTCTGTAACTAAATACAATTTCAAAGTATTGTTGATATTCACTTATCCTCTGCATCCTCTTCTCTTACACCAATTACATCCAACTATCTCCTCTACGGACTATTAAATTGGTTTTAAAAGGACAATATATTAATACATTGTAACACGGTAGGTTCCTTTATTTTTTATTTATTTATTTATTTTTATTTATTTATTTGTTTGAGCAGTTAACCTGCTCAAAGGGAGTGGGCTGAAGCCAAAGGCTTATAAGCGCCCACCCCAAAATAAAAATAGTAACATTACATTTAATATTTACAAGGTAGCAAATCATAAACAAAGGAACATAGGGCAAAGTAACAATAAATGATGAAGAATAAGACAAAAACAACAGCAAAATAAAGAACAAAAGAATGTGCTACTTTTATGTTATAAAGGTGCATTCATACATATTATACTCTGAGATCTTGCTACTTCCCAGTTGTCATTACTATCCTCAATATAATTTAATTTGGGTTTAATTATCATTAATTATCATTATTAAAGGTGCATTAATACATATTATATTCTGAGATCTTGCTACTTCCCAGTTGCCTTTATTGCAATGGAAAGAATGCTTATAAGAACATCAGTCACTATAGCAGAGCCCACCAGACCTGCTCAGTAGCTAACAGTGCTGAAATGTGCTGCTGATGTGGATGGAAAGATTTGATGCTTTGCTTTATAGCACTATAACATTTCATTGCCCCATGAGTCTGACCTGCTCGTTTCTCCCGCCACCTCTCTCTCCAGCCATGACCGCGTTCAGGCCTTAGTTTCTCAGGTGGGATCAGGTCGGCTCCTGAGCGGGCTGGACCGAGGACTTGAGGGCATGTGCGTCAATGAACGGAGGAAGATCAGCGTCCCGCCACATCTCGCCTTCGGGACTGTAGGAGCAGGTATGTGAAAGTTAGATGATAGCGCTGCACGATGAATACTTTACAAGGCTACTCAAACAACAGGCCAGATTTTGTCAATGGAATTTCCTGCTTTGTCTGTTTTTCTCATGAACCACTTTTGAAATTCTTTTGTCATTCAATACCATCATTATTTGCGTCTCATTTGACTCATCGAGAGCAACATATTCTGAAATGTGATACGTGAAATTGTCTTTTTGTTTCTCCTCATCTTAAGGACACTTAATTTATCCACAATTTACCTTTTTTCCCCCTTCAAGGCAGTGTAATTCCTCCCAATGCTGTCCTGGTTTATGATGTGCTCCTTCTGGACATATGGAACAAAGATGATAAGGTCCAAATCCGCACTTTGTATCGACCTGAAGACTGCATTCGGGCCGCGGTTGCCTCAGACTTCGTGCGTTACCACTACAACGGGACACTTCTCACGGGGGACATGTTCGATTCCAGGTAAGAACAGGTGAGGCCTAGTTTAGCCACACTAGTCATACCAGCTTTTGGCTTTATAACTGTACTGTGTTGGTCATTTTAAACCTCTTAACCCCCACCTGAACCAAGCACGTTTTCTCCAGTTCGGCTTCACCCAGATCTAAAAGCTTCCTGAACATGATGAAAACGTGACAAAAAAGTGACAAAAGAGCGTCAAAAACGTGCTGTAAAAGCAACAATAACACAATAAAAAACACGACTAATGAGTGATGAAAAAGCTCTTCAGTCGAGAAGCTTTTAGATTTGGGTAAAGCCGAACTGGAGAAAATGGGGGTTTAAAGAGGTTAAAATATTGCTGTCTTCTGTTGCATAGTTACTTGAGGAATGCCACCTATGACACGTACTTGGGGCAGGGCGACCTGATCGAAGGCATGGAGGAGGGGCTGCTGGGGATGTGTGTGGGGGAGAGGAGGGTCGTCATCGTGCCCCCGTTTCTGGGATATGGAGAGAACGGCTCTGGTAAATGTATAACACAGACAACTACAAACGTCAAAATGCTGTTTCCGTTCATTGTATCTGATTGCTTGTTTTTACCGGTGACATATTTCTGTGTGCACTGCCGCGGCATCAAAACTGGGCAATGCACAGTGAGAAGATATTCTCACAAATCCACACTTGTAGCACGCACATTTGTTTGATTTACTTCATATTATTGTGTCACAAGCGATGTTTCTTTATGTGAAATTCACCACTAAGCTTTTATTCCTGCTGAAACTACATCACATAACTATGTTAATTTGGTTGCACTTCATTGTTGACTTATGATTTATGTTTAAATCGACATAACGGTATTTGATATTTTATACAATAATAAGGCTAAACAGAACTATATTGTTATTAGTGACAAAAATAAATTACCATTACTGCACAAGCATGATGCAAGGTTTGTTTGTTAGAGCTTTTCTTACCCAGTGCTTAAAGGGATATTTCAGGATTTTTGACATAGGACCTCATTTCCTAGTTATCCAGAGTGTTGTTGATTTCTGGAGATTTTTTTAATTTTTTTATTCATGCAGTCCTTCTATTTGAGTTTATAACAGTTACTTTTATGAGTGTAAGAGTTTAGTGGTGCTAGGCTAGCGCATGTCTATGGTAACTAGTAGCCTGCATTAAAAACCTCTTCAAAATCGTCGGGTAGTCCTCCAAACGTTACCATATCTGATTTGTAGAAATCTCCTTTGTGAATTCCGTGTGTAGTAAGTAAGGTAGGTAAACAACGGATCTACAGTAAACAAACTACTGTAGATCCGGTAACCTAGCAGATCACTCCGCTGCTGCTTAGCTTACAACAAGGAAGCTGATGCTGCTCAAATATACGTTCTTTCAAATGCAAAATAGTTATATTTAAAACATTATTCAGTCAACGCAGACATTTATATCGGTAGTCTGGTGTTATAAGTGATTTGCCTCAGGTGCACTGTGCTTGGGTCAGACTGTTTTTTAATGCAGGCTACTAGTTACCATAGACATGCACTAGCCTAGCACTAGCCTAGCACCACTAAACTCTTCAAATATAAGGACTGCATGAATTAAAAAAAAAAATTAGACCCTATGTCAAAAATCCTGAAATATCCCTTTAATTTGATCCTCCATTTGGGGCGAAAGCAGTCCCCATCTTTCAGTTTTTCAATTTTTGAAAAAAAAGGATCCAGGACATTTTTTGGAGGATCTGGCAAAGATTTGTGATGATACACTGGTGTTTAATGAGACTGTTCCCGTAACTGTTTAGGCTTGTTTCCTAAATCCATCACATCAAACCAAAAGTGTTCCTGAACCTACTCATTTACAAAATAAGCACCGCTCTTCCCGGAGTTCTTCTCACTGAGCTTGTTCATTCATGTCCCGTATGCTGCTCTTCTTCTCCTGTAGGCTCAACAGTGCCCCCTCAGGCCACGTTGGTGTACGAGGTGCTGATGGTCGATGTGTTTAACTCCAAAGATAATTTAACAGTAACAGTGAAGGAGGTCCCAGAGTCCTGCTCCAGAAGATCCAAACGTGGGGACTTCATCCGCTACCACTACAATGGCACGTTTCAGGACGGGACGCCATTCGACTCAAGGTTATTCAAATGGATTTAACTAGTAATAAACAATATGTAGCAGTGGCTTAATAGATCTAGTATAGGGCCGTCCAGTACCCCATGAGGATTATACTGACACAGATTGATGAGTCCTTGCTTAAGCCTTTTCCTTGTATTTGGCATAAGTTTAGTTCTGTTTTTGCCTTGATAATGCTGTTTAACCTGTCCATTAAATTCTGATTTGGAGCTTGCTTAGACTAGAGAACAGTAGGCTGTGTTTTGTCCAATTGGGGTTTCTTGATCTGTTAAATCTAACTTTAATAATTACTTTGGAAGCCATTTTTAAACATTCTTTTGCATTCAGCTATCAGAGGAATAGCACCTACAACACGTACATTGGGAAGGGGTATGTAATGAAAGGAATGGACCAGGCTCTGCAGGGCTTGTGCATCGGAGAGAAGAGGAGGATCATCATCCCTCCTCATTTGGCTTACGGGGAGAGCGGCGTGGGTCAGTAACACTTGCTTTATTTGACCTCCATGTTTGTAATCAGCTTACAAACTGATTCTTGTATTTTTGTTCCTGTGTGATATAAAAGCAAAGTTATAGACCTTTTTTTTTTATACTGGTTTTACTTCACTGCAGGAGACCTCATTCCCAGTTGGACCGTCCTGGTTTTCCACATCCACGTCATTGACTTCCACAACCCCAAAGACCCAGTTGTGATCCGGACCACGCTGAGGCCCCCGGACTGTCCTCAGACCAGCGAGGCCAACGACTGGCTCCAGTACCGCTACAACTGCTCCCTGATGGACGGGACCCTGCTGTACTCATCGTGAGCGCCCTCTGCTGTTCACTCTGCCCCAATGCATCCTCGGCCTCTGTCCTTGCATGTAATTGCTTGCCTTTCTCTATTGCACGCCTGGATTTACATATTACAATACTGTGCAACTCTCTTTATCATCATAATATATGATTTAATGAGAGAATATTTAAAAAAACAAAAAAACATTGAGAGTTCAACCAGGTACTATGCACTCAAAGCACTTTAATGGTTCTGTTGCAATTCTGTATTTAATTTTATCACTCATTGTTTTTCTTAAACCTCTGTCTAAGACCTTGAACAGCACTGTACGGGTGGCTTCATTTAATCCAAACGTTGTAACACATATTCAGATTTTTAATGAATTTTGTAGCGTTTTTTACAATTTTGTTTCATGTCACTGTTTGCAGAGACCAGTTCGACTCCCCCTCGGTCACGACCCTGGGGATGAACGCCGTGATTTCGGGCCTGGAGACGGGGCTGAGCGGGATGTGCGTGGGGGAGAAGAGGGAAGTAGTCATCCCTCCGCACTGGGCCCACGGAGAGAACGGAGGTAAGTCGCAACTCTGCACAATTTGGATCACTGGGCGGTCACCTAAGTAAACTATCTGCATTCATATAATCTTCTCCTCTTCGACATATGCAGAGGAAAGGGTAATACCTGTTCATAAACTAGCTCTTTGATCATCCCCAGGACACAGCAGGACCTTCTTGCTGTGATGAGGCGACAAACATGTTGTGTGTCTTCCTTTGTGCAGCGGCGGGGGTCCCTGGCAGTGCCGTGCTGCTCTTTCAGCTGGAGCTGGTGGATCTGCAGAAGGGAGTTCCCGATGGGTTCATGTTCGTGTGGGTCGAAGACAGCCCTGAGCCACTGTTTCCTGCGATGGACCTCAACGGAGACAAGCAAGTGCCTTTAGAGGAGGTCAGAGCAAATGTTGGGCGGTTGGTGTCTATTGGAAGTTTTCTTTAGGTTCGTGTAGGAAGACAGTGCACTAAACTAATGCGCCATAACAGCCTTGATAAAAGCTATGATAACACATGTAACATGTGGGTGCCAATAAAACTAGAGTTAAACACATTGTTTTTCATTTGTTATAGCTTGTAAATGCATACAAATATCAAGACAATAGGTGCAATTTTTCAGCGCAGTTATAGAAATACTGATGAAGTGATATTTATTATTCATTTCACTAGGATAATCTCATCCAGATTCAAAACATGTCAAGAGTTTCCTGGTCACACAACTATTTTTGAGTATCAGAAAGTTAAAATAATATTCATATTTGTTTTACAGCAAAATAAAATAAAAAATACAGTCAATACATAGAAAGGCTAAAGTAAACTATAACTGTAACTGACTCTAATCAAGTCTTTGTATCTTTAGTTTTCAGATTTCATCGAACTCCAGAGTAAGGAAGGCAAAGGCCGTCTACGCCCAGGAGTGGACAGAGACGCTGTGATAAAAGACATGTTTTATAATCAGGACAGTAACAGAGACCATAAGATTACGGAAGAGGAAATACAGCTAAAGGACGACACAGTGCCACAGCGGGACGAGTTCTAATGGACAATTTCAGATGATGGACCTTATGTAATGGTGAAAATCTTCATGGCACTTTGACCCGCCAGGGAAATAACAAAGCTTCCGGTAATTGTACCACATCAGCTCCACTCTGTGTGGATGCTTTTAAAGCCGTACTGCGGAACATTCCAGGTTATACGTTACTGCAAAAGCAAGTTGTTGTAAAACAGATGTATAAACCACAGACACCAAATGTGCTCCTAATGCTCAGCGAGACATGGACAGTTTTTGCAGTGTGGTGTTTTACTTTTTTAAGTGCAATTCTAATGCTCCGTGGACAGATTGCATTTCTCAAAAATTGCTGAGAACAAATTGAATTGAGTCGGAAATACTTACTCAAAACAAGATCAATATTTAAAATGAAAACAATTTTATATGAATTCTCATAAATAATACTGCTGTGGTTGGGAGGAACCTAGTTGTTTCTCCCTCACACGCAAAACTGTTAAACAGCAAAGTTCCTTAGTTCTACTGAGGCTAAAATAGTTTAAAAATGGTAATAAAAAACATGATAAAAAACAGTCTGGTCCAAACAAGGAACATTTTATTGTAAATGGTGTTGAACAAACCCACATCCAAGTGAGATACAGTCTCTTCCGTTGTGCGTTTTTTTTTTGTTCCTTCCCTTTATCATTTATGAAAACCAAACACCGTTCGTCATTAGTAACTCTAAGCTGCACTGTGCAAGTTTCTGTAAACGGATCAAAGAAGGGCAAATGGACAATGACGAGGAGCTTTTCCCGGAATGTGTGTCGTTAAGAAGTTAATAAAATGACTGTTTAAAACCATATAAAACATTCAGAGCAGCAATGCAGTGGACCCGTGCGTGGTACCATGGAACTGGGGTGACGGCCACGCGAACAGGGACCTCCTCTGTTCACTTGGTGCCGGTGAGGTAGCGAATTATTGCATTGGGGACGTCCAGTGTTTCATCCTTTACCAAGACAATATCGAAAGAGTCCAAATAGAATTGCCTCCGATCCTCCACCTGTCAAGACAAATAAACTAGTTAAACGCTGTGATCATTTTTTACACTAACAAAAAACACGTCTTCTTTCCTTTTCCTATGTTTATATTCTAAAAACACTTATTTTTCTCCTCATGGCTTTTAGATGTCAAGTTTTCCCTAGTTTTATATTTCTTGTGTTTAACATTAAGTTTTCCTTTTTGCAACTCTACTCTACATAAGAGTCCCAGCTATATCCTCATGGCTGTTTTTTTCTTAAGCCTTAGACCTACAAAACTGATCCTAACTTTATTATGTTGTCGCCGGGCTTTTTTCACATATTTGAAGCGTTGTACAGTATTATGTGTTTTCGTTATGTTTTTTGTTGCTCGTCACTTTATTGTTGTGTTATTGTTGCTTTTCTGGCACGCTTTTGTCTCTTTTGTTGCTTTTTGTTACTTCTTTAGTCACTCTTTAGTGGCTTTTACATCAGTTTTTTTGTTGCTTTTCTGTTGTGTTTTCATTTTGCTATTGTTGCTTTTCCGGCAAGTTTTCATCCTTTGTATTTTGACGCTTTTTTTTCCAGACACTAGATCTGTGTAAATCCAAACTGGAGAAAATGTCCTCAGTTCAGGTGGGGGTAAAGCAGTTAAAAACAAAACAAACTTAACAGAATTAAAGTGATAAGGAAAAACATGGAAGCCTATCATATTTCTTCAGTGTCAATAATACCATAGTAAAAAAAAAGCCCTCAATTTCTGTTCAGTACTATAGAACAGTTAAACACCTTGTCGTTGAGGAAGCCGATCTTGAGGATGTTCTCCATGTCCTGCACTCCATCGGCCATGCTGAGGTCTCCCAGAGAATCCCCGAGCAGCAGCACGTTCGGCCGCGCCCTCAGCTCCCGGAAGTGCCCCGTGTTCAGCATCGCGCCCTCTCTCTTGTTGTAGACGTGAATGAGCTCCCCTTTGAACCCATGCAGAACCCCCTGCAACAACAGACAGTAATGATGGAGTAAACTGACTGATTTTTTTTTTCTTTGTTAAATGATGTAGCGTAGGAATGTAATATAGTTGCATCCCCACTGTAGTTCGGTTGCCACTTACAAGTTCGTCAAAGTCCATGTAATTGGAGAAGACATTGACATTAGAGTGGAAGACCCCAGCCTGACGGATGACTTCTTCCAAAATGTCTCCAATCCCGGCCGAGAAGATGAGGAGAGGGATGCTGTGCTCGTGGAGATGGTCAAAGAAAAACCCGTACCCTTCCCTGTGAAAGTATTAGTTCAATTTTACACCATTGGCAAAAAAGAAAAACCCACACATAAAGAACCTGTATTTTTTGAGATACAGAGTTAATTTTCTCACCGAAGTTTTGCCTCTGACTGACTCACTACTTTGGCAAGATCGTCTTTTCTGATTCTTTGTTCAATCAACAGTTCATGAGCTTTGGTCCACCTATGAGACAGAATTGTTGGAATAGATTATCATGAAGATAGTAAAAAATGTTTCAGTATATTAGACACTCACCACTCCACCATGAGCGGTAGCTTCTCCTCTACGGGCCGGGAGGAGTCAATCTCAATGGGGTAGTATGTGTTGAGCAGGTCCTTGAGCTGTGAAAGTTAAGGAAATAAATAAATGAGGTAGATGAATGAAGTAAATATATGCAAATAATATTCAAATCATAAAATCTTGTTTAAGGTCACCACAAACGGTTTCCCTTTTTAAAGTTTTGGACAGGAATAGACCATTGAAAGACAATTGATTAAAAAAAAAAAAAAAACATTTTAAGATAAAGTCCTTAAAGTGCATATGACTGGTTATAATGCTTTTGAAAAGTTCGTCAGTTGCATAATTATCATTTTATTTCAGTGAAGCATCCATTTTAATGGAAGAAATATTGGGCAGAAAAGTTATTTTTATTTGAATTGTTAAACTGCAGCACTGACTTAACAGCACGGCAACAGTTTAAAATTGTTTGGCTTCATCTATGTCACCTCTTGTCGGTGTCCAATAGACCCTTTAATTGTTTGTAAACATTCCGGGCTTAGCTGGAGGCTGGAAGCTCCTATCTATTTCTATTGTAGCTGTTGTCATAGTAACGATAAACAAATGTCTAACTGTTTTTGGAAATATCAGATAAATCTTATTTTATCGTCTCAAATGTCATTCCTCTTGTTCTGGCACCTTAAGCCACAACAGGACCACATTTTTCAGTTGTAGTTTTACACTTAAAATCGCTAGTTTTAGTTTAATCTTATTTCTCTTGATCACTTCCTGCCTCCAGCTGATGTCACCGATGATGTCAGCAGTTAAAGGGTCTATAGGTTGCGTTCACATTTTAGGATTCTATTTCAGTTGGAGGGCAGGTGTCAATACAACTCTATGGGAGCAAAACAGTTTTTGAAAGAAATTTCCAAAATGAAAATGTCCAAATGTTTTCCCTGATCATCACTTAATAGTGATTTGATTCACAAACCCGCCATATATTGTTTTATAGCTGAAAGTCCTTTCTACCAGCCAAAATCACAAATATGTTTTTGAATATTATCTCCACTTTTGGACGCCTTTATGAGGAAATAATTAGACCATAGTTCATATGAGCTGAAAGAGAGGACTTCGAACTTTGTGACAGTTTTTCTTTCATGTGATTTGGCTCAAGAATTACAGAGAAATTGGCAATTAAATAAGAGTAGTATTCTGCATTTTGAGCGTTACCATGGTTATTGCAATGGGATTTTCAGTTGACCTCCACCTCAATTTTAAACTATGGGCTCTTTAGAATGTGGTGATGTCACATGAACACAACCTATAAGGAAGTTAAGCTATAAACATTCAAAAATTGCCAAACTAAAGAAAGTTGAGTACAATCTTAAGCAAAATCTTAAATATGTTTTAGCAAAAAATGTGCAATTGCCAAACTAAAGAAAGTTGAGTACAATCTTAAGCAAAATGTTAACTATGTTTTAGCAAAAAATGTGCAATGTACCATATGCACTTTAACTGGTACAGTCCCGTCCTATTTTAATTTGTAAGTTGACGAAACAGACTTCTTTTCCATTGCCTACCTCTTTTTTACATTCATCATCGATGAGTAGGCTGTTGTCAAGTATATCTGCAAAAACACATGGGTTACGTAATAATCGATAATGTATTAGGAATAATATATGTATATATATATATATCACTTACTGTGACAAGTAGGACACCGTTTGCCATTGTATGCAAATCTGGTCAGAGTCATGTCAAAGTCTGCTATCACCTGATAAGTACAGCAGGTCACATGCAGTAAGCACACGATGAAATAACACATATATTTATACTTTCTGAACAGAATGTACAGCTGTCACCTGGAGTGTGTTGGAGCCAGCCTTTTGCATTGACACAATAATATCCTGCACTCTCTCCGGGTCCTTCATACACACTGAAATGTTGGCGAACTCTGGGATCAGCTGTTACAGAAATGCACAATAAAAATCAACTACGATAAAAAAAAAAACACTGCACACCTGACATAACATACAACTACTTCATTTCCTTATACATTTGACCCATACATTTACTAACCACAAATTACATTGCAAAAACGTTTTGTAGCAGCGTTGCAATGACATAAAATTATGTAAGGTTAGTTACAAATCAGCCACTGGCCTATCAATCATGTTAAGGAAGTGTCAACAACACATGACATGGCGGGATAGTTCAAGTGCTACAGATAATAAAACATAGGGCGAAAACTGTCTTTTATACTTTTATAAATGAATAACATTCACAGAAGTAGCAACGTTAACAGTAAACGGTTGGCATTCAAACAGCAACAAATCAGGCTAGCTTAAAACCTACTGGAAATACCGAGAAACCCGTGTTAGCCAAGTAACGTTAGCAATCGTGCGTCTCCTGTAAATGAATCTGAAGCAACTACATTGTCAAAAAAGGCTCATACGGTCAGAATTATTTACCATTTTGTCGATATTTGTTGTAGATCGTCGGTTGACAGAAAACGCAAGCTGGACATCAGAATCTGCGCGTTACTGAGGAGGACGACCCACTGTTAGCTGACGCGTTCAAGGTCTATTGTCAAACTGTGGACACGGGGAGAAAACTGCCAGCCAATAACGTAAACAACAGGAACAATAATATATTCGAACGACGTTTTATCTACACAATATATTTAAAATTTGGACAATGACATATTGTTTTTTTTTGTTTTCTGAATCTATAAAAAAAATGCATTTCTTTAAAAGACAAGCTTTGGACCGACACAAACGCCGCATTTATAACTTCTTTCATAACTCCAGTGGTGGGACAGTGGTTGGCTCCCCCAGAGGGCAAATCTCTCTGACATAACATTTAGGTAGGTTCCCATTCACCCATCTTTTGAATGCTTTCTCAGAAAAGAACATTGCTGGAAGCGAGAGAAAGTAATAAAAGCACTGATACTGTAAGGAGTTAAAACAAACAAAAACAGTTTGTAAAGATTATGAATTAGAGAAATAAAAACATATTTGGATAAAAAGTAGTGATACAACTTTTGATCAGGATCTTTTATTCTGTTTCGCCATCAGAAACAGTAGTATACTAGCTTATGTGCTTACTGCTCAGGGGTTTTCACAGGTGGGTGGGTTTGGATACTAACATTGTCCTTGGGCAAGCAATTTCCCTCCCCGTTTCAGCCATTGGAAAACTGTAATAATATGCTAAATACATGTTGAAATGCTTTGATTTGAAAATGTAAAGCCACACAGAATTTGGAACATTCAAATAAAATAAGGGACACTGATGTGATTTTTATTGGCAAAGATTCCTCTAAAATCACATCTTTTACATTCAGCAGGCTCGTTTCCCTCTGTCCTAGTTTGCCGGGATGACATTACCAACTCGGGTCCAGGGAGATGTTGCTACTTTCCTTTGACAAAAGAGGACCAAACATAACATTTGATTTAAGTAACTGCTTAATAAATGCTTAATTTTAATAACTGCCAACATGACAAGTTGAGCATTAGTACCACCTGTTATATTCCAGTGTGCCTTCACATTCTAGACATGTAATGCTGTGTATGGTATGCCAAATTGTATAAATAACATATTACAACATCAAGTATCCAGCTTAAAAACATCTTTATTTGCAAGTGATGACAATCACATTTCTTACATCCGAAGTAGGAAATAATGTCAGATTATCACATGCAAAGCAAAGTACATCGCTTATGCCAGTCTTTTTGAAATGTGGTTTACTGGTAAGTTGGTCACAAAATGGAAATGAGTACTGTATGTTACTTTAATTTGTAAAAGATGGTGCACTTTTATTTATCCCTGTTAGTTCCCCTGCTTCCTTTCAGGTCATGTTGACAATATCTTTGGCGGGCAAGTCTGAAGAAAGTCACTAGTATAGACTCCACAACCGAGGAAATAAAATACTAGGGCTGAGTACTGTTAAAAAAAATACGAGTATGGTATCGAAAAAAAAAAAGATAAAAATATTTGATCCCTGTTGGGGCCAGGGACAGCATAAACCTCTTGACCCCCACCTGAACAGAACACAGTTTCTCCCGTTTGGCTTTACCCAAATTTAAAAGCTTCTTGAAAAAAAGTGTCAAAATAGCAACAAAAATAAGGATGAAAACACAACAAAAGAGCGGACAAAAAAAGTGATGAAAAAGCGGTGGAAATGCAACTAAAAAGCCACAAAAAAGCAATAGCATAACTTTTCAAAGGAAAAGTGACAAAAAAAAAAGTGATGAAAACATGGCAAAAAGTGACATCAACGCGAGGAGAAAGATTGTAGTGATGAGTTTTGTAGGTCTTGGTTTTCAAATGATGCGTTACACTGGCCAATAGGCTGTAACCTTTTAGATTTGGTCAAGCTGAACTGGAGAATTGACTTGGTAAGACGGGTGTTAAGAGGTTAAAAGGATTTACTTGGTTCTTTCATCTCAAATAAATTAAATTTAAAAGAAATATTTTTTATGGAATAAATTAATATTGTTCCATTGCCTGGTTAAGGATAACAAATATTTTAGTAAAAGGTATTGTAAAAAAAAAAGTACCATTATCGAAATAAATTTTACGGTACCCAGCCCTATAAAATACAAAGACTTGGAAAACAAGCCAAGCCCACTTATAAGAAAAAAGCTAATTTTAGACAATGGACAATTTCCAAAATACAATCACTTAGTCTGATATGCAATAATTAGATTAAGCAAAAGTGCAGCGGCAACATAAATTCCAATATGCTTTTTTCCTCCAAGACTTCACAAACTATCCGCTGTCAAAAAGTGCAGTTCAAGAAGCCGCCACCATCACCCTCTGAAGCGTCTGCAGACTCTCATGCACACATTTCATCAGCATCTTTCTTAGCTACACAATACAGCCTGCCAAAGTGCAAATGAAAAGGAAAAAAACAAAGCCATTATCTATGATTGGTGCATAATGCAATGGCCAAAAGTCTCTAGATGTTAAAGGAATGATTAAATTACATATTACGTTGAGTGACCATCTGCATATTGCAAACATCAGTATTATTTTAAGCTTTTAAGGATTAAACAATACACACAAAAAACAGAAAATGTACAAGTATTTAAGACTATTTGTATAAGTAAGACTGCAAAGTGTTACGTACAGTTAGAGCTACTCCAGACATGACTAAAGATTGTCACAGTGTTACTGTGGAATGACACTTGAAGCATTAAGCTTTTTCTTTAAGTGGGAAATGCAGGTTAAAGGCACTACTAGACCAGTGTTTCTCAAATTGTAAAACAGGGGCCACTAGAGATAAACAAGAGGATATTTAAGTCAAAAATGTTGATTTACTGTTAATTCAGGGTTTTGCTGATGTAGTTCTGAACTAAATGAGACATAACTTGAACGTTAAAATAGCCACTCAGTCCTAGTTTGGTCCTGATTTACCCAGATGTGGTAAGCTACAGCTACATATTTATTATGTTTTGGTCATGGCAGGAGCTTAGTTGGTAGAGATGTTAGAGATTTGAGTCGTGATTAGTGAACGGATTCCCACTATTAGCAATGAATTGTTGTGAAGACACATTTTGCCTGTACGATTGGTGATAAACTCTTAACTTGAGAATCACTGCACTAGTCTTTCCCAAAACTGGCATAAAATACTGGAATGAAATATGCTTTATAAAATGTATACATATAGCTTTTTATCATTTATGTACAAAAAAAAAAAAAAGAACATTTGGAACATTTTAACCAACACAGGTAATGTTACTGTTGGCTGATTACTACTGTGTAACAGTTATTATTCACATGTTTACTTACATTCACCATCTCCCTCAAACCAGTATAAGATTGCAACCCATGGCTTTTCAAACTGCAAACCATCTCAAAAAATGCCACGTTAAAACTGGAATGACGGCAGCATTAAACCTGCTTAATATGAAAATGAGGGTATTTATTAGCTGCAATGAAACACAAATGGTACTTGGACTCCTTTAACACTCAATCTGTGACTGCAGCTGGCGGCGGAGGGTGAGCGTGCGCCTGTGAAGCTGCTGCATCTGCTGCATTCGGTCCCGTTGTCGCGCCAGGTTTTGCGGCATGGGGTAGCGCTGGCAGCCGTAGAGAAAGCGGTAAGGTATGCGCACGTGGCACGCCGTCGCTCTGCACCGTGGCTGTGGCATGGGCGGTAAAAGCATCCAGCGCTTCCTCTCCGCGCAGTAACGGTATGCCTCTTTGCGGTACTGCTTGTCAACGTCGTCGCTGTTCTTCCAACCGCCGATAATGAAGACGTCTTCGTCGAAGTGGCAGATCGCCGCTCCTTCGATGCTGGTGACCTCTGGCGGCAAGCTTTCTAGGATGTCATCCGAAATGCGGACGCTGATTTTCTGTTTCGCTACTTCATCCCGCACGGTGTAGCTTTTGGGGCAGCAGGAAGCGGTGTGGTAGAAGTTGGTAGACGCCACGGCCATCTGGAACACGCAGTAGTTGTCGATGAGCGGCAAGGAGTCCACATCTTGCCACTGACGGCTATCTGTGTCGTATCTGGTCGTCACAGTCTTTAGTCCGTCGTCGTTGTCCGTATCGACGGGGGTTCGCGCCGTCACGTAAACGAACCGGTCCTCAACGCTTATGGCCTTCACGTCGCGCAGAATTTTAGGCGCGGATTCAAGATTGTGCCACTTGTCTTGCTCTGGCTCGTAGACGCTGACGTCTTTAAACCCCGGACTGAAGTTCCCGTGCCCACCGATGCTGTACAGGATATCTTTGATGCACGTGAGGCCAAACGAGTGCTTACGGGTGGTCAGATTGCTAACCTGCTCCCAGGTGTTGCGATTGGGGTTGTACCTTTCAACAGTCTTAGCAAACCCGGGCTCCATCGACCCTGCGACGTAGACGTGCGATTCCGTTGCGGCAATGGCGTGCCCGTCCAAATGGTTGTGTATGTGCGGCAAGTTGACCCACCGGTCTTCATATATGAAATACCCGACACATTCGCTCAAATAGTCCCCCCCTTCAGACACCCCTCCCACCACCATTATCACGTCCATGTTCTGACCAAAGCGTGGCTGGAAAGACGCCATGTGAGACGACCAAAACTCCATGTCCGCAGATTTAAGATTCTCAAAGCGGATAGCGTGGCCCTCCACTGCTTCAGAGACCAGCCGTAAGCACGCCTCGTTGGATGCTACAAGCTGCTCGGTTTTGACCACTCTCGTCAAATAAGTGGGCTTGATCTGCGGCAGCCTCAAAAGCCGGAAAAGTTCTTCGAAGTACCGGGTCCTCTCCTCTGCGTTTTTCTGCACCCACTTCACCACGGCTTCAAACAAAACCTCCTCCGAATCGACCGTTATCTCCGCATCGGAAAGCCAGTCCCGGACCAGGTGGAAGGGAAGTGTGTAGAACTCGTCGTCTTGTATGACCTTATGAAAGTTGCGTCGAATCATGTCGGCTGCGCGCAAAGCCAGTTGGTCCAAGGTGTACATGTGCGCCAGGCTGTGCACGGCCACACAGTTTGTGAGACTGAGTTTCTTTTTGAGGAATTCGCCACAAAAATCCTTCAGCTGCACCAGGAGGAACCTATCAAAGAGAACACACTCAGTCATTCATGAAAATAGGCTATTTTTTCAATTAATAAAAGTGGCAAATCCAGTCACAAATACTCCCTGCAAAGTGAAGATACTCTACAGAAGCAGAGACAGATTTAAAAAAAAGAATTTCCATTTTAAAAGCAACAATGCAGAAAGTTGTAATATAATGACATAAACCTAACAGTTGGTAAAAAACAACAAGTAAAGAAAAAACTAATATACCAGCTGTTCTTAATGCTCAGTGGAAAAGTCAATATTATTTCTGCAGTGGGTTATAAAAAGTACAGTTTGTAGAGGACCTAACCTCATATTTGGCTACATGTAGTCAAAGCAAAGTAGCAACTCTGGAGATGAACTGGTGATGTCCTGTAAAGTTACGAACCAGGTGTGTGGAGAGATTAGCCTCCCACTTTAAAATACATGGGGTTTTTTTTTTTAGGTAAAAGGATATTATCGTTTTATATTTAATGCAATCAGACCGTGCTAGTTCTTTAATAACCTCACAGCATTTAGTAATTTGACAGTTTTTCATTCATTCCTATTGGCACTTTACACTGCTCCTATGTAGTAGGAGTAAAGATACAGTACAATAGTAGGTACATCCAGTAACAAAACAGGAGCACATGACACAGTCAGCAAACAATAGCTTCAAAGCTACAAAAGGAATAGCAGCATGCTCTCCCTTGTAATATAATGACAATCATACTGTAGACTACAAAGGCATCACGAAGTCTAAGCTTTCGATTATTCAAAATGTGTTTTGAGAGACATATTTGGTGTAGATCTATGATGCAGTTTACACACTTCAACCAAATATGCTTCGAGTTGGGCTGTTGAACTCATTACTCCTCTTTCAGACTCTGTTTTAAAGTCCAATTGCGCCACATGCAGCTCAGTGTATGAAAGTGAACACGCGTTTGTGTTGTTGTTGTTTACATCTCAAGTTATTCTTTCTTGACCCTGTAGAAGAAATGTTTTGCTGACATTGCGATTGTAAACAGTTGCATGCAGCAGAAAGGAAGACACATATCACCTGTCTGCCAGCTCGAGTACTTCGTGCACGTTGCAGGTGCTCACACGTATCTCCCCGTGTACATGTACTGGATGATGCTCTCTACGGTTTCTGGATCAGGCCCCTGCTCCGAGCTCCACTCCTTCATCTCGACCCGTCCGGAAATTGACTCTGAGAACTGTCCTCCTAGCAGCGGGGTGAAATAATCCGTGGACGCCGCCAATACTGAGCGATGCGCGGAGAACTCGCAGCTGTGCACCATCCCTGAGGCCAATCCGCTGGAGAAGGCCAACGTCACGTCGCAAAACAACCCCTGTTTTCGCTGCTCATTCTGCCTTCGGGACAGCTCCGAGCAGTGCGAGGTCGAGCTGAAGTCCTCGGCCTCTTCCGCCTCTCCATCCGCGGCCAGGGCGCTGGGTGTGCCGCCACCGCCGCCGCCGAGACTGGAGCTGCTCCGGGCCGCGTCCTCCGGGTTGGGGGCCGCTGTCGCCATTGCGCTGCCGTTGGGGCTGGAGCTGGAGAGCAGAGGAGGCAAATGGAGTAAACTAGTAAAGGAGAGGAAACGACATACGCAGCCACACATACATGAAACCCCAGAGTGCACGGCTGAAGCTCGTTCCCCTGATCTGCGGGGAGGCGGGGCTGAAAACAACGCAAACACGGAAGTAGAGAAGATTAACGCAAATGCGGAAGTCCTGGCTCATTTGAGCATATTTTTTATTTTTTGCATAGACATTATTATTTTGGCACTCTTGATTTGACTCCATCAAAATTACTGCAGTTGTGTATTTAATGAACTATCCTCATAGACAAAATCTCATCAACTAATACTCGTACTTGTAAGGTCAATTAAGGACACGGTCTAACGTTTAGGCCTACTTGTTTATTTAAAAAAGAAATTTAGGGATATTGGCAAATTAAACACTGCTCACCAAAAACTCGTTAACTCACTTCCAAATGAGGTCTGTCTGAAAAAATCTACAATAAATGTTATATTTGTAGTATCTCATTATTTTCTGTGATTAATGATGTACACATTTCTAATCATTTCTAAAAACATAGGCTTATTTGTCTCATAACGGCAGCTAACTGACAATTTACCAGTCTGTTTAGGTGTGTCAAAAGTAAAACTGGTGAAGCATTAGAGGTGCAACAAACATCAAAATAGACATTTCACAACATGCATTATCATAGCAAAGGGGGAGCTATAGTAAACATTGTCCATAGACATAACTACTCAATGCTTTTGTGAACTATAACTTAGCATTTTATTTTGAAATCTCCATCGGTTTATCAGTCAAGGAAAAACACCATAATAATTTCATCAGTTGGTGGAACAGCCTCCGTGAGAACGTGACACAATGGCCTCAACCCTGACTGTGTTTAAGTCCAGGCTGAAAACATGCCTATGGCAATTGACTGTATTTTAACTCATGTTAATATATAATTTTATATATACATATTTGTATTTTTCATGAGTTGTATTGATGGATTTGTTTTATGGTGTTTTTATTGTGTTTATGGCGTTGCGGTGAGGCACACAGTTGCCTTGTGCATGAAATGTGTTATATACCATAAATAAATTTGCCTTGAGTATCATCTCCATTGTGTAAACTAAAATTTGGATCTAAAAAGTCCAAGAGCTTTGTGCATCATTAATGAACATCATTTATTTATTTCATACAGCTCCACATGACATATAATTTTCACTTATTAATTAGTATCGAGGCACATTGAGTTCACATTTAAACTGTTAAAAACAAACATAGTAGCAGTATTAATTCAAGTTAAATTAAGTTGCATCATGTCTCACATTTACAATTCATTTGGGTGAAACAATAACAGCATTTGGCCATTTTAAAAACACACAATTCTTCATGTTTATGCAAACACTTAGGCTACATGAAGGGTGTATAAAAAAGAAAACGTACCATTGGCCGCAATAATGTTGAGACTATTTTGCCACTTTGTAAAAACATGACAGATACAATTTTAGTTCCATCAGATAATAGTACAATTAGCTATTCTACACATGAATAAACACAGTATTATTGTTATTGAGATATTTACCGAAAGCATATATTTATTCAATTGCACAGTTTGAGGTAAACAGTAGAGAACATGCGGAGACAATAATGCTGAGACAAACATAGAACACGTTTCATCAGTAGGTGGAATGGCTTTAGCTTCCTCTTTTTCTAAAACAAAACATAAAAAATTGGTACCACTACATAATTAATGCATCTAATCAAAGGAGATGGGAGTAAAAAGGTACATTTTTATAGTCACTGATACATAGCCAAAATAAACATCTATGTTCTAAAGCCTCTCTTTTAATATTTACACAATAATATAGTAACATAGATTTTGCTTTCCCCTCCATTGATTCTTTATTTTTCACAGTAGACGCAGTCTTAGGAGATTGAGCTGATTACATGGACATGTGTTCGGGCAGCACATACGAGATGTCGTCCCACGGGTGTCGATACAGACCCTGCTTCAGTCTCTTTTGGTCCAAGTAATGGCCTGAAAGGAGGATGAAAAAAAGGAGTTGTAGTTAGCTGGAATGGAATAGTTGTATGTATTTCCCTATTTAATGTCATTTTGTATCATGAGTGTACACCAGTGGCACACTTTTTGAGCATAGTCTTACTTATGAGTGTGTGTTTGTGTACTTTTGCAATTTTTGACACACTATTTTCTGTGGTGTATGATGCAATGGAGATCTGATTATGTATACATTCTTTGACCTGAAAGTCAAAAGGTCCCCCAAACAGATTATTTGACGAAAGCTAGAGCCCAGTTTGGTCAAAAGCATCCCACTTTTGCCCAAACAATGTTGATGATTTGTCTAAATAATGTGACAATCAGAGCAAACAAGATTTCTCCCTTTTTATGACAATAAATAGAGCTTACCAATGAATCCCATGCTGCGTCCCAGGACAAAAATCCCATTCAGTGCGCCAATTTCCACAAACTCATCCGCTTCATCCCTGTTGAGCATAAAAGAGGAAAATAATCACGACTCCTGTAGAAAGTTTGACACATAACGTAAAAACGCTACTGAGGCCAACCTTGTAAATCCTCCACATGTCCGGAGCAAGTCCACGAAAGCTACTCCAATGAAGCCGTCTACATTCAGGATGAGGTTGGGTTTCTAATACAAAAATGCACAGACAGCAATTTAAATGTTTATGTATTTTCTCTTTTGAAATCGATCAGTCAATCAATAGCAGCTGTGTAAGAGGATAAGGCGAGATCGCTTGCCTTGGACGTAGTGATTTTCTCCACATCCAGAGCGTAGTCCAGGAGCTGCGTGGATGGGAAGTGCTGCTTCACAAAATCCTTCAAGATTTGGACTCGCATATCAGGATTGTTTATCTGGCAATATAAATACGTAATTTTAACAATCAGTTTCTCAACACAAAATCACCATTCATATACGCTTTTCCTAATGTAATGTAATGGTCTACTCTACACCATTACATCACAGCAATTTTAGCCTCACTTCTCTGGTTGCCAGTGCACTTAAAAGACAACAATGGCTCTTATCAGTTTTTAAGTGAGTGATGTTGCTGCATAGTCACTTTTTTTAGTCTCTTTTGCATTGGCAGCAATAATATTATGGAATAAGCTGCCTTTGCACATCAGAGTAAGTATTCTACCCCTTTCTTATCACTTCTTCAAACACACTTGTTCACTTTGGTTTTGACATTTTGTCTTATTTTATCGTTTTGATTATGTAATACTTTGGTTAACCTATATCTTATTTAAATGTGTTATGAATCTACATTTGCAGTAGGCTCACTCTCAATTGTAAAGTGTGTCCTTAACTACAGTAAACCTACCCCTATTCTATTCTTGCTCACAGTAGTCATCTTCTCTTTCGCCACCTCTACCCATCTATACGTTCCCCAAAGCTCCCCTCAATCGAGCCCCTCTAAAATACATTCCCCGTTTCACCTCTCAATCGGGCCTTTCTCAGTGTCAGTCTCTCAAAAAGTATTCCACACTTACTGACTTTACTCTGTGACCAATGCCCATAATTAGCTTGCCGTCCTTCTTCATCTTGTTCACAAACTCCATTGGTAACATGCCGCTGTCAAAGGCCTTGCTGAACTGTTTAGCAGCAGCATCCAGTGCGCCACCAAAGCGATCGCCCTGAAAACAAGAATAGCATGGCTGTAAGAATGAGTGACGTTTCGGGCGTTAATTCAGCTCTTCATCAGAGTTTGAAGGGGAAATGGTACACTGTAGCCAGACAAGAAGCAGGACAGACCCCCAAAATAAGCATGCAAACAAACAGAGCCCTCACTGTAAAATGTCACTGGTGCTTGTATTGGGTCAGGGTGTCAAGCAGAAAAACATTTGAAATCTGGTTTTCAAATAATCAAACGGTGAAAGTTGAGTAAAATATCTTGTAACCTGTAGCCAAACACCTTCCTAGCTCATCCAAACTAGAAAGGAGACCTACAATAACAAGCAGATTTAGAATGTGAGTATGAAGCGTGGCGTCTTACGATGGTGAGGAGTCCGGAGGTGAGGCTGGAGATGAGGTCTTTTCCCGCTCGAGCGCAGACAATCGTGTTGTGAGCTCCAGAAACAGCGGGTCCATGGTCTGCAGTCACCATCAGGCACATCTCAATGAACTGGCAGGCATAACGGGGCAACCTAAGGCAAAATATAAGAGTGTAGGAAACATGTTTTACAGGCAAGAACATAGTTTTGTAGTCCAAGAACTTATAGGTAATAGGAACTTTAGTATTAGTCGGTCCTACCAAGATATTAGTATATTAAATTTAAGGCTATAAAATATCACAACCATTTTATATGTCTATATCATCTTGAGAATGGTTAATAATCCTTGATTCTAGGCAAGGTTTTGTTCTCCTGCCAATGATTTGCTCACTTAATTAGCATAAGTCAGTTGTGGCTACCTTTACTTCCACAACATTGCTCTAAATTTAGGATTGGCTCTACCTTCTTTACTTTATCACTGATCCATACAGTAATTGGATATTAAAATGATTGTATATTAGGCAGTGACCAAAATATTAAATTTTTTCTGATACATAAAACTCCCATTTTTGTCTGAGCTGTTCTGGTCTTGAATACACAGCATTACACTGACCTCCTCTGGAACCACAGCAGACCCAGCGTTCCTCCGAGTCCTATTTCAGATTTGAAGACCTCAGTGATGGGCATCCCAGCGTAGATCAGCTCCTGGCCTCTCTCATCACAGATACTGGTCATGAAGGACGCAGGCTTGCGAATCAGACCGAGCTCCTACAGCAGAACGAGCAAAACTCTCAAGTATATACAGTAATTTTTCCAAGTCAGACATACCGTATCTTCCGGACTATAAGTCGCACCAGCCAAAAAATGCATAATGAAGAAGAAAAAAAACATAATAAGTCAGCCTCTCCCGGCAGCACGTTGTTCAAGCACCCATTGTGAAGTCGTTCCTCTAGCTGTGGCTTTTTTTTTGTTTTCTCCATTGCAGTCAGAGTAACCTTCACATTTCAGTCCCTCAAAAGTTTCTCGCTCACTCCAAACTTTCTTTCTGCTGCTTGATTACCGTTTTTTTACTTGTCAGTGCTACAGAAATAGTAGATACTGGTACACAAGCCTAGAGCGACCTCTCGCAGCTGTCAGTGTGAAAATAACAAACATGTGAAATTATATGTGTTGATATATAAGTCGCACCTGAGTATAAGTCGCACCCCCAGCCAAACTATGAAAAAGTGAGACTTATAGTCCAGAAAATATGGTACACTACAAATGTGGCTTTATATTGGTCCTCATAGATATTGTGCTCTCTGAAGAACCATATCCAGATCTTTATCCAGGAATTTATCTAGCAGCTTCAAGCCAGAGAATCATTCTATTATTGCATGTTTAATGGGGGAAGCTGGACTCACAAGACTATGCAAAACTGTCCAACAATAAAACAATGAATCTTCTTGTGGTGCGTCATGAAAGCTAACAATTCTGCCACAGTTTCGAAATACTCACTCTCGCCCACGAGTAATCCATCGGCACAGTGGGAGGAGGCACCTCTTCAGCGGGTACTATTACTCCTTTGGCAACCAGGTCGTCATACACATTTCTGTACAGGAAGAAACGTAAAAATAGTACGATATCGATTCACTACAATGTAATTTTCTCAAAATTACTTTCTATATAATTTATTATTAATACAAGCCTGACTTACTGGATTACGTCTCCCAGTTCATCAAAGCTCTTGGGCACAAAAGCTCCAGCATCCTTCAGCGCCGTGTTCTTTGCCATAGCTGTTTCAGACGCCTGGTTAGCACAGGCTCCTGCATGGCCAAACTGCACCTAAATTAAAAAAAAAAGAAAAAAGGTGCAATGTTGTTTTAAAGAGGGGGTATTATGCTTTTTTCAATCACATAGCACCAGTCTATAGCATACTACAATGATGACGTAACCTTCTGTTGGTCTGTATATGCAGTAAATTAAAATAACTGCCTTGAATAAAATTGCTCTCTCAAAATGGCTGTACTGAACGTCTTGAAATAGGCCTCTGTCTCTTTAAGAAGCTTTCCGACACGCCCCCTCAGCACACTGCTGTGGCATCTAAACAACACTACTGTGCGGGGAGGGGGCTCTGCTGAGCTGAGGAGCAGTGGTTGGTGGCTTGGCTGGTGACGAAAGGTCCAGAGGCGTATCCACGAGGTGGGGGCGTTCCTAGGAGGACTGAGGCATAGCTACACCTAAAATGGCTGCCGTCTAAGTTTTTACTGATTACTCAAAAATATGTGACTGAGCCAAGGCAACACTCCAGGCATGTGTTTAATGAGGGAATGACATAATAACATGATATAAAGCTTGAAAAAGTCGATTTTACATAATACCCCCCTTTAAGCATTCTGGCATAGACACATCAAAAGTAAATTAACGCATTGCTCATAGTTTTATTTTGCACATTGCTTTGCGCGTCTTACCTCAGAGGCGAACATTGTGGCGCAGGTTCCAATGCACCAACACACCACAGGCTTTGTGATACGGCCGTTGTTGATTGCCTGGCAAATCGTGTACTCCTCTGTGCCTCCAATCTGAAAACAAATTAAAATATTGAAGTGATAATTGCAACAAAATGGACAATTTAAAGTTGTATGGAAAGGTCAACGGGCCGTTCTGACTCACCTCTCCCAGTACCACAATCATTTTGACTCCGGGAGTGTCTTGGTACCGCAGCACATGGTCAGTAAACACTGAACCGGGGTATCTAGGGAGAAAGTTAAATGTTAGTTACCCTATGGGCCAGACTGACTTGCATTGCGATGTTGTGGTGTCGCCCCCTCTCCATGCTTTCCCCAGACCACTACTGCGGAAAACGGTGGGTTGCGGGGGGTGTAGTTTGTCCTGTGAAAGCTTAATAACATGCACATGCAGCGCGCAATGCTTAATAAAGATGAAAGAAATAAAACTGTCCCTCCGCTGCAGATCCAAGATGAGCGGGCGGGGAATGAAAGGCAGCAGCCTCGGCGTTGGACACTGTTAGAATGTAAAGTTACCAAATGTAAGGATTTAATTGATCAGAAACTGTCATATTGGCTGCGGAGGAGTTGCAGATTTATGCAATAGTTGCAAGAAAATTGTAGCTTATTGGAACATTTGAGCTACAGCTGCAGGATTCTTGGAGCGGCTGAATTGGGAAAAAAGAAAAGAAAAAGTTTTCTATGCGCCCTGTTTGTGAAATGCGCTTCTTTCTTTTGGACTGAGCTGTAGCCTACACAAGGAGCAACAATGTAAAAAGGAAACATGAGGCTTATTACAACGACCACCGCTGATGCTCTTCATTCATCACGAGGTAAACACTGACACACGATGTAAACGTCACCTTAAAACGCATATTAGACGTGGTGTTGTGGCACTTGAGTGTGTGGTCTATTTATGGGAAACTGTTGTTGTTGTTTGGTGTTAGGGGTGTGCGCGTTGATCTACTGTAAGCCCGTGCGTACGCTCAAGCAGGCTCAAGGTAATTTCGCTTTTGTTTTCAATTTGACATGATACGTCGATTCTAAAAGAATACAAGGCAGCGCGATGTAAAGAGGAAAATAATGTGAAGGTTGCCACAGAAGAGCAAAAAGTCTGTTTTTCTTTCACAAATGTCGTATTTACTATGTAGATCTATGGTGCCAAATTAAATTTACTCTACGACAAGAAAATAATTAACCATCATTTGACTGATTACAGTATGAAGATTTTCTGTCTGCATTTGAAAAGCCCGTCTAGGGACAGACACATTAGACATGGCTATAGATGTTGTAGTATGGTAGACTACATGTTGACTGTTCCCACTTGTTCCCATCAAATAAATAAAAAATAAACACATAAAGATGCATACATTATTTGAGTTTAAGACAATTTGCAAGACAGACTCAAAGTTACTGCTCCAAAGTCTTTCCATTTGAGACAATAGTGAAAAAACGATCCGTACTGCCAGGAGCGCACACTTAGTGCTACGCAATAAATATGTTTCTTAGGGGCTACCTGTCTGTGTGAATGTATCTTTTTCACTTTTAGCTCATCGGTTATAGAACCAGCACCCCTACTTGCCTGTTGGATGTGTGTGTCTTTTGATCTAAGGCTTTAATCCATTGAAATCAGTACTGTTCAATGGTCCACAATACAAACCTTTCAGGATGGGTAAATAACAGGCAGGTAATTTACTTTCACATCTCTAACTTACTATGAATTACATGTTTCACTAAGCTGTAAAGATTACTGCATAAATAGAGCATACCGGTCTCCCCCGATGGCTATTCCTTCATACACCCCGTCAGTCGTGCGGGAGATGATGTTGTTGAGCTCGTTGGACATCCCTCCGGAGCGGGACACATAGGCCACGCTGCCGGGGCGGTACAGTTTAGACGCCAGGATGTTGTCCAGCATTCCTCCCGTGTTTCCGATCTTAAAACAGCCCGGCTTAATTCCTCCAACCTGGAAAAAGCACAAATGAATCATAGATAAAGGAAATTATCATTAATGTTAAAAGTAACGCAACACTTTTGACGTACCGTGGCTGGTCCAATGATCGTAACGCCCTTCTCGTCTGCAGCTTTGATGATCTTTCTTGTGTGGGCTTCTGGGATACCCTCCGCAATAATGGCGATGGTGTGAATCTATACATTAAAAGAGAGAAAAGCATTCGATTTGAAAGATGGTTGACCTTCTGATTACATCCTCGTCTCTAGCCTGCTCTGGTTGAGCTGAAAAAACATTTACCTGTGGGTACTGCATGGTCTCCATGGTGCTATCAAAGGCTGAACGCAGTGAGGCAAAGTTGATCAGCACATCCACATCGGGGTGCTTCTTCATGGCATCACTCATGTTTTTGTAGACGGGGACCAGGATCTCTTTATGGCCCCAGTAGAACTTCTGCTTATGGTCTCCACTACAAAAGGCAACCGTAAACAGAAAAATAGAGCAAATTAATAAAACTATATAATTTGATATGTATGTATACTGTAGTTGGGCAACATAATCATCTACCAGATGATATTGAAATTGCTGTTTGGAAGATATGCAAATTTAAAATATTGAGTTTATCTCCAATGTCAAGAAATGCAGAAAAGGGGGGGAAAACACACCAAGAAATGGGGAAAAAAATATAGGGAAAATGTAAAAATAAAAAAAATTGTAGTCTGTTCAGGACAGTTATCTTATCGAGTGACAAAGCAATGTAAATATTGATGTTTGTAGCACATTTTTGCATATTTCTGATGGTTTACAAAAATATCGCTTCATCATCATTATCGAGAAATTCCCCAAAAATATTGAGATATGAATTTTTGTCGATATCACCCAGCCCTAATGTACATGTCAAAGAAGATCTGAAAATTTTGATTAACATTGTGACTGCTAGAAGGCTGGTCCAAAAAAGAAACAGTGGTTATGCATAATTGTTTGTAGTTATTAGAATGATGGTCTTAATGTTTTGCCCGATATGTGTAAGAACATATTAATACAACAAGCTGATAAAACCTACGTGAAAGGATAGACCATCGCTGCCACAGAGGGCTCGTTCCTGGAGCAGACATAGTCGAAGTCCATCATGCCCTGCACTGCCCTGGTCTGCATACCCCACACTAGGGACTTTGTTTGTTTAGTGAAGAGGGTCGTTACTTTGGCTGCAAAAAAAAAAAAGAAGTAAAAGAGTAAAACATATTAGTGTTAGGGTTGTGCAAAGGCACTCAAATCACTTCAAAAAGACAGAAGGTTTGTGCTGAGAAAAAAATACTCGGCCTCAATTTATTCAGTCTTTTTTCCAATTTAGTTTCTACTTGGGCAGTCAAATAAAAAATAAGAAAAGGAAAACTAGGTATGCTCTGGATTTCATAAATTGCAAGGACACGTTATTGTCCAGAGGGGGCGCTGTGATACTGGATCTATCAGTTGCTTGTGGGGTTGAAGAGAACACGTTTTACAGGAAAATAAAAATGTCTTACCTAGAGGACCTGCTACAGGCTTTTCAGCTGCAGATCCTTCGACCCCTTTAGCACGATTGTCGGAAAAAGACGAAGTTCTACTCGATGCTGGTGTCTGGCAGTGAGAAAAAGAAAATAGTCATTCATTTTTAATACTAATTACCACCAACAATGCTTCACTTCAATTAACTGTTCAAGTTCAATACCTTAGGGATGTGATAAATTTCATATTCCTGTTCCAGTTTCATACAACATTGCTTTGCATTTTAGTGCTGTGGTACATTATTATTTTTACTCATGCATCTATTCACGTATAGGCCTACTGTATGTTGGTAAAGCGGTAGAGTATGTCACAAATGCACTTTGTCGCAATTGCTTTCCTGTTACACAAGGGTAATAGATGCCTTTGGGCAAACTGCATCAGCAGCCAACAATGCCCTGCGATGCACTTATTCATAGAAGTCACTGGGCTTTACACAACTAGAAATGGATAGCCATTTCTTTATACATAGTTGTTTGTGCTTGTGTTCAGTAGATGTTGAATAAATAGTAATAACAGTGTCAGAAGCAGTAAAATATTTGAAGCAGACGGAGTGAAAGTGTGGGCAAGCATGAGTAACTTAATGTATTGTGGATAATATTCTTTATAATACAAAGCTATTCATCTAGCTACACAAAGTTAGTCTGATTATTGTGTGTGTACCGATGCGGCGCCGCTGGTGTTGAGCAGGAAGTTGGCAGTGTGGGCAGCGACCGGGGGCAGGTTGGGGATGGATCGGTGCCCCAGTGCCATGCCAACGATGGCCGTCATGTGCGTCTCTGTGCCAAACACATGAATGGGGATCCCTGTGGTCTTTCCTGAACAAGAACAAAGGCCAGACCAGAAACAATTAGACACAGGGCACTTGCTCACATTACCAACGTGCCATTTGTTAAACATCTCAGTTATTTAAGTAGTTTCTCGTTATTGCACTTGTAAAGATACTGGAATGGAATGTAGCCTAAAATGTGTTAAGTTAAATATCGCAATAATATTGTTATTGCAAGATTCGAGACAGATATCAAATCGTTTTCCCATTGCGGAGCCCAAATATAATGCTTAGACAGTCATACCGACTTCTCCCATCACCCGGAGACCCTCTTGGTAGTTGGGGCCTCCACGTCGCACAAAGATCTGAACTTCATGCTCCTTTAGTGGCTGTTGATAGTCCTTTATCGCTCGCACAATGCCCTAATGCAAAATCACATAGTTTAGTTTGACGACAGAGTAATTTAGATGCACTACTTTGTGTATTATTCTGGATCTACTTCGATTCAGTACCTTGAATGTTGCAGCGACGTTTGTAAAGTTGGCAATACTACCTCCAATGATCAGGACTTTACCTAGAAAAAAAAAGCAGATAAAGAGTTAGTTACAGTGCTATTTATACCACACTTTGTTATTTATTAGGGTATTGTTCAGGGGATTGTGTACAAATGAATAGACTACATCTACCAAACAAAAAGTCGATGTATGTCTGTATGTTGAGTGACTAGGAAGGGATTTGAGTCCCAAAGCTACCGGGACAGACCGCAGACGCCGTGACGTGACCCGTAAGATATTCAATGGGGTCAGTCATGCAGAAGCGTCCGAGTTGTAGATTGAACTCCCTACCGTCTTTGTGCTTCTCCCTGGTCATGAGGGAGAGGATAGTTTTGGCGTAGTCGTAGGTCTGCTGCTCACTGGGGGCTCCTGAATACTCTCCGTAGTTGGCGAGTTCATCCACTCCTCCCAGGTCACAGATAGTGTCACTGCGAATGCAAATAATAGCCACTTACTAGTCTATCAGCATTTCCTAACTAATTTAGTAAGTTAAACATTAAAGGCTCAAGGTTCTAGTTACTAAAGTTACAGATTTTAGTTTTTAGCTGTCGGCTGTGTACCTGTAGACCACTGAAGCTCCTCCTCCAGCCACCATGGTCCAAATGCGCCCTTTGGGGTTGAGTAAGGTGAGTTTGAGACTGGCCCCGCTCTTTGCATCCAGGTCCGCGATGTAAGCCTCCTACATGGGACACAGAGTCTACAGATTAATTATGAGTGGAGAGACAAATAACAAGACCCAACACACATGGCTGATACTGGCTTTGCAGACAGTTTTTAATTCAACAGCCTGATACCTGACAGCCTGACCTGTTTCATCTAGATGCATGTGGCTGAAGATAATGTTTGTAGTTGTTTTAAAAAGGCGCTACAACTACAAACACCAGTAGCCCCATGAACATGTCCAACGCCACAGACAAGGAAGGAGTGAGGAGGGACTGTGATACCATGAAAAAGGGCATGGTGTTGGCTTTATTCTTTGTTATGGTCCGCATTAGCTCCCACAAAAGGTGCTAGTCTTACTGTGGTTCTAAAGTAATACAGTATAAAATTACAATTTACAGAACAGTCAAAACTGCAATTTGATAAACTGTAATAAAAAAGAAATATTACGCATTTCATAAATAATACAACCGAAGCATAGGAATTGGATACTATTACTCTCATAAACTGAGCCAATTGTCATTTTATGTTCTGCTTAAAATTGTTATTTTATTGTTTCTAATATTAAAAGGGAGCAAATTCAAAGCTTTTGCCCCTCTATACATACAGTTCTTTTCATTGAGTTACTATTGGCTCTGGGAACAACCAAAGAATTTGACATTCACATAACTGTGACAAAACCCACTGAACAAGGTTTTTTTTTTTATAACCTGAGCTCTCTTTCCATCAGAACTTTGTGTTTGAACACGAGGACACTTGCCATTTTTCCTCTACCGTTTACAAGGACAGTTTCTTGTGCATCTCACGCACATTTGTTTGAAAAGGACAGTGGAGCACAACGGCTTAAGCTGTGTAAGAGGACACAAGGTTCGTTTCATGCCATTTCTCATTTGAAAGCCAAGAGCCTCCAGATTTCAACCAGAATTCAGTATCTGAGCTTTAACTATTGGAGGCCTGCACTAGCACTAACCTAAGCACCGGGACAGGCGCTTGCTTTGTGGAAGAGTCCCTTTATGACATATCCTACTGTAGGATCTGGCAACCCAAAATGACATTCCGCTTTCTGATGTTATAATAGTGTAGTGTGAGAATGTATTTTGATTCTGATGTAAACATTAGTGCTTTTTTATTCCAGTTTAGGAGAATCTGGTAGAGCTGTCTGTTTAAAATGTTTGCGGCATTTTATTCTGTAACTCGATTGCAAATACATTTATAGTTTGTTTACACCCCGGCAGCCTGTGTGAATATTCAGTCAGCGTGATCCCTGAGAGGTGGCGTGTCAGTGTTGTTTGTGACAGCCAGAGCCCCAGCTGCTGTTTCCCTGTAAAGAAAAAAAACACTCCAATCAAAGTCACCTGCTGTCCCCCGTCTCCGGTCTGCTCTCTGCCCAATTAGAGGAGCCAGTCTGGAGCATGCTGCCCCGTCTCGTTGTGCACTTAATTCATCAACCCAAACCAGGAAAAACATCTGGAGAGGATATTTTTGCCCATCAGTTATCGGCCGTCTCTTTAAGAGATTGACGGCACTCACAGATGGCCAGGGGAGCTTTTAGTGTAATTGAAAAGGTGAGAGCATGGCGGGGCGTTCCTTAATGGTGGGCCAAGCTAAAAGGTATTCATAACGCTTGTTACGTCTCCAGTGAGATATTCCATTGATTTAACAGTTAATATGAAGCAAATAACAGCAGTCAGCTAACCAGGTTTTCAATTAGTTAAAAAGGATCACATAATAAAATAGACGCTCTTTTATTGCCAAAATAATGTATTACTAAACACCAAGCTTGTAAACAACAAAATATCCTGACTATTGTATTGATTTACACTGTTAAGCCAGGTCACTTTTCCACAAAACCCATGTTGTGTTACAACTTTGTCCCGTACTATTGTAAACGCATTCTTTTCTTTCTCCTTTCTAGTCGCACACTTTATTACCAGACTCTTTTGCTATATAGAAGCTCTCTAGACACACTGATGTCTTACCTCGGGATAGGCCTCTCTGCCGAACGGCGGGGGAAACTCCACGTCGCCCCATTTGGCCTTACAGATGTAGTCTGCTGTAGCGTCGATCTTAGCTGCCATGTCCAGCACAAAGACCCCATCTTTTGTGACCACTAAGAAAGAAGTAAATGATAAACATTATATTCACCAAACACACATTGATCACCCACTGATTTGTTTTACTTTCATTCGCTGACATACTGTGCCATATGATGAAAGATGGATATAAAAAGACGACGATGTAACCGTTCTTTCTAATGAAAAAGTATCAAAAACTTTATCTTTGTGATCAATTTAGGCGAGGCAGGTTTTTTGAATTTGTAAACAAAGTAATTTAAAGTGTTTTACAGAACCGTAGGTGCCAATGAGTGGAAGTTCAGTTTGATTGCGGTTTAGTTTGAGGAAGTTTGAGGTAAACCAGGATTTTATTTCATGAAGGCAGTCAGTTAGGGAGGTGGGTGGGAGTGCGGTGTTGGGTTTGCTGAAGAAGTAGATCTGGGTGTCATCCGCGTAGCAGTGGAAGTGAATGTGGTGTTTTCTGAAAATGTAACCAAGCGGGAGAAGGTAGATTTTGAAGAGCAGGGGGCCAAGGACAGAACCCTGAGGAACACCTGAAGTGACGGTGTCTCTAATGTTCGTGTATTGTACTTTTAATATGTTTCCTTGATGTAAGGTGACCTTGAGTGCTTAGAAAGGCGCCAAACAAATAAAATGTATATCATTATTAGTAGTCTACATAAAATTACAAAAAGGTGAATAAATGAATCCATTTTGGTCCAAGTTTAGCCAACCAAAAATGTCTGTACCAGGCTTTCTCCCGGTGTTTTCCAATATACATTTTGTTTCATTGGAATAAAATAATAAAAAACAACAGCCCCAAAGTAAATGTGCTGATGATGCAGGATGTTTTACTGTGCATGGGGAGGTGTTTGGTTTGAGATGAAAGAAGCCGGTCTCATCTGTCCCGGTCACGACAGCTGCCAGAGGCTTGAACTGCAGCCCAATTATACAATTATACACACACATCAAACAGCAAGAGGATAAATTATTCAATCAACTTCTCCGTTAGAGTTAAAAATGGACCTAAATTAACGCGTGAATCATGATTTGGAAAACATATTATATAACTAATGTATGATTAATTAACCTCATATCATTTGTTAATCTCAGAGAGTTAGTGCAGCCGTACCCAGTGGATTGATCTCGAGGTACGTGAAGAAAAGATCCTCATACAAATTGAAGAGTCCAACAATGAAACTGGCCAGGACACTGTAAAGCAAAAGAGAAAAATATAAATCCAATAACTCTTGTAACAAGGTTTAGAGGTAGTGGCAAGTCAATGCTTATTTATTTATTCATTTTTAGGTGTACAATTCAAGACAAAACTGATGCTTAATATGTTTTGGATCATAATTTTGGTATCTTTGACAAACTTATGCAGTAAAAATAGTTGAACAACATCATGATTTCCAATAAATTTTGATTTGATGCCATATGGTATGAAATTGTGTGATAGGGGAAAAGAATGAGTATTTATTTTAACGTATCTATCACTGCTTATGAGAGCTCTATAAGAGTTTCATTGTATTTTGTACAATGACAATAAAGCTCTATTTAGAATCCAAGTAAATGTTTATTAATGCCCCAACATAAATGAAATCCTGACAAACACTTGATATGGCAAATGAGAATGAGCAGGAATTAGTTTGTCCCTGTTTCAAGCATAGATAAATATAGCACTGAGCACATGTCGTCCAATTTGGCATTACCCAAATCTAAAAGTTTCTTGAAAAAAAGCATCAAAAAATCGCAACAAAAATGAAAGGAAAACAAGAATAAAAATGCAACAAAAAAGTGACAAAAATGCAATGGAAAGAGATACAATAATGCAATGAAAAAGTGAAAAAAAATGTGATGACAACGCGACAACAACGCAAGGAAAAAGATTCCTGGTTTAGACTTCTTGTTGTCATGATTTTGACCCAAAACAGCCTCATTTTGCCGGCATGTGTCATTTGCCATAGAATCTGCATTGTGAATAGCCACCAGGAAAGCAGTACTGTAGCTTCAGAAGGTGGCTTCTGTAAGGTCTGTCTGTGTTTTGTGCTCAATCTAAACCCTGACAAACCGCCGGTAATAAAACTGAAATACTGTTGGCTTGAGCTGGACAGGAGAGGGTAGACTGAGAATGAAAAATGTAATTTGCCTCATACTTCATCTGCGGGGAGGAGGGGGTGAATGGGGGAGGCTGCATTTCTTCTGCCTGTCCTCTCCGTCAGTTTATCCAGCGGCTGGGGGCTAATGTCAACGCTGGGCCTGTACCGAGAGAAACGACTACTATCTAAATCCTTTGTGACTCAGCAGCACGTCTATGCTTGATAAAAGAATACAGACGTGTGCAGTTAAGTGAACCCTGTGTTCTTTTGACAAACACAAGAATCCCTAAATCATGGCTACACAAGATATCGTAAAGTTATTCAATATTAGGTTATGCAATAAAGAAGACACAATACATTGAAATATCCCTCTATCCGCCTGAAATTTAAGCACCTAATTTACCCGTTTTGGCCCTTATTTAGGATTTTAACATTTAGTTTTGACACAATTACGTTTTCAACAAATTGCAATAGTAAAAGCGTTGTTTAATTTTAATGGAACATACATAATTTTGCAATCCTCAATATTTGTTTTACTCATGCCTTTATTCTTTTGCCAATAACTCAAAGAAGATATTGGCAAAAGAAGAACCAAAAAAGGCCCATATATGAGTTCCAATGCAGTCCTGGCTTACTCCAGTCATGGTCTTTAGGTTTGGTCCTGGTTTAGTTTAGCTTTAGCAGTTTTTAATATAAATACTTTTTTTTTTAAAGTAAGTGCTTTGTTGTCTTTGTACGAGCGTACAACGAAATAGTGTTCAGGTGTCAGTCCTGAGGTGCGCATGGGTCAGCTCCTCCACCTCCTCCTTCCTCTTCCTCCTGCAGCTCCCTCCGCACCACAACAGTCTTTCACCATCTCTTGTTTGTCCCTTTTCTGTTTCCTGTAGCTCCTCCTGTGATGCCTCCACTGTGGGGACTCTTGGTGCCTCTTCAGTGTCTCAGAAGAAGAAATGTGTAGGTCTCAAATGGGTTTAGCTCATAAGTTAGCTTTTTGTTTACCTTTAAAAAGCTGCTTTCTTCTGGACCATTTTTGACTCTCAGAATAAACAAATCCACCAAACCTCCACAAAAACACCGCAAAGATGTACAAACGTATCCAGAAAAACCACGTGGAACACAGAAACCACAAATGCAGTTCGCAGAAAAAGGTGCAACATTAAGCTGCACCAGGAGAGAGGGAGGTTGCGTCCTGTTTTCACATCGCCATGACAACATGACAGTTTAATACAGGTGTATAACTCTTAATTTTGGTTCAGATCACGAGAAAAGCTTTAGTCCAGCATGGTTTGGTCCTGATTTCTAATCTAAGCTCCATGATCATTCATTTAACTCAATAGTTTCATTTATTTGTCGCAGTAAATGATAATACTATTTCCTTTCTATAGTAATCTAATCCCAAATCAACATCGTGATGCCACGCCCCCTCCTGTCAGAAACACGCGCTGATCTTCTGTGGGCCTTGTAAACCTACAAACTTTGCAGGGATTGCACTGTAAATTAAATCTGGAATATAGCTAATATGCACGCTAGTTTAAGTAGCCTACCGGAAGCCCGAAGACATGATGTGTTAGCCGTAATTATTAAAATAAAGACGCAGCGCTGCTCCATTTCTGACGCGCGGGGCTCTCTCTCTAAAAGCAGCTACCGTTTGCTTTTCGTACGTAAACGAAACAGTTTTAAAATGCCACGATGGATCTCACATCGGTGCTGAGCGCGCATGGGTTTGGATGTTCTCACGAAGGGCCGAGAGAGGAGAGAGAGGAAAGAAAGAGGCGCGGAGGTACAAGGCTACGAGCACACGGACTGAGCGGCGCGTGGAGCAGCTTCAAAAACGTAGGCTCCGACACAAACTTCTAAATATTGTCCCGTTCAATCACTGTTTCTTAAACATTATGTTAAAATTGAGCAAATGCAAATAATAAGCTCCGATTTACATTTGTATTAGTGTGATAAGAGCCTTGGTACTGAGGAGCAGATGACGCTCTGAATAAGTCATTCTCCTCTGAGACTTTTACACACGAGTTTTAATGCATTTCTATTGCAAAATTCATGTTCCATGACTCTGTTCAGATCATGTTTAGTTTAAATCCATTTATCCTGCAATCTCACATTTGTCCTAACATAAATAAAATGCAGCCTATATATATAGGCTATGTAAATGTCTTAAAATGCTTATAATGAGAGTTGGACGATATCATCGTTCATCACGATGGTTCACTGTAAACATCGTCAACTGCTAATTAAGGGGACATCGCCCAAACCTACTTCCTAATAAACTTGCCCCATCATTTCTTCTCACTGACTGAGCCTCCCATGTTTGAAGGGGGTCAATCATTTCGATCTAATTGTGACTGAAAAAGGGGTTGAGAGCGTTAAACATTTTGGCATCGCAGTCATCGTCGTCGTAATAAAATACTGCTGCTTCTGCTTCTTCTTCAATGTCAGCCAACACAGTGAGTCTGGCAGACTGTGTAAAGCAACGGCGTCGGTGGACCAGAGATGAATGGCAGGAGCTACAAAAGGGCGAGTCGCCGTTTCATAGCCATCAAAATAAACGGACGTGCGCCGAATGCATCGATGAATCCAGCTTTCTAAAAGGGGGGTTTTGCAGGAGGAGCTGATCAAACGAAGACTGGCTGAGTTTGTCATTTGTCTAATGGATACTCCACACGACCCCCATTGTCCAGTCTTTTACTGCAATATCATAGCACTCTCTTATGATGGCCCGGTTTAATTATGTAATGGACATCTGGGTTATTTTAAACTTTTTGAGGTTGACATGAATAATGGTTAATAGTTGTGTACACAGAACTGCACAAAAAAAAAGATATTGTTTACATCGCTTTGTAATATATCAAATGTATTAAATATGTAGCAGTGGATGAAGGCAGGATGTTAATTTAGCCTATGGAGTTAAGGGTATAAAGCAGGGGTCTCCAAGTAAATTTCCCTAGGGGCCAACATATATCAGCCGTGTATTGCCGGGGTCCATAAACAACAGCTCCAGTAAAATATGTTTTGATTGGGGAAATACTATTGAGGAAACTTTTTTCAATAAATGAATAATAATGAGCCTGACTGTAGCCTCATAAAACAGCTTACACTTGTATTGCACTTTACAAGCCTGTGTCACACGTCTGTCACTGTCCAATTACCACATGGCTATAATGTGTTGTTTATATCCTGATCTCCTATTATGTCAGTGCCCGCTGTGAGCCACAATAAATCAAAATAACAAATATAGGCTATACATATCTCACTTTGCATGCAATGAGTCGATCATATATTAGTTTTACAGTTTAAGTTGAATACCATAAATGAATGCACTTCAACAATATTCTAATTTTCCAAGTTTCACCTGTAAGCATATATGACACCTTGCCCATAGTGTTAGAGAAATAACAAGGATGTTCGAGAGGACTGATGAAGAATAGGCAGCAGTCAGGATGTCTTATGCAGGAGAAGTTTATTTACCATCGTTACGGGACCCGGTGACATGAACTCGAGACATTGCGCTAGTCCTACTATTCAAGTCTGTCTATGCTTCCACAGAAGAGGGGTAAATACCCTCCTAAGAGTGTCATACTCTGACACGCAGGCAAAAACATTCAGTGGCTGAGAGTGGGCGCCTGAGCCCACAGTCAAGGCTATGACAGAGATAGTACGACTGCACAGCTTGACCCAGTATGATAAATAGCGATTTAATGTTATCCTCTAACTATTAGAATATTTGCTTTCCCTTTTATATAAAATGAATATGAATTTAGATATCTTTAAAACAGTCAGTGTTTAGGCCGGACTCAAATATGGCCTGGTTTAGTCTCAAGTTAGCTTCAGTGGTTTATATACTGTATCTTAAGCCCTTTTACTGACAGTTCCCTGTATTATTGTCTTTTTTGCCGGTTTCCTCACAAATGTATGGTTTAGTTTTAGTTCATACTTCGAGTTGTCCTTGTATTGTGTCTATATTTTAATCCACAGTCATTTTCCTGTGTGCTCAGGTCCGTACTCACGCTCTCTTGTCTTTGGCGGCGTGTGTCAGAAGGGCCTTTTTCACGGACTCTTCGCTGATTTTTTCGTCGACTCCAATCAGCAGCTTCTTGGCCTTGGCGTCCACGTCCCCCACGTCCACCCCTCCCTCATGATGGAACAGCACGTAGTCCCCTTCACGAGTGGCGTAGATGCACACGTAAAACTCCTCCTCCTGATTAGAACATCAATCAAATTATCCATTACTAATACATCTACTAACACGAGTGGTTTCTCAACTGGTGTCGTTTCAGAAGTCACCTTAAACTTACACTGCTTCACCAAAATGTTTAAAAAAAAAAGTCTCCACCTGGATTTATCTAACTGGTCTGATTTGGGGTTGCTGCAGTTGATCAGGTCTCAGTTCAGCCACACTATAGGCTCTTCTCCACATGCAGGTGCGTGTCAGCCAAATGGCTCTTTCACCCGCTTTGTCGAGCTTTTTTATAACAAAGGCCAGTGCCAAACTGGTCTGACCAGGTATAGATTTTGGGCCCGACCTCTGGCTGTGGCCAAAGCGGGCTAACCCGTGTCTGATGTGACGTGAACAGACTGCTGGCCTCTGATTGGCAACGAGAGAGTGGATGCCCTCACTATTGACACGCAGGTCATACGGATTTAATATTTCACAGCATTATACGGCTGTGCTAAAAAGGGATTTTGCCGTTAATAACATTTAGCCGCTGTTAGCGCAGCTTTAGCTGGTGTTAACATAACATTTGCCTGTAGCTGACCTTCATAGTTCGTAGTTTAGCAGTTTCTTTTCTGTTTTAATAAACCTTGGCACCTCCGAATGATTCCATAACTCCCACCAGATGACAGCATTTGTCCACATTTGTTCTCATCGAGGCTTACAAAACTTTTAATTATTATCTGTACAGCGTGCTGCTCTGTGCGGCCCCGCCTACAACAAATGCATGTGTGTGTGTGGTGGAAACAGAAAGGTCTGCGGGCTAGTGTCGATAGGTGCACATAGATCATGGCGTGCGCGGCCGGTTCGCGCTATGTGGACGGCTTTTGTGCCCAAAGAGTGAGATCACGTGACGACCTGAATCAATGGAGTTTTTCTTCCAGGATGGCACGGGTATATTGCAAGGTGACAATGCCAGGATTCACCGGGCTCACATTGTGAAAGAGTGGTTCAGGGAGCACAAGTCCAGGTCTGAACCATTTTTAGTGGGTAGCAAGCCTTTTCCACAGTACAATTCCTTTCAATACTTCTCTTCAATAAAAGTAAAGAAACATCTGAATATTTAAAAATGGCTGTTGCTTTGGTCATAATTTCAGCTTTCTAGCTTTATTTAATGTTTAAACACAGTATTTTACATGACATACAAGTCATTCTTGTTTTTGGTCAGGGCTTGGCATGCTAGGATTACGGTTGGTCTAGACGCCATCCCAGTTGAGAAACACCGGTCTAACGGGAAAAACCTCTTTATTGTGCCAACTTTTATTTGTGGTCTGGTAGTGTATTAACTCTAGTTGCAATCTAAATTAAAATGTTAATGTAATTATAAAAAATAAAAAAAAGATGATTTTTGCAGTTTGACCCTGTTAATCATCACAGGTATTCCTTACAGGGTACTGCTGAGTAAAGCATTAAAAGGTCCCGCAACTCACTCCTGGAGCCAAACCCAATAGTAGTGAATCATTGGACAAATATAAAAGACTGTTTTGACTGCAATAGTACAGCTAGTCCTTTAATCGGATCAAAAGTTGATTTTTATAGAGCGGGTGTTTTTATAGAATGGGGTTAGAAAGCAACTGCTATTAAAATGCTTTGCAGTGATCACAATGTGTCCAACTGTACAGTAACGCTGAATGGCTGGAATATGCAGGAAACATGCTCAAGATAATGAAACAAATCACAACTCAAAGATTGTTCTACATAGGGTTCTTCACATTAATGCTCACCTGTTTGGATAATGGACCTTTAAGTACGACATTTGAAACAGAGGAAATATGGAGTGAGAGCTATGCTTACCTGTTTATGTGGGACAAACGGCTCAATGAGGAAGTTCTTGAGGATACCTTTGGCTTTTCCCACCTAAAAACAATAACAGAAGAAAATAAACACACTTTATAACATTTAGAGTAAGCTTGTTGGAGCTGTAATTGCAGAAAGTCCTAATTTTATTCCTAACAAGAAGCAAAAGAAAGATGTACATTTTATTCAAAACAAACATTGGGCATTCATTTACATTAATTTTCACTCTGGAACAAATGTAAGTCTATGCAATAATACTGTATAATATTGGGTGAAATACTGAGTAGCTTGAAATAACAAGCGTCGCTTCATATAAAGGGCTGACATTTCCACAGAGTGAAAATTGTGCGAGGAAAAAAAAGGTATGAATTGTCGTGTTTCACTCGGGGCCATTCTCTGAAACACGACCAAAGCTCATTTAGGGAAACTGTCACTGTTTAAAGGCCATGAGGCAGAAAGGAACAGGAGACTTCGAGCAGTGAGCAGAGAAGTAGAAAGAGGAGACGCTATTATTATGAAGGCTCAATGACGAGTGTAGAAAACAAAACCTCAAGAGGCCGGAGTCATTCAAATCAATTAGCATGAGTGACATTTCAGGTTCCCAAGCAAAACATGACGTACATGTATTTTGATATTGACGCAAGAAGGAAATGACAGAGGTGTTAAGTGTTTTTCAAAGCCACTTGTTCCCCTTTAATTTGCCAACTTCTGTAATTACTTTGTGTGCAAAAATGGTAGAGACTATACAGTATAATAAATGAAATTCAAGTAAACATACAACATGGCTACAAACTGTCTAGAACATCTTTTGAAAAAAATATGCATGCGTTTCCAATGACATCACGCATAGTTCCGGTGGCCATTTTGAATACCGAAGTACAATTATGCAGCACTACGTCAGGTAACAATATCTCTACTCAGGATGAAAATGAAAGACAACTGATTGATAGTGGCATTTTTATGTCCTCGTAATCATTGCTCAAGAAGATAACAGTAAAAACATGGCCCTAGAGAGCGCGTTTATGTGAAGAAACCAGTGAGTCAGTGTTTAAAGCTCCTCAAGACGTTAGCATGATACCAGTTAGCATTTAGCTTCAACCATTGACAGTTGATTGAATCAACTGTCACTTCAACACGATAAACACATGTGTGGCTCACATCTATGAACACTGAGGAAATACTACAGTAACAGCTCTGACCTCTGTCACATGTTGTAGCCAAGGCTACAATTTTACTCCATGAACAGTATCACATTGCAGTATATTCACTTACACCATCCTTGTTTCATAATTCATGTTTCAGCGGCTACCTGACACTTGGTTATGAAAAGTCCACTTTATTTTATTTACTTTGAGTGAAACCGTCCCTCTCCTCCTCTCCTGCCATCTTACAAACAGCTGTGTTCCTCCTTGAGCGGCGTTTTACGGAGCGAGGCGTTTTCCCAGTGGCACAGTGATGGATCTCTGCGCTGTGGTAATGCTGACTGGATGTACGCATATTTACACAAGAGTGACTTTTGCTTTGGCCCAGTGGTTTGATGAAGCAAAAGTGAGCACCATCCAGTTAGCATAGCATTTTAAAGAAAAGTCATGGCTCATAGCGAGAAATAATGATCTATTGTATGCATATTTATTAGGCTTAATGTATATGTATTAGGCCTGCAAGTTGCTCATTTTGAGTGAGTCATAAAATTTCTGAACATGGTTTCGATCACACTTTGACTGTTTAGCCATTTCATTTCACAGGTTTACAATGTTAATACATGCAAAAAATCTCACTATTAGTCAGCCGTTAGCAGCAATTATTAATTTAGTTCACATATGTAAACAGAAAAGACCACTTAGTTTGTACTTTTGGGTGATACTGTATAACAGAGGTCACTAAACGGCGGACCTCGATCCGGACCCGGACCATGCGCCAGCCATTCTGGACACAAACCTTGGATCCGAACTTTGGACCAGACCATGAATTCCCTCAGACGAGCGGCTGTGTCTGCGCTCCCTCTCACTCTCTGACTGCACCAGAGCGATAAACTACAGCCCAGACGAACAAAAGGAGAAAGTCCGACATCTTAGCTTCATGATACTTTTAAAAAAAATTTAGAAACGGTTTCGGAATGACTGAAATATGGCTTGCTAAAAACAAAAGCGGAGGACGCCCTAATTAAATATGCACGCGCAATCGTAATGCGCAAATAGCGCGGTTGTTTCCCGAGCAGGTCTGAAACAGGACTAAACCTGGACTAAACAGGGCTCAGTGTGTTGAACTGAGCAAAGAAACACATCACTGTCATATATTATGTGCACATTGTGTATAATAGGCTACAGTAGCCTATGCACTCTGCTATTTAGGAGCCAAAACTTATTTTTAGAGCAAAAAAACAATAACAGGATTCAATTGATTGCATTATTTTCAAATCACAGAAATAGATTTAAAAAATGCTTAATAATCCTGATATAACCGTGAATTAACCCCGTATGTTCCGGACCTTTGCTTGACCTTTTTTTTTTCATTTCGGACCTTGGTGAAATTTAATTTGTGACCCCTGCTGTATAATCATTTCAGTTCACTGCAGTCAATACTTCTGTTGTCATGTCCTATCACACCACAACAAGTTTCATTTGATCTTCTTGACTGGCTTGAATGAATGGTACCACTTGTAATAATGGTGAGGGCCCTTTTATCATTGTTTTTGTCCATACACAGCCTTAAATGCTCCTATAAAACATGGTACAAATCAAGAAAAAAGAGGATGAAGAGAAGGACGGCAGGAGGAGGCAGCTACAGCTGGGATAATATTGATTGAAGGAGTGTCTGGTAAAGAGTGCACTCAGACGGGGAGGGGGTAAGAGTGAAGGAGTAGGAGGAAGGAGACATTTATGGGAGACATGAAAAATGGGAGGGAAGAGGTCGTCGCAGTTACCGTGGTTTCTTTATGGAGGCGGGGCTTGAGCCACTGTTTGACGCCGTTCAGGTCCAGGTTCACGCCCACCAGACCCAGCTTCCCGCGCCTCTTAATCAGCTGATCAGGCTTCACCACCAGTTTCTGACAAAGGAGAGAGAAAGAAAGACACAGGTACACGTCAACGCAAGAGTAGCATTTTTGACCAAAAGATTCATGTAAATTCGTTGTATATCGGTTAATAAAACTGACGTATCACAGCTAGTCTCCGTGGTAACACAGGTGGGGGATAACAGACTACTTTCCATGGACTTGTATAACCCCACCTGAACTGAGCACATTTACTCCAGTTTGTCTTTACCCAAACCTAAAGCTTCTTGGGGGGAAAAAAAGTCAAAATAACAACAAAAATGAGACGAAAACGAGAATGAAAATGCAACAAAAGAGCGGTAAAAACAAGAGGCAAAAAAGTGACAAAAAAAAGCAAAAAGCAAAAAGTGTCGAAAACGAGGATGAAAAAGGCAACAGAAGCGCAACAAAAACGTTAGAAAAACATAACAAAAACCCCCACAAAAGAGCAACAAAAAAGTGACAAAAAAGTGTTGAAAATGCAACAATAAAGCCACAAAAAAGTGACAAAAACTCTACAAAAGAGCAATTACTTTTTTTTTCTTTTAAAGTGACAACAACTCGGCAACAATGCGAGGAAAAACATCAGTTTAGATGAGTTTTGTAGGTCTTTCAAATGAGGCGTTACTCTCCTCTATAGAGTTTGGGAATGTGATGTCATATCGCTATGCATTATGGGATTAGCAGCAATTGTAAAGTAGTTGAGATTTAAAAAAAGTTAAATTACTGGAGTTATTGTTCACATTAAACACTTGGACGGCACAGTGTGTTAGATGTATTTACCAGCAGTAACTCAACAGCTAACAGAGTTGTTCCGCGGCTTTTTTCTCCACTTTTTATACTGTTTTTAGCTAATGTTAGTCAATGGAAATGTATGCTAACAGCTACAAAGATGGCGCATCTCCATGGTAACTGTGGAATTTTCCGAACCTCTATATGAAACCTTTAAGATTTGGGTACAGCTGAACTGGAGAAAATACACTCTGTTAAGGCGGGGGTTAAGATCAATATGTATCTCTGAAAGTCTGAAAATGCATAATTAAACCAAATTGCTTTTTTGGCCGGCAGCACTTCCATACGCACTGAAAGTTTGTAGTCCGTAGAAAACATTTTAAATTGCATTATGTTAGACCTGTTCACAGTTGCTAATCATTTGTTAGCATTTTAGGCAAACTACTTCATAATACAGCTATTTTATGCTTTAATTTATGCTGTAGTGGTAGTAATTCCTGTTGCCTCTCGGTGACAGTAAAAAAGTGAGAACGGCAAGATAGATGAGCAGCTTTGTGATTTCAATAAAGTTTCAGTTTGACATATTTGCATTAGAAAGCCCCGAATCCCTTTTAACACATATCAGTAAGACCATTCTTGTTATCATGAACATCAATCAGTCTGCGATTACTGTACCTTTCATGAATAAATGTGGAGTATTTTATGTACCATTCAAACACTTTGATACAGAGTAATGCTATATGGGTTGTAATGGTGATGGTGAACAACGATAATGCCAACATGGTAATGAATTCTGTATGGGAGACAGAAATAATACACTGGTTGTAGCGTGTGAGATACTGTGAATGTTGAGCGTGTGAGATACTGTGAATGTTGACCTGGTATAATGCAGTGTCGCATTTGTTAATATGTAACCAACTCGGTTGATAGTTGTTTGTAAAATGGTAAGAAATATGCACTGTTGTCAGTCATTGTTATAGTTATGTTATTGAAGTTTATGAACAGGGGTGGGAGTCAATAAGCTTGTCTTCTTCCCACTCCTTTTCGAGCTGTAATGTAAATTATTTTTTCTTTTTTCTTTTATTATGTATATATATATTTCTGTTTTTTCTTTTCTTCTTTAGCTCGAAATAAAATATTCAAATCAAATCAAAATCAAACATTATCCAATATGGCGGCGGGTTTTTGTCACATGACTCGTAAAAAACATGACTCGATTGTGGATATGGCATTACATTTAAAGCCACACAGCGCAACATTTCAGGTTATACAGTATGTTGCTACGTCACAATATCAGATAAACTGAACCTAAACTCAAAATAGAAAGCAAGTTAGCAAACCAGAACAAGCTTCTAATGATCAGCTAGACGTCGACAATTACATTTTTGCTATTAAGGCAAAATGTATGAGTTGGTTGCCTCACAGATGACAAACATGTATAATACGGTCCCTTAAGTGATTCAGGATGTCAGTGGGACTTTTTTGGTGCAGTTTCCAAACCCAGTATTACGTCAGATCGGCCGTATTGGATCTCTGTCCTGTAGCTCCGGTAAAGGGAATGGCTTATGACAGAGGAGCCATTAGTATCTGGGCGCTCGCCAGTCCACAGAGGAAAGACAGGACCCAGGGTGAAAGTTAATGCAATTTTCTAATCAATTCTACTGCAGCGCATCTCTGGCTCTATCTGCCCACCGCATCCTGCGCCCACCTCACAGATTAAAAGATTTGGTGAGCGGGATGCAAGGAGAACGACCCTGCAAAGAATATAACCCAATTAGCTTGACATTAGGCTAGTACAGTGGAGCAGGGGTATTGGTATGCTCCTTCTGGCGTTTGTGGTTTAGATCCGTTTTCATATTTTTGAATGTTACTTTCAAGGTACACCTACAAACCAACTTTGTCTGAGTGTCTAAGTGGCTGTGCAGTCAGCGTTAACGGCAAACAGGCGCCAAGAGACCACTCTGCTGTCGGCCTAAGTAATTGTCTCCTTAAAGAGGAGATTGTTCACGCAAACCGAGACTCTGCTATAGTCGCTAATGGGGCTCAAGCAGCACAGCGGAAAGGCAAGTGGGACTTTTCTATTTATTTAACAGTCCTTCAGTTAGCAAACATGTCCACCAATAGAACGTGCTACTTACTATGCAATGCAATTTACTGACAGGAATTACAAAAAATAGCCTTGGTATTCCAGTCATTTAAATTCCTTGAAGCCCCCCCTGCTCATACTGCTTTGTACTCTACTACTTAATATGCTGAAATAATGTTTTTTTTGTTTTGTTTTATGAACTGACCCTCAGACGCTGGACCCAAACTTTGTGCACCTTTATACATTGGCTTTAAACACAAGCTGAACTGAATATTGCACATTATTGCTCTATATATTTTGAACCTTTGTATATTGTCTTTTTTTCGTCTTGTATTCGACTTGTACAGCACTTTGGGCAGTGTCGCCTGTATTTTAAATGTGCTATATAAATAAACTTTGACCTTGACCTGCAACCCTTGGATTAGTACACAATGCCTTCTAGGTCTGGGACGATACACTTTTTTCACGATCCAATATCTATCACGATACTGAGTGCCCGATACAATACATTCCAAAGCACAAAGTATTTGTATTTCCCATGTCTTGATGTTTCTATATGTGCTTTGCCTTAACTGAACCTCATTGTAATTTCGCATATCGTCTTTTGTAAGGCGCATTGAGTTTGCCTTGTGTACGAAATGCGCGGTATAAATAAAGTTGCCTTGCCTTGCCTATTAAATGTCTATAATTCTATTAAAAAACTGCAATAGTTTACCCCAAATGAATTTAATAAGAAAGCTTAAGATGAGTTTCCAAAATGTATCAAATATAAATCCGTCTGATACTGATCAAAACATTTTGAAAAGTGCAAATGGCAGAAGCATTTTAAAAGTCTGGCTCTTTTGTTTAGACCAGGGGTTCCCAAACTTTTTTGGCTGGGACCCCAAAAATTGACACGTAAACAACTCGGGACCTCCATTGTATAAAGTTATTGCCTCTTACGCTACTTTAGGGAAGAAAACACATTTTAAAATCATGTTAACATGTATTTAAACTTTTTATTTTAACTATATGAATGGATTTCACAAATGATATGCTGTTTTACACTCGAAAATATATCAAAAACAGTTGCCTTTTTCTTTTTTATTTCATCCTAAAATCATCTGGGGACCCCACCCAATGCCTCGCGACCCCCACTTTGGGAACCAGTGGTTTAGACAAACAGCACCAAATCTGGGTTTAACAAAACTATCTTTAATTCAAAAACATTTGTATATTGTTTTTCTATAACCGAAAAACACAACAAAGAAGTATTGTGATATATTGCAAAACTATATTATGTCCCAGCCCTAATGCCTTCATTCTCCACTTTTTTTCTTTTTACAATGTTGAATTTGGGTGTTGTTTTTGGTTGGTTCATTTGTATGCAATAAAAAAAAAAATCATGTATATGTATGTACATCGACCTAACTATTTGATTACATTTATTCAAATTTTGAACCATATGTAGCAAAACAACTCCTCTCCTGACGTTGTGTGCGCTTTCCGTCGTCCAGGAATTTTCCGTTGTGGTAGAGGTTTTCAAACATGACAAATGGGCTGTGTTGAGGACCTTCTGACGCTCATTTGAGAAGCTTCTTGAAGCTCACTGACAACTTTGAAAACCTCTATTATTCTCCTTAAGGATCTTAGAACATACCACGTTTCATGCGTTCACTCCTCTCTGGATAATAGCACCCATTGCACCCATAGTCTTTGCTGCCCTATACCCCACCCACAACCCTGCCTCATGCCTTGATGAATGGATCAGCTTTCCTTTTCCACGTTAGTCTGCCCCCTCACCTCTGTCAGCAGCCATGGGTGCTCCTGGGCCAGTCGATCCAAGTCGGTCTCAGCCGTGACCTGGGCGAAACGAAACCTGTTCTGGACTGCGGCGGAGGTGCAGATGTACTTGTAGAGAAAGTCCTTTCCCGTCTGCTCTGAGATGGCTTTGGCCGACATGACTGACCTGAGAGGAGAGATTAAACACAGGCGCACGATAAGATGTGTAAGATATAGAACCGGATTGAGAGGCAAGAAAAGCAGAGTACACACCCAACACTGTACAATATGTAATCATCAGACTACACAGAAACCATAACCTTTCACTCTCTTATGAACATAAAGAGAATTTGTATCAGAATTTAAGATAGAACAGAATAGCTTTATTTTCTCTGAATGGCAGACATGTGTGTTGGGCTTTCTCATTCACATACAGTACAAGCATTAATCAAAGCAATACATTTATTAGTTCAATTTTATTTCAATGTCCAAACAGGTCTTCATTTATGAAAACCTTAGTTGAAAGAGCATGATAAGTAGTATTGAGGATAGAACAGCATTTCTACAATGCCTTCAGCAATAAATATTGTACAGTGAGCTTTGGATAGACCACCACCAAAGCTTCAATATTGCAATATCCAAAGAAAAGGCAATAACGTGACTCTCTTCCATATGACGGTCTGTCAAAATAAACGGCCAAATAAGAGTTTCATTAAAAGGTTCTCTCAGATATGTCGTCCTGGTTTGCACCTTTCGCTTTATACCCCTTAACATACTGTACTATGAAAATAATCCATTTACCTGACCTACTTAACTTGAGTCCATCTTCTATTACCAGTCCAATTATTTTAATGGGGTTATTGATAAAGATGTGGTAATTGTGTCATAGTTATTGGCATAACGACAGTGGCAATAAAGCTACAGTCTGAATGTGCAGGAAATAAAGGAGACAATATTCCTGGCATCTATAAAGTTTATTGAGATAAAGTACTGTAAATGGAGGCGTGGCATCTGCAGTTAGTTTTTTTTTCTTTACAAATTGAGAGATGTTTCTTTAAAAGGAATAGGCCACCGTTTTTACATAATGAGATATGTCCTTACTTCTTACCTTAGCTTAGACAAGTTGATGCGTAACTGTCTGGTCTTTGTGCGTGCGCTCAGTCACGCAAATGTTGTTAGCGTTTAGCCTCTCCCAGCGAAGGTATATCTCCAAACTGGGGTGAAGTCTAGTTACACAAAATTAAACATGTCGATTTTCTAAGCGGATAAAAAAGGGGTACTATATTGTAAGGCGTAATAATATTAGGAGCACTTTCGACTTTACTGCGCGGACGTCGAAGTGCTACTACGGTGTTATTTATGCCTTAGATATATAGTACCCCTTTTTTATCCGCTTAGTAAATCGACATGTTTAATTTTTTTGTAACTTGACTTGGATCGTGTAACTTTCACGTAACTTTTTTCGCAACAAAAACAATAACTTGCCTTAAGGTTAACAAGTTCAAAAAGGTAAAAAAAAAAAAAAAGTTACTAATGATCTATTGTGAAGCCCCAGGGCTTGTATGAGTGAATGTAACATATAAGACAGCCTCCTTTTTTTTTTACTATTATTATTGTTGTTGTTTGTTTCTGTTGTTGTCTTTGTCTCTTAATGTGTTTGTCTGTTCTATGTAGGAATTTGTTTTGTTTGTTTATTTTGTCTATGTGTCCTTAATAAAAAATTACAAATCGCAAAAAAAAAAAAAAGGTCAAAAACTTTATTGTCAATTCTATTACACAATAGAGAGGAGTGAAACTGTTATACTCAAACAACAACAATGTATAAAGATAACAACAAATATTAAAAAGTACTCAAACCTCTTTGTCTGATTGCAAGAACACTTTTGGTTAAGTTTCTGGCCCAGCTTTTTCTTGGCACTTCAGATTTTCCTCAGTTTTTGAGTCAACTGGTCTCTTTGCTCACAGTCATGATAAAGTCATAGTTACTAAAGCCATTCATAAAATGACCGTCTTTCTCCAAAATGAATCAGCTACTCCACCCTAGAAAAAAACATCCAAATATCCACTCTGAAACAGCTTGTGACTCAACCAATCTGAAATATTAACCATGTTTAGAACAGCACATTTGTTACTATGTGGCGTTAGGAGAATGGGGACATCCCGACAATTTATTTCCAATCGTCTGCCAGTTCATTAGTCATCCAGCACCATTAAATTACGCGAGCAGCCAGTGACATCGAGCAAACAACGAATTAGGAGACCATCAATTTACTTAATATAGCTCGACTACCCACTACTGTACCATATATTTTATTATAATACCTGACTGCTGCTGCTGCTGTAACCTTGGGGTGGGCGTTAAAGACAAGCAGCATCCAATACCTCAATGTTTTTTTTAGGTCTTGACAACAATAATCACAGTATATTTGTGAGAAATGTGAAAAAGACGTGTCGTGCATGCAACTTCTTGATTTAGAAATATGTTCCTCAAAATGAACAAAAGCAACAGCAGAAATTGCCACTTCATCCCCTTTTTCGGTGTTGGTTTGTGTCAACAGAACATACGCAAGACTGTGAGTTTGCATGCCTTCCAAACGATGATTAATATAGCAGTAGTACATTGCCCATCTCTGCTGTGATCATTAACTATTACAACCACAGAGTAAAGTGGACCATTACTTAGTGACGAGTTATTACCATCATCACAGCAAGTCACAGTTGAAGAATTTAGAAGATTACGTAGCTTGTGTGTGATTTAAAATGTGGTTTGGTACATTTAGATCTAAAGTTCATTGCTATGCTATAGAGTGACCATTTTGTACATTCTCATTATGATCGTTTATCTTGATATTGTCCTGCCTAAATACATCGACCTTCAAATTTATCGTGACAGGCCAAATTGGACCACTATCCTCCATCTTCAAAAACTCCAACAATAAATCTCTCCTTCAGTCCAATCGTTTCTGCTTCATTAAGCTAAAAGCCCGAAACGGATTCTAAAAATAGCATTTGGTCCTTGCTCCAAACCGACCCAAGCCATTTCTTAGTTCAGTTAATTGGACTGTCATGGAAGCTCCTTAATATTGATCCCTATGTCCCTGAGTCACATCCGATACGCCACTTGAAATTATTTTAGTCCAAGAAACACACTTTTTCATGGCTTTTCACGACTACACTGTTTATAATTTGTCATCCCGTTTCTCCGTGTCAAAAACTCGTAATAGGTATTAAATGTCATTGATCCCAGCACAAATTACACAACATTTGGGAAACGGGATATGATGGATGGCGTCGGGCAAACAGCATCTACAACCCGTGGTTTGAAGCAGAGCCTTTGTTGCCCTGCTCCTGGAGCTTGTTGCGTCTTAAAGGTGATCTGACAAGTCAAGGGTTTATCCTGGTTTGGACTTGTTTGAGTCCTTTGCCAATCTGGAATCAGTCGTTGTTTAGACTTGATCCAGTCCTGGTTTAGCCCTTGCATTTGCAGTAATACACTCATTAAAATTGGTTGGGGAGGAATTGTCTCTTGAGATCCAAAATGTTGATGATGAATTTGCAATGAATTTACTATATTTCTGATGTAACAAATTGGCTGGAGATTCAGACAAGCACTGGGAACCCATAGGAAGAGTTTAACCTCTTAACCCCCGCCTGAACAGAGCACATTTTCTCCAAAGCTAAAGGTTTCTTGACTGGAGAGCTATAGGCCAGTGTAACATCTCATTTGAAATCTACCAACTAAACGGACCTTTTTGCCGTGTTGTCTCCACTTTCTTGCTGTGCTCTTTTGTCACATTTTTTGCGCTTTCATCACCGTTTTTGTCTTGTTTTGTGTCGCTATTTCGATGCTTTTTTTTCTTCCCCCAAAGAAGCTTCTTGAAAAAAAGCATCGAAACAGTGAAATGAAATGAAGATGAAAATACAACAAAAATCTGAAAGAAAAGAAAAATCAAGGGAAAAAGTGAGGAAGCAACAAAAAAAATGACAAAATCATGACAAATAAATAAATAAGGCAAAAACCAGACAAAATGAAAAAGAAAATGTGACAAAAATGCGGCGACAATGCAACAACAAAAAAGTCACAATCAGTTTTGTTGTCCTATAGCTTTCAAATGAGGTGTATAACTATAGTTATGGAGGGAGGGGAAATAACATGGAGAAATAAAACAAGGATTGTGCCTGGATAAAACAGGTGAATAATCTATACAAAACTAGGACTAAACCAGGAACAGGTAAACAATGACCTGCAGTTCAAGTTGACCTATTATTTTTTATTCCCCAAAGCCAAGTGTTACTCATGTATCCTGGAGAGAACAGGGATATTGTGAGCATCTGCATACCTGGATACTAGTACTAACCAGTCAGACAAGAAATCGTCTCGCACCATCAACAAGTTGGAAAATGAAAATATACTTTTTAGATTTAGCACGTGGACAAATCACAATAAACTAAACAACCCTGTGCTAGATTTTCAAACTTTATAAAAATGGATTGAGTTACAAAGTTGCTCAGCTCTGGCTACCGCATGGAAATCAAGCTCTTCTTTACCTCGAGGTTGGGCTTTCCGGGGAGCTCTGGAGGTGTGTGAGTGAGTTTCTCGGCTGGGCTTCTCCTCTCGTGCCGCTGGAAGGTGCAGAGGTGCGGGGGGGACGGGGACAGAGCGAGGAGTGTCCGGGAGTTTTGTGTCAGCGGTGGATGTGGCGAGAGGCTGGGCTGATGTCAGCAGCCCAGGATCGCGTGCGATTGGTTAAGAAATACTCGTGTCTGCGCACAGCCAATGAAAAAAAAAAACACTAGTCAGACGCGGATCACAGAGGGAGCAAAGGTTTGTGAGTTTGTGGGTCATGTTCAGGAGAGTTCGTGGACTTTACGGTCTATATTTAGCTCTTCTTGATTCTTGATTGATTTCTTGATAATATAAGCAAATAAATGTACAACGGACGATGCGTTTAGAGTTTAAGTAAATGGCGACCCCTGCTGGCCAATTGTAAAATGATTTGCTTAAAAGTTGAGTAGAAAATGACGTGTCCAAAATACAAACAAATAAAGCCCCTATTATCTTACAGTGGTGGAAGAAGTAGTCATATTCTTACTTAAGTAAAAGTGCAGATACAGGACCAAAAAAGTACTTAAGTAAAAGTATCTGATGAATGTGTTACTTAAGTAAAAGTACAAAAGTATGCATTGTAAAAATGTACTTTATAAGTAAATGTATTTAAGAGTTTAATGTGCAGGATCTTTCAAAATCATTTGAATCAAACCAGGTGTAAACGAGTAAACCACTAAGCCAGGTCAAAAACAGGAAGTAAAGTAGGTCTAAACCCGGACTAAACTAGGTCAGGTCTAAACCAGATCTAAACAAGGCCTAAAGGGGTAAACCACTAAACCAAGTCTAAACGGGGATAAACCAGGTAATCGTAGAGGGGTCAATTTGAAAATAAAATACTGTTACTTTTAACACAATTTAAAAATGTAGTGGAGTAGAAAGTACAGATACAGGCTCTAAAATGTAGTGAAGTAAAAGTAAAAAGTATTCATCGTAAAATTTACTTAAGTAAAAGTACCTATAATTTGTACTTTTTACATGTACTTTTACTTTGTTACTTTCCACCACTGTTATCTTATACTAATAATAAATCAACGTAAGATGTACAATTTCTGATAAAGTGCTATAAAAGGGCTGCACTATAAAAACATTTTTTTTAAATGGGTCAAATTTACTTAGTATATTTCCCCTTGATTTGAGCGGGTAAGTGAAAGTATCTGCCAATGGAACAAGTATTTTTACACATACAAGAAAAATGTTATTGGTTTTAAAATGAGATAAAACAAATTTTACTTGAAATAGATGTTTTTTATTTTTAGTGGATAAATACTCATTCCATTGGCATGTTTGTGTACTTGTCAAGTCAAACGAAAATGAGGGTAAAATTATATTAATTCTAAGCAATTTAAATCTAGATATGACATTTTGCAGTGTGGAGGGACTAAATGCTCAACCTAGTCATTGCCTGGACAAGATCCACCACGTGTTACCATCGGTTTTAGAGAAACTTATTTTTGGACATAGTGTCACAGTTGTAAAAGGTGTTAGGCAGTACAAGTCTTGACTTCAGCCTAAACCCCTTTCAGTCAGGCATCATTTAGCACAAAAATACTTAAAGTACATGTTTTTATTTTAAAAGATCTTTGAAAAACATGTGACCTAAACGTTTATGACCGAAGATAAACCATTGAAGTTTGTATTAATCCAATCACGCACAAGCTACACAGTCTTTTTTGTATTTTCAAAGCACAATATTTACCTTGTTTACTTCACAAGGGTAAGTTCAGCTTTTGATAAATCTCAATCCACTTTTAAAAACCTCAAAGTGGCAGCAATACTAGACAGGTAGGTACTTGCTTTTTATTGCCCAAGTACTACATTGTTAAATGCCAAATTTGCAATGCACACACACAATTTGTAGACATTCAAAAAGGGGAACATGGGGACAATTTGATTAAGTAAATTGGACACAACAGGAAACTGGGGGGGGGGATATATATAACTTATGTCTTAACACCCCACAGAAACCTTGTTAAAATAGGTCTTTTGGTTTAAAGTTAGATTCCTATAATGTTTGTCTGTCAAAAAGGAAGTCAACAGGCCTTTAGATTAATTACAGTTGAAGCAACAAACAGTCAGTGGTGCAAAGCGATTTCTTTTATTTAAGTGTACAAAACAAGTGCAAAGAGTGGTTGATAAGAGCTACACAGAGAAGACTTCCTCGTTTCAAATAGTGACGAGTTACATCTTGAGTAATGGCATTCAGAAAGTATAAAAACCCTACCCTACGCACGGTGCGGTTTTCTGAAGCCGTACAAAAACATTGCAAAACACTGAATGCGTCGGAATCACAGCATTTCATAAGTGCCCGTTGTTGCAGCTAAAGACAACAATCCCTTTTTAAACTAGGCACAGTGCAAAGACTTTACAAAATAGGTCCTAAATTACATCGCAGGTTTCGTTTTTTTTTTTCTTCCGTTTTATACATTAACGTGCAACTTTGGCCCAACATGCTACTATTAAATTACTTCCTAAGCTGCCACAAAAAAACACATTCTGAACTTTTTTTTTTGACCACTAGCGTACATTTGACAAAGTGTATAATGCACAGAGCTACATTATTTAAGCAGAAGTACAAGTTGAAATGGTGTATATCAATGCTACAAGCTAACAGAGTTATATTGTAAAGTGGATGGGTCTGGGGTTGTCTATAGTGGGGATGCATTAAGAGTTGTAGAATAGTACCAAATACAGAAAAAGCAGCTCACAACACTTGCTAGGATACTGACGGGAATGTTTACAGCCTGTAAAATGAAATGAAAAAGGCATCTTAGGTTGTGGTGCAAATCAAACACAAAGGCACGTTTTTTTTTTTTTTATGGTTTGGCTTTTTTGATGTAGACGCACAAACGCCTTCCACAGACTCAACCTACGGTGCTCCCTACTTTAAAGGATCGAACATTTTGGCTTCTTCTTCTCCTTTTTGGCTGGGCCGGAGGCATTCGCTTTGTAGTAGCTGGAGAAGCAAGCCGCGGCGCTCACTGGCTCTTTGAGGGCGAGATACCATCTTCCCCCGTCGTAGTAGGTGAGCGTGCCCGAATCGAGCTCCACGGTCTCCCCTGGCTGGCCAGCTTTCTGCAGCAGCAGGATCTCCAGTAGGTCGTAGCCCGTCTGGACAGCCGGGATGCCCTCGGCGTGGCCCAGAGTGACGTGAGCGCGGCTGCCCAGGGGAGAGTGGCTGCGCCCGAGACCACGGGCTCCGCCTCCTTCTCTGCATCTTCCGGCCAGAGCTGGAGCTGGGCCTCGGTCAGGGAGACTCTAGCGCCGACGGTGCGAGGAGTGATGAAGAGGGCGCTCAGGGACAGGTCAGAGACAGAGCCGTACAACTCCTGCACAACCTGGAGGCAGAGAAGAGGATAAGAACGACTGGCTCTAATGTGGCACTACACTAGGAAAACAAATCTCATCTTAGACAAAAATGATTTAAGTGCTTGAATTATTGGAATCTGCTATTTTGAGCAAGTTTGGACCAACTTGTTGCCAATGATACAAGAATGATTTCTTACTTTCTCATTTTAAGCGTTAACTTTCTAAGCGACATAATGCTTGTTTCATTGATCTTATTTTAACAGTCCAAACCCGCTCAAATTCAAGCACTTTAAGCCATTTATATTCCAGTGTACACATTCCCTTCCGTTTAAGCCCTTAAAGTTGGATTACACAGGTAGCATCAAGTAACACTTTTTAAATGCTAAAATCAAACGCAATATTTTTGCCACAAACAGCTGCTGCTCCAAATTATTTCTTTCCCTCACAAGGTCTCCCACACATTACTGCATTTGCCATGTTCTACTTTAAGACTGCCAAGTGAATCAGGGTGAACCACCGCATATTCACGTTCAGTCTTCATAAAATTTCCAACACAGGCCTATTGTGGAATGGAAAAAAAATAAAAATCCATTGCCCAGGCTTTAAAGTTACACTGTCAAATACCTATGCCAAAAGACAGTGTAATGTTCCAAGTCTGATGCCCCTCCCAAGTCTTTTAAAAAAAAAAAGGGACTATACAGAGTTTTAAAAATGTTAAGTATGTATTTTCCTCCCCCTACATGTTCCAGCAATGTCCTAACGTGTAGAATGAGCCCAAACCTAGTCACCACAACCGCCTTTAAAATCAAAACGTTGTTACTTCGGGTCCGAATTGAGCTCAATAAAGATGGTGCAGTTACACGCATGACCTGAGGTGGCAGTAGTGAGTATAAAATGGACAACTTTCATATAGTCCCTTTAACATGCGACCACAAACACCAGTTTATGCCCGGGATTCAAACTATTAAAATGTATTTAGGCTCTATAGGTACTTGCAGATTTCCAGGCATGACCCCCTCGAGGATTTGGTTACAGCGGACGTTTTTAGATTATACTACATTTAAAAATTACATACAACCCATCCCTGGACTATTGACAACTTACTTTTTTCTCTGCGTACTCTTTGGCACCCTCCGCTTTGCCGTAGTTGGTGAACTTTGCGGTGCAGTGAAGCATTCCTTTGGCTTTGAAGGATTGTTCCAAGACCACCTCTTCGCCCTCCTTATCACTGACTACACATAAGATAAATCACTTTGTTAAAAAGGTCTTTAAAATACTTTGTTTTGTAAAAAAAAAAAGTGACAGAATGCAGAGTGTTTAAAAGATTTAAGACAAAAGTCAACATGTTAAACTTACAGTCACTTAGGTGTTTCTTGAAGGTCTCCAAAGTAGTCAGCGTTTTGAAAAAGTTCATGGACATCTCACTCACTTTTTCCTGGACTGGGCGGAACAGAAACCACCCAAAGTACAGAGGAATGGACATTTCTTCATGTGGCTTTTTCATGGCCTCCAGTTTGGCCTGCTCCAGTCCCCTTTTGGTCTTTTGGTCAGCTGTGCCGCATCCCTGCTCCACTCCGTACGAGGCTCCAGGAAGATGGCCACGAGCTGGTGCTGCTTGGCGATCCTCGCCAGATGAGCCAATCGATCCTGGGTGTGATTCGTGTCATCCACCACAAGCAGCACCGGAGACGTACTGGCACCGCATTTAGCTACGATCGCCTCATCGAACGCTTTGTAGCCATCGGGCCCTTCCGGTTTCACACCGTGGTCATCCGCACTTAAAATAGCACTGTGATCTCCGTAAGCGGCGGCGATGGCACGGGCCAGGAACGATTTGCCGCTTCCCGGGAGACCTCTCAGCACAACCAGGGTGCGAGTGGTTTTCAACACATCTTTGGTTTTGTCCTGATCCAAAATGGTGAACGCCAAGGAGCCAGCTGCAGGAGTTGGATCATCTTCTTCCTCCTTCACCTCCGTTTTGGAGTCTCCTGCCGCTGTTGTGGCGATTACCTCGGTTTCAGTAGCATCCGGTTTCTCTTTCACTTCATCCGTGGGTTTTTCATCCTCTCCCTTCTCACCTCCAGCTGCTAAAGCCTCCTCCACCACCTTGCCCTCTTCCTTCTTTTCAGGCTCTCCTGCTGCATCATTTGCACTGGGCACCTCAACATTTTCAACCACTTTCTCTTCTTTTTTCAGTGGCGTCTCAACTGGCACTGCGGCTGGTTCAGGAACATTCTCAGTCGCCGGCGTCTCTTCTGGCTTGTCTGCCTCTTTGGCAACCGAGTCATCCTTCTCAGACGGACTGGAAGCTGGCTCTTTGGGCACATCTGCCTCCGGATTGGGATCTTCCTGAGTCGCTGCTTGCTCTGTACCAACCCCATTTTCAACCTCTGAGTGGCCATTGACTTGTTCAGCGTCTCCATTAGTAGTGGCTGGTGCCGCGACATCAGCAGGGGATTCCATGTTCGACACAACCTCCTTTTCGATCACGGTTTCTTGCTGTGGGGGGTCAGCTCCTTCGATGATCTCGACGCTCTGTTCTGCATCCATGTTGCCTTTAGAGCGCAATATGAAACACCAACATCAACCTAAAGCACCAAACAAAGAGTAGACTTAAGGAAAGAGACAGACAGAACATGCAAAGTCCACACAAAAAGGCTCAAGTTTAAATTTGTCACTTTGCTGCCACCTTTTTGTTGCGTTGTAGCCACTTTTCTGGCACATTCGTCTCTATTTTGTTGCTTTTAGAGTTGGGTAAAGCCAAACTGGAGAAAATGTGCTCGGTTCAGGTGGGGGTCATGAGGTAATCTTATGAACGATTCTGAAAGTCCGCCAATAAGTCGCCATTCATTTGACTCACACAATTTGGGGAAAACTGTCTCGACAAGCTTTGACCTTGAAAACTGACAAATCACACTTTGGCTGCAAAGTAATAAACCTAAAAGGCACAGAACAAGCAACATTGTTCTCAGACTTGTGCACATATTTAACCCACATCTGTCTCAAATTAAACATTAAGATAAATTGTAAAAAAAAATAAAAAAAAAAAAGCATGTGCCCCGTTCCCTGCACACTGCTCAGCACAATATCGCGTTGCGCCCATTAGAGGAATAATATTTAAAAAGTACTAAGTCAACAAATCTTAAATAGAGAAGACCAGATTTAGACTTGAAGTTGCAAAATAATGGAAACATGTGATATGCTGATTGAATACTTCATTAGACTTTCCCCTATTGACCCGTGAACATTTCAAAACACAAATTCTGTCTGCTTTTTTTGGAGTGTGCAGCAATAGAGTTGGGTTAGTGGTAGGGCTGGGGAAAAAAGTCGATTTGATTTAAAAATAGAATTGGTAGGTCAAATTGAGTCATTTTTTTTTTTTTTTTAACAATCTTTGTTGCACAGTGACTTTTCAGTTAGAGAAAAGGTTTGCCTTTGCAATTTACTTATGTTGATGCACTTTAATAAAATACACTTTGTATTGTATTTCTAATCATAAATAGAGTTTCACATATTAAAATATATTTTTGGAGAAAAAAAATAAAATTACCCAGCTCTAGTTAGTGGCAAGTATCCTAGTTATTGTGCAGTCCCAATTAAATGTCACATTTGATATATTTTTTACCTTAAATATTGAAAACATGACACATTTCCTCTGTATCTAAATAGAAGTGGAATGCCACAATCATTGTTACATTTGCAAACATGTCAAAATATAAGCTCGACTTCCTAAAGCATCAACTTTCATGAGAAAGGGGAAGTAATCATGTAAATGTGGTGCTTAGTTATCAAATGCAAAGTGTCAGGCTGCTCCTCTAATCATACAAGCGATACAGAGTTAATATTTGCATGTTGTCTTGTTGTAAATTATTGACACTGACCTTCAGATAATTTGGAATTCTAGATAGTTTGGTCAAGTAACATGTGCCACATGAGGGCAAAATATGGACGAAAAAACGCCAGAGGGGACACTGGCATTGTGGGTAATCTGCAGACAAAGGGCAGCTAAAATGGGGCCATCAGGGGAAAGTAATTGATTCAAAGAAGGGACTGTAACCCCACCGTGTGGCAATATATTCAGCCATCTACATCTGTCGCAATTACTTTGTTTCAAAACACGAAACCAAAGTGTGTCATGGGACACAGAGGAAGCTATAAACAGCGACGTAACTAGTACAAAGATTGAACAGATTACCTAGAACTCAAAATACTCTTACACATCATTATTATGTATTCTTCTTACACGATTAATCACTTTCGACTTACTGCTGCGTTTTAACAAAAACGATGCAGAATAAAGTTACCAGTAGAAACCCTTAGGCACCACGCTAACCTGAATAGTTGATACATGAGAAACAAATATTTATATCGGCCATCATTTGGAGAGTTTTGTCCAAGGTTGCCAAGCGGGGAGTGGCACATCAGACAAAACACACCAGATTGCACTTAGCATCAGCGCACATGCCACGTTTAAAGCATCGCATTGACGTTTGCAGCGAGCAAACACCAGCTAGCTCTGTGCTAGTGCGAAACAACAGCTTTAGAGATGGTTTTGAACAGGCCATTGTTGCCTGATAAATTGTGCTTAATACTTACCAGTTGTGTAGCGCTGCTGCTGCTGACCACGCGTTTCGCCTTCTGTGCGTGAAATGACAAGGCAGATCCAGGGAGACGCCACACGCTTCACTCCTCGAGAAGAAGGGAAATTTAAGAGGGAAGTGCGAGGGTAGGCGGGGCACGTGGACACGCCCAATCAGAGACAGGAGAGCAGTGATGTCCCGGTTTACATTGGGGGTGCAAAGTTCACTACAACCTGTAAGTGTTGGAAATGATTTGGTATCTGTGACAATATTGGGACGAGGTCGGTCATCAATGGGTCAGTCACAGAAGCAGTAGCGGCATTATGCTAATTGTTTGGAAGATCTTGCAGTCAAACGGTTGCGTTCACAGTGAGGTTGAGGGCAACTGAAAATTCGCTGGCGGTAACTATGGTAACTGGCGAATTGCATCTTTTTGTCTTCGTTTTTGGTTAATATCTCAGTCATCAGTGGAAGAATCCACATGAAACAAAAACAGTTTCAAAGTTAATTGTCTCCTGTCAGCATATAATGTCCAATTATTTTATCTGAAAGGCGTCCGAAAGTAGAGACAATATTCAAAAACATGCGCGTGATGTTGGCCAATAGGAAGGACTTTCAGACATAACAATAATGTGGCAGGTTTGTGAATCTAATCACTATCAGATACTGATGAGGAAAATCATTTGTCAAAACTGTATTTCTCCCATAGAGTTGTATTGGCACCTGCCCTCCACCTGACATTATGACATCATCACATTCTAAATCGTGAACGCGAGCTATTGACGCTGTCATTGTACCCTTCGGCAAAACACTTTATTTATCTGTGTGTTTATGCAGTGGCGTGTCCAGTCTCTTTTCCTGGGGCGGCCCAGGGGTGGCACCAGGACCGAGGAGGGCTAATATTTCCCATTACTTATATAACATTTTTATGGTTTAGTGGTTTTGAAGCAGCACAACATAAAGTGAGGAATACCAAATTAAAAATGTCAGCTTATTTTTACAGCTTTAGGTTTAATTTAATTAATTTTATGTTATGTGCCAAATAAAAAATTAAAACAACAATCAGGCAAAAACAGCACAACAAACCACTAACTAACGCTTATGCCACAACAAAATGGGTTGGATTTGTCACTTACAAAGTGCCAGTCAGCATTATTTTTGCTTAGTAATAGTAATGTTCATTGTGCCAACTTGCACTATAGCATTAATATTCATTTTATTTTGTATTCTATAAAGAAGCTATAGTCTTAACAATGAGTGATTAGTCCTGCATAACAAACGGTTTCTTGTGACGATTTTGCGGGCGGGCTAATGAAGAAACACTGCCACAAATATCCTTCCTCATGCTACCTCAGCCCCCGTGAGTGGGGTGGCCCTGCAGAAATAACATGTCACTGTGATTGGGTGTTGGTGGTGGACAGTCAGTTAACAATCAACTTATGTAAACAGCAATAGCAATGTATGACACACATTAAGGAGACTACTGTATAAGAAATGAGAAGTTCTCATAATAACACATAAATCGTTCTGCCTTCCTGGTAAAGATAGCTATAAAGGGAAGAGGAAATACCCAGCAGTGTAGGCCTATGGTAATCCTGAAAGCAAAAGGCAAGACGATCTGCATGTTGTAATGTATGTAAAACATAGTCTGATTTTTGATATTTTCCAACTGACCCCATATAAAATCTAAAGACGCGCTCTTTGATGAAAAACACAGGCTGCTTCTGCTTGGTTATTTGTATTTTTCACATAACATTTAGCAATTTTATCAGCAAACCATATTATGCATTATCATGAACATCTTTGTGGTAGGTGTTGCTTTGCTTCATCCAGGGCCTATAAAACAAAAGGGCAAATCAATTTAATACATTTATTTGTTCAGATAGGTTGTGTGACTGGGACTACACAACACATTGGGCATGTACCTCTTGAATAGCATTTGTAGCTGTGTCGTCATCCTGTTGCTTGGCATGGCTTAGGGCTATTTCAAAATGGGAGATAGAGGATTCATAGTTTCCAAGTTTCACTGCAATCAAAACGGGGGGAAAAAGTAAATGGGTCAGGATGTGTTTAAATGACCAAAATCTTCATCAATAACACTATGAAATAAATTACATTCAGACTGTGCGAGTAAAACATTGGAATTCATCTGCCATTTGACATCTCCAGTATCGTCCGCAGCAGCGACAGAACGGACGCCGTATTTTCGGGCTTCTTCAAATCGGTTCAGCTCCAAGTGCCAGCGGCCGAGCTCGTAAAACATCCATGCCTTCTCCACAGCATCATGGACCAGGGGAATCCTTTTCTCCTGACTACGAGAGAAAGAGCTAAATATACTGCAAGTAAAACAACAATAGAGCTGGGCAGTATAGCAAAAATATAACACAGGTATATTTTCGATTAACTTTTTAACATGGTTTGCACCCAGTCAAGACATATTTTAGATTCTATTTGGACCCGGTTCAGTCACGCTTTTATCTTGGCCTGTTCGTACTTGTAAGCTCAAATACTATAAGGTGGTACCTGGTGTGAACAGCTAACAGCTGCTATGGGGATGCCTTTATCACAACTCTGAGGAAAGTGTGTCAGTTACTCATTGACCCACCACTCAATGGCCTGTTCAAACTGTCCCATCTGAGCATGCACGCGGCCCAGCCTGTCCAATGCTCTTGACCGGTCCTCATGAAGTTTACTGTTGACACAAAAAACCAATGGGCACGTACTATGTTTTGCAACGCATCTATTTTTAACACGTTGTCCCGTCTCACCATTGCTCTGCCAACTCCAGATCTTTGCGATAATGGTCCAGGGCTTTGTCCGTGTCGCCGAGTTCGAAGTGGGCGTTTCCAATACATCTGTGAAGCATTTCTAAACACTCATTTTTATCCGGCACGTCTTTTGGTGACCACGTCTGTACGGTTTTCATGAGTTCTTCGGCCTTTTTTAGACTAGCTTTTGCATTGCCACACAACAATTCTGGGGGGGGGGCGGAAAATAAAAGATGTAAATTAGCTGCTACTTAAGCATTTAATATCATTACGCCTGCCTGATATACCAGTAACTGATTTCAACACTAGCTAAAGTATTGTCTCATATCTCTATCTAGCAAGAAACAAAAAAAAGATTTACGGTATTTTTGCAATGGATTATATTCAATACATTTTTTTTAAAGAGGTCGTAATGCGTTTAATGTTTGGCATGGCTTCCTAAACAAAGCAAAGCAGCAACATCTTGCAATGTTACAAGTAAGATCTGAGAGGCAAGGCTATTCACAGTAAAGTCACATTATGTTTCATCAACAACAAAAAAACACATGTTTTCTAAATCAAATGTTATGGTGTATGGCTTTAAAATCCTACTAAAATATCCATATAGAATTATTTTATTTTCATCGAATAATAACCGTTTTTCTTTCGGTTTACCTGATTCAATTTCATCCAGCCGCTTTAGGAAAAACTGCATACGCTCTGAACTTGAGCTGGACTTGGGCCGGGTCACTTTGTGGCTGGACTTGCCAACCTTTTGCACCGCGATGGGCTTCTCGTTGTTCCTAAACTCGGTGCAGGTCTCGATATAATTAAGGGAGCCTTTGATAATGTTATGCAGACTCTCTCCTTTCTTTGTGATAACTTTACCCACATCTGCAAATCAATTGAAATTGTTTTATTTAAACCTTATAGACAGTGATTCTTTCATGAGACAATGCAAAATAACAAACAATAAACTTGGTTTGTGTATATAATGTAGAATAAGAAATCACCTTTATCTTTCAACAGATCCTCCAGATACTTTTTATCATCATAAAACTCTCCAAAAACCCGTTTCTCTTTTTCTCGCTTTCAGGTCTTTTGGGTGTCGTTTGCGGTTTCGTTTCTACCATCATTTGTTGGATTGCCGTTGCTGGATATTTCCTTCTCACCTGTGTCACAATCATAAGGATAAGCATATTTATATTGCTCTGTAGATCGCATGATTCCTCCACTTCCATTAGACTCTCTCACCTCATCATCTTTTTGGAAAAAGCTGAGATCTCCTTTGTTTTTAAGTTTCACAGAAGAAGGACCTAAACAATTACACCAGTAAAAGACATTACATTGAGAGTAAGGCCAATATTAGATTTTGGTCAATGAGAAAAAAAAAAGAGTCTTACTTCCTGTAGCGTTTTCTATGGCCTCCTGTGCTTTTTGGATGCCTACTCTAAACTTCTGAATCTCAGGTCGAATCTTCAACCCTCCGTGGTAGCACACTTTGGCAAATTCAAACTCTCCCATGTAATACAGTGCCTCTGCTTTCTGGTATAGTCCCTGCCAAAGGTGCACTGGTAAATTAGTTGTTTATTACGAAGTTTGCTGCTGAACCAAGGGGAACACACAAGAATTAAAAACTGTTTGGATTATTAAATTGATAGCATGCCAGCTGTAATCTAGCTCTCTTAATTTAGATTTGATAGAGTCCTAGTGCATTGCATTTTAATTCTGATTTATGAATTAGTTAATTGTTGACTATTACAGTGTTAATTTTGACAACATATTTTAATTTAGCTTTAGTCTTAGTCTTTTGACGAAAATGTCATTTAATTTTAGTCGAGATTTAGTCAAATAATTTTCTTCAATTTTAGACTAGTTTCAGTCGACTAAAATTGCATGTAAAAATCGCATGTAAATTTAGTCGACTCTGCATTTATAATATGTATTATAATCATATTTAATCAAGGTCCTCTGCTTAATGGAGCTTCTCTTTCAAACCGGCATTGGAAGTTTGGATGATTTTAGTCTCATTTCATTTTTATTTTGGTCATATTTTAATTGACGAAAATATCTGGACATTTTAGTCACAGTTTTAGTCTCATAAAAAACATTAACTTTAGTTTTAGTCCAATTTTAGTCGACAAAAATATTACTTTGACTAAAATTATGACTAAATATTTATCTATTATAGTCGACAAAATTAACACCGGACCATTATATGAGCCCTTGATAGACTTGATACTACTACTAAATAAAGTAAATAAATAAAATCCTAGTTTGTGAATGCACCTTTGCAGCTTCCAATCAAATTCTAGCATTATTAGAAGTTATCAAAAAAAAAAAAAAATCAGCAATTAGAAAAAAATGTCTGTTTTGTTTGTATTCAGTTGCTCTTTATTACTCGAAAAAAACAGGACTTGTTTCCACCTCTGTTACTTGGCAACACAGATACTGTACCTCAAAATATGACTTGTCTCCCTTTAGTGAATTCTCTGCCTCGTTCAGAGCCATTTCAGGGTTGCCCATCAATAAGTAGCATTTAGACAGACCAACATAGCAACTCCTGTCCTCTGGCCTCATTGACAGCGTCTATTAAAAACATACAGACAACCGCTTTAGCAACATAAGAAACTGCACAATGGATATCAGTAAGTTACCTTCGTGTAGCTCTCTATGGCTTTCTTAAACTCGCCCTTACGGAACAGCCAGTCTCCATCCGACACCAAAGTGTATAAAACGCCCTTTGGGTTCTCGACCTGGTTGCCTAAATCTGTATCTGACATTTTATTGCCTTAATTATTTGGTTCCGTGCAAATATAGCAACAATAACACGGGCGCACAACTTCAGCTCATGCTTCAGCTATCAGCCATATGGTCTCCTAGCAACGGGGCCAACCAAAATGTAACACGGCGAGGAAGAAGTAGCGCCCTCATGCGGCAGATTGATGTAGCTGCGGTGCCAATAATCAATTAATGATCGAAACGGTCCATAATAATTGACCTCTTAACCCACACCTGAACCGAGCACATTTGTCATTAGCCAAATCTAAAAGCGTTTTGAAAAAAGGCGTCAAAATAGCGACAAAAACGAGACGAAAGCGAGGAGGCAAGCGCAACAAAAATACATTAAAAAAGTGACTAAAAAGCAACAAAAAAAGTGACAAAAGAAGCGAAATACACGTTACAAAATAGGGGGGGAAATGACAAAAAGCAATGGAAAAAGTGGCAAAAATATCAACAAAAAGTGATAAAAAGTGATGGGGGAAAAAAAATCTAAAAAAAAAAAGTAACAGCCACAACGTAAGAAAAAAATCAGTCCTGATCAGTTTTGTTGGTCTTAGCTTTCAAAGGAGATGTTACACTGGCCGACTGCATGATATTGCATTTACTATATAGAAATAATCAAGACATTTGCAATTCTGTTAATTTCTCAATAAGAAATTTATTGTTACTTTGCCCTATGTTCCTTTGTTTATGATTTGCTACCTTGTAAATATTAAATGTAATGTTACTATTTTTATTTTGGGGTGGGCGCTTATAAGCCTTTGGCTTCAGCCCACTCCCTTTGAGCAGGTTAACTGCTCAAACAAATAAATAAACTAAACTAAACTAAACTAAACTGAAATTTAAAAAAGAAAACTGCTAATCTGTGTTTGCCCACTTCCAGTACATTAGCTTGATGCTAATGCCCTCACACCCGACTTTGGAATTTAAATGTTACTGCTTAACTTCATAGCCCCACAATTGCAAAACATTTTAAAGATACAACTTGACAATGAGACTAAGTTGAATTTTGAGTACACTCATGTCAAAAGTAAGCTAAATTTAACCCTAACAGTGATCATTTTTGCAGACAAGTTCCTCCATAAAGTAGACAACGGAGACATTTTGGAGGGAAACCCAGAAGAGGCCAACTTTATTGACATGGCTGGTACTTTTAAAGGTCGAAGAGAAGATAGTTTTCACTGTAAGAGCGAAAACGCAGTGAGTTAAAGATGACTACAGCATCCTCGTTTTTGATCGAAATCCCCACAATTGCAGGAGGTAATAGCTTCCATTATAATGCATGTTGTTAGTGATTTGCACCTCTTTACTATTTATGCATCATGTTACCAAAGACAATTCCTACATTGTGAACCTCTTTTCAAGGACATTGGCAATAAAAAAATTATTCCAATTCTGAAATTTCAGCGAGACCAGGAAACGATTACCTCCCAAATAGTGCAATGGTGATTCTGTCGATAAAACATAAAGTGTCGTCAATACAATTGCAAATTTACAATAAATATACATATCAAAATAAAAAAAGAAAACAAAACATACCTATAGTCACAAATTAACACTTTACATTCTGGTAAAATGTACAATTGCAGCAATCTGTGAGAATGGCAACATCCAACATAAAACGTGTGACGAGACGGGGAGAGGCTGAGGCAAAATCGTGCCGTCTCAGCCGTTTCCACCTCTGTAGTGTGCCGCCTTCACATTATTTCTATGGACGAGTGAAGGATACAACTTTGTCTATCTGAAAACTGTGCTCCATTTGAGTTTTGATACAGAGGCACCAAGCAGTCTTCAAAAAAAGGGGTAAGTGTTGTTTTTGCCCAGTGACTGTCTTTTAAAAAATGAATATGCAAGCCAGTAACTTTCATGCACACCACCACACCATTGGTCGGGACTTTTTAAAAGAACTAATTGCAATCTTTAGCTGCACTGAAATTTCTTCTCCTTCGGTGTCGATAGCAGCCATTGAAGTTTCTATAGTCTCGCAGACCTAAATCATGTCTGGTAGTCCGAATTTGAGCACTTTTCAATTGTGGTACGATATTTCCGTTTGCTTTAGCTGCTCCTAAATGGCCGTTTGATCGTTTTGCTGTAGGTGGTCATTGGGTTGCATTCATTCAGTCAATGGCATAGACACAGAACTGCCTTTGTAAACAGTCAGGTATTAAATACAAATGGTTGAGTTGTGGGTCGTTGAAGTGTCTCTCTTTACTTTCTGAGGAAAGCACGATCGTCCAATTAACCAAACTGGAAGAAGAAATTGCCGGGTCCAGATGCTGGAGAAAAAAAAAGTAAAGTAAAAAGTTACCATGCGTTTTTGTTAAAGGATGTATCATAGCAAAAATCTCAGACAGATGTGGCTTCTTACGATATGGATATTGTGTTGCTTAATACTGCGATACAGAAAATATATTGTGTGTAATATATTGTGTGTAAACAAAACCTACCTTCAAAACTAAAACCACCAGGGCCACCGAAGAACGCCTTGAAAATGTTGTTAGCGTCAAAATCTGGTGGAAAAGAAATAAAAATGATTAATTATCAGAAAACGGTGACAAGCAATATAGTCTTAGGACAACACAGCACTCAATTCCATATGGCCCTCGCCTCTGGAAAGGCCTGCGAGAGGAGCTCAGGACTGCAGAGAACGTTCATGTATTTAAAGCAGTACGAAGTAATTCTTGCCCCTAGAGGCCATAAGCGCAACTGCAAGTGTCGTAGCATGTTGCGATTTTTTAACTTATTAATTGTCCGTGAGAGTAAATACTACGCTGACAGAAAAGGCGAAGGGAGAGAGGGATATTGTACATCCAATTACACAATGGAAATAATTTTGTTCACTCAAACCTGGCTGTAAATACTGTTTAAAGTGGTGCTAGCCCGCAGTTAGCTTTGCCCGTTAGCCTGTTAGCTTCTTCTTCGTGGTTGCATTAGTGTGTATTGGTTGCTCCGGTCCGGTGGCAGCCAAGTTGCAAATGTGGTTTTCTGGCCAGAGACACCGGCCAGACACCGGGGAGATGAAAGACCCCCCCAATCATCCCATTAACACTTGTAGTACCCCCAGAAGGACTACGAAAAGGATTTATTAAGGTAAACAAGTTACTTAGTACCGCTTTAAGAGCAGGCTGAAGACCCACATTTTTAGCTTAGCTTTTAACTGACATCTATTTGCGCTTTATAAATAAAGTTTGATTGATAACATAACTAGCCCCACTTTTCTACTTTTTGAGGTGGTATGTATCTCTGGTATGGGACATCCCAGATAACCCACCTCCCATGTTCATGCCATCGTCTTCCAGGTCTTGCCCGCTGTCGTAGCGAGCTTTCTTCTTTGGATCTGAGAGGACGCTGAAGGCTTCCCCCACTTCCTTAAACTTTTTCTCCTCTTCCTTCTGTACTTCCGGGGTGGCACTGCTGTGACGGTCTACATAGGACAGAAGGCCAGTTACGAACGCCATATTATTATCAAATATGGCATACTGTGAGTGGGCGTACCGGGGTGATGTAAAAGCGCCCGTTTGCGATAGGCTTTCTTGATTTCTTCTTCTGTGGCGTTCTTTTCCACACCCAGGACTTTGTAATAATCTTTTCGTTTGCTTTTCTTCAGCTCCAACTGGGCATTTTTGAGGAGATGTTTGTGCTCTGAAAGAATAAACAATTTAGAGCAAGGGTATTGTAGGATTTATTTAAACATTTCTTACGCCTGACCCGTCTGTGATTCCAGATGTGAAATAAACATATATCAAACATCGACTTTGCTGATAACAGATGTTTTTCTCTTGGAATTTACTTGTTTAAAGTCATAATTAAATACCACTAGGGCCACAAATATTATATTTGTATTTAAATGAATGAAGCAATTAGCAAACGTTATCAATATTCACCCGCATGTACTTTAGTGAACATTTCTCACCTTTTGTCTTCTCTGTCTGGTAAACCTTTTCATAGTCTCGAACTGCCTCTTCATACTGTTCTGTGTCCATATAACTGCAACAGACGTTTAGGTTTCACTGCATTATATATATTTTTTAATCTATTCTATCTTTTGTATATACTGTACATTTATATTATGCTATAAAGAGAACTTTATATTTGTAAATGTGTACTGCCAGAAGTACCTATTCCACCATTAATGATTCTACTTTTTTTCATTTTCATCCTTATTGGTGGTGTTGCTATTAATTATTTTTGTATGATTACTTTTATTATGACAATGCAATTTCCCTTGTGGATCAAAAAAAAAAGTCTGGTCTCAATAACTGTATAACATACCATTGTGCTCTCCTTAAATAGGCCTTAATGTAGGTATCATCAAGTTTGATGGCCTTCGAGCAGTCTTCAATGGCCTGGTCTAGTTTCTTCAGCTGTAATGAGACAAAATACAAGTTAATTTAAAATAATAATGAAAAAATAATGTCATTACAAATTACTGAAAGGAAGCGAGTCAATACACTGAAATAAATACAAATATGAAACAGAGAACATTCCAGTCTTATAAAACACAGTATGTTACATTAGGGGCAATAATATGCCCTATAAATAAACTAACAAGTATATTTAACAAGAGAGGGACCCTTCCAACGGGCTCGTATACCTTGTCTTTAACGCACTACACAGCATAGGAACATCATCTACCAAATCAGCTAGTTGGGGCAGCTGGGTGGAGGTTTGTTAATGAGGAGCTACTGCCCTCTTCAATGGACCCGCTCTACACCGTGGCTTTTTAACGCACTACACTATGTAGGGCTTACATATTACATCATTCATTGTACATAAAACAAAAAAAAAAGTAAAAAAGGAAGCAACCAAGCAAAATTGTACACTAATCAATACCATATCAAGGATGGAAATGACAACTGGAAAGAAGCAAGATCACGGATAATATGTGGGTGGGCGCTCATAAGCTTTTGCTTTGGCCCACTCCTTTTGAGCAGAACTTCAACTGCTCAAATAAACAAACTAAACAAGTTACAATGTTGTTCCTGTTCCTCGAGTCATTTTTGAGCCACTGACACAGCCAATTTTCCATAGCAACTATTCAAAGTGTCATCATGGCAGAATAGCCACAAATATACTCCAGAGGCATCTGCAGAATCTCACCTTGGATCCCACGGTGGCTCTGTTACAGTACAGTTTGGCATTAGTTTTGATGTTGTTGGGGTCTATTGTCAGAGCTTCTGAGTAAAGGTCATAGGCAGCTTCATAGTTTCCGTCTTTAAAAGCCTTGTTTCCTTCTTCCTTCTTGGCTTTTAGTGCTTTGGCATTCTGCAAATAGAAAAAATCTCAATTTCAGTGAAATGTGTTCATTTATTGATTCAGCAAAATAACAAAAACACCTTAAATCACTGGACAATTATGTAAAAGATTCTACAACTATTATATATTCATAATTAATAACCATTCCCCATTTTGAACTGTGAACGGATTATGAATTCCTAAACCAAAAATATAAAATTGAATCGCAAAAAAATATGTAGAAATAAAAAAAAAAAATGCTATTACTTTTTTTTTTAAATTGTGGTTAGAACAGCAATTTGTGATTTAAAAATCAAGATTCAGTTCAATTTCAGAAGGAGAATTTGAGAGAAGACTGACAAAGCTCAACTGAATATAAATGGTCACTTTCTGTCCTTTCAAGACAGAACAAATCAAGAAAAACTAAATTATCTTAGCAACAATTCGGTACTGGGCCTGTTGGTCTTTCAAGCCCCTTATGAAAGACCAACAGGCCCAGTTAGAATCGTGAGGCCATCCTTCCGTGGACCCACCACCTGCAGGAGGAGCCATAAGGGGCTGGTGCAATGTGATTTGGGCAGCACGGACGGCTGCCCCCACGACCCGGCAACAGACAAGTGGAAGAAAATGGATGGATGGATGGACAATTCGGTCACAGTATGAATAATTTTTGTTCAAACTTTACATCGTCATACACGTTCAAGTGTACGTGGCTGAACACAGGCTTGTACTCACTCTGCAGGCGAGGCGCGCCTTGTCATGGTCCGGAGCCATGCGCAGGGCCTGGACAAAGAACTGGACGGCTTTATCGATGCAGTCTTCATAGTACAAGCACAGGCCTCGCACATAAAGAGCGTCTGCGTTCGTGGAGTCCATTCGCAAGATGTCACTGGAAGGAACCAAAGTAACACATCAGTATGACAAGAGGGGAAAATAATCAAGCAAACCTAGATTTAGTAGAAGTTTCTTGATAAATGGAGGACGTTTACATACAGAACATTATACATTTTTTACATTTTCAGCACCATATTAATATTATATTACCTTTGCATTCATTTTCTACTTCCTCACCTTGCGACGGACTGGGCCTCTGGGTAACGTCCTAATAAGGCTAAGCACTCTGCCTTCAGTATCTTGAACCTGTGACACGCTAGGGCTGTTTCCAAGGCACGGTCCATGCAAAACACAACCTATGAACCAAAATACAGCATGGCCAGTCTGCATTAGCTTGGCAAGACACAAATAACATTTAGAAGGAAATGCTGCGTACCATTCTGAAGTCTCTCTTGTCGAATCCGATCTCTGCCATTCTCTCGTATTCAAGGATTGACTCTGCATTTTTGATCTACACATATTGACAACACAAACATAATTTTCTGGTTTGGGTGTTTGTTTGTCGAACCTAAAATGTCCAAGATGGTACGTCAGAAGAACCATCACTTCATGTTTATATTGCATTATAACATTATCTAAATATAAGTTTTGAATTATGATTGCAAAGATACCATTTTAAACATTCATTTAGAGCTGTATTGAAAAGTAGTGTGTTTTCTATGTCCTACAAAAATCCCACATCAATAAAACAAGTAAGCCAGCCAACATTTTTCAGCAATTTCAAGATGCATAGGATCTCATTTGGATTTGCGTCACAGATAAGACTAAGGACGCTGCCTCAAGCCCGTGTCCTCATTGTGCGCTTAGAAAATGAGGTCAAACGGGTGAACGGTGTCACCCAAAACTTGGTGTCACTCTGGTTAATCTCTCCTTAAACCCGATGTGTCACACTTTCCCACTGTATTGGCGCACAAGTCTGGCCCGAAGCTCGAGAGGCTTATCATTTTTCAGATAAGAATACGTCATGTTTTTTTCCCCACTCACCTCCTGCGGAGCCTGGCTGGTTTCCGGCTCCAGTTCCAAAACGCGCTGGAAACAACGGACCGCAGCCATAGCGTTTCCGAGAGACAGGTGACATTTTCCCTCTCGCAGATGACCCTATAGTAAATGATGACACGTGAGAAATCAGGAGGCCATAGTGGAGAGAGGAGATTACTGTATATAAACGTCAAAGGAATCAAAGGAAATATTTACAATTTCAATAGATTATCTTGCAGAATTGGAAAGAGTGAAAAATCAATCAAGGAGGAGAATACTTGTTTAGCACACTGAGTTGGGCCAATTCCAAAAATCACGGTTGATCAGTGGTTTCTAATAATCAACCTCATAATGAATGATTTAATCAATTGAAGTCTGTTGGAAATGCTGCATTTACAAATGCAAAATGTTTTAGTATTAAGTTGAATGTATTTCTCTTATTTGGGTCAGAAGTTGATTAGCTGAAGGTTACACTGCAAAAAGCAATTAATCCAAATTTTTGTTCTTTTGTCTAGTTAAGATTTAGTTGGGCGTTTGACCAAGATTATTTCACTTGTTCTGGGATGTTTCTGACTCGTTTCAATACATTTTGTCCTTATTTCAGGTAAGTTTTGTTTGTCAATCAGGTAATAAAATTGGTCTTATCCCATTGGCAGTTTTTTCATTGGCAGTTTTTCTTATTTCACGCGAGATTTACCTTAGAACTAGTCTGAAACTTCATCAAACTAGCAAAGTAAACTTGGTCAGATCAGGAAAAAAGTCTAAATGAGTGAAAACTGCTCAAAGCAAGATACACTTCAAGTCATTTAAGCCAATGCTTTATATTTACTTTAAGTAGTGTAGTCCCATAGCTATGTGCATCAATTGATTAATGATTGCCATTTCTTAACAAATTAGGCCACAATATTTTGTATTTTCAATAACACATGTAGCAACAACTTAACTATACATTCTGCTGCATGCTTGTAATAAGAGCCATTTTAACTGGTCAATACAATAATCTCTGCAGGAATGCAAGTTTGTGGAACGTTGCGACACAAGGTAAGCAGGAAACGCCACGTGCCTTTGTAAAGTTGTTGTCTAGCCGTACGGCTTGTTGCGAGTCCTCTAGAGCCTCTCTGTATCGACACAACATCATCAGTGTGGCGGCACGATTCCCATAGTAACTAGCATTCTTGGGGCACATGTCTGCAATAAACAAATTAAACCAAGAAATTATGCCATTAATTCCAACGTTTTTCCTAATTACACTGAGGCAATAGAATATTATGACAAGCATTATATTTCTTAGGGGGAATATCAAGTGACATGGATAATTCAAACTAGAGTATCCTTGTGTGGAATCAAATAAAATAAAAAAACACATCCAAGATTTGCGTTTATGTGGCATTTCTTTTTATGTACATTTCTTAAATAAGCGGACATTCAAGGACAAGGATTGAGAGTTGCAAGGGAAAATAAAAAAGAACAAGCACATATTCAGACAGACGGAGCTGTTACGGTCTTTTTTGCAGAGGGAATAAAGGATCTCTTAAAAAGGGAGAAGAGTTCGGTATAATCTATCTGGGCTGAATAAAGTGGACATAATTACCAATTGCCTTGGTGTAGAAGTTGAACGCTTCAGCATAATCCTTTTTGACGTAAAAGGCATTTCCTTGCTCTTTGAAGCCTTCAGCCTCCCTGTAACAAAGTCAGACAGATACAACAACAATCAAGCAAGTGAAAAAGAGAGCGGCCAGTGTTACAAATTAATAAGAGGTAGTGGAAGGAGGCCCCAATTACATTATTTGCTTCAGGCATTAAAAGAAGAGTATAAAATTGACTCTAGTCTTACATTACAGTTCATACTTAAATGTTACATAGAAGCACTATCTGACTGTTTACTCCAAAGTAGATGACTAGATGACTCTAATAAGGATCGCCTTTGCCACACCAAGGTCAAATTTGTGACTGAATTGCTAGTGTTGACTAATGCAAAATCTTTTCCAAGTATCACCTTTCCCAAATCGAAACAGAGGGGTGCCTATGAATAACCAACTACACAATCAAAACCACGTGTGCATAAATGTTGAATGACAGTGCACGGGGGTGGACTAAACATAGAAAGAGCCAAAGCAGAAGCAACGGCGGCACAGTGGTTGAACATGTTACTATTTTGTGGAGCTGAGCAGAGCCAGGAACATATGACACCATGCTCAGTCAGGGCAAGTGCCATGCCTTTTTTTGGAAACCATCCCACCTTCTCGATCACGAACACACGGGAATCAGAAACCGAAAGAAAAACGCAACACAGATTTGACAACCTGACACACTGTTAGATCACGTTTGTAGGGACACATTAAATGAGTAGACTTGCTGCAGAGTAATGACAGTACAACAGCAGCTGGTAAAACAAGCAGGACCAGGGCAACACACAGTCAGTCTCAGGCCAGATTTAGCTTAGCGTGTTGCTGCGTGTTCATTATGCGGCAACTGACCCTGTCATAACCGCAATCGCGCGGACCTACGGCGTGAATACTCGTACAAGGTCGCCTGCTACTGACAATACAAACGTGATCCGTCGTACCTTTCTATTTCCTCGTCGCTCATTATTTCCAAGTCAGGGTCCATGTTCACAGCATCACTCTGCTCCGCCGCCATTTTGCCGTCACCGACGAGGGGGCGTGGCCTGAGACTGCAGTGGTTACGTCCCTACGTAGACTGTAAACAGGAAGTGTCCTCAAAAAAGGTAAACAGGACAAGCTTTCGAACAATTTGAGTTCAAATTAGAATCATTGACCAGATAATACATTGTTTTGAGGTATATGTTGAGAACAGGTAGCTATTGATAGTTATAAAATAATGTTGTTCAGGAAGTGGATTGAATGTGGTTTGTCTAGCTAGCTATAATGCTATCTTCCCTTGCTAATACATATTAGCATGCTTTTTAGCTCTGATATAAACTGGATCGTTCTCTTTACAATACAAACAGCATTTGTTTTTTGCAATATATATTATGTAGCTCGCTGAATTGTCAAAGTATTGGTCAAGAATCAGAAACACAAACGAGGCAGTGCGGACCTGTTAATAAAGCATTGCAGTGTTGTTTTAAATTTAGTTTTAGTCTTAGTCTTTTGACGAAAATGTCATTTAGTTTTAGTCAAGATTTAGTCAAATAAATAGTTTTAGTCAACTAAAATTGCATGTAAATTTAAGACAAATTTAGTCAACTTTGCATTTATAATATTCATAACCCTATTTAATCAAGGTCCTCTGCTTCATGAAGCTTCTCCCATATGAAAAAGCACAGACCTGTTACTTTGGCAGTGATTTTAAATTATATGAGGCTCTGTCATTTTAGTCTCTTCTTTACATTTTTATTTAGTCATATTTTAGTCGACGGAAATATCTGGACATTTTTGTCACAGTTTTAGTCTCATGAAAAACTTGTATTTTAGTTTTAGTCCAATTTTAGTAATCAAAAATATAACTTTGACTAAAATATGACGAAATATTTTAGTCGACAAAATTAACATTGTATCATTGACCTCTTCTACTTCATAAACTCTTGAAAATGTTCAGAGCATTGTTATATCTTGTAATATTGGGCCCTTCTAACATTTATGTCATTTCCTTCTAGGTTTTCTAGCTTGAGGGAAGGATAGCATCATGGGCAAGAGCTGCAAAGTAGTAGTTTGTGGGCAGTCTGCTGTGGGTAAAACTGCTGTGCTGGAACAACTGCTGTACAACAACCATGTAGCAGGTAGGATACTTTGAAATCATTGTTCTATAAACTGAGAATGTCTTTCATTACATCCTTGTTGTGAATATTGTTTCACAGTAAGATTATATAGTTGACTAATTTGACTTTGTGGTTGGGCATAACTACAGAGATGTTATATTTATTGCCACCTGATTACAGTTAGTAATTTTTATGGAGAAAGTGCTTAGTTATGAATAATGTAACTGCCTCATTATATTGGTGTGTAAACAGAGGACTTAGGGCCTTTATGTATTTAATCATTCCTGTGAAAGAGAAATTGTGATTTCTAATGTTGCCATTTTTCAAGTACTGCATTAAAGGGACTATACCTAAGTTTAACCACACATAAATGTATACAAATTTTAAATTTCTTCTTCATACATTCTCCAGCAATGCCCTGGTGCGTAGAATGAGCCCTGGCCTTTTCACCGCGATCGCCTCTATATGCCTGTAAATTCACTTTAATGAAAAGGTAATGAATAATCAGAATTATTCTTACATTTTAGGCTCAGAGCCCATGGAGACGCTTGAAGACATCTACATTGGCTCCATAGAGACCGATAGAGGAACCCGGGAGCAGGTTCGTTTCTATGACACTCGTGGACTTCGTGATGGGATGGAGTTTCCTCGACACTACTACACTTTTGCAGACGGCTTTGTGCTGGTTTATAGCATCGACAGCAAAGAGTCCTTTAAGAGAATGGAGGCCCTGAAAAAGGACATTGATCGTCACAGAGACAAGAAAGAGGTAATGGCTGGCTAAAGGGTTACATTACAAAAGTAAGAAATCTTGCATTCTATTTTAATGTGATACAATATTTGCAACATTTACTGTATGTATACCAACAATGTATTGTGTAGGTTCTTAGTCACAGGATTATTCCAATCATCCACAATTAAGAGCATGACAATATATGTGCCTGTTTTGAGCATGGTGGCCAAAACATTTATGGTTTTTCTGATGTACAGGTAACTATTATTGTGCTGGGAAACAAGCTGGACAGGCCGGATGAGCGGAGAGTGGACTCGAACATGGCGCAGAATTGGGCCAAGAATGAGAAAGTCCGTCTGTGGGAGGTGTCAGTGGTCGACCGACGCACTCTCATCGAACCATTTGTGTTTCTGGCCAGTAAAATGACACAGCCTCAGAGCAAATCTACCTTTCCTCTCAGTAGAAATAAAAACAAAGGGAGTGGGTCCACTGACAGTTGAATAAGCAGGGAAAGTTATTATATCAAAGATGTGAGGGAAACAGTGATTGTTGTTTTAAAGGGATCATTATGAAGGACCATAATGCTGTTATTGTTCAAATATCTTTGCATATCAGAAAAATATTTAATATTTACTGCTGTTTGTGCACATCATGAGGGCATCAAATCTGGGCATTTTTATTTTAATTTACCTATGAATTTTATTCTGCAAGATTTACATACAAAAATTTAGTTTTAGTTTTATCAAACTAAAAAAGTGTGTTAATTATGGGTTGATTGGCCCAAATCTGCTTGGACATTGTTTTTTAAAATTATTCTGATGGACTATTTTAATGTGATACTACTACACTGTCAACAACATTTGTTGTCAGTACTTTAGCAACGTAAGTCATATCAGGTCTTTGTACTGTGATGCACAAAGAAACTTAATAATGTTCTGATTGATACGAGGTAACATTATTTGTATATTATACCGTCACAATTATACAAACATGAATAGACACTGAAATGTGCACAAAGTAATCACACACTGCTGCCTACGTCCTCCCTCACTGCTGAGATGAATGTGAATGTTCATAATTTTAAAGTGCCATTACATTGTACTTTAGTTATATACATAAACACAGTCTTCGTCCTGCTCATTATGGAAGTTACTTCTCTAAGTAGTGACCTGTCACCCGAATAGTTTGATTAAAATGTAGCTTTTGAAACAATTTGTTACTGAAAAAATGTAATCTTATTTAGACATTCCATAGAGGTCACAAACTTGCACACTGTGAGAGACCAGTTCTCATTTGTTACATAGTACACGACAAGTACAATCGAACTGAGAAAAGACGCTGTATCCTGTGTTGGCATTTGAAAACATGTGACTTTTACTGTTTCTTCTGGAGATGTGATGAATGTGCAGACTTACTGTTAAGTAAATGAGAGACATTCCTAAACACTTGGCCCCGTTTGTCCTTTTGTACAACTTTCCAAATGTTAATAATAATAGAGCTATTTTTTGCCAAACTTTGAAAAGGAAAGTTTAGCAAAATTTTACGTTTTACTTCACAGATCTTCATTCAGCTGTTTAAAGTGGCTAGTAAGTGCTCAGCAGTTGTAATAGGTGGTAGTTAACATATAGAAAGTTATAGTATTTTGCTGCTGTTGTAGTAGATAGAATAACATTTTGCAATAACGATATATGTATATTATAGTATTTCATATATTTGCTGTAGCAGCAGCAGTATATTGGGATTGTTTTTACATGTTTTCTACTCACACAATCTATAATGCATGTTTTCTACTTTTCTCTCTGCTTGATAATAATAATAATATTATACATTTCTAATATCTTCATTGCAAAATGTTATTCTGTCCATTCTGTAGCTGGGTGTTTCATGCTTGGCAGCCAGTAGATGTCACTAGATGTCCATGAAACAAAAGTCTGTCTGCACAAACACAATTATCAAAAAAGCTCTCAACATTCTAGAGTTGGATGTTGATTTCTGACGGAGGGCACCGATCTACAGTATAACTCAGTAACTCTAAAGGCAATTCCTTGATTTTGGAAGAAGTCTCTTTTATCCTCTATCTATTTCTTTATGATTAGGTTCACAAACTATATTGGCATATATGTGCCGTATTTTCCGGATTATAAGTCGCACCAGCCAAAAAATGCATAATAACAAAGAAAAAAACATATATAAGTCACTCTGGAGTATAAGTCGCACCCACTGTGGCTACTACCGGGGCATGGAGGCGTAACTAGCAGTACAAGCAGTAAGAGTAACCTCCACGTTTTTTGCCAGTCCCTCACAAGTTTCTTGCTCACTCCAAACTTTCTTTCTGCTGCTCGATGACCATTTTTCAAAATCTTCAGTGGTACAGGAGTAGCAGATACTGGTACATAGGCCTAGAGCGCCCTCTAGCGGCTGTCAGTGTGAACATGTGAATTTATGTATTTGGATATATAAGTCGCACCCGAGTATAAGTCGCACCCCCAGCCAAACTATGAAAAAAGTGTGACTTATAGTCCGGAAAATACGGTATATTGTGCCTTGACGTGTTCTTCTACTGTCAATCATTACGGCTCCTGTGTATTTAAATGATTCTGCCACTTTTTGACTGAGAAACCATTGAACTTTATGCCAGTAATTACAGAGACAGTAATTATTAAAATAATTATCAAATTATTAATAATTATTAATTAATTATTAATTAAATTATTAATTAAATTATGAAATTAATTATTAAAATTAGTGATTTTCGCCGATGACACAAACGTCTTCTATTCCAATGACAATTATAGTACTTTAGTAACTAACATAAACTGTGACATTAACAAATTGTCTCTCAACCTAAATAAAACAAAAGTAATGTTTTTCGGTAATTATAATGGAAAACCAGACTCAGTAAACATAGACGGTGTAGTTTTAGATACAGTATCAGAAATTAAATTCTTAGGAGTCACCATTGACAGTAAATTAAGCTGGAAACCACACATAAGACACATACAAGGTAAAGTCTCCAAAAGTATCTCAATCATTAATAAAGCAAAGTTTTTCTTAAATTACAATGCATTATTTTTGTTATATAGTTCATTAGTTTTGCCATATCTAAATTACTGTGTAGAAGTTTGGGGCAATAACTATAAAAGCTCATTACACCCCCTTGTTATACTCCAAAAACGGGCTGTAAGAATTATACATAAAGTAGGATATTGTGATCACACTAATATATTATTTCTGCAGTCTAAACTGTTAAAAATGCATGACTTAGTTGATTTCTCTACTGCCCAACTTCTGTTTAAAGCCAACAAAAATGTGCTACCTGCAAGGATACAAAAAATGCTTTTTGCACGCACAGAAGGGGGATATAACCTGAGGGGGTGTGATAACTTTAAGGTTCAAGCAGTGTCTTCCACTAGGAAAAGTATGTGTGTGTCTGTATGTGGAGTTAAACTCTGGAACAAATTGGGGGCAGAATTTAAACAATGTCCAAATATTCATCATTTCAAATCAAGATATAAAAAAATGGTATGGTCATTGTACCAGAAGGAGGAAATGGGTACTTGATCTACTAATGGGTGTTACAAAGTGCTGTGTACTTTAAAAGTCAGATCTAATTAATAATGAAGTATATTGTGGTTGTTACTACTATACTATTGCAGTTGTTATTGCCATTGTTATTGTTGTTGCTGTTGTGTTGTTATCATCACTATTTTAACTTTAAACTTTAAATGTAACAGTCTAGGATTAATACCTAACAATCTGTGGATTGTTCTCAAACTTAATCGATTCAGACAGAGGTATTGCTATTGATGCTGATGGTAATATAAAGGAATTAAATTCTTAGAAGTAAAACATGCACATATCCATGTACTCCGCATTCAACATAACCCGTAGTATAGGGCAGACATGTGGGGGCCGGCAGCTCGAGGAAACCCTCTTCTGGCAGCAGACTCCTAAAATGTGTCTCTTTTAATGCATAGTATAGGACACTTAACAAATGATGGTCCGGTTGCTCGGGGACTGCTCCCCTCTGGCAGCAGGTCCAGTCACAGAAAAAAAAGAAAAAAGAAAAGCCCCGAATCCCTTTAACACATATCATTAAGACTATTCTTGTTATCATGAGCATCAATCGGTCTGCGATTACTGTACCTTTCATGAATAAATGTGGAGTATTTTATGTATCATTCAAACACTTTGATACAGAGTAATGTTATATGGGTTGTAATGTTGATGATGAATAACGGTAATGCCAACATGGTAATGAATTCGGTATGGGAGACAGAAATAATACACTGGTTGTAGCGTGTGAATGTTGACCTGGTATAATGCAGTGTTGCATTTGTTAATATGTAACCAACTCGGTTGATAGTTGTTTTGTTAGATGGTAAGAAATATGCAGTGTTGTTATTTATTTATTGTTATTTAAGTTTATGAACAGGGGTGGGAGTCAATAAGCTTGTCTTCTTCCCACTCCTTTTCTAGCTAGACTGTAAATTATTTTTCTTTTTTTTCTTTTATTATGTATATATATTTTTCTGTTTTTCTTTTCTTGGCTTTTGTGCCTTGTTGTAGCTCGAAATAAAAACTCCAAAAAAAAAAAACATTAACAGTAGCAGATCTGACCTTCACCAAGGTTTTACGTAAGAATTTGATTATACCAAGTGTGCGAAGCTCGTTTTAAAATGGTCAGTGGGAGGAAAATAAAAACATCAAAGAAGGTTTGATCATAACTACCTTCCCATAAGCCCTAACAGATAGACACTCTCACCTAGAGGGTCTGCTGCTCCCCTCTGACAGAAGATACTGTAAGACCCTCTTCCTCACATACACACAGGGCACCAGACATCAGATAAAACCATATGGATCGATATCAAGGAGGAAACGGGTCGGTCGTTTCAACACAAGGTCACGCTGTCCTTCTGTCACTCCAGTGGGCTGTAACACCTTAGTCCAATAGTCAGGCTATAATCGACTCCACAGTGGAAAAAACAGCAGGTTATGTTCACTTATTTCAAATTGGATACATTTTCCAAGCTATTTAGTGAATGAAGGCCAGAGCTATGGAATATTGTAGTGCACTTAGCGGCTGGTTCTTTCCCAGCAGGTTATGCTATGAAAATAGGTTTTAAGGGGAATATTCACTTTGGCCTGAAGCAAAAGGAGGGCATCGAGAGGGTGAAGGGGCTGACTATTTTACTGCTGCATTGGAAAGAGGGTTGGAAAAAAGGCACAGCTTTTGGTCACCAGCACCATGTCAATTTGGTAAAAGCATAAAGGGCTTCATCTGCAGCTACATTATTCTGATTATCCTTTGTCAACGCCATCAAATCTTTTCTGCAAAAACTGGAACTAAGCCCTGCCAACATTTTCCACGGATCGCCATCTGTGAAAGAGAGAGAGACAGCGAGACAAACACATACAGCAGATTTTATCATTTCAACACACCTCCATCCATCAGTCCATTTTCCGGTTGCTGTTTCACCTTTGAGTCGTGGTGTGAGTCACGGATGATATGAAGAAGAAGTGCAGAAGAGACTGAAAGGATGAGAATAGATGTGACGCTCAAGGGACCAGCTCCAGCGAGTTCAATATCCCACATCCATCAAGGAACTAAACTCAGAAATTATTAAAGTCTTCGGTCTTTGCTTTGAAATGGCCATATGCAGTTAAATCTGTTTGGAATTTGAGTGCTCTTATGGCTTTTACGCATCCGACATCAAATAGCACCTTCAAATGGATTTTTAGTAATATTTTACCAGTATCAGACGTCCAGGAGTTGTCCATCTTCAATTAAGGTTCTTGAGTCATCTTCTGTACTCTGTAGCTGAAGTCTCAAACGTTTCGCCTCTCATCCAAAAGGCTTGTCAGCGAGCTAATGTTCAGCTCAGCCCAGATAAAGACCCCAAGGAGGCATTGAGCTTGGCCCGGCTCCTCCCCTCTAATCACACCTACTCTCATGTGTGGGTAACCACCTTTGAAGAGCGTCTCTAACGACCTCACCTCAGAGTTTCGGTCTACCCTGCCCTGCAACTCTGGGGTGAGCAGGTCTGTGAGACTCCTCCTTGGAGTCTTTATCTGGGCTGCGGGCTGAGCTGAACATTAGCTCATCGACGAAGCCTTTGGATGAGAGGCAAAACGTTCGAGACTTCAACTACAGAGTACAGAAGATGACTCAAGAACCTTCACTGAAGATTAATTTGGGTTGGAAAAGTAAAAGGAAGCGTCAAACTTTCAACCAAATGAACGTGAATCATGTAGATTAATGTGTCTCAATGGATCAAAAAAGGTTGGCTGTTTCCAAACCCGACCCTGACAGGTGTATACTGTCTGTACCTCTAAAAAAAGAAAAGGTCACACGCTCTAATAATAAGAGCGCCTTTAGCTTTGATCCCAGCACGTATTCACGTTGGCATTATTTCAATAAGCTTCTGCAATGTCAAAAGATCCATTGTTGCATTAACCTTCAATGAAGGTTCTTGAGTCATCTTCTGTACTCAGTAGTTGAAGTGTCGAACGTTTCGCCTCTCATCCAAAAGGCTTCGTCAGCGCACTAAGGTTTAGCTCAGCACGCAGCCAGATATAGACCACAGCGTTGCATTAATGTTTCACCAAGATCTTGTATTGCTTGTATTTGCAAAGCCTTCTCCAGCTGATCCCAAAGAATCTCAATGGGGTTAAGATCTGGAGTCTCTGATGGCCACCACATGTATGGAAATGATGTCTCGTGCTCCCTCTTTTGCAATGTGAGCCCGACAAGTCCTGACTTTGTCGCTGATGGAATAACCTGGTCATTCAGGATGTTCAGGTCAGCTGATCTCATTCTTTGGGCACCTTGTGTTGCTGAACTTAGACCTGACCAACTGAGGAAGCCCAGATCATAACAATTGACTCTGTGCATAACTTCAAATCATAACAACGCCGCCCAAGAAGTGGCTTCCTGTTTTGATCCCGCACACCAAAATAAACGGAGCATCTTATTCTTTAGTTCAGCAGTTCATTAGTTCAATTTTCTTTCTGCCTAACTATTAACAGAGAAAACACTTAAAATGTGTGTCATATTCTTGTAATGTTGCAAGTACCTGCTGAACTAATCACTGAGACGAGCTGTGTGCTTTTATTTTGGCGTGCTGGATCGAAACAGGAAGTCACTTCTTGGGCGGCGTTGTTATGATTTGAAGTTATGCACAAAGTCAATTACTCAAAATAGGTTGCAACTTTGTTTATGGTCAGGCAGTGTATATTTATCTACAGTCAACACACACGCACAGAACAAAAGCCCCAACACTTTGTACAAGTTCTAAAAGCTTTATTTTCCAAAATCCTTTCCGTATCCGTTCTATGGTACAGCACTGTTAGCGTCGACAGTTCATGTGTACAGTGTTGTGGAGGGTACCCTGAATGTCTCATGGTTTACCTTTGTTTTTTGCCCCTGAGAAGGCCCTGCTAATGTTAAGAAGAAACTCCTAAAAAAAAAGGCCTTTGAATTGATTATTACTCACATAAAACGTACAACTCAAGTTTTAAATATTTCTTACAAAAAAGAAAGATGACAATAATGAAAAATTAAGAAAAAGCAAAACGTGTTTGACTTGTCCCTGTAGCCACTAATATACTCTGTCTACTATAGCAGTTTTCTATGGTACATATAACACCTTAATAAAATCTTAATAGTCACTAATTTCTACATACTTTATAATCTTCCTCTGCTAAAATCATTATTATATTAGGAAATATATCTAGGAAGTTCCCACTGAGCTATAGAAATCAACGGTAAAGGCTGGTTGGTTCACTGAGTTGTGGAGAGAGGACAACATCGGTAGTACTGTACTATAACTTGCAATTACACGGTTCGCACAACAGGTGGCACTGCTGCATCACAGACGACTATACATATTGCACAATGGGGAAAAAAAGATGCATAGGATTGACTCCATAATATTGACTATGAAGATGATGATGTTGCAGTAAATGTTGTATCTTGAAAACACAGATATTCTTCGTGATGCTCAGTGGAGGTCGTACTGAAAAAAGTTCTTCCGTTGTCCCGCGCTGAAAAGTAACAGAAATGGCAAAGTCTTTTGAACAAAAAGCTGCTAAAATTAGGAGCAGCGGTGGCCTCCAGGATCACAGCTCGGGAGAGAGTTTGACCGAGAGCATCAGGAGGGCAAGGGCAACAACCAAGTCATTTTACTCCACGGTGACAGAAAAGCGGTTTGTCTGGAGAAAAATGGGACACATGATAATGGTACACACAGTTCACTTTAGCCTGACCAGCCATAGTAAGAAGAAGAAGAAGAAGAAAAAAAACACTCTTCTTCCTATAATCCCAGCAATTCAGAGAGCATTTTATTGTGTTGTTGTGTTCAGCAAGACAAACTGAATTGGTCCAGATGTCTTGATGCCAAAGACTTCAGATTTAGTCCAAGTTTGGCATCTCATTTGGCTTTGTCTTTTATACAAATAAAGCCGTTTTGTGAGAATTGATTTGCAAATAAGCAACGCAAGGAGTGAAGTAGGTTCAAGATGGGTGGCAGGACGCTACAATGGGCTACGTCTAGCCGGGACTCTGACTTCGATTGTAATTCCACAGATGGCAGCTTCGCACCATTGGCTCCTTGGCCAAGCACGTGCACCAAATGACCAATTATGTGAGGCAGTTTCCTTTGTTACCAAACATACTCATACTCATAATACCAATGAACGAAAGGATAGAAGTAGCTTGTGCTGATATATTAAAAGATATTAAACTTTGTGCCAGTTTAATTTTTTGTTCAAGTCCACGAATTGCACAGATTTTAACCAATAACATTTTGCCTCAATATCAGTGTTGGGGAAGTTACATTAACATTGTAATATATTCTATATTAGTAGTTTTAGATTTACACTACTTTCAGTTACTTCTGAGTTACTTTTGGCAAATAAACTGAAAATGGTAATAATGGCACCAAGCAAAAGTGCAGTCAAAGATTTCCTTTTCCTTTGCTTTCCCCATTCTCTCGTGTTTCTTTTGACGACGTTAGTTACAAACATCAAGCATTTCATTTCGTTTAAATATTTAAATACTCTTGTAACTCGACTTGAATTGTAATTGTAATATGTTATATTCCTAAGTTACTGAAAAAAGTAATATATTTTGTACCTCATTACTTGTAATGCGTTACCCACTGCTCAGTATCGACTGTTCTCAAAGTGGAGCCATGTCATTTTGTTTTTTAATCACTGCCTATATCACTGCCGATGGAAACAACTATTCCAATCAGAAAAAGAAACACTCAGAACAATAAACCGTAATTGGTTTTACTCGTGGTTTGAATGAATTGTACGGTCACATTGATTGGGGGAGTCTCCTTAAGATTTGTATTGACTTTGTCTTCCTGAATGCAACTGAATGAACACAAATCAGAAAACACGTGTCGACGCAAGGAACTGACTTTGGGCCAATGCGGGTTGAAACACAAAGACACATTTCCCTTTGTGGTGTGTGGCTGGTCAGGCTGATACAAGACAATATAGCACAACAGACAAAAGCACATTGAACACATTGTAAACAAAACCATACTAAATGTATTGCTTCAAACGTGAGCTTCGTCATGGTCAGTAATATCGCCACCCTCACCTGATTGTTTTAAATGATTACTTACTTAACCATGGGACTGAAAAACACACATCTACGTCTACAGCAAAGAAAGGTACGCGACCCACAACATAGTGTCCATTGCTTTTGTACGTAAAATCAGTTTAAGGTGCTTTTAATGTGGTTGCCATGGCACTGTGCTTTGTTCCCGCCCACAACGAGATGTCGATCAACGTCAGCAGCAGCAGTATGTCCACCTTCAGCCAAACCTCTCATTTAGCTCCGATATTACACCAAGTCTTCAAGTATAAACTACTCCTGTACTGACGATGTTGGGGATATTGGCCATACGACAGGATATTCCACAACAAAGATACGAGCAAAGGAAGGGGAAACATTTGAGGGGAAAGTCAAATTGATATCATTGTCTTTGTACTCGTCTATGTCAGGTCAAGGCAATATCTTCTAATTAAAAACGTTTTGGCAAAGGAAAAAATAATTTGGATTGATTATTGTATCACCAACTGCAGGCAAACAGAGCAGTATCGGTGGCTACATAGACCATCTTGATCAATCGAATGCCCTTGTCGTTTATATTTTACACGTGTTCCTACGACGTTTGCAAACCACAGCTCCCCAAACGTCCAAAGTGTTGCTCTGCCGTTTTTTTGCGAGACCACACAAGCCGCCCGTCGACTGAGGTTGTTACATTAGAGCAAGAAGAAATGATTCAGGAGTCACACTTGCAAATTGAAGCAAAGTCGAGTCGACAGGTTGACCTTTTGTGGGCCTTTTAATAAACGTCTTAACCAGGAGGGGGGAAAACACGAGGGGCTATGAATGGAGCTGTGAGTCAGGAGGAGAAAAATGTAACATTGAGCTGCTGAGTTACAAAAAAGAAAAGATGAATCCAAACAAGGAGGTGTATTGAGTTTTGTTGTGGGTAGTTTTGACCCTAAAGCAACATTATATAAAGTCTACATTTCTTTATGGCTTTGATAATGAAATTTACATTTACATAGAGTGTTGTCAAGATGACGTAGCGTTGTAGGCTTATTTTATTAATTCACTTGCAACCATGTGGCTGTGTTTTCAACTAAATACAAAAATAGCTATAAGGCATGTACTGTATACAGGGATTTTCTAACTTTGTGAAGAGCGCTGTTATATTTTTAAATGAAAATTAAAGCTATATTTGCAATAGAAACACTGATATAAAGGTTTAAAGTCTTTTGTCTACAGTTAAAGATGGTCATGAATTAATGGATAAAACATGAATAAATATAAAATTATTAACTGCACTTAAATGTTGAAGTTAATGACAATAAAGTGCATATGGCAGGTTTTTACGTTTTTATAATTATTACTTATATAAGTTTGATAATGGATGATGTAAAGCAGTGGTCCCCAACCACCGGGCCGGGGACTGGTACCGGGCCGTGACGCGTTTGTTACCGGGCCCAGAGAAATGGGAAATAATTTATAAACGACCGCATTTACTCCGATTTCTCTTTGGCCTGTCCACAAGGCAATAAGCTCGTCCATAGATATGAAACTCCTGATTGAAAGTCTCCCTAGAAATCCTTTGGACTCGAGTTCATCTGGTTTTATTACAGACAGAGTCAGCGCAGCCTCGTGCAGCTGAATGTGTTTACGCGCAGCTCCAACGTCTTTCTGTCACCTGCGCCGCTGAGCCTCTGCTCTTTCCCTTTCCCCTCAGCTCGTAGTTCATGGCGTTGCAGCCTCACAAGTTTTGTCACAACCTTTCATGCTTTCACAGGACAGAGATTTATCCCGCTGCGAAGCGAACAGAAGAGAGAAAATCTCTCGAATCCCCTTTTCTCCTCCAACCGCTTCCCGCTGCAGCGCACTGTGATCAAAGGGCTGCGTTTCATGCTGTAAAAACGTGATCCATTGTCTGTGCACATGTTTCTCAGTGCGCTCCGGACCACGGGAATTGTTTTGGTCCTGTACCGGTCCACAGCAGGAAAAAGGTTGGGGACCCCTGATGTAAAGGGAAGGTATTAAACTTCTTAACCCCCGCCTTTACCAAGTGGATTTTCTCCAGTTCAGCTTTATCCAAATGTAAAAGGTTACAGCCTATTATAGTGGAACGCCTCATTTGAAAGCTAAGACCTACAAAACTCATCTAAACAGATCTTTTTCCTCGCACTGTTACGTTTTTGACATTTTTTCCGTTGCTTTTTTGTTTCGTTCTCGTCACAATCACTTTTTGTCACTTTTCTGTTGCTTTTTGTTGCCTTTTCGTCGCACATTTTCATCTTTGTTTTCGTCTCATTTTCGTGCTATTTTGACACTTTTTTCGAGACGCTTTATAGTCAGATAAAGCCAAACTGGGGAAAAAGTGCTCGGTTCAGGTGGGGGTTAGGAGGTTAATCATAGTTTTATGAAGTGGAAATTGAATGAAGGGAGGCTGACAATTTTGACGAGAGCTCCTTCGTTCCAAAGATTGAACTGTGACTTGCTCATCATGGCCCTTATGTACAGTATGGGTGCACACAGAGACTCTTATGGAATGTTTATCTCTTCCTTTGCTGTCACAAAGTCCAGCGCCCATGTCTAGTTAGGAAGTGAAATAATAAACATCACACAAAAAAATAGTAAGTAAAAAATCAGCAAAATCTTCGCTCTGGTGAAATGGCAAACCTGTCATATGCACTTAAATAACTTTTTTGGGAGGGTAAAAACACCGACACGTTGAGCACGACTGAGTTTGACAGTAATTTCCAGCTGCTGAGCCTCTTTCTCCATAAGCACCGTTCCCGTCACCTCGCACAATAAGTTAAAAATCGTTTTAATACAGCATCAAGTAAAGGGACCTTTATTTTGGCGGCAACCACACTAAACATACATCTAGAGTTTTTCTATCTTTCCTAATAAATTACACGATAATATCCATATAACCCAGACTACCCATGAAATAAATGGCTATCGAACTGGCCTCGTCGTCCCAGTCACTGTCTGGAGGCCGCACCTGCTCCACTGCACGGTCACGACGGAGGAGCAGGAAGCAAGGCATGATGGGGAAAATCTTGGCCTCATTTTTGATGGGGGTTGACTCCGCGGTATTGAGACGTGCGCCGCCTCGCTCTCCATCTCCGGTCAAGGGGCTGCATAGTTTAGAGGTATAATACACTGTCAAAGGGAGAGGCGCATTTCCACTGGGGAGGTACGGCACTGGTTGGGGTTAGTATCACGGTACGAAAGAAATCTGATCATTATAGTTCTGGCTTTGCGTTATTGACTTGATAGATCTCTTGATTCTTTGTGCCATTACAAGATACGTACATCTGATTGTTTTCCAAATGTATTACAGGCACTGTGGCTTGAAACTGCCCTTAGAAAAACAAAAACACTATCCCACATGGCAGATGGGTTTCCCCGAGTGTCTGTGTGGAATATCTCCGGCACTCGTCCTGACAAAATCCTAAAACAGGGCCATTTGAAGGTGATCTATCACTCTATGTGAATTCAAACAGGCCTGAGTGAGTGTTGTTATTGTAGCCAGGCCCTTAGATCCATTTCGTGATGGCCCTCAGGCTTCTTATTGAATTACTTTTAACGGTAATATTTTAACAGTTCCACTCGATTAACCTCAAAAACATGTTATTGTAAGACTGAGCTGTTATTATAGTTCCAAGCCTAAATAAAGGTGTGGGGAACCTTTTAAATGCTGCTTAAAGAAGCCTCACAGGGAGAGTCTCAGTGGCCCAGGTCTGGCCTACGCCGTTTCATTGTGCAATTGTATAAGTAAGGGATAATGCACGACGAGGTGTTATTCTGATAATGGACACCTCGGAGTGCATTATCCCGCTTATACCATGGTCCGGCAAACTGAAACTGTTCATTGGGACCTGTTTACTTATTTTTTTAAGTCCTGGGCAGGAGTTATTTCACTTTTTAATCAGTTTTTACCTGAAACTAGTTCCATCTCAATTGTTTATCGTTACTATGGAAACAGCTGCAGTGGAGTGATATAGAATGTGATTTAACTGTTATTTAACTGTTTTTTTAACTGGTGTACATTATCACTATCATTATCACAACAAATAAAGCTCTTCTTTGTTAGTAAACGTACAGTATATTAAAGCAGAACTAAGTAACTTTTGCCCGAAGAGGCTACTGCAGCTGTCGTGGCATGTTGCTATTTTTTACTACGCTGTTGTTGCGCCACAACCCAATTATACAATGGAGAGAATTTTTTCCCGCTCAAACTTGGCTGTAAATACTGCTAAAGTGGCGCTAGCCCACAGTTAGCTTTACCCGTTAGCCTGTTAGCTTCTTCTGTTTGAGATAAACCAAATAACAACGTTTTGCAAAATGTTCATAATCAATACGAAAGCTGTAGACAGAATACAGTCAGGACCTACCTGTCCGTTAGCCTGTTAGCTTCTTCTTCGTGATTCTACTAGTGCGTATTGGTGACTCCGACTCGGTGCAGGGAGAGTGGCAGAGGAGATTACAAAGTTACTTAGTTCTTCTTTAAGTTCTAAGTGCCTGTTTCTATATTAAACTACTCTACAAAATGCTGTTGTGTTCTTTTTGTGTGTGTGTGTGACCTCCCGAACAATCTTGCCCATATCAAAAACTGCCACTACTGACAAAACCTAGTGCAATAACTGGAAATGGGAACCCAGGCGTATCAGTGTGGACGCTCATTGCTTCTTGCAGGTTTCCCCAATCGCATTAAAAGGATGGGTCAAGAGCAGAGGACAGATTTCCCTACAGGGATAGTAAACTAATCCTTAACCAAATATAAATCAAAGTCCTTTTTTACTAATACATTTTCCTTCCGTCCAGTGCGCATGCTTATTTTGGCATCTCTTGCAAACTAACCCGACCAGTGCCGCACCCTCCCTTTCGTGGAAACACGCGGAGTCAAGCCGAGGTCTTGTTTTTAATACGGGGAGAAGATGATGGGCGTGTGGGTGGCCCGCAGAGGTCCCGGGGCGGGTCTGAAGAGGGCGGGGCTGAGGAAGGGTGTCTGGATGAAGGCGGCCGCTGTGCCCATCGGGTGACGCAGGGCCAGCGGGTTTGTGGCGGCGACGGTGCACAGACCCGGGGGAGGGGAGAGCGGGCTGTGCAGGAAACCGGACGTGCTCAGGGTCTTGGTCAGCTGCTTCTGCAACGCCAGTTTGGTCTGTGGTAAGGGAGAAGGGGAGGAGAGAGCGAGAGAGAAGCAGGGGAGGTCGTGAGTTAAAAGTAGGGGCATGTACATTTCTTTTCTCTAGTATAGCTGGCTTTCAAACACACCAGTAGTGTTAAAAGAACATTTCCCCCACTTTTATCCATGTGATACTGTTATATCCCCATTTAAACCATACCCAGAGTGCCGTTTTGCTTCAGCTATCCTGCCTGCATATTTAGTCCATCTCCCTCTTCTGCACTGAAAACGCCAGCCCGCACTCCGACATTCATCACACTTAAGAATCCCTGAAGTTTCTCCCACATTAGAATACTTAAAAACAAAAATATCTCATCATGTCACGCTGCCAAGTGGTCAGGAGGTTGTGGAGTTAAAAGGATTATGAGGGTCATTCTCAGTTCAAAACCAGCGGTATGACTAAACAGCTTGCTGCATTCTCCGGCTTCAGATAATAGTTCAGGTTCTCAGCTTATTGCTCAGGCAGACAATGATTTTCTGAAAGAATATTAACCTTCTGTTGAGCATCTTTGTTAATTACTTTTCCTTGCGTGCTTGGCTTTCTCTTTGAAGGAAGACTGCTGCCGTTTGCTTTAGATGCTTGCCTCTTTTTGTGCACACTTTAAACTGAAATAATATACTGAGAGAATGCAAGGGTGTCTCAAAGCTTTTATACACATTATTGAAACTGTCTACATATTAAAATGTCTTTATATTACTTTACAGCAGGGATCTCCAGCCAGTAGCTCGCCAGGCCTTTCCAGGTAAAGACTTTCTACAACATGATAACTCAACTTTTAGATGCATTTTCTGTTTGTTATGAATATGCTGAACACAATCTGGGTCAACATTGTAAAGTATAAGCACTAAACTCAAGTCATTTTCTTTGAACTATATCTTGGCTACTAATTCTCTAGGGTGAAGTCCATAAGTAGCATAAGTAGCTCTCCGACGTTCTCATTGTGTAAAAGTAGCTCGCTTGGTAAAAAAGGTTGGAGACCCCTGCTTTACAGTATATTCAATTAACATTTTCTCAGAAAGTTGAAATTAAGTAAATGTAGTGGATATGATAAGGAATAATAATCCAGTGAGAGTTTTGTGTCACCTTAATGGCACTGTGGATTACCCATACAGTCACCTTGCAAATAACACTCAACCAGTAGTTCGAGTACCTCATAAAATATTTGCCCTTTGAAGTACCAGCTAAAATAGACTAAATTATATATAAACATATAGTATCAATGATTTGCATGTTTAAAAATCTTTGTTACAAACTGCACACTGCCCAGTGACTTTCAGTTGTTTTTTTAATAGTTATTGCCTTTTCTATTTTTCCAAGATTTGTTGATGGACTTTAACTAAAAACAATAAATATATACTAAAATACACTAAGGGGGGTGGGGGACAGCTCTACCGTGAACCCCAAATGACCATACAAACAATCTGGAACCCCCACTGATAAAACAAATTAATGATATAGATAATATCAAGCAAAACAATTTAAATAAAATCTTTAGTTAGTTTACATTACATTTATATTGTTTACTTTGTTATTTGACCTCAGTTCACTTTTTTTGGAACCGTGTACCCCCTGAAGCTTTGGGTGACGAGTCGCGTACCCCCATGATTGAAAACACTGGAACAATATCACATGTAATATTATGTTTATTTCCTCCATTTTACAGTGAACTCAAGCAGGTTTTCCACATTCAATATTTTTTTGCTCGTCTTGGTGATGAAGGCTATTAAGAATATGTAAATACAAAAAAACTAAATGAAAATGCCAGTTTTTTTAATATTTTTGAAAACGAGGCTGTTGGTTTGAATGGGTAAAGCTGAGTGTTTTGCTTTGTCCCAGTGGACCAGGACTCACTCATTATGAACTCTGCGCTCTGGCCCCGCCCCCTCTGCGTCTCCCTCAGTCGTGCTGTCAAACCACCGGTACAGATTCAAATGCGCTGGTTTAAGCTTTTGTTAAAGCAAAGATAATGTTTACGCAGGACATTAGAATCTTTGCACGCGCCACCGCACATCAGCTCGTAAACTTAAATGTATTTGTCAGACACACATCCACGCGTTTAGCGGCAGAGGAGGGGCCACAGACGCTTCTCCTTCTCCCCTCGTTCCTCGGATCAGAATGAGAGGAAAACTGTTGCAAATCAAAGTCTCCTCTCTCTTTATGACAGATATTACAGAAATTGCTACTCGATCAAACGCTCAGCCTCAGCTCTCGGTCTCCGCAGAGTTTTACGCACTCGGGTCCTAAGCGGCTCTTGAGGTTCGGTTCTGGTGTGAACATGTTTAGGTCCAGGACAAGCTCATCCACGTCTGAATTATAAGATTATTTCGCCTGTATAAGCGCGTTTCCCGCTTTAACAGATCAATATCGATCAGATTGGGATCAACTTTTTTTTTGTCCAAAATTTCTTTGCGTACCCCCGGGGGTACCCCAGTTTGGGAACCCCTGCCATATGTATTATTATAGTAAGGGTTCTACATCATGCTTTATTTCAGCTTTTATAACTACTTTATTCCTCTTGGCCTTGATATATGTTGTAGTATAAATTAAAATAATGTATTATGCTTGGCTTTTATGACATGATAAAGCGCAGTTATATTTGAGCCCAACAGAGAGCGCACTTCCTCCTTTTGTGCAACAGTGACAAGAAGCTGCATGGTAAATAAAAACATGCCGATCAGCGCGAGGGAGATAGTTTGGTGGAATCATCTTGGGACGCCCAGCTCTTGACCAGTGTAGAAGCTCAGATCTGCTTTGCTAGTGCACAAAAATCTGTCACGACAGTCTGCTTAGAAACCTGGCCTAAGGTCCGGCCGTGTATATGCCCCCAAGACCTGGCCTCTTTCTGTCCCCTCACCCCCAACCTCCCCTTGCGCCTCGGTCTCTCTCTCTCTCTCCAGACACTGACCTGCGGTGAGAGCGAGTTGAGGGTGAACTGGCTGTGGGCTTTCTTCATGGCGGACAGAGCCATGCCTGCATAGCCACTCCACCTCACGCTCTGCTGCAGGGAGAGAAACAGGGGACAGACAGAGGGAGAGAGGAGGCCATTATGACAGGTGCAAAGAATAGATGAGTCCTGAGTGCTGATTCAGATCCCTGTTTTAGACCTGTCTGGAGGCGCGGGGGACTGTAGTGTGAGGTTAACCTTTGTGACAGCCGTGCGAGCCCTCTGCCGTAACGAGACTCACTCAGACTGAAGGAGACTCGAATCACTTTGATTTGCTTTTGTTTCACAGGTTTAAGTCTCTGAGCTCTTACATTGCAGCACTATTTGTCAAGCTGACCGTATGGAAGATGTACGAGCATTTCTCTCTCACTCTTTGTGGAGTTTGTCAATACAATGAATAATATACAATAAAATCTCCTCACAATTACATACTGCAGTGCATTCTGAGATGAAAGTTAGAAAATAATACAATATTGGAGCCACTAAGGATGGAAACAAAGGGAGTTGGTGTTCACAAATAATTTCCTGAGTTCATTATAACGCATTAACGAATTCGGCTTATTGTCAGAGGTATTGCCGTTAATTGATTTGTAAGATTAATAACGCAATTTCGCTTGTAGATCAATAAACACACACTGTGGCGCTTTTAAGTTTCCATACTGCAGATAAAAATGGATTTTGTCAAAAAGTTGCAACAAACTTCAGACTTGACGAAGAGTAGAGTCGTGTTTGAAGTCGTCTTTCAATATGCTAATTCTGTCCTTAGCGACGCCCTGGTTTCAATGTCAAGTGTCTTATGCAATGTTTTGGTTCTGTTGCGTGTAATTTCACCACAATTACATGACAAAACACGACCAGAGGTGGCTAGAGTAGCAACATGTTTACCCAAGTAATAGTAATGTTACTTTAAAGCAGAACTAAGTAACTCATTCCCCTAGAAGCCATAAGCGCCACTGCAGGTGTCGTAGCATGTTGCGTTTTTTCTCTCATTAATTGTCCGTGAGAGTAAATACTACGCTGACAGAAAAGACAAAAGGGAGAGAGGGATATTGTACATCCAATTACACAATGAAGATCATTTTTGTCACTCAAACTTGTCTGTAAATACTGTTTAAGTGGCGCTAGCACGCAGTTAGCTTTGCCCGTTAGCCTGTTAGCTTCTTCTTCGTGATTCTATTAGTCTGTATTGGTGACTCCGACTCGGTGCAGGGAAAGTTGCAATTGTGGTTTTCTGGCCAGAGACACTGGGGGAGATGAAAGACCCCCCAATCATCCCATTAACACTTGTATTACCCCCAGAGGGACTACGGAAAGGATTTATTAAGGTAAACACGTTACTTAGTTCTTGTTTAAAATAATTGTATTCAAGTAGATGTGAAAAGGACTGACCCAAATAATTATTTGAAAATAAAAGATAAGTAACTAATACAAATACTGTGTGATAAAGTCTGATTTATGTTTTAGTACTGACATAATCTGCCTAACAATTATAAAAAAGCTGGAAATTGTAATATTTCCAAAGAATGCACACATACAGTACACACACAAATCTTAAGATAAGGTTTGTATGTTTATATATCAAGAGTATAGATATTTCTAAACATTGCTCAAGTTGCTCAAGTAAAAAGTACTGGAACTGTAGCTGAGTACATTGCATGTGTTTTACATAAGGCCCTGTTAAAATTCATTGGACTGAACGTGGACCCCACACATTTGTAGTCAGACGAAAATCCGAGCGAGCGGCTGGACCTCAGAGGGTTAAATCACTTAGCTCCGGATAAATTGAAACCGCTGTTTAAAAATGCATTAGTTTACAAGCTGAGCTGAATATATTCCAATTTGGGACATGTGTTCAAGCATCTCCTCCGCTTCGGGGAAAAGCCAATTACATTTTATTTGTCTTCCTTGTTGTGTGCGGTTTGTTTGCTCGTCTGCGTCTTACCGCTAAGCTGGAGCTCGGCTGGCTCTTGCTGTGCGGGGTAAATTTGGGTTTCGGAGGTTTTCCGGCCAGTCTATCCTTGTGCCTTCTGCTATTCATGTGCTGTTGAGGAGAGCAGAAAAACAACATTAGTGATTAGATAGCAGGGACTGGTTCTATCGCAGCGGGAAAGCTTCAAATCTTATCTGTTGAATTAATAATAGCGCTGGGGGTGACTGAAGAGCGAAACCATCGAATTGAATTACTGTCTATTGTTGCCACTATCTTCTGCACACGACTGCATACATTTATTTATTTTATGCTTATTAGAGAACAGGGACTAAAAGGAAAACATTGTTGCAGATTTTAATCAATGTCTTGTCCATAAGCACCTGATCACTAATTTTCAGACTTGCCACCATATTAACAGCTCTAACATTTAATTCAATCTAATCGAATCCACCTACCTTTCCAACCCAATGTACCAAACCTACCCAACCAATACCCTCCCTGGTTTGCTATTTCAGTTCGCTTAACGATACTTTTGTAATGTCGTATGGGCTATATGCACGCGAGTGTCACGTGACCTCCGAGTGGATCCTCAGGAGGCTCTGCACTTCCTGTCCCGTTATTTTCCTATGAGTTTGTAGCAGTGTCTTGTTCAAATAGAATAATTAGGTCAAGATTACATGGCAGGCAGTGAGTTATCGATGGACAGTCACTAGCATCCAGAGATGTCAAAAGTACTTTATTTCAATACTTCAGCAGAAGTACTGATGCAACTAGTTTACTTAAGTGAAAGTACAAAGGTACTTCATTAAAAATTGTGTACTAGTAAAAAAGTAAAAAACAGTCGACAATGGAACGTGATTAAAAATATTATCCAATTAGAAATGCCTTTACATTGCAGGCTCTTGTTCTTAAAGGTACACTGCGTAACATTTTGGACTATACTGTTGCCATCAGTACAACACATGCTCCCAATGAGCAGCTCGACACAGAAAATGCTATAACTGCAGTGGGTAATCAAAGAATGGATTTGGCTGAGAACCTATAACCTGTTCAAATCTCAAATTCTGCTGCTTTTAGTCACATCTCCATGGAGACGAGCTGGAGACGTACCCACTACCGGTAAAGTTACAGTCATGTCTTATTAAAGCTGAGCCTCATGTTTGTTTATACTTTCATGAGGTACTTTTCAATGATGAAAATAAATAAATGCTTGTATTTCAATTTTATTTATTGGGTAAAATTATATGCGGTGTGGCTTTAAGTGCTGACTTATGTGAGAGCAAACAAAACAAATGCTCGTACAGGAGGCTGTTCACTGTACGAGCATTTGTTGTTTCCTGCCTTTGTCTATACAGTATGCTTTTAAAACCTTTATTCTAATTTTTTACAAAATAAGTAAAACAATGTAACTGTGCTACTAAACCCAATAAGTTGTTGTGTTTGAAACAAGTCTTACAAATGCGACATATATGAGTCTCAAGGGACAAACCTGTATAAATAAAGGACTAAATGAATATATAGTAATACACAAAATGCCCCAAAATCGCTGATTTCAGCCAAGGACCTGTATTTGTGAAACAGCTTTTGACTCACAGCCTATTTACAGCAGAGACCAATGACATATTAAGTGTCTATTTCCGCTGTTTGGAGTTTGGAACAGTTTGGACCACAGCAGCTGTGATGTCACACAGCAGGACCGCGGTCAAACGGGTCAATACTATGTTCATGTCTGTACCTGCACCGCAGCTGCAGGAGGAGCACGAGGATGTGCGCTCGTGTCCATCTCCTCTCAGCTCCGCACTGGTCCCTTTGCTCTTTATACGTCTGTGTCTGAAATCAGCGTGTTTATTTCAGCGGCTGCCCCCGGTGTCCGGCGAGGCCGACCGTCTCTAAACCAAAACCAAAAACTGCACTCTGGCCCACGCGCTGATGAGACGGGCGCACGTGCATCGAGGGAAAGAAAACAGCGCGTGATTCTAAAGAAAAAGTAACAAGCCTGTTTTGAAAATGTAGATAGTACAGATACAGGTACTTGTGTCTAAAAGTAAGGAGTAAAAGTAAAAAGTTGCCAGGAAAATAAATACTCAAGTATACCTGAAAAATCTACCTAAGTAAAGTAACAAAGTACAAGTGCTTCGTTACTTCTCTCAAAAACATCGCGTCAGGAGCAAACAAATCACAACTTCCGTGCTCATAACAGTGTTTTTGTCCTGAAGCTAACGGCTCACACTAAATAGAAATCCAAATAGCACCAAGATTTTGAATGAGCCGCCCAAAAAATAATAATATAATAATTATAATTTTTGTGGTGTCGTTTTTTGATACTAGCCATTAGTTCTGAGATAAAAATTTTAAAAAAGTAATAAGTATTTACATCCAACGTTATCATGCAGCCAGTCACTTTCCATCAGTATCTCACTGTCAGTGATGTTTTCTTGAACTATTTGTTGATCCTTATTGGGAAAATAGCGAGAGAGGAAGAACAGCGGCGTCCACAGATCGAAGTTATAATTTCGTTTCCAAAACTTCTGCTTTTGCTCTGGGATTGCCAACATTCTCACACCAATCAGTTATCCACATTTTCCAAGTTTCTGATACCTCTTCTGGTTAAGTACTGCACCATAATTATTGTAACTTTTCTGTCATACTGTAGATGCTTCACTTACTTGCCCATGCACTGACTTCTTAACTTTACAATCCTAACATTTAAATATAAGACAATACAGATGATTATATAATTTTACTTGTCAGCGCAAATAATGTTATTGGGTATCTAACTGAAGCATGTATGTTTTCTTTGCCTCAGATCTTTCACAAAGTTCCCAAATACACTTTTATTAACATCAACAGTGAAAGAGACTCATTTGCATACACAATTCACTCCAGAGTGGCTTGTCATAATGAATCTGTCTCTCTGAAAAGGCTTCCCGCTTAGTTACAGCAGCCTCATGATAGCTTTTTTTTAACAAGGAAAAATGGCGGCCGCTCAAGCATTCACTGCGCTCAATGACGGTTTTCAATAGGTTCATTCGTGCGAGAGCAAAAACATCGTGTCTTTAATTTGGAGCGACATGTATTTCTTCATCAGGTAAGAGTTAAGGCCGTCCCTATAAGGATCGAGGACTTCATATTCTACGGTTAACATTATGCTACATATGTGAATTCACTGCGTAAAGTCTTGGAAAGTCATCTCATTGCATAACATAGCTCTGTTTGATCATGACCTCCACTGTGACAAAGCTTATTGTTGCCTTACACCATTGGATTGTATGCGCCTGCTCAGTTAATGTGGAACAGCGAGGTCAACTTTTGTAGCACAAGAGAAGAAGGAAAGGAGGGACCATAAATGTCACAGCACTCCACCGGCGAAGGATGCGTTGAACTGCAGGGGAGAGTGCTTGCGGCTCCCTCTAGATTCGCCTGGCCCCGTCTGCCCCCTGAACAACACCTCGGCTCGAGACACTCATGACCACGGCTGAGTGCGTTCACAGGACCTTTCCTCACTTGATTCAAAGTGCCATTGTCATCGCTGTATCCACTGTAGCATAGGTGCATACCACAATCCACCATTCCCGCTCTCTCTGTACCCTCCACAGGTACGGCGATTCATCTGCCTGCCTAGCCAGTCAGAATACACACTTTTCCTATTATCTGCAAAGATGTGTAGTCTTGGATCAGGGGTGATTTCTTCGAATTTCCAATTAGTCTTATTGACAAGCATACTAGCCTGATTGACAAGCATGTTAACCAAAAGTGGGATAAGACACAAACAGACAGTTGAGTATTTTGTAAACAAGGAAGTACCGTATTTCCGGACTATAAGTCGCACTTTTTTTCATACTTTGACGGGGGGTGCGTCTTATACTCCGGAGCAACTAATATGTGATTTTTTGAATTCACATATATACTTTCACACACCACTAGAGGGCACTGCAGGCTAATCGAGCAGTTTGGAGTGAGCGAGAGAGCGGAGGTTACTGCAATGAAGTAAACAAAACAAGCTAATCACAGGCTAAAAGCTAGATGGCCACTGCTAGAAGAATAGGTTTGCAGATGAGAGCGTGAAAACATGCTGTTGGGAGAGGATTGTCAATGGTGGAGTTACATCTCCGTGCCCAGGTAGTTGCCAAGGCGATTGATTTGGAGTGAGATCGAGAGTTTGGTATGTTCTTTATGCTATAGTTATCTGATCTGTTTATGTGACGTTAACATACCAGACACCTATTTAGTTCATTGTTTATGCTTCATGGAACCATCAATGTGTTACGTTAGCATATAGTACGCCTATTCAGCCTGTTGTTTTTTCATTAGGCAATGTTTGACTAGTGCATCTTATACTCCGGAGCGACGTATAGTCCGGAAAATACGGTAAGTGGTACGATGGCACCGGCCAGTAGAGTGGAGACAAATGTGAACGATCTATGTCATTTTTAATAACAAACACAAAAGCACACAAGGAGTCATTAGCAACTTGGTTCAGATTTTAAACGTATAAGAGAAATAAACACGAATGTGCAACGGTTGTTTCAATCAATGTACATTTGGAACGGGACAAAAAAACTTGTGATAGATGTAAACAAGAAGAACATTCTCTTATAGAAGATGAAGCATCAACATCTACGCAGGTACATTTAAGAAAATAATTTCCTAGTGGATGATTCGGTCTTCCTGTCGTGATAACACAGTCTGTGATTGGATCGATATAAAACTTTTCGAGATTTGATTGGCTTGTCCTGCTTTTGAACAGAAACAAAATGAAGGAGTGGATTTTATTTATTTTAATTTTATTTTATTTAATAAATCTCGTTTCCGAGGGAGACCTGGCCTAGAGGTGCCCGTCTTAAGTATAAAACAAATAACAATTAAGCACAATTTACAATCAATTCAAGAATAACATGAACACTCTTGGGTTACCCCCGGCTCACATTAACTATGGTCCGGATTCGGTCCGAGTTCGGGTTCCGGTCCAGGTTTGCCCCAAACTACCACTCACAGTGAGTCAGGCTGACACTGTGGCCAGCTCCGCCAGCTCCGGCGCCAGATGCTGCGCCAGACACAGAAACGGCCCTTGCGAGAACAGAAGTGCACGTGAGTTTCCCTCTTGGTGCGAGTTCACGTGATAAGTAGCCCCATATAGGTCGTTTTTAGTTTGTAGTTTTCCAGTGAAGTGGATGCTTTGCAACACACTAGTGCCCCTGTGTCACTGGTAATGGAGAAATGTTTACATTTCCGACATTACACGCGTGTACAGGTGGTAAACGAGACCAAATAAGTAGTGAGTGGACAGATTTGATTTTGAAATACACTGGATCTTCTTTTCTCACGAGACCTGACTTCCTGTTTGGCTCATGTTTTTTCTGTCAGCTTGATCCATTGGGGCTCCAGTCTCCGGCAAAAATAGACTTCTTGCGGATTCTTTCCGTCGGATGGCCTCGGCCTCAGTGTGAGTGTGCAACATTGGTTTTAATGACTTTCTAAGATTGCGGACGCCGTACCGGACCTTAACCGGATTTAATGTGAGCCGGGGTTAGGCTATCAGACAGTGCCGATTTAAAGGAGCTCATGGGAATGAATTCCTGAAGCCGGAGAGAGTTTTGAATATCATTCCATGCCCGGGGAGCAGCATAAGAAAAAGCTGGCCAGGCAATTCATCTGCAGCATCTCCAGTGTAATGTAATGACTAATTATGAAAAATACATTAGTCCTCATTTCTCTAGACCCTCAAATCTGCTTTACAGTACATGCATTATTCATTCGCTTCCCCATACTTGATCGTGATGATTGTGCTAAAATGCCTTTACCAACGTTATGGAAGAAATAATCAAACTAAACTAAACCTCCTCTAGTCTAGGCCCAGTCTCTTACCTGGCTGAGCTGTGTCTCTGAGTTGACAAAGATCTCACACACTTCACACTGGAAGTTCTTGCTGGTGACGCCCACGCTGCCTTTGCTGCCCAGCCGCTTGCTCTTGCAGCCGGCTCGAGCGGCCACCACTTTCCCCCTCCTCCGGGGCAGAACACTCTGACCTTCCAGCGTCAGCTTGTGCTTTGTACCTGAGAACAACAGACCGGAGAGTTAGAGTGGCAATGTGTACACAGTTGATCAAGCCAGATACAATAGCCCTTCAAAATCTAACATTAAACTGCTCTTTTGGTCTGTTTTTCATTACACACATCATCTTACTAATCACTCTACAACATTTAAAAGGTACTTCAAATACTTCAGTGAACAAAATAAAGTGTCCAAGATTAATTTCAAGCCGAATAAAATGTCTTAAAACAGTCAAGATGCAAATCCACATTTCTCAACAATATTCTGGTGCCTCCTATTATGCGGCTGACATTATTCTGGCATTATAGCGCAAACATGTGTCAAATCCTAATTTTGGCCTGAAAACGAATGGGTTGCGCCCCCTTCAGGGTAAACTCTGCTACTGAATTAGAATTTCCTGATTGGCTGGAGACGTGTCCACGGCCTCCACACATCGTCATCAGGTGCTGCCCATTATCCTGCCCCTGCACCTGTGGTTTATAACCAAGTCCCTCCCACGTAATCTGTCTGCTGTGATTGTGCCAATGCAAAGGCCCACACACTCAACCCCCGCATGTCACCCCCAAACTTCAGAGGCCGCCTCTTTCACGGCAATTTTTGACTTTTGTTTGTGGGTGGGGAAAGGCTTTGGCACGCCCGTTTAGGTACTCTTTAAACATTACGTTAAAATTGAGAAAATGCAAACGATAAGCTCCAATTTACATTTGTGTTAGTGTAATATGAGCCTTGATACTGATGAGCAGATGAATGTGCGCACTGTCGTTGTGTCCTTGGGCAAGACACTTCACCCACCTTGCCTCCAGTGTCCGCGTACACTGGCGTGTGAATGAGAGAGTGAATGGGTGAGTGGTTCCTTAGTCTAAAACGCTTTGAGTTCCTGATGTAGGTGGAAAAGCGCTTTATAAGTTGTGACCATTTACCATTTTATGACGCTCTGAATAAGTCGACCTCCTTTGAGACTTTTATGCACAATTTTTTTTACATTTCTGTTGCAAAATTCGTGTTCCATGACTCTGTTAAGCTCATGTTTAGTTTAGCTCCAAATATCCAGCAATTTCACATTTTTCTTAACATAAATAATATGCAGCCTATAGCCCAGGGGTTTTGATTGCGAATAATCTATTGAAGAAACTTTTTTCAATAAATGAATAACAATGATCCGGAGTGTAGCTTCATAAAAAATGGCTTACACTTGTATTGCACTTAACAAGCCTGTGTCACAAGTCTCTGCTACACTGTAGTCATTATTCATTCACTCCACACTCTGTGGTGGTAAGCTACTATTGTAGCCACAGCCGCCCGGGGCAGACTGTCCATTTACCACATGGCTATAATGTGTTGTTTATATCCTGATTGTTTATCAGTGCCCTCTGCTGGACACGTTTGGAATTCTTTACTTTCTCCATTTAAGCTGCCCCCTAGTGGCTGGAATGAGAAATCTGGTTATTTCTTTAAAATTGCATAACTCTCCACAGGAGTTATACTCAGGAATTTGTGCTCTACAAGTCAGAGGTTGGATTGAATCATCTTGCGGGCCGGATTTTGCCCCACGGGCCGCCTGTTGGAGGCCCCTGCTATAGCCTAAAGCAGTGGTTCCCAAAGTGGGGTCCGGGGCCCCCTGGGGGGCCTCAGAGGCACTGCAGGGGGCCCCCAAAGGTTCTCAACAAAACAAGTACATTCAAAAACAATATATTTTAAATGGAAAAATACACATATTTGCTATAATTTACTACTTTAAACCAGTATTTAGCCCATTGTCATAGCTGTTGCTTTTTATATGTAATTTTAGTTGTAAAATGTTTGCAAATTCCTTTGAATAGAGTAAATTATTATTATCGAGGGGCCCCGAGAGGATTTAGGAACAATAAGAGGGGCCGCGATGTCCCGGACTTTGGGAATGGCTGGCCTAAAGGGTTTAAAAATAGCTTGTAATGAGAGATTAATTCATGATGGATTTTTTACAACCCAGTCCGTCAAAATGAAGGAGAGAGATTATCCCCAGCAAAACCACTGAGAGTGACTGATGCCCGACCCCAGCAGTGTGGACAACTGCAGCAACCACAGATCTAAGTAGCGATGCAGGCAATCGATATCACATTAATTTTATAGCAAAGTTGTCCAAAACCACCCCTCGCAAAAGGCGTGGGATGGGGACAGCCCGTAAGTGAACGCAGTAAAGAGACATACCGCTATTGTGTGCTTCGAGTTGAGAGGCCGAGTTGACGGTCACTTTACAAACGGGGCAGTGAAGGTGCGATTTGCTCGTTTTGTCTTTGTCCGTTTGCGTCTCCTCGCTTGTGCTGGACGTTGTTTCCCCCTGGCTGCTCTGCCCCGCGGCCTCCTCCGCCTCGGGCCCGTCGGCGGCGCTGGTGTCCGAGGCCGTTTCCGAGAGCGGGTACGAGGGAGAGATTTGAGGAGGGGACAGAGTGACCAACTCCGACGTCGACGCTTCGGACTCCGGGGTCAGCATCACCAAGCTCTTTGCGCTCTCGTCCATCTTGGCGTCCAAAGTCACCGGCTTTAGATCGGGCTGAGGAGCTAGAAGACAAATCAAAAAGCAATGGTTCATGATTATTAAAGAGGGGGTATTATGCTTTTTTCAATCACATAGCACCAGTCTATAGCATACTACAATAATGACGTAACCTTCTGTTGGTCTGTATATGCAGTAAATTAAAATAACTGCCTTGAATAAAATTGCTCTCTCAAAATGGCTGTACTGAACGTCTTGAAATAGGCCTCTGTCTCTTTAAGAAGCTTTCCGACACGCCCCCTTCAGCACACTGCTGTGGCATCTAAACAACAACACTGTGCGGGGAGGGGCTCTGCTGAGCTGAGGAGCAGTGGTTGGTGGCTTGGCTGGTGACAAAAGGTCCAGAGGCGTCTCCAGGAGGTGGGGGCGTTCCTAGGAGGACTGAGGCATAGCTACACCTAAAATGGCTGCCGTCTAAGTTTTTACTGATTACTCAAAAATATGTGAATGAGCCAAGGCAACACTCCAGGCATGTGTTTAATGAGGGAATGACATAATAACATGATATAAAGCTTGAAAAAGTCGATTTGACATAATACCCCCCCCCTTTAATAGAGTTAGAGACAATATAATGCTAGAAAATCAAGATGGGCTATTAACCTCTTAACCCCTGCCTGAACCAAGTGCATTTTCTCCAATTCAGCTTTACCCAAATCTAAAAGGTGTGCCTATAGGTCAGCCTCATTTGAAAGCTAAGACCTACAAAACTCATCTAAACACATCTTTTACCTCCCGTTGTTGCCGCGTTTTCGTCACTTTTTCATTGTGTTTTTGTAAATTTTCTGTTGCTCTTTTGTAGCTTTTTTGTCGCTATTTTGACTCTTTTTTCAAGAAGCTTTTAGATTTGGTTAAAGCCAAACTGGAGAAAATGTGCTCGGTTCAGACGGGGGTTAAGAGGTAAGTCAACTGTTTTTTAGCATCTTAGTATTTGAGCAGTATATGTCGTCGTTTTGTATTTTCCATTTGTTAAAATTGATCAAACATTGTAAAAAAAATTTTACAATCATCCTGCTGTGTGGATACGTGCATTGGTGGATAAAGTGCATTGCTCAAGGGCACAACAACATTGAGTTTTCGAGAGCGTGGCATTTGACCCACCAACCCGCTGCGTCTATTGTTCCCTCATTAAAACCAACCCTGGAGTTGTGTTTTGTTTCATTCGCATCTGCTCGACTGAAGCTGCATTAATTGGCACGGCCTTTTCTCTGATCCTCCGACTCCACTGATTCACAAATCCTCACGCAAAGGTATACAGACAGAGACTTGATTTCGCACTTTCTGATCAATTAGGTGCATTTAAAATAGAGCAGTTTAGTGTGTGCTACTTTCACAACAAAAAGTTTACAAGGAAAATGCTTAATTGACGGTGTAGGCATTTGTCTGTGGCTCCCATTTGCTTACGGCTTGTGAAGAAAGAATACATCGATGGTGATAATGAGGTAACTTTAGCTGATTAGCATTCAAAGCAGCAGATGTGCTGTTGTCTTTAAATTATGACTCAATGTTGCTTCAAATGCTAAGCAAATGTAGCATAAACGTGCCATACATCCTTTGCAAAAGTTTAGATTGGGAAACAGCAATAAACATCTCAACTTAATACGTAAACATGACTAAATCCCCTAAAAAGATTAGTTTATGAAATTCCCATTAGTTTGCCTTCTTATCTCAAAATAGCCATTTACACTTTTGCAACTAAGAGGGTGCTTTTAAGTTGTAGCTTTCTGGTGTTGGCTGATAATTTCCTTTGTTTTAATCCATGCGGAGCGAGTTAGATTAGGTTCAGTTCAAACCAGTGTTGTTGTTGTTGTTCAGCTTGTTTGTCCCCTTGCTTTTCTCTTTCACTCACTCTCCTCATGGAGAGGCCTAGTCTATTCAAATATCACGCAAGTCAATATATACAATCTAATCGACTGCCAAGCCAATAAATCACTGAGTTCTATTACAGGGCCACCTCATTGCCCTCCTCAGGGAATCCTTGATCCAATAGCACAGCACAATTGCTTGCTCTACCATTTCATTTGCTGGGCCTTCTCCTTCCATAGACCTTCAATGCATCTGGCCTCAATTGATTTTCCCAGAGTGAATTCATCATTGAAGATAAGGGTCCTTCCTTTGTCACTGAACCCTCTAAAGCAGCTCACAAACGGTGGTGTGTGAACCACTGGTGGTACTTAGGCTCCTTCAGGCCATAATCCACATAATTGAAGTTAAAAACAGGAGATAATCAGATATAGAAGAACCTCAGAGAATGGACAATGTGAAACTACAGTACATGGCGGCTGATCGCACTTGAGTCTACAATATAGTGTAGTGTATTCATCGCACTGAATAAAACCATTGTATTTTGTACTTCATTTTATTTACAGTATGATGTACTTGATGTGAACCATTGCTCTACAGTGTCACACTGAGCCAAAGGTGATAGTCAAAGTATGAATGTACAGAATGAAAGACAATAAAACTTTCACAACTGGACACATACAGGCAAAGAGTGTGAGTGTCTTGCCCTAAAAACATGTACAATAGCCCAGAATGAATGCGTGTGTGAGTGTTTGGTGGTGGTCGAAGGGGCCGATGGCTCAGACTGTCCTCGCTTCTGTCAGTCTAAAATGGTAAATAGCTCTTTTCTACCTTCATCAGGCCCAAAGCGCTTTACAGTAAAGGAACCAGTCACCCATTCACTCTCTCACTCATACACCAATGTACAAAGACACTGGAGGCAAGTCTTGCCAAAGGACACAATGGCAGTGGGCATTTGAGGGAGCTGGGATTCAAACCCACGACCATCCTATCATGAGACGACCCGCTCTACCAACTGCTCCACCGTTGCCCATAAAATAGGAGATAATCTGTTTATTCCCAGGGGCAGCAGCTACAATAGTATAGCTTACCACCACCGAGTCTGGTGAGACTGAATAATGACTGCATCGCTTTGAGAAACTTGGCCTTTAACAGGGTTTAAAAAATGGTGAAAAGCTGATCATCCATCATGTGATCATTTGTGACAAGATAACCACAATAACCTGATAACCATAGATTGGGGAGTTTTTGCATTGATGAAAATTACAGGGGTGCTTGTAACTAGTGTATTCTATGCCAAGTTTTGTATTGTTTTGTATTGTTTTCTTTATTGTTGGTGTCTTAAATGTAAAGACTACGAATGTAAAGTAGTCCATGGCTAAATGTGGCTCATTTATATGAAATAACTGAGTGTTCATTAATGTTCACTGTCCTATCCAAGTAAACACATAAGCAAAGTAAAGTATTTTCCAAGAGGCAGAGGCGGTGCTAATGAACTTTGTACTTCAAATAGTGTAGAGTAGTCTGATGTTTTGTCTCTACAGCTCAGTCATGCTGTCCAAAGCAAATGTTCCTATCGCTGTATCCCGGGGTCGACCCATTCTCAAGTCGAGCTGGAGTCCGTGGTTTTGAGCCAGGCCACATATTGCAGTACTATAGGGTCACCCGCGTTTGGATCCATCGTCAGCAGGGGGCTGTCAAACCATTGCTCAGCCCGAATTGGCCCGACTGTGATTGCTATCTGGGTGGGGGGGCTACCTATAAGATTAGACAAAAGCCTCCCCATGTAATGAGAATGACCTCTACAGCACACAGCCAAACCCCTCCCCTCTCCATGGGGACGGGGGGGGGGGCGAGAAGACATGGGGTATGCTTGTATGATCCAGGAGCTTACGTGAAAGATGCAGCTACATGAGAAGTCTCCGGAGGGAAAGATCAGTAGATGTGAAGGAGCAGGCAGGGACTCTGTGTGAGAACCTACACACTCACCAGGGTGATTTTAAATAGCCATGCTGTGCTTCCTAAAGATTTATATTCAGAAGGGCTATAGGAAGCACTAGAACTATAGCTTGAATAGATCATAAGACTTAAACAAAGTCAGAATCCTGAAAAAAGAAAATGAGACACTGAAGAGATAAGTCACTGTTTTCTATTCTCTATCATTTATTGTACGTCAACCTACAATTCCTGCAGAGTCACGAACAACCTCCGGCTCAGATCACGTAGCACAAATACTGTATGAGTCAAACTAAACCCATGAATGTCTTTGAGCACCATCCGCTTCTTGCTCATTAGTTGTCAAACCCGTGTCAGATACAGTGACAGGTTGGCACAGACATTGGGAAGCTGTCAGCTCAAAGGCCGCAGTATCGAGCGGCTACAGTCTGAAATCACATCAGCGTCTCCATCCGTGCAGGGGGCAATCATCAATTTGATTTAACCTAAAACTCTCTTTTCCAGGTCAGAAATGATGAGATGTTGATTTTTCTTTTTCTGCCTATGAAAGTTGAACCGTGATAAATTGTAACTCATAAATATTAGAGAAAATCTATACAACTTCCCAGATATCCCCTGATGTAAAATGTAAAATGAAACAATGTGTTCTCCAGGAGGTTTCTTAACATTTACATATCATACATTATCAATATTGTGGCTTATGTAACGGCTTTTAGGCACATTGGTATTATTTTTTCATTGTTTTCATTTCAAACTTAAAATGTCATGGCGACACGTCAACAAGCAGCAACCTCCCTTTCTCTTAGTACAGGAGCGTTTTTTTGCCTTTTTCCTTGAGATGCATTTGTGGTTTCTGTGCGCCACATTGTTTTACTGGATACTTTTGTACGTTTTTGCTGTGTTTTTGTGGGGTTCGGTGGATTTTTCTTTTTTACTGCAGAGAATCTGTAATGGTCCTGAAGAAAGCAGCTTTTTAATAAGTAAACAATGAGCTAAAGACATTTGAGGCCTACACATTTCTTCTTCTGAAACACTGAAGAGGCATCAAGAGCCCCCCACAGCTGCAGCACAGTGGAGGCAGCACAAGAGGAAACAAGGAAGCAACAAACAAGGAGGCATCCGGGCAAGACTCACAGCTAAGCCACACAAGTCTTCTATCCCTACTATAGACCCTTTCACTGCTTACATCATCAGTGACATCAGCTGGAAGCAGGAAGTGAAATAAGATTAAACTAAAAACTAACAATTATAAATGTAAAACTACAACTGAAAAAGGTGGTCCTGTTGTGGCTTAAGGTGCAAGAGGAATGACATTTGAGACGATAAAATAAGGTTTTTATCTGATATTTCCAACAACAGTTAGACATTTGTTTATCGTTACTATGACAACAGCTACAATAGACATAGATTAGATTAACTGCTAAGATCTTCCCAGAAGATGTTGAAAGACTGTTGTGGAGCGGAGGGAGCTGCACAGGTGGAAGGAGGAGGAGCTGACCAGTGCAGGACACCACGCTCTTAAACAGGGACAAACCCAGGAGGCGGAGCACCGTTTCAGAAGATCAGAGGAGCATTGAAGGCAGCCAGCCAGGTTTACCCCTACCTCCAAAAACATGCTGGTGACCAGTGGAGGCGCGCTCAGTTGCAGCGGCTCAGGATTAACACCGGAACACAATTTCGTTGTATGGTTGTGCAATGACAAATAAAGCACAAATACTTACTTACTTGTAAGGAAAAGACAGACTCGGTGATGTTTTGTGACACTTTCTATCTAAATATTCAACACAATCCATTCAACACAAAATGGGGTGCTTCAGCAGTAGAAGAAAAAACAAAAAGGTGAGCAGTATTACTTAAAGGGGGGTATTATGTAAAATCGACTTTTTCAAGCTTTATATCATGTTATTATGTCATTCCCTCATTAAACACATGCCTGGAGTGTTGCCTTGGCTCATTCACATATGTTTGAGTAATCAGTAAAAACTTAGACGGCAGCCATTTTAGGTGTAGCTATGCCTCAGTCCTCCTAGGAACGCCCCCACCTCCTGGAGACGCCTCTGGACCTTTTGTCACCAGCCAAGCCACCAACCACTGCTCCTCAGCTCAGCAGAGCCCCCTCCCCGCACAGTAGTGTTGTTTAGATGCCACAGCAGTGTGCTGAAGGGGGCGTGTCGGAAAGCTTCTTAAAGAGACAGAGGCCTATTTCAAGACGTTCAGTACAGCCATTTTGAGAGAGCAATTTTATTCAAGGCAGTTATTTTAATTTACTGCATATAGAGACCAACAGAAGGTTACGTCATCATTGTAGTATGCTATAGACTGGTGCTATGTGATTGAAAAAAGCATAATACCCTCTCTTTAAAACTGTGTGAACTGAATGAAGCAAAAGTACTTGATTGATTGAAAAAGTTGATTTCGCATGATACGTCTCTTCTAATCTTAAAGGCAAACTTTTATTATAGCTGAGAAATATTTAGCTTGAAATGTACATTGATTCCATATTGACCGAGCTCGAGCCTGTTTTAACAGTCAAAGTCTTGGCAGATAATGAGGTCTTTGAAAACAGGCTTTTCCTTTGTGAAAATGGTCTTTAAAAAGTATTGATCTGTCTCTCTATATCACTCAATACACTCACTAATTTACTTTGAATTGCTCCACCGATACTCAATCAAAGCACAGAAGGGCCCGGTAAACACAAACAATAAAAGCATTGTGATTTGTAGAAAGCTTGAAGGCCGCAGACAGAGGCGACAGTTGGCGACGGTTGGTTATTGGCTCATGATGGCAGACAATATGCTTGCCGTGCCTCTGCGCTCAGCTCCCATTCACTTTCATAGCAGACATAAGTCAGTTCAAAGAGTCCTCATTTGAAGAGCTATTCCATTTTGCGAGACGCCATTGTGTCGCACGTCGCCATTGGTTCGCACTGCTGAATTTTAATTTCACATTAGGCCAATCACACAATTGGGCTTAATAAAGAGTGTTCCTCCTCGCCGAAATCGCATTGGGGGAATTATGAGAAATTATGCAGCGTATTAGAAAATCAGCGGACTTTCTCCACCGCTATTCTCTGTCTTTTCATTCATTTTGATCTTATTGTTCATTCTTCTACTTCCCTCCTTTTGCATAGGGCCACTTTTGCGACATATTAAATTGAAATTTGATGGGGAGCGTTATCAGCAGGCAGGGTTGTGCATTGTCCACCGTCCTCTTTCTGAAGGAGACTCAAAGCACTCAAAGGCAAAAGAGAAAAATAACTCTATGAAGCTACGAAGAGGAAGCACGGAACATACTGCTCTGAAATGTCCCGAGTGATAAGCGTCTAAAGACGGATTAAGATTCAACTAGGGTAGTGGTGATATTCTCTAAGGGGAAAGGGGGAGGTAGAGATGGGTAAATGTTTTAGATACCGAAAAAGATCATTTTAGGGATGACAATCGAAAGAGTGGGAGTGACATCTGGGACAAATTGAGTAATAAATCACATCAAGGGTAGATCAAAAGCACTGACAACGATTCACAATTTTTTTTTTTTTTAGAGTGGAGCCCTGCTGATAATCTTAAAGAAATACATATAAGACGTGAGATGACTTTGGCAAGGGAACTCGATCGCAGTGGTTCTCATTATAAAACTCTACATGGACTTCACTGCCTGCGCATGATCGCACATATTAACTAACTGATAAAACAACATTCTTACGCAGCTTGAAATGTTAAAGCTATATAGCAGGGGTGTCCAAACTACGGCCCATTTTTAAGTGGCCCACTGCAAAATTCTAAAAATATAAATTTTAATTTTTTTTAATTTTTTTAAATTATATTATCAATTATTATCACTTTGGGGCCTGTCCCTTTGTGTCAGAACCACTATCCACTAAGCCCCTGTCAGACTCGGATTTAGGATGACACTAGTCTATTTCCCCCCATTGTTTAAACTGGTAAATGACCTTTTTTTAAACATGGCCCTATTTACCTGGTCAGTTAAATATTTTTCTCACACAGTATTTTGCTGTTTTAAAAAATGTGTCCTGTTAACAATATTGAAGCGATTCATGTTAAGTTACTTTGAGCTATACATCTCAGTCTGTGCTGGTGAGTAATTGTGTTATTTCGCTTTTACCTTTTTTCTTTTGTAAAAATAAATGAAAATCCATTAATAGAAAGCTGTGATGAAGGCTGTTTTTTTTACTTAAAGCATATTCAATAAAAAAAGCACAGTTAACATTTGATTGATTTTGCTAACTGTAATACAACAGTGATGAAGTTATATATCTGACCTCTACTGAGTGCGGCCCAGTTGTTTGTATATTTTTCTGTATGTGGCCCTCAGTGAAAAAAGTTTGGACACCCCTGCTATATAGGATGAAGTCGTTTTGACTTCAAAGATGCTGCTAATTTCTCCCATTCTCAACAGGACAATTAGTTGTGACCCCAACTCATTACTAGGGCTGAGTACCGTTAATTTTTTTGATCCCAGTACTTTAAAGATACCGATACAGTACCTATTCACCTTAATCCGCCCACTTTTGCCTCTTTTTGCTTTGGATCGGCACTTCCTCTGGTTAGACACTTCTGGTAGAGCGCGAAGTCCGTCAATTCAGCGGCGAACGAGGGGAAATGTTTGCCGCTAAACTATGATGGACGAATGTCCAATGTTCATTTGCACCAACAAGTCAACGCTGCACTGTTTCTCTGCCCGGCCTGAAAACGACTTTGTGTCCGTGTAGAACTGATTTTCTCTTGACTTCTGCAGGCCTATGTAAACTATAATGAGTGAAGAAACGGGCTCAATTCATGACATCGCTCACATGAACTTCCGGAATAAGGTGAATACTGAAATATCTGTCATCTAGAACCAGGGCTGGGTATCTTTAAAGGGATATTTCAGGATTTTTGACATAGGGCCTCATTTCCTAGTTATCCAGAGTGTTGTTGATGTCTGGAGATATTTTTTCTTAAATTCATGCAGTTCTTATATTTGAAGAGCTTAGTGGAGCTAGGCTAATGCTAGGCTAACGCATTTATATGGTATCAGCAGTCTGACCCACTCCACAGTGCACCTGAGATAAATCACTTATAACACCAGACTAACCATATAAATGTCTGTGTTAATAGAATAATTTTTGAAATATAACTGACCTTGTATCACATGAATTACTGCATTTTGAGGGACTATTTTCTTGCAGATCACTCCGCCACTGCGTTAGCTTACAGCCACGAAGCTGATGCTGCTCAAATATAAGTTATTTTAAATGCAAAATGGTTATAATTATTCTATCGACACAGACATTTATATCGTTATAAGTGATTTACCTCAGGTGCACTGTGGAGTGGGTCAGACTGTTTTTAATGCAGGCTAACTGATACCATAGAAATGCATTAGCCTAGCATTAGCCTAGCGCCACTAAGCTCTTCAAATATAAGAACTGCATGAATTTAAGAAAAAAATATCTCCAGACATCAACAACACTCTGGATAACTAGGAAATGAGGCCCTATGTCAAAAATCCTGAAATATCCCTTTAACCTCTTACGGAGTGCATTTTCTCCAGTTCGGCTTTGCCCAAATCTACAAGCCTATAGATCAGAGTGACGCCTCATTTCAAAGCTAAGGCCTACAAAACTGATCATACAGTAACTTTTTTGTCGCATTTTTTAAGCGTTTTTGTCACGTTTTTGTCATTTCTCATTGCATTTTTTTATCACTTTTTTGTCGTTTTTCATTTTTCATGTAGATTCATGCACGTTTTTGTCACATTTCCTAAGTGTTTTTGTTGTGTTTTCCTCTTTATTAATCGCTTTTCTGTCATGTTTTTGTTGTTTTTCGCACTTTTTTTCGTGATGTATTTGTCACTTTTTTGTTGCTTTATCATTACTTCATCATTTTTATTTTTATTTTATTTATTAATTTTTTTACAAATGAATGCTTTTACTATATCATCAGAGAGTAAAAGGAGCATTGGATAACCAGTTTTCCGCCTTCTTTTTTGAAAAACACCAGAGTGTCACTTATGGCCTTTTGATTCTCGGCCCTTCATTTTAGTGACACTTAAAGTTTGCACTCACCACCTGAAACGGATGACTGACGAGCCGCCTGAAGAGCGAGGGATGCAACAGCCGCACTGAAATGTCGTATGCGCAGCCTTTACACTCAGGAATGCCCTTTTCTATTGACAGCTGGAGTTTGAGACGGAGGGAAATTCAGCCAGTAATCATTCATGGACACTCGCATTTATATGTCGTTTCCGCCGCTTGAAAAGTATTTAAAAAACGCTATGCAATTACTGACTGATCTGAAATGCTTACAAATGGTTTACTAAAGCTGGAATCACTGATCTCTCTCTCTGCTTTTGAACACGGGCTCAAGGACGTTTTTAACGACCTGTATAAATGTCTTTTTTAATGAATGCTTTGAATCCCCTGTAACTATTTGTTGTACTTGTGTGTTCTGTGTCCCTGTCCCTGTGAACGCACTATAAGCACGTTCAGGTCAGCATTGTAAATACGACTTTGCTCTTGAAGTTTTGACGGATGAAATAAAGGAAATAGGTAAACACGCATCTAAAGGCCTTCTCAAAAGAACGTGAGGTATTGCTGTATCAAAGGCCAAGGGTATCCAAACTTTTTTTCCATTGAGGTGTCGCATTTTGAAAAACTAATAAAGTGAAGGACAGCACGCACCTTTGTTCATCATAAACATGTTTACGTTTACAGCTCCCTTCGTTTCAGAAGTCAATTCAGTGAGTATCTAGCAGTTTTTATGTTCTATAATTGTTTGTTTGTCTGAGTACCCGCATTGCAAAAATACTCCTATCTTGAGTCTTTGCATCCGACATGAGATTTGGCGATGGATGTTAAGGTTATAGAGGGGAAGGGAATTCCGTAGATCAAATAAATACCGGAGGCTTTGGATGTGCAAAGGGTAAACAGAAGGAGAGATGGGGACCGATAGCGCTGAAGGCTGAAGATGTAATCGCACAGAGCAACATGAGAGCACAGGGCAGAGATAAGAGTGGGACAGATGCAGGGGCGATGGGGGATACAGATGAAAACCACGTCAAAGGGCAAAGTAAAGTGCATCGGTTTAGAGAAATGCACGGTCCGTCCGACATAGCGGCTCGCTCGATTTAAAAGCCGACAGAAGAATGAGAATCTGGCAATAAACTCTTTTAATCACAAGTGAAAGAAGTTATAAAGCTCATTCTGAATGTTGGGTCTTCCGCCTTTGACTAGCTCGTCACCTGCCCAGCCCATCACTCGATCACAGACACATACCTCTGCACCAATTACCTATGAAGACTTTCCATCACTCTCTATCTACACTTATCCTGCCCTTTCCATGACATGTCACGGCTTAATCACAGCAGCTGGATTCAAGAGCACCAACTGTTTGGATCTGTGGATGAATGTAGTAACGACTGAAGCACTGTCATACCAAGCTCACACACAATCCCCTCATAGTAACAATGGCTCAGATGGTTTAAGAGTTTCTTCATAAATCCAACACTGCAAAAAATAATCTCAAAAGAAGAAAAATTGACTTGAAATAAGTACATTCGCCCATGTTTTGAGTCACTCATTTCAAGAAATCTGCTCATGGGGTTTTTACATTTAAAGGTGCATTGTGCAACCTTTTGGCGTTTTATGGGTGGTTAAGGCGAGACATTGATTTCTAAACAAAAACTAAACAATTTATCCAAAATCCCCTCTGAAAAAATCTTAATTACTAATGTCTGTGTAAGTTCTCAGTCGTACTGGAGTTGTCTATCTTCAATGAAGGTACTTGAGTCATGTTCTGTACTCGGTAGTTGAAGTCTCCAAACGTTTCGCCTCTTTGTCCGCTGACGAAGCCTTTTGGATGAGAGGCGAAACGTTTGGAGACTTCAACTACCGAGTACAGAAGATGACTCAAGTACCTTCATTGAACTTAGTTACTAATATGTCAATGAAATGAAACCATAAATTTTGTTCTGGCTCAATTCATTGTTTTTATTTCGTTGCCCAAAATAGGCAATTTTGGCCATTTTCTTGTACAAAATGTCTTTTATTTTTATATGAAAACAGAAAATGACAGAAAAAATACAATACATTTTTTCCTCATATTTATATCAGTAAAGTTCAGCAAAAGTTTCAAACTGATATCTCTACATTTTTTTTTTTTCCCCTATTCACCTGCAGTGTCTCGCCTTAACAACATGGTGCCTTATGTTTGTGAAGGCTCTCATTCATCCAGGGAGTATCCATAGTAGAAAAAGATTAAATCATCGACTGGACTGGGTTTGGTAAAGTTGAGGACGTTTCGCTTCTAGTCACAGAAGCTTCTTCATAGCTCTTCAGGTCATAAAAGACACTATTACCCAAACTGGAAGGGACTAAAAAGACCCAGGCACCTTTGAAGAGCAATGAAGGAGCTTCTGTGACTAGAAGCGAAACGTCCTCAACTTTACCAAACCCAGTCCAGTCGATGATTTAACCTTTTTCTACTAAACACGATGCCTTTACTTTCCATCCCGGTGGCCTCTAGGACGCTCCAGAACCAATTGTTTTTGGGTTTCTGGCAGGTTTTCACTGCTGATGGATCTGTCTCCATAGTTACGTATGCATTCCACCTAGAAAAAAAGGTTAGCGGTTCGATTTCTGATGCTGATTTGCGCCTTTGTGTCAGCGGGCAACACATTAGAGCCACCTTTCTTGTGTTTGAATGTTTGTGTGTGAGCGAGTGGCGGCGGTTGAAGTCTGTCCCAGTTCCCATTGAATGAAATAGGTTAAATCAAATCCGTTGTCGTTGTTGCACACTCACTTGTTGTCTCAAGGCTTGTGTCCACGTGCGTTGGTAGTTTTATTTCAGCGGCGACAGTCTTTCCCCTGTCTCTGTCTCGTTCTCTGTCTCGTCCCGTGGATAGCCCCTCTGCTGCCCTCTTCTGGCGGTTCTTCTGCGCCTCCATGGCTTTGAGCTTCCTCGCGTGTTTGTGGCCTTTGTAATGGGCTTCAGCTTGGTTCTGTGGTAGAGAAGAGAAAAGCATGCCATGAATAAGAGCATGTATAACGTGCAACAAAAAGAGCCTCCCATCTCAGCATCTTCGCTCCTATAATGTGCACTGTGAGAACCAGTCATCACCAGCATGCAACACATTTTAATACGGCGTGCTATCTCAACACAAAAAGTCCTTTCTGAATGCCCACAGGGAGGAGGTAAACAGGCTAAAATTTCCTCAACATTTTCATCATTCCCCCGGTCCCTCTCAGTCCGGGAACAAAGAGCTAGTTGTCAAAAGCAAACGTGGATACATAGCAGAAGAAATCAATACTCAGATTGCAGATTAAAAGCTGAAGCAACCACGAGGGATTAGTTTTCGGCAGAGGCAGGCGGTGAATGGGAAAAGCGACTACAGTCCGAAAGCGGAGCTGGAGACAAGACCAATTATAGGAATTATAAGTGATTCGGTTATAGTGGCTAATTGCAGAACAGTTCATTTACGTTGTAATTACTATAGTCTAGTAGCAACTTAACCCTGCAGACCCAGATGAGATGTAGCCAAGGAAAACTGAGAAATTATGGGGTCTAATGTGTCATTTATTATGTACTAATTGCTATGTGAATATGTGAAGATGTGCAATGGGAGCTCGAGGTCTGGTACTATGTTTTTACATCAGAGGCGCCTTACTTCAATGAGCATTTATCCAACAGTGTGCAACTCTGAACTCTGTCACATCCGAATTGCAGTTTTAATTATTGCCAGGAGCGAATGACAAAGACAAAGTAAGATCTCGTCTGCGCGGACCCAAAACTTCTTCTGAAAAACATTATTGTTTTAGCAGTTCATGTTTAAATCCTCGAATGTTAATAAGTTTAAAATGGGCACAGTAGCTAATAATTTCCACTCCCTGGCGGTGCGTAAACAAGCGGCGGCTTCCCTCTCCCTTGGTGCAACAGCGTTTTTGCCTTTTGCTGTGAACTGCATTTGCAGTTTCTGTGTTTCACATTGTTTTGCAGGATGTTTTTGTGCATCTTTATTATGTTTGTTGGGGGTTCAGTGGATTTTGCTGTGGAGAGTCTTTGCTGGCCATAAAGGAAACAAACAACTAACGTTAGTGAGCTACAAATCCACATTTCTTCTTTGGAAACACTGAAGAGGCACCAAAAGCCCCCCACACTGGCAGCACAGCAGAAGCGTCACAAGAGATGAGAAGGAACGAGACAAGGCGGTGCGGAGGGAGCTGTGCAGGAGGAAGGCAAGGAAAGGAAAGGCAAGGCAAGTTTATTTGTAGAGCACAATTCATACACAAGGCAATCCAAAGTGCTTCACAGTTGCAGAAAAAATTACAAGAAAACAGATAGATGATAGAAGAGGACTGACGAGGAGCAGCTAACCAGTGCAGGACACCATGCTTTGAAACAGGGAAAAATCCAGGAGGCAGTGCACCGTTTCACAGCACTGAAGGCAGCCAGCCAGGTTTCCTCCGGGTGCTCCAGTTTCTCCAACCAACAATGGCGGAGTGCAGAGTCGCAGCGGCTCAGGACTAACCCTAACTTCAGATCTACACAATTTCATTGTACTATTGTACTATTGTACAATGACAAATAAAGCATCACAGAGTTTTAACCCATGCCCCACACCTTTATTTAGGCTTGGAACCTTAAAACAATTGTGTAGAATTATGAAACTTGTAGTAAAAAGTACCATCTCTGGCGATATGTGCCATTTCAGCAAGAAATCAGTGGGCCTTAAAAACTGGCCCCGGGCTGCACTTTGGGCACCCCTGGTCGAGCTCAACAACTAGAGATCGGTCCTCGGGCGTTGCACTGTGGCTTCTTACACATTGCCTCAGTGGCATTGAAGCATGGGTTAAATAATGGAGAGGACACATGTTCCTACTGGGGCAATAAACTCTACCTTAACCCTAACTACTTAAGTCAATAATGAATGCCCGTCTTAACACTTAGGTTAAACAGCTCTAAGAGTACAGTATTGTAACCCCTGTGGCTGGAATGCAATCACAAAACTGATATTCTTTGGTTCACCAGATCCACATTGCACTTGAAGCAAACCGGCGCCTGAAATGTCCACAATCTCCCATGAATATTTCAAACCGCTAGAAAAACAGAAGATACAACATGAAATTTTCTGGCTCATGTTTCTTGCAGCAGCGGGCCCCCTCTCTCGGCGCCTTTTGCAGGTTTACAATTCGCACGATAATCATGCAAATCCACCACTGGGAAACAACTGAAGGGAGGAGACGGGAATTTACATCGAACGATTCTTGTTCGGGCACTTTAAATACAGAACCAATTAGAGCAAAGACACAAGAAGCTTAACAAGAAGCACTATACTGGTTCTTTCCCGATACCTATAAATAAGTATGCAAATGAATAAAGTCTTATCTTAAATGAGAGAATATTGTGCATTATGGGATGTGTAGAAAAGCATATTTCAACGCCCAATGAATATTTATTGATTGGATAAAGCTTGGAGGCCCCAGACACTGTTGATAAAGAGATGGAGGTGGAAAGGCTTAGGTGGTTGATGCTTCTGCTGCTCAAAATGTTTCAGAATCAAAACACGTCGCCTACATTGGTGGATTCCTGAAAATGAATAATTAGTTTTTGCCTTAACATGTTGATATTAGAATACATTTGTTTGTAAGAGAAGTATGGAATAGCTTTGTCATTGTTAAATCTTTCATTACTAGGCCAATCGTCTAAAGTGGCCATTATTTGCACTGCTAAGGATTTAAGCTGTTGCCAACCCGGCGCTATATTTTAAACGTCTACACTTGGCATTACTCAAGCTAATGGCGCAACATATAATACAGGGATTAACACAGTGCCAGTCGACGCATGTGTAAAAACAAGGCCTGCGCGCGGCGTGACTGATCAGTGGTGAAGAGGATGCAGAGATTAGCTCGACGTGACAAATTCGGCCTCTCTGCACTCGTCCGCTCAATCGGAAAAAGGTGTGAAAACAGCTTTGGTTCGCGCATCAGCAGCCGACAACACCAAGACAGAGATACCCACTGCGCTCTCCAAAGTGATTATCGATTGTCCGGTGATTGATCTGAGGCCAGTTAACATCGTAACACGGTTAATCTGCTGGACCAGCGAGTTCAAAGTGTTGCTGCCGATGTCTTAACACCCTCCGCATTGTACGACTTTTAAATTGGAAAAACGAATTCACTGTTTTGCCATCCCTTCTCACAAATACGTCAATGTGATCTTTTTCACCATATTCAATGATCTCAAAGTTGTGTTGTACCACGTATAGACCCAAAGAAACAGTTTAAATTGAGTGTTAAAGGGGGGGTATTATGTAAAATCGACTTTTTCAAGCTTTATATCATGTTATTATGTCATTCCCTCATTAAACACATGCCTGGAGTGTTGCCTTGGCTCATTCACATATTTTTGAGTAATCAGTAAAAACTTAGACGGCAGCCATTTAAGGTGTAGCTATGCCTCAGTCCTCCTAGGAACGCCCCCACCTCCTGGAGACGCCTCTGGACCTTTCGTCACCCGCCAAGCCACCAACCACTGCTCCTCAGCTCAGCAGAGCCCCTCCCCGCACAGTAGTGTTGTTTAGATGCCACAGCAGTGTGCTGAAGGGGGCGTGTCGGAAAGTTTCTTAAAGAGACAGAGGCCTATTTCAAGACGTTCAGTACAGCCATTTTGAGAGAGCAATTTTATTCAAGGCAGTTATTTTAATTTACTGCATATACAGACCAACAGAAGGTTACGTCATCATTGTAGTATGCTATAGACTGGTGCTATGTGATTGAAAAAAGCATAATACCCCGTCTTTAAAATCTAAAAGGAGCTGGATTCTGCCCCGAGGCCTGACATTGCCAACTCTTGATCTCAGTCTTTTTGTTTCCTACAGTAGCACTCACCTCTTCATCCCTCTACCCATAAATTCACGATCCCTCCACCACCTTTGTCCATGCGCGATCCGTCTCAGTCCAGACACATCTGAATTGATCTCCAAAGTGTCTGTGAAGTCACCCCAGATGGCAGTTTCAGTTGAAACCTATTTAAGATTCTTTTCTCGCCGCTCTGTTTACAAACGGATTCAAAGTTTATTGATATTTTGTTGTTAGGAATTAAAGCCGTGTCTCCAGTGCTCACAAAATGTCCTTTTTTTCCCCCACGCTCAGAATACATTTTAGAGCACCTTGTAAATAGGAGAAGTCAGAGATGCATTGGCCATTTTTCCAAACCACTTATAAATGGAAACAATGCAATGGAAACAAAATCACAGTTTTGATGGTTGCCGTTAGCTAACTGCAATTACGAATAGTGTATTAGATAGTTTTCCCTCAATTGTTCTACTGGCGCTACATTATGCACAATCTACAATTCAAGTAACATTATCCACATATCAAGCAGTTTTCAAGCCCCCATTCAACCCCTCAGCACCTGAAGCAGTGAAAAGCACAGCAGCCACATTCAGCCCCCATGGGACTATCTTTATAATGTTTGCAGACTTTCGAGCTCGCTCAGAGACACACACTCACACTGTGCTAAAGTGGCTCAAGTGAATTGGATGCATCCGTTCTATATGTCCCCGTCAGTATCTTCAAAGGTAGTGATCAGAAAGCAACGTGTCTTTGTAAATTTCTATTCCCAGACCAACAATCTGTAAAGGCTTGCCAGGCTTGTATATGTGGTTACTTATGTAAGCGCATCTTCAATGACTAAACCAGGCCCAGAGCCAAAGGATGATCTAACTGGAGGATCCACAGTGGCTCGGACACTAGAGATATTTGCGTAACATAAACAACAATTATTAACTAGAAATGCTGCAATGGCTGAAGCCATTGCGATTGACTGCGGAACTGCGGGAATCGAATGCAGAAATTGCATAAATTGCATAAATTGGTTAATTTGCAGAAAAACTGTAAAATGCATAAATTGGTTAATTTGCATAATCTAATTTGCATAAACCAGTAAAATGCATGAACAGTTTAAATTGCACAAACTGTTATGTTGCATAAACAGGTTAAATTACAAAAAAAACGGTAAAATGCATGAATTGGTTAATTTGCATAAATTATATAAACTGCATTAACTGTTTAAATTTCATAAATCCTAAATGGCATAAATTGTTATGTTGCATAAACTGGTTAAAATGCGTCAACTGGTTAAAATGCGTAAACTGGTTAAATTCCATAAAGTGGTTAATTTGCATAAATTGTTTATATTGCATAAACTTTTTAAATTCCATAAACTGGTCAAACTGTTGAAATCGCCTAAATGTTGAAATTGCAGAAGCTGCACAAATGGCTGAAACACATGGAGAGCCAGAAATCCTATTAAAATGCATTGGCTGGATTCGCCATACACACTAATGGAGCAGAGACCACATACACACCAATGCAAAAATTTAAAATTCCCGTAGAAAAAAACTGGAAAACTGCAGAAGGCCAATTTTTTCTCAAAACCCACAAGTTGCGGAAGCTGAACATGCAGAAATTGCAGAAATGGCAGAAATTGCGGAAAAAAATGCGGAAAAGCATGAATTTGCGGGAGCCCCATTATGCGTCAATGGGAAAAATGTGCGGTATTTCGTCCGATTGCGGAAAAACCGTAAATCGCAGAAGTCCCAAAAGTAATAGCAGGATTCTCCTCAACATGCGGAACGTTTTGATGCATAACTTGCAGAAATTGCACAAAGCATGAAAGTGCTGAAAGCTGCAGAAAATCAGGAAAAATGTGCCGGAATAATAACTAGAAATGCAGCAATGGCTGCGCCATTGCGATTGACTGCGGAACTGCGGGAATCGAATGCAGAAATTGCATAAATTTGCATAAATTGGTTAATTTGCATAATCTAATGTTCATAAACTGGTGAAATTGCATAAACTGGTAAAATTGCAGAAAAACTGTAAAATGCATAAATTGGTTAATTTGCATAATCTAATTTGCATAAACCGGTAAAATGCATGAACAGTTTAAATTGCACAAACTGTTATGTTGCATAAACTGGTTAAATTGCAAAAAAAAACGGTCAAATGCATTAATTGGTTAATTTGCATAAATTATATAAACTGCATTAACTGTTTAAATTTCATAAATCCTAAATGGCATAAATTGTTATGTTGCATAAACTGGTTAAAATGCGTAAACTGGTTAAAATGCGTAAACTGGTTAAATTCCATAAAGTGGTTAATTTGCATAAATTGTTTATATTGCATAAACTTTTTAAATTCCATAAACTGGTCAAACTGTTGAAATCGCCTAAATGCTGAAGATGCAGAAGCTGCACAAATGGCTGAAACACATGGAGAGCCAGAAATCCTATTAAAATACATTGGCTGGATTCGCCATACACACTAATGGAGCAGAGACCACATACACACCAATGCAAAAAGTTCAAATTCCTGTAGAAAAAAACTGGAAAACTGCAGAAGGCCAATTTTTTCTCAAATCCCACAAGTTGCGGAAGCTGAACATGCACAAGTTGCAGAAATTGCAGAAATTGCGGAAAAAAATGCGGAAAAGCATGAATTTGCGGGAGCCCCATTATGCGTCAATGGGAAAAATGTGCGGTATTTCGTCCGATTGCGGAAAAACCGTAAATCGCAGAAGTCCCAAAAGTAATAGCAGGATTCTCCTCAACATGCGGAACGTTTTGATGCATAACTTGCAGAAATTGCACAAAGCATGAAAGTGCTGAAAGGTGCAGAAAATCAGGAAAAATGTGCCGGAATAATAATAATAATAAAGAAACGCAAACCAATAATTGACTGCGGAAAATTCCGCAGTCAATCAACTAGAAATGCAGCAATGGCTGCGCCATTGCGATTGACTGCGGAACTGCGGGAATCGAATGCAGAAATTGCATAAATTTGCATAAATTGGTTAATTTGCATAAACTTATGTTCATAAACTGGTGAAATTGCATAAACTGGTAAAATTGCAGAAAAACTGTAAAATGCATAAATTGGTTAATTTGCATAATCTAATTTGCATAAACCGGTAAAATGCATGAACAGATTAAATTGCACAAACTGTTATGTTGCATAAACTGGTTAAATTGCAAAAAAAACGGTAAAATGCATTAATTGGTTAATTTGCATAAATTATATAAACTGCATTAACTGTTTAAATTTCATTAATCCTAAATGGCATAAATTGTTATGTTGCATAAACTGGTTGAAATGCGTAAACTGGTTAAAATGCGTAAACTGGTTAAATTCCATAAAGTGGTTAATTTGCATAAATTGTTTATATTGCATAAACTTTTTAAATTCCATAAACTGGTCAAACTGTTGAAATCGCCTAAATGCTGAAATTGCAGAAGCTGCACAAATGGCTGAAACACATGGAGAGCCAGAAATCCTATTAAAATGCATTGGCTGGATTCGCCATACACACTAATGGAGCAGAGACCACATACACACCAATGCAAAAATTTCAAATTCCCGTAGAAAAAAACTGGATAACTGCAGAAGGCCAATTTTTTCTCAAAACCCACAAGTTGCGGAAGCTGAACATGCACAAATTGCAGAAATTGCAGAAATTGCGGAAAAAAATGCGGAAAAGCATGAATTTGCGGGAGCCCCATTATAAGTCAATGGGAAAAAATGTGCGGTATTTCGTCCGATTGCGGAAAAACCGTAAATCGCAGAAGTCCCAAAAGTAATAGCAGGATTCTCCCAAACATGCGGAACATTTTGATGCATAACTTGCAGAAATTGCACAAAGCATGAAAGTGCTGAAAGGTGCTGAAAATCAGGAAAAATGTGCGGGAATAATAACTAGAAATGCAGCAATGGCTTCGCCATTGCGATTGACTGCGGAATTGCGGGAATCGAATGCAGAAATTGCATAAATTGCATAAATTGGTTAATTTGCATAAACTTATGTTCATAAACTGGTGAAATTGCATAAACTGGTAAAATGCATGAACTGGATAAATTGCATAAACTGGTTAAATTGCAGAAAACTGTAAAATGCATAAATTGGTTAATTTGCATAATCTAATTTGCATAAACCGGTAAAATGCATGAACAGTTTAAATTGCACAAACAGTTATGTTGCATAAACTGGTTAAATTGCAAAAAAAACGGTAAAATGCATTAATTGGTTAATTTGCATAAATTATATAAACTGCATTAACTGTTTAAATTTCATAAATCCTAAATGGCATAAATTGTTATGTTGCATAAACTGGTTAAAATGCGTAAACTGGTTCCATAAAGTGGTTAATTTGCATAAATTGTTTATATTGCATAAACTTTTTAAATTCCATAAACTGGTCAAACTGTTGAAATCGCCTAAATGCTGAAGATGCAGAAGCTGCACAAATGGCTGAAACACATGGAGAGCCAGAAATCCCATTGGCTGGATTCGCCATACACACTAATGGAGCAGAGACCACATACACACCAATGCAAAAATTCAAATTCCCGTAGAAAAAAACTGGAAAACTGCAGAAGGCCAATTTTTCTCGAAACCCACAAGTTGCAGAAGCTGAACATGCACAAAGTTCAGAAATTGCAGAAATTGCGGAAAAAAATGCGGAAAAGCATGAATTTGCGGGAGCCCCATTATGCGTCAATGGGAAAAATGTGCGGTATTTCGTCCGATTGCGGAAAAACCGTAAATTGCAGAAGTCCGAAAAGTAATAGCAGGATTCTCCTCAACATGCGGAACGTTTTGATGCATAACTTGCAGAAATTGCACAAAGCATGAAAGTGCTGAAAGGTGCAGAAAATCAGGAAAAATGTGCGGGAATAATAATAATAATAATAAAGAAACGAAAACCAATAATTGACTGCGGAAAATTCCGCAGTCAATCAACTAGAAATGCAGCAATGGCTGCGCCATTGCGATTGACTGCGGAACTGCGGGAATCGAATGCAGAAATTGCATAAATTGGTTAATTTGCATAATCTAATGTTCATAAACTGGTGAAATTGCATAAACTGGTTAAATTGCAGAAAAACTGTAAAGTGCATAAATTGGTTAATTTGCATAATCTAATTTGCATAAACCGGTAAAATGCATGAACAGTTTAAATTGCACAAACTGTTATGTTGCATAAACTGGTTAAATTGCAAAAAAAAACAGTAAAATGCATTAATTGGTTAATTTGCATAAATTATATAAACTGCATTAACTGTTTAAATTTCATAAATCCTAAATGGCATAAATTGTTATGTTGCTTAAACTGGTTAAAATGCGTAAACTGGTTAAAATGCGTAAACTGGTTAAATACCATAAAGTGGTTAATTTGCATAAATTGTTTATATCGCATAAACTTTTTAAATTCCATAAACTGGTCAAACTGTTGAAATCGCCTAAATGCTGAAATTGCAGAAGCTGCACAAATGGCTGAAAGACATGGAGCCAGAAATCCTATTAAAATGCATTGGCTGGATTCGCCATACACACTAATGGGGCAGAGACCACATACACACCAATGCAAAAATTTCAAATTCCCATAGAAAAAAACCGGAAAACTGCCGAAGGCCAATTTTTCTCAAAACCCACAAGTTGCGGAAGCTGAACATGCACAAATTGCAGAAATTGCAGAAATTGCGGAAAAAAATGCGGAAAAGCATGAATTTGCGGGAGCCCCATTATGCGTCAATGGGAAAAATGTTCGGTATTTCGTCCGATTGCGGAAAAACCGTAAATCGCAGAAGTCCGAAAAGTAATAGCAGGATTCTCCTCAACATGCGGAACGTTTTGATGCATAACTTGCAGAAATTGCACAAAGCATGAAAGTGCTGAAAGCTGCAGAAAATCAGGAAAAAGATGGAATAATAATAATAATAATAATAATATTAAAGAACATGAAAACCAATAATGACTGCGGAAAGTTCCGCAGTCAATCAACTAGAAATGCAGCAATGGCTGCGCCATTGCGATTGACTGCGGAACTGCGGGAATCGAATGCAGAAATTGCATAAATTTGCATAAATTGGTTAATTTGCATAATCTAATGTTCATAAACTGGTGAAATTGCATAAACTGGTAAAATTGCAGAAAAACTGTAAAATGCATAAATTGGTTAATTTGCATAATCTAATTTGCATAAACCGGTAAAATGCATGAACAGTTTAAATTGCACAAACTGTTATGTTGCATAAACTGGTTAAATTGCAAAAAAAACGGTCAAATGCATTAATTGGTTAATTTGCATAAATTATATAAACTGCATTAACTGTTTAAATTTCATAAATCCTAAATGGCATAAATTGTTATGTTGCATAAACTGGTTAAAATGCGTAAACTGGTTAAAATGCGTAAACTGGTTAAATTCCATAAAGTGGTTAATTTGCATAAATTGTTTATATTGCATAAACTTTTTAAATTCCATAAACTGGTCAAACTGTTGAAATCGCCTAAATGCTGAAGATGCAGAAGCTGCACAAATGGCTGAAACACATGGAGAGCCAGAAATCCTATTAAAATACATTGGCTGGATTCGCCATACACACTAATGGAGCAGAGACCACATACACACCAATGCAAAAAGTTCAAATTCCTGTAGAAAAAAACTGGAAAACTGCAGAAGGCCAATTTTTTCTCAAATCCCACAAGTTGCGGAAGCTGAACATGCACAAGTTGCAGAAATTGCAGAAATTGCGGAAAAAAATGCGGAAAAGCATGAATTTGCGGGAGCCCCATTATGCGTCAATGGGAAAAATGTGCGGTATTTCGTCCGATTGCGGAAAAACCGTAAATCGCAGAAGTCCCAAAAGTAATAGCAGGATTCTCCTCAACATGCGGAACGTTTTGATGCATAACTTGCAGAAATTGCACAAAGCATGAAAGTGCTGAAAGGTGCAGAAAATCAGGAAAAATGTGCCGGAATAATAATAATAATAAAGAAACGCAAACCAATAATTGACTGCGGAAAATTCCGCAGTCAATCAACTAGAAATGCAGCAATGGCTACGCCATTGCGATTGACTGCGGAACTGCGGGAATCGAATGCATTAATTGCATAAATTGGTTAATTTGCATAATCTAATGTTCATAAACTGGTTAATTTGCATAAACTGGTAAAATTGCAGAAAAACTGTAAAATGCATAAATGGGTTAATTTGCATAATCTAATTTGCATAAACCGGTAAAATGCATGAACAGTTTAAATTGCACAAACTGTTATGTTGCATAAACTGGTTAAATTACAAAAAAAACGGTAAAATGCATTAATTGGTTAATTTGCATAAATTATATAAACTGCATTAACTGTTTAAATTCATAAATCCTAAATGGCATAAATTGTTATGTTGCATAAACTGGTTAAAATGCGTAAACTGGTTAAAATGCGTAAACTGGTTAAAATGCGTAAACTGGTTAAATTCCATAAAGTGGTTAATTGCATAAATTGTTTATATTGCATAAACTTTTTAAATTCCATAAACTGGTCAAACTGTTGAAATCGCCTAAATGCTGAAATTGCAGAAGCTGCACAAATGGTTGAAACACATGGAGAGCCAGAAATCCTATTAAAATGCATTGGCTGGATTCGCCATACACACTAATGGGGCAGAGGCCACATACACACCAATGCAAAAATTTCAAATTCCCGTAGAAAAAAACTGGAAAACTGCAGAAGGCCAATTTTTTCTCAAAACCCACAAGTTGCGGAAGCTGAACATGCACAAAGTTCAGAAATTGCAGAAATTGCGGAAAAAAATGCGGAAAAGCATGAATTTGCGGGAGCCCCATTATGCGTCAATGGGAAAAATGTTCGGTATTTCGTCCGATTGCGGAAAAACCGTAAATCGCAGAAGTCCCAAAAGTAATAGCACGATTCTCCTCAACATGCGGAACATTTTGATGCATAACTTGCAGAAATTGCACAAAGCATGAAAGTGCTGAAAGCTGCAGAAAATCAGGAAAAATGTGTCGGTATAATAATAATAATAAAGAAACGGAAACCAATAATTGACTGCGGAAAGTTCCGCAGTCAATCAATAATAACTAGAAATGCAGCAATGGCTGCGCCATTGCGATTGACTGCGGAACTGCGGGAATCGAATGCAGAAATTGCATAAATTTGCATAAATTGGTTAATTTGCATAATCTAATGTTCATAAACTGGTGAAATTGCATAAACTGGTAAAATTGCAGAAAAACTGTAAAATGCATAAATTGGTTAATTTGCATAATCTAATTTGCATAAACCGGTAAAATGCATGAACAGTTTAAATTGCACAAACTGTTATGTTGCATAAACTGGTTAAATTGCAAAAAAAACGGTCAAATGCATTAATTGGTTAATTTGCATAAATTATATAAACTGCATTAACTGTTTAAATTTCATAAATCCTAAATGGCATAAATTGTTATGTTGCATAAACTGGTTAAAATGCGTAAACTGGTTAAATTCCATAAAGTGGTTAATTTGCATAAATTGTTTATATTGCATAAACTTTTTAAATTCCATAAACTGGTCAAACTGTTGAAATCGCCTAAATGCTGAAATTGCAGAAGCTGCACAAATGGCTGAAACACATGGAGAGCCAGAAATCCTATTAAAATACATTGGCTGGATTCGCCATACACACTAATGGAGCAGAGACCACATACACACCAATGCAAAAAGTTCAAATTCCTGTAGAAAAAAACTGGAAAACTGCAGAAGGCCAATTTTTTCTCAAATCCCACAAGTTGCGGAAGCTGAACATGCACAAGTTGCAGAAATTGCAGAAATTGCGGAAAAAAATGCGGAAAAGCATGAATTTGCGGGAGCCCCATTATGCGTCAATGGGAAAAATGTGCGGTATTTCGTCCGATTGCGGAAAAACCGTAAATCGCAGAAGTCCCAAAAGTAATAGCAGGATTCTCCTCAACATGCGGAACGTTTTGATGCATAACTTGCAGAAATTGCACAAAGCATGAAAGTGCTGAAAGGTGCAGAAAATCAGGAAAAATGTGCCGGAATAATAACTAGAAATGCAGCAATGGCTGCGCCATTGCGATTGACTGCGGAACTGCGGGAATCGAATGCAGAAATTGCATAAATTTGCATAAATTGGTTAATTTGCATAATCTAATGTTCATAAACTGGTGAAATTGCATAAACTGGTAAAATTGCAGAAAACTGTAAAATGCATAAATTGGTTAATTTGCATAATCTAATTTGCATAAACCGGTAAAATGCATGAACAGTTTAAATTGCACAAACTGTTATGTTGCATAAACTGGTTAAATTGCAAAAAAAAACGGTCAAATGCATTAATTGGTTAATTTGCATAAATTATATAAACTGCATTAACTGTTTAAATTTCATAAATCCTAAATGGCATAAATTGTTATGTTGCATAAACTGGTTAAAATGCGTAAACTGGTTAAAATGCGTAAACTGGTTAAATTCCATAAAGTGGTTAATTTGCATAAATTGTTATATTGCATAAACTTTTTAAATTCCATAAACTGGTCAAACTGTTGAAATCGCCTAAATGCTGAAGATGCAGAAGCTGCACAAATGGCTGAAACACATGGAGAGCCAGAAATCCTGTTAAAATACATTGGCTGGATTCGCCATACACACTAATGGAGCAGAGACCACATACACACCAATGCAAAAAGTTCAAATTCCTGTAGAAAAAAACTGGAAAACTGCAGAAGGCCAATTTTTTCTCAAATCCCACAAGTTGCGGAAGCTGAACATGCACAAGTTGCAGAAATTGCAGAAATTGCGGAAAAAACTGCGGAAAAGCATGAATTTGCGGGAGCCCCATTATGCGTCAATGGGAAAAATGTGCGGTATTTCGTCCGATTGCGGAAAAACCGTAAATCGCAGAAGTCCCAAAAGTAATAGCAGGATTCTCCTCAACATGCGGAACGTTTTGATGCATAACTTGCAGAAATTGCACAAAGCATGAAAGTGCTGAAAGGTGCAGAAATCAGGAAAAATGTGCCGGAATAATAATAATAATAAAGAAACGCAAACCAATAATTGACTGCGGAAAATTCCGCAGTCAATCAATAATACTAGAAATGCAGCAATGGCTGCGCCATTGCGATTGACTGCGGAACTGCGGGAATCGAATGCAGAAATTGCATAAATCTGCATAAATTGGTTAATTTGCATAATCTAATGTTCATAAACTGGTGAAATTGCATAAACTGGTAAAATTGCAGAAAAACTGTAAAATGCATAAATTGGTTAATTTGCATAATCTAATTTGCATAAACCGGTAAAATGCATGAACAGTTTAAATTGCACAAACTGTTATGTTGCATAAACTGGTTAAATTGCAAAAAAACGGTCAAATGCATTAATTGGTTAATTTGCATAAATTATATAAACTGCATTAACTGTTTAAATTTCATAAATCCTAAATGGCATAAATTGTTATGTTGCATAAACTGGTTAAAATGCGTAAACTGGTTAAAATGCGTAAACTGGTTAAATTCCATAAAGTGGTTAATTTGCATAAATTGTTTATATTGCATAAACTTTTTAAATTCCATAAACTGGTCAAACTGTTGAAATCGCCTAAATGCTGAAGATGCAGAAGCTGCACAAATGGCTGAAACACATGGAGAGCCAGAAATCCTATTAAAATACATTGGCTGGATTCGCCATACACACTAATGGAGCAGAGACCACATACACACCAATGCAAAAAGTTCAAATTCCTGTAGAAAAAAACTGGAAAACTGCAGAAGGCCATTTTTTTCTCAAATCCCACAAGTTGCGGAAGCTGAACATGCACAAGTTGCAGAAATTGCAGAAATTGCGGAAAAAAATGCGGAAAAGCATGAATTTGCGGGAGCCCCATTATGCGTCAATGGGAAAAATGTGCGGTATTTCGTCCGATTGCGGAAAAACCGTAAATCGCAGAAGTCCCAAAAGTAATAGCAGGATTCTCCTCAACATGCGGAACGTTTTGATGCATAACTTGCAGAAATTGCACAAAGCATGAAAGTGCTGAAAGGTGCAGAAAATCAGGAAAAATGTGCCGGAATAATAATAATAACTAGAAATGCAGCAATGGCTGCGCCATTGCGATTGACTGCGGAACTGCGGGAATCGAATGCGGAAATTGCTAAAATTGCATAAATTGGTTAATTTGCATAATCTAATGTTCATAAACTGGTAAAATCGCATAAACTGGTAAAATGCATAAAATGGTAAAATGCATAAATTGGTTAATTTGCATAAACTGGTTAAATTGCAGAAAAACTGTAAAATGCATAAATTGGTTAATTTGCATAATCTAATTTGCATAAACCGGTAAAATGCATGAACATTTTAAATTGCACAAACTGTTATGTTGCATAAACTGGTTAAATTGCAAAAAAAACGGTAAAATGCATTAATTGGTTAATTTGCATAAATTATATAAACTGCATTAACTGTTTAAATTTCATGAATCCTAAGTGGCATAAATTGTTATGTTGCATAAACTGGTTAAAATGCGTAAACTGGTTAAAATGCGTAAACTGGTTAAATTCCATAAAGTGGTTAATTTGCATAAATTGTTTATATTGCATAAACTTTTTAAATTCCATAAACTGGTCAAACTGTTGAAATCACCTAAATGCTGAAATTGCAGAAGCTGCACAAATGGCTGAAACACATGGAGAGCCAGAAATCCTATTTAAATGCATTGGCTGGATTCGCCATACACACTAATGGAGCAGAGACCACATACACACCAATGCAAAAATTTCAAATTCCCGTAGAAAAAAACCGGAAAACTGCATGCGGCCAATTTTTCTCAAAACCCACAAGTTGCGGAAGCTGAACATGCACAAATTGCAGAAATTGCAGAAATTGCGGAAAAAAATGCGGAAAAGCATGAATTTGCGGGAGCCCCATTATGCGTCAATGGGAAAAATGTGCGGTATTTCGTCCGATTGCGGAAAAACCGTAAATCGCAGAAGTCCGAAAAGTAATAGCAGGATTCTCCTCAACATGCGGAACATTTTGATGCATAATTTGCAGAAATTGCACAAAGCATGAAAGTGCTGAAAGGTGCAGAAAATCAGGAAAAATGTGCGGGAATAATAATAATAATAACTAGAAATGCAGCAATGGCTTCGCCATTGCGATTGACTGCGGAATTGCGGGAATCGAATGCAGAAATTGCATAAATTGCATAAATGGTTAATTTGCATAAACTTATGTTCATAAACTGGTGAAATTGCATAAACTGGTAAAATGCATGAACTGGATAAATTGCATAAACTGGTTAAATTGCAGAAAACTGTAAAATGCATAAATTGGTTAATTTGCATAATCTAATTTGCATAAACCGGTAAAATGCATGAACAGTTTAAATTGCACAAACAGTTATGTTGCATAAACTGGTTAAATTGCAAAAAAAACGGTAAAATGCATTAATTGGTTAATTTGCATAAATTATATAAACTGCATTAACTGTTTAAATTTCATAAATCCTAAATGGCATAAATTGTTATGTTGCATAAACTGGTTAAAATGCGTAAACTGGTTAAATTCCATAAAGTGGTTAATTTGCATAAATTGTTTATATTGCATAAACTTTTTAAATTCCATAAACTGGTCAAACTGTTGAAATCGCCTAAATGCTGAAGATGCAGAAGCTGCACAAATGGCTGAAACACATGGAGAGCCAGAAATCCCATTGGCTGGATTCGCCATACACACTAATGGAGCAGAGACCACATACACACCAATGCAAAAATTTCAAATTCCCGTAGAAAAAAACTGGAAAACTGCAGAAGGCCAATTTTTTCTCGAAACCCACAAGTTGCAGAAGCTGAACATGCACAAAGTTCAGAAATTGCAGAAATTGCGGAAAAAAATGCGGAAAAGCATGAATTTGCGGGAGCCCCATTATGCGTCAATGGGAAAAATGTGCAGTATTTCGTCCGATTGCGGAAAAACCGTAAATCGCAGAAGTCCGAAAAGTAATAGCAGGATTCTCCTCAACATGCGGAACGTTTTGATGCATAACTTGCAGAAATTAAACAAAGCATGAAAGTGCTGAAAGCTGCAGAAAATCAGGAAAAATGTGCGGGAATAATAATAATAATAATAATAATAAAGAAACGAAAACCAATAATTGACTGCGGAAAATTCCGCAGTCAATCAATAATAATAAAGAAACGGAAACCAATAATTGACTGCGGAAAATTCCGCAGTCAATCAATAAAGAAACGCAAACCAATAATTGACTGCGGAAAATTCCGCAGTCAATCAATAAAGAAACGAAAACCAATAATTGACTGCGGAAAGTTCCGCAGTCAATCAATTAAATTAAATTAACAATTATTATTAAATCAGGACTAATACAGTCAGTGTTGCTGTAATGTGTTAGATAACAGTGTGGCACAGTCAGACTACTTGGGCATATTTTGCGTGCCCAAGTAATCTAGTACTAGTTACTTTTAAACCCAGTAACGTGTCAGGTCGGGTCATCTCCTTTCTGAGCCTCAGCACTTCCTTCAGCATCGGGGCTCTCTTTGTTTACATCTTAAGAGTATAATTAAGGATTAAACAACGAGGAGCAGTACATTATACAGTTTTAATGCACGACGCGCAGTGGAGTGGTGTTTTTTTAAGTCCAGGACAGGAGTTAATTTAGGTTTTAAGCTGTTTTACCTGAAACTAGTACCAACTCAAATGTTTGTCGTTACTATGGAAACTGCAGTGGAGTGATATAGAACATGATTTAACTGTTGCCGGACTAACTGTGCGTTATACAGTTTTAACGCACCGCAGTTAGCCAATCAGAATTGTGTATTTACCCAGACCGTGGTCAGTGTTGGGGTACTTAGTACTTAGTAACGCGTGAGAGTACTCAGATTACGTTTTCCGAGTAACGAGTGAAGTGACGCGTTAGTTTTGCATTTGCAGCTAATAAAGTATTAGTTCCTTTTTCAAATCAGTAACGTGTTAGTTCGGGTCCTGATCTCTCCCTCGTCTCCTTTCTTCCTCGGCTGCAGTGCTGCTCGGGCAAGCGCACTGTGTCCTCTAACACTTTCATCAACTTAGCAACATGGCAGTGTTCACCGAGCGCGTTCTAATTGTGGATGTACTTACATGATTTTGAACTTACTGGAAAAAAAGGACAATACCGCGCTGGCGGCAAAGCTGAAGAGGAAAAGCACGATGAAGTTAGCCCTCGCCACCCTAACAACAACGCGTAGCTTTTGGCAGCGTCGGCCCTTCCAACGTAAACAACAAACTCGCAGCTGGTCATGTGGTTGAGGAAAGCTGTACGATCTAAAGCAAGTTGAGTGAGTATGTTGTGTGTTTATTATTACCAATTCAATGCACTTTGTAAAGCATAAGAGCTCCTTTACAGACGTTCTTTTGTTGACGAACGGGCGCAGTTTCTGACAGAGCCAAACTGTTTACGAACGAAGCCAAGCTTTTATAAGTAGACATGCTCATCATTGTTGCCTTTAGCTGTCATTTGTTGCATATAAATAAAGCTCAGAAGTGAATTTATTGTGCTATGATTGAATACAGTTATTGCTACCGGTCTGTTTGGGTGAGCTAGCTTTTTTGGCGACTCAGTTCGTGAAACAGAGCATTCCTCATCGGAAAAAAATGATTAATAAATGAAGGCTATATATAGAGATTTTTATTGGTAACGCATGAGTACTCTAACGCCTTCATAATAAAGTAGCGCAGTAACGTAACAAGCTACTTTTCCAGAGGAGTAACGAGCTAACTAACAAGTTAATTTTGAAAGTAACGTTACCTAACACAGACCATGGTATAATGTAGGTTAAATTACTTGTAATCGGTGTGCTTTACTTTTACTTTTGCCCCGATCCTCCACCTGGCGCAACAACAGTGTTGCTCAAGACGAAGTTGGGATATTGTGTACAAACAACGGTGCTTTCGCCGGTAGCCTGAGGGCGCTGTAATGTCAGCCTTTGGGTTACTACTGTTGAACCTTGGTCACATATTTGTGCAGACAGTCTATCTGTATGTTTTGCAATGCCAGGTGCCATCCAAGGACTGTTCTCGCCTAAGTTGACGGAGTTTGTCTTGAACTTATACTAAACCACACAAAGAAGTGTCACATAAGGTGATCTTCAACAGTAGTAACCCAAAGGCTGACATGATCGAAACACCAGTCTACAGTCTGTGTTTAGAAACTCAAGATATGTTTTTTCTTTATAGAAACTCTTCGCCAGATTTCTTGACAAACTCTATATGAAGACGTATTTGTTCATCTTAAGCTCACTGTCGGCTGTTTCTTTGCTTTTTAAGGATGCTTGCATGTTGAAGCCTCTTGTGGATTATTGCTGTAGTTTGTCAGTATAAATACATAAATAAAGCTAAGCGAAGTAGATTTGCTGTATTATTTGTATTTGTACTAATATCAAGCTGCTGTTTGCGTGGTTTAGTTTGTGGCCACTAGGTTTTGTGAAAGGAAGCCCTCAGCATCGGAAAACATGATGAGCAAATAAAAACTATATATAGATGTTCATTCATGGTTAACGCAAGAGTTCTATTAATGACGAGGTAAATTAGCCAAGACAAACTTAGCCAATATCCCCATGGACTACACCCCTGTCCACATGTTGCTGTACCTCAGTTTGAGAAGCAGCAGTTACGGATGTGCACGTCGAGGATGCTGTGTTGCGGTAAAATCAGTAGAAAAAGAATGAGGAGCTGAATGCCGCTCCTCGCCACGTCGGCTGATTGTTTCTGCTGTTTTGAGATAAACGTCTTCCCTGTGGTCTAATCCTTCAGACCAGAACAGCACACAGCGCGGCTATCTCATCCAGGCAAAACAAAACACGTCCTTATACGGTTGGGAAAAATAAATGATTTGGTTTGAAATGTAAAGAAGCAAAGACACTGGCGCTGGCTTTTTGGAAGATCACCAGAGGAGAGTAACTGCTGTATAATGTAGATTTAGGAAAGAGGAAGAATAATTAACACGCTACAACAGCCACTACTATTTCTACGTAAGACTGTTATTGTTACCCGATATTTATGTGTATATATTTGCACCTTACTATGTGACAAGAAATCAATGTACAGGGCTCGAAATTAACTTTTTTCTTGGTAGCGCTTGTGCTCCTAATTTAGGAGCACGGTCACAAATTTTGCCAGGACCTTTGAAGACGTGTTTTACATCGCGTTTGTGACTTTACGTTTAGTATTATGCGAGAGCGGCGATGATTCGATTTCAGCGCTGCACTAGGCGGCGAGCGGGTTGGATTGAAGTTTGCACCGATTCTCCTCCTGACATCGATTCGAGCGTCATTTGAGAGATGCCTCTAGTCCCGAGTTTATGAACGATATAAGCTACTTCCCGTTTACTCAAAAAGAGACTACATCGGATCATTCAGTGAAAGCGGCTGATGAATGAGAGCGGCGCACAGGCACACATACACAGAGAACACGCACTGGGAACCACTGCCCTACAACAAGAAAATCAAGCTAGAACAAAACATTTAAAGGGGGGTATTATGTAAAATGAACTTTTTCAAGCTTTATATCATGTTATTATGTCATTCCCTCATTAAACACATGCCTGGAGTGTTGCCTTGGCTCATTCACATATTTTTGAGTAATCAGTAAAAACTTAGACGGCAGCCATTTTAGGTGTAGCTATGCCTCAGTCCTCCTAGGAACGCCCCCACCTCCTGGAGACGCCTCTGGACCTTTCGTCACCAGCCAAGCCACCAACCACTGCTCCTCAGCTCAGCAGAGCCCCCTCCCCTCACAGTAGTGTTGTTTAGATGCCACAGCAGTGTGCTGAAGGGGGCGTGTCGGAAAGCTTCTTAAAGAGACAGAGGCCTATTTCAAGACGTTCAGTACAGCCATTTTGAGAGAGCAATTTTATTCAAGGCAGTTATTTTAATTTACTGCATATACAGACCAACAGAAGGTTACGTCATCATTATAGTATGCTATAGACTGGTGCTATGTGATTGAATAAAGCATAATTTAATAATTTAAATGAACAAATGTGTGGGGTTTATTATCTATTTTCACACGACTCTTTAACATCCTAAATGCTGTAGCTCGACGCAAACCCAGTGGACGAGCGGAAGTGTGCCTGCTCAAACAGTCAGCGTGGGCATCTTTCCTAAGCAGGAGATGAAAAAGTAACACAGAAAATGTTTTACAACATGCGTCATTGACCACCGTTATTGAATAAAATAGCAGTCTTTCACCGTCCTCTTCAATAATTCTGAGGCCTATGTACTCAACAATTGAATAGTATACCATCGTTCATAGTTTGTTTTATTCTTGGCTAGGCATTTTATTGAAATAGAAATGTTGGCTACACTTCCCACCTCTATAATGTGCATGCCGCTAACACTTAAGTGCACACTGCATACAAAGGGAGGCATTAGAGCATGATAAAAGCTAAATGTAACTGAGAGACAGACGTATTTTCAGAATAAATAACATTGGTACACCAAACAAAGAGGCTGTTTTGAGAGGCTCCATCCATTCCTCACTTGAGATTTCTTTCATGTTAAATTGCACGGCCCTGGAAGCCTTCTCTGTTTGCCTCTCTCCACAGACATAAGTTTGTTTTTTCTTCTTACCGTGGAGTTGAAACGCAGGTGGCAAATGTTACAGGAGATGATTTGCTTCTTCTTTAGAGGCTGAGGGACGCCAAACGTGTGGTTGATCACCGCTTTCTGTACCGGGTCCATCTGAATGAAACACACCAAAACAAAACATTATTAGACGTGATTATGCGGTTTTGCAGGCTGTTCAGGTGGGAAGAGAAGTAACAGACAGCACTTCCTAGATAAAGGAAAGGTAAGACACAAAACTGCACAGATCAGATGAAGGATTTCTCCCGAGCTGCTGCCATTGTGTGCTTCCAGCCTTTTCACTTTCAATTTGATTGAACTCCCATTGAAAGCTGGTATTGGAGATGCTGACTTCAATATCTCCCTTTACAATCCAAACACTGAACTACAGTAATAACAACATTCATTGATGTTACAAAATAGGGCTACTTCATGTCACTGTAAGAGCAAAAGAGTGGCTTTTATAGGGCATAACAGACAATCAAACTCAAATAGAACAGTAAACAAATGCATGAATGACAATTGTCTTTACTATATTTTAGATCTTGCCTATGGGCTGGGTGGCTAGACTCCACTGAGAAAGAGATCTGTCAACTTCAAAGGGGGTTTCCTGGTTAAATACCGGTAAACAAATATACAGCAAAACAGATAATAAATATGATCTTTCTAAATCCCGAGCGTTTGAGTTAGTGCTGTTGGTCTGGTCTTTTTACGGCATCCTCTGCTCCGGTCTATAGCCTCGTAATTGAACAGTTGGGAACAGTCACAAATGCTACTGTAATCCCGGGAATCAACTGCACACAATACGCTTCAATCAGAAGGTTAGCCCGCTCCAGCTAGAGCCTGTATAAAGCCGCGCTGAATCTCCCCATAAGCTAATCAAAGCCCCATTCAGATCACATACAAATGACTGCAAATGGGACGGACGGGGGCCACTGTGACATGTTAAAAGGCAGGGAATTTTCTCCATAGACGACTTTCATTGCAATCATCTTTATTCAGTAAAGCCTTGTGTAATCGGGAAGTTGTTATTTTATTCTCAGCCAGGATAGGCGGGGAAAGGGAGGCAACAGTGTCATGGTAGATGTAAGTATTTGTTGGGAATTGCTGAGGTTTGAGACATTCTCCAGACGTCCTCTAATTGACCTCGCTGGTCACAGTAATGTTGATGGCTGTAACAGCAAGGGAATAATGGCATAAAAATAAAATCATCAAGCAACTGGTTTGGTGAACTGTAGCGTGAGAGAATAGAGGTCTAGTTCGGAGCATATGTACAGACAACATCTTTGGATCTGCCCATATATGATCATGTTCCAGTCCGCTAGAAAGGGAAAACAAAGAAGGGTAAAAACTGACATTTCTCCCATTTCTCCACCATTACATTAACCTTCTGAATATATGTATCTACTAAAAAAAGATAGAGACATGGAGAGCACATAAATACTAAAAAAAACAAAAAAACAATGCTATCCAGGAAGCTAACGTTAGCTCCATTCTACATATGCTATTGTTCGCGCTGAGTTCCGATTTCGCTTTCGAACAATTTTCTGTGGAAAAACATCCACATGGATCCTACTGTATTCTGCCTTGACTTATTTGTATGTGATAAATACGTTTACAGTCCATCAGAAAACAACTAAAAAGAGTGAAAAATTGTTATTCCCATGAGAGGTTTTCTTCCCCCTCGTCTAGGCCACGCTCCTTTTTATGACGCATTGCCGTCTGTATAGATAGATGACCACGGTAGGCGCCTACAGACACGAAATCCCTCTGGAGAAGGCGCCACATTTGCACATGTCGTCATTTCAGATCAACAGTTAGAACTACATTTCCCATAATGCCGCCTTGTAGCCCCCACTTCTCTGATGCTACTACCAAGGGAAGTTATGGGGAGGTTGGGTGCATCAAATCACGGCTAATGATTGAGATGCCACAAATGGATGGAAAAACGCCCTAAAGACACCAACACTGTGATGAAACTAACAATATAGTGGAGAAGAGGAGAAGATTGAGAACCTGAGGGGGCTGACGGTTGGCTGACAATGATAATATGTAGAAACAAGGTATGAAATAGTGTCTTCCTGGATTAAATTTCATTCCCATAAATTAAATTACAGCTTCACCGTTGGTAAAATCCACTCATCGGTCTTAGCAGGGGTTGAGAGTAAGCCTAATTTCTTGAGAATGTGCCGGTGTCAAGTTGTCGGGGTAAATCCTCCTGGAGTCCTCATACACTCCTGGGACGTCCTGGTCAGAAACACCGCTGTCTTTTCCATAACGACCCATTGAAGCCCGCAGTCAAAGTCTGCGGCGTGGATTTGGCCGGGCTTAAATGGTTTTAGCGCTGGAGCATTTGAATGTGGCTGAGCCGTCATTACAACGACCTGCATTCTCTAGTGACAGCTGACTTCACCACGACAAGCCCCCGCCAGATCCGTATATCACGTTTAACTGTCACCTTGGACCGCCACCAGTCTGGCCCTTGTCCTCACACTGGATGGAGATCACCTTTCATGGGACAATGCACCACTATAATGCCGCCCACAATTATCCACAATTTCGACGATATGGTGAACATTTTTGTGTACATTTATCTCTTGTTGCTCACTGGCACTGTAGCAAACCAGACAAAAGACCCAACACACAAATAATTTACAGTAATAATGGTGCCCTTGAAAAATAGGGTTAAAAAATAACAATGCACTCCCAGGCGGATGTGTCTCAAAATCTCTATCTCTGCTGAGTCACACAGGAGGTCTACAAAACAAGAAGACAAAGTTTTCCAAAGTCACCACAACTTTTATCAGATGGGACTTACCTAAACTAAAAAAAATACATGTTGCCAGGTCCTGTTTGGTTCACCAGCAGCAGAGTGGGACAACTATTGTTTGTTTGTTTGTTTGTTTGAGTTTTTATTTCGAGCTAAGGCACAAAATCCAAGAAAAAAACAGAAAAATATATATACACAATAAAAGAAAAAACAAAAAAAGAAAAATAATAATATACATTCTAACTCGAAAAGGAGTGGGAAGAAGACAAGCTTATTGACTCCCACCCCTGTTCATAAACTTAAATAACAATAACTAACAACACTGCATATTTCTTACCATCTTACAAGACAACTATCAACCGAGTTGGTTACATTTCAACAGATGCCATACTGCATTATACCAGGTCAACACTCACAGTATGTCACACGCTACAACCATTGTATTATTTCTGTTTCCCATACCGAATTCATTACCGTGTTGGCATTATCGTTATTCATCATCACCATTACAACCCATATAACATTACTCTGTATCAAAATGTTTGATACATAACATACTCCACATTTATTCATGAAAGGTACATTAATCGCAGACCGATTGATGCTCATAATAACAAGAATGATCTTAATGATGTGTGTTACAAGGGATTCGTTTTTGTTTTTTTGTTTTTTTGTTTGTTTGTTTTTTTCTCTGTGACTGGACCAGCTGCCAGAGGGGAGCAGCCCCCGAGTAACCGGACCATCCTTTGTTGAGTGTCCTATACTATGCATTAAAAGAGACAAATGTTTAGGAGTCTGCTGCCAGAAGAGGGTTTCCTCGAGCTGCCGACCCCCACCTGTCTGCCCTGTACTACGGGTTATGTTGAATGCATAGTACATAGAGTACATAGATATGTGCATGATTTACTTCTAAGAATTTAATTCCTTTATATTACCATCAGCATCAATAGCCGTACTGCTGTCTGAATCGATTAAGTTTGATTCTAAGAATAATCTACAGATTATTAGGTAATAATCCTAGACTGTTACATTTAAAGTTTAAAGTTAAAATAGTGATGATAACAACACAACAGCAACAACAATAACAGTTTCATCAACAGAACCAAAAATATACCATGTTTCTATACGCCATACATAGAATAGAATAGAATAGAATAGAATAGAATACATTCCACACACACATTCCATACATCCAGCAATGTAATAAAAATACATTAAAATCCATTATAAAATCAGTTGTTGCAGACGCAGCAGCAGCAGACTCATTTCAATGAAAGAAAAGGAAAACGAACAGACCGAACAACATTAACGGTTACAACTTATTCAAAACAAAATTCAAAACAACTTATTCAAACAACATATGTTTACTGCAGCAGAAATCCAGTCAGCAATTTGACACATAAAGTGTTACAGCCAATTGGCACCTACAAGGTGTCTTGCTCAAGGACACAATTACACGCTCTGCATCTACAGATATACATACCACCTGACTTGAACACATTTAGGGCTTTGCACATTTAAATCTAAACAGAAATAGACCCTTCAACACTGAGTGGCAAATCGAAGAATATACTTTCCACTTAATTTGCTGCTGTTGCCATGATAGGATGCTAACTGCCATGCTGTTGCTATGGTATGACATCACATGCATGTCATACCATAAATGCATTAACCTACGCAAATAAATAATAAAATTAAGAAATCTGTCAAGTTTACGTATTAGTATCACGTTTGGTATTGCTGGTATAATTTGTTCATTTTTTATGACCGTTTTGATGCCCTTGTGATGTAACCCTGAATCTTCTGCAATGTGGCTCTAAACAATTTTATTCAACAATAGTGTTCTTTCTGAAAGGCTGGATTTCCAACAGTACGCATAAATGCAACAGCGGAATGAGACAGAAATCTCAATTCAGCCCAAAAAAGAAAATCATACTTGGAGGCTGACAATATCATAAACCCAAGCCTATTCAAAAGTAATTATAGGCCCAACATACTGACACTTGGCAATTCAACATATTCACCCTTTAGAAGCCCACCTGTCCGCCGACTCACGACTGCTATACTCAGCTCCGTTTAAACTCTTTCAGTAATGGCACGACGCTCGGCTTTCTTCTCTCACAAAACCGGCCCAAAGCGCTCCTCAGATCTCTCCCCACACACAAGGCGCTGCCAGGTCAGATGCCTTTGGTGCAGGAGCCCGCTCTGTTTACCTCAGATTCCTTTATGCCAAGTGTGAGGCAGGATACAAACGCAGACACTCTACCCTCCCCGGTGGATGACTTTAGACTGCTCTGGGGACTTGCATTATGAGGTAGAATCTCAGGCTTTATACCAATGTACAGTATATGTTTGTGTATGCTCTCAGTAGTACAGGAGCTTACCATCATACTAAAAGGTTCTCAGGCTGTCATCTGTCCTTGGTTGTTTTGCCTCTCACCTCAAAAGGCTTTGTCAGCAACTAATGATCTTTTATCAACAGGCTGTACTTTTACTGTTGTATAAAGGAGGAGTAGGCGTATATTTTTAAAATTAAATGTGTGGAACTAAGAACAACCCATCTTTGGAACAGTAAGTCCCTTTTTCTACTATATCATTCAGTTCAACTTCTGAGGCACAGGTGGCTCTTTATAGCCTCTGGTGTGGCTCTTTTTAGCTTGATGGCAAAAAAACGTTTACCCCGTGGTCATGTTTAAAGCGCTGTAAGTACCAACATCCCTTTCTTTTGGTACAGCTGCGTTTTTTGCCTTTTTCTGCAAACTGCATTTGCATTTTCTGTGTAAACAAACAGCTAATTATGAGCTAAAGACATTTGAGACCTACACATATCTCCTTCCGAAACACTGAAGAGGCACCAAGAGCCCCCCACACCAAAGTGGAGGCGTCACAAGAGGCGCTACAGGAAACAAAAAAAGGGACAAACGAGGAGGTATCCGGGCAAGACTCACAGCTGAGCCGCACAAATCTTCTATCCTTACTATTGGTGTGACTAATGTACGTTCACTGGAGAATAAGACGGATTATATTCGTCTGCTACGCTCTTCCCAGAAGATGCTGAAATACTGTTGTGGAGCGGAGGGAGCTGCGCAGGAGAAAGAGGAAGTGGAGGAGTTGACCAGTGCAGGACACCACGCTCTGAAACAGGGACAAACCAAGGAGGCAATGCACCGTTTCAGAGGAGCACTCAAGGCAGAACTCCGGTTTCCCCTACCTCAAAAGACATGGCTCTGGACTAATCCTGAGCCATCGGATGCACATTGTCTTAGGGTAGGTCTCCCCCCCAATCCCGTTATTTAATACAAAAGCAATTATGATTTTAAAACATTTCATATAAAATTTAACATCAAATGAATTAAGTTACCTAATAGATGTAGGTTATACTATTACAGCTCTTTAAGACTTTAATTTGACTTGAAACAGGAGTACCTCTTTTGATGTTGAAGCTTGCAAAGTCCTGAAAAATAGCCTTCGAAATAATTTTGGCTTTTTTAACCATGTATAATCATGTGTTTCATGAAATTGCACTGTCCCCTTTCGAATAAACAAACCCAATCTAAGGAATAAGTCTGGTCCTTTGACAACATAATTTGCATGACATTTCACTGACTGAAACGAAATAGCATTTTAGTAAAAACTAAAAGTCAAAAATAACACTGCTTGGATACAGCCTCCTGGGACAGACTTTTACCTTTTAGTCAGAGTGAAATTGATCTCCATGCCCCTCTCCTCTCTGGGGTGCACCTTTTAGAGGGCGGCCCGCACACGGCTGTTTGTTTAAGGTCCCGGAGAATGTGCCCATTGTCTGACAGCAGTCGCCCAGAAAGACGGCTGTAAAAGCGCCTTTTGTCTGAGCGTCCGTCCTTGCCATGTCAAAGAGGGACAGGAGTGATCCCAGAGCCAGGCGCAGAGAGGATGGCTGTACAAATATCCTTACTGATTTTTTACAGGTATGTTTGCTTATGTATTCCACAATGACTGCCAGGTCAAATGGGTCAAAATGCAGACAGAAGGCGGAGGTTTATACGGGAACATTTGAGCACACCTTTCCTCACCTCACTGTCCCTGTCAAATCAATGTTGGCTTTTCAATTTTTGGTTCATTGTCAGCAGCGGCAAAGGGAATATGATCTTTTATCTCAGCAATATTTATTACTTTATTTTGTCAGAAACCTTTTGGCTGCATTTCTTTTCCGCGAACAAGAAGAGTATTTGAAAGGCTTTTTCAAAATGAGCTCTCACACGTTCTACCAAGTGACTGTTGTCTGTCGTTGATAACATGACAGCTGTTTCCCCGTATCCTGGCGCTTTTACTGCTTTAATTTGCTTTCCCGGTGTACTCACTCACTGCTCCAGCGCAAACAGTGCCTGTATTTCATTTGCACATTTTGGCCACAGACATGAATATTCTCGGGGAGGGATGGAGGGCTCGTGGTTCCAGCGCTACCTTGGGAAACGGGGGATATTTAGCTTCGAAGACAGGTGCATTCATCTTCCCCTCTCTGCGCCGGGACAGCATGTGCCTTATCGAAGCGCGGACAACCTGGGGCTCTGTGTGTGTGATTAATGCCACAGCCGCCGTCACTGCGCCGCTGCCTCTACTGCTGTGTTATGGCGGCTAATCACCTCCTCGCGGGACCATTAGATTACTTATTTCTAGCGCTTATCAAAATTTGTCGGGATGCAGGTGGCGGAAGATTGCCTGCGTCATACTGTGAAATACCAAATATCGCCGCAGCTCGACAAGGGATACAACTATTCCATTTCCGATTAAATGGGCAAAATGACTACTGAGTAATGAGGATTGAAATTGGGTTTGGTTCAGGTTAATTTGAAACAACACAGGCTTAGAGAGTTGTGCAAATTCAGGAAAAACAATTATTGTGTTGAATAAATGGAGAAGTCGCCAGTGTGCAAAATCTATGTGGAATATTTCATTACTTTAGGCAAAGCCGGTTTATTTGTGGCGCACGAGCCGTACACATTCATATTCAAAGTGCTTTGCAGAACAGGGGGCTACATCAAATTACATGGAGTCAAGCAAAATCCCCATGATGTGTCAAATTAGATCATAGTCTTGTTTTCTGTTTGCACCAAATGAATAACTTCTGAACAGCAAACGTAAGGGTGCCCAGAAGTGTACGGTTCACAAAAGTTCACAAAACTCAAAACTTTTGTAGCAACTCAATTACGTCAGAGTTAAAGTTTTACCATTTATACGTCATAGTCAAGTTCTAATACAGATTGAGTAGATCCACCCAACCTTTTTAAAAGTTTAGTAGACTTAGCACATATAACTTTTTACTAAATTCTAACTTAAAATATTTAAGTTCAGCACACCCATTACATTAACTATTGCAGTCAATATTCATCTACAAATTTAAGGTTCAGCCAACTCAGTGCACCTAAGTACAGCACACAAAGATTAGTTTGTGTATAATTTCTTTAATGGCCTTTTTACTCCAAGTGACATAACATTGCTGCATGATTGGAAAATCATCAGCTTCATTCTGGACTTTAATTGACTAGACCAGTGATTGTCAACTGGAACACTGTCAGGACCCATAATCGCAACACAAATAAGAATTGAATTTCTTTAATCTCATGTAAAATAATAACAATGCCTTACACTTGTATTGCGCTTTACAAGCCAGCATTACCAAGTTTCTCAAAGCGCTACATTGTAGTCATTATTCATTCACTCCATACTCGGTGGTGGTAAGATACTATTGTAGCCACAGCTGCCCTGGGGTAGACTGACGGAAGCGAGGCTACCAGTCTGCGCCATCGGGCCCTCCGACCAATACCAACCACTCACTCACACACTACATTCAGCCAGGCTTCCTGGTGTTACCAAACGGTCTCCCATCCAAGTACCGACCAGGCCCTGCCCTGCTTAGCTTCCTAGATCTGACGAGATCCCAACGGCGGTATTTTACCCCACAAAATATATTGAATAAACCTATAAATTTGAAATTATGACCAAAACAACAGTTGCAGATGTTTCTATACTTTTATAGACAATATACATTTAAAGAAATATTCCCTGGAAAAGGCCCCGACCCACCACCAACGTTTCCCAACCAGGAGTACGGGGACTCCTGGGTACTGGAGGACCTATGGGGTTACTTGGAACTATTTCAGATTGGGGAAAAAGGTGGAAACTGAACAATATTTTGATAGGAAAAACTATACTTTGCAGTAAAATGTGTAGTTTTGGGAGAATTTTAGGTTCATTTTGACGCAACATTGTCTTTTTACTTACAAATAGCGCTTTCATGTGATTGCTGTCTAAATAAACTGCAACACCCTTGAGGTAGGGGGTACATGGACCACCAGTGAATGGTCCAAGGGGTCCCCAAAACAAAAAATGTAGCAACAAGACATCAAGTACCCTTATTTATGATTATAATGAATTATACATCGGATTTTATGGGGATATACACTGTTTTAATGTGTGCATATATGAGCTGTGCTAAAGCAATTGTTTTCCTACTTTCCTAATAACATTCATTAGACATATACCCAGTGAACCGCAATATTTTAATTAGTCGAAATAACATAAGCCTCTCTTTACTTCTAGTGCTGCTTCTTTATGCTTCAACTTCAGGTACAAACGCGGTGCGACCCACGACCAACAGCAGACGCGCACCAATGAACCGCAAGCGAAACATTGTATAAAAGACATGCCTGACTTGTTACCGCTGCTAATAAACCAACACACATGATTACCTTTTTTCTCTTAATAATTATTGTTTTAAAGCTGCCTTCTTTTTGCCCACCACGGAGCTGCACAGACCCTGAGCTGTAGGTGGGCAGAAAAACAAACGCATTCGTAAAACTTGCTACAAATCCTTTACAGAGGTGAAGTATGCGTCACCTTGTCAAATGCGTGTGGTCCCTTCATTGTTGCTTTCATCACGGGGATTTTATTAAGACGTGTGGACAAAGGGAAAACCTTGAGCTTACGTTCGAGGCGCTCTGATGAAGGCAGCAGCTCACTTATGTACAGCAGGATCAAAGGAACGGGATGTGCATGCGCTTCAGCAATGACAATGAGCAGGTAAAGGATCAAACGTATAAGGATTTAATGGGAGCGGATGTGAGCAGGCACCATAGGATAGAGAGCTCGGGTGGTGGGCCAAATAAATGATGTTATGGGTTGCTGTAAACTCAAGGTCATTTTTGTACATTGACATTTTAAAGCGAGATGCTGCGGGTGAAAAGGGAAAACAAAATAATTAAGCAGTATCAAACTTTTCCTGAGCATTACTGATATGAATGCCAGAAAAAAATGGACTGTAAGTTTTCTGTCATTTTCTGTTTTCACAGTTTTCTTTTTTAGCATAAAAATGACCAAATTTGCTGTATTTTCTGCGACTGAATCTCAATCCTTTTTTCAGAGAAGATTTTGGATATCTGATATCGTGTTTATTTTTTGAATAAGCTACACAAACATCTGTAAGAGTTCTAATTTCACCTTGTTTCAGGGCTTACAGCTCAATAATTCAAGCTGGGAATTATTTAAAAATCCCTCCAAGAAAAAACCTTCAAAAATATGATTAAGTCCAAGACAGGAAAGTTTGGATATAAGAGTGTAATACAGACCTCATTTTGAGAAAACAGACCCTAAAGTAAGTTAAGTAACGGGTGCACATTCGTGTGTATTTCTCCCGTCTTTAGCCGTGGCTGTCTCCCAGGAAGGAAATGACCATATTTGGATTACAGCGTCATCTCGGTCGCCTTTCGCATATGTACAGACGGCACTGTGGATAGACTGTTAAAAAGAATAGACAGCTCCTCCTCACTCCTCCCCGTTTACCACAATGACCACGTTCGAGGGGGAAATCATGGCGGATTTACAGACTCCTCCTCCCCAGCTCTGACGAAGCATGTTCCTAATAAGGGCAAAAGGGCGGGATCTTCACTGTAGACTCGGCCCTTGCGTGACGTGTAGCTCGCGCAGCTCCAATGCTAACAGTCCGACCTCCGTTAAGTAGGAGATTAAAAAAAAAATTATTTCGAAAACCAGCCTGGTTTCTATTTTTTTGACTAACCCAGCGTTATCTCAGGAGGAATATGTAGCCATATTAAGTGTTGAAAAAATTGAAACCAGGCATTAAAGTTGTTTTTAACGTGTCTAAAGTCCAATGCTTTTCAATGGGGCCTAGCGGCCAAATGGAGGTACTACAGCAATGGAGGAGCAATGCTCCTCCAGTGTTGCGGTCACAAAGCAGAGCACCCTTACCAAAAAGAAGTATACTTTAAGTACATAATGTTAAGTATACTTACATATACTTAAGTATATTTTCCCAAGTGTACTTATAGTTTACTTACAAGTATACTCCTTGGGACTAAATTGGCCCACTTGTAGTATACTTCAATGTACTTATAAGTATACTTTTAAGTAGTCTTCTAAGTTTACTTTTAGTCTACTTCTAGTACACTTTGAGTATACTTTATAGTATACTTTAAAGTAACCTTCTGTTACACTATTAGTTTACTAGCAGTATACTTCAAAGTGTGCTTTAAGTAGTCTTCCAAGTTTACTTCTAGTACACTTTGAGTATACTTATATCTTTGAAAGTATACTTTATAGTATACTTTAAAGTAACCTTCTTTTATACTCTTAGTTTACTAGCAGTATACTTTTAGTCTCATTTTTAGTTTATAAAAATACACTAACTTGCATTAGCTATTACTTTACCAGAACTAGGTCTACACAGGCTATGATAGAGAAAAAAATATTAAATCTTACTTTATTTGCAAATGATGCATTTATTTAATACATGCAAGACAACAAATATTGCAGAAATAAATACAACTTTTTCACTGAAGCCACATTGAAGTGTGAACAAGAGGGCTACAGACAGTCGTCAATGCAGTAAAACATTCAAATGGTGCATTTCGTATTGAACTGTGCAACAAGACCTTAATTTGGGGTTGAACTTTCACATCAGCTCTGTCTGACACTTAAGTGTTAAGTTAATGAGGTTACAACAGAGTAGAATAATTAGACTTAAAATAAAAAGTACCATCTCTGACAATGTGTGTGTGCGTGTAGACACTTTCTGCTAACAATTAACTAAATACAGTAAAGCATAAGCATTGAGTTAACTCAAGTTATTTTCTTTAATTGTTTTTTAAATATCCTCAATACCCCACCAAAGTCACATATGGCATCGATATGTAGATTAGCTCTATCATTTTGTTAAATAAAAGTAGCTCACCAAGGAATTCAGGTTGGAGACCCCTGCTGTCGATCCTACCCACAGGCAGGGTAGCAGTCCAACAGGTGATGTTAGCCTTGCAGAGAAGTACTCACTCTTCCAAAGTTTTTCCTTCAGGACTTTTCCAGCATTGCCCAAAAGTAACTGTCCATTCGTCCAGGGAAGTTGATTTGTTCACCTTCTGTTGTGGATGTTTTGTGTTCATCTTGGTAAATCTTCATATTGTAAACTGTAAAGATGATCTGCGGTCACGTCTGCTTGATGTCCATTTTTCCTTTCTTCTGCTGCAAAACAATAACAAAAACATTTAATGTGCATGACTGTCTATGTTAATCCCATAGGGAGCTGCTGCTCCAGTGAATTTATTAAATCAGTCAATCTCAAAGTTGCGTTGTGGCCCTCCTGTGAATGCACAGACTAAATAGAAATATTGACACCCTAAAAGAGTATGAAATAACAAAGATTGTAGGCTAAATACGGATTTAAAATAGTACGTTTTCAATAAATATGTGAATTTCCTTTCAAAGTGATCTGTATTCAATACACTTGTGTTAGAAGAGCTTTGGGAGGCCCTTGTAAGACATGAGGTCTTACACAAAAACACAATTATCACCAAAGGTCCCAATTACAGATACACCATCAGCGGCGGCACCTGTGCAGATGTCTGTAGTATTTTTTACACAACACAAAACATAATATAGTCCATCCAAATAACGCACTTAATACAGTAAAACCAAGACAATAATCAAGTATAAAATACTAAAATCCAATTATAGGATAAAGTTAACCCAATAAACTAAACTAGGAGTTGAAAGCCATAGAATTAAAGTGAGTATTTTGACTGTAGTAATTCATGAAGTGTTTTAATGTGTAAGGAGAACTCTAATATTTTATCTGTGAAAAGCTGCAACCAATGTTATGTCTAAATGAGACTGATTTCAGATTACACCAAAATTCAGCCAGAACTTTACCAGTCCACCTTCCACTAGACATAGCCAAAGAGCCACAAGAGGTTACTCTGATAAAAAAACTCACTTTTAAAATGCGTGTGCTTGAGCTCGTCGTCACGTGGTATCAGGTGAAATCTTTGTCCTGTCTCCAGTTGTGCACAACCTGCAACACATCAGAAAAAAGGCATAAAAAGCTCAGGCACACAGATATTTTAGCAAAATACTTTCTACCAAAAAACAACAAATAATGCATGTAACAAATCTGTAAACTAAATACTATTTACGTTTTGTAGGGACTCCACTTGGCTGAGGGAGAGAGCGGGCCTGGGGTAGAGTTGTGGACCAAATGGAGCTGGATGCAGAAGCCAGGGTCTTTTTGAGTTCAGAGGGGCATGCATAAGGCTGGTTGCAGAACAGAGAAATCAGACCTGAAAATGAAGATGGAAAAAAGAAAATTATCTATAGTAAATCCAAACATAGAGTCACAAAAAAATACTACACAAAAGTGGTAACGTTTACTCAGTATAAGGAATGATAGAATTAACTTACATTCCTGGGTGCTGGGTGTGTACAGATGATGCATGTGGTCTCTTTTTTCCCTCATCTTCTTGTTTCCATGCAAACAATCAAGCAAAGTACAGGTATGTTTAATGAGGGGAAGTACAAAGCTGAAACACCACTATTATCAAAATAACTAAAATATAGTTTTGTTGAATATTATTATTGTTAGTGCTTAAAATGTTAAGGCTCTTTCTAATCCAAAAACTAACTCTTAACATTATTTCACCCATATCCCCACAAACAAATTGAATGTGCGATTCTGGTGCTCACAAAGCTAACAACGTTGCTAACAGCTGACGTTTGCCTCGACGTGATCGCGCAGCGAAAATAAGTGGTCCGGAGTGTGAAATAAATATCACCATGAAAGTCAGGAGGTTCTACGCTTTCCAACGCCATATAGCATGTCCATATTTGAGCACATTTAGTCGGAAAAACGATACTCTTCTAGCGTAGTTGTTGGTAACAGTGTGAGCTACTTTGGCTAATTACACAATCACACATAATCAAGGCAAGAAAGCGCTAACTAAGAAACTCATACAGAGAAAATTGATCTTACCTTCGATATAGCTGCGGATACTATTTTCCAGAAACATTACGAGTATGTTGAGCTGCTGCTGCCTGTCGGTTGGAATCAGAGCAACTGTTGATGACCCGCCTTCTGATCGAATCAACCAATCAGAACTCACCATTTCTCAGCGACAAGGCTATTAGCCAATTACAGTGCTGAGAGTGAATTTGAAAAATCGGCGCTCACCTGACTTTGTCCAATGACTTTGCAGCTCTTCCTAGTTCAAGCAGTGAACCATTGTATGAAAAGAAATACAGATAAAGAAGATAACTGTATCCATTAGTTATTATTTATAAGTTAATCCTTTCTGCACACAAGTTCATACTTAATTTCCTCAGATCCTTTTGAGATGTTTAATTTATTCAAAATGTATTTATTTTTATTTTGTATTTATTTTCATAAATAAAAACAAAGTATATATGTATACTATTAATATAATTATTAGTATACTTAAACTTTACTTGGTGAAGTATACTTCTGATAAGTACAGCCAAGTACAAGTATAGTCTAAAATCTAAGTAAACTTTAGTATAAGTATATATATAAGTATACTATTAATATAATTACTAGTATACTTAAACTTTACTTGGTGAAGTATACTTCTGATAAGTACATTACAAGTAAACTGGAAGTATACTATCTTCAATTTTAGTATATATCAAGTATACTTGAATGTACTTCTTTTTGGTAAGGGCAGCCAGCGGCCATTGGCACTGTGTCATAGAAGGGGCGTGGCCTCGCCCGGGGGAAAACAGAATGTTTTGGGAAACACAATTTTTACTCTTTTTAGCCATTTTCTGGCGAAATATAAACTTATTTATCATATACAAATAAAGCCAAGTCTACGTCAGGCCATCTGGATATTTTTTCACACCAGATTGTTCAGTAGATGTGAAAAAAACGGTAGTCGTAGTTAGCACTAGCTAGCGTTAGCATTAGCACGATGCTAACATGAAGCATCCTGTTAGCATTTTCTGTTATTTATGTATTTATGGGCTGTTGAACCACTTTGCTCCTCCCCATGTCTTTGTATCTTTATTTTGTAGATAACTATATTCATAATTCAGCATTTGTTAAAGTAGTTTTTGAATAATTAGAGAAAGTTTAGATTTTTCTCCAAATTGTTTCCCCCTTAACTGTTTTCAAACATGAGCATATATGGGCGATTCCAGAGATGCCGTCTGTATCTATTACAGTACTTTTGCCAGGTGCCTCTGTGTGAAGCTTACATATTCTCTTTGTGTCTGCACAGTTTTGCATAGTGCTCTGGCTTTTCCAAACTCACTCAAAAAAACAAAACATGAGCAATAGGTTCTCCTCTCTGGCCAAGACTCCCTCTGAAAAAAGATTCTGAATGTCTGAGAATTCCCTGGTTATATAGAAAGGTTGAAAACAACAACTAACATATAATTCTGTTGTGTCTGAGAGAACATTCTGGGAAGGCTTTGATGAGTGTGGTCCAGTTATGTGCAATAACAGCAAACTTGAGTATGTTTGAATGAAACTTATACATTACAATACAGAGGTTTATGGTGCCATGCTTCATAAAGGATCACAGAAACAGAGGGTGCCATATATAGCTTCACAGACACAGGCAAATCCTTCAGCACTGCTTTTACTTTAGATAGGAAACTATTAACCCAGTAGCACAGTGAAGCACAACAATGGATCACACTTAACCTTGAACATGTAACAAAACACAACATGTTACAAAAAAATATTAATGGATTAAATCTGCTCAGAAATACATGTGGAAGATAATGCTAAATATTGAAGGGAAAAAGAAAAGATTTAGCTTCCAGTTTCATAAAGCACAATTATACACACAAGGTAAGGTGCACTTTATTGCAGTGGGCTATCAACCTACATTTTATTGTATATTTCCCACTATAACTTAAAGTGCATATAATAATAATAAATAATGCATCGGTTTTATAGCGCTTTTTCTGGACACTCAAAGACGCTTTACTTTGCACTATTCATTCACTCCATACTTGGTGGTGGTAAGCTACTATTGCAGCCACAGCTGCCCTAGGGTAGACTGACAGAAGCAAGGCAAACAGTCTGCGCCATTGGCCCTTCCGACCACCACCAACCACTCACTCACTCACTACATTCACCAGGCTTCCTGGTGTTACCAAACGGTCTCCCATCCAAGTACCGACCAGGCCCTTCCCTGCTTAGCTTCCAAGGTCTGACGGGATTGGGCAGAGCAAAGGCAGTATGGCCACAATATATGGCAGCATATGTAAAAGCATAGGACAGGTTTTAATGCTTTTGAAAATATGAATTATTTAGAAGGATAACATCAGTTGCATAAATTATTATTTCAGAGAAGCAGCAATTTTAATGAAGAAATGTTTGGCAGAAAAGTTATTTTTATTCGACTTTTTAGTTGCTGACAGGAAGTGACATAGAATAAGGTAACATCTATAGCAGTTTGACTCACTAATTTCCCATTGACTTAAAATGGTTGCACGGCAACAGTTTACAGATGTTGTCCCTCTTCTATGTCACTTCCTGTCGGTGTCCAATAAGGAAATGAAACTATAAACATCACAAAAATGGCCAAACTAAAGAAAGCTGGGTACAATCTTTAGCAAAATCTTAAATATAATTGTGTTAACTATGTTTTAGCAAAAACTGTGACTAATGTGTCATATGCACTTTAAGTTTTCCTTCCTTTTCATTGGGCGACCTTATGGAACTATCTTCCGACCCTTGTGTGAGTTCAGACACCCAGTTTAAGACCCACTGTTTCATTGTACTCATCTTGAATAGCTCAGGTCAATCAATCATAGCAGACGACATTTAGCCCAGACTCACCGTGTGAAGTTGGGGAAGAGACTGAGCGGAGAGGACCCATTCAGTCTGAAGGGCAGGAGGTGCTTGATGTCCAACTGAGGCTGCAGCGGTCGCCCCGGGACAGGCAGCGAGGCCAGGAGGGGGTTGCCCTGCGCCGACGTGCCTAAACAACACACAGAGAGAGAGAGGCGCGTGGCGTTAGCAAACACACGGGACCGAGTGGAACCAAAAATGGATGTGAGGAGCGTTCACAGCGGGAGTGACTTTGATTCATTCACCACCGGAGGCAGCGTTGCACCTTCAAAAGACACCTGGCGCACGCTTTCCAAAGTTACAATAATGTGTTTGAGCCTCTTTCTGCTGCCTGTGGAGAATATGGGGCAGAGGAGCTATTTTCGTCTCTTTGTATTGACTCCAAATGCCTTTTTAATTAAAGTAGGTTATTTTTCGCATGATTTCATACTATGAATGTGTGTTAATTATTAATTTTTGTAGGCTACATTTGAATTTGACAGGATCAGGACAGTTACAAAAAAGGAGTTTCTAATTGCTAGTTGCTAATTTTTAATTTGATATAATGATGCTTGTTCAACAATGTAGGGCTTGACACCAGTTTGTATTGCATTACGACCTAATGGAAGAAATCTAAAACCCGAGATGTATGGGTGAAAAGTTAACCATTTATTCAAGTAAGTATAACAAATAACAAGGAAAAAAGGACCAATTCAGAGTAAACTAAATAAACCAAAAATAAAGAAACAAATGTCCAACTATAAATCGAATCGAATCACAAAACTAGTGTCATCCAAGTCAGAGGCGAGCTGGACTGCAAAGTAGGGCTGGGACAAAATATTGGATCGCAATACTTTATCAAGTATCGCAATACTTTCAACACTTGAATTTGGAGGCATTTTGATCAGGCACTCCTTTGTTTTCCAGTGACAATTACACAGCACTTTGTTTTAATGTTGTGTTAATGCCCTTTTCAATCGCAACACAGGGGACTAGACGGAGTTTAACAAAATTTTAAATTCAGTTTTTTCTGCCCCCTACATGTTCCAACAATCCTAATGTGTAGAATGAGTCCAGACCTATTCACCACAACTGCCTCTAAAATCCTGCACTGTCCCTCAAAAAGGTGTTAATTCGAGTCCGAAGTGCCGTCATGCACTTAAAGCTTAAAGGGATATTTCAGGATTGTTGTTGATGTCTGGAGATATTTTTTTTCTTAAATTGATGCAGTTCTTATCTTTGAAGAGTCTAGTGGCGCTAGGCTAGGGCAAGGCTAAAGCATTTCTATGGTGAAGAGGTAAATCACTTATAACGCCAGACTAACGATATAAATGTCTTTGTCGATAGAATAATTTTAACCATTTTGCATTTAAAATAACTTATATTTGAGCAGCATCAGCTTCGTGGGTGTAAGCTAACGCAGCTGCGGAGTGATCTGCGAGAAAATAGTCCCTCAAAATGCGGTAATTCATGTGATACAAGGTCAGTTATATTTCAAAAATGATTCTATCAACACAGATATTTATATGGTTAGTCTGGCGTTATAAGTGATTTGCCTCAGGTGCACTGTGGAGTGGGTCAGACTGTTTTTAATGCAGGCTAACTGATACCATAGAAATGCTTTAGCCTTGTCCTAGCCTAGCGCCACTAGACTCTTCAAATATAAGACCTGCATGAATTTAAGAAAAAATATCTCCAGACATCAACAACACTCTGGATAACTAGGAAATGAGGCCCTATGTCAAAAATCCTGAAATATCCCTTTAATATAGACACTGCGGTTACGCGTAATACCTGAGGTGACAGTAGCGAGTATAAAAATGTCAACTCCATCTAGTCCCTTTTATCGCAAAATTGTCATCGTTTGGAATACATACATTGTTGTTCAGTGTAACACACACTTATTTTAGCTTGGGGTTAGCACCGAGAGTACACACAGTTGTTACCAGATCGCATTACTTGATCAATACTCAAAACAAAAATAATCAATGTTTTATCCGCACTCTATTCACGGGGGAATGGTCTCTATGCCTTGCCCCGCTGTAACCCCTATTACTTCCACTCCCCCCGGGACTCCCACCTGGCAGTTACCTCCACACTCGCCCATAGACACGTCATTTAATTATTGATTTATTGGCCGCGGAAAATGGCTTGTGTGAGGGAAAGGTGGCCGGTATCGGATTTCAAATGGACCGAGGATGACGAGATTTCTAATTTTCCGCTTGGCCGCGTTTCATTGGAGCTTATCTCATGACCGGGATCAATCATCGGTGTCAGGCTTGGGTCACACAGGACGCCTCAAGAAGAAGAAGAAAAAAACTAGGGCTATCACATGCTTTTGTACAATACAGTAATGGAACGAGTGTGAGAAATCCTATACCGCGAGAAAACCAATCACTGATCTTAACAACAACAATCCCAGACAGAGAAATACCACAACTTTTTTTTTTTTGTTGCCCTTTTGGCTGGCTGTCTCTTTCATGTGTCCATTGTGAACCAGTCGCATGGTGATGTAGCAGATTTATACGCCGAATGTCCTTGCTCTCAAAACTATTATTGTGACAGGATATTGTTTTGCCCACGGTTCAAACCGACTACCCTGAACACTTTGAATCATGAAAACTACCAATTGCTTAAAATTCTGCGATCGGATGACTCACAAGAGAGTCCTAATCAAATTCATTTAGAAAGTGAACAAAAAGCAAGGCAGTGCAGCTCGGTCGGCCTCTAACTGAAGCCTGTTACAATGTGTGGCCGTGTCCTCGAGCAAGATTCTTCAACTACCTTTCGTGGCCGCTTCTTTGACACTGTATGCAATGTCCCGAGATGACAGTTTATTGCCAGTTTATGGATTCTTCCAAAGAAAGGGGGAGGGGGGTTAAAAGGGACTGGCAAAAACATAAACTAAATTCACCCCAGCGAGGACAACAAGTAAAGTAAGGATCAAACAACTCGGAGCCGTGCATTATACAGTTTTAATGTACGATGCGGAGTCAAGGACACCACGACGCAAAGAGCAATAAAACTTTTTTTTTTTTTTTTTTATCCTGGGAAGGAGTTATTTCACTTTTTGAGCTGTTATACCTGAAGCTAGTTCGAGCTCAATTGTTTGTAGTTACTATGGAAACGGCTGCAGTGGAGTGATATAGACCGTGATTTAACTGTTTCCGGACTAACTGTATGAAAATAACTGACCATGGTATAAGATCTAATAGCACAATAGCTGAATCACAAAAGTGCATAATTTATACAATAGTTGCCATTTTAGCCCCAACAGTCTCCCTGACCAGTGCCAGAGCAAATAATCGCACTACATTCATTTCAACATTTTATATTTTTTGGAAAAGTCGTGCAAAACTGAACTATCTCCCATTTCTCTCACCATTTACTTATTTAACGAATGCTGAATCATGAATACATTTTATACTAAATAAAGATACAGCGACAGAGAGGAGCAAATGTTGATGCAACATAAATACTTCAAAATCGGACAATGCTAATCAGGAATCTACTTTAGCTTCATGCTACATATGCTAACAATAGCGACGAGTGCTGTTTTTAACTTCTACAGAACAAGTTACAGTGAAAAAAAACATCCATATGGACCCAATTTTGGCTCGACTTTATTTGTGTGTGATAAATGTTTATAGTCCGGCAGAATACGACTAAAAAGAGTGAAATGTTATGATTCCCTCGACAAGGCCACGCCCCCCTGTAAATAAATTGTATTAAATGTATGCAGCCTACGAAGTCGTTGTGTTGCTTGTGAGAGCAATAGCAGCTAATCTACTAGCTTCTATTGCTAAAGTTAATGTGCGTTTTAAGACCCAGGGAATCATTAATTAGGCATAACACTGAGCACGTTTAATAAGTCTGAACACACCGAATACACAGCAACAAAGTGGAGCTATTTCCCCAATAATGAGCCCTGACAATGGCCTTGACAAATACATAATAATAATAAACTAGCTCATAGAGATAAATTAGCTCATATATTCATATACTAGCTCAAGAAAAATAGCTCATATATTTTTCCATACAATATAAAATAGTTCCCGATCATGTTCTGACACTGAATGGATGTGTCTGGAAGCAAGAACTTCCATTTTCCCATGGTTCTGATCACTGGATTGGAATATTGTATCCCCAGAACGCGAAATGACCCCTGTTCTCCCATACACACAAATGTAATGTGTAGGTCTTGTTTTCATTCAAATGGAGCGCAGACTCAGCAAAAGTTCCTGGTTGTTGCTCTTATCTATACCAAAGGGAAGGAAGATTTGAAAGGGATAAAATGCACTTTACAACATATCTCTACACTTGAATGCTGCCCCAATGTAGCAAGACCGCTCCTTAATTCTCCCCATATTTCCCCCTCCAGTCGAGTGACACATGTGCTCGCTGCAGAGAGAATGATGGATGGCTGTTTAACACGTTTCTCCGCGCACATATTGAATGGAGACGGAGCACCATATATATACATTAAGAACTGATTTGTACAGTAAATGCTGAAAACAGTGCATAACGTGTGGGAGGTCTGACCATATGCTTCCCAGCCCTGCCTTTGCCTGGCGTGGGTTTTCGCGTGGCGTCTGTCTAACTCCTGTAGCAAAAAGAGCAGCCCTGTACAGACACGTGGGCAGCAGCCTCCTCTTGGCAGGGCTATCAAAGAAAAGCCGGGCATGCTGGGAGGACAGTTATCAGCCGATAGCACTTCCCACCTCTCGGAGACTCCCCAGGCAGCTTATTAAATCAGGCTCTGGATGGCTGCCGGTGCAGACGATAATGCGGCTGCTACAGACGAGGTGCAAGTGCAAGTTTGGAGCGAAATGAGCTGGAGAAATATGGGGCTCGATTGGGAAAAGCTTAACACAGCAACGCATTTGCATCGAGTAGTTCGAGAGGTGAGTAATAATACAAGAAAACAATCAAGTGGAGATAAAGTAGAGTTCAGCAGCGGGTGTGATCGGGGACATACAGAGTCATACAGCAAAAAAACAAACTATGAACATATTCTTCTTGAGTGTCCATCAATTATGTCATATCTCAGTGTCTGTTTTCTCTTTCATAAGCAGGTGATTGTCAGACGAAGAAATAAAAAATGTATGAGGAGTAAACTGCTTTTTCTACTCCATATACAAGAAAGGCATTGAACGAAACAGAAACAAAGTATTTGAACATCTGAAAATCTCTATTGATCGAACAGCGGACAACACTGGAGAAAATGGCATCTTGTCTTGACTTAAAAGTGCTACAAATATTGAGATTTGTGCTGATTTTGAGATGATTTGGACTATCTTGTTGCCAATGGAACAAGCATGTTTTATAATTTTTTGGTCTCATTTCAAGTGTTTCATTTTATTTGAAGTGAATTAATGCTTGTTCCATTGCCAGTCTCATTTCAAGACAGTTCAAACCTACACACAATCTACCTAAATTGCCTTAACTCAAGCACACTTTAAGCAATCAATCTAAGATAAGATGGCACTTTTCCAGTGACATTATTGCAATATTGTACAGTATTATTGAACAGAGCCCTATATGTTCACTGATAGCCGAGATTCTAATTTGACAGAACTGAACTTATGTGAGTTATCTTCATTATAACCCAGTTGAAATCTGATGCAAAACTTGTGCATCACATTGGGGCACTGGGGCAGCCATGTTGTCCACAAGTTACAGGTATCAGCAGTGGCGTGCTGGGACCTCATTTCGGCCCAGGAATTTAGAGAAGACCGGCCCACTTTTCTGTGGGTTTATAGCTCAGTGATAGAGCGCTAGTCTCTGGTGCAGGTGGTCCCCGGTTCAAGTATGGTTTTGACATTTTTCTAACGCTTTTTTTTAACGCTCTTTTTCCATGGGCCGCTGCACACACAGTCTGAGCCTGATACAACTCCACAATCAACACCAAGTTATGAAGATAAAAATATTTATTTGTCCACTTTTCTACCTTTCACTGCCTCTTTCTCTCTTTACTCGCGCGGACACTTGTCTCCGCAGGATTGGACTGCACCAACTTCAACTAAAGCGGAGGGGTGTTCCACTTAAACACCCTTAAACACCCCTCTGAGTTAGTTCAATGTCAAATGGTATCTCCCCGCCACAAGGATGAAAAGTTAGATGCGAAAATCTTTTCTGACTTTGACACATTTCCCCCTCGTGGGGGCGGCCCGGCCCTAAACAGTGCCGCGGCCCACCGGGAAACCTCCCGACTCTCCCTATGGCCAGCACGCCTCTGGGCATCGGACTCTGCTGTTGTGACACTTTGCCAGCATCAACGTGCAGGAGCAGCTGTGGCCAGAGCTAGAGTTTGTAAATCTAATGTGTTCAAACGTCATTAGGACACGTTATTAGATCTCACAGTGTTGGCCTCTTCTTCTTCCAGTGATACAAGAATAATACTCATGGGAAATTCTAATGTTAACAACTAATATTGTAATGATCTAATCTAATCTCTTGATCATACTATACTAATTGCCTGTACCCAGGTTTTATTTTTACTGGTTTTAACCTGTTTTGAATAAGCAGCGGATTGTGTAAAGGACTGTCCATGTAATTAAAGAATTTATTATTAGATTGTGAGTTTTCATGCTGCTTTTTGTTGGCATTACTTTAATAATAACATTGATTCATAATGGACTTTACATACAAATATCTGCTACAAAAGACAGACTATAAAAATAATACACATTAAGATTACAGTTTAAACATTACAATGGGAATAAAAATATCTGAAGCCCCTCCCTAAAAGACTCCACGGTTTGTGAGGCCCTCAGATGTGGCAGATGTGGTGGTCACTTTGACCGTGACAAATTACCCAGAAAGTTGTGCTTCTAAACTCATCTCTTTGAAGAAGGGGTGTTAGAAATGCGTTAGGAATGTTGGGAATGAGATCTAACAGTTTGAACATTTGGTTTCTCTTTCATTGGTGTGAAACAATATTAAGTGTGGGGTGAGACGTGGTCACCGTTGCTTGTTTTCTGCCTTACCATCTTCTCTAAAACATATAGACGAAAATCACGCATTGAGACCAGTCATTTTCCAGGTGCAAAGATCTAAATATAGCAGTATTTTAATCCTAAAATGAGCAGCCATTGCTTAAGCTCACATCAGGTGTTTGCTGATGCTGTGTGTGAGGCGGACTGTTCATTTCAGCCCACAGCCTGCTCTAACCTCCTTCTATCAGACTGCGTCATTCTCCAGTCGATCCGGAGCACACGCGTTTCCTTCCGCATTTACTCACACCTCACTTACTGTCCAGACAAACCCTGGACACGCGCGGCTCGACTCCAGGCCCCAGACCAAAATGTCCAGAGCTGTTTTATTTTGTCTATTGGGGTATATTTATTTTCATCCCTTGTGACTTTGCTGCCGGACCGGAGTGTCTTTCCACTGTGGGCTGAGCTTCCTTCTCCTCGAGCCATCACAACAGCACATTCTTCATGACTCACTGGGCATGGTTACACAAACCCAAACGTCACATCGGATAGACTGGGACATGAGCGAAGAGAACATTCGAAAACAGACTTTGTGTATTGTCGGGAATCAACAAATACACGCAAAAAAAAAAAAAAATCAACCAACTCAATCAGAACAACAGAAATGCTGTACTCGATGAGTCATAAACAAGTAAACAATTACGGAGCAGATAATGAAAGGACACAAACAACTAAATTAAACGTGAGACTCTGTCATCCATCAAGCTCTTTGTTTGGCTATTCATTACTATCTAACTAAGGTTAACAGTCGCTCTGTAGAACCTATTACATTGGTTGGTCAATCCCGGCACTCGCTAATACATTACTTGGCAATAGACAAGGCAGGTTTATCTATGTGCACAAAGCAATCCAAAGTGCTTAAGAGTTAACTAGAATAACAAGAAGCACATAAACATCATCATAAATGCATTACATTAAAGCAAGGAGGTCTTTGATGAACTACTTTCATTAAGTAATTCTGTGCAAGACCATGAAAAGACTTAGGAGAGCTGATTCTCCCTGAAAATACAAGATACTTATCCGTACAGAGCTGCAACCAATTTGATTAGTGTTTACTGCAGAAATGACATTTACCTACTAAACCAAGACTAAATTGAGTTTGACCAGATAAGACCACAACTAAACCAGGGCATCGTTACTGTCATCAGAGAAACACAAGAACAGGGCTAAAAGCCGCATGTGGTTGTGGAAGCGTACACTGTGTGCTCAATGATTACGCAAGAGACTTTTTCTGTTTTGGTTTTGTAAATACACTGGGATAGGCTTTAGCTTCTGTCTATTCCATTTCAGACTATAAATATTTCTTCTCTTTATCTGTTTAATGTTAAAATGTCTGAATAAAATAATATGAATCTGAATGTTTGTAATGAGAGGAAGTCAAAGAAGGTCCACACTCTGAATCAGGTCGCATTATTTTCATTATTATGCAGCTCTATACCCTTCATCGGGTGCTCGAGGGTTTGTGGGAGTTCGCCCAACCAGTCCACATGTGCTTTGTGGATCTGGAGAAAGCATTCGACCGTGTCCCCCATGGTGCCCTGTGGCGGGTGCTCCGGGAGTATGGGGTCTGGGGCCCTCTGCTAAGGGCTGTCCATTCCCTGTATGACCGCAGCAGGACCTTGGTTCGCATTGCCGGCAGTAAGTCAGACCTGTTCCCGGTGCGTGTTGGTGAATGCGACAATGTGTTTGTATTTGTGGGAGGAGGTGGGTGTGAGAGAATGTTTTTAAATCTGTAAAGCACTTTGTGTTACATGAACTGTATGAAAAGCGCTATATAAATAAAGATTGATTGATTGATTGATTGATTGATTGATTGATTGATTGATTGATTGATTGATTGATTGATTGATTGATTGATTGATTGATTGATTGAGCTGAGGTGGCTAGGGCATCTGCCTCCTGGCCGCCTCCTTCGGGAGGTGCTCCAGGCATGTCCTCTTGGGAAGAGGCCTCGTGGAAGGCCCAGGACATGCTGGTGGGACTATGTCTCCGAGTTGGCCTGGTGTCACCTTGGGGTCCCCCCAGAACAGCTGGAGGAGGTGTGCGCGTGGATCGGGAAGTCTGGGCATCTTTGCTGAGACTGCTGCCTCCGCGACCCGGCCCCGGATAAAGCGGAAGAAAATGGATGGATGGAGCTATTTTCTCCTTTTTCAAAATGGGAAAGAAAAGATATCTGGAAAAAGTCACAAATTACTACATCCATGTGTCTTGATCAATAGTGGTTGAGTTTCCTCTTTTCTCTGGCGGTGTCTCAGCGCTGAACACCATGCACTTCTGGACACTTCAGGTCGGTTACAGCGGCTGAAAATGGCAGCACTGGTTTCCTGATGGCTTTGACTGTTACTCTGCGTATTTTCCTGCCAACTCACTTCTTACGACCCTGTTGACGATTGACAGCGCAACGTTTGGAAATTAAATTAAATATCTTAAATGAAATATATTAAATATAGTTTGAAGAGTGCTCCATCCCTCTGAACCAACTTTTAACAATTTGTGACTTGTTTTTCCGATGTCTTTTCCTTCCCATTTTGTGAGAGGGAAAAAGACGGATAATAATTCTGCACTTGATACGAAGCGTTGACCTGCTTTGACCACGCGTTCTCTCATTACAAACATCGCCATCACCTGGGACGCTTCAATCCATTCGCTTTTCACTTTCACACAGTTTGGAGTTTGAAAATGTGAAGAAAAATAACCTCATTGCGTGCTTGTAAAGGTAAAATGGTTAATAACCTGTTTTTGTGGCTTTGCAAAACAAAAAAACGTTGAACGCATCAAACCTCGCAAAGCAATACTTTCCTCCCAGCGTGTCTTCAAAATCCGATTGCATCCTCCTGAAGTGTGTCCAAGGCGCAAAATCTAAACATTGATTTTTTTTTACTACACTGTCCAGTCGCTCATCACAGCAGATAATAGTTCTTATATCCACACATACCGACCATTCCCTGCTGATTCCTCCACAGCTATTACCGAATTAGCTCCACTGGCCTTGAGCGCCGCTGCTGTGATTCTCTTGTCATCGCTTCTGCACTCACCATCGACAAATTGCCTTTTCGCACATCTATATGCCCTCTTTGCCCCGCCCACGAGAGGTCTCAAAATACCCTCTTAAACTGGGGAAAAGACCAAGCCGAGAGAGCGGAAATGGAGACGGAAACCCACATCCAATCTATTTGTAGCTGTACGTAATTATATGGGAAAGATGCGGGCACAGTGGGCCGCGGCAGCTTTCCTTGGCTTTTTCTCAACCCCATGCCTGCCTGTTGTTGTCGAGCCTGTCAGAAGCTGGCAACCATTCGGCTCCGCGAGCGTTAAATGCGGTCTACAGGTGGGCAGGAGGAGACAAAGAGAGAAAAATAAAATCTTCCACACAGGAGGAGGCAGGCCATTGTGGGCTGTTGAGGCTTTTCAGGCTCTGAAAAACATGCATTATAAGAATGCCAGCATGTCTATAGTGAGCAGATGTCAATCTTGTGCGTTCCTGTATCTACATTTGTTGTATTGAATTCAGCAGGAAAATGTGTTTGCTGGAATTGCATGTATTGTATTGTGCATTTTGGAGAGTCTCAAAGTAAAGGGGTTTTGTTTGTCATTATGGAACTGTACAACTTTTGTCCTCAGCATTTGACCCATGGAGGATTACCCTATTATGTATATTTTGCTGTTGGGGGAAACTGGAGCACCCGGAGGAAACCCATCCAGACGGGCTGAAAAATTCGGAAATTTTGGAACATTTCCATGGCAATTAATGAGCGTTTATGGGAATAAAACAGGGCATTAAAGCAGAACTAAGTAACTTATTTACCTTAATAAATCCTTTTCGTAGTCCTAGGGGTAATACAAGTGTTAATGGGATGATTGGGGGGTCTTTCATCTCTCCCCGGTGTCTCTGGCCAGAAAAACACACTTGCAACTTTCCCTGCCTCCGACCCGGCAGTTCCAATACACACTAATGGAAAACCTCTCCCTCGCTGCTGTCAGTTGTCCACAAAGGTAAGTCCTGACTTTGTTCTGTCTACAGCTTTCGGTTTGTTGATGAACATTTTGCATCTTTATGGGAAATGTTTATGCAAAATGTTGTTACTTGGTTTATCACGATCAGAAGAAGCTAACAGGCTAACGGGCAAAGCTAACTGTGGGCTAGCGCCACTTTAGCAGTATTTACAGCCAAGTTTGAGCAGGAAAAAACATTTCAATTGTATAATTGGGTTGTGGCATGTACAATATCCCTCTCTCCCTTTGCCTTCTCAGCATAGTATTTACTCTCACTGACATTTAATGAGTTAAAACACGCCACAACACCTGCAGTGGCGCTTGTGGCCTCTGGAGCAAAAGTTACTTAGTTCTGCTTTAACAAAACTCAAGGTTGCTTTTTTACAGACAAACTGGAGCATTTGAAGCATTTTAATTAATAGTTGAACACTGAAATATCTATCACAGCAGAGATGAAAAGTCTCAAAGAAATCACCACCAGCGTTTGAAGAGGACAGTGTCTTTGTTTACAAAGAAGAGCTTTTGGAAATGGAATTGACTCATTCCATGTTTGTATCCATCTTGCTTTTTTTTATCAAGTGTTTGCAGTATTACAATCTTTAAAAGTATAATTTACTGTAGTTCTGTTCTGTTTAATGCAGCTCGGTATTATATCAAACTTTGCCGTTTGTAGAAAGAGGATTAAGCAGAATGTCTGGGGTGTGACGTCACTCAAATGCATGTCTTATGGCTCAAAAACATAATAACTGTGTAGCTAATAGTTCATGAATTGTTTATTCACCAAAAAAGAAAAAAAATCCCAACATTTCCAAGCTAAAGTTCCCATTGAAAGTTTCCCCAAATTCCACCCCTTTGCCACCCTAATCCAGACACCGGGATGGCATACAAACAAAGACCAAGCAATGCCCTAAAACCTGATAAAGCTGTTGTAGTTATGGCAATGGCAAAGCAGTCAATACTTTGATAAAAATATTTCAAAATGTAAAGTTGCACCAGAATTGGGGGAAGTGGTAACCGTAGTCATTGTAATAAAAATGTAGCATTATCCAAGTTGTTCAAGGCCAGCAAATATGCACAAGGTTTTTAACATTAATGTTGCATGGGTAATTATACCAGAGAATACCAAAATCCTTCAACAAAAGCACAGGATTTGCAAAAGAACCGTACGGCCTTGGAGTGCCACATTTCTGCAGAACAAACACGGGAGACGATCTTTTTGCAGAAGGGAAAGTGGTGAGAGTTTAGTGAGGATTTCCTGATCTATGCAGCGTATCCCTGCAGAGGCGGAGGAGCTGAGACGTCCTGCTGAGAAAGAAAGTGTGCGAGCGTGTGTCCCGGGGTCAGGAGACTGATCATCAAGACGAGATAATCAACACATAATGCCAGAATAATGTGTTTTTTGGTGTTTGAATGGAAAAGGACACCGTATTCACAATGGTTAGCTTGATAACTATAGAAGTACACATAAGGCTTTAGCAAAGGAACAATTTTCGTCATTTTAAGTGTTCATACCGCAACCAATCAACTTACAAGAGCTTCTTAATATCATATAACCTAGTAGTGAGTGTGCGTGCCCGCCTGATAACCCCACTCCTCTGAAGTTCTGCCCGGCCCTCGCGCACTCCTCAGATGCTCTTTGCTGTCAGAGCGAATGTTCTCAGAGTCCCAACACGCTCTGCCCGGCACAGAACGCCGCGCTGCACGTTGCGCATCTGCCACACTGTTGCCACATTATTTCACCATCCCGCCCCTCCCCCTGACCAACCCCCATCCCAAACACCCCCCACGACTTCTGTCCCGCAGCTGACAGGACCACATGCAGAAAAACAGTCCGCGAAGCCTCGGAATATCTCAACTCACATAGACACAAGCAGAGAGAGATGCAGATGATGAAACGTTTAGTGAATACATAGAGGCTCAGCGGGGTGAGTGGCTTTCTCTCAGGTGGACGGTTGTTGGTTTGATCCTGGCTTCCTGTCCTTGGGCAAGACACTTCATCCAACTGTTGCCACAATGCTCAGTGAAACAGAAGCGGTATAGAAGATACAGTAACACATTTCTCAATGAGTCTGTTTACATGCACTTGAGTATCCCGGTTATCAGCCATATTCCGGTTATGGCCATTTTGGGGATACGGTGTTTATATGTAAATGAGAAATAGGGAAACTCAAATTGCCTGTCTATATGATCAAATAAAGGATCCCGGCTACTTGTATTGAGGCGACATCAGCGCAGGTGCGTTTGAATCAATGGCTGCTAGCTGCTCTGCTTTATGACCGCAACACTGGAGGCCGCCATTGCTGTAGTACCTCCATATCATCGCTAGGCCCCCATTGAAAAGCATTGGACTTTAGACGCGTTAAAAACAACTTTAATGCCTGGTTTCAATTTTTTAACACGTTCTATGGCTACATATTCCTCCTGACATAACGCTGGGTTACTCACAAAAAAGAAACCAGGCTGGTTTTCGAAAAAAAAAAAAGTTTTAATCTCCTACTTAACGGAGGTCGGACTGTTAGCATTGGAGCTGCGCGAGCTACACGTCACGCTAGGGCCGAGTCTACAGTGAAGATCCCGCCCTTATGCCCTTATTAGGAACATGCTTCGTCAGAGCTGGGGAGGAGGAGTTTGAATACAATTTTTGAGCACAATATTAGAAGCACCACTGTGGCTTATTGTGTGGCTTGTTCTTTTAAATGCCCAACTTATTAGGGCTGGGCAATTAATTGAAATGTAATCAAAATCACAGTCTGTATATTGGTCAATTACAATAATCATCATGGGTATTTACAATCGACAGGTTTACAGCTTAGTTTTGGAATTTAGATTAAACAATGGAAGATTTTTGTGTGTTAAATAAAACTGGAGGAAAGCATTTGCTTTTGTTTGAGCTGGGGTTTGTATAAAAGGTGTGTCTAAGCTCATAAATCAGCTACATGTGTTTATTTCATTATGAAAAAATAAAACCGAAATCGATCAATATGAGAAAAAGCCCTATAGTTAAATGTTTTGCACAGCCACTACATCTCGAGCTATGGCAGACGACAGCGGCAGAGGATTGTGGGTAATTTGTTCCCTTTACACGTCCTGGGTCTGTCTTTGCCATCGGCGTGGACCATGGAGCTCTGGGGGAAGGTTAAAGCCGGGACTGATGGGAGAGAGTTGTGCTGATGGTCTTCACTGAGAGCCTCTTGGGAATGCACCTGTTCGACAGTGCAGGGGAAAACCAGCCGCCTCTAAATGATCAGCAACCATTTTACAATCCACATCGGTTCTTTCCATCTAAAATATTAAAGGAACAGGCCACCGTTTTTACATAAAATGTTCTTACCTAAGCTTAGACGAGTTGATGCGTACCTGTCTGGTGTTTATACGTGTGCTTAGTCACGCAAACAGAGCACAGACGGTGTTAGCATTTAACCTCTGCTACACTCTATATGGACCCAAACGAGAGTGAAGTTAGAAGCCACCAAGCTCTTCCACATTTTCCCTATTTAAATACGGTTACGTGAAGAATTACACGATCCAAGTATAATTACACAAAATTAAAACATGTTGATTTTCTAAGCGGATAAAATGGGGAACTATATTGCAATGCGTAATAATACCTTAGGAGCACTTTGACTTTACTGCGCGGATGTCGAAGTGCTATTGGTGTTATTACGCCTTACATTATAATTCCCCTTTTTATCCGCTTAGAAAATCGACATGTTTTAATTTCATGTAACTCTACTTGGATCGTGTAACTCTTCACGTAACCGTACTTAAATAGGGAAAATGTGAAAGAGCTTGGTCGCTTCTAACTTCACTCCCGTTTGGGTCCATAGAGAGGAGGAGGAGAGGCTAAATGCTAACACCGCCTGTGCTCTGTTTGCGTGACTGAGCGCACGCGTAAACACCAGACAGGTACGTATCAACTCGTCTAAGCTTAGGTAAGAACATATCTCAGTATGTAAAAACGGTGGCCTATTCCTTTAACTACTTTGAGTTCTTTCATGGTTAAAACCAAAAACTCAGTCTCCTCTTGACTCTTGAAATGTGAAGTTGCGTACAACCGGAAAACAGTATATACATGCCGTTATATCCCGGTTACTGCTGGAGAATCCCAGCCGAAGAATCCAGGTTTCTCATTACGGGGAAACTGCTATTTTTGGTTTCTATAATCGGGAAACTTATGATCGAGGACAAAACCTGCATATTAAAAACTCCTAATAACAACCGGGAAACTCTTGTGCATATAAAACGTACTCAATGTTGACATTAATTTGGCTTCTGTTACAGTACTGCTGCTTCATTCTGTTTCCATGCCGTGACATCATCTACATCCCCTCTATAGTACATGCCAGTAACAAATTCAATACATTTTTACCTCTCATGCACAACCAAGCATTATTAATGTGGGGAAATGGCCATAAATACATATAATTCGATGCGTTCAAGTTTTTCAGCACGCTAAAATGTTCCAGTTCACGGTAAAAGAATCTCGTACCATGTTAATTAAGGGCCCATCCTGAAGAAAAACGTCTGTGCAAGCCCCTGAATGGCAGAGCTGTTTCAGTCCGTGAGCATCAGAGGAACTGTCGTGACAATAGTAGCTCACTGCCACCAACTGTGAGAAGTTATTATGAATAATACAGTAGCAGAGTGTAGCACTTTGAGAAGCCTTTTAATGTGCAATATAGATCCATTATTATCATTATTATTGTCATACTATTTATAAAGTGAAGGTAGGAGGGGAGAGTGAGTGCATTTGCCTTGAGAGATAATTGGTATGGAGACAAAGGTGTAGCAGTGATGGGCTGATATAAACGGGTGAAAAGCGATAAAAAAAGATAGATAGCCACACCAGTTTTATTTCTTTTTTTTTTGCACGAGAGCGTCCAACCAGCGCTGCTCCTTCCTGCTGCCCCAAACACGCTATGAAATAACCTAATAGACGCAATGCATACAAATGAAGTCTGGGGGCAAGGAAGGAGCGGGTTACAAATTGCCGAAATTGGTCTCATGTCGAACGAAAAGGCTCGCGGCCATTTTTGAGGGCATGAAATGACTTCCTGCGTGAGCATGTCCGCGTGTAGTCCACTGAGAAACTGCGGCGGGGAAGAAAAAAAATGACTTCTGAAAACCAATTAGGCCGGACTTGATCGGAAAGTCCACCGTGGGAGCCATTAGCGCACAGACAAAAGACATTAGCCACAATCAGCTCTAATTTAAAAACGGGTGCCAAACGTTATTGCAGGACACCGCTCTTCTATCTGTTCGATTGGTGGTTTCTCTAGGCCAGAAATGTTTAATTGAGAATGAGACTTCCTCTAAGGCAATTGGTCTCGGGCATCAACGAGTTTGTAGTGTTGTTGTGTAAGTTGTCAACAAGCCAAACACAGGTCAATTTTAATATCGACTTGTAACTCTTTTACTATCATTCGCCACTTTGTAAAGAATACAAAAGCGTTTAGTCTGGCTGACCCAGCTAGGCGATCACTCGTCGTGAGGATAATCTTAGGTCATAGCTGAAAATCTCAGGTCTTGGGTCGTGCAGTGAGGAGGGACAAAGATTTTAAAATACGTATGACCAAAGACGAGCTGCGACAAACATCAGCCAGTTTTGATACTTTTAAAGCAGTACTAAGTAACTCTTGCGCCTAGAGGCCATAAGCGCAACTGCAGGTGTCATAGCAAGTCACAATTTTTAACTTATTAAAAGTCTTGGAGAGTAAATACTACGCTGACAGAAAAGGTGAAGGGAGAGAGGGGTGTTGTACATCCAATTATACAATGGGAATATTTTTTTCACTCAAACTTGGCTGTAAATACTGTTTAAAGTGGCGCTATCCCGCAGTTAGCCTGTTAGCTTCTTCTCCGTGATTCTATTCTATTCTAGTGTGTATTGGTTGCTCCGCCCTGGTGGCACTCAAGTTGCAAGTATGGTTTTCTGGCCAGAGACACCAGGGGGAGATGAAAGACCCCCCAATCATCCCATTAACACTTGTATTACCCCCAGAGGGACTACGAAAAGGATTTATTAAGGTAAACACGTTACTTAGTACTGCTTTAAACAAATGTCACAGATGCCTCCTCTCGCTGCCACTAGGATCTATGTCAAGTGTTTTATCAACAAAATACAACATCAGCGCACGACAAACCGAGTCATAATCAACACAGGCCAGGCATGAACGGGTCCGACTCCACATTTCTCCTCGCGCTGATCCATGGAAATAAACAACACCGCTCGCATGCGGCACTCGCCTCAGCTAAACCACATGCCGTCTGGAGCCTGACAGTCGCTACTACAGTGGGATGAAAATGTATGTGAACAATTTCTCACATTTCTGCCTAAATTGGTCATAAAATGTGGTCTGATCTTCATCAAAATCATAAGAATGAACAAAAAGTGTCTGCTTAAACTAATACCACCCAAACAATTACATGTTATCATATTAAGGCCATAACATGTAAACATTCACAGGACATGGAGGAAAAAGTAAATGAACCCAGGAATCTCGCTGAACTGCAACAGTTCTGTAAAGAGGAATGGTCCAAGATTCATCCTGATCATTGTGAACGTCTAATCTGCAACTACAGAAAAGCAGTTATTGCTGCAAAAGAAGAATCAGCCAGCTATTTAATACAGCGTTTCACATAATTCACAACGATCAACGAGAACAGGGTCACAATTTTACAATCCCCAAGTCTTGCAATGTGACATCTAAAAATCTTAGAAGACAAAAACAATCATGCAGTGTACACCGGGAATTACACACCTTTGTTCATGATTTAGCTCAGGATTAGATGGTCCTGGTTGAGTCTGGATTTGATTGTGGTGCAACTCTGAAGTCTGTTGAAAGCCAAATACTCCATGAAGTGACAAATGCCGGGAACAGTTTGAGACAATGAGACTATTGCTGCTCTGTGAAGCTTGTCAAGCAGCCAATATGAATCTAACTTAGCCACAATAATACCATGTTGTGGTATAGTCAGCATTTCTTTTCGATAATTTTTACTTTATAAACTTGAAAGGACTTAAAATTGAATGCATAGGCCTTGGCACTTGAGGTAAGTGACTTGAGACTTTCTTGTGATCTGGAAAACAAGAACTTGTTCCATGCTCTGTCTTTGAAAATACCATGATAATACAGAAATACAACTCCCCTCCTTCCATCAGCTCAGCACCACCTTGGCTTAAGAGTGCACTAAATAGATGAGAGGCCTGGGACCAATGGCCAATTATCTGACTTTGATTACAATAGACACAAGGAAAAAAACAACTTAATTATAGCTTTACTCACAGCCACGGGCATCTTCATTACACTGGAATACACCCACTAAGATAAAAAGTGAAAGTAAAATTGTGATTCTGAAATGTTTCTATGGAGGGGAAAGTGGTGCTTAGGAGAGAAAATTGCCACTGCGGGCACATTCAGACGCCATTGCTTTATGCTGAATTGGGCGTTTAAAAACTCAAACCAGTGACAAAGAATTGTGGATTTAGCATTTACGCTTGTTTACTCGCACTCGCAGAGCTGCCGGGCGAGAATGGACAAGCAGGCAGGGAGAAAAAGGCTTGTTTTGGCTTTATAAACCATCAGGAGAACAGGAGGAAAAAAATAAAGTTGGTTAGTTAGGCTGTTCTCTTGGCCTTAAGCGTTTCATCTTCCAGAGAGGACTATGCTGGTGTTGGATAATGAGCTCAGACATGTAGGTATAAAAAGTGGTGCACTGCTTATGCTGTGGTGTATTGTCAAGTGCATTATTAGTATCATAAGTGTTTGCATAAGGAGTAGCCATAGCCACTTATTCTGAATTTTTCAAAAGCATCATCGAGCTTTTGTTTACTCTTATAGCTTGTATATCTCATGACATTAATGACTAGACTACAAAGAAATGGACAACATTTAAGATTAAAGTTTGGAAAGACTAGAATGCCTTTTGACCCACCTTTCAACAGCATATTAACCCAGGATCTTCATCAAGTCAGGATTGTCTAGGTGGTATATGTCGATGTTTTGAATTGACGATGGAAACCATACTGAGAGCATTTGCAGCAAAACCCACCCTTAAGGCAACAATTGACCTATATATCCAGATAGCACTCATAATAATGATGTTGATTTCAGTCATGGTTCTCGTCAGTGTCCTGTTGAGTAATACTGTACATGCTCTTCGACTAATCTTGGACGTCATAGTTTCGAGTCATTCTCCTTACTATACAGCCTCTTCCTTTAATTCATAAAAAACAATGCTCTGTTCTCTATTTTGAAAACATCTGAGTGGTGACTAACGATTCCAAACTACGTCAGCAAAAACATTAAGTGGATTATGTGGACATTCTGAAGTGAGATCTGTCTCTCTTTACTCCACCGTACAAAACTTAGTCATCTCTGTTAGTGTAGTAGTGAGTATGACATTTACTAGTAGAAGAAGAAGAAGAAGAAAGGAGGAGGAGGAAGAGGAAGAAAAGGAGGAGGAGGAAGAAGAAGAAGAAGAAAAGGAAGAGGAAGAGGAAGAAAAGGAGGAGGAGGAAGAAGAAGAAGAAAAGGAGGAGGAGGAAGAGGAAGAAAGGAGGAGGAAGATGAAGAAGAAGAAAAGGAGGAGGAGCAGAAGAAGAAGAAGAAGAAGAAGAAGAAAAGGAGGAGGAAGAAGAAGAAGAAAGGAGGAGGAAGATGAAGAGAAGAAAGGAGGAGGAGAAGAAGAAGAGGACGAGGAGGAAGAGGAGGAGGAAGAAGAAACAACAACAACTTCAGTATAGCATCTTTCACAGATGAAGTGAATCAAAAACAACTACGTATGACACAAATTACAACTAAAAGCTCTTCTGAACAGAAGCGTCTTCCACTGCTTTTTAAAAGCATCAACAGAGTCGGCCACACAAAGTGACAGAGGAAGGTCATTCCACAGTTTATCTCCTCTGGTTTTAAAGCGGGTCACTGGGACAGTGAGGAGGTTCTGGCCCAAGGACCTAAGGGTGCGACCGGAGGAGTAGGGCACAGCAGGTCAGACACATATTTGGGAGCCTGACCGTGCAAGGCTCTAAAAGTCAAAACTAAAGTTTTAAAGTCAATTTGAAATTTGATGGGGAGCCAGTGCAGAAAGTATAAAATGGGAGTAATGTGTGGCCGTCTGCTAGATTCTGTTAAAAGCTGAGCTGCAGCATTTTGAACCATCTGAGGACGATTCAAAGTAGATTTGTTAAAACAAGTAAGGAGGGAGTTACAATAATCTGAACGGGAGGAGATAAAAGCATGAATCACCAATTCAAGAGTTAAAATTGGATAAAATTGGTCTCAAGTTGGCAATGTTTCTCAAGTGGTAAAAACTGTTTTGACTACTACTTTTGACTGCTACTATAACATCTATTTCTGCTTCTGCTACTACAGGTACTGCTTCAACAACTACTCTTTTGGATTAACATTGCAGCTTCACCAGTTCCTCAAAGCATCCACAATTCATCCACTTGTGTAGTGTAATGAACACCACTCTACCAACTAACTGTGACTGTAAAACAATGCTATACTTTCCTCCACGGTGCAATAAGTAGGACACTATTACAAGAGTTAGCTCATTTTTCTTCTGCTACCTATGTGTTGATCCAGTACTCGTGTTTCTGGGTCATTCCGCCTGCGTTTGTGTGTGTGTAACTGTATGAAGCGCTCAGTCACGGCTTACGCTTCAACCACGCGTGTGCTTCGAATACCTGAAGACCCTCAGCTGTTTGATGCCCGGTGAGTTTAGCGTTTGCTTGGCACACAGATTTTGTGTTTCCTCCTGTGAACTCAAAACCCCGCCGCAAAACACCGCTAAAGCCTCGGTTATTTCTCGCCCAGATCCAAAGATGTGAAGATTTCTGCCTCAGGGATTATTCTTAATCTTAACCCCTTTGACTTACCGCTCTATTTGCAGCTAATCTTCTATTAAAACCATCACATGCAGATATGGCCCACTTAACTTTTTCTAGCAAAATGCAGCTTACGCTATGAGGGTTAAATACAGCTTAAACTGGCGTCAAAAATGGCAAAAAGAAGATGACTTTATAGTGTCTTTAATGTGGTGGTTTATATCAATCAGGAAAAACCTTATGGTCAAGTGTTTATGGAGCCTAGCACACAACAAAGTATGGCCACCTTGAGAACACCTAATCTCAAAAGCTATACGGGTTGGTTTGGGTAGCTCCAGGATGGGAGACTCTGCGGAAGTGGCGAAATAATTACATAGCAACGGCGGGTATGGAGTAAAATGAAGTGTTTTGGGTGACTTGTGTCATGTGAAAGGCACTAAAATAATACAGTTCCCTTTGTTAGAGAAATTAGAAATTTCTCTAACAAAGGGAATTGTATTATTGTATTCTAGCCCCTGCACAGCCCATGGACACCTCTCGTGCTGCCCATTGTTAGCATTCCTTATTGATAACTCCATCTATGTCATTTTAGGGTGCGATTTGCCCCTGACAAACACTTATCTGTTTCCCTTGGCATAGCATAGACTTACTGAGCTTTCTGCCACACACTCATCAATGTGCGTTGGCCAAGTTGTCTCTTAGCCTCACTGGCATTCCTGGCTCTCTGTTGGTGCCACCTCTAGAACTATTTAAACGCTCTTATGTGGAGGCATAGTTAGACTTGAATGACCAAAACCAGCACAATGTGTTGAGAGTTCGTGTCTCCGGGTCCCGTACTGATGTTAAATAAACTTCTCGTGTGTTAGACACAGTGTTGGGAGTAACGCGCTACTTATTAACGCGTTAGTGTAGTATTACATTTTTCAGAGTAACGAGTAAAGTAACGAGTTAGTTTTGCATTGCAGCTAATAAAGTACTACTTTTATTACATTCATTACGTCTTCTTGTTTACAAATTAGTTTTAAAGGTTCTTTTAGAAAGACACTAGGTATAACAAAAAGCTTTTGTTCAAATACTTACAAAAGCTTCTTGATATACGTAGTGTCTTTCTAAAAGAACCTTTCAAACTCATAAAGTACTACTTTCTTTTTCAAATCAATAACGACTTAGTTTGGATCCTTCTCTCTCCCTCGTCTCATTCCCAGTGCTGCTCAGATTGACAGTGCGTCAGGTCAGTGCTCGTGTGCATGTGCAGACTGTGCTCCAAAACCTCTCATCAAGTCAACAACATGGCATTTTACAGCGAGCGCGTTCACATCGTGGAAATACTCACATTATTTTGAACTTACTGGCGAAAAGGACAATACAGCGCTGGTGGTGAAGCTAAAGAGGAAAACCACACTTAAGCTAGCCCTCGCCTCCCAAAGAACAACGTTTAGCTTTTGGCAGTATCGGTCCTTCCAGTGTTATCAACAAACTCGTAGCTGGTTATGTGGTTGAGGAAAGCTGTACAAGTCATCTCATCTAAATCAAGTTGAGTATGTTGTGTGTTTATTATTACCAATTCAATGCACTTTGCAATGCGTAAGAGTTCCTTTACGGACGTCCTTTTTGTTGAAAAACTGGCACAGTTTCTGACAGGGCAAAACTGTTTACATATAGCGACCGAAGCTAAGATGTTATGAGTCGACTATAGTTCATGCTCATTATTGTTGCCTATTGCTCTAATTTGTCCTCAGTCAAAATAAAGCTCAGAAGCGAATTTATTGTGCTATTATTGAATACATGTTCTGATATCAGGTTGTATCAGGCATTCCTCATCGGAAAAAAATAACGACAAATGAAGGCTATATATAGATGTTTATTATTGGCACCGGATGAGTACTCTAACGCGTTACCTTTATAATAAAGTAGCGCAGTAACGTAATGAGCTACTTTTCCAGAGGAGAAACTTGACATAACAAGTTACCTTTAAAAGTAACGTTACCCAACACTGGTTAGACATCGCGTCTCCTGCCTCTCTTTGCAACTCTACATTAGGACTTCTTTGGAGAACATCTAATAGCTCCAATACCCTTCCCAAACTGTGTTGATTTTATTTAGCTGTTGAAAGCTAGCCTTACACCTCTAAAGGAAAATGGTAGCTCTGTGGTATTGGAGGAAAAGTGTTATTGACAACCACTGTCAAAGAAATCTTTTGTCCTGCGCTCCATGAGCATCACTTGTCCCTTCCTTGGAGCATTTCTGATAGTGACGACTGCAGACCAAGACACCCCACAAAAGCTGCACTTTTACAGATGCTCTGACCCAGTGTCAAACTTGTTCAAATCAAATCGTGCATGGTGTTCAGTTTATTCCAACCACTATGAAAAACATACTGTATTATTCACTTTACCTGATGTATATAAATTCAAACCCTCCTAAGCTAAAGATTCAATTTATTAAGTGTGTTTTTAAACCAAGCAAATGTCAAATGATTTCCAGCACAGCAGCGGATAAAAGTGTGGGAGACGGTGTGAATATTTAGACCTATAGTTAGAGCATAATATGTAATAAATACAGAACAGGTGTACTATGATGAATCCTTGGTTGGCGGTCGTATTAGATCATTCGAAAGTCAATATTATAATGAGTTGAAAGGTTATAAGTTTTAAAGTAGTCCAACTCTAACACAGTTTAGCTTCAGCCTTGTCTTCAGGAGCTGGGGATGAAAACATAAGCACATTTGAGACCCCAAGGCAAAATGCTCACTATCTAATATTTTCATTACAGCAATGGCACAGTTAGCCTGGCTAACGCGAGACTGCTGTGTGCGCTCGAATCTTTTCAAACTTCACAACAGCCTGGGGACCATGGACGAAATTTTCGCATGGATTTGGGGACCAATCACAGAATGAGGAGGGACGGCAAGATGATGACGATGACATACGGAAGCTTGTAGTTTGTTTAGGGATAAAAAAATAAAAAAATATTTACGGATCCAACATGACAGCAGCAGACGCGATGCCATTTTTCAATCAAGCTTTAGACCGTGTTCTAAATAGTTTAGCTCAAAAGTTTACAGCAGGTACGTCATACGTCATCTGATACGATGATACGATTGGCTATGGCTACGTGCAGACGCATGAGAGACATTTGTAGCACCCTATAAACGGCTATGGACATTCGTGAACCACACCTCTCTAGGAAAAAATGAATTGGTGGTCCCCAGACTAATATCACTTGTGATTTTAGTCTGGCGTTAGCCAGGCTATGGCACAGTAGTAGTAGTAGTAGTAGTAGTAGTAGTAGTAGTAGTAGTAGTAGTAGTAGTAGTAGTAGTAGTGGTCAAACTTTAGTCACTTTAGTCAAACTTGTAGCTAACCAATTTTCATCACATGTTTCTCTGTTCCCCTGAAGCCTAGGGAGTTGTGGGATGACTCGCTTTAAAGCTGACTTAGCTCTTTCAAATGAAAAAAAGGAAAGTCGCTTTCGGTCCTGGAGATATCGGCTTTAATTGGGGCTAGATTGGCCGAAAGCCGATATTGCAATATCCCCAAAATATCGGCCCGATATATCGGCCGGTCGACCTCTACACATGGCATCTCTTCTTCTTTGCTTTGACCCTGATCAAGTAAATCAAATTCAAAGCCAAACCCTGCTGTTCTGTGATTAAGTGGTGGTTTAAACATGTCTGCGCTGTGGTAACAGCACATAGAGATGCTTCTTCATCCTGGTGCCATCGATTGTTCTTCTGTTAAGACCACATCTACTCTGCAAGGGCGTCAAGACCCGTAAATCTTCTACAATGGAGCAAAACAACGTGCTCCACCTTGCCCGGGTGTGCATGAGGTGCATGTGAGTGATTGAACAGACTGTTGGCGCAGTTTGGCGAGTGCATTACTGTCAGTCAGCTTCAGGCCTGTAGGGCTACAGATGCTGTCACCAAGTGTGGGGAACATGGAGTGAATGAATAATGGCTTACGGTAGCTCTTCAAGCCATACTACTCCCAGTACTACAACTACTACTACAACAACAACTATTACTTCAGCTCGGACACCCACGGCTTGCTGGTCAAAGTGTGATTAAGTTGCCCACATTGGAGCATCTTGGTGAAGGGAACTAGAGTTCTTCTACTTCTATTTGTAGATCTATTATTACCACCTCGCTCCTAGCACTGCATCTAGCACTACCACAGCTTGATCAATATCACTATTTGCTAAATGGCCTCTCTGATTGGTTGCCGAGATTTCTCCGTCTACTCGCTTTTAGATTGGGAATTTAAACATGTCTGTCTACAGTAACAGCACCACATGGAGACGCTTCCTCTTCCTCCCGGGGAGCGTCTATAATGAGTTCTGTCAGGCAAAGCGCGTCGCTACTGAACCCAACCTGAGCAAAAGGCTAGACCCATCTGTCAAAGCCAAGACGCCGCGGGCTCCGAGCCATCCGGAAACAAATTGCAGCACTTTTCCCACTGCAGGCGCCCTATACAAGATATAGAAACAAGAGCTACACATATAGGAAGCAGAGAAAAAAACGGTTCTGGGTGTATAGCAGACTGTAGCATGACGAGGAAAAGAAATTATAAAGGAATTGGTCCCTGAGGGTAGTTTTAATAAGTTACTCCTCTTTACCCAGCGGACTTCTCGACGCTTCAAACAGCTGTCGTGGGAAGCCAACAGTGACATTTCAGCCAAGCAGTATGGCACAATGTACTTTACTAACACTTCACACAAATCTCAAGGGTTTTGTCATTTTTGCAGTGGTCACAACTCAAATGACTAAGACCTAACATGTTTGTCAGCTCAAGCATAAAAATGAGGGCAATGAGGAGGGGAAATGCTGTTAGTTGGCAGACATGTTTGTGCTGACTTTCATTTGGAAAATGCCATTCTGCAGTTTAAACCAGAACGTTTTGCTTTCAAACTAGACTTTTTAATCAATAAATACTTGAAATGTGTCAACATAAAGGTTTGGTATAGCTTTTAGTTTATCAATGAGGAGAAAATTGTAGTTACAAACAACTTGACACTGATTGTCAACTGATAGTGCACTGCAGTTTGCTGAATCTACACAAGGTTAGTTAGAATAATCAGACTGACTCCCTAAGCCTAAATGTGTGGCATTTAGTTGAAGGTTTGCTTCAGTCATAGAAGCCGCTACTACTTGTGTAAAACTACCAAAAAACGAACACAAACCCTGGTCCTAATCCTTATGGTTGCATTTTTCTTTCTGAATTTGAAAGTGTTGAACCAGATTTCAAAAATCCTGTTAAGAAATAAAACAATCCCAAAGACGGTTGCCTTAACCATATCTCTGTCCTTAATCCCAACAGTAACGCCATGCAATTCATTACTTTTAATTAAAGGCACTATTCCTAATTTTTGACCTTATTTTTTTAACCGTCACAGCCGTCCTTCAGAGTCATTATGTGACGATAATGATAAACCCTTTTTCGTCACAACATCATCAACAAATCCTAATACAGTGCAAAGGTCATGCATCAGATTTATTTATTATTCTACCATATGCTGCATGCCTTTCGCTCAAAATAGAAACTCAATTCCCTTTCATTTTCACCTGTGTGTTAGTCCTCGAGGGAGTTCATAACATGATCATTATTTGTTTACTTTGTGATTAATGGTGCGTTCCACTTATGTCGGAAGTCGGAAAATCCGACGAGGATAAAACGTTATCTCCGAGTTGTAGCGTTCCAGTTGTCCAGGTCGGAAACTTCGGAGACACGTCGGTAAAAGTTACAACTTTGTTGCTCATGTTCGAGCATCATATTCAGTTTAAAGAGAAACTTCATTGTAATATTTATTATAATTTTTTCTTTTTTTTTCCTTTTTTATCGTTAATAAGACGCTAGCAAGAGAGCAGTAATGCTTATCCGTTTCGCTTTGACGTCTAACACGTTTATTTGGGAAACATCTGCCAAATAACGCGGTTTAATGAAGCTTTACATGCGTTACATGTCACATCGGGCGCAGCCATCTTTAACTGCTCCTTCTCGGGTGAGCTGATTCTGTCCCGAGTTTCCGAGTCAGAATAAGCCGAATGCCCATCTCGACTGCGCATGCGTGAGTAAATCAGGCTTCTAATTTCGGCCCAAACAAACCACACCGCCATTGAAATGTGTGAGCGAATTCAGGTAGCGGAGCGTGAACACTGAAGTATATTGAGCCATAACCGTGAACAGTGAGGCTTACGGGCATTGGTTTAAAGACTTTAAGTCTCAAGTGACATTTCTTGCAAATTATTTAAGTTGTCAATATCTTGAAAGCGAGGGAACCGTCAGAGCGGCGGCTCCGTAGGCAGGAGCGGACCATCGCGACAGGGGAACGACAGAACCTGGGATCAGCCTGACACAGACACCCTCACTTTTTAAATCATTTGAATTCGTCTAATCACAGGGAAAAGTTCCAAAACAGTGTTGATGTTAAATATTGTGGGTAAATTTCCATCTGTCAAATTAGCGACCGATTAGCTCTGTTGTACCATCAGATCACTCGTAAAAAAAAAATACTAATAAAGTAAATTTAGATGGCATAGCCTATGTGTGTATGTGGATCTCTCTGGTCACAATTAAGAAAAAGATTTCGTCTGCTGTCCACAACCTTATTGACAAAAAAAAGAGGGATTCTATGTTTTTATTTCTCATTCCAGTTTAAATGAGAGGCCACAGTTTCAGACCCTGAACTTTGTCCAACACTCGCCTTCAAGGGTCAGAAATGTTTTCCTCACATATTTATTCCAACTATATGAACAAGGACTGGTCGGCACTTTTGACAGCATCTCTTCGTATGAATAGCAGTTTTGTTTCTGTCTATCTCCGTACGCAGCCCTGGTTGTAAAAATAGACTTTAAGCTAATATTGTAACAGGCTCCATGGCAACTACAAAAACGCTTTAAATCATCAACTTTCCAGCGGTTAAAACGGTCCAAATCAGCTTTCTTTGTTGCTTTACGCTAACTATCATTATTGTTTGGTAGCCAAAAGACATTCCATTACCCATAATGCAACGGGCGAGCCGAGATGGGCGTTCGGCTTATTACGGAGTTGGTGTGCGTTCCAGTTGAAATTTCCAAGTCGGAGCTCGGAAATTCCGTCTTCCGAGATCAAGTGGAACGCACCATAAGAGACAGATTGCGTTGCTTCCTACAGGAGGGGCCCCGGCTTTTGCATCTCGCCGTGTGGAGCTCCTAGGGAGTGCTGGGAATTCTGGCGGATTGACAGGAACGCCGACGGGCTCCATTTCCTCAGCAAATTGAGTAATTTGCAGAAGTGTCATTAGGCACGACATGCTTTTTTACATGAATAAACAGCAAGTGTGTCGGCCAGGCGTCACAGTGACAAGTGACAAGTCCGTACAAATTGATTAGATCCGAGTTGGAAAGTATAGGCGGAGACTGCGCGACAAACGAGATGAATCTGTGCGGGGAGGAAAAAAATGTGAGGTTTTTCTAAATTTAGCCGCACAGCTGATGATAGGAGACCTGAAAACACGACATCAAAGTGTATATGACAGCGCGCAAAAGGTGATTTATCTATGACAGTCTCTAAAACATAAAGCTTTCTTTCTTACTTGGTTCATTGCAAACGTTGAGGAGTGTAAACCTACTGCCATGATTCCAGAGTAGATGAAAATTTGTAAAAGGACTGTATCAAGTCATTTACAGCCTCTGTGGTAGAGTAAAGAATTTGGTGAGATATTGTTGTTGTTGAAGTTTTAGAGATTGGGTGATCACTTGGGAGGAGCTTGGGGTAGAGTCTCCATATCAAAAGGAACCAGCTTATAGGTGGCTTTGGCATCAGTTCTGGATGTTTCCCTGAGGGGGGTGTTCCGGGCTTATATCCTTTGGCCTGGGAAGACTCTGGGATCTCCTCGGCTGAAGAAAGAGTGTGTGGAAACGGAAATCTGTGCATGTCTTTTGAGGGGAAAAAAGATGAAAGAATGAAGATAAGAGTGTTGTCTTAAGTTCAGAATACTGCTGCACGATTAAATTTGGTTATTCCGTTTCAAAATAAAATCTGAAAAACAAAATGTATGGCTGTTTAATTGCGTTTCTCATTTAAATAAAATTGGAAACACTCCAAATTTGAAATAAAATACTGAAACGTTTATTAGCTATACACTGGAAACAAATACTGCTAAAACAACTTCCATTATTTTGTTTTGATGCGCTACCGGAATTGAGGAGCGGTGAGAGACGGAAACAGCAGTGGGAAACTTAGCAATGATCAAGTTGGACGTGCGAAAGGCAAAATGGACAATTATTCAGAGGGGGTGGAAGGATTTCATTTAGTTCTCCAGCACGTGGGGTGTGTGCCTCTGAACATCTCTGTTCGTCCTGCGTCTCGGCAAAGGTGCTGATGTTGATGGAAAAGCGCTATATTAGTTGAGACCATTTACCGTTCACTTACAAACTAAGTAATGGAAAGAGCATAACAACTAGTTTCTGATCGTTTATGAGTAAAACATCTGATCTAATTAAACTACAAACATCACGTGTTTCTGCGTAAATGCGGCGCACTTAAATAAGTTCGATAAGCAGCTCAGTTGCAACCTAGAAATTGACCTGTAGGAGCAGTGAGCTGACAGCCTGGGCCGCCGCTTCCTGATGTGGAGCCAGGCTAATGGTCAGAAACACCTGGCCAGAGGATTAACATATTGTACATGTTTTTAGTGGTGGGGGAAACCAAAGTACCTGGAGGAAACCTACGCAGACACAGGGAGAACATGCAAACTCCACACAGAAAGGCCCCATCCCTCGTGGGAATCGAACCCGGACCTTTTAGCTGTGAAGCACGAGCGCTAACCACTGTACTACCGTGCCGCCCAATGTGAAGATCTCCGCGAATATTTCACCAATTAACACGGAACAAAAAGTGTTGTGATGCTGCCCGTCCTCTCTCCAAGCCTAAAGTATCCATATCAGTGTTAAAGGTCCTATATCATGCAAAATCGACTTTTTTGAGTTTTTAGCCATGTTGTTATGCTATTTCCTTATCAAAAACACCCCCAGAGCGGTTTTTGGCTTCATTCACGCAGTTCTAAGTAATCCTCCTGAATCCTGCTCTCTGAGCAGCTGCTCCGCCCTCTCCTGGTAAACGACTGAGCTGTTCAGTTGTGTCGTCACAGCGGAACGGAAGTGCTCTACGTCTGTAATGTAATGCCTTACGGCCTGATTTTTATTTATAAAACAGCTTTTTTTTTTTTTTGTTGTTGAAAAAAAAAAAAAAAAAAAAAAAAAAAAAAACAGCAACTCTCCTACGCGTCTGTGCTGTCCCACGACGCTAATCAAGCGCACCCACGGCTGGAGGAGCCATGGATCCGAGCATAAGTGTTGTTTTTGAAGACTGAGCTCTTTCTAACCTACTCTGGACACCGCCTGTTCTTTTTTCTTACCGATAATGCCACGGATGCGCGTTTGGCTACGAGAGGAACAGGGCTATTCAACCTTCCTAAAGAAGAGTGCACTCGCCAGAAGTTGGAATTTCTTTCCGGGATTAAGCTACTATATCAACCAACCTGATGGATGCTTGGTAAACCTTGGCCAGAATCAAAGTGGATTAACTTTTATAACCAACACGAGGGCCATAACGTAAACACCCGACGATGGGGAGGCCATGCTGAGCGGTGAGTCAATCAAAACGCGTGTTAGCGTGTGTGTTAGCCATTTATGAAACTGTGTTGCACATGTCAACTCCTTATAACTGCATTATGTGAAGTAACTTCACTTTTTGCAGCAATATTTATATTTATAATACTGCAAATGTGGAATGAGCGGAGAGAGGGGCGGAGTTAACTGAATCGAAGCGTCTTGTCTTCCGGGTAGGGAAAATACCCCCCAAAAATACTTATATTTCTCTCAAAAATGAGTACTCCATAGTGATAGAGGTACAATATATCATATATATGCCTATACTTTACTTTGGAATGGCTAAAATAGCATGATACAGATCCTTTAAGCTTTTGAGAAGATCTCCACATGTCCCTGCGCAAAACCTACGCCCATCACATTACAGTGGGAACAGTGGGACTTAAAAACATTCACCGCATCATCGCATTTGGCTCGAAGACACTATGAACACTGCACAGTCGCTGCCACTCGAGTTACTGCTGCAAATGTCAATGCTCAGAAAGGGAAAGGCGGCCACGTAAAACAATCATCAGATGCCCCGACAGAAAGTTAGCAGCCTATAGTGGGGATGTAGTGCAGTGATCGAGGGACCACTCATTTTCAATGCTTTGGAGATTACTGCCATAAAACATGAAGCCTGGAGGAGCACCTGAATGAGAACTTGGAACAATCAGCCAATGGGAGCTCGATAGTAAAGCGTTGATGGTCTTAAAAGGCTTTGTTTTCGTCCCAAGAAATTAACTTTCTCAAATCGAACGCAATTGGCATAAATTTCCCTTGACGCGCTGAAGAAATGCTGTTGCATTTGAAAAATATCCCATTTTCTCTCTAACAGCACAAACGGAGTGCCCGAGGAGCGCCATACATTACCTGTTTATTATCCCTCTGACTGTTATGCAAAACAGAACCAACTTGTGCTTTGCGCTGGTACAAATTGCTCTCCCGACCAGACTTCTTCCTCGCTATTAAACAGTCTGCTGATCACCTGCCCACACTCAACTTGAAATTTATTAGCCGCAAAATGTCGCCGCACTTTCCAGGTTTTTGTCTTTCTTTGAGACGCGACTTGCTCATTTGAATTCCGCTTTGAGGCTATAGTGTCACAGCCAATTAAAAGTCTTAATGAAAATGTGTCCCGGCTCTGAAATTGCAAGGTGTTTTTTTTTCTTGTTCTTTTTAAGTTCGGTAGCTGCGGGGCGACGTATTTCTCCCTTTGACGGTTTAGCACGTCGCCTAAGCGAGAACAGAAGTGGAGACAGCTTTTTTTTTTTATATAATACCAGAGAAGGAGATGTGAAATTAACAGTGTTAAATTATGTTCCTCCAGCTCGGGGGTTAGCTTAGTGCTAATGCTTAAAATATCTCGCAATCTGCCACAGGGAACAGAGTATTATTCTGAGGATAATTTCAATTTTAATGTAGCAGTGTGAGAAATTAGTCAAAAGGTACCACTGGTGGTACTTTGGCGTCTTCGGTATGCATCTCCAATTTTAGACTTTATTCATTTTAATTAGAGATCCTTCTTTTCATGCTGTTTTCATGCATTTAAGTTAGGCGTCTTCTTTTTGTGTTACACCCCGTTTAAACGTAATTAAGTTCAATTTAGGGCGACATTAGAACCTTTTTAGACCCAGTTTCATAATTTGATCTTGATCCAGGTTGGAAGGAAAATCACATACACTGCCTGACCCCCCAAAAAGTCCAAACCTGGATTTAACTGACTGTTGATCTGGGGTTGCTGCAGGGCTGAACATCCTGAATGACCAGGTTATTCCATCAATGGATTTCTTCCTCTCCGATGGCACGGGCATAATTATTCCAAGATTGAAAAGTGGGGTTGCTTTACTTGGAAAAGTAAGTGAGTATATAAGTATTTGAAGTTTTAAGTGCTGTGTTAATGCTTCATAATTGTTTGAACTGAATATTATGTTGTTCTCCTTTGGGGCCAGGACTCTCCGGGAAATGAGATTCTTGATCTCAGTGTGACTTTCCTGGTGAAATAAATAAATGATAAATGAATAAATGGATGAATTAATTTGACCCATCCCCCATGTCGCGGAGCAGTGGGCAGCCAGCGTAGTCCGACCCATGTCCAGATGTGGAGCCAGGCTAATGGTTAGAAACACTTGGCTGTTGTGCATGTTCTTAGTGGAAACCGGAGAAGTACCTTAACACCATTGAGAATCTTTGGTAAGTTCTGGAGAAGGCTTTGCGCAGTGGTCACAGTCTCCCATCATCATTACAAGGTCTTGGTGAAAAAAATATTGCAACACTGGATCTTTTGCCTATTGACTTTTTTTTTGGTGGCGACTTTCTCTTTTGATCAGTGTACAGTGTACTGTTCTTGGAATCAAAAGTCATTAAATTTGCTGACCTTGTAGATTATCAAACAGCCCAAATAATGTTTAGAGTACAGCAGAATACCTTACCAAACAATATACAAAAACATTTTCTCACACAACAAAATGTGTACAGCCTCAGGAGTGCTAATGACCATAAATTTACAATACAACAATTCAAATCAACTATGAAAAGTTTTTGTGTTTCCATTTCCGGTGCCAAATTATGGAATGATTTAAGCTCAGATCTAAAACAATGCTCAAGTATGATTCAGTTCAAGAAGAAATATAGAGAAAACATTTTTTGGAAATATGAGACAACAGAATTTAAAGATTGTAAGTGATTCGTCTCGTGTGTGCTTTCCTTTTCATTTTTCAAAAAAAAAAAAAAACAGTTTATCTTGTTATGACTATTTATTTATTCCCTTTTGAGTTTTGAGAAACTATATAGGAACAGGAAATGTATGCTATTAACTGTGTTTGGAATAGGGGGTGGGGTTAAATAAGTTTAACTTCTCCTCACTCCTTTTTGGACATTGTGCACTTGTATATTTTGGCTTTGTTCAAGAGATCTGACAAGTTTGCTTTTGTCTTTTTGATTTGTAACAGCCTTTATGTCTAAAATTTTGTAAAGGTGCCTTGTGTTGCTCACATGTTCAAAATAAAGAATAAATAAATAAATATAAATAAATCAGACAGTATTTTTTATCAGGTGCTACTTGACCGTACGCATGACAATATGAGAACCTGTGACTCACGCAGGACCTTTTCAAGACACAGAGCAAGAAGATGTCTCTGCTGCTTGTAAACATTGCTAGATTAAAAGGCGTGCTTTAAAATGCAGCCAGCTTGTTGTCACATATGGTATTTACATGCACATCGCTGTAGCCATATGCTTCACGGGTTCGCATCTATACGCTTCACATACAGGATTACATTCATCACCGCCGACAGCATTCAAATCACAGTGCAGCCGGCCATCTGTTTCTTCGCTGACATCTTGTGGCTGGAGCTGCTCCTATCTCGCAATGGGACATAGTCTTCATAAACGATCCACACCAAAAATCATCCTTACACAAAGTTTATTTATAGCTTTATCTGATGTCCGATCTGTGGAGTGTCATAATCGACATCCAAAACCTTTCTATACGACACATTTTGTAAACTGCTGGAACCTTCTTGCTATGAGACTAGATTTCCTGATTCAAAAGCTGTAACATTTATTCTAATGTACATATATGTTTTGTGAAAGGTTGAGTCAAAAATAACCCAAATGCTCCAATCCAATTACAGCAGGTAAGGCTTATGAAATGGCCTCGCTCTGAATGCTCTGAATTGACATCGTCGTGGGGGATATGAACGAGGTAATTTTTTACCCACCCGCGATGTAATTGTCTCATATCGGCTTCACGCCTCTGCGGCGATAATTGCTCGTGAACGGAGAGATTAATCTACACAAGCACGTGCGAGGGACCTCATTTAAAGGTCATGGAGCATTACCGGGAGATTTCTAATATGTTGTTTTCTTGCATTTTTAAACTGTTTTTGTAATGAAAATTTCAGAATAGGTCAGTCAGGAGTCTTTGTTCTCGGCCTTTCTTAAAAATCAGAGACGGTGCATGATATTAAACGCAGTGAAACCAATGACTTACAACCACCCACTCTGATGTGCTTGTGGATTATTGACAAAGGCTGGAGGAAGGCAGTACATGCGTGTCCTATGGATATGATGCTCAATGAATATCTACAACCCACAAGCAATACTGTCAACAACAAATCATCGCCCACAGGCGCCAACATTCAAGGACAAGTCAGGAGTAACTTACCACAGATAACTGCTAATATCTAATGTGGCCCTGTCATGAAAACACAAGTTTGATATATTGTATTGAGGAAGGAAAATGTCACGATAAACGGTATTATTGACTCAAACTAACTTGAAAAAATTGAATTCTCAGGAATCTCTTGTTATAAAAGTACGGAGAAGAAAATCCTTGAATAACAGTGCTTCTCAACTGATGTGGCTTCGGGACCCGCCTTCAACATATCATGACATGTTTTGACCCAAAATATTATCAGTTCTTGATACCAAAAATGCAGTATTTCTTTGCAGAGTTCAGTCGATTTGGCCATTGATCATAAATCTTTCTATGAACATTTGTGATAAAAAATTGATCTAGAATAGAGTTTGACAATGGCCTGCCACCCACTGAAAACGGTCCCGTGACCCACTTTTGGGTCCCGACCCCCTCTGCTTTATAACACACAATGAAACACAATTTCAAAATAGTTAAAGTATTACAAAAATAGGAGAAAGAAATAAGGAGAAATGCAAATAAAGGTGCTGACAACAAATACATACTGTATATTATTTTTCTCCCAGTAATTGGATGATGCAGTGTGGCTTGCAGAGTGTTTATTCCAGCAGTGACAAACATCTCACTCGCACTGGCACACTCCAGAGCGTCATTATAGGCCACCTGCAACCTTTGCAACGTTCCTTTTTTATAGTTCGACCAAAGGTGCGCTGTGTACAGAGGTGTACAATGTGATTTGATGATTTGAATAACATTATTTTCACTTTGTTCGTACACAATCCAAATTCTGTACGGATAAGTCGAAATAGTCATTATCGTGACAGGTCTAATCTGACATGTGTCAAAATGTATAGTATACACATACCGTATTTTCCGGACTATAAGTCAGACTTTTTTTCATAGTTTGGCTGGGAGTGCGACTTATACTAAAATATATAATCCCACAATGTTTGTAATTTTCACACTGACAGCCAGTGTTAATTTCGTCGACTAAAATATTTAGTCTTAATTTTAGTCAAAGTGATATTTTTGACGACTAAAATTGGACTAAAACTAAATTAAAAGTTTTTCATGAGACTAAAACTATGACTAAAATGTCCAGATATTTTAGTCGACTAAAATAAGACTAAATAAAAATGAAAAGACTAAAATCATCCAAACCTCTATTGACAGTCTGAAAGAGCCTCATATCATTTAAATTCTCTGCCAAAGGAACAGCTCTGAGCTTTGTTCATATGGGAGCAGCTCCATGAAGAAGAGGACCTGATTAAATAGGCTTATAATGAATGTTATAAATGCAAAGTCGACTAAATTTGTCTTAAATTTAGTCAACTAAATTTACTTGCAATTTTAGTCGACTAAAACTAGACTAAAATTGAAGATATTTTTTTGACTAAATCTCGACTAAAATTGAATTACATTTTCGTCAAAAGACTAAGACTAAAACGAAATTAAAATATATTGTCAAAATTAACACTGCTGACAGCTGCTGGAGCGCACTCATGGCTTTTGTACCAGTATCTGCTATTCCTGTACCACTGATGATTTAAAAAAACAGTAACTGAGCAACTTATAGTCTGGAAAATACGGTACTATAAAGTGAAATTTACATGTCTATTGTCTATATACTACAACTAAATTCACCTATGGCCCCAAAAAGAGGTAGGTAAAGAGCCCTAGAATGCCTCAAATAAATATTGCTTCACTTGTGCTGATCAATTTCTAACAAAATAGAGAAGAAAGTATAACCAAGCAATACCAGAGGTTATTCAACACAATGGAGTCAGAAGTTAGAAAGGTCATTCAACATAACACCTAAGCTGAAACTGTTAGGATTTATTATCAATCACATAAATTGCTGCATTTTTCTTCAAGGGAAATGTTGAAAGACACTCATGCTGCGAGGGACTGACTTATCACCATTTCTTTTGTTTTGACTAACACCTGTGGCCTGTGACCTTTCCCACAGTCGGGATTAGCCTCAGGCGTAACTCGGTCTCACTTGACCAGATTCCACCACAAAACAAAACCCCAACAATTTTGAGCATTTTGTCACCAGTTCCCGAAGCAACTTCCAGCACAAATTTAAAATATTTATGAAATTCTTCTCTCGCAAAACAATAGCGTCCAATTAAGCGGCGCGCTAAAAACTGAATTTAGAGACGCGGCTCGCATCTGCAGAGAAACAGCTGCGCGGCACAAATTGGAAAGACTGCGCGATTGCCGGGCCTTTGTTGTCCCGCGCCTTCCCCTTCGTCAAAGTGGTGGCATGCAGATGTCTCCTCTCATTCCTCTGTGTAATTACACAGAGAGGACCAGAGCCACGGAGAGCGAGGGTGATGAGGCATTGTGTCAAAGGGAGAACTTCGCAACAAGGATTTTACATAGTGTGGGAAAAATGTGGCAAAATATTCATCCGTATTTAGTTATTTAAATTCTTCATTGTTGTTGTTGTTGTGTTTAAGGCGAGACGCTGCAGGTGAATAGGGAAACTTTTTAAAGGGGGGTATTATGTAAAATCGACTTTTTCAAGCTTTATATCATGTTATTATGTCATTCCCTCATTAAACACATGCCTGGAGTGTTGCCATGGCTCATTCACATATTTTTGAGTAATCAGTAAAAACTTAGACGGCAGCCATTTTAGGTGTAGCTATGCCTCAGTCCCCTAGGAACGCCCCCACCTCCTGGAGACGCCTCTGGACCTTTTGTCACCAGCCAAGCCACCAACCACTGCTCCTCAGCTCAGCAGAGCCCCCTCCCCGCACAGTAGTGTTGTTTAGATGCCACAGCAGTGTGCTGAAGGGGGCGTGTCGGAAAGCTTCTTAAAGAGGCAGAGGCCTATTTCAAGACGTTCAGTACAGCCATTTTGAGAGAGCAATTTTATTCAAGGCAGTTATTTTAATTTACTGCATATACAGACCAACAGAAGGTTACGTCATCATTGTAGTATGCTATAGACTGGTGCTATGTGATTGAAAAAAGCATAATACCCCCTCTTTAAATTTAGAATCTTTTGCTGTAGATTACTGGCTTAAATACAGGGAAAAAAATTTATTGCCTGTCATTTTATGTTTTCATATAAAAATAAGGCCTTGCAAAATTCCCCATATTTTCGACGATGAAATATGAATAATGGATGGTTTTATTTTGTTGACATATTAGTTACAAAGACTGTTCCAGAGGGGATTTTGGATATCTTGTTTAGTTTGAAAACAAGTGGAAAAATCTGTAAAAAAAAATTGAAATTTTGCCTTGTTTGTTGGAATTCAAAACTCAATAAATCGAATTAGATATTAACCTCTTACCCCTGCCCTGCCTTCAGCGAGCGCATTGTCTCCAGTTCGGCTTTACCCAAATCTAAAAGCTTCTCGACTGGAGAGCAACAGTGTAATGCCTCATTTGAAAGAAAATGAGGCACATTTTTCTATGTCGCTTTTTTATTGTGTTCGTAGGTTTTTTTTTTTTTTTCGGTTTGTTGCTTTTTGTCATGTTTTTGCCACATCACTTTTCTATTTTGTTATTGTCGCTTTTCCGTCACATTTTGTTGCTCTTTTGCAGTGGCGTGCTGGGACCTCATTTCGGCCCGGGAATTTAGAGAAGACCGGCCCACTTTTCTGTGGGTTTATAGCTCAGTGTTAGTGCGCTAGTCTGTGGTGCAGGAGGGCCCCCGGTTCAAGTATGGCTTTGACACATTTCTAACGCTAATGCCTCATTTGAAAGGAAACTGATTGTAACTTTTTTGTTGCGTTGTTGGCCCTGTTTGCCACATTTGCCAAATTTTTTGAAGCGTTTTTATCCTGTCTCTTTTTTTTATTGTGTTCGTAGGTTGTTTTTTGTCATGTTTTTGCCACATCACTTTTCTATTTTGTTATTGTCGCTTTTCCGGCATGTTTTTGTAGCTCCTTTGTTATATTTTTGTTACGTTTTCATCCTCGTTTTCGTCGCTCTTTTGACGCTTTTTCAAGAGGCTGTTAGATTTGGGTAAAGCCGAACTGGAGAAAATGTGCTTGGTTAAGGTGGTAAAAAGAAATATTGTAATTTGAAATCTGCAGGTGCTACTTACCTGGAGATATTACCGGACCAATATGAGAAGAGAAAATGACCATTGAAATTACAATCTCCCATGTAAATTTATGGAAAAACGTTGAATCAGGGCAATAATTAAACATGTTATTGTGAAGATTAGCAGTTTTTTGTGTCCAGGTGAAAGTTTATATGTTAAGACACCAATTTGGAGTTTGAAGAGTTATTGCCTGCAGTGTCTCCCCTTAAACCTGAACATGTTTCATTCTAAAGAAGTCAGGCTGAAGATGGCCCTTGACGCCCTTTTATTCCAATTAAAACCTGCTTATATGAACTGACCAGACTTGTCACCGCCAATGGCAGCTCTAGCTAGTCTTAATGAATTGGACTGTTTTGTGAGGCCATACTGTCAAGATTTCATATGTAAGGACACATAAAGGCATGTGGATCCCCTTTGCATCGTCGTGCCTTGAAATAACATTGGCACTTCTTAGAAACCCGAGTACTGCACTCAGCTCCTGAACCACGTTTTTGACCTACACCAGACAAAGGTGGTGCTGTCCTGGTTGGAGTAGCCATGGAGGGTTGAGAGGCGGCGAGGTGCCAGGAGCTGCTTTGGGCTAGAAACAGGAGTGATTGCTTTTCGCCGCTTATCTCTTCAGCAGCAGGTGTCTAAGAGGCTGCAGCGCTGCTTAGGGGTTTCACATTCACAGCGCTGCGGCCACGGGGCTCCTCGCCCACACACACACACACACACACACACACACACACACACACACACACACACACACACACACACACAAGCAGGCCATTCACAACACAAACCTACACTTTCTCATCAAGCGAAATCCTCCCCGGCCCACACTAACTTAGAGGAATCCTGTTACGACCTTGCACCGGTAGCAACCTGCAGCGGCCATGATAAGAGGCCTTATCTGAGAGGGGCACATGTCGGATCTGAAGCTGCCCAGGCGGGGGGCTCTCCAGTCGGGGAGAGGGAGGAGAGTGAGCCCCTGTGGGTGGCTGCAGTGATAGTCTCTAAACTGGTTCAGAAAAAGGGCTGTGAGCGAGAGTCGAGCAGTGCTGTGGGGTGTTAAATACTTGTGATGTGAATGGTTCTCTTTTAGCGTCACGATAGATGTTTGAGAATGGCATTTTGTCAAAGAATGGGGTATTGTGCTTTTTGCAGGTACTGGGTAATAATCTATAACACATCTTCATCACTATGTCACACGTTGTTGGTTAGAAAATGCCATATTGTTTTAAAACAGTTGAAACAAAATATCCAGTAGTTTCACTTCCTGGTTTTCATGCAGTATCCTATGATATTGCCCCTCCCACGCTCCTCCTCTTGCTCCCCATCGCTGCGCAGCTGTTTCAATAAAGAGGAATATAAAAGTCAGCTCGGCTCGTTTAGTAGAAGCTGTAAAATACTGTAGAGTGTTTTTATCAGACTGTAAAATTAAGAATGGACTTCTTGTGGTACTACTTCTTCCTGTAACCATAAGGAAATGGCGGCTGGCTCCGGAAGTTCCTGGCTCCTATGGACTTTCCATTGAAACTTTTTTCCCTTCTGTAACTCAGTATTGAACACAGGCTTGTCATTCTGACCTCCACAAGTCTCTTTTAACATGTGCAACATCGCCCTACTTTTATTCTTTTACAATTTTTATTGTCGCTTTATTCTAAATAATGGACCTGGCTCCAAAAACCCCAGTCAAATTGCTAGCATAAACGAGCTTCAGCTAGCCTGCGCTGAACTCTTTGGGGGAAGCCTCGCTCCTTCAGTTCATTCCGAAATTTGCGATAAGAGGCTTGAGCTTTGCGAGAGATCGAGAGGTAAGGAAAGCTGTTTGGGAGCTGCCGTCGCAGTGCTAAAAACAGCCATTGGAGAAGATTAAAAGATTACTCAAAGATGCGCGAGTGGGTCGAAACACGGCTCCAGGTATGTTTTAGATGAGAGAACATTGTAACATGGTAAGAAGCTCTAAAAAGTCCACTCCACCTTCAATTAGCGGCCTGGGGGCTGGGTCTGGCCCGCTAAAATAATTTAGTCTGGTCCATTGGCAATTTTCTATATTGAAGAAGAAGAAAAAATAGGCCAATTGTGACGCATTAGACAAATTTAGTCAAAATGAAAATACACTCCCAAATTTGTGTAATATGACTTTGAAATTCAGTATTTAGTGGATGTTATTCCAAACAGCCAAGGAGATCTGAAGGTGGGCTACTTTTCCATGAATTTTAGATGCTTCAAAAACGTACAGTAAGTTTCCCAGTGGGGGCCAACTTTGCCGCCCGTTAAGGTCAAGGACATGTGGTTCTCTCTGGAGAGTTTCCTCATTAAACTGAATATCGCTGCGGATTACAACATGATTCTATGGGCTCTTCCCTTCATCGCGCACACCATCAGCTGCAGCACTGAACCAGCACCCGGACCTGAATTATTCATTTCCTGTTTACAGCGGGCGACAGGTGCGCGCCCTTGTAATGAGCCTCCGGGCGTCTGACAGCGGGACAGGGAGGAAGCGGACTGAGAGAAGAGAGGAATGCACACAAAGTGTCCCAAGTGAAGATAAAAACATAAAAAAATGATGTTTCGGTCCAGATCAAGGTCTTGAATGGATGATGCTTATATTTTATGCCCTTACAACCAAGGAATAAAGCAAGTATATCAAACCAGCTCACCAGCTCTTTGCAAGTCGCTCCCCATGGGCTTTCTACATTTCTACATAACCTGGATGAGTCACATTTACACAGGCATTTTACTTTTAGGCACCAAATGATTTAGTGTTTGGCCACAAAGCAAGTGCAACACACTCACAACCAGCCAAATGCCATGCCAATAGCCAGAGGTGGTCAGTAATCAAGTACATTTATGTATCTTCAAAAACTCTACTTAAAGCCGCCCTAAGTGATGTCTTTTTGATTTTTTTTTTTTTCACCAGTAGGTGGAGTAGTGAACCCTGGTCTCCTTCTGCGGCACAATGAATGCTTACAACTTACAACTTTTACTCCACTAAATTAGTTAACTACAATACAATACTCCACTACATTTCTGTAAAGGCGCCAAAGAAATAAGTTGATCTGTTTTTGTGTTTTGTTTATTTCAAAAGCCCATACACACTCTATGACCAGTAGGTGGCGTTGTGCAGATGTACTGTCACTCTCAACAAGGAAGAAGGTTTGTCCTCATTATGTTGCCGTAGGGATAGTGGCAAATTTTTTGTGCGTTTGAAGCCGCAAAGTTTCTCTTCACAACACAACACTAATTCAAACTGATGTGTACTTTGAATACTAAGTACCTTCACTGAATTAATAATGTGACTGAGCAACTTTCACTTTATTTGACTGGCAGAATCTATACTTTAACTCAAGTAATGAAATCAAGAGGCGAAGGCAAATACTGATAGGGGAAACCAAATTCCTTTTCTGTCTTTGTGTTGAAGTCGGATGCTTCGACAGCAGCACCATTCTACTACAAGAATATGAATGATTTATCCCAACTTAAACATCTTCAAAATTAATCTTCGCTAAGATGCCGCACTGCAATTTATAGTGAGGTTGTTTGAAAGACCTGAAAGAGTGATTGGACTCCATTAAAGGTGTCTTTATCACTCAAGGGCAAAGTATTTGATTAGTTTATTCATGAACATTTTTAGCTTTTGGGAATGTTTGAATTTTGTCAATGAGATAAAGAAGCAGTTATTTATGGAGTCAACTAGGAATGTACCGATCCGATATTGGTATTGGATATTGGAGCCTATAGTGAACAAAAAAGAAAAACGATATTGGGTATTAGCTACAAATATCCGATACTGAACCAAACGGGCTCTCAGCGCCTTAAAAACACAACTTTAACCACCTAAATCTAAGTGAATATGGGAATGCTGTATGTCATTTTAAAGCTAAGAACCTGGAGAATTCAATCGCTGAGTTAGTTTCATCCTCCGCAAATGTATTTTTGATCGCCCCACAAAATGCCGCGGTTAGCAGAAGCATGCTAATGCTAATGTCAACTAATCGAGGCTGGGATAGAAACTATGGTACAAATACCTATAGTGGCCTAATAAAATAAAATCGGAGCCAAGTGTTTGTATTTTAGTTTAAGAAATAAGATCTAACAATTGTAATGATCAGATCACTTCATGTGAGTTGTTTATATTAATGTAACCTAAAGCCTATATACCTTAGGATATTTAGTGTGGAAAAGTCCAGTGATCCTTGTTAAATGTTTATCCAAGAGTTTATCAGTAGATATACTGTAATTGGTAATTGATCTGTTACATCATGACAATAAAGTATGACTTTATTGATCCTGAAATGGAGAAAAAGAGTCAATTCAATGTTTCACTTAGAGAAAGCCACTTTTAAGAAAGTCTCATGGTATCAGTAAATATTGGATATCGGCAGATACTCAAAACTCAGTATCGGTATCGGTAGCAATAAAGCTGGATCGGTGCATCTCTAGAGTCAACCTTTTCAGTTACGACTTGATGTGGCTCAATGAACAGATAATTTAACGAATACTTTGTTTAGGGTTTAGGGCTTTGTATCCTCACCGTTGACAGACACAGGGTCAGCGCCTTGGCGAAGGTCTATTCTCTTCAGTTGTTTTATTCTTTTTACCAAATTGGCCAGTATATCAGTTTCATATAATCTCTGAAGACACACACAACTTCTTTACTGCACTCTCCTGACTTGATGCTGATATAACTCACTGGCCGCGTGCCATTGTAGCCCTCTTTATGGCTGACTCCGGTAAATTGCAGTTGGGTTGTTGGAGATAATTTCACAGCCGCAGCGCTGCTCCCCCGTGAACCGCGCTGATCCGTGTTTCTGGTGTTTCTGAGGCGTTATTAAAAGTCAGGGGAAAGGTTACTGTAAATGCCACTCTGCTGAGGCGCGGCTCGACGGGCCTCACATACATTCTCTTTCACACCGTGTTCGATTGCACGGCTCACTTTTTCATTGGTCAGGCTCTATCAGCTGAGTCTAATTCAGTGTGTAAGTTAAGGCCAGACACTGCAGGTCAATTTATAGATATCAATTTCAAACTTTTATTGTGTAGGTTACTGATATATATGAGGGGATAAAATGTAATGTACGTTTTCTGTCATTTTATGCCTTCATATAAAAACAAGGCACTTCATGCATAAAAATAATGTATGGTTTTATTTTGTTGATGCATTAGTTACAATGATTTTGTTGTTGGGGGTTTTGGATATGTTGCTTATTTTGTTGAATAAACTAGCTCTAGAAAATCCGTAAAAAATCTAATTTTGCCTCGTTTTTTGGGAGGTTCACAATTCAATAAATCATGCTAGGAATTAGATATAGAAAATCCCTTTGAAAAAAAACATAAAATATTCTTGAGCAGAAGACTGGAAAGTTTGGAGTCACTAAATGGGATATTTTGTTAGTCTAAAAGGAAACCTGAGAAATCAAGACCTTAAGTTTCGTGTAGGGCTGGGCGATTCTTAATCAAGATCATTTTCCACATATCGGATCGATCTCGATTTTCGATTCGATTCTATTTTTGTCATCATAAATTAAATACTTGTTGCTGATTCATAAAATTAGATACACTTTGATTCAAACCTCAGCTCAAACAAAAACAAATGCTTTCCTCCAGTTTCATTTAACACATAAAAGTCTTCCATTGTCTCGTCAAACTGTTTGTGCCAAAGAAATGGTCGATTATAAAGTCCTATGACGATTATTGAGATTGACCAAAGTAGAGATTGCGATTTTGGTTCAATTTCAATAAATTTCCCAGTCCTAGTTTTGTGTATCTTTTTTCATGCAGCTTACTCCCAGAAAGGAAAGATTTGGATTACAGCGTCATCTCGGTCACGTTTCATGCAACACGTGGATACCAAACATGTCAATAGTTGTGAATGAATATGTGGGAAAGATGCGGGAGCGCTCTTCAATGTTGCAGTGAAGTGTGGCCCATGATTCAACAACAACAAAAAATCAGAAAATAAACAATGTTAAGGGCGAATTTGGTCTATTTCATACTTTGACATTAAAATGAACCTCTTAACCCCCACCTTAACCGAGCACGTTCTCTCCAGTTTTATCCAAATTTAGAAGCCTCTCGACTGGAGAGCTTACAGCCTATAGGCCAGTGTAACGACTCATTTGAAAGCTAAGACCTACAAAACTCATTAAAGCTTCCTTCTTGTTTTTGTTATCCGGTTTTAGTCGTCTTTGTTGTGTTTTTTTTAATCACGTTTACATTGCTTTTTATGTCACATTTTTGTCACCTTTACGTTGCTTTTTTGCCGCGTTTTTGTCATGTAGTCGTAGCTTTTTAGTAGCACTCTGGCCGCATTTCTTCTTTTTTGGTGTAATTAACTGTGATCAAGCCACAAAACATGTCAAAAAAGCAACAAAAATGTGATGAAAACACAACCAAAAATTGACAATCATTATGTGACAATCATAATGAGGAAGAAGCTTCGATGAGTTTTGCGGGTCTTAGCTTTCAAATGAGGCGTTACACTGGCTGCACGCTCCATTCGAGAAGCTTTTATGTTTGGGTGAAGCTGAACTGGAGACAGTGCACTTGGTTAAAGTGGGGATTAAGAGGTTAAGGGAGACCAGCAAGAAATATCAACAGTGGCAAGGCAAGTTTATTTGTAGAGCACAATTCATACACAAGGCAATTCAAAGTGCTTCACAGTTGCATAAAATTACAAGAAAACAGATAAAAATCAATAAAACATCAACATAAAAATGTATCAATGACAGTAAAAGGCAAGAGTGCAGATAAAATACTTTCAGTTTTCATATGCACGGGTAAAAAGAGCTGTTTTCAGCCTGGATTTGAACATTATCAGAGTTGAGGCCTGTCTCACATCCTCATGAAGACTGTTCCAGATTTTAGCTGCATGAAACTGAAACGCAGCCTCACCGTGTTTATTATTGACTCTGGGAACCACCAGGAGACCCCTCCCTGAAGTTCTCAGGGCCCGAGATGGTTCATACGGCTCTAACATGTCAGAGATGTACTTTGGTGCTAAACCATGAAAAGACTTGTACACAAGCAGAGCTGTTTTAAATTCTATTCTCTGAGTGACAGGAAGCCAGTGCAGAGACCGGAGCACTGGACTAATATGGTCGTATTTCCTGGTTCTTGTCAGGACTCGAGCAGCAGCGTTCTGGATGTACTGCAGCTCTAACAGTGAGCAGGCCGTTACAGTAGTCTAACCTGCTGGAGACAAATGTATGGATGAGTCTCTCTAAGTCTGGTTTTGACACTATTCCTCTGATCTTAGCAATGTTTTTCAGATGGTAAAAAGCTGATGATGTTATTGCTTTGATGTGGCTGTTTAAGTTCAGGTCTGAGTCCATGATTACTCCTAGATTTCTAACCTGATTTTTTGGTTTCAGAGCGAGAGACTCAAGGTGACTGATCTCAGTTTAGTTGGAGAAAGTGACAAACAGTGACCGATATCTTGTTTTCACCTGATGCGTCTCGCCTTATTAAAATGCACGTGTTTTGACCCCAATTATAAATGTTTCTTTCTATCCAAGGAAACCAATAGTTAGAGTGGCTTTGGTTTGTAGACAATATAATATTTCAAAAGGCGTTGCCACAGTGGCCCCGTTCACAGAAGACACTACAGCGGGACATTTGTTAGCAGCAGAACACTGTTACTCCCCTGCTGCTTGAGTAGTGGCACCATCACAGTCCCAAAAAAAAAAAAGAAGCCAACTGTCCAATAACGCTTAACCGCCCGGGACCTGTTATAGCCAGATTCAAAGTTAATCTTCTGTGAGTTCCCCTCCGCTGACACGCGCCTCTCCTCAGCTACTTCTCTGCCTTTTTTCATCGCTCTGTCTGCGGCCGTCTATAAGCGGCGACGCACGCCGACGCTTGAGGACACTCCGAAACAGCGTCGAGTTCGAGAGATGGATCTCCTCTGCGGGACGTGCCAAGGTCTCCGCGGACGCGCAGCTGAGGAGGAATAAAGAGGCCGGGGCTTTACAGGACGGGGGCCATTTGTAGCCGCTTGTCTGTCGAGAGGCGGCGGCGGCGCGACCGGCGGGGACAGCTCACTATATCACTCTGCCGTTTGTTATTTTGTCTGAAGCAGGAGTGTGGCCTCGGGGTAGAAAAGTCTTATCTCTCGCTCTCTCATCTTTCTCTCCCTTCTCTCTTCAGTTCATCTCTCTGTCTCTTTCCTCTCACTTCCTTTCTTATTCCTCTCACTGTCTCCTGTCTATATATCTCGCTCTACAATCTGTCTGTCCAAAAAGTCTCTCTTTTCTTCTGTCTCTCTCTCTCTCTGTCCGTCTTCTCGCTTTCTCTCTGTTTCTCTCTCAACTGGGCTTTTTTTTTTTTGAAGAGATACTATCAATTAATCAGAAGAAAGAAGCTATGAAGCACCATCTGAGATCTAACAGATTTAAGGGCAAATAAACATGAAATGAAGTGTTTCCTAAAATATACAAGTCTATAAGTTGCCGAGGTTTTGGTTCATTATTATTTGTGGAAGTTCTAGTTTTTTTTGTATGTATATATAAAATGTGTTGTATGGTCAGATAAAGATAAACCACCACCGTAACCAAGTGCATTTTTCTACAGTTTTAGCCAAATCTAAAAGCTTCTTGAGAAAAGCGACAAAGCAGAGAAGAAAACGTGCCAATAACACAATGAAAAAGCAACAAGAACATGACAAAAGAGCGACAAAGTAGTGATAAAGAAGCAACAGCAAAAAAACGTGCCAGAAAAGCAACACTAATACAATAAAAAAGGCGACAAAAACGCACCAAAATAGAGATGGTGACAAAAAAGCCACCAAAAACAAAATGACGACTTAAAAGTAATAAAGAAACAACAGCAACAATAAACACCTGCCGGATAAACAACAATAACACACACAACTAAAATGTGACGAAAACACAACAAAAAAGCAACGACAAAAAGACACAAAGTCACAAAAATGATACAACAAAAAAGTGACTAAAGAGCGACACAAAACAACTGACAAAAATGTGGCGAAACCACGGCAGAAAAAAAGCAATGGGGGGGAAAAAAAGATGAAAAAGAAACAAAAACCTGACAAAAACACACGTCACAAAAATCCGACAAAAACGCCGCAACAATGCGACAAATGAGGCGTTTTCGCGCTGTTGCTCTCCAATAGAGAAGCTTTTAGATTTGGGTAAAGCTGAACTGTAGAAAATGCACTCGGTTCAGGAGGTTAAGTAAGAGGTTAAAGGGGGGTATTATGTAAAATCGACTTTTTCAAGCTTTATATCATGTTATTATGTCATTCCCTCATTAAACACATGCCTGGAGTGTTGCCTTGGCTCATTCACATATTTTTGAGTAATCAGTAAAAACTTAGACGGCAGCCATTTTAGGTGTAGCTATGCCTCAGTCCTCCTAGGAACGCCCCCACCTCCTGGAGACGCCTCTGGACCTTTCGTCACCAGCCAAGCCACCAACCACTGCTCCTCAGCTCAGCAGAGCCCCCTCCCCGCACAGTAGTGTTGTTTAGATGCCACAGCAGTGTGCTGAAGGGGGCGTGTCGGAAAGCTTCTTAAAGAGACAGAGGCCTATTTCAAGACGTTCAGTACAGCCATTTTGAGAGAGCAATTTTATTCAAGGCAGTTATTTTAATTTACTGCATATACAGACCAACAGAAGGTTACGTCATTATTGTAGTATGCTATAGACTGGTGCTATGTGATTGAAAAAAGCATAATACCCCCTCTTTAATTGATAATTGTTCAATAATCTATCTATCTATCTATCTATCTATCTATCTGTCAATCTATCTGTCTATCTGTCAATCTATCTGTCTGTTTTCTCTTTTCTCTATCCTTCTCACTTTCCTGTACCACTTCTTTCACACTCTTCTCTTACTCTCTCTCGCTCCTCTCGCTGTGTTTCTGAAATGCATGTATCATCGGGGCGAGGGAGCGGGAGGGACTGTTTGCTTTTGCGAGCTTTGTTCACTTGGGGTCTGCGCTGATGCACATGTCCACACCGAGCGGGGTTTATTCAATCAGGTGTCAGAGGCGATCCCTCAAACCGAATTCCGGCGAATCACTGAGGAAAACAAAGCCAGGGCGACGGCAGAGGAGACACAAATGCATTTGATTTAAGACGGGAGTGTCGCATAGGGAGCACAACGCGGCAGCTGTACGGAGTTTTTGTTTTCATTCACTATAAGCAGTAACGGCGTCAATTTACTTAAGTGTAGAGATCCATCTTTTTGCGAAACCGATACTTGGGGATTGAATATATCCGATATCCGATATTGACCAACTTTCTTAAAAGTGGCTGCTGTGAGTGAAAAAGTTAATGTTCCTCTTTATCTCCATAGTAAGATCAATCAAGTCTTATCTTTTCTTGTCATGATGTTACAGATCAATTATCAGTTTTATCTATTAATAAACAAATGGAAAAAACATTTAACAAGGATCATTGGACTTTTCTACAATAAATATCCTTGGCTACACGACAGGCAATTTAGGAAACATTAATATAATATAAACGCCTTTCACAAACTAAAATACACACACATGGCCAGTCCTGCAGTGACTATGTTATTTTATTAGGCCACTTTAGGTATTTCTATCATAGTTTCTGACCCAGCCTTGATTAGTTTCTGTTAGCATTAGCATGCTCCCGGTAGCTTTAGCATATTGTTGCTAGCCGTGGAATTTTGCACGGCGATCAGAAAATATGTTTGTGGGGGTTAAAGCTAACTCAGCGATTGAATTCTCCAGGTTCTTAGCTTTAAAATGACATACAGCACATTCACTTAGATTTTGTTGGTGAAAGTTGTGTTTTTAAACCATAGACTATAAAAAATAACAATAACTATGTTCGGGGGAAATCATGGCGGATATACAGACTCCTCCTACCCTGCTGTGACGGAGCATGTTCCTAAAAAGGGCATAAGGGCGGGATCTTCACACTAGACTCGGCCCTCGCGGGCGCCTAGTTCAGCCGTAGCCGCGCCCGCTCCATTAGCTCTAATGCTAACGGCCTGTCAATCAAAGTCCGGCCCTCATTAGTATACAAGATTTCTAAAATGTTTCTTACGAAAACCAGCCTGGTTTCTTTAATTGTAACTGACCCAGCGTTATCACAGGAGCAACATCTAGCTGTAGAAAGTTTAGGAAAATTAGAAACCAGGCTTTAAAGTTGTTTTTAACATTTCTAAAGTGCAATGCTTTCCAATTAGTATTTTTTCCAGTATGTCCTATGTCTTTGAAGATACTAACTTGAGTTCAGTATGTTTTATTGAGAACTTATAAGTTTTCCTGTATAAAACTTTCTACTCCATTACACTCATGTAATCCTGTAAAAGGAGAAAATTGGCAGCTTGTTTTGTCCCATTTATGACGCCTACTGCAGAACAGTACGTGCCCGCTGGAATTTTGAAAATATATTTTTTTAAGGCCCTTGAATGTTTTGTTGTAGTGTAATTAGTAAAGCACTTCTACGAGATTTTTTTACCGTCAAAAAAGAAGAAAATATGCTTTTAGTTTCTGACGGTTAATGGATTGTGGTGTGGAAACTCTCTGAACGGCAAACAGCCTGGCGTTGGAGATTGTCTCCCGCTGACCTCTGGCTAAGACACTTAAACCCATCACGGAAAAGGATCAAACAGGGCCCGACCTGAGCTAAACCACTCGAGTCTGTCTGCCCGCGAGACAAAGCGGATTTCACCCAATCCGGTCGTCTCAACAGAACCAGCGGGGCTCCGTAATCCACACAACAGCACTCCAGAGAATCAAGCTAATCAAGTCTGCAGGAAAATCAAACAGCCACCAATTACCCCTAACACGGTCGAAGGAGGCGGCTGACGCAGATGGGGGCTGGCACCGGGGCAGATGCGGCTCTGATTAGACCTGATTACACTCAAGTGGGTTTGCAATAGGCCCCACTTTCCCCCCAAAACAAACAATAAACGGGTGTGATGCGGGAAGATGTGACCCCGGAGCAAGTCAATTGATGTGATTGTGTGCGAAATTATATGTTATTGACGGGGCAGGTCAACGGGCAGAATAATGATGCTAAAAGGTTCATGGGGAGATTCTGATATTTGACTTTTCTCAAGGAGATTTTGTGTCATGGATAAAGCCAGGTTTAAATGTATGGGTTTATTTGATTGACATTTTAGAAACAAAGATTAGTTTCAGAGGGCATTATCCTATCTTAAGGTTTTGATTTAACTTATGCTATTTTGCCGTATCCTGCTCCTAATTTGTCAGTTCGTATCACGTGGTCACTTTACTGCCCGGCATGGATAGTGCTAACTTTTTTGTCGGAAAATATAAACAACCCGAACCCTAATCATAACCCTAAGGCTCACCATATCCCTGCCCCCAACCCTACATTTTGTCATGAAATCTCAAGTTTCCACAGCAGACCGTCCCTCCTGAGCAGATTATCTAAGATGAATCATGTTAAAAACTGGGAGATTTAATCATGTGATACGAATTGTCCCCTCCTGGAACCGCCACCTTACCGTGGTGGAGGGGTTTGAGCACCCGAATGATCCTAGGGACTCTGTTGTCGGGGGCTTCGTGCCCCTGGCAGGGTCTCCCATGGCAAACAGGTCCTAGGTGACGGGTCAGACAAAGGGCGGTTCAGAAGCCCCTTATGAGAGACCAACAGGCCCGGTTAGAACCATGAGGCCGTCCTTCTTCTATGGACCCACCACCTGCAGGAGGAGCCATAGGGGGCTGGTGCAATGTGATTTGGGCAGCTCCAACGGACAAGTGGAAGAAAATGGATGGATACGAATTGACAAATTGGGAGCAAATAGGGAGTTAATAGTGTAAACAAACTAAAAGCCTGTCCCGGCTAAATATCCACTCCCAAATCGTTATGACTGACAAAGGAATAATAATTTAGCCATGTTTTTTGGGATTCAAAAGGCAATAAAGCATTTTTAAATTCGATACAAAAAACAATTTAAGAAACCAATATTCAAAATAGACTCGAAAATGGGTGCTATAATAAGTGAAGATGGAGTTACTGTTTCGTCCTAAGTTCATAAGGTACGAGTTATATTTGTAAAGACTAAAACTTTCCGGTTTATGGTGCGATTAAGACAAATGCTGCAGCTCATTCAAACAGTAAAAAAATGAGATTAGTTCTCAGTAGCACTGCACGATTTGGGAAAATAATATCTAATTTCGCGTACAAGTGCGTTGCGGTGGCTATTTTAAAAACAATAGTGAATTCACTGAGCGCTCGTTTTAAACACATCAAGGAGCTATTACCTGAGTAAAAGTATAGATACTACTAGGCAAATATTACTCCAATAAAAGTATGAAGTGCAGATTGTTACATAAGGCAAAGTGCAGAAGTATTTGGTGTCGACAAACCTCATTCAAAAGGAGCACCTGTATGGCAACACAACATAGACAAACTTCCTACTGACTCCCTCTGCTCTAAACCCGTTATTATGACCAAGTATCCAGGATCACGCCCCAAAAATTAACTACCATACCGTACATCTCTTTTACAAGTTGCTTCTTCCTACATCAGAGGCTGCCCTGGTTTCCCCGCGACTCACAGGGGAAAAAAAATAAAAAAACTTCACAAAAATGAATTAAACATGAATCTGGCCGCTGCTTGTAGCTTGTGAAACAGGATCAGAAACAGGACGGCGGCGCGGGCTGATGAGATGACGACGAGGGCTTTGATTGTAATTGAGAATAAACAGGCAGCGCTAACACTGTAACGAGCCAAAAATGCTTTTTAAACAGGTGGATGGAAAGAGGAGCGGAAGGGTACGATTCACAATCCCTTCTCATTAGTAGGCAAATGAATGCAATCAGCAGCCTTTGGTAAGAGGCTTGATAAATCCCTTGCAACGCGGTGTGTCTGGCTCCGACGCTGAGCCGTTTTGGGGAAAATGTCCAATTTCCCTTTTTTTCCAAGTTTTACAATTGTGAATTTTTTTTTTTTTTTTAGAAATATAAGTTTCAGTGCGCATTATAGGCATCTCCAGGGGATTCAACAACTTGAGAAACACAATAATAACAACGGCTAAACCATAATAAGAATCATGTATGTTTCAGAACGTGTTGAATAGGCTTGAACTACAGGGTTAGCAGGTTTTTAACATGATGACGTCCCACGTGCAAATACAGAGGCGGGAAATGTCAGAGAAAAAAAAAGCGCTGGTACTTTTCTCTTTGTGTTGCAGTGATTTAAAAGTCCGAGAGCAGCAAAATATTAAGTCAACCCTTCAAATCCAATCAATCAATTTTAGTCATATTTATCATTTATGTTTTAAGGTAAAGATTCAGTTCACATTTTTATTACCACGTTACAGAAAACTAAAGTGCATAATGACACACATTTTGCTAAAACATAGTCAACACAATTATATTTAACATTTAGCTAAAAAAAAATTGACCCAGTTTTCTTTAGTGTGACCATTTTTGCGATGCTTATAGTTTCACTTCCTTATTGGACACTGACAGGAAGTGAGATAGATGGAGGCAAACAATTTTAAACTTGCCATGCCGACCATGCTATGTCAATGTGAAATGAGTGAAAGTCAAACTGCTAAGGAACTTTACCTCTATCTATGTCACTTCCTGTCATTAGCTTAAACATTAAAATACAATAACTTTTCTGCCCAACATTTCTTCATTGAATTGTTGCTCCACTGAAATGAAATGATAATTATGACTTACAACAGATGTTATCAATCCAAATAAGTCATGTTTTCATTTATTGAATATGAACCGCTAAACTAATATAAGAATCACAAGCATCAGCCTGTCCCAGGGCAGCTACAATAACACCACCACAAACAGAGCGACTTGATAATAACTTCTGTGTTTATTTGAGAAGCTTGTAAACTCAGGCTTGTAAAGACAACAACACGTGTAAAACATTATTCATTTCAAAGCATCCCTGCAGACGTCTCACCAACCGAGTTTGCCACTTTTTTGTTATTATCAAAGGGCATTATATTCCCTAAATAATAGCAGCCTCAAATATTGTGATTTTGTTTCAGTTGTGGGTAATTGTGCAGCCTTAATCTGCAGTAGGGTACAGTCACAAAAAACATGTTTTCTACGGTTTTGTAAATGAACACTTCAGTTTAGTTCTCTGCAGAAGGACTAAGTGCAGCTTTTGTGGTTTGCAGATTACAACCAGCTACATTGCTATCTCCCTGTGATTGCGATTCAAGTTGCAGCTCAGATAGAAACTATAATACTGCAGTAGCTCGTAGCGCCAGCGCATCACTTTCTTTGCTCACGGTTCTACCTCATTGCGTTTGTTGGCCTCAAGCAAACACAGAAGTCAATGAAGGTTGTAGCTCCACCGGGATACAAACTGTTTTAACAAATGCAGTAGTTGTAGAAATAATATTATTCCTCTGCCCCCTGAGACATGACTTATGGAGGTGTTGGGTGTGCACCACAGGACACAAAGCCTGGGAGTGTAATGGAGGGGAAATGTATCTTAAAAGACAGACAGACGCTGTGAGCAAGTGTTCACGAGTGTTTGGTTGGTTTTAGTTCTTAATAGATTCGATTTAATCTAACAGTCAACAATGCAATGACAGGTGTTGATGAGAAGAACCTGTCAACTCACAAAATATCCGCATAAACATAATAAAATAAGCAATATAGCAAACCTATCTACTTTACACAAAAATACTACAGTGCACTTGTTCTGTACTATTACATTGAGATCAGAAGCCCGACCGCCCGATGGTTAAAGCTGTCCTTCAGTCTCTTTGTGTGTGCAGGCAGGCTCCTGTGGGCCTTCCTCAGACGCTTTATGCCAGAGAAAGCCCCAAGACGAACGTTTTATGTGTCATGTTATCATTTCTCATAAATATTTGATCTATGATGTGCAAAAGAGCCCGCTTATTGTTTATCTGCATCGTATGAATGCATTGTATTAGGGAGTTTTGGTCCCCTGGGTGAACAAGCTGTTACATCTCAAGGGGATTTCCATTATTAAAATGAGAGTGGAATTGTGACTGCGGTCAGTAAGTAGTAAGTCATAGAGTTACATCCAAATATACTAGTTTGCAAAGTACATGCTAACTGCATTTGTAGTTTCTGTGTTCCACATTGTTTTACTGGATACTTTTGTACATCTTTGTGTTTCTTTAAGGTTCAGTGGATTTTTTACTTCAGAGAGTCCGTACTAGCCATGAAGGACCCAGGTGTTTAACAGTAAACAAACAGCTAGCTTATGAGCTAAAGACCTTCAAGACCTACAATTTGTTTCTCCTGAAACACTGAAGAGGCACCAATAGCCTCCCACACCTGCAGCACAGTGGAGGTGTCACAAGAGGCACTACAGAAGGAGGTATCCGGGCAAGACTCACACGCCTTCTATCCTTAATATTGTTCAGACTGATGTTCGTTCACTGGAGAATAACATATTATATTTGTTTCTTCTTCACTTGTTTCTTCTTCACCATCTTCTTTTCACAGAAGATGGTGAAAGACTGTTGTGGGCCGGAGGGAGGAAGAAGGAGGAAGGAGGAGATGAGGGTGTGGGACACCACGCTCTGAAACAGGAGGCGGTGCACTGTTTCAGAGGAGCACTGAAGGCAGTACTCCGGTTTCCCCTTCCTCCAAAAACATGCAGGTCAAATTGGCCCACAAAAAAGTGTTGTTTGTTTCCAAATTAGTGCAACAAGTGCTGTTCAAATCAGGTGTACAATGACAGTGGTTGACTATGCTATGACTACATTGTCATCGAGGAGTGTCAGGTGTGGTCTACACATGGTTTTACTCATGGTTCCTTGTTGCTGTGTTTGATACGAGCGGAAACATAACAATAGCACGGCCCTGGAAAGTCAAAGCATGTCCGTTGTGAAGCACGGCTAATCAATATATCTGTTTGGTGAAAATGGAAGGTCACAAACAAGTCGCATTTGTCAAACAGTATAGACTCGGACAGGCATAATCTATCCGACAAAATCCAGTCTGGAGCTCCACAATCACCCCACCCTTCTCTCTCTCTCCCCCCGTCCCGCTGGCAGGCACACATTTGCTCCTTGATTAGCTTGTACTGCTTAATCACTGCGTATCAAAGGAGCTCTTGCAGGGCTGAGGCGGCGTCCCGTGATTATTCGCAATCACCGAAATGTCTCGTTTGAATGATGAGCTGACAGCTATAAACAACATGCCCATTCCAACCATGTAATCATCCTGCTGCTGCAACTTATAATTTTCAAGAGGCTCCTATATGTATTTTTCATATGAAGTGCGCAGGGATAAAAATGGGAGGCTTATGGAGGAAAGGTGCGCTGTCGGAGGATGCGCATTAAATAGAAGCCAATATAATAAAGCGGCATCTGCTAAACGGGCACTATAAGCATTCTAAATACAGTTCCGTCTCAGTGCTGTGCTTGATTAAACTTATATGAACATTTTCCCAGTGCTATAGATAGAGACGACAACGTGCGTTTACAGGCAGTCGTGGTCTGCCGAGGGGGAAGAAACCTCTCATGGGAATCGCAATATTTAGCCGTTTTCGGGCGGACTATAAACATATTTATCACACACACAATAAATTTAAACCAAAATCATCTCACAGCAAATTGTTCAGTAGAAGCGGGTAATAGCATGAAGCTAACATTAGCTTTCTGGTATTTATGGGCTGTTGCGCCACTACTACTACGCCACTAAAATAAAAATACAGAGACATGGAGATGAGCAAAGTGGTTCAACAGCCCATAAATACTTTAAAGGGGGGTATTATGTAAAATCGACTTTTTCAAGCTTTATATCATGTTATTATGTCATTCCGTCATTAAACACATGCCTGGAGTGTTGCCTTGGCTCATTCACATATTTTTGAGTAATCAGTAAAAACTTAGACGGCAGCCATTTTAGGTGTAGCTATGCCTCAGTCCTCCTAGGAACGCCCCCACCTCCTGGAGACGCCTCTGGACCTTTTGTCACCAGCCAAGCCACCAACCACTGCTCCTCAGCTCAGTAGAGCCCCTCCCCGCACAGTAGTGTTGTTTAGATGCCACAGCAGTGTGCTGAAGGGGGCGTGTCGGAAAGCTTCTTAAAGAGACAGAGGCCTATTTCAAGACGTTCAGTACAGCCATTTTGAGAGAGCAATTTTATTCAAGGCAGTTATTTTAATTTACTGCATATACAGACCAACAGAAGGTTACGTCATCATTGTAGTATGCTATAGACTGGTGCTATGTGATTGAAAAAAGCATAATACCCCCTCTTTAAAAAACAGACAATGCTAACCAGGAATCTACCTTAGCTTTATGCTACATATGCTAATGTTAGTGATGAGTGCAGTTTTTTTTGCATCTACTGGACAATTTGCTGTGAAAAAACATCCCAATGGACACGATTTTGGCTTGACTTTATTGGTGTGTGATAAATATGTTCATAGTCTGCCAGAAAACGACTAAAAAGAGTGACAAAATGTGTGATTCCCATGAGAGGTTTTCTTCCCCCTCGGCTAGGCCACGACCCCTTGTATGACGCGTTGTCGTCTGTATCACCAGCCTCACAGTGAAAAGGTCTTACAAGGGATTCATGAACCGGGTGGGGCCTTTTGCCTGTTCTCCTCAGTGCTCCGGATTCCCCTGTCACTATAAAAATGTACAATAGGATCCACTCTGGAACCAAGACAGCCCTGACTAAGAGACCCCTGAAAAACAGAGATAGAGATGAGACTTTATTATGTGAGAGCAGTGAAACAATTTCCAAAGAATATGGCCTTAGCTTGCAGGATTGCTCAAGCTTGCGTGGAAAAAAAACAATTGCCGTTACATTTTCCTCGCTATAATCGTGTAGCCTTACAAGTTTTCATCAACTTTACCGCACTGTCACGCTCAAAGAGAACCACAAAAGCAGATGGACTTTTCCACAATAGTCTCATTTATCAGCGTGTGTCTGTGTGCATTGCCTTGGTGCACAATCCAACTACTAGAAGAGCCTCATATCCACATCGCTTCATCTCGAATCCCCCATCTCCGCTCTCCTCAGCCCTCCTCTGCTCGGAGGGCCCAGTCCAATCTGAGAGTTTGGTTAAGCTGCGCTCTCTGGGCTTATCTCCAGAAGCTGCCTCTTTCATTTGAGTAAATGCCTTCATTCCCGTCTCCTCTATGAAGGAGCCGATAAGGGACGTCTTTTATCCTCACAAGATTGGCTTTTTTCCTCCTCGAGGCCCTCTGTTGGCGCTATGTGTATTTCTATTCCCACAATGTATAGGCGATTACTCATCAGCGCTTTGTGACTCAAGGAAGAGATGTTTTGTGTCTTGGAACGCTTCCAACCTCTTTCCTAACATCCGCACCAGACAAACCCAGGCTGTTCTTAACTGCTGTTGTTGTTGTTGTTGTCTTTCCTACAGTCCACAGTAAAAAATAATTTAGATACAATAATAGGATGTATTAAAGGGGGGGGGGGGGGGGGTATTATGTAAAATCGACTTTTTCAAGCTTTATATCATGTTATTATGTCATTCCCTCATTAAACACATGCCTGGAGTGTTGCCTTGGCTCATTCACATATTTTTGAGTAATCAGTAAAAACTTAGACGGCAGCCATTTTAGGTGTAGCTATGCCTCAGTCCTCCTAGGAACGCCCCCACCTCCTGGAGACGCCTCTGGACCTTTCGTCACCAGCCAAGCCACCAACCACTGCTCCTCAGCTCAGCAGAGACCCCTCCCCGCACAGTAGTGTTGTTTAGATGCCACAGCAGTGTGCTGAAGGGGGCGTGTCGGAAAGCTTCTTAAAGAGACAGAGGCCTATTTCAAGACGTTCAGTACAGCCATTTTGAGAGAGCAATTTTATTCAAGGCAGTTATTTTAATTTACTGCATATACAGACCAACAGAAGGTTACGTCATCATTGTAGTATGCTATAGACTGGTGCTATGTGATTGAAAAAAGCATAATACCCCCTCTTTAAGTAAGTTGTTTAATCCGCTTATGCCATGGTCACACAAACTGAAACTGTTCATGAAACTGTTTTTTTTTTTTAAGTCCGGGCAGCAGTTTTACCTGAAACTAGTTCCAACTCAAATGTTTGTCATCACTATGGAAACAGCTGCAATGAAGTGATATAGAACTTGATTTAACTATTGCCGGATGAACTGTAGGCAGTTAGCCAATAAGAATTGAGTATTCACCCAGACCAGTGTTGTAACTGGACAAAAAGAAGTGCCGGTACTCTATTTTTTGCCAGCGTTATTACAGTATAAATGATATTGTAATAACGCTGGACTGTATCATTTATATCATGTATTCACAATAATTACACTCAGATCTGCTCAAATAAACAACTCAAGATGAGTCCAATGCAAAGAAAGTAAGCTTAGTGATGCATAATAAACAACAGTAATGAAAGCCCGGTCTTACCTTTAGAAGACAGACTGTTTTAGCTGAACTCTTACAGATGGACGTCTCTGAAGCTCTTTTACTGATAAGATTCTTACAGGCTAATGTCTGTGCTTTCCAAAGTGTCTAACAAATACTTCCATGTTCTGGAGCTTGTGCTGTCATTGCAGCTTGTCAGGCTCCATTCTGTCTGCAGTCTGCCTCATCTCAGGGCACAGAGGTTTGTTTACATCCATAATTTTACTCCTTTGTTTTGTTTTTATCGCATCTACGAGGTCAAACGGGGCACATCACTCTCGTGCTCGTCGCCCACTTGTGAAAACCTCAATGACCGCGGCACAGGTGGGGTCAGCCAACGCGTCCTCTGATTCTGACCTTGTTCTTTTACTACTCTGAAGCCAGGAGAGCATAGTCAAGTGTTCATTGTATTTTAACCGAGCAGCTATCCGCTTGTTTGTGTGGACGAGCATCACGTTGAGTTGTTTACAGCGGCTACAGCGATGCATTCACTCATAGGGTGTATGGGTAATGTAGTCTCCGCGCGTACCGGCCCACTTAAAGCACTGACCCAGACCATGGTGTAAATGTGGATATTACTTCAAACATGATGATCGTGATGCACTCATATCCACAGGCTTAGCACTGGCACAATATAACAGCTGGATAAAATAGCTGAAGAGAAGAAGTGTCTCGGGTGATGCAGCATTTCTCAAGTGTCTCAAAGTGTTGGCATTTTGAATCTTACTCTCGCCAGTTCATAGCGTCACTGTGTCTTTGGGCACAGTAATAATAGCGATGCCATCTGACTCATGAACACCTAATAACTTGTTACGTCTATGCACTATGTGGTTATATCCACACTTTTTTTGTTTGAAGAAGAATATTTTGTATATTCAGAGTTTAGCTAATTTAACTCTCGCTCTATATTTGCCTTAGTTTATTTTTATTCCCTATGCTACAAAATTCCAAGTTTATGAATCCTTTCACTGGCAATGGCAATACAACCTATTCTGTTTCCAATTCTGGAGGCACGTCACATGTCTTCACTGTGTGTATGAGGGGCTCAGATTGGCAGCCTTCTCTTTAGGTCCCAGGGCTGTGTGTGTATGTGTGTGTGCGAGTGAATTAATAATGACTACACTGTAACACTTTGGAGCTCATCAAACTTATAAAGCGCAATACAAGTTAAGCCTCATCGCTAGTATTATTATTAATAGCGAAATGGAACACCTCAAAAGAGTTTAAATACAATATAAAATAGTAAATATATAAATGTCAGATGCCCTTCTTGACAACTTCCCAAAGTATTCCAGCTTGGGACCAGCATAAACCATTGACTAGCATGTCTTCATTTGTGCCACTTTACTGAATAAAGATGTGCCTTTATCCTCTGTGTAGGAGTGTGTCTTTAGTCTGGTGTGAAAATGTGTGGAGGCTGTGGGCGTTACAAGGCATTGTGGTGACCCTGGTATTTAGCGTGCGCGGGCGTGTTAGCGTGCCGTTAGCTTATGTGTCTGTTTCTTCAGCGTATTGTCTTGGGGCTGAGCGAGCGGAGCAGCGAGTCACGGTGCAATAACCCACTTCAAAGAGAGGCATTGTCACCGGTTAATGCACTGAGCAGCAGCCAGAAGTCAGTCCTAGTCTATCGGAAATTCCTATTGTGCTGCGAGAGAAGAGGAGGAAGGGTTGAGGTATTTAGGATGTGTTTTACTTCAGTGTTGATCAATCGGAATGACCAAAAGAGAGCCTTTGGTCTTCTGTATGTACACTGACCCCAAAAACCTTAAAACACTGCCTGACCCAAAACAGTAAAGGTGTAAAAAAAAAGTCTGGATTTAGCTACAGTTGGTCAGGTCTAGGTTCATCAACACACGAATCAACCTCCTCAAACCCATCACCAAATCAACGCACCGAACCTTGGGGGACCGAGCCTTCGCCATCGCTGCCCCCATCCCCCATCCACATCAGAAACTCGGACTCAACGATCACCTACAAAAAACTGCTCAGAACTCACCTGTTTCAGCTCGCCTACAACCTATACAATAGCACGGCCATCTTTGTTTGTCTGTTTCATTTGTAAAGTTGAGTTTCCTTGAAAAGCGCTATATAAGACTTATGTATTATTATCATTATTACTATGTGCCCAAAGAAGGAGATCAGCTGACTATCTGAACACCCTGAATGACCAGGTTATTCCATCAATGGATTTCTTCTTCCCTGATGGCACGGGCATATTCCAAGATGGCAATGCCGGGATTGATCGGTCTCACATTGTGAAAGCGCGGTTCAGGGAGCGTCTAGACTTTAACCCCATTAAGAATCTTGGGGATGTGCTGGGATGTGGTCACATTCTCCCATCATCAATACAAAATTAGAAAAATGTATGCAACACTGGATCTTTTGACTTTGCAGAGGCTGATTGAAACAGTACCACAGCGAATATGTGCTGTAATCAAAGTTAAAGTTTGACCAAATATTAGACCTTTTTTTTTTGTGGTGACTTGTATTTTGGTAAACTTATACAGCACTTTTCCACCTTCAATCAATCAATCAAACTTTATTTATAAAGCGCTTTTCATACCGAAAGGTATCACAAAGTGCTTTACAGATAACATTTAAAACAATACGCCCCACATCATACATCCATACACACATACATATATACATACACACATACATATCTATATCTATCTATCATATATATATATATATATATACACACATACACATACAATATATCATTAGGACTAAATTAATAGATGTCAGTTAAAAGTTAAGCTAAAAAGGTGGGTCTTGAGCCTGCTCTTAAAGACATGAACGTTCTCTGCGGTCCTGAGCTCCTCCGGCAGGTCGTTCCAGAGGCGAGGGCCATAATATTGGAAAGACGCCTCGCCGTGAGTCTTTCTGTTGACTTTAGGGATAACAAGGAGACACCTGCCAGAGGAGCGAAGGGGCCGTGAAGGTTCATAAGGTAAAAGTAATTCTGAAAGATAAGAAGGACCAAGACCATTAAGACATTTAAAAACCGTTAGAAGAACTTTAAAATCGATCCTGAAACACACGGGGAGCCAATGCAGTGACTCTAAAACTGGTGTAATGTGGTCCCGCCTCCTGGTCTTTGTCATTGTTCATTAGGCCCAAAGCGCTTTAAAGCAAGGAACCAGTCACCCATTCACACTCTCATTCATACACTGGAGACAATGGAGTGTCTTGCGGGAGCCAGGAATCAAACTCCCGACCTTCCGATCATGAGACGACCCACTCTACCATCTGCACCACTGTCGCCTCAGACAGTTTATCTCTAAATTGCTTGAAGGATCATGGTAAATGTTTATACTTTATTCAGTATATTGCTTTTCGGCAACCATTTGCTAAATAATGAAAGCATATGCACTGGCCATATCTGGGTTTTAACCACTGACCTTTGGGTGAACATGGTGCCACTGATTTTATAACACATCCCGTTTAATTTATTTTTGTGGAAAGTCTTTAAAAGTAGGAAATTCGTAAAAAAAAAGAAAATTGTAAATCCAATTGACATTTCAAACAAATAATCCCTCCCCTGTTCCTCAAAGCACCCACGAATGTTATTTACCTACTGTATTTTATTATGCAGCTGGAATATTAAAGCCCAGAAACACAGGGAGAGGAGGTAGAGAAATAAGTGGTTTGCGTGTTTGCTGTGCCAACATTCATCATGTTGGCTCTCAGAAAATCATTAGAGCCGTTCATTTTCAGTCAGGCCCGCGCCCAAAAACATCTCACTGACGGGAAGACGACTCTGCCAATTTCTTTCAGAGATTCAGGCCAATACACCAGTAAAAACAAGGGAGGAACATGTTGTGTGAAGTAGATCGGATAAGGACAAACACCTTTGCGGCAAATTAACAAAGATGTACACAGAGTCTGTCATGTATTATGTAAGCTGTTGTTTATGGACGAATGCACCTGCTGCTGTCAGGTTCGGCAATTCCTCCAAGGGATGGACGCCACATCAAAGAGGTGAAGAGTATGCGGAAAAGCAAAGACGCAAAAATAAAATACATTTAAAAACACCCGAAGCGCTCACAATCGCAGCCGCTCACATGTTCATTCATAAGCTTTAAAATCTCACCGTTTCTCCAGCAAAAGGAAGATATTTTTATATTTGCAATACGCCTTCATTGTGTATGGAAAACATAATTTGATCATTAACGCCTGAAAATGTGATATTTCTTTGCGATCAGATGTTTAAAAAGAGCCTTGTAGTCGGCTCTACTACAGGTTCAAATCATGACCATAATCATTATCATAATCATTATCATTAAAACTTTTGCATGTCACTGTAAACAACCCTGACCATGAAAGGATTTCCAGTGTCTTTTGATCTGGTGTGTCTTTTGAACCCGCAGACAGAAAAAAAAAAAGAAAAGAAATAACTACTTGTATATATATGTTTTAATTTGTATCATTTTTGCTACACTGTAAAATGTAAAATTTGTTTCAACTCAAAAAACTAATTCCAAGGGCTGCCAAGAAATTTTATGTGTAACCAATAATCATTTTACAATCTAGTCGATTTGAAATTTGAGATTCACCTCTTTCGTTCAATTGTATTCTTAGGTTGACATAACTGTTTCCAGTTGTCTGAAGTGAAAAACTTAGGTTGACACAACTGATTTAATTTGTAACTGACGTTTTTCACTTCAGACAACTGGAAACAGTTATGTCAACCTAAGAATACAATTGAACGAAAGAGGTGAATCTCAAATTTCAAATCGACTAGATTGTAAAATGGTTATTGGTTACACATAAAATTTCTTGGCAGCCCTTGGAATTAGTTTTTTGAGTTAAAACAAATTTTACATTTTACAGTGTACATTGGGCATTCAAAACAATGAAACCTATAACTGTCCCTAACCTTTTTCCTGCTAAGCACCGGTACCAGACCTGACATTTTTCCGCAGCCCACTTTGGCAGCACTTCGGTTCCTGTGTGAGCATTAAAGGATGTGAATGCAAATAAAAGTCGTGAGGTTTAGCACAATGAGCGCAAGCTGAGGCGAGAATGCGATGGAGCAGACACTCTTGGTGGTGCTGGTTCGGTGACAGCCTGAGAAGGAATCACATTCAGCTCGATTCTGTTGATCGCGCTCTTCTTTTTGATTAGGGCTCATGCGTTCTAGTTTGGTTCAGAGAAAACATGAACGGGTTTGGGTGGGTCCATAACCCGATACCGGACAGCCTACGAGCTCTAAGGTTGGGGATCCCTGATATGATATTTTTCATCTAAATACAAAGTCTTTACACATGTCCTTCAGTTATTTCAAACCTACAAAATATGTTTTTTCCAATATTAGTGAAAGAGAGCTCTCACACATGGACAAGGTCACAGAGGAGCCAAATGGTGGAAAAAACAACCGCAACAAAACCGCACTCATCACTGTATCAAATAATATTATGATACACTTGGCATTATATTAAAGAGGGGGTATTATGCTTTTTTCAATCACATAGCACCAGTCTATAGCATACTACAATGATGACGTAACCTTCTGTTGGTCTGTATATGCAGTAAATTAAAATAACTGCCTTGAATAAAATTGCTCTCTCAAAATGGCTGTACTGAACGTCTTGAAATAGGCCTCTGTCTCTTTAAGAAGCTTTCTGACACGCCCCCTTCAGCACACTGCTGTGGCATCTAAACAACACTACTGTGCGGGAGGGGGCTCTGCTGAGCTGAGGAGCAGTGGTTGGTGGCTTGGCTGGTGACGAAAGGTCCAGAGGCGTCTCCAGGAGGTGGGGGCGTTCCTAGGAGGACTGAGGCATAGCTACACCTAAAATGGCTGCCGTCTAAGTTTTTACTGATTACTCAAAAATATGTGAATGAGCCAAGGCAACACTCCAGGCATGTGTTTAATGAGGGAATGACATAATAACATGATATAAAGCTTGAAAAAGTCGATTTTACATAATACCCCCCTTTAAATAAAGTCTAGCTTAGTCTTCTTAGCTGGACAACTCCTGTACAACTGAGAGCCTACACAGACTTGGTATTCTTCTATTATGTCTAAACTTATAGCTTTTTTGTTGTTGTCCTGGTTTGGTCTTTGTCAAGCTTTACATTTCTGACATAAACTTTTAATTTATACATTTCATAACATGCAGCTGTAGCCAACCTGTACCTGCTTTATATACAATTACTTCTAAACACAATTCGCCCACCGCCTCCATGATGCATATTCATAGCCCCGGACACCACTCTCGCCGGCACATGTTTTTTTTTCTGTAAAGTGCAGGTGGGTGTTGGAAAGTCTGCCTGAAATTTGCATATTTCTGTCAGCTTATTTTATTTGATTTATTTGTAAGTGTTGCGCTCTGTCCCTGAGTGCATGTGGCTTTGCTTTAAAAATGCTTACCGACTAGACGTACTGGTAATTGCGCCCGCAGCCGGGAGCGGCGCACGGGCCCCGATGCAAACCATATGTTTTTGTGATTGGATTTTTTTTCTTCATTGATTTATGCTGATGTGTTTGCGGAGCTGAACCTGCGTGCGTTCTCAGAAAATCTATAGTGTAAATGCACCAAGTCTAATTGTGTTTCTCTTTTTTAAAGGACTACATCCGCTCAAAAATAAGTGGTACACAACACACGCTTAGAAATGATTACCTATAAAAACACGGCTATGTGTAATAAATTGAACTTTCAATTATGTTTTAGGTGGAATTGGTCCACCTACAGTATAATATGAAGTGTCGCCAGTTTGAGACCAGGCTGAGCACATACTGCCCCTGGAAGAGCCTGGTCGCTTCTAGCTTCACCCATAGGAAGCCATAGGAATTATGCTGGGAGAGGCCAAATGCTAACAACATCTTTGGTCCTTTTGCGTGACTGTGGGCACGGACAAAGACCAGACAGGTACGCATCAACTCGTATAAGCTCAGGTAAGAACATATCTCAGTATGGAAAAACGGTGGCCTGTTCCTTTAACCCCTTAACCTCCGCCTTAACCGGGCCCATTTTCTCCAGTTTTACCCAAATCTAAAAGCACCTCGGCTGGAGCTTATTTTATTTATTGGTTTATTTGGTCGGGACAGTGCATGTTAATGAACATACATGGGTCTCATGCATGTAAACAAGCCACACCGGATTGTAGCCTTGGGCTAATTTGCATCCGTCGTCCCCCATGCGCACTCTCAAACACACTCTCATTCATCCTGGCCTATTGTACATGTTTTTAGTGGTAGGGGAAACCTACGCAGACACGGGGAGAACATGCAAACTCCACACAGAAAGGCCCCGTCCTGGTGGGAATCGAACCCAGGACCTTCTAGTTGTGAAGCACGGGCGCTAACCACTGTGCCACCGTGCACATCACTCAAGTAAACAGTGACGTTCATAGCTGCATTCTCTACTTGCTAGAAAAGCCGATTTGCCAGAAATAATAAAGAGCATATCCTTGGAGCGACACAGCCTTGTAACATGAAAGAATACAACTGAAATACCGACACTCCTTGAGATGTCCTTCACAGCACAGCGCGCTCTAAAGAACATTTTATTTTAACGTTTTTTTTTAACCAAAGACAGAGATATTCTTTAAATGTCAAGTATATTCACAACTCATAATCAGTTTCAAGGAAGTTCTGAGGTAAGAAATGATTCATTTGGATGATAATAGAACAGATAGCCAATGACTCCAAGCAGTATGTGAGAAATATCTGTCGGGCCTGGCTAACCATATGGCCAAGAAAATACGTAATGTGTTAACACTGTGCTATAAAGACATTGGTTTGACCTTGAAAATGTTCAATATCTGCAGACAGCTACACGTTAACAACAGAGATAAATAAACAACAGCCAAACATCTCCTCAGTACTTAAAAAGCAAATCTTGTCTTTTCAACTTCCTAACGTTGCTGCCATTTATGTTTTATGCTCTTATTTTTGTGAGTCAAGGCAGCAGCATCAAGGGGAGGATGAAATCACCCACTTTACCTGAAAGCCAGCAAATATAGTGAAGAAAAAATAAAAATAAATAGAAAGGTCATGTTCTGCTGTCACTTTCCTTCTAGGGCCGAATGTTACATTACAACCCCTGGGGTAAAAATTGCCAAGTGGAAGCCATTTTGTGCCAAGGGCCTCATCAATCACCGCACTCAAACTCACAAACGTGCAAATACTCAAGGCCAATTCATCTTGGCATAAACTACTTTTTTTTTCATACTATTTTCAACAACAAAAACAGACCTTTAATATATTTCAATCATAAAAGCATATCACGACCCAGTTCAGATGTATACTTTTGGAAACTGCTACAATCGCCAAGACAATGTTTAAATCACGCAGAATCGACTTTTTTAAGGTTTAAACCATTTATGATGTTATACTGTATATCTTTATCAATTCCCTCTTTCCTCACTCAAAATGCCAACCCACACTCAGATACACGTCACACAGAGAAATCCCTGTGTTTTAAAGTTTAGACACTTCCACTACACTTGTTCTGATCCTCTCTTCTTTAGGCAGATTAGCATGTTTGCCGGTAGCTAACGGAGTCCAAAGTTTCATTTTAACGGCTCTGTTCAAAAGGAAGTGCGCCCTCTAGTGGCACAACTGCATATATATGTTTGTATGACGAGGCATATTTTCCAGACACACGCACTGTTTTACGTCCATAATTTGTAAATAGTAGTGAAATCCTGGCAAAGCATATAGGAACCAACATAAAACTGTCAACAACAAACAGCCTGAGATTGAGGTCATTCTGCTGCTGCTGCTTCTTCCCCCCGAGGTCACCCCGCGGTTAGCCTTTAGCGCCGGGGGATCCAAAAGGCCAAGCTCTGGGGGCTCTGGAGCCGTGTGTAGCGCGGGACCATTCTCATGTTGTCACGGCTCCCGCTGAGTCCCGCATATGCCTACATCTCCCACAAGCCATCACTGCAGCAGGGGTGCAATCAAACTCCTGCTGTCTGCTCGATGAAATGACTTGAACTGTCAGTCACACACAGGCTCTGGCTCCGCGGGGTTCCGCCCCCGGGGCCCAAAGCAGACAACACATGTTACAGAGAGTCGGATGCATATAAACGCATTTGTCATCATACAAACATAATGCAAACACTTTGAAACGCATTTCTATGAGCTGTAGCGTACTGTGCATCTGTGTAGGAAACTGTCGACTGCACCGTCAAATATACCGTCTAAAAGAATTATGTTTCTAGTAGAAGAAAACACTTCACTAAAGTTGTGGAAGTTAGTTTAAGTGATAATACTATTAAAAACAAAGCAAGAAATGTTCTATTGTTGTACTAGTAAGTTGTGTAATAATGGCTTACACTTGAATTGTGGTTTACGAGCCTGAATTGGCAAGCTTCTCAAAGCACTCGATGGAGGTAAGCTACTGTTATAGCCACATCTGCCCATAGACTGATGGAAGTGAGGCTGCTAAACAGTGCCATTGGCCTCTCTGACCACCACCAACCACTGACTCAGACCCTACATTCACAGGCTGAAATGTTTTGCCCAAGAACACGAGAGTCTGCATCGGAAGCCGAGATTCGAGGGCTGAGGTTTGGTTCTATTGTTGGAATGACGTGTTTATTTTGAAGTTTTACGTAAATTAAGATTTTTATTCAGCGGAGAAAGTGCCAGGTCAAATTTTTTCCCCCATTGCTTACGACACAACAGTGGTGGGTCTCATCAACAACAGAGATGAGTCAAACTACAGGAGTGAGGTGAGCAGTCTGGCCATGTGGTGCACACAGAACAATCTCTCTCTAAATGTGGAGAAGACAAAAGAGATTGTTGTGGACTTTCAAAGTCCAGCATGCTCCTCTAACAATCAACAGTGCTGCAGGGGAGAGGGTGACCAGCACTAAGTTCCTGGGTGTGCACATCACAGAGAAACTCTCCTGGACCATGCACACTACATCACTGGTCAAGAAAAGTAATCAGCGTCTGTACTTTCTCCACAAGTTAAGAAGAGCTAGAGTCCCAGCCTCCATTATGTGCAACTTCTACAGAGGGACTATAGAAAGCATCCTGCCCAGCTCCATCACTGTGTGACACGGCACCAGCACTGCCTCCTGCCGAAGGAGCCTCCAGCGCATCGTGAGAGCAGCGGAGAGGATCTGTGGAGCCCCTCTCCCCACCATTAAGGACATGTACTACACCTGTCTCACCCGCAAAGCCGTCAGAATCACCAGGGACCCTACGCACCCATCACACAGGCTCTTCAAGGTAATGCCTTCAGGGAGGAGACTGCGGAATCTACGGGCCAGGTCCAGTCGACTTAAAAAGAGTTTTATACACAAGGCCATCAGAAAGCTGAACTCCCTGCCCTCCCTTTAATGCAAATGACGAGATGAGTTGATGAGATGAGTCAGTCTCAACTCTGAGCCACTGTCGCCCCCAAAAGTAGCAGCATTATCAGTGGTAGTTTGTGTGTTTGCGTTTCATTTACCACACTATACTTCAAAAAACATTTACTTTAGATAGAAGTCGCGAAGTAAGTGTGAAACATATGCTGCTGTACCCACTATGTGTAACCGTTTCACAGATACTGAAACATTTTTGAATCAAAGCAGTATTACTTATGCTGCACATGGTTCGTTTTTGTTGTTGTAATATCAGCAGTCCTGGTTTATGCAAGTGAATGAAAATATGATGTTGGAGAGTGAAATGACCACAGAAGCCAATGTGTGAGTGTGACCCCTGATATCTAACCTACAACACCCCCATAATCCCACTCGACGGGACTAATCATTACCCCCACCGACATACTCCGCCCACTCGCCCACAGCTTCATTTAATATCCATAATGTGAATATATATACACACTGGAAAAAGTCATACAATTTTCCTGAAGTACATTTGTCCTTGAGTGACTAATTTCAGGAAATATGTTCATGAAGTAAGTTTTTTTTTAACACTTAAATTAAGAAAAAGATGTGGTCACACTCAAAATTTGATAAAAAAAAGCCATATTTTTTGTTCAGACATGAGAATATAAACCCAATTGAAAACTGCGATGTATCTTTACAAAGAAATCATCAGTCATTCATAGTAACATTTGGAAACTACTCGATGCAGTCAATGTTTACTCTTCGTCTTCTACACTGTCTAATTTCGTTTTGTTGCATATTACCAGTAAAACAGAAACCACACAGCAAACAGAGTCAGACTCGACCACGTCTAGCCGCTGATAAGAGCCTTTGTCTACATCACAGCTGCGGTAATTGTCCCCCACCGAGCGAAACTTTCCAAACAGGAGACTCCATTTCAAAGCGCACAGCCGACACAATGCTATTCTTTACAAAACATCACGCTGTACAACGGACCTGCATTAGTGTTATGTCAGACATAATCGTAACATGAAAGCATCAGGAAATTACAGGGAGAATCATGAATAGGGCCAGTCATGTACAATAGGACTGCAAATTAAATGCGCAAACTGACTGGCCACAAAAAGCAAAGTGTTTATGTTTATGTTTATGTTAAGCAATGATATAACCGGTCTCCATGGGGAATTATTATGTATGATCATATTCAGAAAGGTATGTAATTGTAGTTTTACTTTAATCATTAATATACATGTAATATATATATAATATACACTTCTCTTAAGTGTTATGGACATATCCTGCATGATTGTGGCTTACGCTGTGCGATTTTTGGCACCAGGAGGAAGAGGAGACACAGGGTGACCAGAGCGCAGAGAGGTGAGCGAGGGCTAAACACGCTGGTAACATCTCCCTGAACAAAGTTTAGTGGCTATCGGCTAATTTAAAGAGACTATAGATGCAAGTTGGTCATTTTATGCTCACTACTGCCACCTCAGGTCTTACACGTAACTGCAGTCTCTATATTAAAGGGATATTTCAGGATTTTTGCCTCATTTCCTAGTTATCCAGAGTGTTGTTGATGTCTGGAGATATTTTTTTCTTAAATTCATGCAGTTCTTATATTTGAAGAGCTTAGTGGCGCTAGGCTAATGCTAGGCTAACACATTTCAGTCTGACCCACTCCACAGTGCACCTGAGGTAAATCACTTATAACACCAGACTAACCATATAAATGTCTGTGTCGATAGAATAATTTTAACCATTTTGCATTTAAAATAACTTATATTTGAGCAGCATCAGCTTCGTGGCTGTAAGCTAACGCAGAGGCGGAGTGATCTGTGAGAAAATAGTCCCTCAAAATGCGGCAATTCATGTGATACAAGGTCAGTTATATTTAAAAAATTATTCTATGGACACAGACATTTATATGGTTAGTCTGGCGTTATAAGGGATTTGCCTCAGGTGCACTGTGGAGTGGGTCAGACTGTTTTTAATGCAGGCTAGCTGTTACCATAGCCTAGCGCACACATGGCTGGAACGTGTAGGGAGATGAAAATGCTTAGTTTTAACATTTTTAAACTCTGTATAGTCCCTTTAAGCCAGGCTACTTGCCATTTGTTGCTGAAAATAGCCTTCTCGAAGTTAGTGAATGTTTAGGTGTTTAGAGGCAATGTTTGAGGGGTAATAGAAAGACCAAGCTCGTACACTCCTTGTATGCGATTCAGACGCACAGTGTGAGTGGATGATTTCGCTTGTGCAAATTCATGTCACAGTTTATGTCCAGCTTTAACACGCCATTTTAGGTTTTACAACAAAGAAAATCACTGTGGAGGGAGAGACAGCCTTGGTCGTGATTATGAATTGATCTGGAGCTCTCTCTGTAGGCAGCAGCGGGAATTTCATGGAATAAAACGGTGAAACGAGCTTTCACTTTCAGCTAACGGCATGCCAGCAAATCCACAGCGCCGTGAAGAACATACTTTGAGCGCAGAGTGGGTCCAACAAAGGATTAGGGGCAGTTTTGCATTGCCTGTAACAAAACCGAATGACCAAAAGCTGCGAGAATGAAGCATACAGTACATGCTGTTCCGATTGTCTTTAATTCTACTGGACATGATAAAATGCTCGCTCTGAAATCAAACAAAATAAAATAAAATAGTATTAATTTAAAACTGGACAATAGTCGTTGGGGGAAAAAATGCCATTGGATATGTTGCGAAATTGAACAGCCCACCCATAGAAGGGAATATCTTCCTTATGGCGCCATCACCTGGACTCATCTCTAGAAAAAGACAAGCAACTGGATAAGGAAAAAAAGCTAAAATAGTTTCAGAGGGAGATAAGGCACGTCTGCATTCCTTCACAAGCCACGGCTGACGGGCACAATAAAGTCGAAGGCAGCTACACGTAAATAGCTCAACATCAAAGGCCAGGGCTGAAGGTTTGGTATAGGAAGTGGGAGATTGAAAATAAGAATATTATTTTAGAGTGCCTTCAAAAATATGTTCACCTGTATTTATAGAGATGTATTCCATATTTTATGTCTTATAACAACAATACCTAATCTGTGATTGGAACGGAACAAAGGTGTTAATGAACAAGAATGCTTTGCTAATGAGAATCACGAATGTAAAGCTGTTTATTTGTTTTTCTGCCTTTTCCAGTTGCTCCTCTTCAAGTTGAGGATGATTTGATTATTTAACGCTGGATACACTGCAACTGAAGTGGTTGGAGTGAAGAGCCAAAGCAGGTGTCTTGGTTCGAGCTGAAACTGAACTGTCAACTCTCTGATTAGAGGGAATTGTGTGACATGAAATGTTTCACTTTTCCTCATGTTTTGCCCGCCTGATCACACAAAACCAACCTAATGTGCACCTCTCGAAAGTCAAATTTGCTTCACTGAATTATACTGTATAAAGATAAGAAACAGGATAGTTATAACCAAGGTTACACAATGTGAACAGAAAAATAAGAAATAGAGGTTGGATGCTGATTTGCACGGTCGATATGTTTGGTCGATTTGTCCAAATATCTTGTCTATAGGCCTGCCACGATAATTACTATATCGAGTTATCGCTCGATAAGTAAAATGAAGCACGATAACATTTTTAGTCTCGATAAATGCACGTGCTGCGTGTGCTTAAAATAAATACAGAAACATGAACGCTATCACAGCGCTGAGTGAGCAGAGCGTCTAACCCGTCTCTGTGCATAAAGACAGCACTGAACACATAGCCGTATCCCCGCATGTATCCAGATCATTTATAGATCAGCGCTGCTTTTGGAAAGAGGCGGGGTGTAAACAAAGTGCCGTGCTTACTACGGAGCTTTACTGATTCCAACACATTGTGAACTTTATTGCGGAGCAAGAGGGACTCGTGTGAAAACACTTGGAGTTCCAGCCAAAAGAAGCATCACGGAGAGAATAACAACATTAATGCGACTGCAGGTATGTCCAACTGAGAACGAAACGAAACCCCCGCCCAGTCAGTGTATCAAAGCTAATCAGCGCTACTGTTAGCAAGAGGAAGCCGAGCGCTTTAGCCACTATCCAAATACAAGCGTGATAGTCCCGAGAACATTACTCTATGTTACTGTTCAAAAGCCAGAGAAATGCTGTAGCGGTGTGACAAAGAATCAACAAGTTTCCCAAAAAGCTGCTTGACTCCAACACCCGTGTGTACAGGAGGTTATATTTTAAAAGAAAAGGAAAAAGAACACAACATATGGCTACTTTACTTTTGCAGTAATACAGTATTATCTGAATCCATACATTTAATATAGATTTTATTCTAACCAGATTTGATTTAACACAGAAGTGAGTTTTTGTCAGGAAATATTTAACCAGAATAATATCAATTTAACCAGAAATATCAATATTATTGTTATTGGGATTTTTTTTTTAAAGATGACACTGTATATTGACTATTTGAAAAAAAAAAAATGTTGTGACAGGCCTAGTTCAAACACAGAACCTGGTGAGAGTGTAAGTTATGTTAAAAGGTTGAGAAGCACAGATGGATACAGTGTCCTAGAATATGTTGACCCTTCTAGTTGGCACTTTGTTTGGTATAAGGTGTTAATATTGAATGTCAGAAGTTCAATACATTTCAATTAAAATAGTTGCTTACAGTTTTCTTTTTATTGCCTACAGTATTTGCATTATACTCAATATTATCGTTTATCGCGATATTTTCTGAGACGATATATCGTCCTCAAAAAAATTTATCGTGGCAGGCCTACTTGTCTAGAATCATTTGTGTGATGCTTCTAAACTGAAAACATGTCAGTGCTGAAATGTGACAGCAGGGAGCACTTTATTAGGGGCATAAGGCTGATTTATTCAAGGTATTCCTGTTTAGTTGGTACTTCAGATTCAGCTTGTTTAAAAGACAAAATCTGCAGATTCCAACAACAAAACAAAACAAAACTGTAAGTCTCTCTCTTCCTATGGTCCTAAAATTCTATAAGCAAAAGTCTGCAAAATGAAATATATAAAATAGGATTTGTGGTGAACAAATTTGTGACCAATTTCTTCACGATGTTTCTCAGTTCCCCTGAGGCCTAGGAAGTTCTGACTGAGCTCTTTCCAATGCCAATATATCGTTTGGCTGATATATCGGTCAATCCCGTGAAAAAACATTGTGATATTTGATATGGCTCTTTGCAATACATATAACTTAATGCAATATTTTACAAAACCATTTGCAGTTGTGCTCAAACGTTTACAAACCCTTGCAGAATTTGTGACCATTTTTTGACCATTTTTCAAAGACTATGAAAGATAACTCAAACACTCATAATTAGTGGTCGTGTGAAGCGAGTTTGCTCTTTTTAAATCATAATGAAAAAAATGACCCTGATCCAAAGTTTATATACCCCTTTAACATCAATGACAGCTTGGAGTTTTTCTTGGTAGTTGTGGAGACGGTTCTGTATACCGTATTTTTCGGACTATAAGTCGCTCCGGAGTATAAGTCGCACCAGCCTTGGAAACTACCTGGGCATGGAGGCGTAACTGCACTGTTTACTGGCAGTACGTTGTTAAAGCTCTCATTTGCGAACTCGTTCCTCTAGCTGTGGCCATCGAGCTTTTAGCCCGGGATTAGCTTTTTTGTTTTCTTCATTGCAGTGAGAGTAACCTCCACTTTGTTTCTCGCTCACTCCAAACTTTCTTTCTGCTGCTCGATTACTGTTTTTTAAATCTTCAGTGGTACAGAAGTAGCAGATACTGGTACACAGGCCTAGAGCGCCCTCTAGCAGCAAATAACAAACATGTGAAACTAGAAATGCAGCAATGGCTGCGCCATTGCGATTGACTGCGGAACTGCGGGAATCGAATGCAGAAATTGCATAAATTGCATAAATTGGTTAATTTGCATAATCTAATGTTCATAAACTGGTGAAATTGCATAAACTGGTTAAATTGCAGAAAAACTGTAAAGTGCATAAATTGGTTAATTTGCATAATCTAATTTGCATAAACCGGTAAAATGCATGAACAGTTTAAATTGCACAAACTGTTATGTTGCATAAACTGGTTAAATTGCAAAAAAACGGTAAAATGCATTAATTGGTTAATTTGCATAAATTATATAAACTGCATTAACTGTTTAAATTTCATAAATCCTAAGTGGCATAAATTGTTATGTTGCATAAACTGGTTAAAATGCGTAAACTGGTTAAAATGCGTAAACTGGTTAAATTCCATAAAGTGGTTAATTTGCATAAATTGTTTATATTGCATAAACTTCTTAAATTCCATAAACTGGTCAAACTGTTGAAATCGTCTAAATGCTGAAATTGCAGAAGCTGCACAAATGGCTGAAACACTTGGAGAGCCAGAAATCCCATTGGCTGGATTCGCCATACACACTAATGGAGCAGAGACCACATACACACCAATGCAAAAATTTCAAATTCCTGTAGAAAAAAACTGGAAAACTGCAGAAGGCCAATTTTTTCTCAAAACCCACAAGTTGCGGAAGCTGAACATGCACAAAGTTCAGAAATTGCAGAAATTGCGGAAAAAAATGCGGAAAAGCATGAATTTGCGGGAGCCCCATTATGCGTCAATGGGAAAAATGTGCGGTATTTCGTCCGATTGCGGAAAAACCGTAAATTGCAGAAGTCCGAAAAGTAATAGCAGGATTCTCCTCAACATGCGGAACATTTTGATGCATAATTTGCAGAAATTGCACAAAGCATGAAAGTGCTGAAAGGTGCAGAAAATCAGGAAAAATGTGCGGGAATAATAATAATAATAACTAGAAATGCAGCAATGGCTGCGCCATTGCGATTGACTGCGGAACTGCGGGAATCGAATGCAGAAATTGCATAAATTGCATAAATTGGTTAATTTGCATAATCTAATGTTCATAAACTGGTGAAATTGCATAAACTGGTTAAATTGCAGAAAAACTGTAAAGTGCATAAATTGGTTAATTTGCATAATCTAATTTGCATAAACCGGTAAAATGCATGAACAGTTTAAATTGCACAAACTGTTATGTTGCATAAACTGGTTAAATTGCAAAAAAAACGGTAAATGCATTAATTGGTTAATTTGCATAAATTATATAAACTGCATTAACTGTTTAAATTTCATAAATCCTAAGTGGCATAAATTGTTATGTTGCATAAACTGGTTAAAATGCGTAAACTGGTTAAAATGCGTAAACTGGTTAAATTCCATAAAGTGGTTAATTTGCATAAATTGTTTATATTGCATAAACTTCTTAAATTCCATAAACTGGTCAAACTGTTGAAATCGTCTAAATGCTGAAATTGCAGAAGCTGCACAAATGGCTGAAACACTTGGAGAGCCAGAAATCCCATTGGCTGGATTCGCCATACACACTAATGGAGCAGAGACCACATACACACCAATGCAAAAATTTCAAATTCCTGTAGAAAAAAACTGGAAAACTGCAGAAGGCCAATTTTTTCTCAAAACCCACAAGTTGCGGAAGCTGAACATGCACAAAGTTCAGAAATTGCAGAAATTGCGGAAAAAAATGCGGAAAAGCATGAATTTGCGGGAGCCCCATTATGCGTCAATGGGAAAAATGTGCGGTATTTCGTCCGATTGCGGAAAAACCGTAAATTGCAGAAGTCCGAAAAGTAATAGCAGGATTCTCCTCAACATGCGGAACATTTTGATGCATAATTTGCAGAAATTGCACAAAGCATGAAAGTGCTGAAAGGTGCAGAAAATCAGGAAAAATGTGCGGGAATAATAATAATAATAATAATAATAAAGAAACGGAAACCAATAATTGACTGCGGAAAATTCCGCAGTCAATCAATAATAATAAAGAAACGGAAACCAATAATTGACTGCGGAAAATTCCGCAGTCAATCAATTATATATTTTGATATATAAGTCACACCTGAGTAGAAGTCGCACCCCCAGCCAAACTATGAAAAAAGTGCGACTTATAGTCCGGAAAATACGGAAATCTAATGGTGAAGCGGCCCATTCCTCTTGATCATAGACGTTTGATTATATAAATAAAGATCTTCTTCTTCTTGATTATTTTTGGTACTTTCTTTATTCATTATGATTTAAAAAGAGCAAACTCTGTTTTTCACCACAAATGGCTTAACACAACCACTAATTATGAGCAAGAAAAAAACGTTTTGTGTTATCTTTCATATTCTTTAAAAAACAGTAAAAAATAAAAACTATTCTGCCAGGGTATGTACACTTTTGAGCACAACTGTACGTTCCATTAAAATGTAACAACAATGTGTCAAAACAAAGCTTAATAAAAAATCCAAGGCTAAAATGGATGTAAACTACAGAAATCACAACTAAACAGAACATTAACACATATATTTTTAGGTTATTATGTTTTTGACTTTTGGCTTCTTGCGATACGGACATAGCATCTGATAATATAGCGATAATGATCATTTGGTTATATATTGCGCAGCCCTAAATCAATTGCCAACTTATAGTAGTATGAATAGCGCACAAAACTGGAGCGCAAAACCATCAGGAGACGGAAGCTCAGCCTGTGGAGTTTTTACAGCTGTGACACTGACTGATACGAGCTGAGGTAATGAAGAATAAAAAGTCACGGGGACGACATATTTGTCATTTGGGGTGAGATGTTTGTGGAGCTAATCGAGCGGAGGGTGGATCCATCTTTTGGTGTGACAGAAGCAGACAGGAGGAGGAGGAGAAGAGAGGAGTTTTGGATCACAGCCATCGTCAGACCCATGAGGCTGGACCAGGATCCATCCATCATCACGTCGGAGCAGCTCTGTGCTCAGTCAAGACTAGGGCGATATCTCATTCCATACATTCATAAATCTGCTGTCAAAGAATGATATGTTTGGGTATATTCATGTTTTAGGTAATGTGAAGAAAAGTAAAAGCGTAAACTAGGAAATAGTAATGGGATTTTTTTGAAACCTTCTCACTTTTTCTAGAAACAATGCACACACATTTTAGACGCGTGACTCATAATGGACTTCTTGTATTGTATTCATACTGTATATCAGGTAAAGAACTGTTTTTGGGGTGTGTACATAAAAAATAAAGTATTTCCAAATGCGAAAATAGTAATAGTTTATAAACCACCTTCTTTTTGTAGCGATTTACAGAAACGCATCCAAACAAGGAACGCAAGTAGTGCCATTTCTGAACTAAATGTATGAAATGAACAGAGGATCGTGGTCTGTATAGTTCATTTTAAATGCAGAAAACAACACTGTGATTTTCAAACCGTGGTACTTGTGCCTCTTCAGGTGGAATTATAATCTGCAATTTAAGGCCTCATTGATTTTAATTAGATGCAATTCCGTTTATGCTTCAGCAATGCCTTTAAAGGTATATTAATGCAACTTTTGTGTGTATTTGACCTTGTAGTGACCCAGCGGCTGGATGAGTGGTCAGCGTGATGCCTTTACTGGAAAAAGAATAATCACTTTAAAGAAGAAATGACATAATTTTACTTTAAAGAGAGATTAAATCTAAAGTATGAGTCTTAGATCAAATAAAACCTTTTATTGCCAAAGGAACAAGCATTTTATTTCTTAATTAAAGAGTACCTAAACGGGCGTGCCAAAGCCTTTCCCCAACCCACACACAAAAGTCAAAAATTGCCACAAAAGAGGCGGTCTCTGAAGTTTGGGGGTGACATGCGGGGGTGAGTGTGTGGACCTCGACATTTGCATTGGCACAATCACAGCAGACTGATTACGTTGGAGGGACTTGGTTATATACCACAGGTACAGGGGCAGGATAATGGGCAGCACCTGATGACGATGTGTGGAGCTGGTGCGGCTTATGACGTTCTGTGGAGGCCGTGGACACGTCTCCAGCCAATCAGGAAATTCTAATTTAGTAGCAGAGTTTACCCTGAAGGGGGCGCAACCCATTCGTTTTCAGGCCAAAGTTAGGATTTAACACATGTTTGCGCTATAATAATGTCAGGGACCAGTAGACAACACTATGAGACACCCATTGAGACAGTTTATCAGTAAAAAAAAAACTTGATTTGGTGTTTAGTTGCTCTTTAAGATTATTTTATATCATTTCAAGTGAAAAATAAATATTTTTAAAAGTAAAAATGAATGTGTCTGATTTCAAGCGGGATTTATGCTTGTTCCATTGGCATTAGCTTTTGTATCTTATCTTAGATTATACCATGGTCTGGGTGAATACTCAATTCTGATTGGCTAATTCGCATGCGTTAATATTGTATAACGTACAGTTATGGTGCCTTACAGGCAACTGGTACCTGGTATATTTCCCACTTGGAAATTATGACTTACGACCTCAGAGCGTTCCAGGTGATCAAAACGGCTAATGCTACGACAGTTAGCTCATACGATGCTAACATCATATGAAAGTTTCTCCAAACCAGATATAATTAAAAACATGCGACATAACGTTATGCTGAAAGCTGTGATCAAAAGTAACGTCACTGATGCAGTGGTTTTGTTACAGTTTTAACATTAGCTGCTCCTCCACTGGGGGCCGCCATTACTGCCTTCATCTCATATACGAACTCGTAGTAGTCTTGAGCTTTCTAAGTTTAGTTGTAATTACAAATTCGAGCGTCGTTCCAAGGCATTTTTCCAGGTGGTGGGTGGGAAATTTACCAGTTACCAGTTGCCTGGAACGCACTTTCCATCACAGTGGTCTGTAGGACGCTCCAGGATCAATTGGAAGGTTTTCACCAGAAGCAGACAAAACAAGTGATCCTGGGGCATTGCACCGTGATCGAAAGTAAAGGCGCCATGCTGACCAATCATACAGCCGCTGGGTCACTACAAGGTCAAATATGCACAAATATCAACTTTTATTTAATATGCCCCCATAATGCACCTTTAAGTTATTTTCTGATTTAGATAAGGTTCACACCCAGTCTGTGTCCAAATCATGTCAATCTTAGACCAATTTCAGACCATTGATTGGATCTTAATCTCAGCCTGTTGGTACTTGGAGGTTAAAATATTTCATGAGATGGTACTTGGGCTGTTACACTTTTTTACCATTTTGCAAAAGGGCATGATAATAGACTTTTCGTATTGCAAAGTTGCCAATGAATTTCTCCATCCACAAACTAACCACCAAGTACATTTCTGTTCGCATATCCCTCGCGCAGGTAGAAAATAACGACTCGGGTTGAGGCCGGCGCTGCTGTTCGGAGCGTGGCAGATGCTGTGAAGCCTTTTCATTAACCTGCTCATGTCCGCCCCTTTCACCTGTAAAGCCACTTCAAACACTCGCACCGCTGCTCCTCACTGAACTGAATTAAACCGCTCTGCTTCAGCACATGGAGCAGGGTCGGACCCGCACTGAAGGTCAAAACATGGCCATGCGCTTTGGTACATTCGTGTGAGAGGGAGATTATAACATAAGCCAGAGACGTAAGAATGGTCGAATTGAAAATGAACAACCTCAAACATGCACAAGGGGAAGACTTCCACCTGACCGAACATTACCTTGATTAAATGCAAGGATATTGGTGACGTGTGCAGTTCCGACAGCTAGCTCAATCTGCTCCGGGGCAGTTTCTTACACTTCAGAGCCAGATAGGATGAATTTGGTTGTTTCTTGCAATAGCTTTTTCCATTTTCACATTTTCTGTATGGCTTTGTCAATGTACAATACACACTCTTTTGTTGGCGGTCTATCAAAAAATGCTGCTTTTATACTTCTCACAGACACATCACCTCATGATATAAGCCTGCAAAATGCGGCTACCCCTGCCTGAACTCTTTTGAGAAGTTTCAACGCCAACAGATTTAGCTTATCTTTATCTGTCAGAGGAGAGAGCAGTTTTTTCCTGGCTGACATGTTCCATAGTGACGAAGGTTTTGAAGCTCATCTGGCCTGGCGTATTTAGTAGGAGAGTTTTACCCTCTCATTCAGGTGGATGTTCTGGCCACATGGAATGGAGAGTACCCAAAGTGGAGGAGGTAGGCATGAAACCTAATTCAACATGTCTCGTGATCGCGGAGGTACAAACATCTCGCAGAAGGAAAAAAAACAACAACATTGACAGCTATTTAAAATTGAACCAAAACATATACAACCGGTTAATTCTCCAGCTATAGGCCTGTGCTCCTGACCGAACATAGCTCAAAATCCGGAGATTTCCCCAGCTGCATTGAAGGATGGATCAATTGCAGAGGACGACTTTTCCAATGGAGTAATGAGGTAGTAGGGGGTAACTTTTTTTCTTGACCCATCCCAACCCGACCCGATGAAAATCACACCCGACCCAAACAAATAGGTCTGGATTTGCCAACCCGACCCACCCTGATCCCTGCACACAGTAAAAATATGTTGTATATATAGGACACCTGAGGACACCTTTGAAATCACTCACGGTCTTATCAGGAAACGAGGAGAAGAAAGTATGACAAGGCTTTACTTTAACCACATCATGGACAAATCTTTCTGTCAAACTTAACGGAGGTTTGGAACTAAAGAGGCCCCTGTGCAGCCTTTACCTGACGCTGCGAGAAGCTGCTCTCCTCAGGTTAGTAAGAATCTGTGGCCAGGCCAGTTTGACTGTGCCTTGCTTCTGGCTGCTGCATTATTTTCATCACATGTGCCTGTCGCGCATGAGCTGGGGCCTCTGCTGTTGTGCAATCATTTGGAGGGGTGATCAAAGTCATACAAGAGCTGTAGGCAACATCTAAACTTGGCACGACCTGAAGTTTGCCGTGTATTTGAGGTACCCAACAATTTCGAGTTGATCCATGCATCACTACTATGGAGACAATAGTCCTTAACCTTAACACTGGATGAAAGACGGAGGCCCCCTTGTCAGAGTGGTAGTCTAGTAAAACACTGCACCAAAGGTTTCTTATTATTTCATTTAATTATAGTCCTGTTACTCCTGTGCTAAAGAGAGGCCCCATAAGTCTTAAGGTCACCCTGGGTCCATTAGCAAGCGTGACTGACAGGTAGTCTTGAGAAATAACTCAGCACAAATGTCTATAGAAACCCCGTGATTACAGACTTAAGACGGCATTCCCACAGGACACAATAAAGGAAGTGACCACCCCTCTTAAACAGGCTGTGACTTTACCACCGTGTAATTAGTCCATATTGAGCCATAGGAGACCCATGTTTAGCCAAGATTAACCCTTTGTCCCGTCTCGGCCCCATTATTAAGCCCCCGCTGTGGATCGCTGTGTGTAAAAAAACGGTCCAGGGAGGGGGTCAGTTATCGCCCCTCACTCCCACAGGACGGGCCCTCTAATCAGTAAAGATCTGGTTGTAACCTGTCTACTGCCTGTAAGAGGAAAGGGGACAATCAGAGAAGACAGCCAAGGTTATATGGGTAAAAATAAAGAGGTCACCTGGCTCTTGAGTATACTGGATGACCAGGTTTTTCTTCCCTGATGGCACGGGGAATAATCCAAGATGACAATACAAAACAGGATGGGTTTATACGGGTATAGCAGCAAGTCCAATTTAATATCTACTCATTACATTTTAATGTTCATATACTTCATCTTCAAGGCCGCAAATACAAAAGATCTGTGCATCTATCTTAAGATGTGCAAGTGTTCAATCAAACGGGGACGGAAAAATGTAACTTTAGAGCATAGTGTGCACAATTCCAGTTTTGGACCATACGGTTTATAACGAAGATCAGCAATGTCATTATTTTAAAAAATGTATATGAATTTAATGCCAGTTTAAAATCCAATTGAATTGAATTACATTTAATGCCTTCATTTTGGCACAGTTCAGGTTGCATGCTCCGCGGAAACCCTGAAGTCAACTATGTTCGAGTAAAATGCTCATATATTTTAATCACATTAGGTCACCAAGTAGTCCAAAATCATACATATATATATATTAAAAAAAAAACAGATGCAGACTGATCTTGATGAACCAAAAATAAATAGATAGCAGGTCTGCACGATATATCGCAAAAAATATCGTATCACGATATTAGGTGATGCAATATCCGTATCGCAAGAAGCCACAACATATCGCAACATCATTAAAGGCTTCAGCCAAAAATAAACAATGCATTGAACTTAAACATGTGTGGAAGTTCCTAATTTAGTTACATTTTAGTTTAGTTGTTTCGACACAATTTGCTGAAAAACTAGTTACTTACAATTTGGAACATATCGTGTTGAAATGGAAATATCTTAATAATATCGTTATCGCGATATCGCACAGCCATATCGCATATCGCAAGTTACTTCAATATCGTTCAGCCCTAATAAATAGATAACCTTTCTGCCAGTTTGTGCGCTCTTCGCCCATTTTACGCAGTAAGACATGTTTGCGTCGTGTCAGTAAATGCACTAATACCTTCAGACAACCTTGCCATCCTGAATCAAAGCTGCCATGGCCAAAAGCGCTGTTGTTGATAAGCAGATGTCTTGACAGTGAAATGCCTCGAGGCCACCGTGCTGCCATTTTGAGCGATTAGACGGCGGTTGGCGAGAATATCGAAGTGTAAAAATGTCAATGAGAAATCCTTTTTCTTTTCTTTTTTTTTGAGGGAGGCCATTTTACTTGATCACTGTGAGCCCCTCGAAAAACCAGTTTCAGCCAGATAATGTCATGACAATCACCCAAAAAATGATGACCACATAACTTCCTTAATCACCTCATTTGCATAACACAGGCTGTGATGTTTTTGTTATGTTTATGAAATTGGCCTCAGCAACGATCCAAGTTTAATGGGGAGGAACAAACACTGCAGTGCAAATGGAAGGGATAAGACGTGGCTGGAAATAATGGGCCAATGTTCCAACAAAAATAATAAAAATAAATGAAGGGACTGATCAGAGCAGCCCTAAAATGACCCCATTCGCACTAGAAATGATGGAAATATTAAGGAAAATTGGCCTCGACCAATCGTAAGACGCACTGGTATTTTAGCTCGTGCACGATAGGCCGCTGTCAATGTTTTATCAAGTCACGTAAAGTTACATTTCAGTACTACATCAGCATATAATAGCAACACAATTAAAGGAGATACATAAATATTGTTCCAGACCTACACAAGCAACTTCACACGCAATGAGATGAAAGCCACGTGTACAGATTATAACCACATGCAATACATTCCATAGAATAGAAATATACGACACGCGCACCTCACAACATCCCATAAAATAAGTGCGCATTTTCAGTAGGCAATAAGTCAATTTCAAGCGCGACTGTCAAGAGCGACGCACACGCGCTTATGCCAGACAAATGTCTTCAAACAACCGCAGAACAGTAGACAATAATTGCCCTAAAAAAAGAACACAACTGCTGGAAGTGCAGACAGTTTGGGCAATGATATGCAAAGCCGTGCGTGACTTCTCTCAAGCGACAGTATATCTTTTCGGGGGGAGAGAGACAAATCAAGTCGTGCGCTAAACCACGAGGACAGACGAGCGGCAGCGACATCGTAACATTAACATTAACTTGTGCGTGGGGAGCTATTGTCCACTCACCGATCAGCATCGCGCCTCCGAGTCCGTACACGCGTCTCTCCAGGTCGCTGTCTCCGTATCCCTATGTATAATAAAACAAAACAAAAAATAAACAAACACGAGGCGCAGGTGTGCGCTCCTCGCGCCCCACTCTATACTTTATGCAAAGAGAGGGAATCCCGACCCCGATATAGTTAGTCCTCTTCTGTAACTGTAGCGGCGTATCCAAAGTCTCTCTCTGTCTCCGTGTACGCGCGCTCGCCAAAATCACAAAGAAATCTCCCTTTGATGGCGCGCGCGATAGCCCCAGTTGGGAATCCCGTGGCGTGTTGTTGTTGCCGCTGCTGCTGCTGCTGCTGCGCTCTGCTCTGGCCCGAAGGAGGCGAGGACTGCGAGCTGTTTGGAGAGCGCTGATTCAACCCGGCACTTCCTCCCCATCTCTCTCACTCCCTCCCTCTCTCTCCCTTTCTTTCTTTCTCCCTCGTAGCACTTCTAACATAGTCAACTTGACACGGGGCTAGGAGGATCAAGTTCGCAGCCGTTCTTGCACTTGCGTATAACTCTCATTTCGTGAACAGAATTTGTAGGAAGCACGCGCACCTCTGCCAGTCAAGCAAGTATACAACAACCAAATTCAGCGCTTATTGGAGTTTCAAAAAGGATATTCGACATCTTCTAGTAATGATCGTCTTCCATTGACTTTTTAGAATCGATCTCCTTATTGACAGTAATAAAAAGGGACTTACTGCGCTTGATTTTTGTGCCATTAGACTGATTAGAGAGCATGCATTTATGCTTTAAGGTGGTGGAATTTTCCGTCAGATTTTGAGATGTGAAATGGAGAATATTAATGATCATTCATTCTCACTTCGTTCAGGGGAGTTCTGGGTAAAGTTGACACACAAAAAAGAGATCTGGCTCCTTTCACAATTTAGATCTGGTTCGAACAGATCAAAAGCCGTACAAAAGAGATGATTTGGTCATGAAGATCACCTCACTGCGGTGGGCAGGCGCAACCAGCAACTGGGAATCCATCTCCAAATGAGCCTTGGAAAATGGCCAGAATCACCTGGCTGGAGGATCAAATTATTGTATTGTGATTCAAAGGCCAAAATATGATTATATAAATCTGTGTATCAAATTTGTATAACAATCAAGTTAAACATTTCTGAGTTTTCAGTTTGGCCATTTCTCACGATAGTCTCTCTCTCTCTCTGTCTGTATGAAAGCCTGGAAGAGTCTGAAAAGTGAATCCAACAATCCATAGAGTGAAGTCAAATTAGGACCATTGTCTTTGATTTATCACAAAATATTGTGCATTTTGTAATGGGACACCATTACTATCCAGCCAGAAAACACGCTTTCCCTATTCTGTACAGTCTGGGATCAGGGATGATATCTTTGAATTCCTGAAGAGTGTGATTGACAAGCATATTAACCAATCAGAGTAAAGCTGGATATGACGCAAACAGCATGCTGCATATTGTGTAAATAAGGACATTAGTGGTTTTACGTGGCATCGGCCTGATGAGCGGAGACAAATTTGAACAATTATGGTGTTTTTTTGCCTCAAAACTATATTATATAACTAACTATATTAGCAACAGGGTTCAGATTTTAAATGAGAATTCAAAATGAACGTGTACCGGCTGTTTCCATGACAGTACATTTGGAATGGAACAAAAAGGCTTTCATAGATGCCAACAAGAGAAAAATCTACACAGGTACTTTCTTATTAGTTTTAATACTTTTGAAAATATGACTTATTCAGATGGATAACAGTTGCATAATGATCATTTTATTTCAGTGAAGCAGCAATTTTAATGAAGAAATGTTGGACAGAAAAAATATTATTATTTGAATTTTTAAGCTACTGACAGGAAGTGACATAGAAGAAGGTAACGTTCCGTACGTTTATTAAGTGTGACGTCACGACTTCCGCTTCCGGGTCCTAGCAGACAGGCAAATATGCGAGAAAAAAACATAAAAGACTCTTAAAAACAACCATCAATATTTCTGAAACTCAACAGAGAGTTACTGAACCTACTTATTTCTCAGACTCATTAGCCAAAAATGCCGCACCTACTGCAAAAAAAGTAATATTTACTAAAGTTGCTACTTCCGGGTTTAGCGTAGCTGCTGCACCGTTAGCATTTTTCCCCGCAAACCTGGATGTAGCGATTTGGGTAAATATTACTTTTATAGCAGTAGGTACAGCATTTTTGGCTAAGGGGCCTGATAAATAAGTATGTTCAGTAACTCTCTGTTGAGTTTCAGAAATACTGATTAAAGAGTTTTTTGTAGTTACTCGCTCATCTGCGGACCCGGAAGTAGAGCTGTGACGTCACCACTTAACAAATGTATAGCAGTTTGAATCACTCATTTCCCATTGACTTAACATGGTTGACACGGCAACAGTTTAAAATGTTTACATTCCTCTATGTCACTTCCTGTCGGCGTCCAATAAGGAAGTGACGTCACAAAAATGGCCAAACCAAAGAAAGCTGGGTACAATCTTTAACAAAATCCTATATATAATCGTGTTAACTATGTTTTAGCAAAAAATAATGTAATGTACTTAATGTGCATATGACACATTAAGTACATTAGAGAAAATATTTCACAAGTGGTTGATTCGGTCTTCGTGTCGCGACAATGTCTGTGTTTGGATCAATATATACGTTTTCGAGATTCGATTGGCTGTTAGTAAAGTCCCAGATGGTCCTGCTTTTGAACAGTATCAAAAGCAGGAGTGTCCAGGCAAGTGGGCCACAGCAATCGATGATGATTCAAATCACCTCTGTTCGATATTTCTGAATGATCAAAAGTCCTCAAAATGGAGTCCATAACTGGAAAAAAGTACTGTGACTGAAACCCACGAATACAATCTTTAGGCAAGACTCACATATAGTCAAGACTTCTGTGCCACAATATAGACACAAATAACAGCAGATTCCCCGCTGACATTGTGGATAAAAAGTACAATTGGTATGTCAGAAAGCGTGAACAAACATAAAAGTTACCGCTATAGGACGCGGCGGAGAGGTGGCACTCGTCTGAACAGAAGCATTGTAAACAGAGGGATAGGATATTTCCTCTGACAGGTTTCCATTGGGCTCTTCCGTACATGATTTGTGCGGCACTTGTCGAGCAGCTGCCGTTTGCGAGCGCCATTCATTTGTGCTCCTCTCTCCAGTCGCCTTTGTGGTGCTTCCTCTTGATGCATTCTTCGCTGAAGCCGGCACACGCATTCTGTATTTTCTTTTCTGAATTAGCCCAAGTGTGTAGACAGACGAGCCTTATTAAATCCGTTGCTCGTTCAAAGAATTGCGCATAGACCTTATGGAGCAAAAAGATGGATCCACAATAGAGTGCAATTTCTTTACAATTGTTTCATGAACTTCTGAACCAACTTGATCATTTCTGTTGACGTTTTCCTATTACAAACATGAAAATCCTCAAAAGGCAAGAGATCGGTGCGTCTGTCTCGAATCTGTATTGGACCAATCGTTGTGGGTGGTTGGGTTTTACATTCGCCAACAACAAGAAGCACTTTCATTGCTCCTTGTTAAGGACCATATAAATCATAAGTTATGCCGCTACATACAAACTCAAACAACTGCTTTGTTTTTAAAGGGGGGGTATTATGTAAAATCGACTTTTTCAAGCTTTATATCATGTTATTATGTCATTCCCTCATTAAACACATGCCTGGAGTGTTGCCTTGGCTCATTCACATATTTTTGAGTAATCAGTAAAAACTTAGACGGCAGCCATTTTAGGTGTAGCTATGCCTCAGTCCTCCTAGGAACGCCCCCACCTCCTGGAGACGCCTCTGTACCTTTCCTCACCAGCCAAGCCACCAACCACTGCTCCTCAGCTCAGCAGAGCCCCCTCCCCGCACAGTGTTGTTGTTTAGATGCCACAGCAGTGTGCTGAAGGGGGCGTGTCGGAAAGCTTCTTAAAGAGACAGAGGCCTATTTCAAGACGTTCAGTACAGCCATTTTGAGAGAGCAATTTTATTCAAGGCAGTTATTTTAATTTACTGCATATACAGACCAACAGAAGGTTACGTCATCATTGTAGTATGCTATAGACTGGTGCTATGTGATTGAAAAAAGCATAATACCCCCTCTTTAAGTTCTGAGAGTTGGTTGAGATTGGCTAAAATGAGGCACACTCGATCCAATCAGCAGCAAGTTTTCAAGTCCATCCTCTTTATGAACAGAACAGAAGCCACTCCAGACTCGTATTACTGCGCTAATGTTATTTGCACTGTAACATAAATATGGCTTTTAGTGATTAATCGCAGAGGGGCACAATTACAATCATTCAATGTAAATAAAACTTTACGACACAATTAAAGTATACGGCAGCTCACAGCACGACTGCTGCATCACGTTCATTTTATTGCACAAAGCTTTCAAACGTGTTGCCTGCTTTGCGTTCATGGTGTTTCTTGGATTTATTCGATCTGTGTAAAATTGAAAAAGATCTGTCTCTATTCACACCAGAACCGACTCAGTCCCTACTCTCTGCCTTGCCTTAAAAGCAGCAAAAATATGTAAAAGAAATCAATCTGTCAGAAAACAGTGCAAATGCTGAAGGGGAGTCTGCCTATAGATCGCCGTGTTAGCTGTCTTGGAGCTAAGCCAAAGCTCAGCTCCCAACAGGAACATGATTACTCCACATAATTGGTCTCCTCTCTACTGCTCTTCCTCTGACGGCTTTAACCTCTTAGCACCGGGCGTCTTGCACCTCTGTAATCACACATTTCATTTCCTGTCTTTGCACATTGATTCATAGCTGGTGTACATGCTAAACTAGTGCTATGTGTCCGACGAAAACCTCTAATATTGTTATTCATCATTGTCATAACTCTGTGACTTGTTGGTCGTCAGCTTAATTTAAAGGGGGGGTATTATGTAAAATCGACTTTTTCAAGCTTTATATCATGTTATTATGTCATTCCCTCATTAAACACATGCCTGGAGTGTTGCCTTGGCTCATTCATATATTTTTGAGTAATCAGTAAAAACTTAGACGGCAGCCATTTTAGGTGTAGCTATGCCTCAGTCCTCCTAGGAACGCCCCCACCTCCTGGAGACGCCTCTGGACCTTTCGTCACCAGCCAAGCCACCAACCACTGCTCCTCAGCTCAGCAGAGCCCCCTCCCCACACAGTAGTGTTGTTTAGATGCCACAGCAGTGTGCTGAAGGGGGCGTGTCGGAAAGCTTCTTAAAGAGACAGCGGCCTATTTCAAGACGTTCAGTACAGCAATTTTGAGAGAGCAATTTTATTCAAGGCAGTTATTTTAATTTACTGCACATACAGACAAACAGAAGGTTACGTGATCATTGTAGTATGCTATAGACTGGTGCTATGTGATTGAAAAAAGCATAATACCCCCCTTTAACAAAAGGAAGGAATTCCGCACGTGTCCAGAAGAGGACACTGACATAATAAGATATGTAAGGATATAAACAGCATATTATAGCCATGTGGTAAATGGTCAGGCTCCCCAGGGCGGCTGTGGATACAATAGTAACTTACTGCCATCAAGTGTGGAGTGAATGAATAATGACTTTATGTAGAGAAACGTGTGACACAGGCTGATAAAGCGCAATAAGTGTATAAGATGTTATTTATGAGGCCACAGTCCTTTACAATATATGCGGCCCGCCATGGGGGCTGAATTTCGGCCCTCAACCCAAATGAGTTCGACACTCCCGACTTAGATAGACCTTTTATAGAAACGTCAGCTCAAACAAAAACAAATGCTTTCCTCCAGTATCATTTAAAAGCCTGACATTATTTTCTTTTTGTAGGGTGACATTCTATTTGACAGTATATTAAAAGTAGTAATTTATGAAAAAATCTGGCTGACGCGTGAAGTTTTCATTGTGTATTGTTGATGTTGTGTGTATGGTCAACCCAAATAGTCAATATTTAAATGGTCACATTTATATAGCATATTTCTACCTGCTTTATAGGCAATCAAAGCGCTTTACATCAAGGAACCAGTCACCCATTCACTCTCTCAAGGTGAGCGAAGTGTCTTGCCCAAGGACACAACGACAGCGAGCACCTGCGGGATTCGAACTGCCGATCCTCAAAACACAAAACGACCCGCTCTAATCTCTGCGCCATACATGTCATCACATATTGACTCCTAAGTATGGCCGTGACGGTACAAATACCTATTTCATCACTTTGAAGGTAAAAAATGAGGTATAGTGCCTTTAACACATCATTTAACACTTAAAAATCTTCAATTTTCTCGTCCAGACTCCAAAACTAGGTGCTGTTTCTGCCTGAGAAATGCTGTAAACTTGATGATTATAAAGTCCCATAACGATTATTGAGATTGTCCAAAGTAGACATTTCGATTAAATTTCGACACTTGAACAGTAATAATAACAAGGCAATAAGATGGAAATAGTTTGGTAATTTGGATAACAAGGGATGATATATTTTTAAGTCCTAAGTATCCATGCTGTACCGAGAGAATAATCACCATGTTTCCTGATAATTAAAGTTTTCATACTGGGCTCGCGTTTGGATTAGTTTCCATCAATGTGCTTTCTTGTAATTACAGTGTTGATAAACCTTTGGGTGCCTTGCTATTTTCTTACTCTACGCTGTATTACGGTGCTGCCAAGTCGAGCGCTATCAATAGCCCCCTTGTCAGAAAGTCAGAGAATAAACAAAACTGGCCACAGTCCAGGCTGCCCTTGTTAAGACTCACAGGACAATCTGTCACAAGACCTTCCTCCCGATCTTCAGCGTCCTGGCCACACTGGAGTATTCATTCGCCTAATTTGCCAGTTTTATGTTGCGTAAAAAGCAAGAACACCGTGATAAATAGTCACGAGGGACACACCCCAAAAAAAACCACACTCGCATTAAATATTCAGAGGCCCGTCTAACTCCGTATCCCGCAATGCCAAATAGTCCAATTTACTCAAAACAACAAAGAGTCGACTTGTGACTTTACTTTGGCAGCTGCGTCAGCTTTAGAAAAGTACATTTCTTTAATAATTTGCTGAGTGTTTACCCCTGACAGACCTGATGACAAGTGACGACAGCAGCGCTTCAGGAGAATATGGTAATTAAAGGAGTTTACATAAACAAATACAAGCTATTTCAGTCGGATGATTCTCACGCCGCTAATTTATTTCCAGACTGAGGCTTGACTTATACACAGGAAGGTAACAAGACTTCTGTGCGCTTAATGTTTCTCCGCCGCTGTTGCCATGACGCTTTTGTCCGATATTATTTGTTTTACATACTGCATATTACTGGACACTTTACGAATGCAAGTTAACACAGTGCATTTTTAGTTATTCAGGAACAGGCAATCAACAATTGGCAGCTGAGGCGGCGTGTTGCCCTGCGTCTGAACTGTGACCGAACTCCTGCGGCCAGCACTTTGCTCATGCACATTGCACTTTTATATAGCTGTAACAACAGACACTTTCTCATTCCATCACTTATGAATAAATGATAAGCCCAGTACCAATGGGAGAGAGCTGGGAGCTAGTATCGCACTGTAAAGGCTTTTTAAATTGCATACAGGGGGCCAACTGCACCCACATGACTATTGTAGATACGAAATACATTGCATTTAAAAAACGTGCTGAATTGATATTGGTGCACTTGCAATGACAAACAACAGTGGAATCTCACAGTAACCAAAAATAAAACTTAAGAAGTGGGCCTTTTATTTTTAAACTTCTCAAACAACTCCCACGGCTTAATTTTATCGCGACATTGAAGTCTTTTTCTTGGCAGACCGCGTGAGTAATCTGCCTAATGTCACACTTAGTCTGCACTAATTTATTCATGAAGGTGTTATCAGTCACTTGATTGGGCTGCAGTCTGCGGCGGCTGTTTGTTCCACTGATCTGAGCAGAGATGATGGATTCCCGGATAGTGGTCGTCACCTTAACATCAAAGTGTGGCTGTGTGAGTGCCACTGTAACTATTGCTTCTATTGGTACTGAGACTGTAACTTTGTATTCATTCATTTTTAGATGCGGAATGAGGAAACTAGCTTTGGTTGATGTGGACCCATTTAGGCAGTGGACAACCTGATTGAGAGACAAAGACTGCAGGACTTGGTGTAAAGATGTTAGAGTGGATACAACTGGGGGAAAAAAGGAAAAAACTTACTGAGGATCTTTGTAACAGATCTAGGAATATGACTATGTGATCCAACCTTCCTTTGCCCCATTTTCCAAGATGTTCAGCTACACGTTTTGCCCTTTCAAGTTTTTCACTGGTTCTGTTGTCCAACTTCTAGTTTCTTCTGTTTGGTTTTTCATTGCCATGTAACCTTTAGAATCCTCAAATCTTGAATATGATTTACGATATCGGGCTGTAAGAGCCACACGCAACCGATACAAACAGTGTTTTATTCCTGTATCGGTTGGTCTTCTTAAAAAGCACAGATAGCACTTTGTGTTCGGGTCTTTTTATGTTCAATTTATTGCCTTGATGAAACTTTGGGCAACATTGTGGCCTTAATGTGTAATACATTCTGTTGTGCTGTTATTGTTATGGCACAGCCATATTCCATTGAAATTATGCCGAATGAGCTGATTGTTGTCCCTGTATGAATTTTTATGCACTGCCATATATTGTTATTGTATGAATCACAACGGCAAGTCCAAAACAAATTTCACTATGGGACAATAAAGTTTATCCTTATTTATCTTTGGCCAATACTTTGCTCTTCTCTGTGATGACACTCATCATTTTAGGACACTCGCATTCCTATCCACATGGGCATTTCCCTGTGAGGATCTCCACCGCTGCTACAGTGGAGATCCGATCTACCACGATGGTAGTTTGGAAGGTCGGGGGTTCAAATCCCAGCTCCTGCAGGTGCCCACTGTCGTAGTGTCCTTGGGCAAGACACTTCACCCACCTTGCCTCCAGTGTCTGCGTACATTGGTGTATGGATGAGAGTGTGAATGGGTGACTGTAAAGCGTAGACAAGCTCTATATAAGTTGAGACCATTTACCATTTAGCAGCGATCGAGTTTGTTGACCGTGGCATCAATTGCGCTCTGAGGTGAAGCACATGCGAGCAAACAGGAAGCAGATCAACCAATCAGTGAAGGGCAGATGTGTGTCGTTGCGATGTTATTAGCAGCTCCAAAGTCATATTAAAACAGGATTATAAATCACAAAACTCACATCCTACTAATGTGGTTTGGTTATTTATCTGCAATTGAAAAAAACAAAAACAAAAACCTCTTGGCTCCTGGTGCGCCATCCGTGGATTGTTATTGAGGGACTCCTGTGCCCAAGCTGCTGCCGAACAACACGTGACAGTAAATAAAGAAATCTGATTGCACGGGACTGTTTGACTATTTCACAAGCAGCGAACGAGGGCGTTGGGCCCACACTGATAACCCTGTGTACTAATAAAAAATACAGAGGGGGCTCGTTCTGGATTTGCCAGGCTAGGCATTTCCAGGGACACCGCGGTTATTGATTTTTATTATGATTTTAGAATGTTTTTGCCTTGCTATCTTTTTGATAATTCGTGACTACTACTACTACTGTTTTGCTCATCAGGAGAAGAACTTTGTTGCTCACTGATTTAAAAGAAGTGTCCAATGCAGAAACGTTTCATTAATATTGTAATTAGACTAAACTTTAACCTTGAAGCATCCTAATAATGCAATGTAAAGCGTCTTTGAGTGTTCAGACAAAGCGCCATATAAAACCAATGCATTATTATCATGATTATTATTACTATTAACTTTGAATGAATACATCATTGCACAAACTGCATTCAAGTCAAGGCAGTCCTCAGCTTCAGAATAACATCGTTCACCTCAACGTGAAATATTAGCTTGGACAGAAGGTTACACCCATGTGCACAACCTTCCCTCTCCCCTATACCCAGATTTCTGTGCCCTGCCATTCATCTCTATAGCAGCAGTTGATTCAAAATGGCTCCCCGCGGACACGGTAGATGACACGGGGGCAGCTGGACCGTGCCACCGCCTGATGCCAAGCCTTAGCCCGCCTGCCGTCGCCTGGCGCGCTTCGACTAATTAGAGACGCAGGAATGACTCCAAGCTTTGCATCTATCCCGCTCAGAGCCAACGCCATTTGTTCTGGCCTATTTGCCGTGTATGTTAAAATGTGCTCGCTCAGAGATGAGGGCTGCAGCTGGACCACTGTGCCGCAAAAAGGTCGTCGTTCTAGCTGCAACAAAGAATGTAGATTAAAGTGATTTGTCATAAAGAAAGCATAAAAAAAAAAGGTAATTATTTATGCGTTCTGTAAACAGTGAATGATTTATGGAGCCACTTCAAGGTTGCGGCTCTCAACCGACTGAATCAATTCCCATCATCTATCTCTGTTTTTCAATTAAATGTGTTGAATTGAATTAGTGCTCGGCAAGACTGTCCTGCTTCTATATGCCACTTAGTCATTTTCTAAACTAAAATGCATCAATAAATTGTACATTTAATTTACACTCTTATCTCCAAGATACAGCCAGAATTCAAGCCCAATCCTGCCCAGGGCACAACAGCAACAGAGCTCTGCAATTAATATGCAAAACGATTGCACATTTACAAATGGAAATTAAGATTTGGATTTTATAAAACCAATAAGGCGAGTAAACAACCCCGGGGACGCCATTTTCCCAACAGAATCTCAACGCGGGATGTCACTGTAAGCCTGTAAACAGTGTGCAGAAAGGGCGGCTATGGTGTAAAATTGATGTTTTAGAGCTTGTTACAATGTTCTCTCATAAAATTAAAAATAAAAACATAGCTGGAGCTGTGTTTCGACCCACTAGCGCATCTTTGATTAATCTTCGGATCTTCCCCAGTGGCTATTCTTAACACTTAATGATCTCATCGCAAAATAAAAACACTCGCCATAGCTTCACTACAGCCACTTCCTCTTTTTTTTCTCTTTATTGAATCAGCTGCGCAGCATAGGGGAGCGAGGGGAGGGGAGTGGGAGGGACTTACGCTGAGATTGAGGGGAAATCAGGAAGTTCTATTTTGTTCGGCTGTTTTAGGTATCAATATTGCATTTTCTAACCAACAAGGTGTAAGAAAGATGTGTTTGAGATTATCACTAAATACCTACGAAAAGCATAAAACTCCCTCTTTAAAATATGTTCTTGTCAAATACTTTGGAGTCAATTGAAATAACTTTACTATATTCACGTTATGTACCAGTTTGAAAGTCGTAACTTATTTAAAGTTCCATCTTGGCCTTTTAGTCATGACACATCATTTTAACCTCTTAACCCCCACCTGAACCAAGCACGTTTTCTCCAGTTTGGCTTTACCCAAATCTAAAAGCTTCTTAAAGAAAAGTGTCAAAATAGCAACAACAATGAGACGATAAAGATGATGGAAATGCAACAAAAGAGCGACGCAAACGTGATGATAAAAAAAGTGATGCAAAAGTGACAAAAACGTGACACAAAACACGACAAAAAGCCACGAAAGAGCAATAGAAAAGTGACAAAAATGTGAGACGTAAAAGCAACAAAAGCAAAATGAAAAAAAATATGGCAACAACGCAAGGAAAAAAATGAGTTTACAGTAGATGTGTTTTGTAGGTCAGCTTCCAAATGAGGCATTACACTGGCCTATAGGCTCTAACCTTTTAGATTTGGGTAAAGCTGAACCGGAGAAAAAGCACTTGGTTAAGGCGGGGATTAAGAGGTTAAAACAACTTCAATTATATTTCATTAATATTTCTATGACGGTCCCACCTGATTCACTTGGCAGTCTATGCAATCAATGCAATTGCAGATGACCTGGTTGTGTTCTGTCCGTATAGTGCAGGACTTCAACATCTCCTGAATATCTGTTCACAATATGGCTTCGATAATGATATTAAATATAACGCTATGAAAAGCTATATAATGATTGTGAGAACCAAGGATGATAGGTCTCTAGCATTCCCTGAGTTCACCCTGTGCGGCAGTGTTCTTAACGTCACAAATGAGATGAAGTATTTGGGTCATTATATCTGTAGTGACCTCACTGATGACCGGGACATGCACAGGCAGGTGTGTAAACAGAATGGACAATCCAACATGTTGGTCAGGAAGTTTCATATGTGTTCTGTGGATGTCAAACTTAATTTGTTCAAAGCTTTTTGTTGTCCTATGTACACTGTGGCGAAGTTTTAAAAAGTCCAGCTTGCAGAGGCTCACAGTTGCATATAATGACTCAATAAGGCTGCTGTTAAAGATGCCTAGACACTGTAGTGCGAGTCAGATGTTTGCTGACTGTGGAGTTCGCTCTTGTCCTGCTGCACTTCGTCATTGTTATTTTAAATGTATGTGTAGACTGAGCAACTCTCAGAATTTCATTATACGGACTCTGGTGTGTCCTGAGATCAGCTCAATGAGATTCACGTAAAAAATGTGGAATCATTGGCGCTCATGTCTTTATGTGAGTGGCAGCTAGAGTATTGCTAGTGCATTGTTTTGTTGCTACAATCATTTGCAGTATTTTAATACTTTTCTACCTTCTTTTATTTTTCTTAACTTAAATATGGATCATGTGTCCTCACTTGTGTTCTTAATAAAGATTGAATGAATGTGCAATTGTATAATGACAATAAAGTTCTTCTAACAAAGATGTACACACACCCGAAACGTGCATGTAATTCACATGAGGATATATTGCAAGAGCTAGAAACGAGATAACTGTTGTTTATACGACCTCCAACTTCCAAGGCTTGAAAAAGTGAGAGGAAATGGGTAGTGCAGCTGGAATTGTCTTTTATTTTGTGTATAAAAGGCATATGGTTGATGAAATGCCAAACCACAAACAGTTCCAAACAATGGTTTTGACAAATCCTTGCACAAAGGACCATTTTAACTACAGCAGGGGAATATTTATCACATCTATTAACCTTTCCATTGATCTGCAGCTCATCCTATGGTGTCATATCCGCCATCTCCAATTGTGTTAGTCAAATTGAGGACATGAATCTTGACTTTACCACGGCGTACTATGTTAATGATATTTGCCGGTTTGCCGAGAGCGGGGGATCTGCGGCGATGAGTGATTGGCCCTGCAGAGCCAAGAAGGTCAAGCTGTCAAACTCAAGCGGAAGAAAATTGCATCTTTATAAAGCATTGTTCAGTGGGTACTTTTCTGGCCAACTAAGCTCTAATGCCACTCCTTATTGATATAACGCCAGTGTGTCTTGACCTCCTGATCCTTGGATAAAATGCGCAGAGTTAGTTCCATAAAATGTGATTTCTCTTGCTGCGCTGCTATAAGCCACTTCTGTGCGAGAGCTATTTTTAGGCTGCAAGTCTCATAAGATAAATCACATAAGAAATAAATCGATATACATGCAAGCTTTAAGCTGTTACTTGAATGTACGGTATAACAGGAATGATTTAAGACTAAGTAAACTAGAAATGAATCAGGAATAAACCTGGATTAATCATGGATTTAACCTGGATCAAACTATGACAAAAACTGGGCTAAATACTGAAACCAAGAAAACCAGGAATAACTAAATAGAGATCACCCAACTCTTAAGCACCTCTCTTGGGGAGGTGCTTCGAGCATGTCCCGTCCAGAGAAGACCTTGGGGAAGACCAAGGACACGCTGGATGGACGATGTGTGAATAGGAAAGTCTGGGCATCTTTGCTGATGCATGATGCTGCATCCAAAACTCTACCCTGGATAAAGGTGAATGGATGGATAAACCGGGACTGATTTTGGACTGTGTAAACCAATACTCAATCACCATGCTCCAACTAAAACAGGACCTGCACATAACAGAAATATATCACATATACAGTATCAATGAAAAAGCCCAACAACCCTAAAGCAGGGGTCTCCTCTTTTACTCTGTGAGCAACAACAAACATGTCTAAGAGCTACTGCTTCAAAAACACATGTGTCTATGTGACTTAGATGGAGTTCACCATGGATAATTAGACACTAAGATGATATTCCAACATGATTAAAGAAAACAACTTGAGTTTCTTCTTTAAACTTTACCCTATTTACCATTGTGGAGTACCTCAGGGATCGGTCCTGGGCCCAAAACTTTTTTTTCAATTGTATATTAATGATGTGTGCTCAGTTTCAGAGATATATAGGTTTATCCTCTTCTCCGACGACACAACATTGCTAGCGTCAGGCGCGAACTTGCAAAAACCTGTGATTGAAGTTATACAGAAGAATTCTCTGAGCTAAAAGACTGGTTCGATGAAAAAATCTATTCACTCACAAGGACCACAACCTCAAATGAAGGGAAACAACTTTATTAAACGAACAATAATATGTGATGTTGTTTTGGTGCTTCGTGGGAGATGAGCTCTCGGGCTTTCATCCCCACTGACCTGAAAGATGGAAGGAATGAAAAAAGGAAAGAAGGGTGGGAGGGAGGGGCACGTAAACAAGAACGAGGAGAGGCTGAGGAGAGGAACCGGGAGGTATTTATAGGCTGGAGACTGGAAATGCGCATGTGAGTTGTGGTCCTGCTCCCGAACCTCAGATAAATACTTTATCTCCATTTATCATTGAATGTTTTAAAAAATGTATTTATGGCGTTCACAAATAGGCGCATTGAAGCGGAAATCCTAAACTAAACTAAATTAAACTAAACTACCTGTTTGCTGATTGAACGTACGGTATTCATCTGGTTAAGAAAAAGAAGAAAATGCATCTAAAATGTGGTTCACGTAGCCTTTGTAGAAATGTACTTTTGGAGCTATTTGGAAATGGCGTAGCTACTGAGCAATTGGTTGGAGATCAAGCCTATGGTTCCTATACCACAAATTGAGAACAGCTGGCCTTGGCTAATATTCTGAGATTTAGACTTTTCCAGCATTAACTTTCTACTCCCGTTTTTTGTGAATTTATTGCAGCTTTTCTGTTCAGCTGCATTGCATTTGAGGCTGAGATGAAGAGGACCACTTGTACAAATAAATATGCTCACATAGAAAGAATTTCAAAGATAATTCCTCATTAAAAGTTTAGACTTCCTTGTGCAAGAGTGTGGTGTGCACTGCTAAAGAGCAAAATAGAGCAATGATCAGAAATAGCAATTGGAAACTTATTTACAGCAAAATGCTAAATTAATTGCAGCAGCAGTCGGACCTTTTCCCGCCTATAGCCGGCTCCTCGCTCCCTGTGTGATATGATGTTCTTTGGCATTTTGCCTCGACCTGACAAGTGAATAGATGGGACAAGATGGAGACAGAATAGGATTAACACAGCGCAACCACAATGAGCAGAGTCAAATCTGCGTCATATTGCATTATCTAATGTGTGCTCAACCAGCGAAGAAATACTGAATATATTAAAGGAGACATTTCCAAAATTGACTTTTTTGAGCCTGTTGTTCAATGTTTTCCCCTTGTCGAAAACGTAACTGCTTCATCCACACAGTTGGTTAAATGTGGTCGTTATCTCTTCTAATGCTGAAGCGCTCTGATCTGGGTTTAATTTGAACATGTTTACCTCATATCTTGAGACGTAGATAAGGTCATATTTATGAATTGCATTGAGCGATTTGAAAAGTAAGAGTAGTATGGCAACTAGGCAAAAATAAAAATAGAGAAAGAAAAAAAAGAATAGGACGATGTTGCAAATGTTAAAGCAGTACTAAGTAACTTTACCTCAATAAATCCTTTTCATAGTCCCTCTGGGGGTTATACAAGTATTAATGGGACAATTGGGGGGTCTTTCATCTCCCCTGGTGTCTCTGGCCAGAAAACCACAACTGCAACTTTCCCTGCACCGGGTCGGAGTCACCAATACATACTAATGGAATCACGAAGAAGAAGCTAACCAGCTAATGGGCAAAGCTAACTGCGGGCTAGCCCCCCCAACAGTATTTACAGCCAAGTTTGAGTGAACGAAATTATCTCCATTGTGTAATTGGATGTACAATATCCCTTTCTCCCTTTGTCTTTTCTATCAGCGTAGTATTTACTCTCACGGACAATTAATGAGTAAAAAACGCAAAATGCTATGACACCTGCAGTGGCGCTTATGGCTTCTTGGGGCATGAGTTACTAAGTACTGCTTTAAAGAACCAGGCCACTGTTCTTCCATACTGAGATAATCAACTTGTCTAAGCTCAGGTAAGAACATATTATGTTCTGATGCTTAGACGAGTTGAGGCGTACACACTGGTCTTTGTGTGTGCCCTCAGTCACGCAAAAAGACGAGATGTTGTTAGCATAGCCTCTCCTCCTCTCCTCTGTGGGGGTGTTAGAAGCGACCAAGCTCTTCCACATTTTCCCTATTTAAATACGGTTATGTGAGTAGTTACACGATCCAATGGTAAGGCGTAATAACACCTTAGGAGCACTTCGACGTCTGCGCAGTAAAGTGAAGATATTACTGCGCGGATATCGAAGTGCTCCTAAGGTGTTATTATGCCTTATAATATAATACCCCTTTATATCCGCTTAGAAAATCAACGAATATTTAATTTTGTGTAACTATATCATGTAACTACTCAAGTAACCGTATTTAAATAGGGAAAACGTGGAAGAGCTTGGTCGCTTCTAACTTCACCCCGTTTGGCTCCAAAGAGGAGAGGAGGAGAGGCTAAATGCTAACAACAACTTTGGTTCGCATCAACTCGTCTAAGCTCAGGTAAGAACATATCTCAGTATGGAAAAACGGTGGCCTGTTCCTTTAAGACAAACACGTGGAGGTCATACTTACAAGCCTTTGTTCAATAATGACTTAAAGGACTAAAGGTTTCGATAGACAGTCCATTAGAGCAAGAAACTTCCGGAGCCAGCCACCATTTCCTTGGGGCTTCAGGAAGAAGGGAGCTGTGATTAGTCCATTCTTAATCTACAGTCTGTGGACAGGATGAAACTAATGATGGTCATAACAAAGAACTTCTTACCACCAAAATGCCTTCCCATTGTTTAACCTGGCAATTATCCAGTGTTCTGTGCATTCCTCTCATTGGGCCGAGAGTCTGATTTGGACAGGCCTATAATGTGGGCGTCAGTGGGGCGAGTGCGTGTGGGACCGTGAGGGACATATCTGAGTTGACAGGGGGGCAGAGGTGCGGGTAATATGGAGATAGCAGCTGTCACCTGAGGAGCTGTCAGAACTGTCTAACGGCCGGCGACGTGTCTTTAGCATCAAACTGACTTCATTTACCTGCTTCCTCCCAGCGCAGAGGAAAGAGCTCTGTGTGATCCCTCTGACAATGGAGGATAATAACATCTCCAGCAAAAACTGCAATTTTCCGTCAGGCTCGAAATATCACTCCAAATGTTCCGTTATAGCTCTGTGAAAACATACGACGAATAATAAAACTACTGAATCCATTACAGTGCTTGTGCCAGACAGTTCATCTGTATTTATTGGCATTTTCCAAATTGCTAATAATACTGCTCCGTTAAAACATTTGTTCAACTTTCCTCTGAACAAACAAGTCAATCCACACAGAAATTGTGCCGTCCCAAAACAATCCTCTGCCTTTGCACAGACAGCCTTCATATTTAGCCATCCAAGCGTGGACAGTCTGAACCTAGTGTCTGACCAAATGAACTCTGAATGTTATACAAGTGGACAGTCTGAAGTTGTCTGTAGATTTCGCTCAATTCTCACGATAGGTACACATATTCTTGAGGAACAACTGTGTTAATATAAGCATTCTAAGATTTTTCTTTTAATAAACTAATAAACTGAACAACAACTCATCTTTCAAGCTAGCACAGAGGCGATTTGTGGATTGTGCTGTGTGAGCTTTTTGGTTAAACGTTACAACTTTCATGAGTTCTCCAATAGGCTATATAACTGCAAGAAATTAATTCAGCCTAAAACAATGCTGTCAAGGTTAGCTACTGATTAATTAAAGTAAAATGTTTGTTATAGAACCAAATGGTTTAGGTTTAGCTTTGAGAAGGCTAACACCAAAGTTGGCTCTGTTATAGTGATTTGAAGGCCCTACAGTTGATTTTGAAAGATGAAAGCTCTGACTCGTCCAGGGAGTATCCATCATAGAGAAGCGACATCATCGACTGGACTGGGTTTTGGAAAAGTTGAGGAGCTTTCGCTTCTAGTCACAGAAGCTTCTTCTTATTTTGGTAAGAAAAAGACACTTTTACCAAAACTGGAGCATGCTATATAAGAGTCCGGCTCTTCCAAGGAGGAGGGAACCAAAACTGCCAAACACCCCTACTCAAGTTGTTTACAGTATCACTCAAATTAGCAAGTCTTTTTTAGTGGTCCAAACTCATTTCTGTTTCTGAAACATTTAGAATAACCCATTTACAGTAAGAGTCCGGCTCTTCCAAGGAGGAGGGAACCAAAACTGCCAAACACCCCTACTCAAGTTGTTTACAGTATCACTCAAATTAGCAAGTCTTTTTTAGTGGTCCAAACTCATTTCTGTTTCTGAAACATTTAGAATAACCCATTTACATGCGTTACTCATGTACATGGTAATTGTTGGGGATATCTTGATCCAAACCGCGACGCATGGACAACGTTGCGACGCGTGGAGAACATTATGACACAAATATGTAACATGTCCGTCAACAAAAGACATTATATTCATGTCTTTCACCACAAGTAATCGATTTCTTCCTCGCTCCAAAAGTGCAGCGCTGTGCTGCATCTGGATTTCGCCATGTTTAGCTCTGCTTCTTGTGTATTTCCGGTAGGCTGCACATACAAGTGCTTCTTGTTCTCAAAAGATTCATGTTCATGTTCCTTTCAATGGTGATATTCTGATACAGGCATATATATATATATATGACTGTATATGACTAGATATACAGGTTAGAAAAGGAGTAACCCAGGGGTCATATTCAGGTTTTTGCCAGTGGTTACATGTCCGTGCACAACCGGGCATATATTCCGGTTATGAAAGGGTTACTGACTACAGGTAAATGTAGTCACTGTCACGTCTTGAGAAGGGCACGACGCTGCAAAAGTGCTTATCATTTTAAAAAGACATTACAGGTGTACATTATTGTTACACCTTTAGAGAGATGAAGTCTGATTGATTTCACTTATTTACTCATAAACAGAAGGTCAAGCGAGCAAACAGCAAATTCATTAAAAACAGGCCTTGTCTATACTCGCTCTCTTCTCACAAAACCTGCACAAACCGATGCTCACGAACTCCCAGAATGCCTCGTGGTTCACTCGGGGGTTGTATAATCAATACAGCGATGACAGCTCTGAATACGTCCACTGTGTTCTGCAGAATGTGGCCTGAATGTGAGATGGGAACAAGACTGACGCAGCAATTTGCAAGTGAAGTTACCCAGCTCACCAAATGGATATCGATTCAATCTTTTGTAAAAACAATCTTTATAATCAATAGTACACGGTGGACCGCTTGTGGTCCACCGTGGTAAGCTCTATGGAATAATTAAAAAAACTTCGACAGTTAGCAGGTTTTAATTGAAATCGAACTGAAATGGAAAATATGTCACATCGGAATTATAGGGACTGGGTGTAACAGCTGGAATGACAAGTACAGATGGCAACGAGAAAAACAGCTTACACAACAACTCAACAATAGTTTTGTATTATTATATTATTCTTAGAAGCAGTCTTGAGCAAGTTAAGTTTATGCATGCCTTACCCTCTTAATCTCCAGTTTGGCTTTACCCAAATCTAAAAGCTTCTCGACTAGAGAGCAACAGTGTAACGGCAAAGACCTACAAAACTCATCGTAACTGTTTTGTAACATTTCTTGTCACATTTTTTTTTTTTTTTTGCCTTTTTGTTGCTTTATTCATTGCTTTTGACACTTTTTTGCCATGTTTTCGGCACATTTTCGTCACTTTACAATCAGGTTTTTTGACGCTTTTTTACTGTGATATTGTTGCTTTTCCGGCACATTTGTGTTGCTTTTTTTATGGCTCTTCTTTTTGTTGCTTTTTCATCACTTTTTGTTGCTTGTTTATCGTGTTTTCCGTCGCTGTTTTGACACTTTTTTCAAGAAGCTTTTAGATTTGGGTAAAGCCAAACTGGAGAAAATGTGCTCGGCTCAGGTGAGCGTAAGAGGTTAAACTGGACTAAATCACGCATTATTGTGGCTTAAAACTACTTTTGGACATCTCAGCTGATACCTCATGTAGTATACATGCTTTTCAGTCATGTGACTTTTGTTGTTATGGCGGCCATTTTGCATACCGAAGTAGAATTATGCAGTACTACAACATGTAACAATATCTCAACTCAGGATGAAAATGAAAGACAACTGATTGACAGTGGCATTTTTATGTCCTCGTAATCATTGCTCAAGAAGATAACAGTTAAAACACGGCCCCAGAGACGCACATTTATGTGAAGAAACCAGTGAGTCCGTGTTTAAGCTGCTCAAGATGTAAGCATGCTACCAGTTAGCATTTAGCTTTAACAGCTCAGCTCTGACCTCTCCAAGGGAAAGCCCTGAACCACAAACATCTAGCCTTGGATACAACATGTGACAGAGGTCAGAGCTGAGCTGTTACTGTAGTATTTCCTTAGTGTTCGTAGATGTGAGACACACATGTGTTTATCGTGTTGAAGCCATTGACAGTTGGTTGACAGTTGCTAACTGGTAGCATGCTAACATCTTAAGCAGCTTAAACACTGACTCAGACTGAGACTCTGTTGACATGACAAACTGTAAAAATCACAAAGAAAGGTTTTCTGTTTCCTCTTTGATTAGTTAATTTAGTCTGAGGAGTGAAGCAGATCTTTAGTAAATCCTGCTGTAGCTCGACAGACAGAGCTGCTACGTCTGTGCCACATTTGCTGGTTATATCATATAAACGTGTGCTCTCGTTCCGTGTTTTAACTGTTATCTTCTTGAGCAATGATTACGAGTACATAAAAATACCACTGTCAATCAGTTGTCTTTCACTTTCATCCTGAGTTGAAATATTGTTACATGTTATAGTACTACTTTGGTGCTCAAAATGGCCGCCGGAACTATGCGTGATGTCATTGGAAATGCATGTATAGGTTTGCCATTTGGTTTGAGCTCCCTCCACTGGCAGCAGGAGGGATTAAACATGCTAAAAAAACCAGTATGCAACTCCCTTTTTACGCAACGGCATGCTTTCAATTCAGTGGCTCCGTGATAAACAGTTTGAGAGCGGAACAGCTCAGAACAGATCCGCAGACGACACTTTTAGATTTTGTATCTATGATGCAACATAATCCAGGAAAGACTGGAACGTATCTGCGGAAAAGGAAGAAACAACCAGTAGGATTACTAAAACCAGCGTGAATGAAGTGCAATATTATACTCCAAGGCCAAAACCGACGATTTTGCATGATCTGTCCCTTGCACTAGTCGGCGTTAATGCCATTTTGATCTACAATACCCAAAAAAAGAGCAAACTTAAGAAGGATAACAGCATGCCGAAATCTCTCAAAGGGGAAAACTTTGAGAGATAATTCCCCTTTGAGCGATTGTCTACACAGTTTTAAGCACAAACTACAATAACACATGAATCATGAGGTATTATTAGGAAAATTGTGAGATGCTGTATGATTAAGCGTTATTTTTCAACAAAAACAAAAGACACATACTTGGATATAAACTAGAAAAATAGCCTCAGTTTGTTACAAGTTACGCCGTATCCACAGGGTTGTTATGCATTTCGGATTGTACCTAAGTGCTCTGCAGTGTGATGAATCCTTTTACCGTCTGGAAGTGGAAACGCCGTGTTTTCTGATCCCAAACAACACGGCAGCAGCGGGGCGCAATGACTGACAGGCTAATTTATGAAGAAGAAAAGGGAGAAACGCCGCAGCCCAGCCCTCGCACTCTCTCTGCCTGCCCGTTGCCTCTGTGCCGATTCGAGCCACCGCACTCCTCAATTAGGCCCCGCTCTGCCAACCTGCCGCTAAAGGCTCCAGTAGGTAATGAGTGGCAGCCGCCGATCTGTCTTCCTCCCTCCGTCTCCCCAAACCAACTATTTGTCTCCATCACAGCCCTCCTCCTTCAGCCCCATCAATCTCTCCCGCGTTGTTTTCGCACGTCATTCACGCTTGGAGACGTTCTTCAAAAAGCCTTTACCAAATCCTCGCGCTGGATCGTCTCTAGGTGTGCAGTGGTTTAATGCTGATGCAACGTTTCAGACTCATTTCAGATGCCATACTTGATTCTTGGTGCAAAGAGAAAGAGTTAGTGTCCAAGGATCAAGTTCTATATTAACTTACGAGCTAGGTTTGAGGAGAGTAAAGAAACAGTAGGGAGGCAGTATGCTTATATTTGATATGTATTGGGCAAAATATTATGCACTATAGCTTTAAAGGGGGGTATTATGCTTTTTTCAATCACATAGCACCAGTCTATAGCATACTACAATGATGACGTAACCTTCTGTTGGTCTGTATATGCAGTAAATTAAAATAACTGCCATGAATAAAATTGCTCTCTCAAAATGGCTGTACTGAACGTCTTGAAATAGGCCTCTGTCTCTTTAAGAAGCTTTCCGACACCCCCCCTTCAGCACACTGCTGTGGCATCTAAACAACACTACTGTGCGGGAGGGGCCTCTGCTGAGCTGAGGAGCAGTGGTTAGTGGCTTGGCTGGTGACGAAAGGTCCAGAGGCGTCTCCAGGAGGTGGGGGCGTTCCTAGGAGGACTGAGGCATAGCTACACCTAAAATGGCTGCCGTCTAAGTTTTTACTGATTACTCAAAAATATGTGAATGAGCCAAGGCAACACTCCAGGCATGTGTTTAATGAGGGAATGACATAATAACATGATATAAAGCTTGAAAAAGTCGATTTTACATAATACCCCCCCTTTAAAAGTAATTTAGATACCATATATTCTCAATTCAAGTCATCTGGTTTATAGAAATGCAAACTGTGAACTTACCTTGAATAAAAAGTCGACTACAATGTGATGAGTCATGGTGAAGAAATGAAAGCGATAATTTTCATTACAGAGCAGCCTTGTAACAAAACGTAGCGTAAAAATCGGTACTTATATCAATAACAATAATGGCTTTCAAGGGCCTAGTCATACCTTCAAAATAATAATGTTTCATCAGGAAGGATTATTCTGTGCGACAAACAAGGTCATCTTCGGTGTTTAATTAAAGTCTATCTGAGAGTGTGCCTATTGATATGCAGTTTGTAAAACCGTTTGTACTGTGAGTTTTTATTTCTGTTTGCCCTTTAATGCCATTAAAACACCCCCTTTCAATGTGCCCTTCAAGTGTCATATGGTACGTACAGACATACCGGATATATCAGGGCAAAGTCAGATTGATATTTCAGAGATTATTTCACTGTTTTTCTTTAAATCATATGTTTTTCTGTTTAAAGGAATAGGCCACCATTTTTACAAACAGAGATATATTCTTACCATAGCTTAGCTTAGACGAGTTGATGCGTAACTGTCTGGTCTTTGTGCGTGCGCTCAGTCACGCAAATGTTGTTAGCATTTAGCCTCTCCCAGCATAAGGTATACAGTAGCCTCAAACTGGGGTGAAGTTAAAAGATACCAAGCTGTTCCACGTTTTCACTATTTAAATACCGTTACGTGAAAAGTTACACGATCCAAGTCTAGTTACACAAAATTAAACATGTCAGTTTTCTAAGCGGAATAACATAGGAGCACTTCGACGTCCGCGCAGAAATATCTCACTTTACTGCACGGATGTCGAAGTGCTCCTGAGGTATTATCACGCATTGCAATATACTAATACCCCTTTTGAAATCCGCGATCGAGCCCGTGTGGTACTTGGAAGGTCAAATATTTTATAGGATGGTACTTGATGTGATCACTGCACTAGACGATTTCAGCTGCACTTACAGCGGGAACCATAATAACATATTATGTTTACATACACTTTATAAAAAGACACATTAGCATTTTTTTCTCACTGTCTGACATGAAACTAGAATTAACTTTTTTTTTTTTTTAGGTCAATTAGAATAACAATAACAATATTTCAATTTGCTAAATGCCAGAAGAATGAGAGATAGAAAGTTCTACTTTTTACAAAACCAAATGTTTACATACATTCATTAATATTTGGTAGCATTGCCTTTTTTGGGGGTCAGACGTTTTGGATATCCTTCCAGCTTCTCACAATAGTTGGGAGGAATTTTTGGTCCAAGTAGCAAACATGACGATGGTCATTATGGCCAAAAACATTAGTTTTTTTCCGTTAGGCCACAGGATATGTCTCCAAAAAATAAAGTATTTATCCTTTTTTATGTGCAAACTCCAATCTGGCTTTTTTGTGTTTCTTTTGGAGTAAGGGCTTCTTCCTGGCAGTGTACCCTCTCAGTACTTGTGTCACTCTGGATAATGACAAACTCTTACCAGGTTCAGCATCTTCACCAGGTCTTTTGCATTTGTTCTTGTGTTGATATTCACATTTCAGACCACAGCACGTTCATCTCTGAGATACAGAACCCGCCTTCTTTTTGATCTGTATGATGACTGGTAGTTTCCATCATTGTTTGAACCAATGAACATGGCACCTTCAAGTGTCTTAAAATTGCACCCAAGGATGAACCAGACTTTTGCTTCCAAAGTCATGACATCGTCATCTGGGCTTTCCCAAATTGTTTAAAGGTGTCGTAAAGTTAGTGTATATAAACTTTTAGTTTTGTAAAACAACATTCTATCCCTCATTCTTCTGACATTTAGCAAATACAATTCTATTTGACCTAAACAAAAAATATTTAAAGAAAATCTGGTTTCATGTCAGACAGTGAGAAAAAAATGCAAATGTGTCTTTTCATAAAGTGTATGTAAACATCTGGTTTATTTTCTCTCTTACAAAAAAGCTACTTTGAAAGCTCCTAATACATTTGCTACTTGATAATAATGAAGCACTGCAATGTTCAATTGAGAGTATTTTTGGATACTACATCCTCCCTACACATTCTACCTTTATTAAATTTAAAGATTCAGGATCGCTGTCTCAACAAATCACCCGACTGTCCGTACTCTCCCCGTCACCACGTCCTCTCTACAAAACAAACAAATGAATTGGAGGCACCGGCGGGAGCGTCTTCTTCACCGCGGTCCACTCTCTGAGCAGCGGACTGACTGACGGAACGAGTTAGTCCGTGACAGAATAGCGTGACAGGGGGGTTTGGAGGATTCGGGATAGGGCGAGCGGAGGAGAGGAGCGGAGAGGGGGCGTGGGGGTGGTTTACAGCCGGGACGGGCAGACGCTGATGGGTGACAGTGAGTTAGATGGACACTTCAGTTCCAGGGAGGCAGCTCGGAGAAGGACAGAGAGGAGATTGGACTTCACAGAGGTTAGGTGCTTTAGCTGATGTGGTCGATATACTGGCTGTAACAATTAGGGGAGTGATAGTGAGGCATCAGTGACAGAAACGGCAATTGTTTATGTGAATGATTTTTAAAACACAACATTCTGGTGGAACCGCGTTGCTTATTTGGATAAAGTCAACTGAGGAATTACAATGTAAGTACTATAATTATAATCGCTTCATTCAAGACATCCATGGTTTCATAGTTGTCTAAAATAGTGATAAATGTGACACAGCTCATTGTCAAAGCAGACACTATAAAATAATATTAGTTGTGTGCCAGACGAACATCATGACTTACTGTAGGTGTTGTTGACTTCTTAGCTGCACCTGGACAATATTTAGCGACACTACTTTAGAAATCCCCCTAAACCAACATAAAAACAGGTTTCAATGCATCAACCGTTTACCAATGGACAAATCATAATTCATTCTTCTGGAAACCGTAAGGAAGTGGGGACAGGCTCCGGAACTTCCTTGCTCTCCATTGAAATGTTTTTGCCTTTAGATCATTATTGAACACAGGCTTGTCATTCTTACCTCCACATGTTTGTCTTAACATGCACCACATTCCTTTTACTATTTACTTTCCCCCTATTCCATATAATGGCGCTAGCTAAAGAAAAAGAAAATCCACACTGCTAGCATGAAGGAGCTTTGTTAGCCCGAACTGGAGAAGCCACGTGCCCTCAGTCTATCGCTATTGTACGGTCTATGGTTCAATGCCAATATTTCGACATAAATGGAATAAAAGTGAAGTCACAACACAACAACAGGACCAAATGAGTGTCTGTCTTCTGTTTGAAGTGAAGATGATTCAAGTGCATGCCCACTTAGCAGTGAACTTAATACAAATAATACAAATATACGTATAGAGTGCATTATTATTTTAGGTAAGTACATCTTCCATACAAACAAAACAAAATATTATCATAACAATTACACTTAGCTCTAAACATGTGGTGTATCCGACTGGTCGCCATCTTATCTTAGATAAATGCCTTGAAAGGTACTTACATAATTTATGCTGATTTTGAGTAGGTTATTTACAAATAATGTAAGATGATACAAAAAACTGACCAGACTATATTTTTTATTATAGTCTGTTTATCTTATTTTTTACTGTTTATACTTTTTGCCTACTTTTACTTCTTTTTTTTTGGTAGTCATTGTATATAAGATACCTCTATTTTTACTATTTAGTTGCTTGCACATATCCTGCACACCCTGAGCGTTTCTGAGAGCTGAATGTAACAAGTGAATTTCTCCACTGTGAGATCAATAAAGGCTTATCTTATCTTAAAAAAACCTTGAAATGAGGCACACCAAAAAATCTTTCTTGTTCCATTGGCAATAAGACGGCCCCCAAACCTACTCAAAATCAGCCCAAGTCATTTTTGTCTAAGATAAGATAGCATATTTGCCAGTGTATAGAAAAATAGATAGTAGCCCCTTAATTGTTTTTGGCATACATGCGCCCAAATTGGTCTCGATCTAGAGCCCTGTTGCTTCTAGCCGCCGCTGCTCCGGGCAGGCCAAAGTACCAATTGAACGACTGCTTGCCCATCTTCACAATAATAAGGTAAAATCAAACTGCATCCACTGCACTCATGAATACAGCGCACACTTTTGAACCTGTCTGGCAGCGGCGGTCTCCTCCACACAGACACGGCCCATAATAAGTGTCTCATTGGGATTTTACTGTTTACATGAGGAGCCAGTGTCGTGGGCGAGACTTCTCACAGCGGCGCTGAGAGTTGCTGCAGAGGAAATGAACAAGTGCTAAAAATACTTGGAGACGAAAACCACAAAGCTTTATTTCAGAGAGCATTGAACTGTCTCAGACGCCATGGAAACATTTCTCTTTGTCCTAATAACTAACTCGGCATCAGACTTGATTGAAAGCCGCGCCGTCGGAAGAATTGAGATTGTATGATTAAATGGTAGGTAGCATTTAATCATACATTTTGTTTCCTCATCTAAATGTCCAATTTTTTTTTCCTTTTTCCTTTTGCCTCATCCATCACACATTTACATATGAAATATAAACTACTATTTCTGAATATGGGTTTCCTCACCCAGAGACGTTATTTCACTTGGCAGCACCAACAGCACCACATTATGCATTCTTACTGCGCTGTGGCAGAGTTACCGAGACTGAAAGAGAATCATAATCAGGATATACTAAACCTTATAGGGTCTGTGGTTCTATCCCGACTCTGACACTTCAACCCCTTTACCTGCCGTGAATGTGGTGTGTCGGAGTGAGTGCGTTGATTGGTGGTGATCGAACAGCAGCAGATTGACGGCCGTTTTCAGTCTCTGGGCATTTGAGTGTAAATCAGTCGACTAAATGGAGCGCCCTTCTGCCTGAAGCCCCAAGGAAATGTGGGCAGACTCCGGAAGTCCTTTGCTCTAATGGACTTCACGTTGAAGCTTTGTCGTCCCTCTTTAAAGCAGTACTAAGTAACGTGTTTACCTTAATAAATCCTTTCCGTAGGATCGAACCGCTAACCTTTTTTTCTAGGTGGAATGCATACGTAACTATGGAGACAGATCCATCAGCAGGGAAAACCTGCCAGAAACCCAAAAAACTATTGGTTCTGGAGCGTCCTAGAGGCCACCGGGATGGAACATAAAGGCATCATGTTTAGTAGAAAAGAGTTAAATCATCGACTGGACTGGGTTTGGTAAAGTTGAGGACGTTTCGCTTCTAGTCACAGAAGCTCCTTCATTGCTCTTCAAAGGTGCCTGGGTCGTTTTTAGTCCCCTCCAGTTTGGGTAATAGTGTCTTTTATGACCTGAAGAGCTATGAAGAAGCTTCTGTGACTAGAAGCGAAACGTCCTCAACTTTACCAAACCCGAGTCCAGTCGATGATTTAACCTTTTTATACTATGGATACTCCCTGGATGAATGAGAGCCTTCACAAACATAAGGCACCATGTTGTTAACCACCCATACCACGCCAAAAGGTTACACAATGCACCTTTTGAATATAAAAACCCTATGAGCAGATTCCTTGAAATGAGTTACTCAAAACAATGGCGAATTTACTTATTTCAAGTCAATTTTACTTATTTGAGATAATTTTTTGCAGTGTTGGATTTATGAAGAAACTCTTAAAGCAGTACTAAGTAACGTGTTTACCTTAATAAATCCTTTCCATAGTCCCTCTGGGGGTAATACAAGTGTTAATGGGATGATTGGGGGGTCTTTCATCTCCTTTCATCTCCCCCTTGTGTCAAGTTGAAAACCATGCTTGCAACTTGACTGCCACCAGGGCGGAGCAAGCAATACACACTAATAGAATCACGGAGAAGAAGCTAACAGGCTAACGGGCAAAGCTAACTGCGGGCTAGCGCCACTTTAAACAGTATTTACAGCCAAGTTTGAGTGAAAAAAAATATTCCCATTGTATAACTGGATGTACAACACCCCTCTCTCCCTTCACCTTTTCTGTCAGCGTAGTATTTACTCTCCAAGACATTTAATAAGTTAAAAAATCGTAACTTGCTAAGACACCTGCAGTTTATGGCCTCTAGGGCAAGAGTTACTTAGTACTGCTTTAAGACATTGAACACAAATTTGTGTTGGTCTTAAAGGAATTTTAAATACTGAGATATGTTCTTACCTTAGTTCATGCATAGCTGTCTGGTCTTTACACGTGCCCTCAGTCACGTAAACAGAGCGTTAGCATTTAGCCTCTCCTCCTCTCCACTATGGATCCAAACGGGAGTGAAGTTAGAAAACTATTTAAATATGGTCACATGAGCCTTTACACGATCCAAGTACAGTCACACAAAATTAAACATGTCGATTTTCTAAGTGGATAAAAAGGGGAACTATGTTGCAAGGTGTAGTAATATTACTACGCCTTGCAACATAGTAATATAGTAGTATAGGCGTAGTATTTACGTAGAAAACGTGGAAGAGCTTGGTCGCTTCTAACTTCACTCCTGTTTGGGTCCATAAAGGGGAAGAGGAGAGGCTTTTGCTAACGCCGTCTGTGCTCTGTTTCCGTGACTGAGCACATGCGTAAAGACCAGACAGTTACGCATCAACTCGTCTTAGCTACGGTAAGAACATATCTCAGTATTTTAAAATGGTGGCCTATTCCTTTAAAAATGCGCAACATCATCCGATACTTTTCCTTTTGCTATTTTCCTTTTTTTATTTTCACTCTATGATAAATAATGCAGCTAGCTCCGAAAACCCAGCCAAATTGCAAGCATGAACGGGCTTCAGTTCGCCCCATGCTGAACGCCATGGGGGAAGCCACGCGCCCTCAGTCCATAGCTATACAGTCTATGGTTGTGTTCTTCAGTGCCCCAAAAAGCACAATATAGGACAGATTTATGTATTTGTTTAGTTTAGTTTATTGGTTTATCTGAGCAGTAAACATTCTCCTCAAAAGCAAAGAGCACTTGAACGATCGGGCCTAAATGAAGACAAAACTAGAAGCCGGATTGTCTCTCCACAGACCTGAGTCTCAACATTGTGGGGGGCGGGACATCACCAGCTTGTCTCCATGAATATGCTGCTGCTTTGCTTTGATGACTATAGGTTGCTGTTATCAGGTTTAAATGGTCCTCTTCCGAATGCTTTATCCGGAGAAAGCAGAAAGCAGCTTTGCCGGTAGCTGATCATTAGGCACATGGCGTATAATAGCTCTAGTAGCTGAAACAGAGCAAAATCTAACAGGGAATGTTAATGGCTCTAATCACGAGCAGAGCATTAGTAACTGCAGCCTAAACTTATTTCAGTAAGATGCGCCATAGTTTAGCCTGAAGATTTTTCGGTTTGCACAGAGATCAGGAGTCTCCGCGATGCTCCTCGCGTTGCGGCGACAAAACCAAGTCTCCACTTAACATCACTGTCACATAGCGCTCCAGCGACAGACATGAAACGCCGCAGACTCAAAGCGCCTGTGCGGATGACGGTGCAGAGAGGTAAGGGGCGCAGCTGTGAGAGGAGCAGCACAAGAAAGTGGAAGATCTTCGACATAAATAAGTCATGGACGTGTTTGAAGGCCGCGTCTACGGGAGGAGGAGGAGGGGGTCAGGGGGGGGAGAAACGGAGCGGGAGGTGAGTCAGGCTTGGAGATTGCAGTTTGAAGAGGGACTGGAGACATGGAGCGAAGGCAGGTGGGAATCCTAATGTCTGCTCCGAAATGGAAAACACCGTAACGTCATTTGAGTTGAGTGGGGAAGCCGCTGCCAAGGATAAACAAGGGTGAATTTGGCCCGAGACATCACTGGAAATGATGAACTCGAATCCGCCATAGTTTGCAATAGTTATGAAAGCAAATATAGACGGCCATATGTGCAATAATAATGCAATGTCTGCAATGGATATACGGGAAAAAGATAGATGTTTAAACAAGTCCTTCCACACGACGGATGGTTAATTAACGCTCCATTCAGTTGAGCCCGTAAAAGCCAAGTTGTCACTCCGCTCTGTAATTAAAGGACGCTACACTTTTTTGGTGTTCTTTGGAGAGCAATGTTCGCTGTGTGTCGATGCCACATAAGAAAGAAAAAAAAGCACTGTTGAAGAGCTTTGAATATAAAAGCAGAGCGAGATAAGTCTGACGGCATGTAAAGACAAAACGCAAAGCTAAGCCACAGGCACGGGAATCAATGTGTAATTCATCAGGAGCAGCGTGGCCGGCGGCTGTACGTTATCACTTATTAGCCTCCTGCTTTCCTTTCTATGGGCTCCCTCTCATGTTCACACATACCAATGAGGACGGTCCATGTAAATGTTCACAGGAAAACAGAGCCGTGTCACGCTGGAGATACAGTGTTTTATGACCTCGATAAAAAAGCATTGTGCTGTGGTTGATCTCGCCAAACGAGCTATGAATACATTAAAAGCAATGTTCATGTAAGCTCTCAGTCCTCCAGTAGTTTGATGGACTGGGACGTTCATAAAGGTTGTTAAGATGCATGACTTTGTCTCACATCCAAGAGGCTCCTTCAGCTCTGTGGTTTAGCTCAGGGGTTGGCCCACCGAAACAATTATGTTGGCCCGCCAACGAGTGACCTAATTTTGCCCTGTATGGTTAATACTAACTCTCTCCCATTGATTGTCAATGGTAAATATGGATGCAGTACACTTTTTGGCCACCCGCGTCAAATTGGGGGCGCTGTTTCACTCCTTTCGCAAAGTTAAGGAAACACTGTTGTGGTGTCTTGTTTATCACAGAGCGTTGTAGCATCAACTTTCCCAGTTTTCCAACTTGTATTGCAAAGGTTGTTGACATCAACATAAGTACATGTTAAAAATTAACTTATGAAATAATTTATGCTGAAATGACTCTTTCAAAATGATCTAATATGGCATTGTCTTTGAGTTAACAAAAATAATGAGATAAAGTCACTGTAGGTGCTGATAGGCTACAGGTGTTGTTTTTTACATTTTACACTATATTGCTACAATTGTTGATTTTGTTCTACTAAAACTAGGCTTTTGCCATAGTTAACGTTTGTTTTAATGAAGCATGTTATTGGCATAGATATAATCAAATGCAAATATATAGGCCTACCCAAAAATAAAATAAAGTAACTATTATTATTTGCAGTTATGTGTGGGGTTTTTTTTCATTTTGGGCCTCGGAGACAAAAAGTTTGAGCACCCCTGGTTTAGCTGGTCACACTGGATTTAAGTTAGTTAGTTGGTCAGTTTGGTTTATCGTCCCCGAGGGGAAATTAGTTTTTCTATACTTTACAAACAGAAAACATACGCATGACATTATGACAGCAGTTGATGACAAACATGTGGGAGTGTTAATTCCGACTTGTTAAGTGTGTTGATGGCTGTGGGGATTAGACTATTTTCAAAACGTGCTCTGTTGTATCTGAGTGACCTGTATCTTCAACCAGAGGGTAATAGGTTGAAACAGTGGTGCAGTGGGTGGGAGTTGTCCTGTGTTATTGCACATGCAATGTGTGTTATGGCCTGAGTGTTTAACTGTGTGAGGTTGAGAGTGGGTAGACCGATGATTTTGGCTGCTATGGTGGTTATTTTGATGAACATGTTCCGGTTCTTGAGTGTGAGCATGGTCATGAAGAGCAGTACAGTTACACAGGCTGGACGATGCTTTGGTACAACATTAACAGAAGAAATGTTTTTTTCAAAAGGGATAGTTTAGCAGCTTGATAAAACTTTTTGACCTGTTAATATAACTATTGTTGTGAGTTGGGTTAAAATCGAGGGTCATGAGTTAAGAGCCGATAACATAATTCTGTTCATTGTTCATAATTCATTACGAGGTGCACAAAGAGATTTGTATTCTAACTAAAGTGATTTACTTGTCTTCTGGGGGACGTAAGTAAGTAAGTGCTTTATTTGTCATTGTACAATTTTACAACGAAATTGCATTTCAGGTGTTGGGTTGGAAAGACATCTCAACACCCTGTGGTGTTTTAGTGGTTAGGGTTGGCAGCGGCTGTTAGCACAGATTGGCAGCCTCACTTTGTTCAGTCTACCCCAGGGCAGGTGTGGAGTGAATGACTTATGACAACAGAGTAGCGTTTTGAGAAACTTGACAACTTATGATAATAGCCTACTTGATGACCTGTCAAGCTTATAAATGAAAAAGCCATTGGTGAGCACTTGCAAAGGGCTCCAATGCTACAGGTCAGAGAACAATGTACCAAGACAGGATTTGGCATTTTAATCTCTTTTTCCCAGTTTAGTGTAAAGTGGATTAAGGTCCAGTTGTATGCTATAAAACTGTCGAAACCAGTAACCCCACCATAGCAAGGTTAGTGCTGTGAAAACGTTCTGTTTTTAAGTGAGTCATTATTCACACTGACCCAAACCTCGTCTCCTCTGCTCGCTCTTGTGGCCCTCTAGGCACAGGTCTTTTTGATATGTTATAATAGCTAAACTGGGCGAATGTGGCCCGCAGGCCTTGGATTGCTCCCTTCTACACAAGAACTAATACATACATTTTACACCGGTATCAGTTTACAACTTCAGCTGAAAGAAAACTGAACTATAACACTTTATAACACGATTCTTTGCGAGAGCCTTGAAAAGTAAACAAAAGACTTTTACAGCGAGGTGGTGCGTTTGAGTGCGTATCACCTTGACAAAGCACACATCTTTGGGCCCAGTAAATAATACAAAGAATAAGGAGAACGTATGCGAGGCTTGAGATAAAAGGGAGGAGAGTTACTGCGGAGTGCGCCTTTGTCCACAAAAGATAAGCTTGTTCAGCGCGGACAGCAGTGCCACAGAGAGAGGACAGGAGCAGAGAACATCCTTGTACAGCGTAAGGTCAATACAGGGCTCGTCAGCATCACAGCACTGAACACAAGAGATTTTCTCAATATTCCGATGTGCAATTATGAATATGGACCCTTAAGTGATGATTGAATGGGCATGTGAAGGGTCACGTTTGCGGATTTCAATTCTCGCTCTATAAATTAGTTTTATATTTCAAGTGTCCTCTCATTGAGGGCTACCACTGTGCTGTCATTTACATACTGACAGAATGGATGCTAACTCTCCATACTTGGGAAGAGGACAATGTGTAACTACTATATCACTGTAAAATCGTGAGCAACATCAAGATCAAAACAAGGCAAAAAAGGAACTAACATCTAATTAGGACACAAAGACATCTTATGGAGCTTTACGCAGCCACCCAGCCCTGATGAAGAGACTTAATTAGCAACAAAACATTGTCTTTTTTGAGTCAGGGAGTTGTTTTGCATTGATCTATCTGAATGTTTTAGGATTCCTGTATGTTTGATCAGATCACGACGTTACCAAACATAAATCATAACATTAAAAGTGTAAAGTAGGAGAATACAAAGCCCGAACAGGCTGAGAAGAACATCTATTCACCCTTCATAAGGACACATATGTTTACCGCGTCACCCTCCATCCAGGAACCACCTAAACACTGCGGTCGCGTGACATTTATAAGGAGTCAAAGAGCTGCTTAGCTGTCCCTGTCACTTAGTTCCACTGTGTGACCGTCTGCAAGTGGACCATCATAAGTATGTGGAAAACAGCGCAGCCAGAACCACATCTCTCCGATCTGATCCGAGCGTAGGTCCGGGAGAGGATATTGGAGGTGAGATAGGAAAGAAATGCAGCATACTAAAACCATGATACACGTGGAAAACATGGGGATATGATTTGACTTTGGAAATAGGACCGTGCGTGATATACCTGAACGTCTGCCTGGAAAGTTTACTGCTACAAAGTCTCCTAAATGTGGAAGATTAGATTACAGCATTGGCTGGTGTGCTCCCTCATGCCAAGTACAGCTCGACCAAAGGCACCAATTTTCTCCGAATCTCAAAGATTGGGAATAATATTGTGAGTGGAAAATAAACAAAAATTAGTAGCAAATGCAATTTAGTAAAAAATGTCACGCTACAAATATTGTATTTGTAGGCTCATTCGCCTTTAGCTTTGATTACAGGATTACAGCATGCATTCTCTGTGGCATCGTTTCAATAAGCGTCTGCAATGTCAAAAGATCCAGTGTTGCATTTCATTTTTCACCAAGATCTTGTATTGATGATGGGAGAGTGTGAACACAGGGCAGGATGAAGCGCTACCGCAGGTCCATCTCCACTGCTGTCAGACTGTACAACCCCACTGTGAAGTAACTAATGTGCAATAACTTCTATGCAAAACCATGTGCAATAACCTCTGTGTGAGAGTCACTTTATCAATCACCCACACTATATGATACTTTTAATACCTTATATTCGGATCTAACTTTTTATTACTATTTATACCCCCCACACACCTTTTTATTATTCATTGTACATACTGTGGGATACCTCTATTTACTATATCATATATACTATATTATTAGCACATTTTCCTGCCTGTTTGCACCCCCTGAATCTTTCTTGAGAACTGATGTAACAAATGAATTCATCCATTGTGAGATCAAGGCAAGGCAAGGCAAGGCAAGTTTATTTGTAGAGCACAATTCATACACAAGGCAATTCAAAGTGCTTCACAGTTGCAGAAAGAGAAATTACAAGAAAACAGATAAAATCAATCAATAAAACATCAACATAAAGTTAATCAATGACAGTAAAAGTCAAGAGTGCAGATAAAATACTTTCAGTTTTCATATGCACGGGTAAAAAGAGCTGTTTTCAGCCTGGATTTGAACATTGTCAGAGTTGAGGCCTGTCTCACATCCTCATGAAGACTGTTCCAGGTTTTAGCTGCATGAAACTGAAACGCAGCCTCACCGTGTTTATTATTGACTCTGGGAACCACCAGGAGACCCCTCCCTGAAGTTCTCAGGGCCCGAGATGGTTCATACGGCTCTAACATGTCAGAGATGTACTTTGGTGCTAAACCATGAAAAGACTTGTACACAAGCAGAGCTGTTTTAAATTCTATTCTCTGAGTGACAGGAAGCCAGTGCAGAGACCGGAGCACTGGACTAATGTGGTGGTATTTCCTGGTTCTTGTCAGGACTCGAGCAGCAGCGTTCTGGATGTACTGCAGCTGTCTAACAGCTGGTTTAGAAAGGCCAGTGAGCAGCCGTTACAGTAGTCTAACCTGCTGGAGACAAATGCATGGATGAGTCTCTCTAAGTCTGGTTTTGACACTATTCCTCTGATCTTAGCCATGTTTTTCAGATGGTAAAAAGCTGATGATGTTATTGCTTTGATGTGGCTGTTTAAGTTCAGGTCTGAGTCCATGATTACTCCTAGATTTCTAACCTGATTTTTTGGTTTCAGAGCGAGAGACTCAAGGTGACTGATAACACTTTGTCTTTGTGTCTGTGGGCCAAAGACAATGATCAATAATCAATAAAGTTCTATCTTTGCTTATCTTATATTATCTTACAGCAAACTAAGTAACTTGTTTACCTTAATAAATCCTTTTCGTAGTCCCTCTGGGGTAATACAAGTGTTAATGGGATGATTGGGGGATCTTTCATCCCCTCCTGGCGTCTCTGACCAGAAAACCATCGTTGCAAATTCACACTAACGGAATCACGAAGAGGAAGCTAACAGGCTAACGGGCAAAGCTAACTGTGGGCTAGCGCCACTTAAGCAGTGTTTACAGCCAAGTTTGAGTGAAAAAAATATCCTTCTCTTCCTTTGTGTTTTCTGTCAGCATAATTTAGTATGTACTCTCATGGACAATTAATGAGTAAAAAAATAAATTATCCTGGCAGTTTATTGATGGAATAACCTGGTCATTCAGGATCTTCAGTTCGTCAGCTGATCTCATTCTTCATTTAGACCTGACCAACTGCAGCAACCCCAGATCATAAGAGTTAGCTAAGTCAAGGTGAGGACTTTTTAGCTCAATAGTAACTACGACTATTCCAAGTACTGCTTCCATGTTACAGTTTCCTCCTTCATAAAACTCCAGAAAGAATGGAGCATAAAAATATCACTTGCTATGTAAGTATCATGCCAGTCTCAGTATGACAGATCCCAATGGTCCAGCGATGTTAAATCATCTCTGCCACATTACCCAGCGTGATGAAGCTGGTTAATGCGGCGTGCTCCCACTAAATCTGAGCACGCATTATCTTCTGACATTTTTACAAACGCCATAAAGACACATATTTAATTCTGAAGCTCATAAAACACAAACGGACCATTTATTTGATGAGTATTTCTTGTCTTTCTTTCCGTGTCTTTGCTTTAGCCCGGTATCCCGCCGGCGCATGCATTTGTATGTGTGTAGAGGCTCGAAAGATTGATTTAATTGAACATGAGCTGGAGGAAATCTCACAGCAGTCAGGACTTGGACATTGTGCTTCTCTTCTGTGTGTTTCTCTGTCACTGCAAGCACATCGTCCATTATGTGTCTGCTGACAATTTGTGCTGTCAGGCAAACTGGAGCAAAGTCTAAACATGGCCGACAAAACAGTGGCTCAGATGGTACAGCAGGTTATCTCAAAACCAGGAGGTTGGTGGTCCGAATCTGAGAGAGTATAACTCGCTAACTCGTCTAATGGGCAAAACAGACACGTGGAGGAGCCGTCAGAGGATCAAGGAGAATTTTGTGCACGGCTTCGAAGAGGAAAAAACTATGGCGGTGTTTACTTTGGATCGCTGTAGCTGAAAGAAGCAGCATGGAGTGGATTAGCCGGACTTCTGACAGTGATTTGGGAGTTTGAGCTGCCTTTTGTACTTATAAATGCGCTGTTTACTAGTATTTCTTTATGTACATATTAAGTTGTTAGCGCGCTAAACTTTGTGAAGTTGTGGGGCCTTGTGAGGGGTCCGGGACGAACACAAACCATGCGCTCGATCTCTGCTTCTGACGTTCTTAAAACATATCCACTTTTTTGCAGCCCCCCTGCAGATGTGTCTGCGTGGTGCGGGGGCCCTCAACTGCTTTTTCCAACATCGCCCAGCCCAGTTTTATGTTTTCTTTCTGTGTATTCTCTTTCATTCTGTTTGACTGTTATATGAAGGTTGGTGAAGCTAAACAGAGGTTCTCTTGTTTATTGTTTTTGCCTGAATAACTCCATGTTTTAGGAATGTTTTTCTTTGGAACAAATAAAGTGGATTGAAATAAATTGGTTCAGTGCAGAGCGCTGTTGCAACCTTGGGTAAGAGTCAAGGATATTTCACCCACATTCCTGTGTGAATGTGAATGACATGTTGATGTCGCAGGTTGTTTGGAAGTTTAATTCTTTATTTACATTTAAAAAGATGATCTCCTGGTCTATTTTTGAGAGATATGTAAACGAATGAATTTGTTTTCCTTATGAAGGATATATATTGTATATTGTATACAGCAGTTGATTGAATCAATAGGTTGCGTTTACGTTATAGAATTCTATTTCAGTTGGAGGGCAGGTGTCAATACAACTCTATGGGAGAGAAACAGTTTTTGAAAGATATTTCCAAAAAGAAAATATCCAAATGTTTTCTCTGATCATCATGTGACAGTGGTTGGATTCACAAACCTGACATGTGAATTTTATGGCTGAAAGTCCTTTCTACTGGCCAACATCAAGCACATGTTTTTGAATATTGTCTCCACTTTTGGACGCCTTTGGGAGGAAATAATTAAACATATGTTCATATGTGCTGGAAGATATGACTTTGAACTTTGTGACAGCTTTTGTTTCATGCAAATTGGCCCAGGAATTACAGAGAAATTAGCAATGATTTAAGACTATAAATCTGCATTTTGAGCATTACTATGGTTACGGCCATGAAATTTTCAGTTGCCTTCCACCTCAATTTTAAACTATGGGCTCTTTAGAATGTTGTGATGTCACGTGAACGCAACCTATTGTCAATGGTTGAAGCTAAATGCTAACCGGTAGCATGCTAATGTCTTGAGCAGCTTAAACACTGACTCAGACTGAGACTCTGTCAACATGACAAACTGTAAAAATCACAGAGAAAGGTTTTCTGTTTCCTCTTTGATGAGTTAATTTAGTCTGAGGAGTGAAGCAGATCTTTAGTAAATCCTGCTGTAGCTCGACAGCGCTGCTACGTCTGTGCCACATTTGCTGGTTATATCACATAGCGTCTCTGGGGCCGTGTTTTTACTGTTATCTTCTTGAGCAATGATTATGAGTACATAAAAATGCCACTGTCAATCAGTTGTCTTTCATTTTCATCCTGAGTAGAGATATTGTTACATATTGCAGTACTGCATAATTCTACTTCGGTATTCAAAATGGCCACCGGAACTACGTGTGATGTCATTGAAAACGCATATATACTGTAAGAAAGGTACAAAGCGTTAAACATCTATGTCATCTTATCCCAGTATCAGTTCATGAAGCATGGCCTAATTCTCTTTAGCTTACAAGAAAACAATGTTACAATAACATATGAATAAAACAAATGAAAGTAAGTCTCCGATTTCCATAGTTGGCACCTCCGATTCCTTGACGCAGTCTACCCCAGGGCAGCTGTGACCACTAAAGCAGCTTATAACCACCAGTGAATGAAGGGAAATATGTAAACCATCATCATTATTATTTTCTATTCACTACCAATAATCCACTTAGCCTTTTGTCACAGGAAATGCATTGTATCACAGAAGACGGCAGATGGACTGGATCACAACAACATCCCCCAACAGCGCATTCATAATCCACTGTTGTATTTTGGTTGGCCGTTCACGTCTCATCCCGTCACCCGGTGCCCTTGCGTCCGCCGGGTCACGCGGGTGCTACGGGCGCCTTCACGTTGCATCACTTCCTGTCGGGACGCATCAGGACGCGGCGTGAGTGTAATACTGATGCTTGTGGACAGCTCCCCTCTCTGTCTGTGGGCTGCAGGGAGGGAGGGCGCTGGACCAAATCACAATCCAGACCCCCCCCACCCCTCCCTCCACACTTCCAAACACTCTCGCCGAACTAACAAACAAGGCAGAACGAAAAGAGCAAAAGACTTCTGTGTGCAAGCGCCGTGCAAATGTGGGGTGTGTGCATGCGTTCACTGGGCCTCTGGTGAGCAAGCATGAGTCACGTCACGAGTCATATCACAAATCCGTGCCAAGCGCAGCTTTCATAGAGTGGTGCTAATTGGATTCATAAAGCGAAGGCGACGGCACACACAGTTAAAGATGTAGGAAGCGAATTGTGTATGCAAAACACAATAGCAAAATAAAGTGTTCAGCGGCATGATTACTTGAGTTTACTGCTGTTACATTTTCTACTCCTAATACTGCAACAAACCACTATCACAAGCCCTTCTTGTAGCAACGCTGGGTAAAATTACAAATAGATTTCTGTGGCCACGACATCGGGCCTCGAACGCCGGTGATCGGTGTGAGGACAGCAGCGGGAGAGTGAATGAAGTGTCCCTAATGATTTGTTTTCATTTCGGTTTGTGAAAACTGGTAATCCATCAATAATTTGGCAATGGGTATTTCTCCATGAATAGCCGTAGCATCTCTTTTCCGAGGTGGCCCTGATGATTTTGATAATCTCGATCAACCCCTGCCCTTTGGTGTCGCTTTATTGAGAGAGCGACTATAGCACATTTTGAAAACACACAGGACATTTCTCTTTGACCAAAAAAAAAAAAAAAAAAAAAAAACCTGCTCAACTCGGTAGCGAAGGCATACTTTTGATTCTACCCACTTTTGAGGTAAAAAAAAAAAAAAAAAAAAGTTTTCTATGGCTCATCTAGACGAGCCTCTTTTATCTTTCCTTTCTTTGTTTTTTTCAGGTAGCTGTGCGTCAATCACACGTTATTCAAAAATCCACGCATAATTGGATTCCTTTTGACCAAAAAGTTTTAACTCCGAGTGTATCTTTTATACAACAGGCAATTGATGTTTTATAGATTGCAATGCAGGCCCCACACGTCACTACAGTAGAGAGGTGAGAGCGTATTCAACAGTGTGAGTATCTCTGCTGCTTTGTTGCCTTTTCCAGGGACTGTGAAATGACCAGCAGCCTCTGTTTGAGTGCGGCTTTGAAATGAAGTGTAGTGTGATATGCTTTTAATGTCGATTATCACAACAGGGTGCATTAAAACTAGCTGCCAGTGAATCTTTTGACCGGACATTGATGTTTTTAAAGCCACAGAGAAATTAATCTATATGTAGATTCACAACTGTATATCCAAGGTCCTATATGCCAATCACAGCAGGCTACGTTTTCCTCCATGTCTTTTTACCCCATCAGTTTCTTTTATGTTACAAAAAGCAGCACAGGCTTTGAAGACACTTAAGAGGAGTTCACCCTGACAGTTTCTCGCCACGATGAATTTCAACACAATTATGACGAGTGTTTTAAGTCTCGTCCTAAGACCCACAGCTTAAAGGTCCTGGGTTCGATTCCCGGACGGAGAGATGGCATCTTCCAGAAGATCTTCCGAAGGTCGGCAGCCTGGTCAACTGAGAGGTGGGCCACGAGAGGTTTGGAGGCTTTGGTCACAGGAACACCAGGATCCTCCTCTTCCTCCACTCCCACCTTCCTCACCAGGAATGCCGCATCCGGAGTGGCTGGGGAGACTTCTTTCCATTCCTTCAGGAGGTTCACATGGTAGGTCTGCTTGGGCCTCTTCTTATCCAGCTGATGCACCTCGTAGGTAACAGGTCCCATCCGTCTGGTGATGGTGTATGGGGCTTTGCCACTTGGCCAACAACTTGCTACTGGCACAGACTGGTTGTCTCGCTTCCGTCAGTCTGCCCCAGGGCAGCTGTGGATACAATAGCAGCTTACCACCACTGAGTATGGTGTGAATGAATAATGAGCACAGTGTAGCGCTTTGAGACACTTGGTAACACAGGCTTGTAAAGCCATTCTTATTATTTTTATTCTCGGGCTTACTCTCTGTGTCATTTGTTTTGTTTTATTTTTTATTTTATTGTGATTTTATTTAATTTTATTGTTATGTGTTCTATTGTTTTTTGTTTTAGTTTATTACAAGTATATTTTAATTTTACTGTGTTTAATTGCTTTTAAATGTGTTATTGTTTTAATTATTTATCGATTCTGGTTTAGTAATATTTTATATTTTTATGCAGCACTTTATTTCAAATCTTGAAATAAAGTTGGATTGGAATTACACAAAACAACTTGAGTTTCCTCACTATTCCTTACTGTAATTGTCTAAATCTGGTATGGGCAAACTTTTTGATGCAAGGGCCACATTGGGTTTTCGAACTCGCCAGGAGGGCCGGACCACTTTGGAGCATTTCAAACAACTCTCAGTTTGACTGTAATGACACATTGCAAAAGTGCAACAGTTATGTAGTAATTTTCTTCATGTCAGTGCCTTAAAGAGGGGGTATTATGCTTTTTTCAATCACATAGCACCAGTCGATAGCATACTACAATGATGACGTAACCTTCTGTTGGTCTGTATATGCAGTAAATTAAAATAACTGCCTTGAATAAAATTGCTCTCTCAAAATGGCTGTACTGAACGTCTTGAAATAGGCCTCTGTCTCTTTAAGAAGCTTTCCGACACGCCCCCTTCAGCACACTGCTGTGGCATCTAAACAACAACACTGTGCGGGGAGGGGCTCTGCTGAGCTGAGGAGCAGTGGTTGGTGGCTTGGCTGGTGACAAAAGGTCCAGAGGCGTCTCCAGGAGGTGGGGGCGTTCCTAGGAGGACTGAGGCATAGCTACGCCTAAAATGGCTGCCGTCTAAGTTTTTACTGATTACTCAAAAATATGTGAATGACACTCAGGAATTTGTGCTCTACAAGTCACGGGCCGGATTTAATCATCGGCCTTAGTTTGCCCACCTCTGGTCTGAATGTTTGCAGATTGTGTTCAACAAAACAAAAATACATCTAAAGTGTGATTGAGTAAACTAATGGAATGTAGAAAGCCTTTGGGATCGCCTATCCAGCTCTGTAAACCAATCACTTCTTGAATCGTTCACATAAACACACCACCTCTCCCCTCCTTCATCTTGCTTTTTCATCCTACATCCACCGCAGCAGCAGCAGAACCGACCACCTCAGCCTCTCCGTGCAAATGTCCAATCCGAAAAAGAGCAACCTTTTCTTCTATTTAATGATCTAGAATCATTTGTCTGTGCTATGTCTCACCCAGTCGCAGAAATGCACATATGATGTACGCTACCATAATAAAGCGCTCGCGGATTAGACTGTCATGTGGAGTTTCAAGCAGCTGTTAGTATTTTCCTTGATTATAAGACTTTGTAGGGGGAAAAAAGGGGATGTCTAAGGGCTGAGGATGTGCTATGGAAGAAACTACGCAGGTATCACACTGACAGCGAGTTTATTTACTCTTCCACTCCGCTCCACTCTCTCAGTTACAGCTCGCCCCTGACAGCGATTTTCTCTTTCGCACAAAAAGGCTGTTAGTCTGACATCGCAAAGCATACTTCGGAAATAGCGAGACGCACGAAGTCAGACCTGCCTTTGACTTTAAATGCTGAGAAGTTGCCAAATTCCTGAGTCAAGTGGAAGCTAACAGGTGCGGGAGAAAGCGTGCAGGAATGTTACAAGCTCATGGGCAAATCGGAGGTCTCGCTGTAGGCCAAAGTGCAAGAGTTTCCGGAGTGGTTTGCGATGGCACTGTTCTGTGAGATTCTTTTGTTTTATTTTCGATCCCCTGAGGCGCTCACATAGGGCTGCAGTCCCAAATTGATTCTTCACTGCATTTATAACAGTCGCGGGTAGCAGATGCCCTCTTCAAACATGTTCCGAGTCTTTGTATTAGTTAAGCCATTAATATTTCAGTGTTCTAGCAATTGGTAATGCTTTAAATGTGTACTCTGATTTGGACATTCATTTTAAAGCAGGGTATGATGCTTTTCGCAGGTATTTGGTCATAATATCAAACACAGCTTGATCACAATCTTACATTTTGTTACATATGAAATTCTATTCAAAGTTGGCCTATCTTCTGCAAATCACCTTCGTCCCCTTCACTCGCCATCAAATCACTCCCCCTGTGGTTATCTGCTGTTGGATAGCTTAGTCTGTATCCGAAGGTGCTGGAACGTTTTGTATCAAAGCTTTGGTGATATACATTTGCCTGTCGGTGCTCTGCGAATGAGGCGTAAGCTGTGCTGCAAGCGGGAGGCTGGGACCAAAGCTGGGCTTATACTGTGCGATATTGGAGACAATTTTGAACAAGCTAAATGAATCATCAACTCACACTGTATGACTGATATGACCCCCGTTACCATGGATACTATCATGGTCTGTCATATCGTGCTCTCAAACACCTGTACATGCACTAAATAACTTTGGCGAGGCTAACTTTAGCAACAAATGACATGTAGCCTAGCTTAAATTAGCCGGTAGCCTCTTTACTTTAGCAGACTTTCGTGTTCATCAGCGGTGTTTAGCCCTCGCTCGCCTCTCTGCACCATTGAATTATATAGATGGAAGAGGCATGCTGTCCCAGCTCCTATCTCTTTACATAGTGGTGCTCAGTGGCGCATGAAACCAGTTTCGTCCGCCATAACGGCCCATAGTACCCGTATGACGCGTCACCTGTATCTATGCTCCGTACGGCCCAAGTGGGTAAAAGCAGCGGGAGCGCGCACAGCTGCCGACGAAGCCTCAGAGCGGAGCGGACGCCATTACGCTGCAAGTTAAATCTCTTGATATAATCGTACTTTAAATACAAAATGAATTTTTAAGGCCATTTGAGGCGATTAAGTTACTATGTTAAGATGATCTGTGGCGTCAGTTTGTCAGTGCAGGGCTTAATCAGCTAGATAGCCCCGCTCTTTTACAACAACCGTAACTTACAGCGGCCCTTCGAACGTACGTCGCCGCGCTAATGTACTCTCGCTCGGCCACTTTTCTGAGAAGTTTCGTAAGTGCTGGCCGTCTTCATATTGCAATAGAAATGATAAAAATCGACTTTTTACTTCACTGTATTTGCTAGTATAACCTCACCACTAGAATTGTTTGGCTGAAATACAAAGGAGCACTACAAAAGTGTTCTATATTGCATTATCATTAGTATAATTTGAAGTAAATGCTGTACCAGTACAGCATTTATCTGTACTGGATCCAGGGCAGATGCAGAAATCATGTTTTGTTGTTTCAATATAGGTTTTATTGGTACTGTACCTACGTTATCTGAAAAGAAAGGTATAAACATCACCACTGAAGTAACTTAAATGATTTACCATTTTTTTATTATCGAACCAAAAAGCTATTTTCAAAGCCGTGCAGCCTAATCAGAAGTTTAAATTGTTGTTGTTCATGTTAGCTAATAGGCCTACTTTTTAACATTTAAACACGCTTGCCATGTGTAGGTTCGCAATACATTTTAGTACTGAGTAAAGAAAAACTTACTTTAGGTGCCTGTTAGCGTTTATCCTAGTCCAGTCCCGTTCATTACCGTATTGTTGTCTGTTTGGCTCTCAGACCGCTTAACGGGGAAGACTTCTGCTCGTTCATGAGTCTTCACGCACACGCTCGCGCACGTCCACAGCACTGGTGACGTCACGTCATTGGAATACTTTTTAAAAATTGTTTTTGATGCTTTACAATTTTTTTACGAAGAAAAAAAGTCCATGTCCTAAAAATAGTAATTTTAAAGAAATATATTTGCCTTAGTCTGAAACTCCAGATGCCCCGTGGACCATTTTACAGGCTGCTCCTTTTACATTGTTGTCTATGGCGAAAAAGGCTGTTGAGCCACGGCCTGCCACTATCACAACTCATTTCAGAGCAAAGGGGGCGGACCCCCCCACTGCTCTGCACTCCTGTGTCTCATCCGCCAGGTACCTGCAGCTGTATTTCACCGTGTTCGCTCTGGTTTCCGCTGGCTTCAGTAGCGCTGCCACACTGCAGGAAATATCAAGCATGTTTGAAAATGCTGCGACCGTGACATTTTTCACTTGTATGTTCGAGGTGAACAGTCAATTGCGGCTTCTAGACCCCCGTACACTGCACACACTTCATAATAGTCGTGCGATCAAGACTTCTTGATTAAAATGGGCTGTGGGAGGAGCTCTGGGTAAATGGGAGGAGCCACATACGAGCGATTCAAAGATTACATTATTAAACTCTTTTTTGATAGAACAAAAATGTTAAAGAGGGGGTATTATGTAAAATCGACTTTTTCAAGCTTTATATCATGTTATTATGTCATTCCCTCATTAAAGGAAAACTCACCCTCAAATCCACTTTTTTCCCCTGATAAACTGTATAAATGAGTGTCCAATAGTGTTGTCTACATATCCTGGTCATTATTTTGGCACTTTAGTGCAAATTAGTTGAAAGATCAACTTTATGCCTAAAACCGTCAGTGAGGCGCCATCTACAGGCGGTCGGTCTTTACTGCATTTGATTTTTGAATTTGGTGCTCCTATTGGCCCAGGAGTGATAGCTGACGTCAGCAGTGAAGCCTGACGTCAGTTGCCCTGCCGCTCTGGGCTATAAAAGCGGCCCAGTCTCGCTCACGCCCCCGTAGCGAGTTGGAGAAGGAATAGCGAGAGAGTATTTTCATCAATTGTCAGGTTTGCGATTAGTTATAGCATTTAGGTAGATTTTTTTTTAGAATAGCTTTTTGTATTATAGATAATTGTGTAGTGTTAATAGTGTTGTTGTTGAATATTGTAGTTTTAGTCATTAGTTACAGAACAGTAATAAAATCAAGTAATAAAACTGGCACCATAATTTTCATTATTTCATCATTCAACTAAATAAGCATACATTTAAAGATAAAGACTTTAATATAGTCTTTACAGAGTCATTTAGTGGTAGTTTAGTGCATGTGTTACATTGGTTAAACCTTTAATTCACTAAATTTAGCAATAGAAATTACTTTTGGCATTCTGATTCTGTTTTATCTTCAATGACAAACCGAAAACAATTTCAAAAGGACTGTGTTCCTGCAAATATTATATATTTATTTTTTTGTTTATGCGACATGTTTTGTGCAGTTTGCTGTAAGAAAAAATAAATAAAGCTTTGTAATACATATAGTCATATCTCTATACCTCACACATGCTCTGCTGAGGACACAGATATATCTCCCATGCTTATGTAGACTACAGCAAAAAGTCTACATTAAAATAGATCGGTAAATTATGAAAGTAGCCAGCCAGGACAGTTAGCTGCGATGCTAACATCGATGTTGCTCAATGCTAAGCAGCTAGCCTTGTAAATTACAGAGGAATCACACTAATAAAATGAGCCAGCGCCTCAGAGCAGTCTCAGGTACAAGGTCTCTGTCTGTCACGATGCTTCTCCTGTGTAGAGAGAGCTGTAAAGTTGTCCCAGTGGAACATGTTGCTAAACAAGTTAGCTCGCTGGAACTCCATGCTCGGACTTTTTTCACGAGTAGCGCTACAGCGTTGAAGTCAGATGACTCAGGCCTGTCAATCACCCAGACCCAGACCCCTCCCACCCTCCCCCCTCCCGCGCGCCGCTCAGTCCTCCAGGCAACGCCCCTTTTCTGTTGAGATTTTCAAATCTGAGGCTCTGAGGCTGAGGCTCTGGAAAGGGGGGTTAGTAACTCTTTAAACACATGCCTGGAGTGTTGCCTTGGCTCATTCACATATTTTTGAGTAATCAGTAAAAACTTAGACGGCAGCCATTTTAGCTATGCCTCAGTCCCCACCTCCTGGAGACGCCTCTGGACCTTTCGTCACCAGCCAAGCCACCAACCACTGCTCCTCAGCTCAGCAGAGCCCCCTCCCCGCACAGTAGTGTTGTTTAGATGCCACAGCAGTGTGCTGAAGGGGGCGTGTCGGAAAGCTTCTTAAAGAGACAGAGGCCTATTTCAAGACGTTCAGTACAGCCATTTTGAGAGAGCAATTTTATTCAAGGCAGTTATTTTAATTTACTACATATACAGACCAACAGAAGGTTACGTCATCATTGTAGTATGCTATAGACTGGTGCTATGTGATTGAAAAAAGCATAATACCCCCTCTTTAAGTGATTTTAGCCTATTAGCCTCTTTTAAAGTGCATATGACAGATTTTAATGCTCTTGAAAATATGACTTATTTAGATGGATTACATCAGTCGCAAGTTCATCAGTTGCATAGTTATCATTTTTTTCAGTGAAGCAGCAATTTTAATGAAGAAATGTTCGGCAGAAAAGTTATTTTTATTTGAATTTTTAAACTGCTGACAGGAAGTGACATAAAAGAAGGTAACATTCCACAGCAGTTTGACTCATTCATTTCCCATTGACTTAACATGGTTGGCACGGCGACAGTTTAAAATTGTTTACCTTCTTCGATGTCACTTCCTGTCGGTGTCCAATAAGGAAGTGAAAACATTAACATCACAAAAATGGTCAAACTAAAGAAAACTGGGTATAATCTTTAGCAAAATCTTAAATATAATTGTGTTTATAACTGTGTTTTAGCAAAAATTGTGTCTAATGTGTCATATGCACTTTAAAACATAAATTGCACATGCCTGAAAAAATCGCAATGAGATATGTTTCACTCCACAGTTATTTAACCGTACTTTCTTCTGTGTTGTACATTGTCCTGTCAATTATTAGTCATTAGACATGGGCCCATACTGTTCTGTGTAAGCTGTTCTGGAGCCTCTCTTCAGTCTATGACACTAAATGGATTTACATACAGCAGTCCGGGGTCTTGCTGTGGTGTGATGCGTTTGGCTCATGACCTCCGCTGGGCCACACCACTGCTTATTGTTCTGTCCGCAGCATCTGCCGGGCCCGATAACAGGATTAGACCAGCCCCCAGTGGAGCTGCTGTGGCTAGCTGGGATTAGCCAACCAGGCCGATCCTCTCATACATGTCACTGTTTGTGCGGATGTAATTTTGACACCGACTCAATCCGCCCTTGATCCTTTTCGCGAGCGCACACCAGAGGAAACATGATTAATTTTAAGAACAGTGTATCACTGCATGATAATCAGTCATGGGGAAGTCAAAATAAAGACTTCATTCCTACTGTCATCACCTTTCAGGCCATTCATTTAATTACAGTCTCTCCCACTGGGCAGGGAAAGCGCTTCTCTTTGCTGCGATACCACCCCCTAGTGGCAAGGGGTGACTCCAAAAAGTTTACTATAATATGGAAACCAATTGGGACTTCACACGTGTCAAAAACAGCTTTAAAGCCTTCTAAAAATACTGTTTATTACCCTGACAACTCCCCTACCCTTGACAGGCCCTGGAGCACTGTGGAGGCTTGTTGCTGCTCAGCCCACCTCACAAGGGTGTAGTCTCCCGTCTTTTTGTCCTTTTTTTTTTTTAACATGCTCTGTAGGAGATTGAGCTGCCATCATGGATTCTCTCTCGACTGGAGTAATTGACGTAAATGGGGAGGAGTGAGCAATGACAGTCTGCTAATGTAAGTCTATGGCCGCTCCCTACTCCTTCATAGAAGCCTTTGGTGCAACTTTCCTTTCCACCACAGCAGCAAAACCATCACCCTCTCCTCCTCTTCACTGCCATTGTATTACAGGGTGAAGACATATGTTTATTTATTCAGTGACATCAATTTGTGTTCCACAGGAAATAACTTCTTGCCCTTAGACTTTTCCAACTCACTCATTCCTGCCTGTTGGTTTAAGAGTCTACTGGCTGAATGTTATGTTCACTTACTACCTTGGACCGAGTACCTTAAAGGAATAGGTCACCGTTTTTGCATACTGAGATATGTTCTTACCTGAGCTTAGACGAGTTGATGCGTACCTGTCTGGTCTTTACGCGTATGCTCAGTCACGCAAAAAGACCGAAGATGTTGTTAGCAAGAACATATCTCAGTATGGAAAAACGGTGGCCTGTTCCTTTAACGTTATTCAGTACCAATACTTACATACAGTAGTATCTGTTTTTGGTACTAGTGCATGATTGGTTCTTTCTGTGGTTTCTATACTCTTCTAATACATTAGTCCACAGAAAGCTACACAGACGCAGCTACTGCATTGCACAGCTTTATGTTTTGAACTGAGATTTCCAACTAAGCTGAGCGAAGACATTATTTACCTGCGAAGCTGCCAGCACAGAAGAGTAAGTCCTGATGTATTTTATTGAACCTAAGCAGCTCTCCACAAGTCCGCCGGAATAATAGGCCTACAGAGTGGGACGTCTGCTTTAAGGAGCTTTGCACCACAATTTACTTACACAAAATCAGTCCTATCTCACCTTCAGTCATTGATCTTTGACATTCTGCTGTGAACTTTCAAACCCATGCGCTTTGACGGTAAATAATGCTACGTCTCTCCAACTGCTGTAGTTTTGCGTAGCACTGTCTCAGACATGTCAGATAATGAAACTGGGCCTCCAAAAGCTATTTTTGAATACCACCAGAGCTGTTTGGATTATATCAAGTACTCTTTTAATGGCGCCATGCCCGAACCAACACTAATTTGCACATTGTTAAAATATGTATTAATCTTCCGCTTCTCTCTGTTTTCTATTCATAAGGGAATATCCCAACAACTATGGGTAGTTTACAATATATAATTTAGGTCAGTGTTTGTTTGTTTTGGCAGATCCTTTTTTCAAGAGTCATGTTGTACCTTTGACAAACATTCAATTCCTGATATCCTGTGAAGAACATCTGTGTACCTGGTTCATTGGAAGGGCAGACATTTGCAGGGACAGCGGGCCGTGAAGTATGGACTAAATCTAGCGTGATTATCCGGATCGGCACACCCAAGGTCGAGCCAAGGGCCACCTCCACTTGTGCCTCTTCAGGAATATTGCATGTCTCTCTTTACCTTAATTACACACTGCCCCGGTTTTCCGGAGTAATGAACTGGGATCGGGGATATGGGGAGCATGATCCTGGCCTCTTCTACATACAGGCTGATGAATCCCGGGATTAGGATTCCCATGAAAATAAATCAGCATTATCACTATGGATTGTTTACCCAAACACCCAAAGTCAGTGAGATGGAGAAACAATGAATCAAACACAGTGAAAAGTGTGCCCTCCAGGTATTATAAAGCTTATAATAATGAGAGACGTGGAATTCATTCGGAATTGGTGTCAGACAAGTCAGTCACGCATTATACATCATCAAGCAGCCAACACTATGTGCACTATGTTCAAAGATTACAACTCCAAGTGTGCTTTCGACAAGGGAAAAACACTGTGGCACAACAAGGCGCATTGAGTTGCCTTGTGTACAAAATGTGCAGTATAAATATAGTTGCCTTGCCAATAATAAGTCAATTTTCCATATTATCCTCACAGAAATTGTATGTTTATGTTGCTTTCATGTTGCATCACCTCTCGTCACATTAGCAGCTCTAATTGATGGTTGTGGAAATGCACTGAAGGTGATCTGTATATAACCACCAAAGCCCTTGAGACCTGAGTACCTCCATTTGTCTGCCCCTGTATAGACCGACGCCGCACTCTTAGCCCGCCGATAATCCCTCGCAATCCACCTACAATAATGTTTACAGCTACACCGAAAGGAAAACTCAAACACAAAAGGCATCTCAGAAATGGTCCAAAGCGCTGCATTTTTTTTAAATATGTTCGCGAGGTATTTCTCTGCAAAGAGCACCGCGGCAATTGGCTTCTATCTAGCAAAGATTTAGCTTGTAAAGTGTTATTTTATTTCTGAAATTGCAGCAATTAAAACACCAGGGGACGGCTGGAGTGATTTTTCGTTTTAGTTGTCAACTGGAGCCCCCTTTTTACAGAGCGACAAACAGATTTTAGTGCCATGTTGCATAAAAAATAAAGCACTTGCTATAATTCCATTTTGATAGCATCACACATGTGGCTGCTAGGGTTTTTGAATTGTTGTTTGTGTTTGCTTTGAAGTGCAGAAATCTTCAACACATATTCCAAATGTGGAACCGTATTATTTCTGCTTGTGATTCTGTCCCTAAATTTCTATATCAAACAGTTTTCAGATTATTTGAAAAAGCTTTGCCTGTGTGATTCACCTTTTGGCAATGAAGAGGAAAATTAATTTCCCCTCAGCGCTTTGTGTGAAGTTGTTTTAAATGAAAAGACTCAACAATTACAGAGTAATTAATCACAAACCAGTGACCACAGCACAAAACCTGTAGATAGGTTTCAGTCATGGGCTTTTTCCTGTTATGGGCCCCGTCTTGGATACCGATGGAGCCGTGTCATGTAAACTGCAAAAAGAAAATCAGTGTTGTGGCACAGAGCTTCAACAATCAACAGGGATTTAAAGGCCCTCTACCTGATTGATTTCCAATTGTGGGTAAAAAAAAAAGTGTTATGCCCTTCAGTATATCATGTGGAAAATACTTTTTTGCTCTGTGCATCAAATTTTACACTGTTTTTTTTTTTTTACAATAGCATTCTGAAAGTTGACATCCCTGAGTAATTGAAATCCTTTAGGAAAGTTCGGACAGAGTTTGGAACACAATTTAAAACGTCATAATATACGCTCCCTCTTTGTACACACATAAATAAAGTATAGAGCCTTTCAGAGAGAGTGTTCACATACTTTGAAGCATTCAGCAGTGACACCAGTCAGAAGAGGCTTATATAAATAACAGGATTTAAAATTCGCACTGTGAATCAATGGCTGGGTCCATTTAAGACTAACGTTAGACATGTAGCGACATTAAAGCGCACTTGGAGAAATAGTGTTTGTTGTTCACTGGAGCTGTCACTTGAAGGAGGAAATGTTCTGGGCTGTGAGCTTTGAAGAACACACTTTGTCACCTCCAGGACTGCATTAGAGAGAGTCTGCAATCTCAAGTGGTGTGAGTGATTGGCTGCTATGCTTCGTAAATATAATCCATAAACACATTGCTGCCCTATTTAGAGTGAAACTTCAAACTCAGTGAAACAGAGCCGCAAAAAAAGTGTGTTTTAAATGTTTGTTGTTGTTGTTGTTGTTTTTTTTTTTTTTTTTTTTTTTGGGGGGGGGGACCCTATATGTCCTTTCAATTGGGAAAACACAAAAAAACGACCTCCTTTGGTTTATCTTGCAAAACGGGTGATCTTCTTTATTTCATGAGATCATTTTCCTCCTCAATATCTAACTCATTCAATTCAAAATGTGTATGAGCTTCTTGTTTTAATTTTATTTCACCAAAGATGCCTTACACTCAATCATTGAGCTTTTCACGATAAGTTGAGAATCTTATTCTGCGCGTCTCCTTTTGAAGGGCTCAAAACTCTTGCTCTGCACCTGGAATGCCATTAAGTGGAGCTTTTCTGTTATTTTTAGCCCTCAAATTGCCTCCACTCCGAAGCATGTCTTTCAAAAGCATATCAAGAGTATTTTTGCTTCATTCAGGCAGTTTTGAGTAACCCTGTTCACTTTGGGTGTTTCTTCTTCTTCTACTAAAGTGCTCCAATCTGTATTGCCTAGATGTTATTGGTTCATAAAGGTCCTCCAATTTTTTAAAGTCCATGATCAATCACTGTTCTTCACAACGCCATTGATTTGCTGGCACTCCATTAGCTGAAAAAGTGAAAGCTTGGTTTATAACGTTTCAATCCCTGCGACTGCCTGCAGTGGGCGCTCCAGGCAAATTTGAAATCCTGGCCAGGGCAGCCTCTCACTTTGCATAGACATAATTTCACACTTTAAAACGTAAAATACCAATGCTGAGGTCCCGAAAGAGTATTTTAAGCCTCAAGTTATGCATGACAAAAGCATGGGGTATCTGAATGTATTTCAAACTCCTGAATAAAGAATAATTTGACATATAACAGGCTAATTGCAAGAGAACTGAAAATGAAACCCCACGCGAGACTGGAAATTGTCAGAGGAGGCCTGTTGCTGCTCTCGAACCAATCAAGACCCAGCGTGGCTTCCTCATTGAAAACGGCAGAAATAACACTGACGTCGTCTCGGGCGGATGATGATGATGACTTTCTGGTTTGTGTCCCAGTTTGGCTAAATCCAATTAAAAAAGAGGCTTTCATCTGAGCGCACTTCATTACAGGCATAAATGCTCAGCTCAGCCCACGGAGGCAGGGATTAGCCCGGCCGACCGATTAGCTCATAGGAAACGTTATATGCTCTCAAAAGCAGTGGTAGAGATAATACAAACACTGGGTTTAAGTTCTCCGTGTGGGATTAAAGGAATGGACCCTCCAGAGCTGAGGGCCACAGAGGTCAGGCTGGTGCTATGTACTGTAGACTGAGCCAGACAATAGAGTGGGCATTAGCATGAATTCAATTTCTCAACCGGAGTGTATGTTATCGCTATAATAGTGTTTTATAGTGTTCTCTTTATAGTAGGGGGCTGATTGATGAACATGTGGACGTATCTACTCTACTCTAACGGACCGCAGTTGTTGTGGGCGGCGCTCCCACAGATGCGCACACTAACTGAAAGAAAAACAGAGCAGCGATGAAAGGTTTTGAGGGTCTCGATGAGAACGATTTTGGTGGGGTTTATGGAATTATTCAGAGGTGCCAAGGTGAATACTAGAGGAAAGAAGCAGCTAAAAGACAACTATGAAGTAAAGCTACATGCTAGGGTTTTGCTAACACCAGCTAAAGTTGTGCTAGCGGCTAAATGCTATCATCGGCAAAATCACCTTTTTCAACAGCGGTATGATGTTGAATAAGGTGAAATATAGCGTAGAAGTTTACCCAATAAATTAAAGCAGTACTAAGTAAGTTTACCTTAATAAATCCTTTCCGAAGTCCCTCTGGGGGTAATACAAGTGTTAATGGGACGATTGGGGGTCTTTCATCTCCCCCTGGTGTCTCTGGCCAGAAAAACACAATTGCAACTTCTTTGCCACTGGGTCGGAGCCCCAATACACACTAATGGAATCACGAAGAAGAAGCTAACTTCGGGCTAGTGCCACTTAGTATTTACAGCCAAGTTTGAGTGAAAAGAACGATCTCCTCTGTGTAATTGGATGTACAATATCCCTCTCTCCCTTTGTCTTTTCTGTCAGCGTAGTATTTACTCTCACGGACAATTAATGAGTAAAAAAAACGCAATATGCTACGACACCAAGCAGTTATTTTATGACAGATATTTTCATCATTGAAAAATACTTCATAAATATACAAACAAACATGTGCCTTTGAGTGTAACTTTACCGGGAGTGGGTACGTCTCCAGCTCGTCTCCATGGAGAATTTGAAATTTAAACAGGCTAGGTTCTCATCCATATGCATTCTTTGATTACCCACTGCAGTAATAGGACTTTCTGTGTTGAGCTGGTCATTAGGAGCATGTTTTTTACTGATGTGTCCCTTTAAATCTGCATGACCTGCATGTTACTAGTGACGGCTGTCCTCTCTCTCATTTGCCAATCCGATGCCAGCAGTCTGTTCACATCATGGTAGTATCAGTTCAGTACAGCCCGAGGTCGGTCCCAAAACTTGTGCCTGGTCAGCCAGGATTAGTACTGGCCTAGGCAGTGGATACGCTTGCCTAACAAGGTAGACCAGGCACTGGGCTGGGTAGGGCCTGCCTGTGGAAACACGTCTAATAGCAATGTGAAATATAAAATGCAATCCTTACTTCTGAATTACGCAAACACGGAAATACGTATGCGCAAACACGGGAGAAAGGCCGCAGGTCAGGATAAACATCAGTCATCATTGTACATGAGCCAGAACTGTAGAAATATTTGCGGTAGAGGGGAATCACAGTCTAAAAGCTTTGTAATTTATCATATTGGGTCATGCAGTGCGGCCAAACTATCTCTGTAGTGCGGTCATAACCTTGAGTCCATAATAGGCTGATCACAACACATTCGCTAATGCTAATGCGGCTATAGTGCTAAAGTCCAAAGCAACTTAATAAACACACTCACTGAGGAGGCTCTGTGCCACTAAAACATTATTATTGCAAGGGATGACATGCCTTTGAACAGAGTCAGAACAGCTGTAATCAGAACTAATTACATCCTTTTGTTTGCTGCATATTAAGTAGCCATGTGCTCCGGGTGCAACTAAGCCCTTCAAAGTGGGCTGTGGTGCTTAAAAAGCTGGGAAATACTTACGTCTGTCTTTCTCTCGTGTTTATGCATGTACAACTCTAATCAACATTGATCGGAAACAGTATTAGTCCAGGAAATAGAGTAAATAAAGTAGATTTAAGTACAGGTAAGATGTATTTGCATTTTTTTTATTCTATGTATTTATTTTTGCAAACTATTTAGCCATTTTCTTCTGGTATTTACTACTAATATACAATATTTAGAGCCCCTCTTCCACCTCTGCTTCACTGCACGTCAAAGTGTTCTTGAAAATGTTACGGAGACCCAAAGGCAAAAGCAGAGCTGTACGACTTGTAGTCTGAAGTGTTTCGAGTGTATGATAGGATGTGATGGGTCAGAGGCTTTCACACGCATTTGTGAATGTTTATTTTCGGCAACGCCCAAGCTGAGCTAATCTCCACTGCTCGCCCCAATGATAATACTGATTAAAAGCTAATTATACGGTACAGATTGTGCCTCTGGTGAAGACTGGGACGATTTGACACGGCATGGACTCCAGGCGCGGCGCACGCCTCTGGGATACACTTCCACACGGTTCAGGGGCTGCTGGGGAAGTCGACGGGGTTGCGTGTGCTGCTGCCGTGCACAAAGATGGAAACTGTCACGCAATGTCCAACAGATTAACATAGTGTTTATGGCCAATATATTATTGTGCAGGCATTATGTAAGTGAGAAAATTACTCTGGCTTTTTTGTTGTCAATGTAATATATGCATCGGTCACATACAGTGTATTCTTAAAGAGGGGGTATTATGCTTTTTTCAATCACATAGCACCAGTCTATAGCATACTACAATGATGACGTAACCTTCTGTTGGTCTGTATATGCAGTAAATTAAAATAACTGCCTTGAATAAAATTGCTCTCTCAAAATGGCTGTACTGAACGTCTTGAAATAGGCCTCTGTCTCTTTAAGAAGCTTTCCGACACGCCCCCTTCAGCACACTGCTGTGGCATCTAAACAACACTACTGTGCGGGGAGGGGCTCTGCTGAGCTGAGGAGCAGTGGTTGGTGGCTTGGCTGGTGACGAAAGGTCCAGAGGCGTCTCCAGGAGGTGGGGGCGTTCCTAGGAGGACTGAGGCATAGCTACACCTAAAATGGCTGCCGTCTAAGTTTTTACTGATTACTCAAAAATACGTGAATGAGCCAAGGCAACACTCCAGGCATGTGTTTAATGAGGGAATGACATAATAACATGATATAAAGCTTGAAAAAGTCCATTTTACATAATACCCCCTCTTTAAGTATGTTTTACACATATACCTTGATCTTATATGACATTCTCGCTGATTGATGCCTTTTGGATCCACAGATAGTACTGACATTACAACTCTTTTATTAGTTTGGTGAATCAAAACAGATGGACATGTCTTATAGTGTTATAGTATATATTATATACTATATTGTTTCAAATCATGTTATAAAACGTTCCCTTGTCAAAGTCAGACCTGGGGGAGTATTTTACTACATTCACACAGTTTTTAATAATCCTTGGTTAATTAATTTAATTTGGCTTCTGTTTAAATTAGTTTGTTCTTCTATGGTGTACACACTTTGTCCTGGATACAATTGCGTCACTGAAAACCCAAAACTGTCCTCCACATTTTTAACACCCATAATTTAACAATGTATCAGTTCTAAGCCATGCTGTGCTTTAAGTGTGCTTATCACACCATGCAGAAGGTGTAAACCACGCTGTAAATCAAAACTGAAAGTTTGTTTATAAGTTGTTCCTACAGCTGCCAGCAGGAGGAGTCCCAGTCAAAGTCTTCACCAGCTCTAGCCTGCATTTTGTTGTTGCTATTCTTACAGAGTATACTTTAGACTTCATTGTCCCCGGGGGGAAATTATTTTTCACATACACAGTGCATGTTTGACAGAAGGATAGACAGTGGGCAATAAATATCTCATTCGTTTTGGGAACTTTCTCGATAACGAAGACGAAATGATATTTTTGCAAACCATCAGAAATATGTAAAAATGTGCTGGCAATGATCTGAATTTAGATTGCTTTGTCGCTCAAAATGATAGTTGTCTTGAACAAACACCAAAGTGTAGAAAAAAACACTCTTTTTTGAGAGACTACACATCCTTTTTTTACTTTTTAGGAGCAGTTTAGAGCAACTTTTTTGTTGATTTCGATAAATTCAACTTCAATATTATCCTGTAGACAATACTGTATACTGCCCAACTCTATTACAGAGACATGATTTCAAATTATAAAACGTAAAATATCAATGCTGAGGCACCCAAAATAATGTTTTAAATGTATCCTTAAGCCCCACATGTCCACTTTAACGCAAATGGCTGACATTTTAGAATTCATCCATTTCTTCAGAGCCCAAAGTTAAAGGTACGTCCAGCCAATCAAAACAACTGGAGACAATTTGGAAGAACTCTGACACTAAAATGACAGCGTGAAACATAAAGCACTCTATTGATTGTCATTAAATATCACAGCATTGAAGCCTCAGCCAACCGCCATCTACCCCTCACATCTAACAAGCTCATCATGTGACTAACATTCCCCTGCGGTTGACTATGACATGCTCATCTCCATATGAAATCTCCACAGGCTGCGAATGCCCTTCTGCCCTCCTGCTATGCACCGCTCTATTTGTTTCACACAGTAGAGGGTTAATCCAGCAGCACTATATTCTATTCTAATCCAGAGTACGCATTTTCTATTTTTTGCATCGCCATTACTTTCCTTTTGGCTGCATATGACCTTCCTGAGCAAGCTAGCTGCAATGCTCCAAAAACAACATCTGAATAAAAAGTACCATCGAGCCAAAAGCCTGGAGTATGCGTTACACAACTGGAACAATTCACTCTAGGACACATTTTTCAAAGCTTTGAAGTCAACAATTTTGCCTGAGGGATTTGTTTACAAAAGCAGCAAAGACAGAGGTCAAATGGTGTTAAAGAAAGCGGTAAATGTTGTCGGTGAATGGACCAACATTACCTGTAATAACAACGCAGGTAACTGTTGCAACACTGACAGAGCAAAAATAACCTTTGTCTACAGTATGTATCTACCAAACAAACATGAGACTTGACTGCCTGATTGACAGTTTCCCGAGGCCTATACCGCAAGGAAAAACAAAATTAAAACTTATTTTTCTGCACCTGCAGGACATCGTTCCAATTGTTGGTGCAAACTGACACAGAGCTTTACCAAAACAACACTATTTTTTGTTCTTAAAGTGTAATAACTGGCCGAGAGGCTGCAATGTTTTTCTGGTTGGATGTCCAGGGATAATCTCCATGCATCAACCTAAAACATATGGGATGATCTTTCTCTATGTGACCACACTTGGCTTATTTTCTATGTATTTTTGTGTATTAAGTTTGCACAGTTTTGGTACAGGGCACATGTCAGAGAAGACTAAAATATGAACTGCAAAACTAAAAGTAGAATCCCAGCGATTTCAGAACATGTTTGTAGAGGCTTAAACTGCCTAAGAAATTTAAAGAGGGGTATTATGCTTTTTCAATCACATACAGTAGCACCAGTCTATAGCATACTACAATGATGACGTAACCTTCTGTTGGTCTGTATATGCAGTAAATGAAAATAACTGCCTTGAATAAAATTGCTCTCTCAAAATGGCTGTACTGAACGTCTTGAAATAGGCCTCTGTCTCTTTAAGAAGCTTTCCAACACGCCCCCTTCAGCACACTGCTGTGGCATCTAAACAACACTACTGTGCGGGGAGGGGGCTCTGCTGAGCTGAGGAGCAGTGGTTGGTGGCTTGGTTGGTGACGAAAGGTCCAGAGGCGTCTCCAGGAGGTGGGGGCGTTCCTAGGAGGACTGAGGCATAGCTACACCTAAAATGGCTGCCGTCTAAGTTTTTACTGATTACTCAAAAATATGTGAATGAGCCAAGGCAACACTCCAGGCATGTGTTTAATGAGGGAATGACATAATAACATGATATAAAGCTTGAAAAAGTCGATTTTACATAATACCCCCCCTTTAAAGCTATTGCAATCAATTTATTTTCTCGTACAATATTGAGTAGATCTTAGTAAACCTTTTCCACCATAGATCTACATTGTAAACGAAGCATTTGTGAAAGAAAAACAGACCACCTGCACTGCAAATGTGGTAGTAGAAGTCTAAATCAGCGCGCAGTGTTGTCTTTGGTTTTCCGGCATTCAATTCTCAACACTCTCTCAGTCTGAGCAATTAACTCACGTGAATAACCGGGATGTGTGGGATGGTTTGTGAGAGCTATTCGGGCAGCAGCTTCGAGCTTTTACTCAAATCATTTCACAGTTTGAAAACAAGACCTGGAGCTGTGCCCTCTCTTTGTTATATTTGGTACACCTAAAGCAGGGATAGAATTGTCAGCCAATTAAATAAATAAATAATAATAATAATACTTTTGTGGGAAAACCCAGCATCATCCTCCGCAACATCCTGTTTTACGGGACACAATGTTCTTTTTCAGGCTAGAATTAAGGGGCTGTGGATTTTTTTTTTTTTCGTTGACGATCGCGGACAAACGGCACGTGCGAGGCAGACGAAACATACCATTCGACAAACATAAAGTACAACCTATAAACTTACAGTCATTGCGATTAAAGCAGTACTAAGTAACATGTTTACCTTGATGAATCCTTTTCGTAGTCCCTCTGGGGGTAATACAAGTGTTGATGGGATGATTGGAGGGTCTTTCATCTCCCCCTGGTGTCTCTGGCCAGAAAACCATGCTTGCAACTTGACTGCCACCGGGGCGGAGCAAGCAATACACACTAATAGAATCACGGAGAAGAAGCTAACAGGCTAACGGGCAAAGCTAACTGTGGGCTAGCGCCACTTTAAACAGTATTTACAGCCAAGTTTGAGTGAAAAAATTATTTCCATTGTATAACTGGATGTACAACACCCCTCTCTCCCTTCACCTTTTCTGTCAGCGTAGTATTTACTCTCCAAGACATTTAATAAGTTAAAAAATCGTAACTTCCTACGACACCTGCAGTTGCGCTTATGGCCTCTAGGGGCAAGAGTTACTTAGTACTGCTTTAAGTAATTACAACCTTGCAAGTCGCGTTTCCAATTCCATTACGATTGACTCCATGGTTTGTTGTTTACACCCACTGACCTTTACTGTATGTTTTAAATATCTCTCTGTGCTGATACTGTGCTGGCGGGCCCATCTAAAGCCACTACAGTAGTTTATAGAGCACTGGCCCCAGCTGCTCCGAGCCTTGTCAAAAGTGGAGCGGGGACATCTCTACACGCTCACCTCTGTGTCAAGGACAAGATCAAGTCACACCTGGTCACTCCATAATATGCGCCGCGTTTAAGGACCACGGGAGGAATGGGACTCGGGGATTTGTTTTCGAATGCTGATGTATGACTGGAGGCATCTTGACAAGTCCAGCCATCCTCTCTCTCCACCCCCACCTCCCACCTCCCTCCCTCCCTCGCCCGTCTTTATTATTAGTGGCAGCTCGAGGCAGTGGACCGGAAAATTCCCATCCAGAAACAAACCCGGCATCTGCATATTACGGCCCCGTTCAGCGTCTGTCATGAGCGAATAATTAATACATGAATAACAATGAAAATCAGCCGTGAGTGCTTCTAAATGGCACTGAGAGAGTGTGGAGTTTTGGTCAGGCTCACCGGGGAAGCAGGGGGCATTTGCATACAGCTTCGAAAAACTAACAAGCCTAAAGCAGACAGTAGATCAGGAGGCGAGGAATGCTTGGATTCAAACTGTGTGCCGTATCGTAAGCAATGCATTCTTCAAATAATTGCTTAAATTTGCGAATAATAGGAGGTTGCGAGGGTGGAGGTATGCACCAGTTTCAAAGCATTTTCAGTAAAAGACAACAACATTATTGTTTTGTCATTTTAATTACCACTGTTGCCAATGTATATTTAGCATTGGTTTGTCAGTGCTGTCATTAGGAGATATTAAAGGGGGGTATTATGTAAAATCGACTTTTTCCAGCTTTATATCATGTTATTATGTCATTCCCTCATTAAACACATGCCTGGAGTGTTGCCTTGGCTCATTCAAGCCACCAACCACTGCTCCTCAGCTCAGCAGAGCCCCCTCCCCGCACAGTAGTGTTGTTTAGATGCCACAGCAGTGTGCTGAAGGGGGCGTGTCGGAAAGCTTCTTAAAGAGACAGAGGCCTATTTCAAGACGTTCAGTACAGCCATTTTGAGAGAGCAATTTTATTCAAGGCAGTTATTTTAATTTACTGCATATACAGACCAACAGAAGGTTACGTCATCATTGTAGTATGCTATAGACTGGTGCTATGTGATTGAAAAAGCACAATACCTCCTCTTTAAGGGTTTAGTAGATGAGCATTTTGCAAGTCAGGGCAGTTTGGAGGATGTTCAAACAGTGGGTATTCTGTTACAATGTTATTCTCTCATCAAAATCATAGCTGTAGCTGTGTTTCTAACCACTCGCACATCTTTCAATAATCTCAGAATCTTTCCCACAGGCTATTCGTAGAATCGCGGCGGCAGCTCCAAAAAAGCTCCTCCTGAGGTCCTACATATCCAGGAAATGCATTTCTTAAGGGGCCTATCTCACTGGAAGAGAGTTAATTGCGCGCATACTAAGGGCCTTTCTCACCGGCCTGGAGACTAGTTGGAGACTTGAGTCACTGCTAATCACGGAGATGTCTCTGAGACGTCCCCTGGAGATAAAGCGATTCTCCAGGTAGTCTCGGTGAAAACCAACAGGTTCGATTTCAGCGGAGTCTCTGCATGGTCTCCATGAGGACACGCGAGGTCTACGCAGTCTCAAGCAGCTGTGGCAACGTTGCGCACACTATTTGAAGTCCTGAACCCGTGAGACGTTTCTTTGACGTCCCTGCAAAGTCTTCGAGACCTGTCGGATACCAAGGAGATCTCAAAGAGACGTATGGAGTCTAAATATAATATATTTTGTTTCAGCCGATTTAGATCAATATTGCATTGTCTAACCAACAAAGTGTAAGACAGTGTTAAAGAAGAGGTTGGGATTATTTCCAAATACCTCCAAATATCATAATACCAACTCTTTAAAGTGAACCGATCCGGCCTGGGTGGTTCACCTCTGGGACCAGTTTGGAAAAGGAGGAGCCTGCACAATGACTCGACTGGATGTGAAAGACGCTTGAACGAAAACCACTTCCAAAATCATTTTTATTATTTCTAAGCATTCTTTACTGTCAACCAAAACCTAATTCAGATACTCAGGTACGGTATTTGCCACTGAAGTAACACTATTGAATAACTAATTTTGCACCAAATTACAAAGGAACTCTTTGAGACCAATGCATTATTATTACTACTGTGTAGCAAATGCTTCCCCCAAACTATACCGTATAAAGAAAATACGCATGGTCTTTGCTTCCGATATGCAGCATTTACCAAACAGAAGTCTTGCGTTTGAGGCAGTATTAAAAGCCCTCTCTGTCATCACATCAGCACCAACTTCTATTTCTGTTCCGTCCCTCCTCCCTCTCACATACTCAGCCCTTCTCACCCACTTTGCATGTGTTTACCAAGGGCCAGTCGAGAACTTACACCCCTGTGTACAACATGTCAGCACAGTCTCTAAATGCCCTCTTAGTTTGTTCACAGTGAGATCGCATCAGGTCAAATCAGCCTGTGCTAAGGAGCGACTCTTTGTTTACAAGTGGGACAGTTTAGTGTTGACAGGGTTTCCGACGGAGAGCTAAGTTAAGAAAAAAGGGAGGAAAAAGTGCTACAGTGGAAGCAGAAACTGTAGTTGATTTAAGATTTGTCTGTATGTGTATCTTAATATATATCATTTTAATAACTGCTGTAACCCTGTGGAATAGTTTAGCATGACTGGAGCCGCAGGAAATAATGATATGAAAAGTGTTATTCGATAACTGCCTTGAATTATATGTCCATAATGATACAACTGCAATATTTTACAAAACTATTTCAAAACATTTAATTTAAACACAAACTGTCAGGATTTTTTTCTCTCAGCAAAACAAACAAAAGAAGAAATCATGAAAACAAGGCAAAATTAGGAAATATATGACAAAAAACGTCTTTGCATGCGGCTCCTTATGATGATGATATTTGACTCATTCAAAGACTTCAGGTAGAAAGTTACAGTGGGAGCAAAATGTATGTGAACGCTCTGGAATTTCTCACATTTCAGCCTAAATTGGTCATAAAATGTGATCTGATCTTTATCAAAATCATAAAAATGAGTAAAGAGTGTCTGCTTAAACTAATACCACCCAAACATTTACATTTGATCAGATTTGTATTGGTCATAACATTTAAACATTCAAAGGACAGGAAGTAAAAAGTAAGTGAACCCTTACTGAACTGCAGCAGTTTTGTAAAGACCAGTTTAGGCAGAAATGTGAGAAATTCCAAAGCACATACATTTTCCTCCCACTGTATGTCCATTAACCAATCCTTCAATGCCACTGGGAAACGAGTCAGGAGCATTGGGTGACCACAGTGCTGAACTCTGTCACCCTTACCAAGATTTTAAGAAGTAGCTAGCTGGAAGATTAGCCTATTGTAGCTGTTGTAGGTTGACGGGGGGAATCTGCAGCAACGAAAGGACCCCACACAGACCAAGCAACACAGAAAAGTCCCGCATGGTGTCAAAAGTATTCAAAACCATGCAGTATACACTCTCCTTATCAGTTAATGAATATGCTATGCACACAATGGAAAGCCGGCAGCTTCTTTGATCAGAATCTTACACCGTTGCATCAAATTTCAGAGGGAGTTTTAAGAGTAGGAGGCTGAGTGTGAACTTTGCAGACAGGAGACCGAGCAAACTTTCAGGGGCAATACATCATGTGTCCATTTGCCGTCTCTGTAAATGACTGTATTTGTCTACGTCTCCCTGTCTGCCTCTGTGCTCCTGCTTTCCCCAAGTCTTCGAACGGGGTTTTTCTCCCTCCCACAGCCCTTTCTTTTAGTTACTTTATGTCACTTCTCCAAGTCTTGGATCCACTACCTGCATTATGGCCGGTAACAAGCCACTCTCTGCAGTATTTTTGACCTCCTAAAGGGGGCAGTAATGATGGGGCGTAAAGCACTGCAGAGAGAAAGGGAAGGCTTTCTTGGGCTTTTGGGGGGGCGAAGGGTGGCAGAGTAGAAAAAGGCTGAAGGTTTTTCTCCACCATATGACGGGGTGATTATAACCTTTTGCTTTTAGACGCCGCAGTGTGACAATACTTCACACTTCTAACCAAAAGTGAGACATTGTAATACAGTGGTGGCTGGCGCTCTTGTCTCAAAGTCTCAAAGCAAAAAGGTCCAACAAACGATTTCCTAATAACGTCAAATCACGATCAAATCTGCCTAACTTTCCTTATAAAAAAAAAATCATACAGTATACAGTATACAGTATAGTTTTCATGGCGTATTGAGTGCATCAACTAACCAAACATCTCAGTGCAAAAGAAACAGAAATAAAAACATCTACAGTACAAGTGAGTGACAGTGTTTTGTTGTCCGACTCTGCAATTGAGGGATATCTCTTCTGTCAGGTAGAAAAAAGTACATATCAGATTCAAATGCTCAGTGACCACAAACTGTCAGTCTGTGTGAAAGAAGAGGACTAAAATATGACAAAAAGAAGCTTGGTTTAGGCATAAGCCGCAAGATTGCTTTATATTGCATAGAGTCCGTGTCAGACTTCAACATAATAACATGAGGAGTATGAACACTTCCCGAACCCACAGTATACAAAGAGATCATCGGTGTGTATAATGCATACATTAACATTTTCACATCCAATCAGGAACACTATGTTGAACTCAATTCGCAGCAAGACAAAAAAAAAAAAAAAAAAGACACACACGGCAGGTAGAAGAGTAAGGTCATGTCAGGCACACCAGACTAGAAAAATAATGCTGGAATAGCTTGATATTTTCTGGCATTTACTGAACTGTTCAATTGTGTTTTTGCAGATATGTGTTTTGGAGGCTGCAGTGAGATAAGCCGTGAAAGTTCGGTCCATTTTTTGGGAGATCCACAGAGTAAACACAGACAGCTCTGCTCCGTGTTTCGCTCCACTGGACCCCGCGAAACGACCTTTTCCCAGGGCCCGCGCCGCTGTCACAGGAGGGGGCAGCCCAGGGCAAGAGAGAGAGAAGAGAGAGCAGTGTGGGGCTAAAAGGTGCACCGAATGTCAACAGAAGCACACGAGTCGGATGTGACATTTTAGAACAAATTTTAAAACAAATATTATCCATTTTTTGGGAAAACAAGCTCATCTTAAATTTCTTGTATGGTGTTGTGTTTTCTCCTTCACAAATCAACCATTGCCCCAAAGAGGTGGATCCGACAACAACCTATAACCTATAGTTATAGGTCAAACGCAGTTCTTCAAGTACGAACTAATCTCTTCAGACTAGTGACAATACTAATCTAATAGTTGTTCTAATATCACACCTAACAACATTCTTTTCAGAAGTATTTCTCAGTATCTAAAGTCTTTCCTGCCTCCAGTTCAGAGCAGAAGTGCTGCCTCGAGAGGCGGCGGTGGGGTCTTTGTGAACAGAATGTTTGTGACCCATGTTTGATGAGTTTCATTTCATGTTGTATTGTCCATTGATTAATGGTTTAAGAGCTCTTGTGTTTTAAAAAAAGAAAAATAACATAATTATCCTGATCTATTTTAGTTTAGCAGAATGTGATATGTTGAGTTGGTTATTTAGAAATGAAATGTTTGCTTGGAAAGATACAGTATGTCAACAAATCATGAACAATGAGATTCTTGATTCGGCTGAAGTGCTTGTTCTATATTGATCATATTGTTATATTATGACATCATCATAATAATGTCATCTTCTCTTATAGTGTCATAGTAGGCCCATGTGGGCTGGGCACATTTGTGGATGACACTTAAAATAAAATATTCATTCACTGTGTTTTAAACTCCCAAAGCGAGGTAAAAAAAAAAAAGTTTTGTTTTTTTCTCAATGAAGATGGAATAAACATATCTAAAATACCCTCTGAAAAAAACAAAACAAAAAATGCTTTGTATCTACTATGTCAACTAAATAAACTTATAAACTCAAAAGTGTCTCAATCCATTATTCAGATTAGTGCCACAAATAAAGGCAATTTTAGCCACACATAAATGTATCTTTTATTTTCCATACGGAAATATAAGTTGCCTAATTTCGAATTTAAAGTTGGTTTAGCAGAGAATAGAGAATTCTATTGTGGTAACTATAGTAATTCAACCTGAAAAGACTCTCAGAGACGTGATGCGTTAGAAAGTTTTATTGAACTTAATTGAGATTGGGGCTCAGACCCTGGCGGAAGATGGCCGAACGATATGGACTGCCTGGTGTTGATGATGATGGCCAGCATCTTCCCCGGAGCCTGGACCTGGTGGTGGTATAACGGGACCCGATGCGCACAGATGTGAGGGGCCAAGCCCGGGAGGAGGAGGGGCGGAGGAGGGTCGCCGCACGCTGTGAAACTCCGAGTGATTGACCGGGGAGCTTATGAAGGGGATCCTGGACTGTGAATGGCTGAGCGGGACAGCGCTGCGCTGATTGCTAATGCGAAAGCGCGCTTGCGATGGGCCGTGATTGGATGCTGGTGAAGCAGCCGTGAAAGATGAGTGAAGCTGCAGGTACGTCTCCACGTTGAATTTGCGCTCAAGCTTCATCAGTCAAAAGGCTGAATACGTTTGTTAAGTGTGACGTCACGACTTCCGCTTCCGGGTCCTGGCAGACGGGCAAAATATGCGAGAAAATAACATAAAAATCTCGTTAAAACAACCATCAATATTTCTGAAACTCAACAGAGAGTTACTGAAGCTACTTATTTCTCAGACTCATTAGCCAAAAATGCCGCACCTACTGCTAAAAAAGCAATATTTACTAAAGTTGCTACTTCCGGGATTAGCGTAGCTGCCGCGCCATATTCTTCGCTAACCCGGAAGTACCAATTTTGGTAAATATTACTTTTATAGCAGTACAGTAGGTACAGCATTTTTGGCTAATGGGCCTGATAAATAAGTATGTTCAGTAACTCTCTGTTAAGTTTCAGAAATATTGATTGTGGTATTAAAGAGTTTTTTGTAGTTTCTTGCACATCTGCCGGACCCGGTAGTAGCGCTGTGACGTCACCACTTAACGTATTGTCAATTTGGTTTATGGTTAATATCTCTGTAATGGTCGGACATATCCACATGAAACAAAAACTGTCACAATGTGCAATGTCTTCTCTCTCAGCACATATGAACTAAGGTGAAATTGCTGCCTCATAAAGGTGTCCAAAAGTGGTAACAATATTTAAAAGTACTGTATGCTGGTCAGAGGAAAGGACTTTGAGCCATAAAATGAATGTGTCAGGAAATCATGTGCAGATTTGTAAATCCATCCAAAACTGTCTCTCCAAGTGAGCTTTATCAGCTCTTGCTCCAACTGAAATTATAACATGACATGTTCGAGAATGTTGTGAACCCACCTCATTAAAATACCTTTTAAAAACCACCATTCACCTGCAACGTCTCGCCTTAAAGCACCATATACAGGACACATAGCTCCTGTATGTACAAGTAATGAGTCAGTTCCCTGCTGTGGGGCATAAAAGAGGAAAAAATAGCAAAGCAGCATAAAATTCTACCCCAGATGCGCTGAAGCACTGGTGCAGAAAATCCTCGCCTTTAATCCAATTACTCACACTTTATTAAAACCGGCGCAGAGAGGCAGGAGCGGCACATCGAGTTACACAAGCCGCCGTAGAGAATGCTCAAATTACGAGACGAGGATGCAACATAAAAATACTCCCAAGTACATAAGGGATGATCATATAGCTGCAAATACTCGACAAAGAGGCGAGAGTAGAAATTCTAATCTACTGAAATAAGGCATTAGGGTGGAAGTGGCTCAGTGGTTAAAGCAGTAGTAGTAGTTGTAGCTGCTGTAGATAGTAAATATAAGAACAATCTGACCTAATGAAATTGTACTTTGGGTTAGCTCAGTGGAAAAGCATTTACTCATGAACCCAAAGGTTGATGGTTCAATCCCGGCTTGGACCAATGCTAATGATAGTTGTGAACTTATAGGTAAGACACTTCACCCATATTACTTGAGTATGATGAACATGCCTTATATGGTTTGAGAGATCACTGATGCAGAATATAGCTGTGGTAGTTGTAGTAGCAGACGCTTAAAGAGGGGTATTATGTAAAATCGACTTTTTCAAGCTTTATATCATGTTATTATGTCATTCCCTCATTAAACACATGCCTGGAGTGTTGCCTTGGCTCATTCACATATTTTTGAGTAATCAGTAAAAACTTAGACGGCAGCCATTTTAGGTGTAGCTATGCCTCAGTCCTCCTAGGAACGCCCCCACCTCCTGGAGACGCCTCTGGACCTTTCGTCACCAGCCAAGCCACCAACCACTGCTCCTCAGCTCAGCAGAGCCCCCTCCCCGCACAGTGTTGTTGTTTAGATGCCACAGCAGTGTGCTGAAGGGGGCGTGTCGGAAAGCTTCTTAAAGAGACAGAGGCCTATTTCAAGACGTTCAGTACAGCCATTTTGAGAGAGCAATTTTATTCAAGGCAGTTATTTTAATTTACTGCATATACAGACCAACAGAAGGTTACGTCATCATTGTAGTATGCTATAGACTGGTGCTATGTGATTGAAAAAGCATAATACCCCCTCTTTAAAGCAACAGTGGTTCAGGCATTCACCTTTTAACCTGAAATTTGGGAATCAATTCCAGCCAGTTCATTCTATTGTTGTGTTGTGTCATAGGCCAAAACATTTCACCAAAATTGTCTATACTTAGACTGTTTGACTGACCATCACAAAAGAACGTATTCACAGAAGAAGTTTTTCATAAAAGAAAAACTCTGCACCAGTCCCTCCTCTTCAGATGCTGAAAAGCTGATTCATGCCTGTCTCCTCCAGGCTGGATTACTGTAATGCCCTCCTCGGCTGGATTCAAAAAAGCATTAAAAAGCTTCGCGATGTGCTAAACACCGCTGCCAGAATCCTGACGAGGATGCCTAAATACATAACATCTCACACTTGACCCTCCTCTGGCTTCCAATCGCACGACGCATCCCATACAAACTTTGTCTGCTGGCATAGCAATGCATTCATGCTAACGCCACAGGGTTTTACCGATCTCCTAATCCTCATCATACTACAAACAGACAACTTCGATCCACAAACACAAACCTTATCTCCCTTCCTAATACCAAGTTGCGGACAATGGGAGAGAACGTTCCTGCAGGCAGCTGCTCCTAAACTGTGGAACTCCCTCCCACCACATCTGAGACCCCCACAAACCCTGGAGTCTTTTAGGAAAGCACTTGAGACTTCCCCATCAGGCATTATGCATTAGCTACTGTTTTAAAGGAGAGGCATTATGCAAAATCATCTTTTTAGAGCTTTTTACCCTATTACAATGCTGTTCTCTCATCAAAAACACACTAGGAGCACTGTTTTCAGCCACTCTTTGAGTAATCTTTGGCTCTTCACTGGTGGCTTTTAGCATCGTGGAGACAGATCCTAATAAGATCCTCCTGAGGTCCTACGTATCTAGAAAATGCTTTCATCACCTCTTGATCTCTTGCTAAGCTTAATCCTCTCACCGAGAAGTAAAAATGACATCGACATACCTTCACTACATTTTCCCCCTTTTTTCCCCCTCTTCTTTATTGAAACAGCTGCACAGCACAGGGGAGCAAGAGAAGGGGCGTGGGAGGGGCTTATGGTAGCTCACTTGGAGGATCAGGAAGTGAAACTACTGGATATTTAGTTTCAGCAGGTTTAGATTAATATTGTATTGTAACTAAAAAAAGTGCAAGATGTGTTTGACATAACCATCAAAAAGCATTTCCCCCCTCTTTTATATAAATGTTTAAGTCGTTATGAATTATAGGAACTGAGAGAAATGAATAAGCAAAAGCTAATCACAATGCTGTAATAGCCTCTTTCCACTGGTCGCTATTAAACATAATAGAGCGAGGGCAGGCGAGTGATGGACCCCCCCCCCCCCAATAAATCTTGTCTTTTTAATGCACCACCCAGTATAGGGCTCAGAACTGAGTCACAACAACAACTAGTTAGGGCAGCAGGGTGTGGGCTTGCTGGTGGGGGGCCACTGCCCTCTACCAAATGGCCATATTACACCCTGGCTTTTTAAGGCACCTCACCAAACAAGGCAAACAACAAAAATTATAAAACAATCACAACCAATATTTTACAGTGGAAATGGGAATTACAATAATGGATCGTGTTGACTATGTAATACGTATTACTAAATTAATAATAGAATGGTGACTGGTGCTTATAAGTAATGATTGGAAATGGTTATTATGTGAACGGGAATGAGGAATGAGAAAAAGAAAAAAGTACAAATTGTAAATAAAAATAAATAATTCAGTGTTGTATATTGTATGTAACATGAGATGTTGTATTACTGTATCCGGAATGTAAATTAATCTTGAATATGGGGGTAGGCACTTATAAGCTTTCTTGCTTCGGCCTACTCCTTTTGAGTTTTTTTGTTGTTGCTTTGTTTGTTTTCTGCACTGTAATAATGTTGTTGTAAAAAACACTCAAATAAATCCAATTTTATCTATGAGGATTATTTTTCCTAATTGTAGCACTTTGAGACATTATAATTGAGTTATAGATTAAAGGTATTATTGTTCTTACTTGTAGAAGGAGCAGCAGAAGTTGTGCTGACTGACTAACATGCCAACCACTCCTTCAAACAGGGTTACACGTGGCCATTTTCACTTCTCTCTCCTCCTCCTCCGCACGGCCCTCTATCATCATTTACTGTCCTGCTCTAAACTAAAAGGTGATTTATTACCGCTCACTCTCACAGTCACCAGTGAGAGGCTTTGACCCAATAAACAACAGAGCGTACAGTCCTGGCTGTGGGTGCGTGCGCGTCCTTGGCCAACACGAACACGGCGGCTAATTAAAAGAGATTAGGACCGCTCTTTATCTCCAGACTGGATCCTTATTTAGTTAGGACGAGAGGAGAAAGTCAAAGGAACTCTCCTGATAGCAGCTCCTTTTGTTCAATTTCTATTCACCATTTTCTATATGGCACAATCAATATTTGCGCAGTATCCGATAGACCGGGAGCGGGAGTTAATATTCTCTCCAAGGCAGCAAAGAATGAGGGCAGTTGTCTATAATGCCAATATTACAGGGCTTATAAGATATCTTTCAATGCCTATGAAAAGCCCATATGTGGTGATATTCTACAAACATGGCCGCTGTTTGTTTTCTATGGTAAGGCCCTTTACCATCAACTATAAGGTAAAAACCCCGCCACTGAGAGAGTATGGTTCAGATAAACTAAGTACTTTATAGATATAAAGATACCGAGAGACAAGGGTCATTGAAGTGTTTATTTACCAAAGACAAAGAGATCCAAAGAAAGGCTTCGAGTTAAATGGGTTTCGTAGGAATCAAGGACATGAAAGGTGAAGTAATTTGTGGAGAAGTCTTTTGTTGTGCAACAGCATCAAAACAGTTGGTTAAATAAATCTAGAGAAAACATGAAATGTATTTGGGCTAATGAAAGTTAAGGTTAAAAGGCCATCTGCATTTTTCTTAGTGAAAGCAAAGCCGCAGTACAAACCGAGTAGTAGGCTGCCTATAGCTGTTTCCCAAAGCGATAGGTACCCTCACTCTCCTTGGTCTGATGTGGGCGTGGTCAGGCATCCACATCCATCACTCGCTTCCCAAGTGCTGTTCCAGTGTTCATGTCCCTCAGGTGCATGTGTCCTGCCTTTGGTTGGCATGTGGACAATTTGCCAAGGATACATCAGTGAAGCCTTCGCTGCCTTCCACCAGCCGAAATCACCCAATCACCACGGCCCTCAAAGTTGGAAATAAAGAAAGGTGGAGCTGGCGTATGTGGCTTGTAAAAGTTCTTAAAACATGTTTAATGACTCGGCAGCCACGGTTCACTTTAACAACATTATAATTTAGATTTATTTGTCAAAAAATGTGTCAAGATTTGGTCGAATAGGAAAATTCATTTTAGTTTTCAGTCTTTTTAAGTCAGCAATATCTTTATATACCGTAAATTCTCTAATATAGGCCGGGACCTTAATTTACTGAAGCGCATCGAGGACCAGGTCTTTATTGGAACCAGGCCAAAATTAGAGACAGGCCTTTATTTCTATTTGAGCAAAACGGACTACCAGCAGAATGATGAATAATGAGATTTGTGTCCATTTAAACCTAAAATATTAGGTTCATTTATTAATCAACATTGCAAACACTCTCCGAGCGGCTGGAACATTGACGCTTTTTATTTTGTAGGAACAACAGGAAGCGTTTACAGCGGAACATTTACATCAATGTCACTGCAGGTTTCTCTTTCTTTTTTACAGCGGACCGGATTATTTGTTGTTATCTCGTGCAAAAGGCCAGTTTAGACGGAGCGTTTGTGTTTGTGATCGATCATAAATCAGACCTGACAGAAGACGAGACGCTCGCACCGATCGGAGAAGTTATTTTGAGCCGTGGGACTTACCTGGATGTGCTTTGAGAACGCGATGGTGACTTTATTAAAACCCTGGAGGCTCACACAGCAATTGTTGCTTGCCCTGTTTCCAAAAATAGTCACAGAAGGTTTGAAAAGTGGCTAAATCTGTGTCAAAGTTACACTTGGATCAGCTCCACTCCGCAGCGTTCCCTCTCTCCTGGGTTCCCGTTTACTTCCTGCACGTGAGTTATCGTTTACACCAGTATGAGACAAATTCCTAAAATGGGAAATATTTCTACCGCTATAGTTTCTAATAATAGCCCCGGCCTGTTTTAGAGACCGGCTGTTATTTGCCTCCGCCAGCTACGAACCCGGCCACTGTTAGAGACAGGAATAGAGGCCAGTATTAGAGAATTTACGGTAACTGCTTTATTACAACTGCTTTAGTCAGGGAAAATATTATTACCCACTCAGAGTTCCTCCTCCTCAGTCGAACAACGCCCCTCCCCCGGATTAAACTAGAGGCCGACTGATATGGCGTTTTCTAAGGTCGATGCCGATATTTTGGGATGTTATTTGGCTGATATTCTCGGCCGATATTTTTGACCGATTTTTCCAAAAGTCTGGTCTATAATCCTGTAAAAACAAATACTTGGCTGCTCCAGAACTGGCTGATTTTATTTTATTACTTTAGGTCAGTGGTTCCCAAAGTGGGGTCCGGGGCCCCTGGGGGCCTTGGAGACACTATAGGGGGGCCCCAAAAAGCTTGTCTAGAAAACAAGTACATTGAAAAAATATATATTTTAAAAGGAAAAATATATTTATTCGCTAAAATGTATTACTTGAAACCATTTTTAAACTCCACTCATTGCTAGATGTTGCTTTTTATGTAATTTTAGCTGTAAAACAATAAGAAAATTCCAATGAATAGGATACATTATTTTGTATTGGGGGGCCACGAGAGAATTTTGGATCGACAAGGGGGCCGCGATGTTCCGGACTTTGGGAATGGCTGCTTTAGGTGATCCAGTCATAATTTCTTTCCCAGCTTTGATTAGTTGTCTTTAGCATTAGCATATTGTTACTAGCCATGGCATTTTGCGCAACGATCAAAATTACAATAGTGGAGTTTTAACTAACTCAGCAATTGAATTCTCCAGATTCTGTACTTCAAAATGACATGCAGCATGTCCAGATTGACGGAGGTTTAGTGAAACTTGTGTTGAACAAACTTGAAGCTAACCAATTTTCATTGCGATGTTTCTCACCTCCCCTGAGGCCTAGGAAGTCTCTATCATTTTCAGTCCTGGAAATATCGGCTTTTTTCGGCCGAATTATTTTGTGATGGCACTTCCAATCCCTCTAAAGTGTGTTCCATTAGCAGCTCTTTTTGGACCAAGGCAGGACACTTGCCTTGGATTTGATGGAAATTAGTTAGAAGGCACTCCCTTCAAAAGGCAAGGAAAGACAAGGGCCCATTTTTTTTTTCATACAATTGCCACTTCATTGGTGTAAAAGTGTAATAAATACTTACAAAGGCCTTATTAAATTAGATAAATGCCCTGTTATATGAACCTCAACATAAACTCTGTGGTGTTCACTCATAACACTGAACTAAAATCAAACCAAACTGGAAATGAGACCTAAAATTGCACACAAAGACAGTATATTGTCGGGGTTAAAGCGTCCACAGTGGCAGGTATTACACCGCACAGATAAAAGATGAATGCACATAAAGCTGAACTGGATCAACCAATCTCGGAACGATGTAGCCACTTCTCCGACCTCTGTAAGACCAAGTATTCACAGCAAAAATCGAACTCCGGCTTCTCCACAAAACACTGGAGACGATCTGATTCTTTTCAACAGCAGTAACCAGGGAACTGCAAAAAGGCCGAAGAATGCCAGTCTGTGACTCAGCCAAACACCGCGCTAACAATCCAATACAAAATGACTCATGGTTCAGTCACAATCCAGAAATAAACAAGAGTAAGAACATTCAATGGCCTTGATATTTGCCGTGTCTCGCCGTGCAAAAAGGTGCTGTGCAAACATCTACTTCGAGCGCCGCGATGCAATATACAGACGGGCATTATGCAAATTCATTGTCTATAGCAAGGAAAGGGTGAATTATGCAAGCGAGCGATGGGTTCACAGAAGGCGGAGGAAGCCTTGAGGAAAGCCTACTGTCAGCTCGGTGAAGCAGAGCGAGGGGGGAATATGGGCCGACGCGGAGACAGTAAACAAACACAGAAATAGCGAGGGACCGATCTGAGTGGGGCGCGAGCGATGATGACGATAATGCATTGTAAAGCGCTAAACACTGCGGAGGTTTGCTAGTTTGTTAGATAGAGTAGATCAAATGGATTTTCACAAGTGCCTGGTGTGTTTTTGTTCTGAAACGCGGCCATCCAATTGCCGACGTGGATACGGTTTATGATTTTTCTGTTGAGACAGATGGGCAGCAGCTATTACCTAAACCTGGTGCTTTGTGCTTATTATTTCGGTTAATTAGCTAATGTGATGTTTATTGATTAGAATAGCGATTAATGATGATGTGTATGTCATTGGTGAGCAGCTTCAGCATTCGCACTGCTAAAAACAAAAAGTCACAATAACTATCTGGTTTGCTGCAGCAGAATGAGATCAAAGAATGAGATCAGCTGACCTTAACATCCCGAATGACCAGGTTATTCCATCAATGGATTTCTTCTTCCCTGATGGAGCGGGCATATTCCAGGATGACAATGCCAGGATTCACCGGGCTTACGTTATGAAAGAGTGGTTTAGGGAGCATGAGACATCATTTTCACACATGACCTCCACAGAGTCCAGATCGCGATCCCATTGGGACTCTTTGGGATGTGCTGGAGGAGGCTTTGCGCTGTGGTCACACTCTCCCATCATCAGGACAAAATGAATAATTAACAGATTACAGAAACATTGCCACAGCGAATATGTGCTGTAATCAGAGCTTAAAGCTGGAGTACCTGACATGTTGTTGTAGTCGTTCAATTAGGTTCATTAGGTCTTCTATGAATGATGCTACTTTTGTTCTTACAGCCAGACATCTGGCTATTGATGGGTTTCAGGTGACGTAACAGCGTTCTAAAGGCCTATAATATTATATAGAGGTAAAATTATTTTGTTTTTGAGGACATTTTTGGTCTTGTACAGATAGACCATGGACCCAGTGACTGATATTAATGATCATTTAGATATGAGTTGTGAAAGTGTAATGCAGTTAATAGGAAAAACTGGCTCCTGCCCCACACTGGGTCCTGTGACATCATCACTTTCTAGAACCGGCAACCCAGCAATAAGAACAAAAGTAGCATGTATTGTTTGCCACCACAGAGTATGTAAACAAAGCATAAAACAGATCTTGTTGCATTGTCTTCACCTACATTTGTATGGAGTGATGGAAGATAGAAGTAGAATCAAATATTTTATTCTAAACATTTTGGGGTGGTCCCTCCTGCTTTACTTTAGCAAAAAAAAGATATTTGTGCGTATTTCACCTTGTAGTGACCCAGCGTAAGGATTGGTCAGCATGGTACCTTTACTTTCCACCACAGTGGCCTCTAGGACGCTCAATTGTTTCAAAGGTTCCCACAAATGCACACTGTCGTTGTGTCCTTGGGCAAGACACTTCACCCTACTTGCCTCCAGTGTCTGCGCACACTGGTGTATGAATGAGAGAGTGAATGGGTGACTGGTTCCTTACTGTAAAGCGCTTTGGGCCTGATAAAGGTAGAAAAGTGCTATATAAGTTGAGTCAATTTTTCTCACCAGAAAATCTACACAACAATTGATACTGGATCGTCCTAGAGACCACTGTGATGGAAAGTAAAGGCACCATGCTGACCACTCATATACAGCCGCTGGGTCACTAATAGGTAAAATACATGTATTTCGCATAAAAGGTTGCATAATGCACCTTTAAGGCGGTCCAACAAATTATTACAGCGCCTGACCTTTGTTTGTGGTGACTTACATTTTGGTCAGAGAGTGTATATTAAAATGTGGTTTATATGACTGCAATATTATTTTTCATTTCAATCTGCGCCGAGACAGCTTCACTGTTCGTAGGAGAACATGTAAACACAAATGCACCAAGCGTGGGCACATCATTCCACAACACAAGTTATACTTCAGTGCATCCGAGGCATCTAAAAATACGTGACCACACACACACACATACATACACATACACACACACACACACACACACACACACAGAGGGAGGGGCGGGGGGACAGGAGCCTGGGGGCAGCAGAGGGTGAGTGAAGATAAGGCTGTGCTGTGGCGACTGCGTGTCAGAGAGAATCTGCAATAACACGCCACTACCTCACACTGTGGCCACATATGAGGTTTTTACATGCACACCGCGTCGCAAGAAATCAAACAAAAAGGGAATTACACATGCGACTTATCACGCAAGTAGTCGGTCGAGGGGAGAGTGATGAAGACTTGACGCAAGAATGTCACTAAATTGCACAAAGCAATAAACACAGAAGTTCAAACAGGACACAGATCGGGCAGGCTCACATCAAAGAATATGTTAATGCTTATGCTAATACTTCAGACATATTTTTGAAACTCTTTTGTAGCTACTTTTTCTGATTGTGGAGATTTTCAACAATTGTCGACAATAGACTGGGCTGATTCAGTCGAGGACGATCAGAGGGCTCGTGGACAGTGACAGCATGGAGCAGAACCAGCAGGGATATGTTTCACAATAGAAATATGGTGAAAATTTAGTAGTAATTGGCCATGTGGACATGCATACAGAATACAGGTGGAATACAGGTGAGTATATTTGGTTTGAAAATTTCGATCCATTGTCTTTCTTTGGGGTCGGGTCGCAGAGGCTGCAGTCTGAGCAGAGACGCCCAGACTTCCCTTTTCACGCTCACTTCCTTCAGCTGTTCTTGGGGGGATCCCGAGGCGTTCCCAGGTCAGCTCTCAGACAGTCCCTCCAGTGTGTCCTCTTTCCACAGAACATCTCCCCAGAGAGGCGGAACAAGAGTGGTTAGCGTTTCTTTTTTGTCCTCACAGCAAGAGTGTCGCAGGTTCAGTTCCTGGACTGTGTGGGCCTTTCTGTGCAGGTTTTGGGTCTGGATTTTTCTCCGCGTGCTCTGGTTACTCCCATCAACCGACAACATACAGAATAAGTTAATCCTCCAGCCAAGTGATTCTGACCATCAGCCTGGCACCACATGCGGAGATGTGTCCCCGGGCGCTGCACTGCGGTCGCCCACTGCTCCTTACAGGTTGCCCCAGTGACACTGAAGGATGTGTTAAATACAGAGGGCAAATTTTCTTATAGGGATAATAAAACACAACTAAACCTTAAGTGCCCGAGCCACCTCTGCTCTACTTCGAGATCCTCCTGGGTGACTCAAGTCCTCACCCTACCTCTGAGGGTGCGGCCATTCACCCTGTGGAGGAAACTCATTTCGACCGTTTGTATATTGAATCTTAACCTTTAGTAATGAATCCAAACCTCATGACCAAAGGTGAGTGTAGGAACGTACAGTAGATTGACTCGTAATTTGCCTTTCATTTAGACAGCTACAACTATCCCTTGTTTACAAAGTGCACAGTTTCCCACTGTTTCCGCTCACAAACCTGGTCTCCTCATTTTTCTATCGTCCCAATCTGGTCACTCGAGGTAAACATGTCTCCATAGTGAGTTTGTTAGACAGCTCTCTCTCTCTGCAGCCGCCTCTGCACTGGACTGAAGCTGCTGATTCAGGCCTACACGGTGTGACAGGGGCCGATTAGAGCCCACTGCTCAGGGCACAGTGCACTGGAGGATACCTGCACAGCAACACATACAAATAAACACTTTATATAAGGAGGTGTTTTTTTTGTTTTGTTCGTTTGTTAAGCCCACACATGGAAAAAAGTTTGCCGATATCTTGAAAAACAGCAGAGTTCATTCAACACTAAGCACTTGGCGAGCGCAATAACAGGCATAATGACCAGCTGTCTAATGTGTGCTGATGTGTGTGTCATTATGTTATGACAGTTTCAGCGTGAGCCTTTACTTCCAATGCAATTTTCGATATACCATTGCGTCCTCCTTGGACTTTTTTTATAGACACCGACCACTGCAGAATGGGAACACCCCACAAGAGCCACTCAAATCTCTTTCTGCTTCAAACACATAGTAGGCACCAACTATAACAGAGGTGGTCAATAACAAAGTGGATTTACTGAGTACTGTAACTAAGTAACTAAGTACTGTAGTTAGGTTTTTGAGGATATTTTTTGAGAAATTTTACTATTTCAGAGACAAATTTACGGTAATTTGAGGTCGATATATCGGGCCGATATTTGGGGATTTTAAAATATCGGCTGATCTAGCGCCGATACAAGCCAATATCTCCTAAAGTGTTTTTGCATTGGAAAGAAAGAGCGAAGTCAGGGATTTAGAATGAGTCACACACAACTCCCTAGGCTTCAGGGGAAAACAGAAACATCGTGAAAATTGGAAAAATTGTGTTAAATATAAGTTTCACTAAACCTCAGTCAATATGCTGTATGTCATTTTGAAGCACAGCACCTGGAGAATTCAATCGCTGAGTTAGTTTTAACCCCTACAATTGTATTTTTTGATCGCAGCGCTAAATGCCGCGGCTAGCAACAGTATGCTAATGCTAACGGCAGAATGTGAATGCTAACAGCATCTAATGAAAGCTGGGACAGAAACAATGACGGAATCACCTACATTAATAATGTATGTTTTTACGGGATTATAGACCAGACATTTGGAAAAATCCTCCAAAAGTATCGGTCAAAATATCGAGCCAATAAAAATACTGGAGGAAACTTCTGTGCTCATCACGGTAGGTGTTTTTTAAAGAGGGGGTATTATGCTTTTTTCAATCACATAGCACCAGTCTATAGCATACTACAATGATGACGTAACCTTCTGTTGGTCTGTATATGCAGTAAATTAAAATAACTGCCTTGAATAAAATTGCTCTCTCAAAATGGCTGTACTGAACGTCTTGAAATAGGCCTCTGTCTCTTTAAGAAGCTTTCCGACACGCCCCCTTCAGCACACTGCTGTGGCATCTAAACAACACTACTGTGCGGGGAGGGGGCTCTGCTGAGCTGAGGAGCAGTGGTTGGTGGCTTGGCTGGTGACAAAAGGTCCAGAGGCGTCTCCAGGAGGTGGGGGCGTTCCTAGGAGGACTGAGGCATAGCTACACCTAAAATGGCTGCCGTCTAAGTTTTTACTGATTACTCAAAAATATGTGAATGAGCCAAGGCAACACTCCAGGCATGTGTTTAATGAGGGAATGACATAATAACATGATATAAAGCTTGAAAAAGTCAATTTTACATAATACCCCCCTTTAATAGATTTTGCACAAGGCACTCAAAAAATAATCCACCTGTCTGTAATTTTTGTGGTGTTGTTTTTTGATACTAGCCGTTAGCTCTGAGATCCGGAGATCGCACTCGGAAGTCACGTGTCACTCGCATGCATAGAGCCTATACTACTTTTGTTATAAAGCCTACCGCATCTTGTGCCCCTGCCCAGTAGGTGTTTCTCTGTGAGTCGCACAAAAAGGCGTCTGAGTGTAAGAATGCGATCAGTGTCAACAATCAAGACTATCCCATGGCTAGGAATTTTAATCAACATAAGGCCAACGATGTAGTGAAGGTACATGTAAAACCATTGGCAAGGGGTGGAGATAGATTATTAAAAAGGCTTTCTGAATTCATAAATTGAAAGCATCCTTTGCTCACGCCAATCTATTGTTATGAAAGACTTGGATCATAAATATAGAGAGAACTTTTTCTTTTGTGCATTTTCGGTCAGAGCTGGGACTGTCTCTCTGCGGGTGCGGTGCAGAAAGAAAGAAAGAGCTCTTTAAATAGTAATGCCCATTGTTTGTTGGGTGAAAAAGCACTATTTTATCTGTAATTGTTGACTTCCTAGTCCAACTGAGCTTTAAAACTGCCTTTGTTATGCGCTGGTCGATTGTCAGCGCAAAAGTGCAATTTGACCGACTTTAATTGTCACCTGTCAATGGTAATTCCCTGGTCACAGCGAGGAAACAAAACTTAAGCGCAATATTTTGCTTTTGTTGGGCTTATTTTCTCTTTCAAACTACAAAAGAAGGATTGTGTTTTTGAAAATTACAGAGAAGTACCGCCATTTTCTCCAAAACATACTTTTTTGGGGGACATTCTTGGCTGTGAGAGCAGACTTCCTGCGCTGAGTAACTGAAGTGGCTCTTGTGGGTGAATGTAAACTAAAATGATCTTTCCCAGCACAACAGAGTCAGGAAAAACATGTATCGGAAATGAAACTCACAAGAGATCCGTCTCCTTCCCTGAGAATTGAAATGTTGCCTGTCGAGGAGATGATCAATTGCATTGTGTAACACTGGACACAGCCCCTTAGGTTAAACTACTGATATTTTTGAACCGCAGACTTGTTTCGACAGGACGGAAGCATGATGGGGAGTAAAGAACACAGAGCGAGAGCCAGGAGGTAAACTCATGACGCAGCTATAACCCCATGGCTATTCTGTGTACGCAAGAATACACACGTACACAAACATTCATGCATTTACATAATCTCCAGCCTGCAACAGTATAAGGACACATTTATAACAATACATGATTTATACGTGCCATCTCCCTGCATATTTCAGTGAGAACGTGTTTTATTCAAGAGTTTAATACAACAAAAGGACGGAAACAAATAAAACACGTTGCCTGAAGCATTTGAAGCGGGAACACAAGCAAACAACAAATGAGTTCAAGTACTACACACAGCCTGACCAAAAACCCAAGTTGTTAATATTTTGCTGGACCGCCTTTAGCTTTGATTTACAGTATAAGCATTCGCTATGGCATTGTTTCAATAAGCTTCTGCAATGTCAAAAGATCCAGTGTTGCATTAACCTTTCAGCAAGATCCACCATCTTCCATGATGGGGGATTCTCAATGAGGTTAAGATTTGGACTCTGTGGCGGCCAATCCATGTGTGAAAATGAAGAAGAAGAAATCCATTGATGGAATAACCTGGTCATTCAGGAAGTTCACGCCCCAGGTCATAACAATTAGTGAAATCCAGATTGTGACATCGCCAACTGGCTGAAGCTCACATTGGAAGAAGCCCTGAAGGACCAGTTCATACAGAAAAGGTGAGGGGAAGGTGGAACTGTGTTGTCCTGTGACTAGAAAAGTATCTTGTGTGTGAAAATATCTCCTACAGACATTTAAGAACTAATAACAATCGGCACAAACATAAGACAAACATACTGATAGAACATTTCGTTATTGTAATCTCTGCAATGATAATGATGTTGGTGACAAGATTCATTTGCTGTTTGAATGTTCGAATACTAAAGCTGTCACATGTAGAGCCAATCTATATTTAAACTTATACTACTGATACAAAAGGAAAATCAAAAAGTAGAAAAAGAAAGACAGGAAGGAAGGAAGGAAGGAAGGAAGGAAAAAAGGATGGAAGGAAGGAAGAAAGAAAGAAAGAAAGGATGGAATGAATGAAGGAAGAAAGAAAGGATGGAAGGAAGAAAGGAAGAAAGAAAGTATGGAGGGAAGGAAGGAAGGATGGAAGAAAGGATGGAAGGAAGGAAGGAAGAAAGGATGGAAGAAGGAAGGAAGGATGGAAGGAAGGAAGAAAGAAAGAAAGAAAGGATGGAATGAATGAAGGAAGGAAGGAAGAAAGAAAGAAAGAAAGAAAGGATGGAAGGAAGAAAGGAAGAAAGAAAGGATGGAAGGAAGAAAGGAAGAAAGAAAGTATGGAGGGAAGGAAGGAAGGATGGAAGAAAGGATGGAAGGAAGGAAGGAAGAAAGGATGGAAGAAAGGAAGAAAGAAAGGATGGAAGAAAGAAAGAAAGGAAGTATGGAGGGAAGGAAGGAAGGATGGAAGAAAGGATGGAAGGAAGGAAGGAAGAAAGGAAGGAAGAAAGGAAGAAAGAAAGGATGGAAGAAAGGATGGAAGGAAGGAAGAAAGAAAGAAAGGAAGTATGGAGGGAAGGAAGGAAGGAAGAAAGGATGGAAGGAAGGAAGAAAGGAAGAAAGAAAGAAAGGAAGTATGGAGGGAAGGAAGAAAGGATGGAAGGAAGGAAGAAAGGAAGAAAGAAATGATGGAAGGAAGGAAGGAAGAAAGAAAGGATGGAAGAAGGACGGAAGAAAGGATGGAAGGAAGGAAGAAAGAAATGATGGAAGGAAGGAAGAAGAAAGGATGGAAGGAAGGAAGAAAGGATGGAAGAAAGAAAAGATGGAAGAAAGGAAGAAAGAAAGAAAGAAAGAAAGAAAGACTTTATTTGGTCTGGCAGTGTATCTGAAACACCAAACTCAGGAAGACTGAGAGACAAATCAATGTGATACTGTTATGTGTCATGTTTTTCTATAACTCTGCACCAATGTCTCATTCCAATATTGCACTCAGACAAATATTTGCAACAATAAAGCCGAGGTACTGAATAAACATAATTAATTCTTGTTGCCAGGTACATACCGCATTTGCCAAGAAAATAAGTGACTGTCGACGAGGGCAATTCACTGCAGAATTTTACCATAGAAAAGTTTCAAAGCATTTCTATCGAATCTGTTGCCTTGTGCCGCCTCCATAAACTCGCAGAAAAGCCAGTGTTTCTATCAGCGAGGCCCGTAACACCTCAATCTATGAACGCGCCACCACAAATGCGATGGTTCGGGCCGTTGGAGATTGGGGCTTTGCGATAGGTCAATTGTAAACACCACTTTGATCGTAGAGCGAGAGAAGGGCCGTTGTTGAGAGTCAAACTACATTGTCAGTCAGCTCCACCTCCCACCCCAGTACCGATCCGGCATGACTTGAATGACAAAATGTCCGACATGCCCCGAACGCATCACTCTGAGGAGCATCAACCAAAGCAACACTTAATTAGCTTCTCACTCACTTCGCTTTCCTCCTCTGTGCTCGCGTCTTTAGCCCAGGGCTTTCTCTCAACACAATTTACCGAGTACAATCCAATTTGTTTCACTCTTATTGGATTCAGGTTTGGCACAGAGGTTTGGCTTTGGGTGTCAGCATGGTGCCATAGTCCAAAATGAAGGGAAAAGTATATAACAATCTGCTTTTAAGGATAATGGTTACTCGTTCCAGCTCGTTCCATCAAATTGCGTCAACACAAGGGGGGAAAAGGGCTAAAAAGGAACTATATTGAGAAAATTATGACTAAATCTGAACTTCTGAACGTTAAAGGGATATTTCAGGATTTTTGACATAGGGCCTCATTTCCTAGTTATCCAGAGTGTTGTTGATGTCTGGAGATATTTTTCCTTAAATTCATGCGGTTCTTATTTGAAGAGCTTAGTGGCGCTAGGCTAGTCTTAGGCTAGTGCATGTCTATGGTATCAGCTAGCCTGCATTAAAAACAGTGTGACCCACTCCACAGTGCACCTGAGGCAAATCACGTACTGTATAACACCAGACTAACCATATAAATGTCTATGTCGACGGAATAATTATAACCATTTTGTATTTAAAATAACTTATATTTGAGCAGCATCAGCTTCGTGGCTGTAAGCTAACGCAGCGGCAGAGTGATCTGCGAAAGAATAGTCCCTCAAAATGCGGTAATTCATGTGATATAAGGTCAATTATATTTCAAAATGATTCTATCGACACAGACATTTATATGGTTAGTCTGGTGTTATAGGTGATTTACCTCAGGTGCACTGTGGAGTAGGGCTGAACGATATGGAAAAAATTTCATATCTCAATATTCATGCCAGATATCTCGATATCGATACGATATAACTATGGGTTAGGTGAAAACTAAGCATTTTTCAGAAAAATAAAATCATAATACAAAAGACTGGAGTTTTATTGATGAAGATCTATATCGTTTATACCTTGCTTTTTCAATTTTAATATTTTGAATGTTCATATCTCGATATCGATACGATAACGATATATCTTTCAGCCCTACTGTGGAGTGGGTCAGACTGTTTTTAATGCAGGCTAGCTGATACCATAGACATGCACTAGCCTAAGACTAGCCTAGCGTCACTAAGCTCTTCAAATATAAGGACTGCATGAATTTAAGAAAAAAATATCTCCAGACATCAACAACACTCCTGATAACTAGGAAATGAGGCTGTATGTCAAAAATCATGAAATATCCCTTTAATTTGCCTGTACTGTAGTGGACATTCGATTGTAGATACTTCCCAATTCATAAAAAAGGCAGATTTAGTGCTTTCCTCTTTTCAAGCAACAACAACAACAGGGCCTCTGTCTAGCGGATTTTAGCAAGTTGCAATCCAGTTCGTTTCACTGTTGTGTTGAATTCAAGCTCGGCACTGAAGCTTGGGTTTGGGTAATCAGCATAGAACCATTGAACAAATGCAAGTAAATTATGTGACAATACGTGCGAACAGTGACAGTTAACATAATACATGTTGTTGAGTAATGTCGGGTGGTGAAGTGTTCAGAGTGACCCGCAAGAGCTGCAATTATAGGTCCAAAAGGTCTCTGTTGAGTTTTTGTTTGTTAGTCCAGTCCAATTTGTTGGGTTTGGCTTTGGTAAAAAAAACAACAACAAAAAACAAACACTGCCAAAAATCCATCTTAAAATGACAATGCACCACTCAGGCACACCAGCTGTGTTATCCCACATCATAGACTGTAGAATAGTGATGTAGTAATTGAGGATGGCTTCTCCCAACTGAAGCTCATTCATGCTAGCAATTTGACTGCGCAATTTGGCTGTTTTCGGAGCCAGCTTTGACAATAAAAGTAGCAAAAGGAAATAAAATAGGACATGTTAAGACAAACGTGGAGGAAAGAATGACAAGCCTTCATGTGTTCAAAGTAAAGTCCATTTCAGCAAGGAACTTCCGGAGCCTGACCCAATTTCCTATGAAGCTTCCTGCCGCTAATAGTGATGCTACGTCCATGTTTTTCACGGTCTATGACCCACGTGCAACAAATTTCAATGGGCAGAAAATTAGCCAACTTTCAGTAGCAGCATCAACTTAATGTAAGACCAACAACACCAGCTCATTACACATTACACATTATTTTCCCCAAAACCTATATCATACTCTCTCTTGAAAGGAATATGCCACCATTTTTCCATACTGAGATTATGTTCTTACCAGAGCTTAGACGAGTTGATGCGTAACTGTCTGGCCAAAAGGTGTTGTTAGCATTAGCCTCTCCCAGCATATTCCTATAGCTCCAAATGGGGGTGAAGTTAGAAGCGACCTAGCTGTTCCACATTTCCCCTATTTAAATACAGTTATGTGAAACGTTACACAATCCAAGTCTAGTTACACAAAATTAAACATGTTGATTTTCTAAGCAGATAAAAAGGGGCACTATTGTAAGGCGTAATAATACCTTAGGAGCACTTCGACATCCGCGCAGTAAAGTCGAAGTGCTCCTAAGGTATTAACAGCTATGGTAAAGCTAAGGTAAGAACATGTCTCAGTATGTAAAAATGGTGTTTTCACCATAGACCGTTAAAAAGAATAGACATCTCCTCCTCACTCCTCCCCGTTTACCATAATGACCACGTTCGAGGGGGAAATCATGGCGGATTTACAGACTCCTCCTCCCCAGCTCTGACGAAGCATGTTCCTAATAAGGGCATAAGGGCGGGATCTTCACTGTAGACTCGACCCTTGTGTGACGTGTAGCTCGTGCAGCTCCAATGCCAACAGTCAGACCCTCATTAGTACGAGAACATTCAAAAAATTTCTTTCGAAAACCAGCCTGGTTTCTTTTTTTGTGACTAACCCAGTGTTATCTCAGGAGGAATATGTAGCCATAGAAAGTGTTCAAAAAATAGAAACCAGGCGTTAAAGTTGTTTTTAACGTATCTAAAGTCCAATGCTTTTCAATGGGAGACTAGCGGCTATAGCAATGGCGGAGCAATGGTGGCCTCCAGTGTTGCGGTCATAAAGCAGAGCAGCCAGCGGCCATTGGTTTTCACCTTTCTAAGAATAACTAACAATCACCAACAACACTTCAGTTAAAGCAGATATTCTCAGACTGAACCATGTGTTGAAGGTCCTGGAGAAAATGTAATTCACAAAATGTAATTATTGTTGATGGAAACAACTCGCCAATGTCAACAAGAAAATCCTCTCAGTGATTGCGAAAGTAGGATGTTCTTGGGAGGTTCCTGTTCCAAAAATCGTTCAAGAACCCCAGAGTTAGGGAGTAAAAGAAGTATGACACAAAGCTTATGGAACTCTACACAGAAAGGCTGGGACACGATTCATCCAGTGTGAAACTCGCTCAAATCCATCCCCATTGTTGCTGCTTGTAACACATCAAGTTCAAGACCAAAGCACATTCCAACAAGAGACACTGCTGCACAGACAATATAATTCACAAATCGCCAACCGAGCGCCGAGTTAAACCTTGCTCCTTGGCCCTACCTGTGCCGCCCGGGATCTTCCCATGGCTGATCTGCTTGAGCCTCTTCTGGTGCGCCTTGCCGTTGTAGTGTATCTGGGCCTGAGCGGCGGAGTTGAGCTGGATGTTGCACACTTCGCACAAGGTGTAGCTGCGGAGTTTCCTCTCCCGCTTGGGCCGGTAGAGAGAAGCGGACAGAGCGCCCCCTTGTGGCGACTGGACCTGGTCCTGGTGAAGCGCGGTCTCGTTTTGGACGTCGCAGCAGGAGTCCATTTGCACCGAGAGGGCAGAGGTGAAGCCGGTCCGGTCCAAGTCCGGGTTTAGGAGGAGCGACGAGCTGAACGGACGCTTCATACCTGTAAATACAGACACAGGCAAATGTAAAGGAAATATAAACATTAAATTAAATAATGTTGATGTAGAGAAAAGACAGAAAGTATTAAGTATTGAACTCAGAATTCGGTGTGAGGTTGGCATGTTCTCCCCGTTTCTCCCAGGTACATAATATGGTCTGAGATGAGCACATCGTTGACATTTGTCCTTTTCATTACCGTTGTTTTGTTTTGTTAGTGATGAGCGCCATTTTGTTCCCTGGCTCTCGGCGTTCTGACCTATATTAACATCACAGATTACGGTAATGTATGTGCGCGGAGGTTGACGTCCGTGACCTTTTCTGCTGTGCTAATGTGCACTCTGTTTAGAGCAGACTTTCTATTCTAGTATTGTTATGATGTAAAATAAAGTTCATGCACTTGTGGGTGGGATTTGATTTGAAAAAGGATTAAGTTGTGTAAAGTTCAAGTTGACAATAACTTTATTTAAAATATAAAAAGAACAAGGAATAGGGAATACATTTAATACAGTGGGGTGCTGAAGAAAGCACAGCACACAGGAAAAACACATCGTCACAGTGCATTAACATTTGAGGATTTTGTGTTACCCGATCAGCTTAATTGATTATTATGGCGCTTGTACCAGAACATAATTAAAATGCGTTTCTCTCAAACCCTTGATGCAAAATTATGGGGGCAGCAGACAGAGGGACGGCGAGAGTTCAGCAGACTTAGAAGAAACACTGCTGTGGGAAGTACGGTACACTGAGCACTATCCTCCTCTTCTTCTTACTGCAAACTTTGTCTTATTATGATACAATATTTATTTTATCTGTAGTCTGTTCATTACTATTCACATGGTGTCTCCTGTCCCACTCCTCCTCGGGAGTGTCTGTCTAGATCGAGCGGAGGAAACCGGCTGAACAGAGGAACCCTGCCAACTGGATTGACAACAAGGACTGGACGGCCTCGATCCTGGCCCGTCTGCTAACGGGACTCCATCGGCCCTGGGTCTCTATAGCCTGTCCGTCCATGGGAGTGGATCTCTCCTTCTGTGGTTCTCCCCAAGGTTTCTCTTTTCTCCCACTGGGTTTTTGAGTTTTCCTTGCCGTGCTGGAGAGTCTAAGGACAGGGGACACCCGCGCCGCTCGTCGCCACCCACTGCTGACACTTATTTGGACTTTATGTTTGCCTGGATACTTGATTCGCCTGAGCTTTACATTGTCTTATTTACTGCTCTGTTTTATTGCCTTAATGTTCGGTGCAGCCCTATGAGGCAACTCCTGTCGTGATATTGGGCTATACAAAACCATTGATTGATTGATTGACTTGTGGTCGAAGCTGTCCTTCAGTCAGTTGGACCTGTCACTGATTGAGACGTCTTTCTCCTTTGCAAAAGCAGTCTGTTTGTTTTTCAAATGTGAAAAGTTATTTATTTTAGGCACTGAACTATTCTGGTACTATCAATGAAACTGAAGTTGAGCGTATGAAGTGTTTTATTGCACTAAAATAGAATTAATCCCTGGAGTCACTGCCGTACAAAGGGAAAACATTAACCTTCTGTGTCTATTATCTCTCTCCATTAACGTTCACTAGTTAATGGACCTGATTTATCACAAACAATGAAAGAGGAAGCCACACAATAAGTTAGTTGTGGTACAAACTCATTCCTAACTTTTCAAACATATTGTAATATCCCTTCGCGGGGACGAGTTTATAAGCACTTTTCATAACCTACAGCTTCACTTTACAGGGTCACTGTCACAGAAATGCTACAAAACTAGCCTGAGAGTTCACGAAATTGATACAAAAGCTTTGTAATTAGATTAGACTGAATTGATAATTACCAATCACATGTCATTTGCATTTGTGTAAATTCCGATTTGATTGTGTTATTTCCATCATTTTCATATTTTGCGTATGACAGCATTATTGTATTGTAAGCACAGACTTCCAATATGTTTTTGTTGCTTGGTGCATGTGCTGAATAAAGCGCAGCACACTGGAAAAAAACATGTAAATGTCACAGTGAATTAACATTTGAGGATTTTGTGTTCCCCTTGCATTTGCCTCGATTCTCTATAAACAAAACACATCTCCCATTGTGTTACATGTCACTGCTGAGTTCCCCCCCCTCTCTCTCTCTGCTGCCGCTGCTGATTTGGGGCTATCATTTTCCACAGTCTGACCTGCCCTGACCCCGCTGAGCCGCCGTACAAAGCCCGTCCGCCAAAACCTGACACGTCAAAGGACACACGGGCGCATACGGCATACCCCTCGTTCCAGCGGCTTTGTCCAGGCGCGAGAGGAACGCAGCCCCCCCCCAGCCCCCTGTCCTGCTGTAGTCAAACACTGTCACTGCACATGAAGACGTCAGGGGGACAGAGGAGCTCGGAGGTACGGACAGGAGGTAGGACACAGGAAGGTGCAGCGGGGAAGGGACCACTTGGGGGAGACAGAGTGCTGCAGTGTGGCTCTCCAAGGACCACTTATGTAAAAATAAATATCACCTGTGCTGGCTTTGCAACGTGTGAAGGGAAATGTAATGGTGTGATTCGGCGACTTATGAAGGAGGGACATCAATCTGCACCGACTCTATCAAAACTGTACCCTCCACTCATGTTGAAACATATTTACTTTTTAGGGAATTTTAATGTTTCCAATAATTATCAAAGGTATGGTGTGAGACAAATGTTACAGTATATAAGCCTGGCCTATCAATGTCCACAGAGATGAACTAAAAATGTAAAATCAGTAAAAAATACACTCTCTCCTATACTTGCACAATCAGAACCCCTCCGTAAGTTCTAATAAGAACTTACGTAGGGGTGCTGAACTAGTTCTTATAGCTTTAAAACGAGAAATGGCATGTTCACATATAGAAAACTTGGGCTTGTGATGTATGTATTCATACAGCTTAAAGGGGGGGTATTATGTAAAATTGACTTTTTCAAGCTTTATATCATGTTATTATGTCATTCCCTCATTAAACACATGCCTGGAGTGTTGCCTTGGCTCAATCACATATTTTTGAGTAATCAGTAAAAACGTAGACGGCAGCCATTTTAGGTGTAGCTATGCCTCAGTCCTCCTAGGAACGCCCCCACCTCCTGGAGACGCCTCTGGACCTTTCGTCACCAGCCAAGCCACCAACCACTGCTCCTCAGCTCAGCAGAGCCCCCTCCCCGCACAGTAGTGTTGTTTAGATGCCACAGCAGTGTGCTGATGGGGGCGTGTCGGAAAGCTTCTTAAAGAGACAGAGGCCTATTTCAAGACGTTCAGTACAGCCATTTTGAGAGAGTAATTTTATTCAAGGCAGTTATTTTAATTTACTGCATATACAGAGCAACAGAAGGTTACGTCATCATTGTAGTATGCTATAGACTGGTGCTATGTGATTGAAAAAAACATAATACCCCCTCTTTAAGGCTGTGGCTCCCTTTTGGTGATTTAGGATCCAAAAGTGGGTTAGGGCAGTGTTTCCCAACCGGGGGTACTTTGCAGGGGGAACTTGGAATGACCTCAGATTAAAAACAGAAAGTATAAACTGAGCATTTCAATATTACTTTCAAAGAAATGTTAGTTTTATGTTTATGTTTTTTCAGGTAACGTTTGACTTCGAGAGTATTACCTTTTGAACATAACACTCTACTAAACACTGAAAAATCTATGTTTAGTTGCTCACTTTGTTAACATTTTGGCAGGATCCTCGAGTTAATGTATACTCCTAGTATACCCTAATGCCTCAAGGGGTACGTGGGACAATAAAGGTTGGAAACCACTGGGTTAGGGAACCATTTTCACTGCGTCACAAGCCTTCCCTTAAAATGTTTTATATTTATCGACCGAAAATGAATGTTGCTCAGGGTTTTTATTATCACTCAGCTTTATAGGCCTACTCGGTATTTAAATCAATTATAAGCAATGGGAAAATACATTACTTTACACTATATTTACGGATACAAACTGAAAAGTCTTTTAGGACATGGCATAAATATTTGTATTCGATCGGGGGTCTCAATGGAATTCCAGCTGAGGACCATTAAGGCAAAGTACAGTTGTTGTGCCATAGTGCATTATTTTCAACCACTAAAAGTCCATCCTTCAGACTTGACTTGTAAGTAATCTGTGTCTGTAACGTGCATGTGCATGTATACCAAGCAAAAAGTGCATAAAGCGCAAGATTCCAAAATAACTATAATAAATAATGCATTACGGGGATTTCTCTGTGTTTAAATGTAACTTCCTAATGCAGGGTATAGCCTGGCTAAGCACTTGTGAAACTGTTACATTTCTCAAATATCGTTTCAGCGTGAGAGTATTTATAGGGCGAAGAGGAAAAAAACATCTTATTGCTATGGAAATAACACCATCAAGTACATTTCCTCCCAGACTCAAAGCGTGAGGAAAAAGCTGAGGAACTGACCTGAATGTTAAAACTGATGCTTTGACAAGATTCTTTTTCCACATCGTGCCCGTTCTGTGGTCATAAGGGCATGTAGCCAGAGAAATGCAGTTTGTTTTCACATGTCTCATGAATAAATAAAAGATGGGAAAAGTCGATCAGAGGAATGGTTTGAGTGTAGCTTCTGACATGTTTCCAAAGAGCCAATGGTTTTAATGCATTGACAGAGCTACGAAAGTGAAGCAAAGACATGTGTTATGTTGAAGGTTTCATTATGTTCAGAAGCACATACTCAGGGTGTGGCTCGGTCTGTAGGAGCAGTTAACTGGAGCCATGGGGAAAGTGGGATGCATGTTTATAGGCCAAACATCACTTGATTGTTTTGACTCTTTGGGGAAAACTGTACTTGTTTATATAATATACTTTAAAAGGGTATGTGATGTATGGAGCGCGAGAGTGACAGACTGTTGAAGGGAAGAAAGAGGCGAGTCAAAAGGCAAAGCTCTCGATTTATCAGGCAATCTACGTTCCTACTCTCACCAAACGATCACGAGATCCGGGTCATGACCGAAAGGACAAGAGCGAGGATACAAGCGGTCAAAGCGAGTTTCGTGGCCAGCTCAGTCACCCGAGAGGAGCTAGGGTGACTGAGCTTCTTCTCCACATCAAGAGGAGCCATCTGATGTCCCTCGGGACTCTGTTTCGGACGCCTCCAGGTCCTATTCCTTGGTAACCTGAGGAGGTGTTCCGGGCGCATCTCATTAGGAGGAGGCCCCGGGAACAGCTAGGGGATGCTGGAGAAACTGTGTCTCTAAGCTGACCTGGAAACGCCTCCAGAAAAGCTGGAAGAAGTGTGTGTAGACAGGGAAGCCTGGGCTGCTCAGACTGCTGCCTCCATGACCCGACCCCGGATAAAGCAGAAGAAAATAGATGGATAGATGGTTAATATAAAAAGGTGAAGCTGCAAAATGTTTATATAATAACATGAAACTAATTCAGAACTATTACTTTACTTGGGTTTCAGCTTACGTATATTGATATGTTGAAGGTGGGTCTTGAAGCTAGTTGAGACACACGGATCATAGGGTATTTGCATTAAAAACTCAATAATATAATCTCAAAATGGACACAAAATAGTGGTTGCTAAAACCCATACAACTTGTTGTATTTTTACTCTTAAAGGCACACTGCGTAATATTTTGGACGATACTGTTGCCATCAAAACAACATGTTTCCATTGAGCAGCTCGACACAGAAAGTGCTATAATCAAAGAATGGATTTGGATGAGAACCTAACCTGTTTAAATCTCAAATTCTGCTGCCTTTAGTGAACATCTCCATGGAAACGGAGCTGGAGACGTACCCACTCCCGGTAAAGTTTCAGTCATATCTTAGGAGAGCGGAGCCGCTCACAGCAAAGGCTTATGTTTGTTTGTACATTTATGAGGTATTTTTCAATGATGAATATATCATCATAAAATTAAAGCTTGTATTTCAGTGTAATTTATTGGGTAAAATTTTACACAGTGCGGCTTTAATAATAATAATAATAACAATAATAACAATAATAATAATAATAATAATAATGCATCGGTTAAGACGATTTACAGTTGCACCATTCATTCATTCACGCAGCTGTGGCTACAATAGTAGTAAACTACTATTGTAGCCACAGCTGCCCTGGGGTAGACTGACGGAAGCGAGGCAACCAGTCTGCGCCATCGGCCCTCCGACCACCACCTACCACTCACTCACTCACTACTTTCACTAGGCTTCCTGGTGTTACCAAACGGTCTCCCATCCAAGGACCAACCAGGCCCTTCCCTGCTTAGCTTCCAAGGTCTGATGGGATCGGGCAGAGCAAAGGCGGTATGGGCAGCTTTAAGTTAGCAAGCACAGTCCAAAACCCAAAACATGGACAGTACGGTAATATTTCAGGAAGGTGCTTCTGACAAAGATCCTAAGTTTATTAAGATCTAAAGATGGGTACTCGAGCGTTCATGGTAGGTTGTCCAGAGGCACTCGCTGAAGGATGGGTCGAATCCGACAACACATTTCCCAACAGGGACAATTAAATCTACAAATTAAATGAAATATCCTCAGACATGGCCTTTAATTCGCTCTTGGGGCCCCCTTGTGGTTTGTACTGTAGATGCTTTGCCTGAACAAGTGTGGCTTGTATAGAAACGGATTTGCGGTGAGGTCTATCTAATTAGCTCTCAAAACCAATATGCGTGATGAGGAAGTCCTAAAGAACGATTGTATGAAGGAATTTGTGAGTCTTGTGTTATTTCCAAAGCTTTTAAGAGTTCCTTCCTGACTCTCTTCCCCATTTTAACTTATTTACAGCCTAACTTTTCACTGCACACACGGTGAAAGTGACGTCTATGATGCGGTCAGTACGTGCATGAATGAAAAAAAAACTCCCTCCACAGACACAGGCAGCCCTCAGAAACACATTAGGCCGTCCGTGAAAGCTACCATTCATGTTGCCAATCTGGGAGCACTCAAGAGCCTCCGCCGCGCGCTGTTTTCTCAAAAGCGGCTCGCGACACTCCGCTCTGGCACAGACTGAGCAAATCTCCCAGGTCCTTAACCGCGCAACCCGCCGCACCGCTGCCAGACTGCGCTGTAAGCCGCCACCAAATTAGCACTGACCTCAAACACAAATGGGAAATGAATGGATACAAGATGAAGCAACCAAACTCCTTATTATTCACAATCACTGTCCATCACGTCCAACATGGAACATAGTTTTCATGGAGAGATGGAGTGAGCAGTGTTTTTCATGAGGGAACAATATTATAATGACAAGCCCAAGCAAGTCAAGTTATAGCATGCGGTAATATACTGTAGGTCCAGACAAAGGATCGAGGTGCAATAGTTTATGTGATTGGGATTATGCCACCACCCAAGCTAACATCTGATGGGACTTAACATCTTTGGCCCTTTGAAGAAGAGAACTGGATGGTTCTCGAATAGGCCACCATTTTTCCACACTGAGATATGTTCTTACCTGAGCTTAGACGAGTTGATGCGTACCTGTCTGGTCTTTACGCGTGCGCTCAGTCACGCAAAAAGATCAAAGATGTTTTTTAGCATTTGGCCTCTCCTCCTCTCCTCGGTGGGGCCAAACTGGGGTGAAGTTATAAGCGACCAAGCTCTTCCACGTAAGGTTGGGCCATATCGTATCGCATATCGTTATCGCGATATAATTTTTGATATCGTTGTGGACACGATATAATTTATGTTACACTCAGCTCCATCAGTAGATCATATTTGTGAGGAAATTAGTATGGCACTAAAAAAAAGAATGAAATATCTTTGCATTAATCTTCCAAATAGGCGTAAGGCTGGAATTTTGAAGTAATTTGTCCATTGTCTGTTAGATCGTCAAATATATCGTTATCGTGATATTTCTTTTTTATATCGTGATAGAGATTATAGGCCATATCGCCCTGCCCTACTTCCACGTTTTCCCTATTTAAATAGTTACATGAGCAGTTACATGATCCAGGTATAGTTACACAAACATTACTTCGACATTACTGCGCGGTCGTTGAAGTGTTATTACGCCTTACCATATAGTGCCTCTTTTTATCCGCTTAGAAAATCGCCATGTTTAATTTTGTGTAACTATACTTGGATCGTGTAAACGCTCACATAACTGTATTTAAATAGGGAAAAGAGCTTGGTCGCTTGTAACTTCGCTCTCATTTGGGGCCATAGGAATATGCTGGGAGAGGCTACATGCTAACAACGACTTTGTTCTATTTGCGTGAAAAAGAGCAGACAGGTACGCATCAACTCGTCTAAGCTCTGGTAAGAACTATTCCTTTCAAGAGAGAGTATGATATAGGTTTTGGGGATAATAATGTTCTTCCCTGACACGGGTGGTGTTAAATAGGCTGATGGCTCTGCTGCTGCGGCAGAGATGAGGCAGAGGAATCACACAGAGTATAAGCGAGAAGACAAGTCATACATCTACTGCTTTAACAGAACAAGTCAGATCTTAAGATGGCCGTTTTAAGTTCTCATTAAGCTGCTGAAGCTGTTCGCAGAGTAACACGCCCCATGGGGCTTGACGGTTTCTATTACAAAACCAAACATCTGCCTTGAAAAAGGTAACTGTCAGAGGGAGCAGTGAGTGAAGGTGGAAACAGAGAGCTTTTGTGTGTATTTATACAATGTGACCTGATGACTGGCAATGACCTGCTCCACTAAGCTTGCACTACAGAATAAAATGTTTACTTTAACAACCAATCAAGTCACGTTAAAATATTTCCAAATGCAGTGACTTGTTTCAAGAGGAAATTGGGGCAGTTTTAATGCTTCTTTGCAGACAGGAGAGTTTGTAATGTAATGTGTCTGTGCTATATAGAATTTTTGCAAAGATCTGTATTAGTGTATTATGAAAAGCAATATTATAGAGTGAGACGCATCAGCCAGGAATAAAGTTGCCTGTCCTTCGCGTGAAGAGCAGCTCACAGCCACAGCTACAGTCTATAAAAGGACCATCTGGGTGGTTTTGGTTTCCACTCTGCTAAATAGAGAGCTTTTTTTACAGTGCCTTAAATCCACCTGGATCAAAACATACCAAGAGGTGTTAATGATTTTTGCTTTTACTGAGTGCTATGCCGTGTTGTGAGAAGCACGTCGCGCCTATAAAAAGGCTACTGTAGCAGATTTAAGTCGATGCCGCTGCAGGACGCCCATGGGCGGAGGGTATGTTTCCGGTCCCACGGTGGGGCAGTCGAAAAGGAAAGACGCATGCCAGCTTTAACATGTGGGATATTTCCACATTCACCCGCCATCAATCACTGGTGCGATGGCGCTGAAAAGCCGGGCTCAACCAGGATAGAAGCTCCGCAGTAAAAACACTATTTATGAACTAGTGTTTGCGGGGGCCTGATCCTCGAATACCAGCAAACTTTCTCCAGCTCAAACCGGCTTACACCCACAGCCCGCCTCAGAGGAGACCCCCACCCTGCCACACAGGCTGCAGTTGGGGTGAGGACAGGAGGGAGACGGGGGTGTAAGTGGTGGTTATGAATGGACTGGGGCTACACATTTTTTCCCTTATGGTGTTAGACAATATTCTTCTTCACATAGAGGGCTGGGTGATATGGCAAAAAGGAGAACACATCCCCCCATTTTGATTCAATCTTTCATGACAAAACAAAGAAATATAGCATTCACTAATATGATTTATGAACATTGAAATTATAGACTTTTTTTTCTTAACTCGTTTTAAACAAAAAAAGGGAATGCTCTCCACTCCATGTTACAAATTTGATTTTACTCCAAACAAGGTGCTGTTACTGCTGCTGCAGATTTGGCTGTAGACCTGACAATGATCCAATGATGATGGCTGAGATACATAATCTTTCTGAACCAAAGTAAACTGGATAAAATCTGGACTAAATATATTTCAACCAGGACTTAAGGAAGGGGATTGGGTTTCGCCAGGACCCTAACTAAAGCAGGACTACATTTGGATGGGAATACCAGAAAATGAGAATAATAAGCGCTTTACAGCAGGGAACCACTCACCCATTCACACATAAATGCGCACAGACACTGTAGGCAAAGTGGGTGAAGTGTCTTGCCCAAGGACACAACAACAGTGTGCACCTGCAGGAGTAGTAGTAATAGTAAATGGTCTCAACTTATTTGCTTTTCTACATTCATTAGGCCCAAAGCGCTTTACAGCAAGGAACCAGTCACCCATTCAGACTCTCATTCATACGCCAATGTACGCAGACACTGGAGGCAACGTGGGTGAAGTGTCTTGCCCAAGGACACAACGACAGTGTGGGATTCGCACCCCCGACCTTCTGATCAGGAGACGACTTGCTCTATTTTTTTTAGCTATTTTTTTACCGTGCACTTTCAAGGTTCATTTGGTCAGAATTCAACATCTCTAATCCGACTGTCTGACTAAATGAGCCTTGAAAGTTCTAAATGAGAGACAATCGATGTTGTCTTCAGGCCAAACCCAGGCCCACGCCAGACTTTCAAAATGAATTTTTCTGTGCCTGATCTGAATTTAAACCAGAAATAGCTCAAGACCACATGTTAAAACCACAGCCCACCTTGTAGACCCCCACCCAGCCACAGCTGCCGGGGCTGAGGTAAGGTTTGCACTATCCTACACTGAACTATAGTCTCTCTCTGTGCCTCTTTCTGTCGTCTCCTCTCAAAGATGTTATAACTAAATCATTTACATCTCGCCCTCATCCCTCCCAACTCTGAGTGAGAGGCGGGACGAGGCCACATTGCACCCCCGCCATAACATCCTGAAGGACGGCTCCTCTCCTCTGCACGCCTTTATGACTCAGGCCGCCTCCACAGGGTAGGAGCTCAGACACCAAACACCGTTTACAGCCACGAAGAGCAAGACAGAACAACATGAAATGACTTTCATCTCCAGAGCTTTAAGATTGTTTTATAGATCCTGATTGTTTCTGTTTTCGATTGAGCTTGATGCATTTCAGGTCAAACATTTTGTTTTTTTACTGCCATGTCAGTGTTTTCAAAAATCTTAAAATTTAAGGATTATATCAAATTATGGCAGTAAGATTACAGTCCTGCCATTAACAATAATCAGAAAGTATGATGAAAGAACAATTAAAATAAAAAAGTATTTTGTTATCACGTAATGATAGTACATACAATGATTGATTTTGATTGTAACAGGATCCACCTAATAGCAAGCTGTTCAATATTTTGCACACAATATGGGTTAAACAGGGTCTTTACCTGGAATAAACTGGTATAAACTAGTAAAACAAAAACAAAAAAAACTCCATGCAAGACTCAGGGTTAACTTAGCAACACTGTCTTTGTCCTAGAACACTAACCTAAACCTCTGGACAGAATGCAACACTTTTACAGTAAAAATCCTGATGAGAGGAGCGCTGGACATGAAAGAGAGTGGAACCGAGAGATTAGAGTCTTAGCCACAATGCACACTGTCGCAGGGACATGTGGAGATCAGTCCATGCAAACAGGCAGAGCTCGGCGACAAACTAGCGCAAATCAACCGGGTTCAGACAGGGCTAAGGATACGAGACTCACCAAAGCACCACCCGCTCCCTAGAGGCGCAATCAAGAGGAAACTAAAGTTCAGAAGCACCACATCACTCTGACTCATAGCCGTTTGAACAGAAAAGTGGGAGGCTGTATGACACTATGGATGCTGGTTTAACAAAATAGCATCAAAATCACAAACTGAATGCCCGGTATCAGCACACAGTATCTCCATAGGGTTTAATAAAGCCCGCTGACCCCTGGCTCGGTTCCACCTACTCTACTCTGCCCTACTCTACTTGCATTTGAAATGTTTCCAGCCCATTACAGTTAGCTGGTACTTTATTTTAGTACCTGCTTGGCCCTGGTACTAACCAAGCAGGTACTGTTTCCATGGATACAGCCAAAAGCCAAGCCATATCTATGGATACACCCTGGTAACCATGTAAGAGATTCTTCTTCTTTTAGTTTAGCAGGTCATATTTCAGTCTTCAGTCTCAAATGCTAAAGCTCCTGGATGTGTATATAATACACACTGTGAGCTTAATCATTAGAATTTTAAAACAAATGGAAAATCTAATCACGATATTTACAAAATACAACATTTTCCAAAGTTCTTCAGCTCTGCCTGGCGGTGGGTCTTGTGGTTCTCAAACTCTCCACACCATCAAATTCAGGCATGAAAAGGGTTTTAAATAGGCCTAAAACAGATTAAATTATGTCTAAATTAACAAAATAGCATCAAAGCAGAAGCACTCTTGCTTCCTGCTTATCAAGAGTGCAGACGTATCTCTGCTTGCTGCTGCCGCTTGCCTCTTTATTTGCTTTTTAAATCATTCTATTTTTGGGCACATGTCTTGGATATGATTTTATTCTCTTCTTTTAAGTGAACCAAGGCTTTTACTCATTTTAATGCCATTTTACAACTCATTTGACGAACCAGCGACGACAATCTTGTCAACATGGCTGAGGGAGGAAGGCAAACATCGCCTTGTGAAAGCTGTCGGATGTATCAACAAGAAATTTCCCTACTACGGGACAAGATTTATGCTCTAGAGACGGAAAGAGGACTTAATGACACGCTCCCTGTGGAACCCGGTAAGAAGACGGAAAAACTGATACTTGCAACCTGAAGCTAAACGATACCATAACATTTCCGAAACTAAACAGACAACTTGGTGCTAGGCCAAAGCAAAGACAACATGCTCGTAAAAATGCACCTGAAATAAAGTTAACAAACAGATTTTCACCTCTCTCAGAGAATGTGTATAACAAGCAAAAATGTCAGAGAAAAACAAGGAACACGAAGTCAAAACAAAGATGGAGAGAAATACTGTTCCAAGTGTCAAGGCCAGAGATACCCTGTTGCTTGGGGACGGAGCCATATCTAATATAAACAATGAGATAATGACTACAGTCACTTATCCGTCTGCTACAGTTTCTGACATCATAGATGTTCTAAACAAGGAAATTACAAACAACCCTGGAATAAATAAACTTGTTTTACATGTTGGTGCTGTGGACACAAGAAACGGAGAGTCTGAAGTCCTGAAAGAAAAGTTTAATAAACTTTTTGAGAGACTGGATTGCCTGGACAAAGACGCGATACAAATTTCATCAGTGGACCTATCCCAAACATCGACGGGAGAATAAACAAATTCTCCCGGCTGTTTCAGTTGAATACATGGCTGTCAAAAGTCTGTAAGTCAAGAGGACTTACTTTCATAGAGAACTTTAATCTTTTCTGGAAACGCGACGATCTGTTTAAAGGAAATGGCCCACATTTGAGCAGAGGTGGAGTGAGACGACTGACGGAAAATCTCCTCCACGCTCTGCAGAATCCGTGGAGGCCTGAGCAACAAGAGAGAGCAGAGAGGAGCATGAGAAGAGCTCCTGGCTCACCAGCAAAGGTTTCGCCTGCATCCCCAATAAAAGATTCAGTCGCAGCTGCATCATCTGCACCTACAGTAAAGGACTCAGCCACAGCTAAGGATCCAGCCACAGCAGCACCAGCAGCACCTACGGTAGAGGACTCAGCCACAGTTAAGGATCCAGCCACAGTTAAGGAATCAGCTGCGCCGGAAAACATCTCAACCATAGCAGCGGCGCCACCTGCATCTGCATCTCCGGGGAAAAGCTCCGCTTCAGCACCACCTGCATCTATAGTAAATGATTCAGCCGAAGGAGCACTTTCTTCAACTCCACCGCAGGCCTTGAGCCCGACTGGTACATCTACACCCTCCAGAGATTTTTCTGAATCATTCCCATCACCAAAGTCACCTATGGGATTTCCCAGCCATTTTGAAGCCTTGATAAACAAGGGATTCAAATGACTCCCCGCACTCCAGTCATGTCAAGACCAAGGCTTTCATCCCCGAAGAAGCATCATGCCCTCCCCCACCTCCGATTTCCAGCAGCTTCACTGCTGCTGTCTAGGACATTAAGGGCCTCTGCGTTGCTACCATGCATAGCAAACTCAAAACCAACCAGAGGTCCATAGAGGGAATGTGTTCTTCTGAAACAATTAGTATAGTCAAACAACATAGATTAGATAAGAGGGCAACAGTCAGACCGTCCAATCAAAGAACTCTAATCCATATCCCTTGCAAAAAGATTCCATCCACTCAAACACAGATAAATCTTAAACATGCTGTACTCAATGCCAGATCGTTAAAAACAAGTCCTTTTTAATAAATAGTTTTATTTCTTCTTATAATCTAGATTTTATGTTTTTAACTGAAACATGGCTTGACAAAAACACTGGTAACGCAGTTTTGATTGAGTGTAGTCCATCAAATTTCAATTTTGTGTCTGAAACACGCCAAAACCAGAGGGGCGGGGGTGTCTGTGCAATATTCAGGGACAATATAGTCATCCACAGATTGTCATTTGGGGTTTTTCTGTCATTTGAGTATGTGTCTTTCAAAATGGAGATAAAACAATCTTCCATTCTTTATATGACTATTTACAAACCACCACAGAATTGTTTTATCGAAGACTTCACTGAATTACTTTCATTTATATGCACTGATTTTGATTGTTTGGTCATTTCAGGTGATTTTAATGTGCATGTGGATGTGACCAATGACAGGCATGCAAAAGAACTTAATGCTGTTCTTGAAATGTTTGGTTTAACTCAGCACGTGAGTGAGGCGACCCACAACAAAGGTCACACTCTAGATCTAGTTATTACAAAAGGTGTTAATATATCAAATGTGAATGTTGTTGATGTTGCTTTATCTGATCATTTTTGTGTCTTTTTGACTTGTCTGTTACACCAAAACCAGTGGTTGGGCCTGGAGTTATTCAAAGAAGACACATAAATGATACAACAAGGACACAGTTTATGGAAATGATCAGATTTGTAAATCCTCCATGTTCAAATGTTGATAATCTGTTGGACTCTTATACATCAAGCGTCTTAAATGTTTTGGATACTATTGCTCCTGTCAAGGTAAAAATGGTTAACAATAGACAAAAGGCACCTTGGAGAAGTGAAGATTCGGTCAGGGCACAGAAAGGGAGTGCCGAAAAGCCGAAAGGAAATGGCGCAAGTCAAAGCTCCAGGTTCATTGTGAGATATACAAAGAAGTGCTTTGTGAGTTCAACCAGATTTTGCGTGGAGAAAGGGAGAAGTACTTCTCTAAAATCATCGCAAACTGTAGAAACAATTCTCGTGTTCTGTTTTCCACAGTAAACAGATTAACTAACCCTCCAGTTTCACTGCCCTTAGAACTAATCTCTTCATCTAAGTGCAATGAGTTTGCAATATTTTTTATGATAAAGTCCAAGGCATAAAAAATGCCATAATTTCCACAACACAAATACCAACCCTGCCACCAACTAGACACCTTGAGCTGACACATTTCACACCTGTTACTGGCAAAACAATCGAAGAGGTCATCTCCGGTTTGAGTTCATGTACATGCTGCCTTGATGAATTACCCACTAGATTTCTGAAGTCTGTGCTGACCAGCTTGTTACCACAACTTGTTCAGTTTGTTAACATCTCATTTGAGACTGGAGCATTTCCAAAGGCCTTGAAAACCGCGGTCATTAAGCCTCTTCTAAAGAAGAGCAGCCTTGATCCCAAGGTACTGAACAACTACCGGCCCATATCAAACCTACCGTTTTTAGGAAAAGTCCTAGAGAAAGTAATATATCAACAGCTCACTTACTTTCTCCTATCTAACAATGTGTTTGATACTTTCCAGTCAGGATTTAGGCCCCACCACAGCACTGAGACAGCTCTGATCAAGGTGACAAATGATATCCGTATGAACACCAATGCAGGTAAGGTCTCAGTTTTAGTTCTGCTGGACCTGAGCGCTGCCTTTGACACAGTGGACCATGGGATCTTACTTCACAGGTTAGAAAACTGGGTGGGAATCTCTGGTACTGCTCTAAACTGGTTCAAGTCCTATCTCGAGGATAGGACGTACTTTGTCGAAATTGGCAACTGTGTCTCAGACAAAATTTCCATGACCTGTGGAGTCCCCCAGGGGTCAATCTTGGGACCCCTCTTATTCAACCTGTACATGCTTCCATTGGGTCAGCTAATAAACAGCAACAATGTGTCGTACCACAACTACGCAGATGACACTCAGATCTACGTGTCACTGACGGCAGGTGAACATGGGCCTGTAGATACTCTCTGTCACTGCATCGAACAGATCAGTTTGTGGATGCAAAACAACTTTCTCCAACTAAATTCAGACAAAACTGAAATCATTGTCTTTGGCCCACAGACACAAAGACAAAGTGTTATCAGTCACCTTGAGTCTCTTGCTCTAAAACCAAAAAATCAGGTTAGAAATCTAGGAGTAATCATGGACTCAGACCTGAACTTAAACAGCCACATCAAAGCAATAACATCATCAGCTTTTTACCATCTGAAGAACATTGCTAAGATCAGAGGAATAGTGTCAAAACCAGACTTAGAGAGACTCATCCATGCATTTGTCTCTAGCAGGTTAGACTACTGTAACGGCCTGCTCACTGGCCTGTCTAAACGAGCTGTTAGACAGCTGCAGTACATCCAGAACGCTGCTGCTCGAGTCCTGACAAAAACCAGGAAATACGACCACATTAGTCCAGTGCTCCGGTCTCTGCACTGGCTTCCTGTCACTCAGAGAATAGAATTTAAAACAGCTCTGCTTGTGTACAAGTCTTTTCATGGTTTAGCACCAAAGTACATCTCTGACATGTTAGAGCCGTATGAACCATCTCGGGCCCTGAGAACTTCAGGGAGGGGTCTCCTGGTGGTTCCCAGAGTCAATAATAAACACGGTGAGGCTGCGTTTCAGTTTCATGCAGCTAAAATCTGGAACAGTCTTCATGAGGATGTGAGACAGGCCTCAACTCTGACAATGTTCAAATCCAGGCTGAAAACAGCTCTTTTTACCCGTGCATATGAAAACTGAAAGTATTTTATCTGCACTCTTGACTTTTACTGTAATTGATTAACTTTGTGTTGTTGTTTTATTGATTGATTTTAACTGTTTTCTTGTAATTTTTTCTGCAACTGTGAAGCACTTTGAATTGCCTCGTGTATGAATTGTGCTCTACAAATAAACTTGCCTTGCCTTGCCTTGCCTAAATTGGGTAGAATAATTCCTAACTTAAAGTGCATATGACACATTAGACACAATTTTTGCTAAAACACAGTTATCACGATTATATTTCAGATTTTGCTAAAGATTATACCCAGTTTTCTTTAGTTTGACCATTTTTGTGATGTTTATGTTTTCACTTCCTTATTGGACACCGACAGGAAGTGACATCGAAGAAGGTAAACTATTTTAAACTGTTGCCGTGCAACCATGTTAAGTCAATGGGAAATGAATGAGTCAAACTGCTATGGAATGTTACCTTCTTTTATGTCACTTCCTGTTAGCAGCTTAAAAATTCAAATAAAAATAACTTTTCTGCCCAACATTTCTTCATTAAAATTGCTGCTTCACTGAAAAAAAAAGATAACTATTCAACTGATGAACTTGCAACTGATGTAATCTATCTAAATAAGTCATATTTTCAAGAGCATTAAAATCTGTCATATGCACTTTAAATGCATTGATAAAGCATTAATGAAATGATTTCCTGTTGACAACAAAGGAAACCTGTTGAAAGACTGTATAACAGAGCGTACAAGATCCACTGCCATGTCACAGCTCTCCTTCCATCTGCTGAGCAACTGCCCATCCCGGTCCCAATACTCAGCTCCAGGTCTGAGCGTTCATCCAGATCCACCACAAACAAACTCCTACCCACACAAGACTTCAAGAGCACCTACGGTCAAGATAAAGATAAGCTAATCCTTTATTGATCTCACAATGGAGAAATTCACGGTCAAAACTCCTTCATCTGTGAGCTAACCGGCCACACACCAGAGCGGTCCTCCTTGGTGTGTACCCACGCCTGTTTGCTGACATGATGTGTGTGTGTCGGTACTGCGTGTTCTACAAAGCAGCACAAACAGCTTGTGCTGATTTTCACATCCAGATTGCTTTTAATCATTTCTTGTTTAAATAAATTAAATGAAATCCAATTATCTCTGATTAAAATGAATCAAGTCTAAAATTGCAGCGAGATGGAACTTGAAACACATAAAGACTGACCATCGAAACTTTCTCTGTAATCTGAAATAACAACCGTATCAAGTACAGTAAGTAAGTATGCATACATACAGTATCATTTGGGTTAATACTGTAGTTGGATGCAAACTAGTTTTATTCCTTCACACTACACAGCAAACCTGCGTATTTGCATCTTCCCGCATGTTGTCTGGGTGGGTTTTCTCCGTTTGTTTCCCATCCTCAAATTAAACATGCACAATAAACAAGCCCAAATTCAAGAGTAATTTGAGTTCACAAATTGACCAGGGACAAAGAAAGAGACCTCGAATCGTTCTGAACATTATGGTGAAGATCCACAAAAAGGAGGGGTAATTGGTGATATAATGTGTCATTACTGCCATTACCAGCACATTGTCCCTGTACGACTGTAAGAATAGGTTCAGGGAGCTTGTAGATTTGTGTCTTTGTTGCAGAGGGCGTCAATGCTGACAATACTCCAGGCGCAGAATTCATTTGTTAAATCAGGATAATTACACAGTGATCACAGACTCTTTGATTAATAAAAAGAGAAGAGCACAGTCGGTGCTGTCAGTCATAGTATACATTATGAAAGTAACGCCAGAAGAAAAAAAAGTCCATAAATTATAACAGCGAATTAAAAGACTATTCATACCTGTCTCAAAGGTCTTTTTGCGAAATGAACTTTACATTTTATAATCGCAGCTTTATAAAACATGAGCACGAAAACAAAGCACATAAAACGCTTTATGAAAACTTTTGGGAATGTCATCTGCTCCAGACCTCAACAACTACAAATGGAGAAGAGAAAACCGAAGAGGTGTCCCAGAGCAGCAGATAAACTCCACAATATGCATGAAGTACATCATGCGCTGTTTGGATATCAAGCTGGACTCTTTGGCTCAACAATAATCTGGACAGGGCCTGTTCGACTGGTTTCACTGTGGCAGAGCGGGTTATCTCATATGGAAATACAGTACACATCATACAGCCTCTTCTGTTCAGCCTCCGGAGTCTTGATCAGTGACAGGTCCAATTGACTGAAGGACAGCTTCATGTACCAGGATGTGAGGGCGCTGTTCTCTCACCTTCCCTCCCTCTGCCGCCTCCTATTGTGAACATATGTATTTGATATTGCACTATCTATCCATCCGTCCATTTTCTTCCACTTGTCCGTTGCCGGGTCGTGGGGGCAGCAGTTGGAGCTGCCCAAATCACACCAGCCCCTATGGCTCCTCCTGCAGGTGGTGGGTCCACAGAAGGACAGCCTCATGGTTCTAACCTGGCCTGTTGGTCTGGGCTTCTGAACCACGCTTTGTCTGACCCGTTACCTAGGACCTGTTTGCCATGGGAGACCCTACCAGGGGCACGAAGCCCCCGACAACAGAGCTCCAGGATCATTCAGATGCTCAAACCCCTCCACCACGTTAAGGTGGAGGTTCCAGGAGGGGCATATAATATTGCACTATTATTGAGTTAACTATTGTCTTTTTGCAGTGACATATTAGATTCTCTGCATGCGCTTTACATTTGCTTTTATTGTGAAAATCCCCATTTAGTTGTATTATAGTGCTTTATATGTGACAATCTCTATAAAGTTGCATTACAGTGCTTTTATTGTGAAAATCCCTATTTAGTCGCATACTGTAATTGTGTTATAACTGCAAAAATCCCTATTTTGTTGCAGAAAATTGCATAAAGCCGTTGAAATTGCAGAAACTCTTTACATTGCAAAAATCCCTGATAGACTTAACTGTATCTGAAATCCTATTAAAATGAATGGGCAGAATTCCCCATACAAATGAATGGGCATAATTCCCCATACAAATGAATGGGCAGGATTCCCAATCCCGCAGAAAAAAAAACTGGAAAACTGCAGAAGGCGGAATTGTTGTGAAGTTGTGGAAGCTGAACATGCACACATTGCGGAAATTGCAGAAAATGTGGAAAAAGTTGCAGAAAACCATCAATTTGCGGAAGCCTCATTATTAGTCAATGGGAAAAAATTGCGGAATTTTGGCTAAACTTTTGAATTTTGGAAGGATTCAAGTGCCAATATAAAAGAGGAAACGATGTTGTACTGTTTCCATATGTCTAACATTGACTCCAGTAAATAAGGACGGTTTTGCAGCCAGTGTCACCTCAGCTCCAGAGGCAGAGTAAATAAACATAAAAGTGAACAGAGCACAGATGGATGCGTTTTCTCCCGCGCTGACACACAGGAGCGCTCTGTTTACTGGTGCGGTGTTTGTATTTGCTTTTGCACAACGGAGAAGGGACTGGGCTTCATCTGGGGAAATTTATACAGCTGCCGAGATGTTTTATCAGTGATGGGTGAAAATTCATCAGTAAATCACGGTGGCACAGAAGCAGGGTGGCTCGTGAGCTCACCTTACAACATGAAAGTCCACCAAAGTCATGCAGGTCTTTCTCCTCTGACCAGGTTCAGACTCAACCAATGCCCCAGAGTAGAAGGATGGGTCAAATGCAGGGAATTTGCCTACAGGACGTCCGGCTTGTATTTTGTGTATAATACCAAACCACACACAGGAAGCTTAACGTCTTAACCGAGCACATTTTCTCCAGTTCTGCTTTACCCAAAGTTAAAAGATCACAGCCTATAGACTAGAGTAATGCCTCATTTGAAAGCTAAGATCTACAAAACTGATCTAAACAGATTGTTTTCCTCGCAATGTTGTCGCACATTTTTATTGCTTTTTGTCACTTTTCTGTTGCTCTTTTGTGTTTTTTTGTTGCGTTCTTGTCACATTGTTCACTTTCTCAACACATTTTCGTCATATTTTTGTCGCTCTTTTGTGTCGCGTTTTCATCAAATTTTTGTCGCTCTTTTGTTGCATTTTCATCCTCGTTTTTTGCCTCACTTTTGCCGCTATATTGACAGTTTTTTTCAAGATGCTTTTAGAGTTGGGTAAAGGCAAAGTTCAGACGTGGGTTAAGAGGTTAAAGGGATATTTCAGGATTTTTGACATAGAGCTAGTTATCCAGAGTGTTGTTGATGTCTGGAGATATTTTTTTCTTAAATTCATGCAGTTCTTATATTTGAAGAGTCTAGTGGCGCTAGGCTAATACTAGGCTAAAGCATTTCTATGGTATCAGTTAGCCTGCATTAAAAACAGTCTGACCCACTCCACAGTGCACCTGAGGTAAATCACTTATTACACCAGACTAACCATATAAATGTGTGTGTCGATAGAATAATTTTAACCATTTTTCATTAAAATAACTTATATTTGAGCAGCATCAGCTTCGTGGCTGTAAGCTAACGCGGCCGCGGAGTGATCTGCGAGAAAATAGTCCATCAACATGCGGTAATTCATGTGATAAAAGGTCAGTTATATTTCAAAAATTATTCTATTAACACAGACATTTATATGGTTAGTCTGGCGTTACACGTGATTTACGTCAGGTGCACTGTGGAGTGGGTCAGACTGTTTTTAATGCAGGGTTGCTGATACCATAGAAATGCTTTAGCCTAGCATTAGCCTAGCGCCACTAAGCTCTTCAAATATAAGAACTGCATGAATTTAAGAAAAAAATATCTCCAGACATCAACAACACTCTGGATAACTATAGGAAATGAGGCCCTATGTCAAAAATCCTGAAATATCCCTTTAAAAGAGCCACCCTTTCTCAACAAATGTCCTTTCCACGCACATAGACCGCAAAACATATCTGGAGTTATGAATCGGCAAACTTAATTTGCAGGATTGCTCGATTACCACATGAAGGAGGAACAACATGCATAACATAGGCCCTTTAAAGAGTTAAATACGTGTCTATATGTAATCTGTGTAATCTACCATACACGTTTTCTTTACATGTCCTTTGGTTATTAAAAATGTAACTGAGAAGGGTAACACTTTAGAATACAGCCCCTGAGTTCCAGGTGTAAGTACGGGTAACAAGCTTGTTACAGGCAACGGTGTCTCACTTCATTTTACAGTCCGTGCTCTCCTGTACCTACACATTAGTTACAGTATACATGCACATTGATATCGTGGTAATTTTCCTTGTTTTACTGTATTTTTTGTCTCTTCACTCTTGTTTCTGCTTGTTACAGGCAACTGTGTCTCACTATAAAAAAAATCAATAAACCACAATCAATAAAAATGCCTGGAGTCATGTCTTCACTTTCACATCAGTAATACTGTTGTCCTGCAACATTAAAATATATGCACAATACCACATTCCCTTTTGCCACAACTATGTGATAGATCAGCACCATTAATTGCTCCGTTTCATTCATACTGTATTAGCTCGGCGGTTTTGTTGTGATTGTATGATGTCACTTTTGAATGAATACCTTTACTACACCTTGACATGTAGTTACACGTTGCCTTGACATGTAGTTACACATTGTACTACCGTGTTACACATTGTTCCCCCTTGTTACACATTGTTCCCCTTTGTAACACTTTGTACTGCCTTGTTACACATTGTTCCCCCTTGTAACACTTTGTTCTTCCTTGTTACACATTGTTCCCCCTTGTAACACTTTGTTCTTCCTTGTTACACATTGTTCCCCCTTGCTACACTTTGTACTGACTTGTTACACATTGTTCCCCTTGTGACACTTTGTACTGCCTTGTTATACATTGTTCCCCCTTGTTACACTTTGTACTGTCTTGTTACACATTGTTCCCCCTTGTGACACTTTGTACTGCCTTGTTATACATTGTTCCCCTTGTGACACTTTGTACTGTCTTGTTACACATTGTTCCCCTTGTGACACTTTGTTCTTCCTTGTTACACATTGTTCCCCCTTGTGACACTTTGTACTGCCTTGTTACACATTGTTCCCCCTTGTGACACTTTGTTCTTCCTTGTTACACATTGTTCCCCCTTGTTACACGTTGTAAGAGTACCTGTACTTATATGTGTAATTACTTTCTTGTTACCCGTACTTACACATGGAACTCGCGGGCTGTATTCTAAAGCGTTACCCTGAGAAGTATCTTGAGGTCTTTTGAATGAAAAGAAGTATGTAATTCCCGATCAGTTGGGGGCAGCTGTACTCTGGTATACGGCTAATAATGACTGACTATACTGCAGAGTTATGTCAGTCATTCAAGGCTGACGTCAAAATCGGGACCTTTCCATCATTCTCAAAATTACACCATTAGAAAATTGACCTGGATTTTGAAATATGAACATTTGCACAACCTGATGACTTACGGCGGTGACCTGATTAAAAAGCGGTCACACTCTTCTCCTATTTTATGATCTCTTCGTGAATGGTTTGAAGAAAGAACGCAAAAAAAAAAGAGATAGTTGATGCAAAAGGCTTTTTAGGGTTCACAGAATTTATGGCATAGTGCATTGTGCGTTAAATACATAGGCTTTGTACCTCCTTCCCCCCCATCTCTGTTCATGTGCTTGAAATGAATTCAGAAAGCAGCTGGTCTGTCCACAGCCACAGCCCTGTAAGCCTCCTGGTGTGGCCCATTCATTCTGCAAAACCACCAAACTCAAGGCTTTTGCACCGCTCAAACCTCCGCGACCAGCTAAAGTTAGCAGCAGAGAAACACAAGCGATTTGGCCCTGGTCCTTCTGCCGTGACCACAGACGATGGGAGAGGTTTCATACAACAGCAGCTATACTTAGACCCAGACAAACCACAGTCACAACACAAGAGCTGCTTCACTTTCAAACACTGGGCTTGTAATTTGGCCAAAAGATTTTCACTGGAGTGCCTTGTAAGCACTATTTTTATGGCTTCACAACACGGCAGCTTGACAGTGACTTAAATTGTAATGAGGGGGTGACTACACAAGCCATCCTTCCGTGAATGCAGTGCAAGGATCCAGAAACCCATCTCCAGAACTCGAGCTGCACTTTAGGTTTGGTGAAGAGCAGTGGAGGATTTGCTTATTTGCTCCACGAAGCTGGACGCGGCATCCAAACAGGACTCATTTGGCAAGACAGTATGTTTTGACTATGTGTTGTTGAAAGTTTGTGCAATAGTAAGAGTACGGCTGCTTTTCCAAAATTGACTTTCACCAAAATTGACTTTCATAATCTCATCAATTCCACTTATATTCCCTACAAAGTGTTTCAAAGATATTAACAAATTATTTACAGACTTTTTGTGGAGAAATAAGAAACCCAGAATCAGTTACAAAAAATTAATTCAAAGCCGCAATAAGACATTTACTTATATTATATTGCATTTAATTCAACATATCCTTTATAATGGGCATATAGCAGATTGAGAGATGTATGTGTGTATATATACACACATACATATTCATATATATAGCTTACATGGAACCAAGTGGCTGGCATAGTGTACAGGAACATCTGTGCAGAGTATAGGCTGGAAACCCCAAGGTCAAAGTGGGAAACACCTCCAAAGGGGGTAGAGAATGACCGAGCCAAGATCCTGTGGGACTTCCAGATACAAACGGACAGAATGGTAATGGCGAACCAACCGGACATTGTAGTGGTGGACAAAGAGCAGAGGAAAGCCGTGGTGGACTTTAACAACAGGAAAAAGGAACACGAGAAACTAGAGAAATACCAGGGGCTCAGAGAAGTGCTAGAGAAGGCCTGGAGAGTGAAGGCACCAGTGGTGCCCGTGGTCGTTGGGGCACTCGGGGCAGTGACCCCCAAACTGGAGGAGTGGCTCCAGCAGATCCCACGAAATACATCAGACATCTCGGTCCAGAAAAGTGCAGTTCTAGGAACTGCAAAGATACTGCGCAGAACCCTCAAGCTCCCAGGCCTCTGGTAGAGGACCCGAAAAAGAGACCGCCCGCGGTGAGGAAGAGTTTTTTTTTTTATATATGTACAGTATATGTATGTATATGTGTATGTACAAAATAAAATCTTTTCTTATTTCTTTTATATAAAAAACCTTTTAAAAAACTATTAATAAAAAAAAGAGTAGGGCTGCTTTTGGCCCAATGGGTTATGCCCGTTAAACATGGCGCGCAATCTGATCAGACCGTCACAATTGCATCATATTATTTGAAGTAGCCGACTGATGGGGAGAGCAGGGCAAACAACTCTGCCCCCTCAACAATGGGACATGACAAACTTGGCACAAAGTCTGATCACAATCACAGCATAGTCTTTGTGGTAACAGAATGCTGGTTAGGATTACACACGTTTATGAAATGTCAGCAAAAGCTTTAAATTTGAGGGTTTTATAGTATTTAAAAAATGTAAACAATGAATACATTCAAATTAATTAAAATATTAAAACATATTCATTGACAGCACTAATAAAAGACCCTATAACTGATACTAGTAGTGGAACAAATCTTGTTTTGTTGTACTTTAACATGTTGTAAACCAGACATTTGTGGTGGGAAACGCTGTGTACTGTGTCTGATAAAGCATTAAAATTCATGGAATTGAACGTCTATGAAAGTGACCCCGAAAAGTGCCCCTGCAAGTTGTGAAATGTGCCGATAAACTCGTCCCCGTGAAGATTTGGGACGCTACAAATATGTTGTGAAAGTGAGAGTTTGGACCACAACAAACATTTTTCATTTAATGGCTTCCTCTTTCATTGTTTGTAATAAAACATTAAAATAAATTAGGCCTTTAAGATCCTTAACCCCTTATCCAAGTGCAGTTCAGCTTTACCCAAATCTAAACGGTTACAGCCTATAGGCCAGAGTAACGCCTCACGTGAAAGCTAAGCAACAGCGCAAATGGTCTGTTTTTCTGTTGCAAATGTCGCGTTGCCAAATGAAGTTTACTTGACAACAAATAATCTGATTACCACAGCTTTAAAAGAGGAGATTTAGAAATGCATTACTTTGAATGGGGGATTCAAAATTGACCAATGTTAACACAAGCGTACTGTCGGAGTATAAGGATGTTAAATTGCTGCTAAAACTGTACATCACAGTTCCATGACATTGCAATAGGCCGAGATACACACACTTGTGCTTTTTATACACACAAATGAATCAAAAGGCAAACACTGGGATGTTAAAAGGAATATATATTTTAACAGTCTGTCTTGCCAGCCTAAACATTTGGCACAATCTGCGGTGTACAACCGAAACAATGCAGCCGTGACAGTTACAAGTGACAAAATAAACATTTAATAGACGCGTCGGAAAGCCGGCCAGGAGATGAGCAAAAAATGAATTCGTTCCACGCCTGTCCGCCTTCACCACAGGCGGCCTTTTGTGGAGCAAAAGGCCGTAAAAAGAAGCAACGCGGAGTGAGGAGGATGTTATTTCAATGGATCCTTTTCAAAATACCAGGACACTACTGAGCTTGTGGCACTGGTTCAAATAGCCCAAAGAGAAGAAGTTCCTGAAGTGCTAACAGACTCTTTTGAGAGCTTACCGTGTTATAATGTCATATCCTCATCAAAAGCATACCCGGAGTGTTGTTTACGCCAAACTTGTTCTGATAATGTCTCGGGTCAAACTCTCTTCCCTGCGCAGAGAAGTACATTTGCCAGTTTATGTCAATGATATTAGTTCACTTTGAAACACTGAGCGATCCAGACAGCGGTATTGCTATTGATGCTGATGGTAATATAAAGGAATTAAAGTCTTACAATTAAAACATGCACATATCCACGTACTCTGCATTCAACATAACTCGTAGTACAGGGCAGACATGTGGGGGCCGGCAACTCGAGGAAACCCTCTTCTGGCAGCAGACTCCTAAAACTTGTCTCTTTTAATGCACAGTATAGGACACTTAATAAATGATGGTCCTGTTGCTCGGGGGCTGCTCCCCTCTGGCAGCAGGTCCAGACACAGGAAAGAAAAAAGAAAAGCCCCGAGTCCTTTTTAACACACATCATTAAGACTACTCTTGTTATCATGAGCATCAATCAGTCTGCGATCATTGTGCCTTTCATGAATAAATGTGGAGTATGTTATGTATCATTCAAACACTTTGATACAGACTAATGTTATATGGGCTGTAATGATGATGGTGAATAACAGTAATACCAACATGGTAATAAAATGGGTATAGGAAACAAAATTATAAACTTGTTATAAAGTGTAACATACTATGAATGTTGACTTAATCTGTAAATATGTAACCAACTTAATTGTTTTGTAAGATACTAAGAACTAAACATTGTTACTGTTGCAACCACATTATTATTTAAGTTTACGAACAGGGGTGGGAGTCAATAAGCTTGTCTTCTTCCCACTCCTTTTCGAGCTAGAATGTTAATTATTTTTTTCTTTTATTATATTTTTTCTGGCTTTTGTGCCTGTGTTGTGTGTTGTGTAGCTCGAAATAAAAAAATCAATCAATCAAACACTGTAACCGATAGTGCACCCTCTGCTGGCCTTTTATATATCTACATTTCATAACATAAAAAATATTGGGGTATTTTCCAGACACATTTTTAGCCATACAACAAACATATGAAGGCTGAGCTGTCTAAAAGTAGTTTAAAAAGCCAGAATAAGGACCTTTGAAGGAGAGATTGGGCTAAATGTACTTGTATTGAGACTTTGCAGGTTATAAAAGTTAGGGCTGGGCGATATGGACCAAAATGCATATCCCGATATATTTAGGTTGAATATCGATATATGATATATATCGCGATATTTTTTCTGCAAAGTGAGAGCTGTTTATTTAAATGTTTAGTCAAAGTCCAAGCCAAATACGAGTAGTTTTACTGAAAACTCACCATAAAATGTAAACATAAACACTGTATAACAAATCTCTGTAAGGTGCACATTTGAATAAAAAAAAATATCTTAAATAAAAATAGCCTATAAAATAAAACAGGTCAATCTTTTTCTGAGGGCAGCATTTATATATAAAGAGATCAAATAAAGTGCTCAGTTTAAGATAAACTTTTTTTTTAAATCAGCTTGAGATGACCTGTTTCGTTTTGTTAACTTAATCGCTTATGTGAATTTGAAATATCCCGATATACACGATATGGTCTAATTCCATATCTCATTTAAAAATATATCGATAGATCTTAAATATCGATATATCGCCCAGCCCTAATAAAAGTGTAATTCTGTTAATAACTCAACCTCATTAAAATAACTTCAAAAAGGTTGTATTCAAGTGACGATTTGTGTAACTTGTAACCGATACCAAATGGAAGAGGGAAGACCTTTATCATAAAAACAAAGTACAAATTCAGTCCCCAAACAGATAAAATCTCTCTCTACTAAGCACTCAGGTACCATAGTGCAGATTTATGGAAGTTTTTTTTTTTTTTCTAAAGAGAAAAATAAATGAAAGTTGTGCACATGTGGATGTGGTTTCCCTGCCCGTGCGCAAATGAACCAAAACAGGGCTTGGTCACTGCTATGTCAACATGTTATCCCACTAATATTTTTTAAAATGGAGGGTAATTGCAGTGCCTTGAATAAACTACAGAGCCAGGTGGTAACTGTGGTCGAGGCGGAGCTGCTGAATGGGCTGAAAGGGCTTGTGCATTTCTTCATAAACCATGTAATAGTATACACATATGAGGTATCCATATGCTGCGATGGCCACCTCAGAACAACCTCGGGAAAACCTTGGAAAAGAGGCCAAATGTTCTTAAATATACGTGTTGATAACTGTAGAACCAAATACCCTACAGACCACTCATTTAAATCAATAATTATGAATTCACATACTTTACCACATGCTAAAAGTCGCATTACCATTTAATCCCTGACAGACACTGACAGAAGCGTGACTGCCCATCTGCGCCAGTAGCCCTTCAGACCACCACCAAGCACTCACTCACATGCCATGGTGGTTGAACTGTTGCTTTTGTGGCGCCGATGTTCCCCGGTTATAGCACCGCCTCCTGGGTGTGTCCCTGTTTCAGAGCGTGGTGTCCTGCACTGGCCAGCAATTCAACTATCCTACTGACCTGACAACTAATATAAACTACTACTATTACAATAACTAATTCCCGTTGGCTTTTGTGTATCTGTCACTTTTCGTTCTCTCTTTATAGTTGCAGCTCACATCCAACACAAAGACTCTGGTAATGGCTTGAGCAGTGCAGCAAAAGTGTCAGCCATGTGTTTAAGTGATATTTTCATTGTTCTTGTTTTAGACGGAACATTTGAGTGTACCGTGTGATTTGTGCAATTCTAGGCTTTATACAGCACATCGTACATCAAACTAGACAAGACACTGCAGCATAATTAGAACAGACCAAACTTTATTTGATTCATTCTCCCTTCAGTCATAGTTAGGGATGGGTACCATTAAAAGTGTATACAAGTTATGACTTTAGAGACCAACTTTTGATGCCTATTGGTCCAGGGACAGCATTAAAGGAACTGACTTGGTTGTTTCAGCTCAAATGAATGATACAAATTGAAAAGTAATTGTATTTTGTGGAATAATTGAACATTATTGTTCTGTTGTCTGGCTCTAGGGGAGAACTATTTTAATATATGCATCTAAAAAAGTATTGTTTAGGTATCATAAACCAAGTATTGTTAAAGTACCGGTATCTAAATGTTTTTTACAGTACCCAGCCCTGGTCATACTCGCTCAGGCGTGCAAATTTAGCAAGACAATAACTTGTATGAAGCAAATTTCATTGTTATATAAACCTGCACTCCAGACACTTCACTTAGCAAAGTCCACCAGAGTAGCGCGATCTCCCTCACATGACGTCACTTTTATCCACAAACAACTTTTCAGTTACAGCAGGACTTGAGTATTTCAGTGCCTTTGCCTATTCCAATTCCTGCTGATATCTTAAGCACTAATGAACTACAGCGTCTCCTCTCCCTGAGTTAACCATGGACTCTATAATTAGTGCTCAGAGACTGTGATAGCCTGAATCTCTTCTCTGCCTGTTGTTAATGGCATTAGCGGTGAATGGGGAAATGCATCACACGGCAGGAGCTGCCAAATCCAGAGAAGTGATGGTCAGGATTCAGGCTGAATTTGGTCATAATCAGCCTGCATGAAGACCACAGCTGTGACCGAGTGTCCACATGTCCAGAGAAAATAAAAAAGAAGTGCACTCAGAATTTCCCATAATGCATTCTGAAAAGTAGTGAGTAGTGAGAAGAGAACAGCCGACAACGACAGGTCTTTGAACTACAGTAAGCACAACACGAATGAATGAAAAACAGCTGTTTTTAACCCGTGTTATTCATGAATAAACCACTTAAACCACTGTGAATGTATGAAAAGTACTATATAAATAAAGTTTGATTGATCAATTGATTGATTGACTTAAAGCAGAACTAAGTAACTCGTGCCCCTAGAGGTCATAAGCGCTAGCTTGGAGCATCCAAGAGCTCTTTTGCAAAACAAAATTGAACAGTTTTGGAGGAACACACAACGTCATGTGTGGAGGTAAAATGGAACAGCACCAACCTCAAAACCCTAAGCTCAGTTTGAAGTATGGTGCAGGAGAATCATGGTGTGGGGCTATTTTGTTGCCTCAGGGCCTGGACAATGTGCTATCATCAAAAGAAAAAATAATTCACAAGTTTATTACGATATTTTGCAGAATAACCTGAGACATTCCCAACATGCATGGAATAAGTAAGTACACCCCTGTATTAAATAGCTGGCTAATCCTTCTTTTGTAGCAATAACTGCTTTTCTGTAGTTGCAGATTAGACGCTCTCAATGATCAGGATGAATCTTGGACCGTTCCTCTTTACAAAACTGCTGCAGTTCAGTGAGTTTCAGACGGTGTACTTACTTATTCCATGATCTCCTGTGAATGTTTACATGTTATGGCCATTAAATATGATCAAATGTAAATGTGTGGGTGGTATTAGTTCAGGCAGACACTGTTTAATCATTCCTGTGATTTTGATGAAGATCAGATCACATTTAGTGACCAATTTAGGCAGAAATGTGAGAAATTCCAGACGGTGTACTTTCTCTGCACTGTAGTCTACAGCGCGGCACTGCAGTGAAGAGTTAGGGTGGACATTCACACACTGAGCAGATAATTTGTTGTTTGCAAACAGTGTTGTTCTAATGAAATAACAACCAACTTCATTATTGTTATTTTTATTGCGATTAATCTAACAGCCCTAATAACGATTCTGTACATATAATATAAGCATTATTCCTGTGCAGCCCAGTGTCAAAGCGCTGCGTCAGCGTTTACAAGTGTCCCAGCTGCACTTGTCCATCTGCGCGTGTGAAAGTCTTCTGCTCTCTAAGGCCGAGGATCCAGCTGCATTACGTGGATCACTGGGGTGTTGGTTCTGGCATGTCTGCTGTCCTTGCCAATAAGCCCCCCCCCCCCGAATGCATCCATCACCCCTCGCCCCACAGCCCCGCGTCCCATCGACAGACAGGCGAGGGATTACCTGCCCACAACGACCCCAACGACAAATTTATGTTGCTTTACCGCTCAGAGCAGCACATAAAGAAGAAAGAGGTTAAAGACAGGGAGGAGATGGAGAATGCAGCGAGTTGGATATAAGTGCATGGGACATTAGGTTTGCGGTGAAAAAAGGTTTTGCTGATGTGTTTAGAGATGTGTGACATGATTGGGACACTGCTATAAACTTGTACTGAAAAAGAGCTACTGCGGGTACCTAACATATTCTAAAAAGACATTGTTTTCTACATCGTGGAATATTGCTGAGATGGACAATGTGGCTTTCTTCAGAGATTAAGCTTTTTGGGTCTTTGCAAAAGAGCATTTAATTAAGAATTATTTTGAACACTTATTTCCATTTCTGTTCCCACTTTGTTTTTGTTTTTCAGTATGCTTGCTTTATCCTGTTATCAGCGTCTAACTTCAGATGCCTCTGACTTATTTCACACAATTATGAGCTCCTCTGTGTTCTCACATGTGATTTGCTGCATGCTGAGCTGAACCCATCAAAAACAAAATATTGCTTTGTGACGCTTTTTAGTAGAGCAGTAGCAACTGAATATTTGGCTCTCAACTGGGAATCAGCTCCATCACTCAAGAGAACCTGAACCTGTACAATGTAGGTAATATATTGAAAAGCCTTTCAATTATAAATAAAGCAAAATTATACCTTGATGGAAATGCACTCCGTACTCTATACTGCACTTTGGTACTCCCATACCTTACGTATTGTGTTGAAGTGTGGGGGAATACTTACAAGAATACAATTACTCCTCTGATCATATTACAGAAAAGAGCAATACGGATCATTCACAAGGTTGGTTTCCTAGACCATAATCTGTTTATGCAGTCAAAGTTGTTAAAATTTGATGATCTTGTAAAATATAGTACATCAATAGTCTTATACAAAGCATTCAACAATACAACGTTTTTTTATAACTCCAGTGCGAGCTTATGACTTGAGATATTTTTCATTACCGAGAGCTCAAAACACTCGTAAACGTTTCTGTGTGTCTGTATGCGGAGTGAAACAAACTAGACTTACAACAAGCAATGCCAAACTGTCCATCGATTCAAACTGTTATATAAACATTGGGTCTGGTCAAAATATAGAGATGAGGGTCTTTCATTTAAATTGCTGTTGTCTCATAGTGTTAACAAGTGCTCAATGTTTCCTTACCATCATTGGTTTAATTTGTCCTTTACCATTGTTGGTATTGTTCATTCTCCTTACATTGTTTGGTATACTTTTTGCTACGATGTAACAATTATTGTTACCTGTGGAAATGCCACTGATATAACATTTGTATAATGGTCCTTACCATTTTTTTGAATGTGGAACTGGGGGTGGGATTAAATAAATTATCTTCTTCCCGCTCCCTTTCAGGTAGAAATGGGTCATCTTGTTTACATATTGTATATTCTTTTGTTTGTTTTTTTTGTTTGTTGCCCATTGCCTGAAATACATGAATAAATTAAAAAATGAATGAATAATGATTCAAATCAACCCAATATATATATATATATATATATTGGGTCCCAAAACATTGGAGAGTTATGAGTGATCAGCTGCTCTAGACTTACCGCATTAACCATAAAATAATAATTTGTCAGAGACAGAGATTTACGTCTAAACATATGGTGAAACGTTTTGCACAAGTTTTGCTTTAATCATGATTTTCCTCATTTAAATCAATTTTTAAAATACCCAGATTTTAGTTTTTTTTAAGTCTTGTTATGACACATTTAACTGAAAAAAAAACAAGAGATAAAATCTGAAGTTCGATATATCAAGGCAGGAAAATATTGCGATTAACGATATTATTGAAGAGCTTTTTATGGCTCAGAAACAAACTCTTAAGCTTAAAAATGACTTAAAAATATCCTACAACAAACATGAAAAAACACAACTTACTTCAGGTAAATAATAAAGTGTGTGCTAATAAATGTACAAACGATTGAGCCCCAAAATGTATTGTTTGTTTATTGTTTTGTTTGTTTATTATGGCCCTTACTTTTTTCACTAATGACCCGTCACTTGTGTTGGATCACAAGTGGCAGGTCATTAGTGAAGACTGAAAAGGTATGGGCCCTAAACAGCTGCCCTGAGGTACACCACATTGCAATATTTTTGAAAAAGAGAAACTATTGTTATAGAACACACATTGTTTACAATGTGAAAGATAGCTGGAAAACCATGCAATGAAAATCCAAAATACCTTAATTTTTCTAGTAGTAACTCATGATCTAATAAATCAAAGGCAGAACTAAAATCTAATAAAACAGCTCCAACTAACTTGTTGCTGTCAATGTAGTGAAAGCAGTCATCTACCATCTGTGTCAGGGCAGTTGCAGTCGAGTGGCCTACACAATATGCATGTTGAAATTGTGTAAATAACTTATTATCTGTAAAAAGTTCTTTTACTTATACAGTAACAATCTTTTCAAGAATTTTACTTAGTGCTGATAGCAAGCTAAATGCTCTACAGTTTGACCCACTTTGCCATTATCTGCCATAGTAATTATTGTGACAGCCCTAATAATACTAGTAGTAGTAGTAGTAATAAAATAGTGCAATCATACTGTCACAAAATTCAGGACAGTTATTATTATTATTTTCTCATATTGTGACACAAAAGGACAAGAAAAGACTGTGACACAAGGAGAGCAGTGTGCGCTATTATGATGGAGGGCGGCGCACTTCGTTTCTCACTTACTGGGGACACACTTGTTTGGTTAACCCTCTCAAAGGGACGGGCTAATGACACTCACAGCGTTTTTAGATGCTTGATAAAATGGGCTTTGACAGAGTAAAGGATGGAAATGATCTCGTATTCAAAGTCATATTTCAGCTCCGGTGCCCTCTGTGCGATATGTGGGTCGCGCAGCCTGTTAGCGCGCGCCAGCTAAGGGGGACCGGGTGCTGGAATGATTGATGGAGCGCAATTATAAGGGCAACACAAGGGCTAATGCTAACACACACACACACACATCCACACATTCAGTAAACAAACCAGGCAGTCGAGTCACTACAGAGAGGCAGTCTAATGCAGCGGGGAAAGAAAACGGCTTTGACTTTTGAACCTTGAAAACCAATTAAATACTTTTACAAGCCCTGCCCTCACGTTGCCCGCCCAACAAGGAAGAAACAGATTAGGCTGGTTTGCATTCAAGTTGTGTTTTGAAGGGAAGTAAATTATGTACAAGTGAGCTCTTCAAAATGCAGAAACCCATGGCAATTCGATATGGACGAGAAAGCAATACAACTGGGTAACTTTTCCCGGTCCTTGTGCTACAGTACATTATTCATTATTTAGAACCATAAAACAATGTTAATGTTCATAAATATAATAAAAGCCCATTTCTTTGAGCAAAGCCAGTAGTTTTTTATCATTTATTTCAGATGGATCAACCAAGTAACTTTCTTTAGTGCTGTTTCATGACACACCAGGCTTCAAAACGTGGGGGTTAGCCCTCGTGCTTCACAGCTAGAAGATTCTAGGTTCAATCCCCGGGCCGGACGGGGTCTTTCTGTGTGGAGTTTGCATGTTCTCCCCGTAGCTTTCCTCCAGGTACTCCGGTTTCCCCTACCAGGTATGTATGACCTGGCGGGAGGATTCATCTAATGCATGTTTTTAGTCTCCACATCATGGGTCTCCGGCCGCTGCTCCTAACCGTTTGCCCCAGCAGCATCGAAGGACAGTGTTGGGGAGTAACTAAATAGGTTGCGTTCATGTTATAGAATTCTATTTCAGTTGGAGGGCAAGTGCCAATACAACTCTATGGGAGAGAAACAGTTTTTGAAAGACATTTCCAAAAAGAAAATGTCCAAATGTTTTCTCTGATCATCATGTGACAGTGATTGGATTCACAAACCTGATATATGAATTTTATGGCTGAAAGTCCTTTCTACTGGCCTACATCAAGCACATGTTTATTGTCCCCACTTTTGAACGCCTTTGTGAGGAATGAATTAGACATATGTTCATATGTGCTGCAAGATATGACTTTGAACTTTGTGACAGCTTTTGTTTCATGTGAATTGGCCCAGTAATTACAGAGAAATTAGCAACGATTTAAGACTATGAATCTGCATTTTGAGCGTTACTATGGTTACGGCCATGGAATTTTCAGTTGCCCTCCACCACAATATTAAACTATGGGCTCTTTAGAATGTTGTGATGTCACGTGAACGCTACCTATACATGTATTTAGAATACTAATTTCGAGTAACTGTATTCTGGTAAAGTTTCCACTTTCCACTTTCATTTGAGAGTATATAGAATACAGTTACTTTCCAAATATCAAGGGAATACATCCCAGTACTAATCATTACATTTTAGCTCCACATTGCACAACATTATTAAGGAAGAACTTTTAATGTTGATCTGTTTTTCCTCCTAAAATAAAAATAAAGATTTAAATGCCTTATTCCACAGTTCATACAAACACTGTACATGTGCGTCACATGATGCTTTATCTACTGCTCCTGTGCATTTGCCTAGAGAGTTAAAGAGTTCCTAATTAAGTGAGTTTATAACAAGTGTTCCAACAATCGTGGTCTTCATTTTTGTAATTATACGCTATATTTATACAAAAATATAAAATGAAAGTATTCTAATAGTATTCAGAATACAGTATTCTGATTAGACAAAGTAACAGAATACACTAAAAAATACATTTTAAGGCATTCAGTATTCAGTAACTAAATACAATTTTAAAGTATTCTCCCCAACACTGTCGAAGGATGGGTCAAATGTAGAGGACACATTTCCCTACAGGGTCAATAAAGTACACCTTAATCTTAAAACTTGAAATCAATTCAATTTAACTTAATACCAGACTTGAAGTCCATTTAAAAAGTTAAAATAAATGGACTAGACAAGAAAAAAATATATATTTTCCCCCCTCTAGTCTATAGCATTACCCAGCCCTACTATGAATTACCAATTTGGTGTGTGATCAGTAAGAAGATGCTCTACATCAGCAGAGACCCACCATCACCATAGAATGACAAGCTGCGACCCAAAACAGAATGAAAACAATACTTTTTAATAAATAATGTAAAATACAGTATTTTCTTGACAAATTATTGTTGAATAAGAAGTTAACAACACTCGTTTGAACAGACTAAGGTGTACCAAACTTTTTCAGTAGATACACTAAAAGGTTTTCAGGGCTCACCAGTTGAGAAACACTTGTCAACATGTCCCTCAGTTGGTGGAGTCTGTCTAGCTTCCTACACATTAGTTCAAAGACAAGTGACCGAATTGGTGAATCTAGTGAATGAAAGAATGCACGAGAATGCTCATTTGTCAGTGTGTGCCGCTGTATACTGTACCTTGCCTTATGCGCATAGCTCAAAACCAGCAGCAACACATTTAAAAGTCTGGGCACATTTATGTTTTACACTTTCAAAATATATGTAGAAAAACATCCATAAACCTCTGCGCACATAAAACGCCTTGTTCAAATAAAGTTCATAACCACAGGAATGTCTGGGCATCTGCTGCAGGATATTTTGAACATGCAAGAAACAAAACACAAACCCAAATGTTTTTGTGCGGGAACAACCGGTTCAAAAGCTTCAAAAACTCAAGTTTAGCGTAAGAGCCCATTAATACATACTTTCACCTGTGTATGGATCAGCACGGTGGAATAAATCAAAGCAACATGGTTTGAAGCGCTTGAACATGGTTTGAGGGGCTAATTTGGGTCATGATCTGAACTTAGAGTAATCTTAGCCCTGGTTAGCCGCGGTGCTGTGTAAGCTACTGTCCGACCTGCCCTTGGACTCTTAGCACATTCCTAAAACCAACTGGTCTCGGGTATCCGCTAAATGTCAACAACATGACGTCAGTTTGCTCTACAGGTTGCTGGGAGGGTGAGGACGGGGGACACAAGACACTCCCACAATCGTAATTATTGCTTCTTGTGGGGGGAGAACTGTTTCCAAAACCATAAAATGCAAATCTAGTTGGTATGTTTAAAATCTGGGCCCCTGAACATTAAATAAAAACTTGCACAAAGCTCAACATATTATTGTCTGCAAAATGATAAACTACAGGAAGTCTATTTCTCATTTTAAATGTGCTTACATGTGTTTATTTGCTTCTGCGATTGGAGAAATGGACCATGAGCATAATACAGTGAGCTTGATCCAGTCACAGACAGAGGGTTTCCGTGGGGCACTGACAGTCATTAAATGAATTTGGCCAAAATCAAGGCCTTAAATTTGATTGAAAAGCAATAAATTGGATTGAAACTGGCATTAAATCAAAAATTATGGGAAAACGATTTTTTACTGTATAAATTCATCGAATTATGGTTTAAAACATATTCAGCAAATGACCACATTTTTTGCTTAAAGGTTGACTGTTTTGTACAATTCTCTTTCCTCTGTTTGATGAAATGTTTGCAAATCTTAAGAAATGCAATTTATGGCATTAAAAATTAGGGATGAACGATACTGAAGTAACTTGCGATGTGCGAGCTGTGTAATATCGCGATAACGATATTATTGCAATATTTCACTAAACAATTCCAACGCGATATGTTCCATTGTAATTAAACACAAAACATAACTAGTTTTTTAGCAAAATTGTGTCAAAAGAAGACTTGAATGGTAAATGGACTCAACAATGGACTCGCTTTTCTACCTTAATCAGGCCCAGAGCGCTTTACAGCAAGGAACCAGTCACCCATTCACTCTCTTACTCACACACCAGTGTACGGAGACACTGGAGGCAAGTAGGGTGAAGTGTCTTGCCCAAGGACACAACAACGACGTGCATTTGCGGGAGCTGGGATTTGAACCCCTGACCTTCTGATCATGAGAGAACCCGCTCTACCAACTGCGCCACCGTCACCCCACTTAAAAACACTACATCAAGTTCAATGCCTTTTTTTTTTGAGCTGAGTTTGCAAAAAAAATGTGTTGATCTCAGTCAGATGAACACTTTAGTGATGTTGGGATATATTGTGGCGTCTTGTGATACGGATATTGCGTCACCTAATATCACGCTATGATATTTTTTGTAAATATAGCATAAAAATGCATGAAATGTGACTTGCTTCTGCTTGTATAAACCCTGCATTAAAGGGATATTCAGGATGATTTTTTTAACATAGGGCCTCATTTCCTAGTTATCCAGAGTGTTGTTGATGTCTGAAGATATTTTTTTCTTAAATTCATGCAGTTCTTATATTTGAAGAGTCTAGTGGCGCTAGGCTAGGGCAAGGCTAAAGCATTTCTATGGTATCAGTTAGCCTGCATTAAAAACAGTCTGACCCACTCCACAGTGCACCTGAGGTAAATCACTTATAACGCCAGACTAACCATATAAATGTCTGTGTCGATAAAATAATTTTAACCATTTTGCATTTAAAATAACTTATATTTGAGCAGCATCAGCTTCGTGGCTGTAAGCTAACGCAGCGGCGGAGTGATCTGCGAGAAAATAGTCCCTCAAAAAGCGGTAATTCATGTGATACAAGGTCAGTTATATTTCAAAAATATTCTATTAACACAGACATTTATATGGTTAGTCTGGCGTTATACGTGATTTACCTCAGGTGCACTGTGGAGTGAGTCAGACTGTTTTTAACGCAGGCTAACTGATACCATTGAAATGCTTTAGCCTTGCCCTAGCCTAGCGCCACTAAGCTCTTCAAATATAAGAACTGCATGAATTTAAGAAAAATATCTCCAGACATCAACAACACTCTGGATAACTAGGAAATGAGGCCCAATGTCAAAAATCCTGAAATATCCCTTTAAGTTCCTTTGCGGCGAGCTGCTCCGAAACATATCGAGCCTTGATTTGGGTTGTGAGCTCCCATTTGCAAGATTGACCTCATGGCCGTGTCCTTCGGTTGATGGGGACATACGGAGCAACAAGAGAGAATCCACCTTCACACAGTTAGAACATGCAACTTGACACAGAAAGACCACAGAGGATTCAACCCTGTGACGTGAAAGCACCAACTCGCCAACGTGCGACGGGCTGTAGATTGGGAACATTGTGACAACACGGCAAGACCAAAGAAAACCGTTTATTTTTCTTCACAAACGGTGTCAAAAGTGCACCAGCTGTAATTTCACACACAATCACTCTCTTTTGCACATTTGTTGGCACATCTTTCTGTCAGCTTGTTAAATACCCCCAGGAACTTATTAACAAGCGCTAAACTGGGCTAATTACGGAGCAGGCACATTTACCACTGGATACGGCATTGATATAGACGTAGAGATGAAACACGAGGAAGCCCGCCGCAACTGCGCTCCAGGCAAATCCATCAAAGGCCTTGACAATTATATGACTATTAATAACAATAACATCAAAACAAGTGCTACCAGTGCTACCGCTGCAGAGCGACTCCACCTCCTGGGAAGCCTTTTTATCACTGTGTCAATTATTCAAGCACTTGCCAGAAAATATCTTTATGAAACCAGTACTTGTTCATGTTAATAGAACAAGGGTCGCTGTAAGAACAATGAACATGTCCTTATCTCCAACGATGTGGCTCACCCTGAGGATTCTCTTTTCTCATTTTTTAAATTAATTTATTTTTTTAATACATTTTTTTTTTCAGATTTCAAGAATCAAAACTAGACCGGAGTGCTAACCAATATGCAAGGAATTCTGAGGGTCCCAAAAAGGTGGACGGAATTAGAATGTAGAAAATATATTTTAAATTGACTGCAGTAACACTTTATTTTACACTAGCCTTGATACATTATACCTGCCACATTATGTACAATCTTCCCTCCTGGAACCGCCCCCTTAACGTGGTGGAGGGGTTTGAGCACCCGAATGATCCTGGGGGCTCTGTGTTAGAAGATAACATTAAATCGCTATTTATCATACTGGGTCAAGCTGTACAGTCGTACTATCTCTGTCATAGCCCTGATTGTGGTGCTCAGGCGCCCACTATCAGCCACTGAATGTTTTGCTTGCGTGTCAGTATGACGCTCTTAGACGGTATTTACCTCTCTTCTGTGGAAGCATAGACAGACTTGAAGGGTAGGACTAGCGCAATGTCTCGAGTTCATGTCTCCGGGTCCCGTAACGATGGTAAATAAACTTCTCCTGCATAAGACATCCTGACTGCTGCCTATTCTTCACCAATCCTCTCGAGCACTTTTGTTATTTCTTGAACACTCTGTTGTTGGGGGCTTCGTGCCCCTGGTAGGGTCTCCCATGGCAAACAGGTCCTAGGTGACGGGTCAGACAAAGAGCGGTTCAGAAGCCCCTTATGAGAGACCAACAGGCCCGGTTAGAACCATGAGGCCGTCCTTCTGTGGACCCACCACCTGCAGGAGGAGCCATAGGGGCTGGTGCAATGTGATTTGGGCAGCTCCAACATCTGCCCCCATGACCCGGCAACGGACAAGTGGAAGAAAATGAATGGATGGATGGATAATGTGCTATGTAACAATGTGTAATAACTACGTTGTACCTATGCAGTACATACACAATGGAATAATGTGTATTAGTATTTTGGTGATACATAATGTAATAAGACATAAGACCCACACTCTAACCCTAAAGGTCTTATGTCTTATTAACTTATGTATCACCATAATACTAATACACATTATTCCATTGTGTATGTACTGCATAGGAACAAGTTATTACACATTGTTACACAGCACATTGTATTAAATTTAGTTGGGTACAATGTTTCAAGGTAGTGTAATATAAAGCGTTTCTTTGATTGCTAATATTTATATTTATTTTGAACAAATCACACTGTACACACGGAACCATTTAAAATATTTCAAGTTATTATTGAATTCAGAGAAAATAAATAAGACACTGTATCCAATGTTCAAAAAGGAGGATTATTGTTCTGATTACCTTTTAAATGACAGTAATGTTGGAAAAGCATGTTGTGGTTACAGATGTATCCACTGGTAAACTAAGGGTCACAGAAAGGTTCAAGAAGTGTAAATATATACGCGCACTACAGTAAACAGTGAAAAAGCTCTGCAACCTTATTCCAATAAAACTGCATATCTCCAAGTGGATCTTTCTCAGGTCATGTTCAGTCAGTTCAACATTTGTGACCCTTATTTATGCCCTCACCACTCAGTCACTATGAAGAAGTACTCGCAGAACTGTGATGCATTTAAAGAATATAAAGAACAATGATTTGTTGTACTGTACTCAAAGAAACACCCGTTCCCAGACACCATCATCTTCTAGCCTGATATATAATGCATTATATGTGGGAGTCTGCATTATTTATCTCTGTTGACATGTTATACTGTGAGGGCCAAATACAAGCTTGTACTTCTGTTTAGTTTGTGTTGACACACTGCGATGGATCTGAGGATACAGTGTTGACATGAGGGAATGTCAACAGTATCACCAGGAACTAAACTTAGCTCCCGCTTGATTTATGGACACACGGACCAGGAGATGGACGACTTCACTGTGGGCCAACAACATGCAAATACACGGCTGCAAGTCAGTCAGTGCCACCTGCTAAACTCCCGTTTACTTCTGCTCAAACAGATGTCCACTTACATTCGAATGCGGTTTCCTCATGTTGTTCAGCCATCTTTAACCTCGTAACTCCCACCTGTGCAGGGAACATTTCCTCCAGTTCAGCATTACCCAATCGAAAAACAAAATAGGGACAAAAAGAGACATAAACGAGGATGAAAATGCAACAAAGCAGCAACAAAAAAATTCCAAGCCAGACTGTCTTTATATGTATTTATCAATACACATACAGACAGTCTGGAATCGTGGTAATAGGACGCAAGAAGAACGGGCACGGGTACAGGCCATCTTCACTGTGTTGGTTACGGCCCGGAGGAGCACTGGTGTATGATGGGAAATCTTCGTGCGGAAGATGACGCACTGTTAACTCCCGCCTCCCGTGCTATGATTGGCTCGTCTTGGTTTTCCCGGAGTCAGCGAGATTCAAATGTATCTCTTTACAGGGAGGATGAGTCTGGCTCGTGCCAGGCTAAAAAAATACGACAACAATGCAACAACACAAGCAAAAATCTTAGATCAATTTTGAAGGTCTTAGCTTTCAAACGAGGGATTACATAAACTCTCCAGGTGAGAAGGCGGGGGTTAAGAAGTTAAAGATGCTGTGGCATTTTTTTCTGTTCTCAAATCATAACAAGACGTGCTAGTCAGATTTAAATTGTAGTTCAAACACATCCTGAATATCCTAATTCACCATGGGGGTAACTTTATAAGCACGTTTCACATGTTTCACATGTTTCAGTGCATGAAGCTAAAGATGGTTCAGATGTTATAGATGTTATATATATATACATACATATATATATTCCCCACATGGATTTGGATCATGGATTCACCTGGATTTGGATTTCACTCCACTAAAAGTAAAAGAAAGGGGGAGCTCCCACGGTCTTGTTAATGAGCTTTTCCATTTAATTCAGTAAATCTTTTAAACGCTAAGAATCTGGAGCTTTTGAATAATATATTTTTCTACCCTGCAGTTAATTATTTACCAATCTATTTTCAGATCACCATGTTGACTTGAAACTTTTACTGAGCTTAAAATACTTTTACTTTTTTCCCCCATCAAAAACGTAAGTAAAAATTGATACAAACATATCTAAGGCACCTCTGAATTTAAATTGATTCTTTTCCCTCATTAGTAACCCCTTTAAACCATGACTCTTAAGCTTTTACCCAGTACACGCGGCTGCAGTCGTATAAGCCCACGCAGAATGGCCTGTACGAGATACAATCATTGAACAATCACTGCATTTTAATAATGATAAATTGGACTGCGCTGAATAGACTTTACCGTTCACTTCCGCGTGAACGAGGAGCTTAATTCAAGGATCAGTTGAGCCATTAAGGCCCCATTTCACATCAAGTTTCCAATAGTGACCACTGTTAGAAGAATAGCAACCATTACGATTACTTTTCCGCACTGTATCGTATTGAAAATAGCTACTCAAGCGGTGAGACGAGAGATTGGGCGGATTATAGAACTGCATGCTGGGGGAAATCACGAGTCGGAGATGTGGCGCGGAGACAGTGGCCCGTGGCTGATTTGGCTGTGATTGGCAGAGCAGATGTTGAGCAGGCGCATCAAAATGCACAGATTGAGGTGACATGCTAACAGCTAATGACCCGTGAAAGAGAATTATTCCTCTGCTCCGCATCGGACACTCGCCCCGCCGCACACCGCAATGAATTCAAATGAACCCAACGGCGGATATAAGCTGATACCTGCAGATCAAATGTGAAAATAAAGGGAAAAGTGTAAACCTGATTACAATGAGCTCCATATCCCTCGCAACATACTGCAAAAAAAAAACCCCGCTGTCTCGGTGAGTTAAGATGAGTGGAATTTTAATTGCAGTCAAGAATATAACTATATTTCTGAATATAACTTTACTTACCCACTCAAATAAAGGTCAGGCATTCTTTTAATTCGTTTTTGCCAGACACTCAAAATGTGTAATATATAAAGCATTCGTCTATGTGCCATTCTAGACACTTGAAGTTGTTTCCTGATTATATGTGCAGCACTTTCGAAACACGTTTGTTGTTTAACCTTTGCTTATTGGCGGTGCTTATTTTGATGCTTTTTTTCAAGGCGTTTTTGGGATTTGGGTAAAGCCGAACTGGAGGAAATGGGTTCAGCTCAGGCGGGAGGTAAGAGTTAAAACCCCCGCCTGAACCGAGCACATTGTCTCCAGTTCAGTTTGACCCCAAATCTAAAAGCTTCTCGACTGGAGATTATATGCCAGTGTGACGCCTCATTTGAAAGCTAAGACCTGCAAAACTGATCGTCATTGTTTTGTGGCAATTTTTTGAAGCATTTTTGTCGTGTTTTGGTCACTTTTTAATCGCATTTTTGTCACCTATTTCGTTGCTTTCTTGTTGATTTTGTTGTTGCTTTCTCGTCACTCTTTAGTCGTGTTTTGTCACATTTTGGAAGTCACTCGCGCTTTCAACCTGCTATTTCGAAATGTAGAGCCGCAGCTGCCCTGGGGCATAAAGACAGAAACAACACGGGACAGGTGGGTAAAGTCAGTGTCTTGCTTGAGGGCATACGGACTAATTGGCCTGAACTATAACACCTACCGCCGGGATCTTCAACCAGTAGCTCTCCGTCCCTTTCTAGTTCATCAAAGGCTTTCTACATTTCGACACATGCTTGACGGCAATCTGCAAACATTTGGGTGAATATAATTAAGTATAAGGACAAAACTCAAGTCATTCTCTTTGAAATATCATCTTAGCTACTAAAGCCTCTTTTTCCACTGGCAGACACTACACAGCCCGATGCCTGGTCATTTCTACTGTCCAGGCCAGGGCTAAACCAGTCTGATGTGACGTGAACGGACCACTGGCCTCTGACTGGCAAACTAGAAGAGCCCTCATTATTAACATGCAGGTCATACGGATTTAATATTTCACTACATCATACCGACATTCTAAAAGGGGATTTTGCCGATACAGTGGCCCCCTCGCTATAACGCAGTTCACCTTTCACGGCCTCACTGTTTCTCAGATTTTCTTTAGTACAATTTTGCATGCTATTTTAAAACGTATGTACGCCATACGCGCATTGTGTTCTGCGTCCTGATTGGCTAATCGAAGAGTGTCTGTCAGTGTCCCGTCAACAAATCAGCACACACCACACACCGCCAGAGTCACAGCAACACAGGCCGGGCATGGGCGGGTCCGACTCTGACTTTCCCTGCTCTTTTCCGCGGAAATAAACAACGCTAGCATGCGCCACTTGCCTCAGCTAAACACACGCCTTGTAAAGCCTGAAACTGCTACGATAAAACTTTGTTCGTTGCTGCGATTGTCTCTTACTTTGAACCATTGCGTGTTATTTTTAGAGCGTAATGTGGGACCACTGTATTAGCATTTAGCTAACACCTTAGCTGGTGTTAGCATTACCTTCATAGTTGATGTTTTAGCAGCTTTGTTCCTGTAGTATTAGCCTTGGCACCTCTGAAGGAAGCATTTGTCCACATTTCTTCTCATCGCGGCTTACAACACTTTTAATGACGCTCTGTACGGCGTGCACATCTGCGGGGGCGCCGCCCACTACAACTGCGGTTATGTCGTGTAGTGGAAACACAAGCGTGTACTGGGTAAACTGATTAGGATGTAGACTTAAACATCTGGATTTCCTCAACAACGAACAACCCACTTCAGAGTTTTTTCTGAAAACGTGCCACTGAGTCACTGTCATTACCAAATGTTAATAGATATATTGCATGTGGAACCAACAGGGACAAAAAGGTTTGAAAAGAGAGAATATTAAAAATCTGCAAAAGAAAAAGACCAAGCTTTTGTGTATTATTTACATGTTCTTCCTGATCCAACCGCATCGTGCTGGAATTTCATTATTTGTTGCTATCAAATAAATAATTGGCAAAGACATATTATATCAGCTCTTTGTTCTTTGTTGCATATTTTGTGAATAGAAGTCTGTTTAAAACACAGTGCGTTCTGACTTTCACCATTGGGATGTGGAAAGAGAAAGGTGAGATTAGCCCAGCAGCAAAAATAAATCTCTCAGACATTTCTTTATCTGAGAGAGTGCAGTTGCTCTTATCGCGCCGCGGTGTGTTTTTAGATTCGCATCAAGGTCAAAACAGACCACAATGTTTCTTCTCCTCGGCCCACCCACCTTTTTCAGCTCCGATTTAATTAGTAGGTGCTGCAAAATCTTTGTTTGGAGGGACACAGAATACAAAATTGTGAAACATTTGTATCTGTTTAAAATGTGTAGCTGAAGCATTTCCAGGAGTTTTTTTTCTTTTTTGGGGGGTATTTTGGTGAGTCTATATTAACCTTTCACTGCTGACCTCAGTACGTGTCGTGCAGTAGTAGCAAGTGAAGAGTCAAGTGCCAAGATTGATTGCACTTGACATGGTTCTCAAAGAACTATCGGCCATTATTCAACTCTCTTCTTTTTCACTTCCCTCTGAGGCCACCACTGCATAAACCTTCACCAGTTCAATACTCACTAGAATAAGTGTCTTGCACATTGGTACAGTCGCTGCTTCAGACCACGGCAAAACTCTTCCAATGGGACGCAGTTCTGCAGACGGCCAAGAATGACATGTTCATTAGAGTCTAATCACCAGTGCTGCAGGGTTAGTTTGTCGTTCCATTCTAAACTGACCATGGGGTTTTCTTTGAATAGTTACCTCCTATCCAGACTTAACACATGGAGGATAAATCTATATTTACAAAGTAGTGTTAAAAGTGTTTTATATATATATATATATATATATATATATATATACATCCTTGTAGGTAATGGAACAGTACTACAGAATGTAACCAGGTTGTCCCAGCTCAAATTAATGATACAAATTATAAAGATAATTCAGGGTTTATACAGGTATAGATGCACAAACCCTATATTTTAATGCCACAAAAAAAATCCACACAAGATTTGCAAACATTTTGTCAAATAGAGGAAAGACAATTGGACAAAACGTCAGTCGGCAACAGTTCACACCAAAACTGCAGCTGAATATGTTTCAACCATGATGTTGGTATTTTTGATGAACTTATGAACTCAGTAAGAGTTGTTGAGCAAGATCATCATTTTCCAAGAAATTTTGATTTGTCTGTTTGAATCAAATTTAATTTAATTTAAGGCCTTGATTTTGGCACAATTCATTTAATGACTTTGCTTTTAATGCCTCGCGGAAACCCTGTAATTGTTTCAAAGAAAGAGTCTTTCTGTTAAAGGAGTAATGTAGCACAGGTTTTTGTTTATTTATTTGTTTGAGCAGTTAACCTGCTCAAAGGGACTGGGCTGAAGCCAAAGGCTTATAAGCGCCCACCCCAAAATAAAAAGGTACTGGTGCAGTAAGCCAGGTACAAATAAAAATCAAAGGTCCAGGCCTAATTGTAGCTGCTACATTCTCCCTCTGATGAGGTGCAGCGGTTCGATCTGTTGTTAAGGCACAGACGCTGTTATTGACCTGCACCTCTGTCCCATATTTCCCCTTGATTCTACCGAGTGATTTCATTGTTTCTGTGCAGATTACGCACCATCTGTTGACCATGGCCACCGTTTAACCTTGTACACCTGGCTCCTACCTTCATGAGGGATATATTTTAAATTACATTCATTGCATTAAAATGGGCTTTGTGATCTGGCATGGGAATAAGCAGTGTGCCGTAAAGGTTAGAGACACTGCTCCGTCTAAAGCCGATGGTCACATCGAGATGTATTTGAGGCTGTCCTTGAGATACTCATCTAGTGCTTTTGTTGGCAGTTCATCCTGGCGGCTTTAGCACAGAGACACACCGCACTGATTAGCTGTCACTCAAGCACAGCAAGAGGGAGCATCCAAATAGTTATCACACCATGCAGTAAAAGAGCGCATTTTATTGGTTTATTATTTGAAAAGAAACACGGTTTTGTGGGTTTAAATTCTCTGGTCATTCGGGCAGCCAGATCAATTGCAATCAAAATGCAAATAACAACTTGGCAAAGATTGCACATGTTTACTTCATAATTGTGTCTCCTTTCAAAACATTTTGTTTTTAAAAGTGCAATCATGGAGGGTCTAGACCTACTTTACAACACTCATCTCAGAATGAATAGAAATAGTTTCAAAAAGATAATCAATCTGTCTAACTGAGACACAAAGAGACTAACTTGGTCCGACACTAAAACCAAAAACCCTAAGGCAGCATCAAAAAAGGAAAATGACATCAGCGATTAGTTTTACTTTTTAATATGACAATAACAGATTTGAATGGAATGACTATTGAGGTTGTATTAAATGCCTTTTTGTTGGTGTCCGCTCTAACTTACAGTAAGTAGCACTAATTTGTTAGCCAGCGTCTTGAAGAAGTGCTAAGTGTGGATTAAGTCTGCACAGCGACAGTCTGCCCTGTGACAGACTCTCTTTAACCTGGGCATGACTCCTCTGACCGTGGGCCGTGGATTACCACACAGCAAAGGTTTAACGTGTAACTCAAACCGTTTTCCATCACATTTGTGCTCACTCGAGGCCTAATCCGCATGATTACCATGTCAGTCAATGGAACAGGCACCTGCTGTACACACAGAGCGGACAGTGACACAGGCGGGCGCTAATCTCTGCGGATTGAGACATTGCTTTGGTTTTATGGCTCATAAACCTGCCTTTTAGGGCAACTCAGCATCTATTTTTCGAAACTGTTTCAAACTTAATATATTATACAGCAGAAGGATGACTTTGCAAGTAATATGAACTAGTGAAAATTAGTTGAACAATATAAAAGTCCTTTATTAAGACATGCACAAAAGGTCTAAAATTACGCCATTATGTTAGAGTGAATTTCTGACTGCATTTTCACTAGTTTGTGTTATTTTCAAAGTCACCCCTCTCTAATCCATTTGCTTGTTTCCTGGAAGAGCAGCCTTACATGTGGACTGGCACCTTTGGGACCTGTGGGAGCGCGCTCACTTTTTCTGTCTTCATTAATGTATGTTTGGAAAATACACTTCAGTCAGCGTAATACCTCCCAGTGTGAAGTTGGAGTGCCCTCTACAGCATCCAAGCAAAGTGAGAGCAACAAAGTGTATGTCCATTTTAAAGCTCCTATGTGTTAAAAATGGACACGGAAGGAAGGAAGGAAGGAAGGAAGGAAGGAAGGAAAGAAAGAAAGAAAGAAAGAAAGAAAGAAAGAAAGAAAGAAAGAAAGAAAGAAAGAAAGAAAGAAAGAAAAAGAAAGAAAAGAAAGAAAGACATTGACTTTACACATACATTTATTGTCAATTTGTTACTCAATACAACTCATAAAAAACAATATTATTAAAAAACACCCATTTGCTCTAGTCTCACATCTAACACACTTCTAGAACCCTACACACACAGAACTAACTGTCCTCCTTTCACTGTGCATAGCCCCCCTTCCAACTCTCCACAGGAAAGAAAGAAAGAAAGAAAGAAAGAAAAAAGGAAGAAAAGAGAGAAGGAAAGAAGGAAGAAAAGAAGGAAAGAAGGAAGGAAAGAAAGAGAAAGAAAAAACGAGAAAGAAAGAAAGAAAGAAAGAAAGAAAGAAGGAAAGAAGGAAGAAAGAAGGAAAGAAGGAAGGAAAGAAAGAGAAAGAAGGAAGGAAAGAAGGAAGGAAAGAAGAAAGAGAGAAGGAAAGAAGGAAGAAAAGAAGAAAGAAGGAAAGAAGGAAGGAAAAAAGAAAAGAAGGAAGAAAAGAAGGAAAGAAGGAAAGAAAGAAAGAAGGAAAGAAGGAAAGAAGGAAGAAAAGAAGAAAGAGAGAAGGAAAGAAGGAAGAAAGAAGGAAAGAAGGAAAGAAGGAAGGAAAGAAAGAGAAGAAAAAACGAGAAAGAAAGAAAGAAGAAAGAAAGAAAGAAAGAAGGAAGAAAAGAAGAAAGAAGGAAGAAAAGGAAAGAAGGAAAGAAGGAAGAAAAGAAGGAAAGAAGGAAGAAAGAAGGAAAGAAGGAAAGAAGGAAGAAAAGAAGGAAAGAAGGAAAGAAGGAAGGAAAGAAGAGAAAGAAAAAGAGAAAGAAAGAAAGAAGAAGAAAGAAGGAAGAAAAGAAGGAAAGAAGGAAGAAAAGAAGGAAAGAAGGAAGGAAAGAAAGAGAAAGAAGGAAGGAAAGAAAGGAAGAGAAGAAAGAAAGAAGAGAAGGAAAGAAGGAAGAAAAGAAGAAAAGAAGGAAAAGAAGGAAAAGAAGGAAAGAAGGAAGAAAGAAGTAAAGAAGGAAGAAAAGAAGAAAGAGAGAAGGAAAGAAGGAAGAAAAGAAGGAAAGAAGGAAGGAAAGAAAGAGAAAGAAAAAACGAGAAAGAAAGAAAGAAAGAAAGAAAGAAAGAAAGAAAGAATATGATGCATAAGCAAATCAAAACAAACATCATGTTAATTCACTCTGCTTGGAAGCAAAGTGATCCCAGTTCAAGCCTGACTCCTGACCAGTTGAACAGCCCCATAAAACAGACTCACAGATTCCTTCAAGCATTTACTGTCGAAAAAACAAAATATAATACAGTACGTACCAGGTCCCTGCCCAGAAAAATGGGTGTGTTAACCCTCGCAGAACTGAAGGCACGGAACCTTAAATCCTCCCTTTGCAAAATAAAACAAAATGCAAATCATTGTAAAGTAGATGCTTTAGGGGACCCCAGACAGAAAAGATAAATAAAAGAGCATATGATTCAGCATGCAGTCTTGGTCTACACACTGCACACGCTCTTTCTGCCTTGTTTCGCTAATGGTCCGAGTCTCCAGTCCGTCAAACCGGGCTGTCAGCTTAGTGCCAGTTATTTTACACGTACACACTCACGGGGGAAGACAGGGATTAAGTGAGGGCTTCGTCGCGCCAATCATCTCCATAGTTATTACTGTCTGAGCATGTGCCAAAATCACATCAAATGCAGCTGCCCTTTCACATTTCAGCCGGCTGGTGCTTTCGGAAAACCCGTCTTGACAGTTCCACGACATGAACGCTTTTCTCGACGTACGCTCAGAACTAGTGATTATCGCTCGTGCAATATGGGGAAAATGAGAGAGATTGAGAGGCTTGACCCTGCGGTTATTCCAAGTATAGATGCTCTAAGATGGCCGTTATACAGGTCAAAAGTCGATGTTGCAATTCAGAGCTGAACTATGCCTCATGTTGGCTCATTTAATAATACATTTTACAAACTTTACAAGAGTTATACTTATAATTCTTGTAAACTCAAAAGTATAGGGAGAACGGTTTCGCTTCTCCAGTAACTGCTTTATTTTTGGATGGATAAGCAGATTTTTAAAGGGATGTTTAAGGATTTTTGACATTGGGCCTCATTCCCTAGTTATCCAGAGTGTTGTTGATGTCTGGAGATATTTTTTCTTAAATTCATGCAGTTCTTATATTTGAAGAGCTTAGTGGTGCTAGGCTAGTGGTATCTATGGTATCAGCTAGCCTGCATTAAAAACAGTCTGACCCACTCCACAGTGCACCTGAGGCAAATCACTTATAACGCCAGACTAACCATATAAATGTCTGTGTTAATAGAATAATTATAACCAGGCTGTAAGCTAACGCAGCGGCGGAGTGATCTGCGAGAAAATAGTCCCTCAAAATGCCGTAATTCATGGGATACAAGGTCAGTTATATTTCAAAAATTATTCTATTAACACAGACATTTATATGGTTAGTCTGGCGTTATAAGTGATTTACCTCAGGTGCACTGTGGAGTGGGTCAGACTGTTTTTAATGCAGGCTAGCTGATACCATAGACATGCACTAGCCTAAGACTAGCCTAGCACCACTAATCTCTTCAAATATAAGAACTGCATGAATTTAAGAAAAAAAAAATATCTCCAGACATCAACAACACTCTGGATCACTAGGAAATGAGGCCCAATGTCAAAAATCCTGAAATATCCCTTTAAGCATTTTTTTGTCTAACTTATGGATGGGCGACAGCAAAGCAAAATCATGTTATTCTTTTCTAGATAGAGGCCTAAAGGCGGCTGAGGCGGCTGATGCTTCTGCTGCAGCGGTAAAAACAAAAAGATAGAGGAGTATCGCATTAGTTAACTCTGTGATAAAGTACTACATAGTTAATTGTGGTCTAAACCCATTCCTAACACTTTCCATTTGTAACATAGGTCTGTCACAATAAGAAAATATGATGTTTGATGTGTCTAGGCAGGAAAATATGGCAATAAATGATATTATTGAAGACCTTTTAATGCCTCAGAAACTAACTCCAAAGCTTAAAAATGACAGAAAAGGCTTTGTTCGAAAAGTACTTTCTCTTAAAATACCGTACAACTTAGCATGAAATACAATGAAACACAACTTACTTCGGGTAAAAAGTAAAGTACTGCGTTAGAAAAATGGGAAAACATGTGGATATGTACAAAGCCCAAAAATTGTTATTGTTTATCTGTCTTGTATATTGATAACGGGAGAGAGTGACCAGTGTGCAAAGCCTTCTCCAGCACATCCCAAAGACTCTCAGTGGGGTTTAATGGCGGCCAATCCATGTGTGAAAATGATGCCTCAAGCTCCCTGAATCACTCTTTCACAATGCGAGCCCGGTGAATCTTGGAATATGCCCGTGCCATCAGGGAACCTGGTCATTCAGGATGTTCAGGTAGTCAGCTGATCTTATTCTTTGGGCTCATAGTGTTGCTGAACCTAGATCTGACCAACTGCAGCAACCCCAGATCAGAACAGTTAGCTAAATCCAGGTGGCGACTTTTTATTTTGGTCTTTTTTCACAATAAAGTGAAAGAAAAGACAAACTTTATTCCACATTTAGTAAACATCTGGTACAGGGCCTTTAAAAATGGGTTGAATTTACAGCTTACAAACATGTACTTCTGTGTTTCTCCCTGCGCTTAATCCATGATGACTGCTTTAATCAGCTTTTTACTTGATATTCAAATCAGCAGTTAGAGATAAAAGGATTCATTAAGGCCAGGTCGAACCCCCTCGAGGCAAAAGCATTTTATTGCTTAAATTTAAGTGGGGAAAGCTATCACTGTTTTCCATGTTTCATCTGTTTTATTATTTGTGTGATTAAAGATGTTCAGTGGAGCGGAGGAGGGATCCCGCAGAGCCAGTGTCCGGCCGAGTGAATGGTTTGATATGACACAAAGAGTTTCATTGGTCTCGTTGGGATCCTTCTGTGCTCATTTTAGTTTAAAGGACTTCGAACCTCAGAGCAACTGTCACCGAGCCGGGACTAACAACCCCACGCACCGCTGAGTGCTCTGCTATTCAGCCACGAAGAGGGCAACTTAAAGGCCCTGTCCCTGATTTCTAATAAGAAAGATGGAGAGAGTGAATTTGGGAATTGTTAGTACTGGTTCAAACCCATACTTTACGACTTTTATACCACATTTCTAACAGCAACTACAACAATATTATGAACCTTATTCAGCTCCGCCCACTTTAATGGCGTAAGCACTTCCTGTTAGTGTTAGCACTTCCTGTGAGCAGGGATTTCAATTGTTGTCAAAGAGAGTGAAGAAAATGAAATTGGAATAAACAGAAAACCAACAAAACAAACAAGCGAGGCCTAAGGCTCATCACAATGCGGAAGGTGGTATGAATAAGTGACCTCAGATTATTTTTTTGTGATATTTTTGTTTACTTTTTGTCAATGATAGTTTGGCTGTGAGGAAACCAAAGCCGGTCAATATATGTATACAGCAATATGTTGCAAATGTTACATGTTACCCCCTCCTGGAACCGCCACCTTAACGTGGTGGATGGGGGTTGAGAGCCCGAATGATCCTGGGAGCTCTGTTGTCGGGGGCTTTGTGCCCCTGGTAGGGTCCCCATTCCAAACAGGTTCTAGGTGACGGGTCAGACAAAGAGCGGTTCAGAAGCCCTTATCAGAGACCAACGGGCCCGGTTAGAACCATGAGGCCGTCCTTCTGTGGACCCACCACCTGCAGGAGGAGCCATAGGGGCTGGTGCAATGTGATTTGGGCAGCTCCAACAGCTGCCCCCACGACCCGGCAACGGACAAGTGGAAGAAAATGGATGGATGGATGTTACGTTACTTCAAAAACAGAAATCCAAGCCAATCTCAGCTCATAGAACACCTGCAGTTTGGCCATGAGCACGAGTTGGCTGCGCCCATGGTGAGTTTCTGAATAAGGTGAACAGCACCCAAAACAGTGCTTCTAGGCTACAACCTCAAAGACTAATGGCGGGTGTGTACACTGTGTGATTTTGGCCGTCTGTGACGTACGATCACTAGTCGTGAGAAAAATCTTCAGTCGTAGCTAAAAATCGCAGGTCTTAGGTCGTACAGTGAGACGGGGACAAATTTATTATTTATTAGTATTATTTAAAATAAAACCGCCGTACGACCAAAGACGAGCTACGACCGACATCAGGCAGTGTCTGATATTTTGGAACACTAGTGGTAGAGTGGGCCATCCTCTTGCTGCAGAGAGGATCTCTGTCAGTGTCCCGTCAACACATCAGCGCACATCGCACGCTGCCAGAGTCACAAGCACCACAGGCCGGGCATGAGCGGGTCCGACTACGCATTTCACAGGACCTTTCCTTGCACTTTTGAGCAAAAATAAACCCCACTAGCATGCAGCACTTGTTTCAACTAAGCACATGCCTTCTGAAGCCTGAAACCGCTACAACAAAACTTTAACCGTTGAACAATCGCAGAGTAGACGAGTACAACGATTTTACTATCCCCACATCGTGGACCCGAAGATAATTTCAAGACATTAAAAAATCTTTCTATCACTGTATTTAACATGATTTTTTTATTGAAAACAGCATCAAATTTGTGAATTGAGGACAAATGTAAAACATAAACAACTTAAATAATGTACATAATGACCAAACCAACTTTTCAATGTTTTGCTGCTTGACAGTGGGAGATGGTCGTTTTGGGGTCGCAGGCTCAAACGTTTGGGAACCTGCAGAGGATAAATAATTCTTTGGGGACGGGATGGTCAATTTTAAGATCAAAATCCCAAGTGGCGCCAGAACCCTTGTATTTGTAGTGCTAGTAACACAGTAACAGTATCATTCAGGAGTAGAAGCAGCAGCAGAAGTCGTAGTAGCCGTAGGTTTCATCTCAGTTATAACGATTTAATCACGTAGCTGTTTGTTAGTAAATTTGCCTTCCAACCCTCTCAATATGATGTGCAATGCGCTAAATGATTACAATTCAAATAACAGCAATATTTCCTCTCTCAAGCATCGTCCAAATAGTGCTTTATTTTACAAGCTTCATTTTCCACTCAACTTTCTCTATTGCACCGCAGCTGCTAATGTATCCTCATAATCATTTAGACGGTTCGAGATGGAGAAGAGCACTTCACTGACTGTGAACGAGCGTCGGACTTCTGACAACTCTCCCATTAAATATGAACATGTCCCTTATGCTTTTTATCACCGCTGACAGGAAAAACTTTGTATAAAAGCAAAACCAAGCAGTTCGTTGTAATTTCGAAGTGCGTTTTCATAATTCGAAATAATTAGCAAGTGATTGGTTTTGTCTTTGGTGTTATCTAACGTCACACACATCTTGCGAAATGGTCTTGTTAAGTCGCTTCCTTTTGGCAGATAAAATAACAGCGTTTTCAGCCGGCGATTATTCATTGTTGAGGACTTCACAATGTAATCGACAGCACAATCAAATGAGCCGGAAAAAGCACAAAGGAGAAAGGACTGCTGGGAAGTGTTTAACGGTGAGTGAGGCTTTCAGAGAACAGCACAAAAACAAAAGACTGGGAGCTAAAGGAGAAGTCATTTAAAGTCAAAATCTAGGTAAGTTTTTGACATTTTACTTATTCAGTAAGTGATTGTATAGGCCCTCAGTGGTCTAGGAATTTATCATCGTTGTAGAGACAAATATTGACTGGATTGGGTTGATTGAATTGAGGAAGATTGGAGCGAATGTTCAGAACGCGATCAATAATGCATCAGTAAGATGTTTTTTTTAGGTTTACATAGGGCTGGGCGATAAATCGAATTAATTCGATTAATTCATACTTTAAAAACAGACGATGTGGAAAATGGCAAAATCGTAAAATCGTGTCCGCTGCTTCATGTCCGCCTTACGTGCGCCGCGCTGCCAATTTAGCAGTGTTTCAGACGCTCCATAGCAACTGTTTTCAGAAATGACGGCAGTGGACCCAGTGACTTCCTGACGATCTCTGCTGCTTTACAAAGGCCGTGTTTGCCGTGTCTAGGCATTTTTTTTTTCATATGAAAGATCAGGATGAAGGTCTCAGGACTGAAACGTTGACCTAACCCTAATAAACTAAGGTTGGCAGTGTACGGGAAGTATTATTTTTACTTAAGTTTATTCCCAATAAAATCGATTAAAATCGTAATCGTCCAAACTGAGTACAAAAATCGAGATTTTATTTTTTGGCCATATCGCCCAGCCCTACGTTTACACATAGTTTAGGAATAATTTAGTTCAGTTTAGATCCTTTTAGACCAAGGTTAGTCCTGAATTGACCTTCATCGAAGCCTGTTCGTAATTTAGTTAGAAAGTAATAGTGACACAGGCAGGTTGAGTTAGGGCTGGGCAATTTAGGAAAAAAAATAAATCACGATTATTTTCCTCATACTGATCGATCTCGATTTTCAATTCGATTTTATTTTTTCATAATAAATTAAATACATCTTGCTGATTCATAAAATTAGATATATCTTTTAGTCAAACTTCAGCTCAAGTAAAAACAAATGCTTTCATCAAGTCTCATTAAACGCACAAAAGTCTTTCATGGTCTCGTCCAAACTCCCCAAACTTTGTGCCAAAGAAATGGCTGTAAACCTGTCGATTATAAAGTCCCATGACGATTATTGAGATTGACCAAAGATTGCGATTTCGATTCAATTTAGATTAATTGCACGCAGCCTCGTGCTCACAGGACAAACAACAAACTATTTCTCCCACTGTGAGTTAAACACTGTCCAGCTCCAGAATATATCGATGGTCAGGCTGTAACGCCAGTATTAAAGATAATGTGGCAGACTCCATGCCATGGGAACATGATCAAAACACACACAAGTAGTCATAGTAGTAGTAACAGTAGTAAAAAACTGTAACTGCAATAGTCATATTAATTGAAATATTGGCCGAACTAAATGTTAGTCCACGAGTTAAAAGTACAAAAATGCAATTGGCCTGCACCTCTTTATTTCCGTTTCCGTAGACAAAGCAAACAGCTGAAAGCGAGCGCTAATTTTTGAGTTGCAATTAGCTAATTTGGCCAAATCATTTCCCTGCCAAACCGTTGTGTCCATGTTCCTCCCACTTCCTGCTTCCTCTCACATCTCGCTGCATCTTTCACCGGCTGCTGACTCACAGAGCTGGAAGGCGTTCCACATTATTTGCGCGGCTCGCTCGCCTCATTCAGCAGCCTGATGGAGGGCAGAGGATCGCGGCTTCAAAATGACAGGATTCAGGACAAAGGAGGGAGAGAAAAAAACGGGTGCCATGAGAAAGGATTGTCACAAAGCAATCTCTGCCAACTCTGAAGTATCTCAGTAAATATCTGAAGGTGAAGCTCTCCGTTTGATCCGACCAATTGTAAATGAAAAACTCAGGATTTGATCAAAAACATCATAAATTGAATATATCAAAGGCCTTGAACCAGATTTATTTTACTTCTAGTGAAATAAAATCTGCTTCGTCCTTCTACAGAATATTGAATATGAGGGGTCTGTGAAAAAAGACTGTCCATGTAATCATAAAGTATTTTTTTTTTATCAATTGTCAGCTTGTAGGCAAGAATTTGACCCTGAAAGTTGAGAAATGTGCTTATAAAGAATTGGGATGTTAGAAATGCCTTAGGACGGGCCCGAGAATCAATATGTACATTGCTGTTTTCGTATCCATCACTATAGTGAGCGTAGAAAGCATGTAAATGGTGAATAAAACTGCACAGAGGCTGGAACATCGTAATAAACAGCAGGGAGATGGAGATGAGAGAGGCAGGAAAAGGAAGCGTTCAAGTGCTTTTGGTACCACTCCAGAGAAAGCAACAGGTCAAAAAAGCATTTTAAAGAAGAACTAAGTAACTTGTTTACCTTAATAAATCCTTTTCGTAGTCCCTCTGGGGGTAATACAAGTGTTAATGGAGTGATTGGGGGGTCTTTCATCTCCCCCTGGTGTCTCTGGCCAGAAAACCACAATTGCAACTTTCCTGCTTTCGGGTCGGAGCCACGAATACACACTAATGTTATCACGAAGAAGAAGCTAACAGGCTAACGGGCAAAGCTAACTGTGGGCTAGCGCCATTTTAGCAGTGTTTACAGCCAAGTTTGAGTGAAAAAAATTATCTCCATTGTGTCACTGAGTTGTGGCACAATGTAATAATAATAATAATGCATCGGTTTTATATAGCGCTTTTTTGGTCACTCAAAGACGCTTAAAGAGGGGTATTATGTAAAATCGACTTTTTCAAGCTTTATATCATGTTATTATGTCATTCCCTCATTAAACACATGCCTGGAGTGTTGCCTTGGCTCATTCACATATTTTTGAGTAATCAGTAAAAACTTAGACGGCAGCCATTTTAGGTGTAGCTATGCCTCAGTCCTCCTAGGAACGCCCCCACCTCCCGGAGACGCCTCTGGACCTTTCGTCACCAGCCAAGCCACCAACCACTGCTCCTCAGCTCAGCAGATCCCCCTCCCCACACAGTAGTGTTGTTTAGATGCCACAGCAGTGTGCTGAAGGGGGCGTGTCGGAAAGCTTCTTAAAGAGACAGAGGCCTATTTCAAGACGTTCAGTACAGCCATTTTGAGAGAGCAATTTTATTCAAGGCAGTTATTTTAATTTACTGCATATACAGACCAACAGAAGGTTACGTCATCATTGTAGTATGCTATAGACTGGTGCTATGTGATTGAAAAAAGCATAATACTTTAACATTGCACTATTCAATCACTCCATGTGCAGTATCCCTCTCTCCGTTTGTCTTTTCTGTCAGCGTAGTATTTACTCTCACAGACAATTAATGAGTTAAAAAAAAAACGGAACATGCTACGACACCTGCAGTGGCGCTTATGGCCTCTAGGGGCATGAGTTACATAGTTCTGCTTTAAAGCTCCAGCAGGGTCCGGGTTGGGTTCAGACAAAATGTACTCGACCTGGGGCAAGGCAAGGGAGCATATATACGTCCTTATCTAACCAGGTTCTGGAAAAAGGCATCAGACAGTAGAGACAGTAAGCTTCCCCATGAAACCTAAAGACATGTTACAACTGCACCCCATGACGCTTTGGAATAATGAGTATTGGAAGTAGATGTGAACACTGCAACAAATGAAAGGTTTGGAACTGATTAAACCAGAACGATAGTATAAACATCTTCAAAAGAAAGCTTAGACTGGTTAGACAAAGAAGAGCAGGTGAAATGAGTTGGAGTGGTTGCTCGCTAATCCAGAGGAGATTAGCATCAGAAGTAAAACAATTAAACGTGCTGATTGGCTCAACGTGCTAATTAAATCCTGGGTAATGTTATGATTCATTATTGTTTTCATGACATCAATTACAGATAAAAACAAAAACATTCCTTGAGGTCCAGTCTGTCTTTTCTTAACGAAATAACCGAAAACCAGCTGCAAAGTTTCTCCTCTGTATTGTCTTGATATTTCAGCTACATGTTACAACCGTCAATATTCACCCTAAAGCTCCAGTTTCTTTCGCCTTCATAGAATATATTTCAAAAGCAGCAATTTGTGATAACTAAAAAACGCGCGTCGTCTGCAAATGAGAACAAAACGTATTTACGACAGCAAACCGTCAGGACGTGCAGAAAGAAGAGTTTGTGAAATTTATAGAAAGAAGGGTCACTACTCCTCCTTCTTTAGCTGTTTATAAAAAAGTATAGTTTGGTGTGGTCCCATGTGGTCTGGGAAGAAACCTATGACAGGCACAAATCATCCCGTTCCCTCTTTGGCCTTCCCCACACAGCTGTGCGTATCCCCGCTCGCTGCAGCAGGCGATCTGGCCCCAGGAGAGCCCATCTGCCGGGGCTTTTTGGAGGCTATCCATGTTTTGTGTGTGCAGCAGTGGAGCGTCACATGCCAGGTCCCAGGGCTGGAAAACACAGGACGTACCAGCCGCACGGGGAAGAGAGTGGCAGTGTTTTGGGACAGATGAGCAAGTCCCAAAGCAAGCCAGAGGGACTGCCACGGCGTGAGGCAAACGGGGTTAAGTTGACGGAAGGAAGGGATCAGGAACTGTAACCGCAAATAGCCAATGATGGGGTCGAGAGAAATGAGACCAGCAGTGACAAATTAACTTCCAGGTCTTAAAAGGATGCCTGGGAAATAGGAGGTGTGGCTCTGTTTACTTAATAATAACATTTATTCCAAAAGGTTACGAAAGCGTCCTTGCATTTAAAACAGTGGCTCTCAACTGGTGTGCCGTCGGGACCCACAGTCATCCCATAAGATGACAAGCAACATTTATTTTAACAGACTCAAGTAGTGATTTTTTTTTCTGTGCATAAATAGTAAAAGAAATGGGAAAGACTTGCGACTAGGGCGACCACCTCAAATAGCAGTGAAAGTTAGGCAAGTCATGGGATAGACATGAGAAATAGATTAGATTAGATTACATGAAGATCAGCATCAGTGTGTTTCCTTAACTATTTTGGCCCAAAATCACACACACAAAGGTCACAAAATATTATTATCCTAAAAGTTAGGACACAACATTGTATATTTTATGCAAAATTCCGTTTTTTTTAAAGAGGGGATATTATGCTTCTTTCAATCACATAGCACCAGTCTATAGCATACTACAATGATGACGTAACCTTCTGTTGGTCTGTATATGCAGTAAATTAAAATAACTGCCTTGAATAAAATTGCTCTCTCAAAATGGCTGTACTGAACGTCTTGAAATAGGCCTCTGTCTCTTTAAGAAGCTTTCCGACACGCCCCCTTCAGCACACTGCTGTGGCATCTAAACAACACTACTGTGCGGGGAGGGGGCTCTGCTGAGCTGAGGAGCAGTGGTTGGTGGCTTGGCTGGTGACGAAAGGTCCAGAGGCGTCTCCAGGAGGTGGGGGCGTTCCTAGGAGGACTGAGGCATAGCTACACCTAAAATGGCTGCCGTCTAAGTTTTTACTGATTACTCAAAAATATGTGAATGAGCCAAGGCAACACTCCAGGCATGTGTTTAATGAGGGAATGACAAAATAACATGATATAAAGCTTGAAAAAGTCGATTTTACATAATACCCCTTTAATGTCTCAAATGCAACAAATGTATGCATTTATCATGTGTATAAATTTGGAAACCGAGTAATGGAGGAACATTTGGACCTATGACAAATTTGGCAAAATAATTTAATTTAATAATTATCAAAACATGCAGTTGAATGTGCTTTGGACCACACTTGTTGGATTCTTTTTATGAATTTATGGCATAAAATATATTAAGAAAGAAAATTCAGATTTTATACCTACTGGACATTTATGGCATCATTTTGGCACAAATCCTTTAGTGACTCATTAAACTCAGAAACACTGGATCTGTTATTCTCTAAGTCAATCTAACTTCATTAGAAAAGTGGGACATGATCTAAATACGTTGGACGGGAGGACAAGGGTCGACATGGCTGTCCAGTACAACCAAAAGGGAGAACCATAGAGAACCATTGATTCAAAACACTGGAATTCGCACTACAGAAGAAGCAGGGGACCAACTCACTCATAGTTACACTGCTGGTGGTTAGTATGTCTGTTTTAGTCACTCAGTTGCTCCCTTTTTTCACCAGGGTGTTACCGCAGTGGACCAGTTACATTGTAATTTGTCAAGTTGAAAGCTCTTCCTGTCACACCCGAACACATTTCTGTGACTGGAGAGCACATTGGGAGTTTTGAATCCTACATCGGGACACAATGGCGGTACATGCTTAGGCTGGGCAACCATCAGGCAATTCCCAGGCAATTAGACTCACAACACTAAAGCAACATTTGGTTATATCGGTCTAGTTTGACGTCTTGTCTTGTCAAGCCTGACCTCGAAGTTTCCATCACTCCACAGCCATCCAGAAACTATACAGATTTCCCAAGTAGCTCTGCACAATGCCTTATGTGCTGGCACAGTCTTAAACTGCGCTATAAAAGCTCCTTTGGGTGCCTCTTACTTCCGCTAGCTGTTGCATTTCCATTTGCCATTCCGCGATGAACGACCGTGTATTCCCGACGGTGTCTTTTAGCATGCTAAAAGCTATCTCCCAGGTCAGTGTTTATGCTAATAGCTGCAGTGAGCGGTGGTTTGATGATGGAGCCGCGATGCAGCTTGGAAATGCAAGGAGCGAATCCGACCTTGGCCCGCTTGAGGAAAGTACTCTGGTTTTCTGACTAATAGGCTGTGCCCCCGCTCCTTCTCCCTGTACATGCGCCAGAAATAGCTCGAGCATGCCCCATTAAGCGCAGTTCTAATTGTTAACCTGGCAAACTATGTCCTTGGCACACATTAAACACTCGATTTAAATGTCAATGCCAATTAAAGACCCAGCGGAGAGACAAGCGCGTTGGAGTGCTGCCATTATGGGCTCGGAACGGCACTCGTGCAAACACCGTTTCTCATCACCTGCTATGAAGTATATTGATTTGGAAGCCAAAAAAAAAAGTGCAGTTTGTATCGGCGCGAGCTGAAATCGTTGCGTCACGTCAAAATCTGGCACTAATGAAGTCACCCGGGAGAAGTTACTCTAGCACAGGACTTAGAGATGGATTGACAGAAAGCTTCTCAAATCACCACGCCTCTCTCCTCGGCATCGTCTTCTCTCACACTAACTAACTTACTTCACTGATAAACGTCCTCTTTGGTCTTCCTCTAGTCCTCCTGTTCCCTTGTATCTCTAACTAGTACACTTCTAAACAAAGGCAGGCAAGATGAGAGTACATTATTGGGTCATGATCAGTCCCTGTGATGGAGAGATTGTAATATAAAGAGACTGTGTTTTTCCTGTTTAATGCCGCTCTATATTTGAGCATAGAGCGGCATTAAACACTTCGTTCTGCTCTGAGAGCTCTGTGAAGAAGCAGAGCGCTGCAGTTCTTAAGGCAATACTATAAAGCTGTAAGTGTTCATAAATCACGATGAAATGGAAATCGTGACCCAAGCAGAGATGTTTCTTTACCTTTATCTTTACATGTTTTGACTGTTGACACATGCAAAGGGCCATAGCGCCGTTGCTCTGCCCGATCCCGTCAGGTCTCGGAAGCTAAACAGGGCCTGGCTGGTACTTGGATAGAAGTGTGAGTGAGTGGTTTGTGGTGGTCGGAGGGGCCGATGGCACAGACTGGCTGCCTCGCTTCCGTCAGTGTACCCCAGGGCAGTGGTGGCTACCATCACCGAGTATACCGTGAATGATTAGCGCTTTGAGAAACTTGGTAATACAGGCGTGTAAACCGCAATATAAGTGTAAGGCATTATTATTATTAAAGGTTAAAGCAAATAATATCGTAAAGCAATATATCGGCTCAACAATGCATGGGTATTTTGCTATATCGGCCGATAAATGTTTGTTTTGTTTGTTTTGCTGTCTGTAAACTGTGCACGCTGCTGTTTGTGCCATTTCTGTGGTTTGTCTAATTGTTTTGTGGACCCCCTCGAAAATGAGATGCTGCATCTCAAGGGGCTTTCCATTAATAAATAAACAAATAAATAAATAAATAAATAAAAGGCCGATATCTGCAGGACGCAAAACTTCACAGACGTCAGGGGAGCTGTGGAAATTTTCGTCTAACTTTGTAAACCATAGTGATAGAGATTTACCTTTTGTTTGTTCTGGAATCTGCTGATTTTTGTCTTTCAAACAAGCTCGCTCTGAAGTGCCTACACTAAACATGGATGACCTGAATAAATCAGCCCTATGCCCCATATAAAGCGCCCCCTGCTGTCACTCTTGAACACTGACACATTTTGGTATTTAGAAGCATCATATACAGGATTATAGACATTTTTAAAGATATTGGTATTGGTAAAATTGGCATCGGCCTCAGATAAAAGGCCAAATGAATGATAGAGGACAAAATGAACATTAATGTGTTGTGCACCATTTGCCATATCAACCCTCCCCACTTTCATGGACTAAAAATCATCATTATCCTGATTCTGCTTCAAAAAGAGAATGGAGGTAATAAAACTACAACAAATTAGATCGCACTTTCAGTATATTCAAGAGGGTTGGACTCAAAAGTGAATACAACATAATGTTCCAAAAGTGATTACTACTCGGACCTCAAAGTGATATGTGGACATCAGGAAGCCGGACAAGTCAAATAGAGAAACACAGAGCCCCAGTGTCCCGCTACAACCCGATCCCCGTCCCAAACTGAAGGGTGCAGTGTGTTAACGGCGCAAGGAGCCAGCCGAGTGAACAGGAGGACACTCTGTTTGGCCTGCGTGGCACAGGACGGGCCCCCCCTCTCCGCAGGCTGCGCTCCACGCGTGTGCTTTGAGGTCCAGATCTGAGCCAGGACGGACCAAGGGAGCGGTGTGTTCGAGCGCCACGGTAAAGCTAGTAGATGCCGACGTCAGTGAAGTCGGCATGCAAAGAGGAAACGATTCCTAAAATACGGCCCTTATGCTCTGTTCATGGAGCAGCAAAGGGGAGAGATGGCATAAATTATCCGGAAAAGAAACACCCGGATATTTTGTTAAAAAGTTAGACGGCAGCCATTTTAGGTGTAGCTATGCCTCAGTCCTCCTAGGAACGCCCCCACCTCCTGGAGACGCCTCTGGACCTTTCGTCAGCAGCCAAGCCACCAACCACTGCTCCTCAGCTCAGCAGAGCCCCCTCCCCGCACAGTAGTGTTGTTTAGATGCCACAGCAGTGCGCTGAAGGGGCGTGTCGGAAAGCTTCTTAAAGAGACAGAGGCCTATTTCAAGACGTTCAGTACAGCCATTTTGAGAGAGCAATTTTATTCAAGGCAGTTATTTTAATTTACTGCATATACAGACCAACAGAAGGTTACGTCATCATTGTAGTATGCTATAGACTGGTGCTATGTGATTGAAAAAAGCATAATACCCCCCCTTTAAGGCATTTTAGATTAATATGGCATTTTCTAACCAACAAAGAGCAAGACAGTGATAAAGATGTGCTTTAGATTATTACCAAATACCTGCAAAAAGTGACATATAACGTAAAGTATCCTCTATTGTCCTAGTAGAGAAATAAATAAGTATGTGAATTAATAAATATATTTCAAAAAGCATCCAACAAAGGCAAAAGATCCACAATTGGTAACTGATGATATTGATTGTAGAGGGTTTATTCTGTCTCTGACTCCATGTTACTTCCAATTGAAGAGCCTAATAAGGTGATTACACTTAATGAACTTAATTACCTCCACACTGCCCTTTATCGTCGGTGAAACCACATTTTCTGCATACTATGGACTAGAAAATAGACGCAGCATTGTGCGTTTTACTTCTCGCCCATTTGTTCCCCTTTCTCTTGCCCCATAGTCAAAAGGTTTTTTCCTGACATGAGCAAAGGGTGGTGTTTTCTGTAAAATGCACAAGCAAAATGTCTATAGGATCATGTTTAAAGCCTGCTATCAACTAAAACTCGACAAAGGCCACTGCACTTACCTCAGATTTTGAAGAAAGATATGTTTTGGACTTGGCCAGACTCTGTTCAGTAAAAATTCAATTAAGCGTCTGGCCATAGCGAGATTGGCCCGGTCTATTTACGTGAAATACAAAACAACATTGCATCTCTGAATGATCCTCTGCTTTCTTTCTGTCGGGCTTTTGTAGCTGAAACATTAGTAGGGCCAGAGGCAGTATATGTTCGCTTTTGGCCAAGAGAACTCAATATTGATTTTCGTCAGACTTTTGAGCTTCAATTTGGCTTTGAGGAGGAAGAAGACGAGTGCTTTGTTTCTAAAAGCAGGATCGCTGAAGCGTCGCTGGGCAGTGGAGGAGCTGTAATGTTAGTGTAGGCGTGCGGTGCACCCCATAAGTCTATACACGCATCAATCTACAGACTCAAGTACCACACCAAACTTGTGCTGCCTCTTATATTAATGACACCACTATTAAACTGGGATGATATAGAGTCAAATCTAGTGGTGTGCCGTCAGGGCCAGCAGGGCCAGCAGAGAAGGCCAAATGAAGAAAAAAAAGTGTAAAATGTTAATAGTATATTTAATTTCTAATTTATTTATATAATGTACAGTTGAGTCACTTATATTGGTTTTGTTGATGTGTAACTGTAATTTCCTACTCAAAAAGTGCCTTAAACACGTCTGGCGAGCTGCTCCTCCTCAGGGTCTTCAGAACAGATTCTGCAGGCCCTGTGTTGTCAGGCCGCACACATGTTGACAGCGTGACTGACAGAATTATCAGCCTATCAGAATTCGATATACATTGACAGTACGCCCCCCAGGGCCTTCAGTAGCTCAGCAGCTTCCCCTACGTTTTGTTCGCCTGGGAAAACTGCTAATGTAGCCGCGCATGGGCAAGACGTTCCAGCCACTCCGAAGAGAACCGGATAAACAGATATTCCTCTTGGAAACGTCCAAACGAGGCAAAACGAAGTGGATTTACTGATCACGGATATTTTGCGCCCCTTCAAGAGCTTCTAGAGCAAAGCAGCGGGAACGACAGCAGGACGTAGACGCTTGGCTCCCCGGACAGGAGAAGGGTTTCCCCGCGTCAGCTGCGCTGGGACTCGGCCAGGCAACAGGTACGAGACTACGAGTGCTATAAAAATGGGATCTCAAATAGCACCAAACTTTAAGTTTAGTATCTTTTTTATTTTACTTGCTCTGTCAACAAAACATCTCCTAAAAACAGCTGCCAGTTTCCATGTTATAACGCGCTCGTCTCCGCCTGTCATGTGTCGTGAATTTCCGTATTCTAGCACGAGTGTTCCCGAAGGTGTTTGCTTTTGTTTGGAGTCGGAGGCACCGCTGCTTTGGTTTGCGTTGTTGACAAATCCTTTAGCGAACAAATGCCACGCAAAAAGGCAGTTTTATCCATACGCCTATTGTCGATCAGTTTATATGCGTTTGACTGAGTGAACCCAGGTTGCTATTGAAGTCCCTGACTGAAACCCCACGGCCCGCCACTGGTCAAATGGGTCACTGGTCCCAGTTTGAAGATATCTCTTAACTGCTCTGTGTTTAAAAAATGATCCGAAATTACAAAAAGCTGTATGAATAAAATGTGACTCAAAGAGAGATTATTTTTTATCTATTCCATTTTCTGTGTAACGGTGAGCAACGCAGTACGAATCAGTGGAGAGGTTAATTCAGTCCTTTTAGAAAGTCAAGTTTTTCGATAGTTTCAAGGGCCCGTACCAAACACAATTAACTTTGTTGCGCTTTTAACCATGGCATTATATCTATTATCAATAAAACATCAATCAGTCAAGCAAGTTTCGATAGTCCATCTCCCTCTTCTGCAATCAACACGCCTGCCCACACTCCGATATACGTCACACAGAGAATTTTACAGTCAGACACTTTACCTTCACTAAACCTGTTCTTATCCTTGTCTCATCAGCATGTTTGCCGGAACATACCTTCTTTTTTTTTTAAGTTTCACCTTTTGTACTGCTGCCCAATCCTCACCAGAGCACACAAGAGGAAGAAACGCGCCCTCTGCTGGCTGGCGTGTTAAATAACTGCATTTTATACAATCTTTAAAACAAAAGGTATTTTCTTCCGACACAAATATAGAGTTACACCTCAAAAACTACTAAGGGTAAAGTGTCCAAAGTAGTAAAAAGCCTGTGTCCCCGTGGGTACCTCACAAAGCGTTCAGAAATGTGGATTCCTATTAGTAGTTTACACTGTACTTTACAACAACAAAATCATTACAATGTTCTTTTTCTTATTGGTGATGTCTTATACGTTGGACCCATTTTCCTCTTTATCTCCGGCGTCCTCTCCTTCGTCAGCGGTGTCTTTAGGTTAACCCGGTGTCAGCCGCATCAGCAGAATCAGTGAGAGGAGCCCTCAGCCCTGTTAGCCCCTGTTATATACTGTTATACAGAGGGAGGATATATGGTTCAATTATACGCCGTGTCAGGGGCAGTGATGGGCTGAACGGGGCAGTGGGAAGATAAAGTCAAACCAAGAACTACTGCAGTGTAAGGGGAACTGTTAAGCTCCTCTCCTCGCCCCCAACACATCTCCACACTGACTCTGCTTGTGCTTGTACCTTTATTGAAAAGCTTGAAAAATATCCCGCTACGCACACAATTTTGTAATTTGAGTCCAACTCTGACGGCGCATGCGCCTCATGCGTCCTAATCACAGCGCCTAATCACATTTAACGGCACAGAGGATGAACAGCTGAGGCACTGGCTGAAGGATGGGTCAAATGGAGTGGAGGGAGCTGCGCAGGAAGAAGAGGAAGAGCTGACCAGTGTGGGACACCACGCTCTGAAACAGGGACAAACCCAGGAGGCGGAGCACCATTTCAGAGGGTCAGTGTTTATTTTTATCCCTAAACAAACTACAAGCTTCCGTATATCGAATAGCGCGTCCTTGTGACCAATCCGGTGATTGGTCCCCAAATCCATGCGAAGATTTCGACCATGGTCTCCATGCTGCTGTGCAGTTTGAAATGATTTGAGCGCACACAGCAGTCTGGCGTTAGCCAGGCTAACTAATTTAGGTAATATAGGTTTGATTCAACCCAAGTTTTAGCTTGTTTTGTTCTATTATGTTGGCCAACTAAACATATTTGCAAACCCCAAGAACCAAAACTGGAAAAATCTACAGTATATATAGCAGTCAATGGTAAGCTACTTCTTTTATGAGTCATTTCTGCCATGACGCAGAATGACTATTTAAACCTACACGGCAAATCACAATTCAAACTCACACACTGACAAAGACCGTGTAGGTGAGGTGCTTTACCCGAGGATAAGACAACAGTAGGGTCGATAGCAGGAATCAAACCACAAACATCTTTATAAACTGAGTTGTCCTAGAAGTTACTAATCAGATGAAACAATATCTTGGCAATGTCTTATTGTGAATAGCTTCTTAAGTATCTCTACATTTGCGCAGTCAGACGAGGACACTCCGGAGGCGCTGCTCTCGAGCTAACTGTCAGATCTGAGCCCGACACTGGATGTGAGCGGCTAACAGAGGCGATTTGGAGATCAGAGGCTGCATGAGCGTTGGCTGTGGGACGGAGCTGCAGGGCTAACAGGCAGAAGACTGAACCAGGCCGAACCAGAGGAGGAGCAGCTAATGTGGGATCTGAGGAGGCAGCAGTCACCCGTTCGCCTGCGAAGAGGAGGCGCCCTGGGCAAAAACACCCACACAGAGAGAGAGAGAGAGGAAGATGGATGAGACTGACCAACGCTGGAGCACAAACAAGATGCAGTGTGTTGAAGGACGGAAAAAGAAAAACGGCGATAATATGAATAGAATACACCCGTTTAAGGATGAGTAAAAAGTTCCTACTGAGATAACAAAATAACCAAGTCCACTGATCCTTTAGGTCAAGTTGTTGTCCTAAAATATGTCTTACAAGCAGCAACAGGTGTCTGTTACAAATTGTGACGCGGATTAAAGAATATGTCGTGGTGAGTCATGTGGGTCAATCAATTTCTCGTCAGTCAAATTTGGGCAACTATTTCAACAGATTGTGAAGCTGAAGAATGTGCTGCTTCACAATCTGAGAGTTGCAAAATGTGCATATACTGTATGTAAATACATGCACATAAAGAATCACGACAGGCATGTGAGAAAGGAGTTGGGGCCACTATAGAAATAACTACTATGTAGAAGCAGCATTCAGGAAACTTTCCACAACTTTGTACAGTAGCTGTCCAAAATAAGTTTCCTAATTAGCCCTGAATCATCCCAGTTAAGGAGTGATCAGGAAAAGATTTTCTTGTTGCTGTTTTACTTGGTATGAAGCTGTAAAGACCTTTCCTTTAGTTTAGCGTGTAAGGCATCTGAACTAAATGCTAAACTATATAAGGTTAAGTTTCTTGGGTTTATGGGGTTGAATACGCATTTTATACTATGTTAATGAAGGAGAAATCTGACCAAACAACTGTCGTCACCTGGATTTTACAGACTGTTCTGATCCAAGTTCAGCAACACTATGTGCCCAAAGAGTGAGATCAGTGGACGACCTGACCATTAGTCATTAGTCAGACCGTTATTCCAATATATTTTCTTCTTCCCATATTCCAAGAGGATAATGCCAGGATTCATCGCACTCACATTGGTTCAGGGAGCATGAGGCATTGTTTTCACAGGATTGACCTCCACAGACTCCAGATGTTAACCCCAATGAGAACCTATGGGATGTGCTGGAGAAGGCTTTGCTTTGTGATCACACTCTGCCATCATCAATGCAAGATCTTGGTGAAAAATGAATGCAACACTGGATCTTTTTTACTAGGGATGGCCGATATTTGTCTTTTTTTCACATCGGTATCGGTGCCATATGGGAAAATATATATTTTTTTTTTAATTTGAATTATTTACTGCACCGTAGGTCTAAGTAAATTTTTAAAGGGGGGGTATTATGTAAAATCGACTTTTTCAAGCTTTATATCATGTTATTATGTCATTCCCTCATTAAACACATGCCTGGAGTGTTGCCTTGGCTCATTCACATATTTTTGAGTAATCAGTAAAAACTTAGACGGCAGCCATTTTAGGTGTAGCTATGCCTCAGTCCTCCTAGGAACGCCCCCACCTCCTGGAGACGCCCCTGGACCTTTCGTCACCAGCCAAGCCACCAACAGAAGGTTATGTCATCATTGTAGTATGCTATAGACTGGTGCTATGTGATTGAAAAAAGCATAATACCCCCTCTTTAACCAAAAACATGACACTTCACTCCAACATTGCATGAGTGACAGACATAAGCATAAGACATTCCAATAATGGAAGGATAATTTGCAAACTTTATAATATTTGGGTGAGCCTTTCTATTGATCGATATCGGCAGAACATTTTCATATCGAACCATCCCTATTTTTACATTGCAGAAGCTTATTGATGCAATGTCACAGCGAATAAGTGCTGTAACCAAAGCTGAAGTCGGTCCAACCAAGTATTAGAGCATGTGACCTTCTTTTTGTGGCGGTATACAGTATATAAATCAAATGAGATCAACACTGAAATCAATATTTTTTTCAGGGACTAGCTTTTACATTCATTTGTGTGTGGATGTTTCGATGACGCAAACACAGTCATCTTCTATACAGGCCACAGCTAACAGTTTATTTTCAACTTCCTCCCTGTGTTACCGTTTGAGATGGGAAGAAATCAGGTCGAGCATCTTTAAATGCCTGAAAAAGTCCCAGGTGATGCAAGGTGTATAGAGATGAGCTTTTCACGACCGATGTCTTGCTGTTACAATTATTGCTTCTGACAGTGACCTGGATCCACTGCTCCAGCTCATTATGGGGCTTAAGTGGTAACCAAGTCAAGCCTTCATCCACAGACAAAATGAACATCAGGTGAGTCAGCCTAACTGCGTCATCCGCGACGTCACTTCCTGTCCTCCTGTAATCCCTGGTCCCTGCGCGCTCTCGGGCTGATGTGTGACACGCTGCTCTGTGGGAGGGATCGATCAAAGATGGCGGCGCGGAGGCAGGCGGCATGTCTTCAGTCCCACCTCCCGCTGCTCATAATGACTGTGATCTCTCATATTTAGCGCAGCGGGAGACAAAGCAGGAGAGGGGAGCTGGGTAAAAGATACGCTTGCGAAAAGATCCAGGACACATGTGATGTATTAGCCAGAATATAACGGCACATCTTAGACCGACTGTATGTGAGCGGATATGAGTTAAAACAGGCCCTACATCTTTTTATTTTTTCAGTGGATTATATTGTGGTTTGTCCTTAACCGAGCGCATTTTCTCCAGTTCAGTTTTATCCCAAATCTAAAAGCTTCTCGACTGGAGCTTACAGCCTATAAGCCCAGTGTAATGCCTCATTTGAAAGCCAAGACCTACAAAACTGATTGTAACTTTGTCGCGTTGTCGCCCCTTTGTTACATTTTTGTAGTTTTTTGTAGTTTTTTTGTTGCCTTTTTGGTTAACACTTTATTTTACACTACCTTGATACATTATACCTAACAAAATTTAGTACAATGTAATCTGCTTTGTAACAATCTGTATTAACTTGTATCTATGTTATGGTGACCAGATGTCCCAGTTTACACGGGACAGTCCCAGTTTTGAGTCCTTTGTCCCACATCCCAATAGATTTCTCCAAAACCATTGATTTGTCCCAGTTTTACTCATAATCTGTCCCAGTTGTCCCGGTTTTGGCCAATGTTGTCCCCAAAATCGCATAATTCGCTTGAAAATTAATATCTTTGGCCCATGGGAGTATCAATTACCAAGTGTAAACCAATTCAAAATCTCAATTCGGGATGCGGATTGGTGCATGTCATAAGTTGACAGTTTTACCATTCGCGTGGGCAAAAACAGTTTAGATTTGGAACCCCTGCGGCCTATTCCCAAATATTGTCCCAGTTTTTTCGTTGGAAAATCTGGTCACCCTAATCTGTGTACCACATACACAATGGAATATTGTGTATTAGTACTTTGCAGGTACATAATGTAGTAGGACTTAAAGCAGTACTGAGTAACTTGTTTACCTTAAAAAATCCTTTTCGTAGTCCCTCTGGGGGTTATCCAAGTGTTAATGGGATGATTATCCAAGTGTTAATGGGATGATTTGAAGAAGCTAACATGCTAACGGGCAAAGCTAACTGCGGGCTAGCGCCACTTTAACAGTATTTACAGCCAAGTTTGAGTAAAAAAAAAAAATCTCCATTGCGTAATTGGATGTACAATATCCCTCTCTACCTTTGTCTTTTCTGCGTAGTATTTACTCTCACGGACAATTAATGAGTAAAAAAAACGCAAAATGCTACGACACCTGCAGTGGCGCTTATGGCCTCTAGGGGCATGAGTTACTTAGTACTGCTTTAAGGTTAGGGTTAGATTTAGGGTCTTATATCTTATTACATTATGTACCTGCAAAGTACTAATACACATTATGCCATCGTGTATCTAACCCTTAGGTACAGGTTATTACACATTGTTACAAAGCACATTTCATTGTACTAAATTTGGTACAATGTATCAAGGGTAGTGTAAAATAAAGTCTCTTTTTTGGTGTTTTTTGTGTGTTTTTGACGTTCTTTTGTTGCTTTTTGAACACATTTTTGGCGCGTTTTCATAGTTTTTTGTTGGATTTTTGTCACTTTTTAAATTATGTTATTGTTGCTTTTCAGGCACGTTTTGTCGCCATTTTGACGCTTTTTTCAAGAAGCTTTTAGATTTGGGCAACACCAAACTCGGTTCAGGTGGGGGGCTAAGAGGTTAAAAGCAGATAACTGTGGAAAAAGACATTTGTACACTTTTTGTTCATTATGAACTAGCAGGTAGTTGTTGTTGTTTACATAATAATCGCCTTTTACACACATGCACAATCAGATGGCTCATTCAAGAAGAGCTGCTTTTTTGTACACAATCCCACCGGCTTATCCGACCCAGGGGAGATACAAGCCTGGCTATAATGCCCCCCAGCTCCCCTTGTGGCAGCTGCACATGCTCCTCATTTGACAGTATTGTGCGTGTGTTTTTTAACGTTCTGTATCCTGCATTTTTTTTCCTGCAGTTTGACGTATACTCCCATTAAAATTGTAGCAAGTCGTCAAAATAAAGAAGTTGACTGACAGCTGAGGGGCCAGAGTTGAAGCTTTGAAACAGGCTTGGAGTTGCTGTTAAAGGCCTCAAGCCAACAATACAAACCCCAAACAGTCAAACATGTCTCGTGTAGCTATAAATAATCTCTGCAGAGAAGCAAAGTGACTAACTCTTTCCTGTCTGTCGATATAATTGACCACTGTGCCCCTGAGCAAGGCAATTAACCCGCTGCTACTCGAGCAGGTCTCACCGTCTGTCAATGGCTCCGAATCTGAACATATGAGAGAATCAATAAGACGCGCCACGGAATCAGACATGAATATTTTGCATTTTTTGTTCATTCTCAAAGCACTCCCCGTTGTGTGTTAATTATATATAAGCACAAAAACAGTGTTAGCGTACAGCAGTGATTCTTAGCCATCTAGGTGTCCAAGAAAAACCTGCGAGCATCTCCACAAAGGCCGCAGAATTTCTTAACTCCATTACATTTGATTTATAAGCCCCTGTTGTTAAAAAGGTAAAGAACCCCAGGCTTACAGTACACTATACGAATATGTTTTGACCCTATAAGACATCAAGCCCCAACCCTTTACCTTAAACAGACATAGACATGGTTACTACGGCAACACATACAGCATATTTGGCGGGACACAGCAGGTGAAAACATTGATTTTTCACGCAGTGGTACATGTTGATATTTTTAGCTTGTTTTCTCCCTTAACATCTTAGTTTTAATGTCAGAGCGCAAAAGAAAAGAAAAAAAATCCCTTCACGGTGTTTCTTTTATGACGTTTGGTCGGCTAGTGAGCCATAGTTTGTCAGGAAATAACTACAACAGTGCGGCGCTCACTTGTCTTTCGGTTGAATTTTCTCAATATAAGGTTTTCCTTGCAACAACATCTTCAGTTTAGTTGCGGCCTCCAAACATCATTCCAGTTTTGTACTTAGGAATATGTTGGAACCTGATTTATTGATTTTTGAATCACAAAAAAGGGCAAAATGTGTTAGCTAATTTTAATAACTAAATAACTAAACAAGATATCCATAATCACTTTGGGGAGTATTGCTTTATAAATATGTAAATGTGGCAATTTTTGAATGAAAATGAAATTGTACTTTCATATGAAAACAAAAAAATGACAGAAAATGTATAAATTTATTGATATCAGTAATCTCCAGCAAAGGTTTCAAATTGATATCTCTATTGAATAATAGAGATTCTTATCAATTGTCCTATTCACCTGCAGTGTCTCACCTTAAAGGGATATTTCAGGATTTTTTACATTGGGCCTCATTTCCTAGTTATCCAGAGTGTTGTTGATGTCTGGAGATATTTTTTTCTTAAATTCATGCAGTTCTTATATTTGAAGAGTCTAGTGGCGCTAGGCTAATGCTAGGCTAAAGCATTTCTATGGTATCAGTTAGCCTGCATTAAAAACAGTCTGACCCATTCCACAGTGCACCTGAGCTAAATCACTTATAACGCCAGACTACCCATATAAATGTCTGTGTTAGTAGAATAATTTTTGAAATATAACTGACCTTGCATCACATGAATGACTGCATTTTGAGGGACTATTTTCTCGCAGATCACTCCTCCACTACGTTAGCTTACAGCCACGAAGCTGATGCTGCTCAAATATTATTTTAATGCAAAATGGTTATAATTATTCTATTAACACAGACATTTATATCATTAGTCTGGGATTATAAGTGATTTGCCTCAGGTGCACTGTGGAGTGTGCCAGACTGCAGGCTAACTGATACCATAGAAATGCTTTAGCCTTGCTCTAGCCTAGCGCCACTAGACTCTTCAAATATAAGAACTGCATGAATGATGATAAGCTACAAATTAGCTTTCATTAGTTTTCTTAAATAAAAATTATGAAAGTATTTGCCAAGGCTTTATAAGTGTGCTACAAATGTGTTAGTGACAGTGTGTTTATAAAGTGATCCTTAAAGGTGCATTATGCTATTTTTTTATACGAAGATAGTAAGTAAGATGTGTGTATTTGACCTTGTAGTGACCCAGTGGCTGTGCGAGTGGTCAGCATGGCGCCTTTACTTTCCATCACAGTGGTCTCTACAACGCTCCAGGTTCAATTGTTTTGTAGGTTTTCTGGTGAGAGGGTCCGAAGTGAAAAACTTCCAAACAATTGATCCTGGAGCGTTGTAGAGACCACTGTGATGGAAAGTAAATGACCACTCATACAGCCGCTGGGTCACTACGAACACATATCAACTTTTTTTGTTTTAAGTTGCATAATGCGCCTTTAAACACTTAGCATTGGTCTTTTAAAGTGCATATGACACATTTAGTTTAGTTTAGTTTATTTATTTGTTTGAGCAGTTAACCTGCTCAAAGGGAGTGGGCTGAAGCCAAAGGCTTATAAGCGCCCACCCCAAAATAAAAATAGTAACATTACATTTAATATTTACAAGGTAGCAAATCATAAACAAAGGAACATAGGGCAAAGTAACAATAAATGATGAAGAATAAGACAAAAACAACAGCAAAATAAAGAACAAAAGAATGTGCTACTTTTATGTTATAAAGGTGCATTCATACATATTATACTCTGAGATCTTGCTACTTCCCAGTTGTCATTACTATCCTCAATATAATTTAATTTGGGTTTAATTATCATTAATTATCATTATTAAAGGTGCATTAATAGATATTATATTCTGAGATCTTGCTACTTCCCAGTTGTCAATACCATCCTTAATATAATTTAATTCGGGTTTATTTATCATTATTATTATATTTGTTTAATTGAGTTATATGTGAAGTATGATGTAAGCCCTGCATAGTGTGGTGCATTAAAAAGCCAGGGTGTAGAACGGGCCAGTTGAAGAGGACACATTTTTTGCTAAAACACAGTTAACACGATTATATTTAAGATTTTGCTAAAGATTATACCCAGTTTTTGTGATGTTTATGTTTTCACTTCCTTATTGGACACCGACAGGAAGTGACATCAAAGAAGGTAAACAATTTTAAACTGTTACCGTGTAACCATATTAAGTCAATGGGAAATGAATGAGTCAAACTGCTGTGGAATGTTACCTTCTTTTATGTCACTTCCTGTTAGCAGCTTAAAAATTCAAATAAAAATAACTTTTCTGCCCAACATTTCTTCATTAAAATTGCTGCTTCACTGAAAAAAATGATAACTATGCAACTGATGAACTCTTGCAATTGATGTTATCCATCTAAATAAGTCATATTTTCAAGAGCATTAAAATCTGTCATATGCACTTTAAGCTTTATAAGTAATTTTTTTACTAGAAACTCTGAGGCCTAACTTCAGAACAACAACATGGTTATAGTGGAGGAAATCTAAGGGCTGGAATGATCTGGCAAAACTGTCTGGACTTGAAAAACACAGAGGAGCATCACCTCATGACATCATCAGGTGGGGGCAAGTGTTCGAGCTCTTGAGGAGGAGACAGATTTGTAAAATGTCCAGGTATGTTTTTCACGATGGCGCGATATCATTATACACTGGTATAAGCATGAGCTGCGTGTGGTCCACTTCATCAGAAGAGCAACTGTTCTCAAAGCCACAATCATAACGCCCGACAAGTCACAGCATTAGCACCACCCCGGAAGAAAGTCATTTACATTTTTCTAAGAATAATACAGATAGTTTTGGCAAAGTGACTGCAATATCTCAGCCACCTGCACAAACCCAAAAGCTCATAGTTTCTGTCGCTAGTGGAAAATATTTGCATGCCGATGAAAGCCGTCTATGCTAACGCGCTCAGATGTTTTTAGCCGCGCCCATCCTGTTTAAATCGGACCCAAACAAGACGCCTATTTATCCCAGTGTTGTTGTTTTTGAGGCGGTTTACCTGGCCACGCACACAGGGCCAGTGTTAGCGGCTTCAGCGATGGCACAAATGCAGCAGTGTGAGAATGAACGCTGCTGCTGTAACACTGGGCCCAGTCATGGCAGAGAGGAGCGGAGGGCAGAGCACGATTCACTAAAAGCTCCACTAGATCTCAAAGGTGTTAATGAAGGGAGACTTGTCGTAAAACACGGATCATTTGATGCTCAAGGCAGCTCAAAGCTAGATTTAATTGGACATTATGTGGTGTAAAGTCGATTTGGGCAGTGACGGACTTTGATTAGAGCTATAACGGAAGGATGTGGTTACGGTTTTTAACCTGTTGGCAACTCATTTGGTTGATTTCTATCTTAACCTCTTAACCCCCGCCTTAAAGAGGGGGTATTATGCTTTTTTCAATCACATAGCACCAGTCTATAGCATACTACAATGATGACGTAACCTTCTGTTGGTCTGTATATGCAGTAAATTAAAATAACTGCCTTGAATAAAATTGCTCTCTCAAAATGGCTGTACTGAACGTCTTGAAATAGGCCTCTGTCTCTTTAAGAAGCTTTCCGACACGCCCCCTTCAGCACACTGCTGTGGCATCTAAACAACACTACTGTGCGGGGAGGGGGCTCTGCTGAGCTGAGGAGCAGTGGTTGGTGGCTTGGCTGGTGACGAAAGGTCCAGAGGCGTCTCCAGGAGGTGGGGGCGTTCCTAGGAGGACTGAGGCATAGCTACACCTAAAATGGCTGCCGTCTAAGTTTTTACTGATTACTCAAAAATATGTGAATGAGCCAAGGCAACACTCCAGGCATGTGTTTAATGAGGGAATGACATAATAACATGATATAAAGCTTGAAAAAGTCGATTTGACATAATACCCCCCTTTAACCGAGTGTATTTTCTTTAGTTCAGCTTTTCCCGAATCTTAAAAGTTACAGCCTATAGGCCAGAGTAACGCCTCAGTTGAACGCTAAGACCTACAAAACTGATTTTAACAGATCGTTTTCCTTGCATTGTTACCGTGTTGTCGTTCACTTTCTTTTTCATCTCACTTTTGCCACTATTTTGTTGAGTTTGTGTCATTTTTTTTGCTGAACTTTTATTGTTTTTTCATCACTTTTTGCTGCGCTTTTGTTGAATTTTTTTATGTGGCTTATTCATTGTGTTTTTGTCACAGTTTTGTTGCTTTCTGGTTGCTCTTTTGAGACTCGTTTGGTCACTTTTTGATACTTTTTTGTTGTGTTGTCATCATTGTTTTCTTCTCTTATTTGTCGCTGTTTTGGCGCTTTTTTCAAGAAGCTTTTAGATTTGGGTAAAGCCAAACTGGAGAAAATGTCTCAGGTGGGGTTTAAGAGAACAACCTCATAACCCCCACCTGAACCAACCACGTTTTCTCCAGACAAAAACGTGACATAACTGCGGCGACAACGCAACCAAAAAAGTCACGATCGGTCTTGTAGGTCTTAGCTTTCAAATAAGGCGTTACGCTGGCCTACAGGCTGTTGCTCTCCAGTCGAGAAGATTTAAGATTTGGGGAAAACTGAACTGGATAAAATGCGCTTGGTTAAGGCGAAAGAGGTTAATAGTGCTTTTCCAGATGCTCAAAGTAGCTTTACAATTTCACACATTTAATCTACTCCCAGTCCACATTCGATGGTGAGCTTCTATTGTGGTCTCAGCTGCCCTGGGGTAGAGTGACGGAAGTGAGACTGCCGATCTGCACCACCACCAACAACACCCTCACTCACACTCCAATCACCCCAAGCCCATTCTCACATCCTGGTGCTATAACCCTTGCCCAACATGCTTCGAGATCGTGCACGCTTCTATATTAGGAACTATATAGGAACTATCTTAGCATGTAGGAAACTGTAGAAATATAACAACATGGTGGGGCAATATATCGTGTCAAGATACAATATTGAGTTTATCTCAAGTAATGTGGAAATAATGTGGGGGAAAGTGGAACAAAGTGATGAAAAATAGGGAAACATTTGGGGAAAAATTGGGAAAATGTGGAGAAAATGTGCATAATTTCAAATCATAATAACAACGCCGGTCCAAGAAGTGACTTCCTGTTTCGATCCAGCACGCCAAAATAAAAGCACACAGCTCGTCCCATTGATTAGTTCAGCAGGTACTTGCAACATTACAAGAATATAATAAAGTACACATTTTAAGTGTTTTGTCTGTTAATAGTTAGGCAGAGAGAAAGTTGAACTAATGAATAAGATGGTGCTTTTATTTTGGTGCGCTGGATCGAAACAGGAAGTCACTTTTTGGGCAGCGTTGTTATGGTTTGAAGTTGAGTCAAATGGGTGGGGGGGGGGGGGGGGGATTGTCGGAAATTAGGAAAGAATGAAACATATTGGGAAATAATGGTGGAAAATGTTGGAGCAGAAAACAAAGAATGTGGAGAATGTGTTTTTTCAGCTTTTTTTTTCAGGACAATTATATTTATGAGCGATAAAGCGATGTAACTCAAGATGTTTTCCAGCATATTTTTGCATATTTCTAAACTATTGCTTCATCATCGTTGAGAACGTCCCCAATATTATTGAGGTATGTATTTTATCAATATCGCCCAGCCCTAAACAACTGTCAGAAAATTGGGCCTTGATATAATGATGATGAGTGATGAAATTTGGCTCTATGTTAACATGTGCATTACTCTGAGGTCAAACTGACATCTGATCACTGCTGCTAAAACGTCTATAACTGTTTTTTATGGCTGGAGGTGTAAAAACCCTCATAAACACCAATATGGATTTAGACAGAGGCGGTTAAGGGCCGCCAGTGAAACCTAAAGCTGGATTTCCCCCAAGGCCAAAGCACTTCCCCGCTCCAGACCCCCGATGAGAAGGACTCTGTGCCCCGCTCTGAGCACCTCTACTCGGGCACTTCACTGAGCGGGGCGGGCGGGGGGTGGGCTCCGGCTATTTGTCCCGGGGCAGGTTTAGCACAGCTGCCAGGGCGCCTAACCATCACAGAAGCAGTGACGAATGTAGAAGAGAAAGAAGAGAGCGATGACACATTAGACACGATTTTTTTTTGCTAAAACATAGTTAACACAATCATATTTAAGATTTTGCTAAATAATGTACCCAGATTTCTTTAGTTTGACCGTTTTTGTGATGTTTATACTTTTACTTCCTTATTGGACACTGACAGGAAGTGACATTGTTAGAGGCAAACAATTTTAAACAGTTGCCGTGCCAACCATGTTATGTCAATAGGAAATGAGTCAAACTGTTATAGAACTTTACCTTTATCTATATCACTTCCTGCATTTCTTCATTAAAATTGCTGCTTCAAAAATTATAATGATAATTATTCATTTACAACCGATGTTATCCACCTATAAATAAGTCATATTTTCAAAAGCATTAAAACCTTAAAATATGCACTATATATTTTGGGAGGTTTGCAAATGTCATGACGCCCGAGACAGATGCAAAACCTGATAAATAGAGGAGATGATTTTGAAAAGCATACTATATAGCAATTTTTCTAACAACTGTGATCGGATTTGCGATGTTGGAAAATCACGATGCAGTTCACACAGTGCATATTTCACACATATCCAAGAGCATAGACCTTCAAGAGAAGACTCATTAAAAAAGAAATCATAATAATAACTATAAGGCTGCAAATGCTTGACTTGAACTCTGTATGAGTTTCAAAGCAGCACAAAAAAAATCGCCAGGGTGCATCAAATTGCATAACCCTGCTAGGGCTGGCAAAAAAAATAAAATAAAATCAATACCACTACTTTAACTGTACTTGGTTTACGATTCCAGTTCCAGTACAATACTTTTTTTGACACCTATTCTACATTATTCTAAAAAAAAAAAAAAAGCTAATCCAATGCACTGGGCTAATCATTTAAAATCATTTCTGGTTTCTTTCACTGCTACAATCCTACAAGAACTATATTATTCTTTATCTGGAACCATAAAACTGAAAAATAAAGTTAATTTCTTCTATTTAAAAAAGTCTTATTTTCGCTTTTCATCATTTATTTGAGCTGGAACAACAAAGCAACATTCTTTAGTGATGTGATTTGATGCCAATTTTCTTCGATACCAGTATTACCAGTACCCAGCCTTAAACCATGCCACTTGGGTGAAACGTCAACCATCTCCACGTCCCACGTGTCCAGACCCAAAGGGGATACGTTAGTCTTGGTCATGTCATATCCATCGCACTTCACTCATTTGTCTGTCTGTTTAACTCTGGTTAAAATGCCTTGAGACTGCTCAACGGAAAAAAGAATTCAACCTTCAGCATAACTTTACAAGAATTTGCAGGTTATTATGACTAAGCTACATATATTGGTATCACGGACAGCAGCCGGGCACCGAGTGAGGTGTAGAAGGGTAAAGGGTGCTGTTTTATGGGTCTCCAACTGTGAATAAGTGCACTGGCATGAGACTGGTCACCTTGAGCTCAGCGGATCATTGGACTGCGAAAAGGAGGATCAAAATATGTCAAAGAGAAAAAAATATATATATACAGTGGAAGAAGCAGCAGCTGTTACAAGCCGGGAAAGTGGAATTTGAAATGAGAGTTTTGTCATATCTACGCCCCCACCAGCCCCTCTTACTATTCAATAATTATACGCAATTTCTCTTTTTTTAAGAATCTAAGAAATATAATCAACAAAATATAAGCCAAGATAATTAGTGAGATAATTAGTTGCTGGAGTGCATTTGCTTGATGGATTGTTTTGCACTTGCACGAACAAACACATGAATTATACTTGCACATTTCCATAATAATGTTGGGACAAATATAGAAGTATAAAATCCCTGCACATTTGGATTACTGTCTGCCACAATCCCTGCACACTGTGGAGGACAGTAGGGTTCAAGTGCAGAGGTTAGCTCCTGGTTCAGTTCTTGGGTCAGTGGGGCCTTTTTGTGTTGAGTTCATGACTAAGTACGTTTCCTCCAGGTGCTACGGTTTCCCCTAGAATTGCACCGATCCAGCTTTTTTGCTACCGATACTGGGGTTTGAGTATCTGCCGATATCCGATTTTTACCAATACCAAAAGACTTTCTTAAAAGTGGCTTTCTCTGAGTGAAAAATTGAATTGACTCTTTTCTCCATTTTAAGATCAAGAAAGTCATACTTTATTGTCATGATGTTACAGATCAATTATCAATTATATCTACTGATAAACTCTTGGATGCACATTTAACAAGGATCACTGGACTTTTCTACACTACTTATCCTGGGGTATATGACAGGCTTTAGGTTACATTAATATAAACAACTCACGTGAAGTGATCTGATCATTACAACTATGTTAGAGCAGTTATTTCTTAAACTAAAATACAAACACTTGGCTTCAGCAGTGGTTATTTTATTGTATTAGGCTTCTTTAGGTACTTCTATCATAGTCTCTGACCCAGCCTTGAATAGTTTTCGTTAGCATTAGCATGCACCCGCTAGCTTTAGCATGCTATTGCTAGCATGGCATTTTGCGCGTCGATCAAAAAAAAATTCAGAGGTTGAAATTAAATCCGTGGTTGAATTCTCCAGGTTCTTAGTTTTAAAATGATATGCAGCACACCCATATTCACTTAGATTTAGTTGGTTAAAGTTGTGTTTATAGGGAAATTCCACAGTTACCATGGAGAAGCGCCATCTTGGCAGCTGTTAGCATACATTTCCATTGACTAACATTAGCTAAAAACAGTATAAAAAGTGGAGAAAAAAGCTGTGGAACAACTCCGTTAGCTGCTGAGTTACTGCTGGGAAATACATCTAACACACTGTGGTGTCCAAGTGTTTTAATGTGAACAATAAGTCCAGTATTTTAACTTTTAAAATCTCCATTAGTTTACAATTGTTGCTAATCCCATAATGCATAGCAATATGACATCATATTCCCGAACTCTATAAGTCGTTGAGAGCCAAAACTGGTTTTGGTTCAGTATCAGATATTTGTAGCCGATACTCGATATCGTATTTTTCCTGTATCGGTTCCGATATCCGATACCAGTATCGGATCGGTGCATCCCTAGTTTTCATCACTATCTTACACTTTGTTGGTTAGAAAATGCCATATTTACCTAAAACAGCTCAAACAAAATGCTCAGTAGTTTCACTTCCTGGTTATTCAAGCAAACTCTAAGCTCCACCCTCCTCTTGCTCCCATTTGCTGCACAGCTGTTTTTCTTTACTTCACGGTGAAAGGATAAAGCTCAGCAAGAAATCGAGAGGTTAATATGAAATCCAACCAAAAAATAAAATAAAATAGAGTTGTCAGAATGAGGCCAAGAAGAAGAACAGTTCATGAAAACAGGGAAAGACATGAAGTTACATTCTGTGAGAGAAGATGCAAAATACATTTCATGTATGCTGCTGCATAATTTATAACCAATCTATATATATTTTCATTGTAGAAAAATCTGAAACAAATAGTTCCATTCCCATGTCCTTATAGTTGTATTGTAACACAACTGTCAGTCTGAAACTCAAATGGCTACAGTAGAGATGATCACAGTGAGGTGTTTTCCTGACGGACACGAGGAAAACCAGGCTTCTAATCCGCCCCAATCCCAGAGAGGAGCGACCCAGAGGTGAACCCTTTCCCGCTAATAAAAAGGCTTTCTGACAGTGACTGAGCTGCTATAACTGTCACTAACCTGGTACTTGAAACGCATCAGGGTTTTTTTTCTCAGCATCCATCAAACCATCATGTGCTGACAGAGACCAGACCTCCTCTGTCACTCTAAATTCAGACTAAAATAATATGGGATGGAAATCTGTCTGACAAATAACACGCCCGTCAATGGGATGTTCCTACTATCTGGCACGATGATTGATAAATGCATTGACAGATACAAATCTCTTGCATCCATTTGTAAAAGCAGAGGTGTTGTTCAGCCGCAGGAAGCAGTGATTACAGATAATTGTGCAGCGCTAGAGTGTTATCTGTTGTTTTTCTCCCATTTGCCAAGATGGTTTGCCAACGTTTTGACAGTCACAGAAAATATGATTAGGTAGTAAAAATCAAAGGCGCTTAAAAGTAAATTCGAAACCACAGAAACGATTATGACGCAGCCGTAAAATTCGCCCAAAGCAGTTGCTCTCAACTGCTGTAGCTTCAATGTATCATGACAAATAATCATATGAAAACTTTTTGTCGACCAGAATGCAATATTCCTCACAAACATTGATCATCATTCTGGCGATCAAAAACTAACCAAAAAACAACTTTTGGGTCACGACCTACCAGTTGGCAACCACGGGACTGAATAAGATCTGATCATTGTGGTCTTAACTTTCAGGCTGAAAAAAATCAATTGGCCTGATCAAAACAGAGCTTTGATTACGGCTTGCATTCTCTAACACATGCCAAAGATTCTCTACAGGGTTAAAATCTGGACTCTGTCAATCCATGCGTGAGAATGATGTTTCATGTTCGCTGAACCGCTCGTTCAAGAAACCTGGCATTGTCATCTCGGAATAACATCAGGGAAGAAGAAGAAGAAGAAGAAGACCAGGTTTTTCCATTGATGGAATAACCTGGTCATTCAGGATGTTCGGCTGATCTCATTCTTTGCTGAATCTAGACCTGACCAGCTGCAGAAACTTCAGATTAGGGATGTAATGATTCACTCAAGCCCCGATTCGATTCGATTTCCAATTTTAAGTTCCCGATTTCGATTTTTTCCAATTTTTTAATCTTTTTTTTAAGAAAATATGACTCATTCATACCAATGTTTCTTTTGTTTTAACATCTGCCTTTTTGTCCTTGTAACAAACTGCAACTGTCTCAGTAAGAGAACTTTACATTACAAAAAATTCATTTTGACATGAGTGCTTGTAAATTTACATGTTTTCAGCATAAATAAGATGTGTAGCAAAGCAAATATTTTGAGACATATCTTTATTTTACCAAACTTTTTTTTTTTTTTTTGCAGTTTGAACATAATACTGCCATTTAGAACTAATTTTACAGTGCAGTTTTTTTCACCCTCGAACACCTCACAGCCTCCCGGTGCAGTCTTTGTAAACATAAGGAGGAAAAAGACATGACAGCTCCTGTAGATATTGGATTATTTGACAAGCGGATATTTGATGAGGATTTCAGCAGAATCAGAGCAGGTTGGTCAGATCAGATGTTTGACAGTTTACGATCTTTGGTAAACTTCTGTCAAAATGCTAAACTCTGCGTTAGCCGCTAATGCTAATCTCGTAGCCGCTAACTTTAGCTGCGTCTGCTGCTTCAATGCCTACACGTGTTTGTGTTTACATGGTGTGGCTGTGTTGGGGTGAGGCGGGGGAGGTGTGGAGCTTGCCTTGAGAAAAAGTTAACGTCGTTAGAAACAACGAGCTATGTTCCGGTCTATTTCGGTCGTGCAAAATGAAAGTGTAACGCAGCTCATGGACCCGCTGTGTCTTTCTCCGCTTCATTCTGGCTTTTTCCGAGATAAATAAGGCGAGGAGCTCCGCGTAACGTGAACCGATTCATCACTACACCGTGCAGTGCTAAAGTCGAAGAAATGAAACGGCCTGAGAGGCGCATTTCACAATAAAGCACATGGCTCGTGTTTACATTACGGCGAAACAGAGACAAGTGTCACATGGAGATGTCTGACCTGTAGGACATTAGAGAGCAGGGACGATGATGGAAGAAGAGAACTACTGCTTTATTTGGATTATATGGATGTCTAGACAGCACATGTACAGCAGCAGATGCAGGAGTGAGGGAGCTGGAGTCCGAGACTAAAGGTGAGATTAATGTGACTTTTTACACATAAGTACACCGTTTACGTTGTTTCTATGTATATATAGTACATACAGCACGAGCTCCCAAAGTTTTAGCCAGAGCATGTTTTTTCGTCAACCGAGAAAATCTTGGTCATTGACAGCCCTAGTGCCCGAGCTCCTCAGCTGCCTCCTCTTGGATCTATAACAAGCTCCTCTCCAGTGACCAAACTTATCACACTTTCTCTAAGGAAACTCATTTCGTCCTCTTGTATCTGGAGTCTCGTCCTTTCTCCCCGTGATTCAGAGTTCATAATGAGAGCAGGACCGAAAATAAACCGGCCAATGCCTATATTTGAAAGTGAGAACAGCAGTGCTAAGGTAATTGCCATACAGGAGGCTAGAAGTAAGAGTTGTTTACATTACCGCATGAATAGGCCCATGCTTTTTCACATCCAATTAAAAAGTAATTAGTAGAGGTCTAGAATTGCTAATAAGGTAAGCTAATATTGACCTCCAATATTTGATCAAACACAGGTGCACACCTCATCACATGTTCTTACTGCTAATAGTTTTCAGAGGGGCAAGCTTTCCTTTCCCCCAACTGCAATGTCAACCTGAAATAAGGAGACAAAAACTTGAATTTGAATTGAAAAAATGTGTTCCTGCTGAGTCAGTACATGCGACGAGTTATAAAACGTAATATCCCTTTAATGAAACAGTTACAAAAGCGAAACAGCAAAGAGTTTCACCTTGAAGACACAACGATGGAGGCTACTGTCTGCGGCTTTGCCATTCCAACCTTTTCCAGCTCACAGATAGCCCAATGACAAATGGCCCGGGCCCCACAGAAGATCTGCGATAACTTTGAGAAACGCACTGTACAATTTGTCATAAAAACACAACAGAAAACAACATCCATCACAGAGGCGCTGGCATGAAACGCAAGGGACACTGTAAGTATATATGTAAATAATGGATTAGGGTTAACTCGAAATACCACTAAAACGTATGTGTTATTTGTATCACATGTGATGAAACAAATGTTGAAAGCCAAATGCTGTTGTACGCCCACGTTCTTTTGATCACGTTTAGACAAAGCAGAGTTCACTGCAGTGGTTCGCAGACTTTTCACACTAAGTAGCAACTCATGAAATATTTGCCCTTCCAAGTTACTGCCAGGCCCAGATCAAGATCAAATCAGGACTTAACGCGCTGGGTCTAAAAATAACATAAAACAGACAGCACTAAATGAACCTAATTATGTCTCTACTGGGTGTAAAGTTGAAGCCATGTCTAAAACTCCAAACTTAAATGCAATACTGAAGCTTAACTAAATGTTCTCTAGCCTAATTAAAACAAATGAATGTCTAAAGTTGAAGATGGCCCCGAGTAAAGCCTGAAGAAGCCCATTAGTTTGAGAACCACTGCACTGATGTACGGTCACTGTTATTTCTGATGTTGGGAGAAAACTTGAATGGAAGAAGAAAATAATGGACAATGCAGCAGCCGTAGTTACATATAGTAGCTAAAAGTGTTTGGTGTATGGTTCGTCCTTTGATTTGACAAAAAGTAAAGAAAGTGTCAAGAAAGAAAAAGTTTGGGGCTACCAGTGCAAAAACAGAAAACAGAAACTGTGTCATTACACTGTCACCTGGACTCGTCCCGTGGGACAAAACCTCGTAACAAGCATCTTCATCCACGTCTGACGCGCAATTACGCACAATCTCCGTATCACGCACATAACTGAACTAATCCACACACAGAAAAGCGACGCAAAAGTTTACGAAGCATCACGTTTACTCCGCAGCATCACGGTCCGCAGCTTAAATGAAGTTACCCAAGCACAAACTTTTGCATCGGTCATGTTGTGGTGGAGAAAAGGAGAAGGCGCGTGTTCTTACCGCTCAGTTGAGTTGACTCCCGCAGCAGCTCCGTGTCCAGCGACAGTGGAACAGATCGTAGCAGAGAAGGCACGCGCCGCATGAGGAGAAGAGCGCGCGGACCGGAGCTGTGAAGCCACGCGCAGCGAGGACGCCGGACCGGAAGCGCCCTTTCACCGCCAAACAGAGGTGAGTGCATCAGGAAAATGTGATGCTTATGACTTTTGTATTAACCTCTTAACCCCCGCCTGAACTGAACGCATTTTCTCCAGTTTGGCTTTATCCAAATCTAAAAGCTTCCAAAGAGTAAAGAAAAATAGCGACGAAAACGAGGATGACAACGCGAGAAAAAAGCAATGGGGGAAAAAAAGTGATGGAAAAGCGACAAAAAACGACAAAAACATTACAAAAAAGTGGCGAAAACACGACAAAAAAGCAACACGACAATAACGCAACAGAAAAGTTATAAAAACGAAACACAAAGCGACAAAAAATGTGCTGCAAAAGCCACAAAAAGTGACAAACGTATGACAAAAACTCGACATATACTTGGCCATATACACGACAAAAAAAAAGCAATGAAAAAGTGACAAAAACTGACCAAACCTTGACAAAAAAGAGACAAAAAACACGACAAAAAAAATTGACAAAAACGCGGTGACGTGACCAAAAAGTTATGATCACTTTTGTAGGTCTTAGCTTTCAAATGAGGCATTACACTATTGCTCTCCGGTCGAGAAGCTTTCAGACTTGGGTAAAGCTGAACTAGAGAAAATGCGCTCGGTTCAGGTGGGGGTTAAGAGGTTAAGCACATCTACATTGTAACACGTCTTGCAATTTATTGATTTACAAATGTATGTTTTTCTTGCTCATAATAATGTGTAAAAAGGCGTACAGCGTGACATGAGATCAGTGCACTGATGTGGAAAAAATCTCGGTAAAACAAATGTTTGTTTATGGCTCAAATAAGCCCATCCAAAAAGGAGAGACAAAATGTAGACATGTGCTGTGTGCTCTTATTGTGAAAGGGTAACCGTTTACTCTATGGCCTGCATTAACTGCCATTCACAAAGACGGAACTGTTATAGCAAAACATGAAACAGTATTCAGACAACTTCTGATTGCCAACCAATAAGAAATGTTACCTTGATCTTAACAACAAATATGCTATGCAGGCTGACACTAAACCTCTGCGAGATGCCAAGAGCAAATAGTGGGAAAATGTGTTGCCCAAAGATTTATCTTGCATTAACCAACAATACAGCGTTGACTGATCAAAATCTTTTCGAACAATGTCAAGCGGCAGACAGGCCACAGGTGTACTGTGCATATAAATACCTGCTGTGGAGTGAGGTGCCAGCAGATTTATGGCTTTCCCCGCACTGAAATAGAGACTTAATGAATAATAAACATAAAGGAGGCAGCCAGGTATTTACATCCAAAACAAACACGCGTCCAATTCGGTAATGAGCTCTGTGGTTTATAGCACTTGTAAACAGCTACTAGACTAACTAATCATGTGTTTATGCTTTAAGCTGGTAGCAGTGAGTATCTTGTGAAGACTTTCTCGGAATGGAAGAACTTGTTTGGATACAGGAGTCATCTATCAGCTCGATACTAAATAAGACAGCGGCTAATGACGCCTATGGGCGAAGCTCCACCAGGCAAACTAAAAGTTAAATTTTTCTCTTGGTCAGCGATGCTCATATTTGCAAGTGTCAGTTTTGCCCGCAAGGTGGCAGGAGGATTAGCACCACTGTTTTGACCAATGGCCGCTGGCTGCTCTGCTTTATGACCGCAACACCGGAGGCCGCCATTGCTGTAGTACCTCCATATAGCCGCTAGTCTCCCATTGAAAAGCATTGAACTTTAGACACGTTAAAAACAACTTTAACGCCTGGTTTATATTTTTTAAAGACTTTCTACGGCTACATATTACTCCTGAGATAACGCTGGGTTAGTCACACAAAAAAACAGGCTGGTTTTCGAAATACATTTTTTGAAATCTTGTACTAATGTGGGTCGGACTGTTAGCATTGGAGTGGCACGAGCTACACGTCACGTAAAGACCGAGTCTACAGTGCAGATCCCGCCCTTATGCCCTTTTTAGGAAAATGCTTCGTCAGAGCTGGGGAGGAGGAGTCAGTAAATCTGCCATGATTTCCCCCTCGAACGTGGTCATTATGGTAAATGGGGAGGAGTGAGGAGGAGTTGTCTATTCTTTTTAACGGTCTATGGTTTTGACCCCAAGCATTCACCCAACACATAGTAGACCTCAAAGCAGTTTATGCAAGGTGTAGATTAGAGAATCCTATGAAAGGCTTAACTTATTGTTTATCGTTAGCCAACACCCAGGTTCAATTCCAAGGCTGGTATTGAAATTACCTCCGGGTGCATACGTTTCCCCATGAGCCTATGATATGCACAAAAGGCTAATAAACTGACCGACCAAATACAAAAAAAAAAAGTTGGCACACATTCGTTGTGGCGTTGATCTCTTAACCCCTGCAATGTCAAGAGATCCAGTGTTGCATTAATTTTTCATCAAGATCTTGGGATGGGAGAGTGTGACCACTGTGCAATGCCTTCTCCAGGACATCCCAAAGATTGTCAATGGGGTTAAGATCTGGACTATTGTGGCCAATATGTTTGTGAAAAAAGATGTCTCATGTTCCCTGTACTTGTTTACAATGTGAGCCTGATGATCTCTGGGCATTGTCATCTTGTGCTATCAGGGAAGAAGAAATCCATTGATGGAATAACCTGGTCATGCAGAATGTTTAGCTGATCTCATTCTTTGGGCACATACCGTATTTTCCGGACTATAAGTCGCTCCAGTCAAAAAATGCGTAATGAAGCAGAAAAAAAATCGATAAGTCGCTCCGGAGGATAAGAAGCACTAGTCAAACATTGCCTTATTAGGCCTGAATAGGCCGTATAGTATACTAACGCAATACATTGATGGTTAGCTACATGAAGCATAAACAACGAACTAAATAGGTGTCTGGTAACGTCACATAAACAGATCAGATAACTATAGCATAAAGAACATACTAAACTCTCGATCTCACTCCAAATCACTAAATCCATTGAAATCTTCATCCTCAGTGTCAATTCGGAACAATCGCCTTGACATGGAGGACACCTGGACACGGAGACGTAACTGTAACTCTCCCAACAGCACGTTGTTTTATCTCCCATTTGTAAACTCGTTCTTCTAGCTGTGGCCATCGAGCTTTTAGCCCGTGATTAGCTTTTTTTTTGTTTACTTCATTGCAGTAACCTCCGCTTCTCTCCAAACTTTCTTTCTGCTGCTCGATTAGCCTGCAGTGCCCTCTAGTGGCATGTGAAATTATATATTTGGATTTTTAAAAAAGCGGGGAAAAACACATAGTCGCTTCGGAGCCAAACTACGACAAACAGTGCAACTTATAGTCCGAAAAATACAGTAGTGTTGCTGAACCAAGACTTAACCAATTGCAGCAAATACAGATTGGTCAAATGCAAAGGACACATTTCCCTATAAGAGCACAACAAGCCGGCATCAATCTTTCTCCAACCTCTGACCCAATTTCCCCAAGCTTCTTGTGTCTCTTATCGTGACATGATCTTGTTTTGAGTGTTCTCGCGTGCAGCGGGCCAGTTCCCTCGTCATCTTTAATCCGACCTCGTGCAGTTTGTGTTCGGGAAAAGTTTGGCCTTTAGCTGCAGCGGCGCGTCTCTATCTCAAACTCGGGGAACGAGCTGTCACCAGGAGCTGAACGGACGCTTCTTCTTATAGTCCCACACAGATACAGAAAGTGACAAAAATAAAAATAGACCCCTGTGAAGAGTAATGCAACACCGCCATGTTATCCAGGTCAGATGAGCCCAGATCAGAGCGGCCTTAACAAGAGGGAGATTTATTGGTGGTGGCTCCTCACTGTGGAAAGGAAAAGGGATATAGTTCAGGAGTATTTGGGGGCCATTTTGTGGGGAGTTACATAACTATTTTCTGGGGTTCCTCCGAGTGCTCTGGTGTCTCCCCATCAACCCAAAAGATGCACAATAGACCAGGGGATGGTCCAGTGATCGAGTCTGGTTAGAGTCGGCATCAAGTACATTTCCAGAGTGGAGCATTATGCGAGCAAACAGGAAGCGGAAAATAAACCAATCGGCGAAGGGCGTTGTGTGTCATTGTGTTAATATTCAAAAAGGATTATGAATCACAAAACTCACCTACTGTCAATGTGTTCTTGGTCATTTACCGCAGTTTGGAAAGAAGCCATTTGAGAGTAATTTGAAAGTAAACCCCTTTTTGTCACACATTGACCATTTGGGTTGACAATACACAACATCAACGAATCACAATATAAAGCAGACTTCACACATCAGGTTTTTTTTTTATTATTATTAATTTTACAAATGACTACTTTCACAACGTACTTTTATGGGGCAAAAAGAATATTACCCTACAACAAGAGGGAGTAAAGAAATCAAGTATAATGTAATTGTGCTTGCATTTTACCTAGCATGTTGACAGCAAGGTGGATTTCTGAGTGCGTGTTCTCCCTAGCTCAGACTCTGAATTAAGATCTGTAGGTTATCGTACTCCTCATAAGGAAAATTGACGTGAGGACAATTTTTGGCTCCCCGACAAGCCATATTACATTACCTCTACGCCAAAGTTGAATTCCTAGGAGGCCTCTGATTGGTCGCTGTCCAAGCTCCAGGCAGGGGCAGTCAGAGGAGCCGCGGCTTTACCCTTTTAGCGCTGACAGGGCTGATTAGCGCCAAGCTAAGTGGGGCCATCTACCTTCGTCATGGTAATGGTTTGGTTTGGTCTTGCCCTTCATGACACTAGATCATTTCAAAACCACTCTCCGTCACATTAAAGCCAACGAATAGAGTAAAACGCAAGTCTTTGTTTCCCTACAGGTGTTTTTATTGGTGAAAAAATACCTCAAAAATAAACTGTGAAAGGCACATGAAAATTGTTTTGTATTTTAAGCTAAAGTGGTACCGTTTGAGGAAATGCTGATGGAGTAAACTTAAAGGGAATATTTGTAGGAGGCACATGAACACAAGCGCAGGTTTCTGTAAACAGACCATTTCTCATTTGAAAGCTAAGAACCTTCCAAATTCAGCCACTGAGCTGCAACAACTGGATGCTGCACAGGCACTGACTTTATTGTGGACAAGGAGCTGGGACTGAGGAAGTGAGAGAGACTCCTTTTAAGTTTATTTCCAAACTGGTTTAAACTATAAGATCAGGCAACAATAAGAATGGACCTAATTCTGGTTTCTGATTGGATAATTGTTCTGAAACACTGGTATTTATGAAATTTACAATGTTCAAAATACACACACACCACAGTAAAGTGAAGATATCACTGTGCGGATGTCGAATTACTCCTGGTATTATTACGCCTTACAATATAGTTCCCCTTTTTATCCGCTTAGGAAATCCACATTGTTTAATTTTGTGTAATTATACTTTATAGTGTAACACTTCACGTAACCATATTTAAATAGGGAAAACGTGGAAGAGTTTGGTAGCTTCTATCTTCACCTTGTTTGGAGCTATAGAGGTGAAGAGAGAGGCTAAATGCTAACGCCGTCTGTGCTGTGTTTACGTTACGGAAGGCACACGTGAAGACCAGACAGGTACAAATGAACTCGTCAAAGCTAAGGTAAGAACATATCTCAGTATGTAAAAACGGTGGCCTATTCCTTTAAAGCAGTACTAAGTAACTCATGCCCCTAGAGGCCATAAGCGCCACTGCAGGTGTCGTAGGATGTTGCGTTTTTTTACTCATTAATTGTCCTTGAGAGTAAATACTACGCTGACAGAAAAGACAAAGAGAGAGAGGGATATTGTACACCCAATTACACAATGGAGATAATTTTTTTCACTCAAACTTGGCTGTAAATACTGTTTAAGTGGCACTAGCCCACAGTTAGCTTTACCCGTTAGCCTGTTAGCTTCTTCTTCGTGATTCCATTAGTGTGTATTGGTGACTCCGACCCGGAGAAAGGAAAGTTGCAAGCATGGTTTTCTGGCCAGAGACACCAGGGGGAGATGAAAGACCCCCAATCATCCCATTAACACTTGTATTATCCCCAGAGGGACTACGAAAATAATTTATTAAGGTAAACAAGTTACTTAGTTCTTCTTTAATATTTTCTGCTTATGGAAAATGTTTTTTCAAAATTACGTTACAAAACATTATAACCATTGGCAGGGGAAGTGTATAACAGTGTTCATTTTGACAACATATTTTATGTTAGTTTTAGTCAAGTAATTCTCTTCAATTTTAGTGTAAAGTTTACGTAAATTTAGTCGACGAAATCTAGATGAATTTAGTCAACTTTGCATTTATAAAAAACTGTCATTAGAGGTTTTGATGATTTTAGTCAACGAAAATATATGGACATTTTAATCATAGTTTTAGTCTCATACACAGCTTTTAATTTAGTTTTAGTCTATTTCAGTCTGCAAAAAAATTACTTTGACTAAAATGACAACATATTTTAGTCAATGAAATTAACACAAGTGAATAGCACATATCTCTTCATTGTGTCACCTGTTTGTCCATATGAGGGAATGTGAATACTTTGTCTTTCTGTCCTCAATAATGGAAGTAAATGTAAAGACTGAAGTGAGTTTTTGCGAGGCGTTCCATCAACGACAGATGATGCCCATGGGGAGAGAGGACCGGCCATTTCAATAAAGCTAGCTCTAATGCATTTGAATATGAAGACAATAGTACCATCCATTATCCTCTCCATATATCAGAAAACCCACCTGTCTAACTCCTTGTGGACCATTCAGACGCCCACTCGCGCCGCTCTCTTCATAACCTGTTCTTCACGGACAGCTTTGAAGTGGTGAGACGGTTTCCATAGTAACTGGAGCGACAAGCAGCGCCAGGTCTGCAGAGAACTTGAAATTAATGAAAAAAGTTAAATTAAATAAAAGCTCTCTAAGTGCAGAGTTTGGTGGAGAGACGAGAAGTGGAAACAGAAGGAGGCCGGCCGTGTGACTTGTGGCTGATTGATGGAAATGAAAGTGCAAATCAAAAACAGTTGGAAAAAGGAAGGAAAAGTTTCAAATGACTTGGACTTTTTAATACGCATATCAGATCACAAAGAAATGCTTTTAGACAGATAGTCAGGCTCTCAGTTGTCCAGGGATTTTCCATCACAGAAGAGATTGAGTACATTTCGGACGGCAGTAGCACAGCGCTCTGGCCTCACAGAAGGTTTCCCCGTCAGCTTTGGGCCTGACGGGGATAAAACCCAGAACTAGATCATCTGTGTGGATGTTGAATGTTCTCCCCGTGCCCGCGAAGGTTTTCTCCGGGTGCTTCGATTTCCCACAAAAAACATGTACAATAGGCTAATATGATTGATGCTGGAATGTGAGTGGATTAATAAGTACAGTGTTGGGTAGTAACGGAATACATGTATAGAATACTCATTTTGAGTAAATGTATTATGGTACAGTTAAACTATTATTTAGAATACCTCTATATAATATAGAGAAAACAATACTCCAATCAGAGTACTGTATTTTGAATACTTGCAAGTTAATTTGCATTATATTTATGTATAACAATGGCCTATGATTACAAAACTGTAGGCTACTGTTACACCTACTGCTCAATCATTACATTTTAGCTCCATTTTGCACAACATTATTAAAGAGTACCTAAGCCTTTCCCCACCCACAAACAAAAGTCAAAAATTGCCGTGAAAGAGGCGGTCTCTGAAGTTTGGGGGTGAGTGTGTGGGCCTTTGCATTGGCACAATCACAGCAGACAGATTACGTGGGAGGGACTTGGTTATATACCACAGGTACAGGGGCAGGATAATGGGCAGGATAATGGGCAGCACCTGATGACGATGTGTGGAGCTGGTGCGGCTTATGACGTTCTGTGGAGGCCGTGGACACGTCTCCAGCCAATCAGGAAATTCTAATTCAGTAGCAGAGTTAACCCTGAAGGGGGCGCAACCCATTCGTTTTCAGGCCAAAGTTAGGATTTAGCACATGTTTGCGCTATAATGTCAGAATAATGTCAGGGACCAGTGGACAACACTATGAGACACCCATTGAGACAGTTTATCAGTAAAAAAAAACTTGATTTGGTGTTTAGTTGCTCTTTAAGAAAGAACCTTTAATGATGACTTGTGTTTCTTCCCAGAATAATATTGACCTTTATTTAACCAGGAAAGTCCCACTGAGATTAAGAATTTTCAGGGGAGTCCTGGCCCCAGAGGGGAACCTATTGTGCATGTTTTTAGTGGTAGGGAAAACCGGAGTACCCGGAGGAAACCTACGCAGACATGGGGAGAACATGCAAACTCCACACAGAAAGGCCCCGTCCAGGTGGGAATCGAACCCGGGACCTTCTAGCTGTGAGGCACGAGCTCTAACCGCTGTGTTGTTTAAAGATTTAAAACGCCTTATTATACAGTTCTTGCATTCACCAGCAGTGCCTTTATATGCCTTAAGTCTACGACTGTGCAGTTTCTTTCACACCCCTGAGCGTCACACCAGCAGCACCCACGGACTTGTCTTCTTTGATTTATAACGGCACAATTAACCTCCGCGTCGCGCTGCCGACGACCTTCGCAGCATTTCTAACAGACAGGAGGCACACTTTCCCCAAACACACACAAGCAGGCGGCGACTGTGATGGGACCGCCAGCGAAGGAAAGCCATACATATTAATGAGAGGGGAAATGCTTATTCCCACAGGTGTAGCAGAAGCAATGTCAGTTTAGTGGGAGATACAGCAGGCTGTGCCAGTGAGCGTATTCCTGAAAACAAGCAGGAGAAATGAAGTATATGATCTGCAGGACTTCAGTAGGATAGTGTTTAGATTAAGTCGTGCTTCACAGAGAATTAATCCTCTTTAACCATCCTTGAATTCCACTGGGGCAACCTGTCAGGAGTCCTGCATTAATGTAAAAATCCCACACAAAACACACATCTATGGAATGAAATCATGACGTTTTTGCCACTTAAAAGATTTACTCCCAGTGGAAAAAGTGTAATTCAATTATTCAGCTCCTTCATTATAACTACTATAAAAACTAGGCGAATCTTCCGCCGATGTTACTCCTGATTCTGGCTCAATATTCAGAGATGAGTCCCCGGGCGATGCCGCTGTGATCGCCCACTGCTCCTGACAGGTCGCCCCGAGGCACTGGCTGAAGGATGTGTCAAATGCAAAAGACAAAGTCCCCCAGGGAACACGACTGACAAATACAGTCGTGTTCATGCTTTTTGAAGCAATGAAGACAATAAAAAGCTGGATTTTGGGTTGTTGTTTTTTTTAGTGTATACTGTACATATGAAAGAGGTTGACTAAGGCGTGGTTTATTACAAGCAGCACAGAGCGCTGCTTTTCCTCTCATTCTTTTCCTCCTGTATTTACATCACGCTGCCTCGTGTTCTTCCTTTAGCATTAAGAGCTTCTCAAATCTCTATCGGTCAAACTAAGTACTTGAGTTAAACACTGTCCGGTGTACAGCCAGTCCCGCTGTGTCGGCACTCGCTCGGCCATAATTGCGTTAACGCGACCCAAATAAAAGCACATGTTCTCCCCCCCACTCCCCCACCACCCCTCTCCCTTCTTTATGTAGAACAAAAGGTTGTTCTACATAACATCGCACTTCAGTGCGTTAGTCTGCGTTTAGAAACACAAGATCAGGCCCTAAACCTTAATCATCTAAAGAATGGCTTCATAAAGCAAACATGGGGGGCGAACCAATAAACCCAGTGTTTAAACAAACAAAAAGTGAAGCAAGGTGTATCGGCCTTTCTGATGCAATCCAGTCTTGTTAGCCAGGCTTGGGGGTGGCCAAAGAATATCGGTGACCCCTGTGAAGGCAAACCACCATCACCAAAACATGACTGTCCAGCCTTTTCTGACCGTGATGATATTTTGAACACAACCAGAGGACATTTTCACTCCCATTTCCGTTTTCCTTGCCCAAACCACCTTTCCTATTACCTCTCTAAATTTAGTCCTTCACCCCTTTCTCTCCGCTCCCCTCCCCTGCCCACCTCTACAGAAGGTTACTCCTGCCTGCAGGGCTATGAACATGTCAAAAAGACCCGGGCCATTTGCGGTTTTGTAAATAGCCATTTCCCGCCAGAGCAAACCCACTTTCTTTCTTTCGTTTTTTTTTTTTTTTTTCTTCACCTGCATGACCCGCCACGCTGCCACTTCGTGTCCACCGCTGCGCCACACGCCCCTCCGGACAACGGCTACACGTGTCTGAGCACCAAAATATGAGACGGCACACGATTTTTGTTTTAAATGTGATGAGAAAGCAACAAAAACGCCACAAAAACATGACAAAAAAAGTGACAATAACATCTCTTCCTCTTCCATTGCACCCTCTAGGCCCAGAAGATCCCGCTTGTACCCACCAGCGTCTAATATTTAGGCCAACTTTTACACTAAAACCCATATTCCCAGTCGAGTCAGTGATCAAATTGTCACTAACCTCGCGCTTCTGTCCTTTTTTTCCTCACTTTGAAGCGTCAGGTCACACGGGGCCAGTTCATTTCCGTGTAACCGTGTCCCGGAAAATCCCCCGGTCCATTCACGTCACCGCCTTGGTCCTCCTCACCTCCTCTGCACCGAAGTCCGCCTTTCAATTTCCTGCTTAGCTCCTCAAGACAATACCAGGCTACGACAAAGCCCTCAGCGAGGAAAAAAAAAAAGGAGGTTCATGCAAGATATCATTTCGACGCCTCATCATCTCGACAGATCCTCTTCATTCCACAAAGGAAACGACACTGGAAGCATTTTAATACTGGGAAAGCTAAAGGTAAAGGGATGGCAGCTAATTTGCACATTGTGAATTCTATCTTGTAGTACGGTTGACAGTGTGGTAGCTTACGGTGCAATAAACCAGTCATTTCTGGAAGCAACTGAAAAGAAATTGTGTCATTTTTGTTGAACTTTTTGTGTCATCATTTGATTTGGACCAAAAAACAATGTTAAATTGTGTTTTTTTACTATGACACAAATCTGAGCAGTAGCTTTGTAGCATGGGGGCAAACTTGGCAAAATGCTGTAATTTGTACATGTAAAATAGAAAGGTTTGGTCCAATACTGCTTGATATTTTTTTGTACATTATTGAAGGGGAAACATAAACTTTTAGAGATATCAAATTAAAAATGACTGGCATAAAAAAGTATATTTGATCTGTATTACAAATAAAACAGAATTGGGGCAGGCGAGATGTGGACCTGTTGTAGGGTACCACCTCTCAACGGGATCATAAATCTTGTCTTTTTAAAGCACCACTCAGTATAGGATTATAAAGCGGTTCACAACATCAACTAGTTAGGGCAGCAGGGTGGGGGCTCGCCACATAATACCCTGGCTTTTTAACGCACCTCATAAATAGGGAAAACAATCAAAAACCACTGACAGAACAATCTTAACCAACATTATTACAGTTGAAGCAGGTATGATAGCAATGATAAATTTGAAGAGGATATTTTTGAGAATGCTATTATTGTCATTGTTATTATGGTGATGATAATATAGTATGTATAATAAATATGTGCACAAGTAATGTATGTGTATGTATATATATGAATACATATGTCTGTATGTGTGTATATATATGTATATCTAAAACACTATGACTACTTAAACAATAAGAAAATCAATAAAATGGTGACCAGAATGGTGATATAAGCAATGATAAAAAATAAGACAAAACTATAAAACTAAGTAAATACACTCAGAAATCACAAACATTTCTATTTTCGCTCCATGTTTTTCATACCTGTAAGTTGTCTTGTAAGTCTCATCAGATTTTTTTTTTTGACATGTAAAAGCTTCGAATTATCAATGCTGCTAATCAGTAATTCTATTTTGAAATTGGGATAGGCACTTATAAGCTTTCTTGCTTATTTTTTGTGATAATGTAAATATTGTAAATAGTAACTCATTGTAAACAATAGCTCAAATCAATCAATCAATCAATGAGAAAAAAATATAGTTTATATTCATTTGATGGTTTCATACAAAAGTAACTTGTGTGTTAAATCCCCAAAATTGCCTATATACCAGGCATGTCCAAAGTGCAGTCCGTGGGTCAAATACGGCCCTCAGACCAATTTTTGGTGGCCCTCAGGCTTTGTGTTTTATCGGCACATATCACCACCAGAGATGGTTCTTTTTACTGCAATCTTAGGCCCTGTCCACACCTACATGGATACTTTTGTAAACACAGACATTTGTCTGCGTTTGGGCCTTCTGGCCACACACATCCAGATAAATGACGTTATTACTTTGGATCCTTTTGTCTCCAAGCCGCGCGTATCCATGGCAACATTATTAGTTTGACCAGTAAATGAGCCCATGGAGGTTGTAGAGAAGTCTGCGTTTGTGGAGATATCAGGATACGTGTGGACATGGCCTTAATAATTCCACACAATTTAAACCTCAAAAAGTAACATTTATTGTGAGACAGAGCTGGCATTATAGTTCCAAGCCTAAATGAAGGTGTGAGGGACGGTTTAAACCTCTTTTAAATTCTTCACAAGAGCCGCCTTTTGCTTTGACGACTGCACTATTGAACTTTTTCGATGCATTCCAGAAACTGATTTCACAGACTGTTAAAAAAAAAAAAAACATTTCAGGGACGACTTTTTTTAAACTCATTGAGAAAATGCAAAGAATAAATGGCGTACATGAATTTAAAGTATAGAACATATCACACATTCCTTCATAGTTTAATGTCTTCAATGAGAATCACAGGATGTAAATAGTGTTCAATATAAAGAAAAGCCGATACATTAACAGTGTTTCCAAACTTTTGATGGGTACTGTATATTTATGGCAACAAAATCTAAATAATGGACAGAGCCAGGTTTAAAAGTTTCATTCTGTTCATTTGTTGGAGACAAAGATTTTATTCCAGAGGGGTTTTTGGACATCTTGTTTTGTTGTTAATAAATGTATTATTTAAAAAAGAAACTAAATCTGTAAATGTTTGTCTTTTTGGGGGATTCAATAAATTAGGATAGAAATTAGATATTGAAAAATCCTTCTGAAAAAGACTGGAAAACGTGGTGTCTCTAAGTGTCATTGTCACAATATGAGAAAAAAACATTTTAAGAAAATGGGTTTGGAGTTCGAATTTCCCAGGATTTTGTCTGGTGAAACATTATGCGGAAATTTGGTAATCATTGGTTCCCGAGGTTTAAGTTTACATTACACGAACAAACTAGGCCAATATCTAAAAACTGACTAAATGTAGTTGTGGCAATACCAGTTTTTATTAACTGTATTTTATAACTTTATTAAATATAAGCACTGTAAATATGAAAACGGGCAGCAGAGGGCGCTAGCGTTTAAATAGTATAAAAGCCACCCTGGTTCACACGCACTTCCTGTGTCTCCTCACTGGCATCTTCCGGCCTGGTTGGGCTGGGCCCAGGGTTGTGGGTGCTGTTTTCCATGGGTCCAGGTAGCTATGGTTTATTCGTTCATTCCTACATGTTGTTTTAGCTGCTAACGCAGGTTTTAATTTTAGCGTCGCAGGTGGTTGAGAGCTTCAACGCGCACCACTCCTTGGCATCCATTGCTCTCTTGGTGCATGGTTCGGGGTCTGCTGGAACCCTCGCGTAACCGGGATGCTATCGAAGCACCGGACCGGCCGAGAAGGGCTAGATGTGGGCGTACGACGGTAAGATCGGCCTTGCCTGGTGGTTAGCCTTGTTTTACATGACGGCTCCTCAGCTAACCTTTTATTTACGTTTAGGTGGAACCACGCTGCTGTCTTGTTTCCTTACTTGTTTTGTACGAACTGAAAAGCTAACGGAAAAAACAACGTGAACTGTGAACCAACTGAAAGCTATGTTTTCAACGCTGTGAAATGAAAAGAAACGTGTGTTCTGCCTCTGTCCTTATGGGTCGAGCCTGTGTGCCTTAAAGCACATCTATTTCCAGTCATACTGGATGGCGTTGTCAGGCTTTTATTTATTTTATTTAATTATACCCATACCACTCGTCGTGTCACATAGTTTTGCTGCAGAGTCTCTCCTTTATGCGTATTGTTTTAATTTGTATGCTAGTCTGTCACAGAAATTTAAAGTTGTTTTGCCCAGGCCAACCCTATGATTTGGACGACACGCAGCGCAGAGCAGCTTCACCAAAGACAGGAATAGATGAACTTGTGGTTACGGCTCGAAAAGCATTCAGTTCCAAAACATGTTTGCTGGGAAATGTCCTGTACTACATGCAACATGAGGCTGTACATGGTGATCTTTTTCAGTGGAACAGCGGCTGTGCCCTTTTGTGCCATAAATAGTGTCATAAACTGGTGTGCAGCTGACGAATATGAATGAACTAATTATGCGGTTAATGTATTCTTTTGCATCGGAACTATCCATCTAAATGAGCCCACAAAACATGGACATAAAATCCATGTCTTTTGAGCAATCTCAGCACATCCTTTTATTGCTTGAGAAAAATTAGAAGGAATGTTTTGGTTGTAAAGTATGTAGTAAAAGTAAAAATGGCTCTCAAAAACTGAAGACACAACATTCTTAGAGTGTTTGAGGGCCTTGTCATTAGCACTCACAACAAAATGGTTCTAGGTTTGATTACGGAATATGTGAGTTTCCACACACAACATAAAACATACACAGTAGGTCAACCTCTGAACCCCCACCTTAACCGAAGCGCATTCCCAAATCTAAAGACCTACAAAACTGTTCCAAACGGATTGCTTTGTTGCCATGTTGTCCATTGCACTTTTGCATCGCCTTTTTGTCACTTTTCTGTCACTCTTTTATTGCATTTTCATCCTGCTTTCGTCTCGTTTTTGTCACTTTTGTTCCAAGTAGAGGATGAGACCCGGGACGGCCAGTTGACAATGCAGAGCCGAGGAGAGGCCAGGTGGAGGAGGGGCAGAGGAGGGTCGCAGCACGGCACAGACAAAATCCAAAATGCTTCTTGAACAGTGTCAAAACAGCGACGAAAACAAAGATGAAAACACAACAACAAAAAGTGACAAAAGAAGCAAAAAACACGACTCAAAAGCGGCAAAAAGCAAAGGGGAAAAAACAATGAAGAAAGCAACAAACAAACAAAATACAAAACCAAGACAAAGGAAGGATAAAACCTAGCAAGTCCCAGACACTCCTGCTTTTGAATAAGAAAGACCAGTCAATAGGGAACTGTCCATATGATTGTTGTTGAGCCATGTCTCCATAAACAAAACAAAAAAAACCAACACAGTCCTCAGAGAAGAGCGTAAACCTGCTTGATATCTGATGTTTCAAGGACCCACCCACACAAAAGCTCCACCAAACAGCTGATACATCATATTTACCACATAATAATGGTGAAATGATACAGTCCCGTGCAGCAGGTACAGGGGAGCGCAGGGGCACCCCGGGGAGGGCAGAGCAGTGCCAGCGTCATGGCTCATTATAATTGGATGTGTCAAAACTCTGCTCCGTTTTAATGTAGTGCCTCCATTATGGAAACGCTGCCGTGACCCGCACCTCTCCGTTTGATGGATGGGGAGTTTGAGGTGACTTTGCTTTTGTTGAGGCTGATAGAGACCGTGATGCCTGCGCTGTCTGTCAGGAATATGAAGTACCAGTTGTTGTTGTTGCTGTTTATTTTTGACAAAAAGTTTAATAAAGTTGGATTTTGGAATAAGCCACAAAACCCAGCCTGCAGTCGAGCATGGTTTCCCCTATGATTTTATTGCTAAATGACATGTTTATAAAGTTTTCAGCTGCACAGTAGGCTTTTCTTTCTACTTGACAGTTGTTTTCAGTTTTGTTTGTGTTCTAGCCTCAGATGTTTTAGACTTTGTCCTTATGTCATGAAAGGAATAAAAACGGAAATGAAGTTTAATAGTGCAAATTCAACCTGGGAGACCTCCTGCAGCTGCTCATTCCTGCTTCAGCCGTTCATCGCTCAGGATCCCCTTCTTAAGCTTCCTCGTCCATCGCTCGGCCGTTTCCCAGCTGTGTTGCAACCCTCCTCCGCCCCTCCTCTGCCTGGCCTCTTCTTTATTTTATAGCGCCGTTCACAGACATAGCCACAAAGCACTTTACATGAGACAATTATACATCCACTCCATACTCGGTGGTGTTCAGTTTCCCCTGGGGGCTGACACTCACAGACTGCGACTGCATAACAACATTAACCGTGTCCTTCAGTATATTGAAAAAAACAGACATTTATGAAACAACCCCTTTGTGTGCTCTCCGTGCCTGACCACATAAAAAGTCACCAGTGTTGCATCCATAATTCACCAAGATCTTGTATTGAAGATGGGAGGGTGTGACCCCTGCGCACAGCCTCCTCCATCCCAAAGATTCTCAATGGGGTTTAGATGTGGGCTCTGTGGCGGCCGATCCATGTGTGAAAATTATGTGTCATGCTCCCTGAATCACTCTTTCACAACGTCAGCTTGATGAATCCTGGGATTATCATCTTAGAATATGCCCATACCATCAGGGAAGAAGAAATCCATTGATGGAATAACCTGGGTCATTCAGGATGTTCAGGTTGTCTACTGATCTCATGCTTTGGGCACATAGTTTTTGCTGGAGTCAAAAGCTCATTATTGTAAAGTACATGTTAACAACCTAAACTTGTTAAAGATGAAATACCTTTGGAAATAAGTGTAAGTAATTGTTAGTAATTATAATAGCAAGGGCACTTACTCTTATTGAGCCTATAACTGCATGTTCAGACTTTGGACTCTACTGAAATCTGTAACAATTTATCTGAAAAATCACCAAATACACCAGACTAGGCTGAGATCGGTGTGAAGACATTATGAAAATGTGGAAATCCCAAAAGAAATGTGTCATAGCCTTTGTGATGAAAGAAGAGACAGATTTATAGTTAATTCCAGCGCGCTCATGACTGTCGTAACTTGCTGATCTCTGTGAGAGGTTTTATGGACGGTGATAACTGCAGACACTCAGCCAGGAGCGTTAAACATGTCGGTCTGAGGCCATCGATTTCACCGCGAAACCACACGACTGGAGTTTAGAGACTCGTATGGCACAAGGACTGCACGGAGGGAGAGTGGAAGAGAGTAACCGAGCACATTATAGCTATATGCCTCTCTATTCCCCTTTTACATTGTCCTGCAAAAAAGCTGACAGGCCAAAACATCTGGGAATTAATATATCTTGATTAGTTTAAAGAAGGGGTATTATGCTTTTTTTAAATCACATAGCACCAGTCTATAGCATACTACAATGATGACGTAACCTTCTGTTGGTCTGTATATGCAGTAAATTAAAATAACTGCCTTGAATAAAATTGCTCTCTCAAAATGGCTGTACTGAACGTCTTGAAATAGGCCTCTGTCTCTTTAAGAAGCTTTCCGACACGCCCCCTTCAGCACACTGCTGTGGCATCTAAACAACACTACTGTGCGGGGAGGGGGCTCTGCTGAGCTGAGGAGCAGTGGTTGGTGGCTTGGCTGGTGACGAAAGGTCCAGAGGCGTCTCCAGGAGGTGGGGGCGTTCCTAGGAGGACTGAGGCATAGCTACACCTAAAATGGCTGCCGTCTAAGTTTTTACTGATTACTCAAAAATATGTGAATGAGCCAAGGCAACACTCCAGGCATGTGTTTAATGAGGGAATGACATAATAACATGATATAAAGCTTGAAAAAGTCCATTTTACATAATACCCCCCCTTTAAAATACATCTTTGTGGATGTGTTGCATTTACGCTAATTTGGGCCAGGCTGGTCAGAGTCCAGGGCTGTTTTTCAGTCCCAGTCCGCCCCTGCAAGGAACCAGTCACCCACTCACACTCTCATTCATGCAAGTGTCTTGACAATGTGGGATTCGAACCCCCGACCTTCCGATCACAAGACGACGCAAATAAGATTACATGTAGCATAAGAACAGACAACAGTTCAGGTTTTCTAAAGAGCTGGTTCTCGACCGGTGGCTCAGAGGTGGGTTGTAAGTTTTTCCCTGTGAAGCCTGTCACTCCTGCTAATTAATTTTACCTTTGAGTTTTGTTCAGCATTTTTTCAAGATACTGATAAGGGAGGGGGAAAGTACTTCTTCCTCCAAAGACAAATGAATTCACCGAAAGCAGATTAATTGGATAGATAAAGTCACAAAGCATTACCTCCGGGCCATGTCGATGTTTGTTTATCCTGGATGTAAAAACATGTTCATTTGACCAAAAAAAAAACTGCAACAAAAAAACATCTAGATACCGGTGGCAAAATGGCATTTACTGAACACTTGATTATTTCGCTATTGCACAAAGCAACAAAGGCTTGCTGTTCATTTCAATTTATTGTGTTGCAATTTGTGACAAATCAAGTTTTTTTTTTTTCCCCAGATGTGACTGGACAAACCTGAGTAATCTTAGTTCATGGGGGAAGCTGTATTAATAGAAAACCCACTCAGACAGAGCGTGTAAACTCCATAGGGAAAGGTTTCGAGACTCGAACCCAGGACCTTATTGTTGGAGGTTGAAATCCCAGACAATATTGCCACTTTACCTCTTAGGAATTTGCATTTTAATGATAATCAATGAATATTTCCCGTGTTGTTGTGCATGAGATCATCTTGACCTGCTTCACGTAACAGTATTTACTTATTTATGTTGTATTGTAAGAAAATGCGGAGGTTTGAGCCCTAGATTCAAAACAATAAAAGCTGTTCTGCTCCTACACCCATCATGCACCAGTTCTCTGTCACAGCAGCGCCGCTCTACTTTCACAAAAGCGGCTAATTGCAATTAAGCCAGTGTTGGTCTGAAAGCGGGACAAGCACATAACCAGGACTGATGACAGAAAATCAGTTCAGTTCTGTGATGGGGCAGACAGCCACGACGCCACAGGGCTACTGAGAGAGAGCAAGAAACACACTTCACATGTAATGTACTCTAAATGGAATATTTTTGGAAAATTGAAACAGGTTCAAATGTTCAAGTTTAAGCTTTTTATGGAGCACCTTTCATGCACAAGGAAGTGAATGAAAGGTGCTTTACCCTGAGTGTAGTTACAAAACAACGGTAAAAATAGTCACGGGCATTTTTCAATAAGGACAAATGAACAATACTGTTTGGGACCGGATAAAGTAAATCACTTTACCAAACAGGTAAGCTTTAATGAAAGGTTTTATCAAGACTTGCATTTAATAACACACAACCTTTAAGCGTATGTTTAAATTCAATATAATAATATTATTGTAAAAATGTATTTCTCAAAGATGTGGAGCTTGAATTCAGTCTTCATAGCTTCAGATGTATTCGTTTATCAATGACATTTAAGGCAGCCAGAATATTGTTTTACAAACTGGTCTCTTACAAATGAAACCACTTTTAGACAAATGGAATCATTATCTAAAAAAGCTTTAAAGCGCATATGACACATTAGACACAATTTATTTTGCTAAAACATAGTTAACACGATTATATTCAAGATTTCTTTAGTTTGGCCATTTTTGCGACGTTTATAGTTTCACTTCCTTATTGGACACTGACAGGAAATGACATGGATAGAGGCAAACAATTTAAAACTGTTGCCGTGCCAACCATGTTAAGTCAATGGAAAATGAGTCAAACTGCCATGGAACTTTACCTTTATCTATGTCACTTCCTGTCTTTTCTGCCCAACATTTCTTCTTTAAAAGTGCTGTTTCACTGAAATAAAATGATAATTATGCAACTGGTGAACTTGCAACTGATGTTATCCTTCTAAATAAGTCCTATTTTCAAAAGCACTAAATCCTGTCATATGCACTTTACTTTCTTTCTTTTTTTTGGCCAGAAAACCTGTTTTGTACCACCACTGTTCCATTCTTGAGAGGGACAATCTTCTGAACTTTGAACATTTTAAATACTTTGAATTTGCTTGCACGGTTTTTAAAATACTCAATGGACCGCCATTAAGGGAATTCATAAAACTGAAATCACCTTCTGGCAGAGCCGCTCGGTCTACGGTTAGAGGAGACTGTGAAGTGCTCTACAGACGGACCACCTTTGGGCAGGCTGTTCTTTCGGGTCAGGGGCTGTAACATCTGGAACAGCGTCCCTCTCACTATAAGAGAATGCCCCACGTTTAACACCTTCAGCACTCAATCAAAAAAACTGGTTAAAATCATCAAATTAACAATATGCTCATTAGACCCTACAGATCTCCTGGTGCACGACTGGGCCAAGTGTCAGGATCCTCTGAACAGGTGTTGCTTTGTAAATAATAACTATATTTATCCTCATAATTTGAACTGTATGACCTGCCCTTGCATCTCTATTCTATTGTGCAAGTCAAAGAACGAACATTCAGATGATAAAAATGAAAGAATTGTATGTAACAAATGTCATGTTATGTAAGTATGTAGCCTTAACTTTCAAATGTGTCTATGTTTTATAATTGTTGTTGGCATTATACACCAGGGACAACAGTTGAAATCTAACTTTGCAGCTAAAACTGACACATTTACAGAAAAAGCTGTCCCTGTAGAATAGACTAATAAATAAAATAAAATAAAGTTTGAGGGATCATTAAAAAGACTATGATGCTCAAATTCAGTTCATGTATAAAAATATTACCGCAGAAGTGCAGCCCGATAAACACTCATTAGGATTGTACTTGGACTAAACTAAGACTAAAGCAACTACTGCACCTGTCTAGACCAAACCAGGAAAAAAAAGAGCTTGAAAATGAGCCCAAACTATACTAACACCTAAAAAATTAACAAGGCTCACCTCTCCCAAGACCTGATTGTAATTTTACTGCAGCGGGACGTCTTCAGCTCGTCTCCACGGAGACGTTGTCTAAAGTCAGCCAAATATGACCTTTAAGTCCTCGTCCAAATCCATCCCTTGAATACCCACTGCATTTTCTGTATCCAGCTGGTCTTTAAGATTTAAGATTGTGCATTGCTGGCAACAGTTTAACTTTAATCCAACATTTTACGCAGAGTGTCTTTATGGAGCTTTTAATTAGGCTGAATATGATCAGCAAGTCAAGCTTTATGTTGCAGATTAGTGTGCGTGTTGTGACACATTCTGAATTCTGTCAAACAAGCAAGATACAGGTGCGTTGATACGATATGTATGCATGATGTGCAACAGTAATTGCTGATGTGACATATTGAGCACAACCCAAAGCCTGCATGGTGTATTGAGACACTGATGTACATTTACAGACCTATTTCTCTAATCTCCTGTTAAATAACCAAACTGAAATAATCACAGACACTTACTGTAGCCCATGGGCCCAACAGAGCAGATTATGGGGAGCCTCCTCTTTTTTTTGCTAAAGAGCACTGACATCTAGTGGCCAAAACAATACAACTTGAAAAAAAAAAAAATACTTGACTCAAAAGCATTTAAAACATTTATTTAAATCAATCAGAAAGTTCACTCATAGTTTAGAAAGACTCAAAAATCTTAAAACGGAAGAAAAGAAGTGCACGATAAAAAGTCTTTACATTTTCACCAAATAAAACTAATCAGTTTATCATGTTAGTGCTAGACCTTTTCACTGTGTGCAAAGTTATCCAGTATCTTAGAGACGGGGTTCCCAAACAGTTTTAGCTGGGACCCCAAAAATTGACACGTGAACAAGTCAGGACCCCCACTGTACAAAGTTACTGCGTCTTATGCTACATTTTAAAATCAAGTTGATATGTATTTAAACTAGGGCCGGGACTCGATTAAAAATATTAATCTAATTAATAAGAGGCTTTGTAATGAATTAATCGAAATTAATCGCATATAAATATTTGACCTGAGAACAGTGAGAAGTAAGTTTTTTCATAAGGATTTTTAGTATACCATTGAACAATGACTGAATACATAAGCTTAAGCAACAAATATTGTTTATTTTTGTTCAACCAAGTCCAACAGACCAGAGCAATATTGCCATTAATTGTGCGTCTGCAGGAAAAAAGGAAACTGAAGTGTGGAAAGCAAAGTGTGATTAATTTCGATTAATATTTTTAATCATGTCATTAATTAATCGCAATTAATCGAAAAAAGTCCCGTCTTAGAGCCAGGGGTTCCCAAGGTTTTCACTTTGCAACCCTAAAACTACCAACACAAACAATTGACGACAACCACAATAAATGGAGTCAATATATTTCGACTAGGTTCAGGAGCAGGAGCATGCTTCGACCAACCACACTTGCATTCACCTAACCCCGCCTCCCACGAGCCATACCAAGCAAAAGCCTGGTCATCTCAGTTTGTCTGAAACTGTCGACCCCCCCATCCCTCCCTCCATGTCTGTTTTATTTTCAGCACTGATTCCTCTGATTCGAGGGGGGTCCCAAAGACATGGGCTAATCTGAGACGAAGCACCCACCAAAAGTGTCACCCAGGTTCACTCCACACTATAACCTTGTGAATAAAATCTTAATTGCACTTTGTTGTGTCGTGGTCCTTGCTATAGTGAAACATAATGCTTGCAAACATATCAAGGGTCAAAACATTTTTACATTTGTGTTAATAAATAATATTTATTGCTTGTCCAAATCACCAAATTGGAAACCCTGGCATTAGATATAAATAAGTGCTATTTTTCTTATGTTATTCTCCTCCACTCATTTCATACATGATTTCACATGTTTTAGCAACAACGTAAAAACCTGTTTCCCACTGGCATAAAGTGCAAGTGCAAAGGCTATAGATTATAATAGTACAAAAGGCAAAGCTTAAAGAGTAACTCCTGTCTAGTAAAGTGACCAGTGCAGGTAGAGAGAAAGCTGTAGCAGTAATAGGTTGTGTTTATGTGGGAGCCTATAGTTTAAAACTGAGATGAAGAGCAGATGAGAAATCCATAATAGAATCTGCTGCAACTAAATCAAAATGTGAAGGTCTGAACCTGGTTTAAAATGGTGTTCAGGTAATTACTTGGTCTTTTCATATGACACAAAAACTTGCACAAGTTAACGACTCGGCCGTCAGTAAATTAATAATGATTTTAAAAATGTAAGATTTAGGGGGGAGCTCAAAGTAGAGTCGCTGCTCCTCCTCCACATCAAGAGGAGCCAACATAAGAACTTTTGTGGATTTTCCTTACTCAACATGTTTATGCTCTCCATCAGAGATTTTATCAGCAATGTGTAAAATGTGAACACAACCTATTCCAGAGGATATTTCAGTCTTGGTCTTGGATGTCGGGAAAGTGTTTTTTGCAATACTTGATGAAGTCAAAGTCATCAACAGGAAACGGAGCATCTTTCCACTTCTTCACCGTGCTCTGTCCTTCTGGAGTCAGCAGAGCGAAGCTGGCGATTTTAAGCGTCGCCAAAACAGCAACGCCCTTGAACTTCATCTCAAATCCCCACTTCTAAAAGAAAGGCATTTTACAACCGTGTTCACAGTGATATACTTTATGTTTGGGGTTATGTTTGTTACAACGGCGTCGCATGCTCACATGCAGAAGCATCTCTCTTCCTATTGTTTCTGTTTTCTTGTGTTTTCTTAAATGAGTTAGCAAAATTACATTTTAAATGTAGTTTTGTTAATTAAATGGGGATAGGATGTCATCTTCTCCAGAGCTCAACAACTACATGGAATGACAGAAATCTAAGGAGAGTAATTCAAACCAGGCCAATCCACAAGAGTCACCTGTCTCTACTGTAGAGGCCATCGTAGCTGAATGAGGCCGTTCTCAGTCGACTGTGTGAGACTGTTGTGTTTTTGGCTCAACAATGATCTGGACAGGGCCAGGTTGGCTGGTTTTCCTGAAGCAGAGCAGACAGGGTGATCTCAGATGGAGATACCACACCCATTTCACAGCCTCCTCAGTCGTGCCTCAGGGAGACTGTGGAGTCTCAATAAGGGACAGGTCCAACTGGCTGAAGGACAACTTCACCCACCAAGCTTTCAGGAAAGCTGAACCTCTCGTCCCTCTGCTGCCTCCTATTGTCTACATGTATTTGATATTGGTCTGTTATCTTTGTGCATAAATGGATTGAGAGAAAACAATATTGTTTCTCTGCATGGGCTTTACACGAAGAACAATTGACGATAAAGCGGATTGAGTTTAAAGTTTGGCTGGTGCTATTCCCCTCAACTATGGGTGTTTAAATAAAGTACGTACTGGACAATGATGAGCCAGTTATGTCACAGGGCTCAAACCTACTAATGTCACATGTCGGTGGTAATAACATTAATAATGTGTATTTATGAACATACTGAACATTCATGATCAATAAATGCACTTTTTGTAAACAACTTTGATAGAATTAAAAGTAAAAATGCTAAACACACCTTGTTGCAGTTGCCATTGTTGCAGAGAATCTTACGGCCTTGTTCCCAGTCCTTAAATTGCCTTGGACTGTCAATATCTGCTCCCACTTTGAACTCATTTCTATAAAAGGAAAAAAAAACAATATTACGTTGTTTAATAAATTCTTCGGTCCATCTCAGAACTTACTTGAACTCAGGGTTGATGTTGACGTAGTGCGCTCCTTCCACCAGTCGGATGTCACTCCCAGAGGCCACAGACTTGAAGCAGCTGCGACACTTCAGCTGAACGTTAGCCGCAGCAAAGCGATGCCTCTTGTCGTCATTCCTTTGCTCGGCCAATCTGCGGCGAATCATCTCCTCCTTTTGCACCTGACTTACCTGCAAAGCGTAAGAGGAGCAAACATTATCTCAAGTCAAGGTACAAGTCCAAATGTTTTCTCAGTTTGATCCTAATTGATCTGGTATATGAAAATGCACTAACCTTTTGTCTGAAGTCATTGTCGTTCATCTCCTGCACTTTAGCCACAGCCTTCTTGACCAGCTCCTCCAGATGCTCATTGATCCGTTCTCTCACCAGCTCCCGCCCCCCTCTCGAAGCCACCACTGAGTACACGCTGTCCGGCGCTCGGGCCCGCCCACTCGCCTGCAGCTGCGCGATGTCATTGGTCAGCAGACCGTAGCGCACCACAAAATTGCATTCTGGGATATCGAGGCCTTCTTCGGCGATGGAAGTGGCGATGAGGAGGTTAAGAGAGCCACTGCGGAAATTACGAATGGTTTCTCCCTGTTCCTTCTGTAACACAAAAGGTTTGGGTCAAAAAAGATTGGGCACCCCTGCCTTACGGGTTGCCCCAGCGGCACAGAAGGATGGGCCAAATGCGGAGACAAACAAACACCAAAGTACGCCCTAACCTTAACATATAAACAGACTTAATCTTGATGGATGAATTTATTTTCAAAAGACGGAGCACTAGCAGAACCTGGGCCCATGCAGATGAATGCATTTTAACACATTGAGAGCCAATAACGAAATATATATATATATTTTTGCATTTTTTAAACTAGACACTCTGATACACCTTATGTGTGATATTGGGAGCTCTGTGATAAACAGAACTGAAATAAAAGACTATCAAAAACTTGTGGAAAGTTACGATCTGGACATTTCATCTGGGCATTTGATTAATTGTTTCCCACACATAGACTAATTTGTGGCGGTTTTCTCCAGTTTGGCTTTATCCAAATCTACAGTAAAAGGCTCAAATGGCACATGTTTCATAAAACATGGGATATCTCGGTTTCTAGTCTTGATTTTGATCAAGACTAGCCTCTGTTTAGGTTAGGATTTCTCCGGAACCGAGGAACGTAGAATTAAACTGTTTTCACCCTGAGAGCTTAGACTCTCACCTTTCAAACGAGCCATAGCATGTGTCCATATCTATAACATAGAATCCGCTGTGGTGCTACAAATATCATGCAAAATGGTCTGGATTGTTGGCACTCTACAGCTGAATCCCCAAAACAGAGCGGCAGTCAATGTGTTAAAAGCTGTCAGTTCTTCTGTCAATACGCTTTGAGATTTGGATATATGCATAATTGCTAACCTTAATTCTATCCTAAACTTAATCCTAACAATAAAACCTGTTATCTGCCACATTAGGGTGTAAGAGCTGTGTGAGTTAAACACAACTCACATGACATTTGCCGTTCCTCAAGGCTGATTTATACTTCAGCGACAGCACCGCGTTTACGTGCTGGACGCACGTGGGAGCCAATCAGGGAGTTCGCAACAGCTGCACCTGCCACACAAGGTGACTCCGCGGCAAGTGCAGAACGCAAGTGCCGTGGTTGATCGTTTCGCAAAACAAGGAAACAGACAACAAACTCCTTCAGTCTCCCTATTTGAAGTTATTTTTCATTAATATATTGCTCCTATGACTTAGTGCTTTCACTTTTTTTTTAAATAGACATAACAACGTGAAGGCAAAGGAGATAAGCGGAAGTTCGAACCATTCTGGCTTGCGTCAAGTCGATGGGGCTGAGGTGGGCGGGACCGGCCGCCGAAGTATAAAAAGGCCTTAACCCATATCATAACCCTAATCCCTGACCCTAACCCCCTGATCAGGGGGACAGCAAGTAACAGGTTAAAGGACTATTACCGTGCAAGTCATAGACACATTTCTGCCATCTTTGTGCATGTATTCTCAAATTCCCAGCACCTGAGTCATGTTGCTATTGCCGGCTCCGATCAGTATGGCCGCGTTGATGCCACATCCCTGCAGCACTGCATTCTCCAGGATCCACTCGTACAGACAGTGCGCACTCTTACGTGTCTCAGTGAAGAGAATGCCTCTCGAGTCCTTTTTAGGCACAAACTGCTCCACAAGAGTGCTCTGCAGTTTGGAATTTTGGGATTCTCGCAGCTGGGATCATTTGCCAACCTGCTCAGCTCCACCTGATTCTCTGTGAGAAAAACGGGAAATTGAAACTGAGTTATGGATAGTTACATGCAGGCCTCAAGTGATGAAAAATTGGTATGAATTCCATAACAATTAACAATTCAAAACTAAATATTTTCAAAAATTATTTAAAACATACATTTTATTATTTTTCTAATACGTATATGGAAGAAAATAGCCAAATCCAAATGCAGAGTCTCTTCATGCAAATGGTTCTTCAGATTGTTATTTACCTTTAAATAATTCCACCAAAAAGACGTCAGCTTTGTTTTCGTCCATGGGCGTGGTGTCCATGTAAAAGTCTCTGAGGGAGTTGTAGGCATCGATCATTCGGAGCGTGTCTTTAATGAGGAGAGCGTCGTTATACTGCCTCAGATGATCAGCGCACCGGACCATCTCTCTGTTGTTCTCACTCACTCCTGGAATAAAAGAGGTTTTAAAGACGGGTTGGTCATTGTTTAGTTCTGGTTTAGTTCACACTCTCTACTTTTTCTCACCGAGACTTAAATGAGCATGAACTGTTGCATATTATGAGAGAAGCGAACAGGCGTCAGTGTCCACCCGAAAGCAGAGAGAGGTGTAGCTGAGTGTAGGGTAGACAAGGCTCTATATCTGCCCATCACGACTCACACATACTGTATATTCTCTTTGTATAAGGAGGCCTGCTAACTTCTGCAGATATAAAAGTCTCTGAATAGGCATGTGGCAGCATCGAGGGATAAAAAAGTGAAAGGCGGTGGTAAAAACTGGGCCACCTGTGGCAGAGGTTGTGTGAAACTGGGATATGGGTAGCTGTAGAGCCGGTGCTGGTCCTTCTGGGGCCCTAAGCAAAAATCCACTCGGGGGCCCTACAGTACACATCCCATGGCTTTTTGATGAAGAGCGAACCCATTTATGGTCAAAAACAGTTCCACTGTGCAGTAGTGCAGGGCAGAAGTGGAACATAACCTCAGTTTGGGCCCTGCCCCACTGTGAGAACCACTAACCACTAAGCCACTGTCAGACAGGAGTTTAGGACACCACTAGTCTATTTTCCCCCACTTTTTCAAATGGTAAAAGGTCACTGACCCAGTTTGGGAACCACTGACTTTAAAACTAACTGAAACCTGCACCTGATGGTTATATTTTTATCTTACCACTGAGAATCAGCCTGACAGTAATTTGTTTTAGACCGTGCGCATTCCGAGAAATAGAGTTACTGAAAGTAACTGCGCCCATGAGAACTGTGTGGATTCAACTCCCATTTGAGACAAAATGCTTTTTGGCTTTTTCTCTCCTCTGTTCACTGCAGGAACTGAAAAGAAATTAAAAGTGTCATTATGATATGTGGGACAAAGGAGGACAGATCACTTTAAGCTCTCGGGAAACATCTTGAATGTATGAGATGTTATCAAGTACCTTGGCCACATCATAACTGATCATTTAACAGATGAGGCATTTACCGTCAGTGCCGGATGTTATAAGCACAAGCGAAGATTCTGTCTCGGAAATTCTCCTCCTGCTCTGTACAGGTGAAACAGGTTTCAAGCCTACTGCTCACCTCTGTACACCGCACATCTGTGGGTGAATTATACAGTGCCTTGCAAAGCACTAATACACCTTAAACATTTGCACATTTTGTCATGTTTACAACCCTAAACATAAAGATTTTATTTTGAATTTTTTACTGAAAGTTCACACACAAGTAACAGACAACTGTGAAGTGAAAGCAAAATGATACATGATTCTGTTATTTTTCAAAAAATAGAAAAGTAAAAAGTGTGGCGTGCATAAGTAGACAAAAATTTAACTTTTTGGCCCAAATGCAAAACGTTATGTATGGCACAAACCTAACACTGCTCAGGACGCTGAGTGCACCATCCCCAGTGTCAAATATGGTGGGGGGAGCATCATGCTATGGGGCTGCTTTTCTTCAGTGGGGCCTGGGAAGATTGTAAGAATAGTTGGGAAGATGGATGGAGCCAAATACAGAGACATTTTGGAGGAAAACCTGCTGGAGTCAGCAAGAGAATTGAGGCTGGGGCGGAGATTCACCTTCCAGCAGGACAATGACCCTAAACACAAAGCTAAATCTACAATGGAATGGTTTAAAAACAAACATATTAATGTGTTAGAATGGCCCAGTCAAAGTCCTGACCTAAATCCTATTGAAAATCTGTGGAAAGACCTGAAAACTGCTGTTCACAAACGCTCTCCTTCTAATTTGACAGAGCTTGAGTTGTTTTGTAAAGAGGAATGGGCTAAAATGTCAGTCTCTAGATGTGCAAACCTTGTAGAGTCATATCCCAGAAGACTTGCTGCTGTTATTGCAGCAAAAGGGGGTTCCACAAAGTATTAAGTCATGCTGTATGAATACTTGTGCACGCCCGACTTTTCACTTTTCTATTTTTTGTAAAATAACAGAATCATGTATCATTTTGCTTTCACTTCACAGTTGTCTGTTACTTGTGTGTGAACTTTCAGTAAAAAAATTCAAATCTAAAATCTTTATGTTTAGGGTTGTAAACATGACAGAATGTGCAAAAGTTCAAGGTGTATTAGTACTTTCGCAAGGCATTGTAAAAAGTACAGTTTCCAGAAACTTACAGTTGCATGCATTGAGAATTTTATGACAAAACAAAAACAAAAAAAAACTCCCCGATGGACAAGTGCTAGTGAACTCTTCGTGTCGAATGAGGGAACACTTTGCGTGCTGTCTTGAGAAACCAATCTATTCACCAAACTCCTGGCCTGATACTCTACAGTACTCGAAACAACAAGATAGTTGCCCGGTCCGAGCAGAGTAAACATTAGGAGAGCAGTGCCCGGGCCAGGAGACGGGGGGAAACCCGTGCGGGATGCAAGCAAGAGGCGAGGCGAGCACTGGGAGATGGGCCGAGCGGAGACACGCGAGTGGACGGAGAGGCACTCACGCGTTGGGAGTGACAGGGGGAAGGCGGTAGGTCTCTCCTGCTCATCCACATCAGCAGACGGCTCCATTTAAGGTGTTGTATGTGGCAAAGTAGGCGGAGAGTGAGTGAGCGAGCGCTGCCTGTCAAACAGCCTGTCACCGTAACAACGCTCATTAATCAGTGAAACACCGTGATTTGACTGAGATGCGGGGCCTTGCAGCAGTGGGGGCCCTACGCACCTTGCGTAATCTGCGTATAGGAAAAACTGGCTGAAATCTACAGGACATGGTACAGAGGGATCAAAACTTGAAAACTGGGACATCTGGTCAGTCACCATATCAATGCCATATTCTACTTCTTACCCCTTTTTTCGAGTTCGACCACATCCTGCTCATACTCCTGTGTCCCGCGCTCCCTCAGCTGGACGTCCCGCGGCAGGTCCAGAAACTCATGGATTTTAAGCATCATCCCCTTTATGTGATCTCCCAGAGGGTCCTGAGCCAAGCATTCAAACAGTCAAGACTCAATAAGTAAGAGGAAAAATTAACATAAGTAAAATTATGAAGAATGGAGGTTAGGTTAATATTTATTTGAAATTAATGAATGAGAATGACTGTACCACAGGTCTCTTTTCGGTGATTTTAAACTCTTTGTGAGGCCTGGGCACTTTCAGCTTCAGCTCTGGGACGTATTTCTTAGTGGAGACTATGGCGGAATCCATGTTGGCGCAAATCTAGAACAGTAAGCATTTAGTGAGTGACAGAAACAAACATATCTATCCTGTGCTGCCCTCTGCTGGTCTCTCCCCATATTGCATTTCATTAGTGCTGAGCAGTGAGTTCTTTCATGGGATCTAGAACAGAGGTCTCCCCAACCACCGGGCCGGGGACAGCTGCCGGACCATGACACATTCATTTTTCCAAAGCTTTATTACGCTGAAGTTCTGCGTGCACGGCACGCGCGCGTACCAGGCCGCGGAAATGTTTCAGGTCCTGTACCGATCCCTAGCAGGAAAAAGGTTGAGGACCCTTGATCTAAATTATTATTAAAGTTTCTGCAATGTGCAATGCTAAGTTATAAATAACCAACATTGTTTTTTAAAGCATGACATTATTATAGGGAAGTTGTTACATTCATCTGCTGGTCCAAATCTAGTATTGAAAACTTGCAGACTTTTGACACCGTGCATTTCTACATTTCTTGCATGTGAGCTTGTGAAGAATAAACATTTCTACCATAGCTAGAGCCTTTATTTTGCACCTCATTCATCCCTAGCACTTTGTTTGTGTTTTGTCTGGTTCTATCATAATTATTACAGTCTTATGATCACACTACAGCATGTACTGTAATATAAAACAATAAATGTCGTATTTTAAGCATTATAAGGTGATGTTATAAGCAACAATACAAATCAAAACCAGGTCAGAAAAACTGATTAAAAAAAAAAGATTTCAGAATGTTAAATTAATACAATAGTTTGTCCTTTATCATATAATTCATATAAAAATAGGTAATTCACATTTGGGACCAGCCTAATAAAGAGACAGAAGAGCTAACTACTCTGCCACATAATGTTGTTTAGGACATAAACGATATAAATCTAACCGTGAGAACGTGCTCCACAGCGGTTTCTAGGGTCTTCTTGCCGCCCGTCCCAGGAGAGGCGGTGAGGCCCAGGATCTGCGGCAGTGGGCCCTGGTTCTTCATCTTCTTCTCCACGTAACAGCTCATGATCTTATTGTACACTGCGTCATTGTGCGTGTGGTGGCACTCGTCGATGATCAGCAAAGTGATGTCTGGAACAAATACAGTAAAAGTAGCTAAGTTAGGATGCAAACTCTACGCATTGAGTTGCCTTGTGTACGAAATGCACGGTATAAATAAAGTTGCCTTGCCTACTATTTCAGATTTGGACCATTAGTACTTCAATGTTGTTTTGTTGCTGACAGACAGAGGCACTGAAGGGTGTAGCAAAGAACAATTTTCCAACAGGGTCTTTGTATAAAGAGTTGTGTTATGTATGTAATATTGTCTTACACACATTCCGGGTTCGATTCCCACCTGGACGGGGCCTTTCTGTGTGGAGTTTGCATGTTCTCCCCGTGTCTGCGTAGGTTTCCTCCGGGTACTCCGGTTTCCCCTACAACTAAAAACATGTACAATAGGCCAGGATGAATGAGAGTGTGTTTGAGAGTGCGCATGGGGGACGACGGATGGAAATTAGCCCAAGGCTACAATCCGGTGTGGCTTGTTTACATGCATGAGACCCATGTATGTTAACATTAACATGCACTGTCCCGACCAAATAAACCAATAAATAAATAAAAAATAAATACATAGTAAACATACACATACACTAAAAATGTAAAACATTTATGAAAGAAAGGTTATTGGCCCTAAGAACCCTTTCCATTTACAGGACAGGTAATATGAGGTTCTCCCCTCAGGCAGGCATTTTAGGGTTCTTAAATATAAGAGAAACCGCTTTAAGTTTTCTTTTGTGAGCCGTTTGAACAAGTTGGGCATTGATCCTACTTTTGATAGAAACTGTGTAGCCGAAGTTCTAAGTTGTTTTTAACTTTTAATGAGCGTTTGGCTTTACTTTTACAAATGAAATGGCAATGCCTTGTCAGCCACATTATATGACAGGTCTCTAAGATGCATAGACTGTTTTTTTTTAAATATTGTACTACATGTTCAAATCAGGAGAACAGACAATAAAGTTTGATCTAGCAATTGTGCTCACGCACTAATTGTGCCTTTCATTAGAATCACTTTATTTCTGATTTCATTCCAAACACTTATGGGCTTTATGAATTAAAATAATATATTTTAAATTAGGCTCAAAACATTACATATACAAAGACATGGCTGGAAGTGAAAGCAATTTAACTGCAGACACCTCCACACCAGTGTAGTGTTAAAAATGCAGAAGAAGAGCTCCACCACCTCATGACATCAGCAGGTGAAACGGAGCATTTTGAAGGCAACAGACTCACCGGACAGCTCCACATGTTGGTCCTCCTCGGCGTTGATCATGGAGTTGTAGAGAATCTGAGCCGTGCAGACGATGACGTCTGAGTCCCTCAACACATTCCCAAAGAAGTCCTTCTCCGCCGAGTCCCCAGTGACCGGCAGCACCTTGTACTGTTTCCCCAGGAACCGGCCAAACTCCTTAGAGCAGTGCTGCTCCACCAGGTGCAGCTACAAAACACACAAATGATTATACTAAAAACCTGCAAAATATACAGTGGGAAGAAAAAGTAAGTACACCGTTTGGAATTCTCACATTTCTGCCTAAATTGGTCATAAAATGTGTGTGTTTAATCTTCATCAAAATCATAAGAATGATTAAACAGTGTCTGCTTAAACTAATACCACCCAAACATTTACATTTGATCTTATTTTAATTGGCCATAACATGCAAACATTCACAGGAGAGTGTGGAAAAAGTAAGTACACCGCCTGAATCTGACTGAACTACAGCAGTGTCGTAAAGAGGGATAGTCCAAGATTCATCCTGATCGTTGTGAAAGTCTAATCTGCAACTACAGGAAAGCAGTTATTGCTGCAAAAGAAGGATCAGTCAGCTATTTAATACAAGGGTTCACTTACTTATTCCACGCTGTTGTGAATGTCTCAGGTTTTTCTGAGAAATATCTTGATAAACTTGTAAATTCATTTTTCCATTGACGATAGCACGTTGTTCAGGCCCTGAGGCAACAGGGATTCTCCCTGCTCCATACTTCACAGTGAGGATAGGGTTTTAGGGATGTTGATGTGCTGTTCCATTTTACCTCCACACATGACGTTGTGTGTTCCTCCCAAACTGTTCAACTTTGGGTCCAACAGTATATTTTTCCAGAGGTGCCGTGGAGCATCCAAGAGCTCTTTCGCAAACCAAAGTTGAACAGTTTAGGAGGAATACACGTCTCGTGTGGAGGACAAATGGAACAGCACATCAACATCCCTAAAACCCTATCCCCACTGTGAAGTCTGGTGCAGGAGAATCATGGTGTTGGGCTGTTTTGTTGCCTCAGGGCCTGGACAACGTGCTATCATCAATGGAAAAACATGTTTCAAAGATATTTTGCAGAAAAACCCGAGACATTCACAACAGCATGGAATAAGTAAGTGATCCCTTGTATTTAATAGCTGGCTGACTCTTTTTGCAGCAATAACTGCTTTTCTGTAGTAGCAGATTTGACGCTGGACCATTCCTCTTTACAAAACTGTTGCAGTTCAGTGAGATTCAGGTGGTGTACTCACTTATTCCACACTGTCCTGTAAATGTTTACATGTTATGGCCAATAAAAATATGATAAAATGTAAATGTTTACTTATTTCTGTGATTATTATGAAGATCAGACCACAATTAGTGACCAATTTAGTACTGAGTTTCACCATTACACATACAGTTGTAAAAGTTGTATTATTGTGAAATGTGCGTACCATGTTGACGAGAACAACCACTTTAGCCCTGGGTTTTGTCTGCAGGTGTCTTTGTGCCACATACACCGCTGTCCTGGTTTTGCCTCCTCCAGTCGGTAACCAGATGATGATGTTTTCTCCCTGAAGAGCTCTCTGAACAACCTCCTCCTGGTATGAGTATAGCTCCAGCTCTGCCATACTTCTGCACATAAAAAACGTGCAAAGTAAAGCTTGCTGTGAAAGAGGGAGCACGTTAGTTGAGTCACAAACTCATTCCCAACATGCAAACCCATTTATAGCATCACAGGGCTGAGTTGATAAACTTGTTTTGCAACTTTCAGGGAGCCATACTGTCAAAGTCCTGAAAACATGTTGGCTCATCCAATTGTGTCACTAAATATTAGTCTATTCATCCAACTTCTGTGTACTGAAGTGGGGCTCTTGGGAACCAAAAGCGGACCTTTTTTTTTTTTAGAGAACTGTTGGCAATAAAAAACTAATGTTCATAGATAATTTACATAACACACATACAGCTTGATGATTAGCCTTAAGATCGGTGCTTGAAACAACAGACCTCTGTATCAATATTAGAATTAATATTTAATTTGAGAGAGAGAGAGAGAGAAGACATCAACAGCAGTTTGGGCTAGTTATTCAGTGAAATAGCAATAAAAGTCTGATTTCATCGCACATTAATAAAAACAAAATGAAAACGAAAAGAGTAGTACAACATTTGCTGACTCACATTTCCGGGTAATTGTCGCCTTATGTGGAATAGGACCGCAGATCTCTCCTCTGCCTGTCCCGGAGCCGGCAGAGAGTTTATAAACGATCACCTGAACCGTAAGGCTCGCTTTCTGCAAAACGAAACTAAATGCCTCTGTGCTGTAAGAGGAGCCCCGCTGAGGGACAGGGAGGACTGCGAGGGACGACAGGACAAGCTGAAGTGACGCTAAATTAGATTTGATTTGAGAAGTTTGAACAGCTGCAGCCTACTTAAAGGACAGCTTTAAGTAGGCTCCAGTTGTTTATGGTGATCTATATTGTGACTTTAGACTTTAGATTTCGTTTACTGAGAACCAAAATATGATAAAATTGAATAAAATATACAGGGCAACAATCCCCAAAACTTCCAATTCCCCACATTGAGCTTTTCAAAACTTCCCTGCGCTCAAATAAAATAAAGTGATACTGGGGTCAATTTAATGACAGATAATGTATGCTTTAGTTTAGTAACGCATTTAAGACATGTTTTTCTGGTTGAGGCATGGATTACACTATGTTTAAAGACATAACCGAGTCCAATCTAGGTCTATTTTATTCCCTTTTAAGACAAATTGATCACGGCCTGGTGATACTTGGAAGATCAAATACTTTAGCGTCAACTTTTGTGACGGTACTTGGAAAGTACCATCACAAAGTACCCCCTTTTAAATGAGGTATCACACTGGCATATCGGCTGTAAGCTCTCCAGTCAATACGCTTTGAGATTTGGATATGCATACTTACTAAACCTAACTTTAACCCTCAGATGGCAGGTAACAGGTTAAATCTATTCAGTTTGACATTATTATTATTATAATGAAGTTTGAGGGATCATTTAAAAGACAATGGTTCGTAAAGCCAACAAACTCAGTTCACATACAAAAAACATTACCGTAGAAGTGCAGCCAGATAAAGTCTCAATAGGATTACACTTGGCTCTAATGGACTAAACAAAGACTAAAGCAACTACTAGTCTAAAGAAATTAGCCCAAACTAAATACCTAAAAACTTAACTAACAAGGCTCACCTCTCCCAAGACCTGATTGTAATTTTACTGGGAGCAGGAAAGTCAGCCAAATATGACCTTTAAATAGTGCAAATCCTTCGACATTCTGAATTCTGTCAAAAAAGCAAGATACAGGTGCTTTGATACAATATGGTCATGTACTACAATAATTGCTGATGTGACATATTGAGCACAGCCTAAGCCTACATGGTCTATTGAAACACTGATTTACATACAGACCTATTCCTCTAATCTCCTGTGAAATAACCAAACTAAAAGGCTAACTAATCCTTGTTAACAGAGCAGATTATGGGGAGCCTCCTCTTGTTTGCTAAAGAGCACTGACATCTAGTGGCGAAAACAATACAACATGAAAAAAACATGAAATACTCAAAGCATTTAAAAGATTTATTTAAAATCAAAGTTAATTCATAGTTTAGAAAGACTTAAAAACCTGAAGACGGAAATGACAAAGACAAGCAGTGCAGACAACTGGAATGTGCACTGTTCATTTTATGCCATTTCCGGTCCAAACTGCAGAATGCCAAGTTCACCAGTACAGTACCTTAGAGCAGGGGTTCCCAAGTTTGTCACTTCGCGACCCTCAAATTATCAACACAAACAACTGGCGACAACCACAATAAAACATAATAAGCTTGTGCACATATCAAGGGTCAAAATGTATTTATTGTTAGTCCCAAGCACCAAATTGGAAACCCCTGCATTAGATATAAATATAAAGTTATTCTCATCCACTCATTTCATACATGATTTCACATGTTTAAGCATCAACGTAAAAACCTGTTTCCCATTGACAAAAAGTGCAAGTGCAAAGGCTATAGATTATAATAGTGTCAGGGAATTAACGCCTGTTTTCAACACAACTTTCGGCAAACGCTCTGTTATCTTCTGTCACAGAAATAAACAGATTAAAAAACACGAGATCACGCCAGAGCCTTTCTTTTTACTTGCAAGGGGGCATTGTCATGGGATTGTGCAGCCTTTTCCAGCGCCGCTTATCCCTCAAAACCCAACGTGCCATTTCCCCGTTCAAGCTTTTATTCAGATAATCATACGCCCACATTCCTTACACACGTCACAGTAAATGATAGGTAATCCTCCTCCTTCCCTGAGCCCAGGAAGACAGGTCAAACAGGTCATGTGAATCTTTCCTCCGGCTAACTCCCAAGGGGCTAACAGCCCCTTATAAACAAAAAGTTACATCTTTATGGCTTGTGTTCTTCTCTGTTTAAACATAAACAGTGTTATCTTAAGTTACAGGTCAACTTAATTACTACAAGGTCCAGGTGCTCAGGAAATCATTTTAACACATGCTTAACTTCAACAGTTCAATGCATACAAATAGATTTGAGAATACATTTTGCCATCACACACAAATTCATTTCAATACACCAAATGTAAACACATATGATAATATCATAAATGTTATGACAAATAGTACCAATAACAATATTTCTATTTTAGCAGAGGCAAAGCTTAAAGAGTAACTCCTGTCTCGTAAAGTGACCAGTGCAGGTAGAGATAAAGCTGTAGCAGTAATAGGTTGTGTTTACATAGTTTAAAACTGAGATTATGAGCAGACGAGAAATCCATAATAGAATCTGCTGCAACTAAATCAAAATGTGAAGATCTGAACCTGGTTTATAAATAGTGTTTGTGTAATTACTTGGTCTTTTCATATGACACAAAAACTAGCAAAAAGGTTCGGCCGTCAGTAAATTAATAATGATTTTTTTTTAAATACACGATTTTTGAATGGGTTATCTTCGGGGGAGCTCAAAGTGGAGTCGCTGCTCCTCCTCCACATCAAGAGGAGCCACCATAAGAACTTTTGTGGATTTTCCTTACTCAACATGTTTATGCTCTCCATCAGAGATTTTGTCAGAAATGTGTAAAATGTGAACACAACCTATTCCAGAGGATATTTCAGTCTTGGTCTAGGATGTCGGAAAAGTGGTCTTCGCAATATGTGAGGAAGTCAAAGTCATCAACAGGAAACGGAGCATCTTTCCACTTCTTCACCGTGGTCTGTCCATCTGGAGTCAGCAGAGCGAAGCTGACAATTTTAATCGTCGCCAAAAGAGCAACACCCTTGAAGTTCATCTCAAATCCCCAGTCCTAAAAGAGATAATTTTACAACAGTGTTGACTGCGATATAATTTATGTTTAGGGTTATGTTTGTTACAATAGAATAGAATAGAAAAACTTTATTGTCTACCATGCACAATGAGGGCAGAAATTTGCCTTTGGCTTGCCCATACATTCAATACACTTGCCCAGCAATGTAATAAAAATTCTTTAAAATCCATTATAAAATCAGTTCATTGCAAACGCAGCAGCAGCAGATTCACTTCATCATAAGAAAAGGAACAGAACAGACTGAACGACATTAGCAGTTACAACTTATTCAGCTCCCGTATGGCAAAGGGCGCAAACGAATTCCTGTACACATTTTTCTTGGCATAAGGAAGTCTGTATCTCTGCTGTGATGGAAGGCGCTCCAGGTGATGGGACAGTGGATGGCTATCTTCATCTGTGATCTTATGACAGAGACGATGCACTGCTTTGCTGTGATCTGAGGCAAATTGGTTTGTTGTTGGCCTGTGATTTTACTGCCCTGTTTAACAACTGTGCCAAGTTTAGATTTGTTTTTGACAGTCAGATGGCCAAACCAAGAGACTAAGTTACATATCAGTACACTCTCAATTAAGCACTGATAAACCCTTGTTAAGATGTGGTCACCGACTTCAAAACCTCTCAGCTGACGCAGCAGGAAAAGCCTTTGCTGTGCTTTCTTGTAAACACAGTCAACGTGTTTGTTAAATGTGAAAGAATTGTCCAAAGTTGTCCAAAATTGTGCTGGATCATAATTTATCATGGACCCCACATATTAATCAAATAATTAGCAAAATGGGCAAAGGCATAGCAGTGATCAGAAGGGGCTCCTCCTTTATGACCCCGGCTGTGAGGAAAATGGTGGTACAATCCCTGGTTTTATCCCACCTTGAATATTGTTATATCGTGTGGTCTGGTATGACCGAAACTAACTCGTCACGACTCCAGGTCATGCAAAATAAAGCTGCCCGCCTTGTGCTGGGATATCCATATAGAACAAGGATCACTGATATGCACCAAACGCTGACGTGGCCTTTGCTCCAAATTAAAATACGATCCAACCTTTTGTTATTTTAAAGAAAACCATTCTGACTAGTCAACCTCAATGTTTATTTGAAAAATTACAATATATCTATCAAACTCACTCACATGGCACGCGTCGGGCTTGTGGAGCTGACTTGGTCCTACCTCGTCCTAGGACTAATTTTTTAAAGAAATCTGTTTTATACAGAGCCAATGAATTATGGAATGAGTTGCCAAACGAGCTCAGGGAGCTCCCTACGACACAATCTTTTAAGAAAAAACTAAAATGTTTAATGAAATAATGCACCTTTCAATATGCTCTCTGAATGTTTATTGCATTTTAAATTTAATTTGTTGTATTTAATGGTACAATGTATCGATATAATTACTTTATAATTCTATTGATATAATTGATGAACGGTCTTCCTGATTTTTTTTAAATCGGAACCCCAGGAAGATTAGCAACCACCATGGTGGAAGCTAATGGGGATTCCAAAATAAATAAACAAATAAACAAATATTATTTGAATGAGTCCACTTGCTCTACATCATGTCAGTTTAACTGAAGTGGTTCGAACGGTGGATTTGATGGCTCCAATTTCCTTTGGCTGGTGAAGCACATTTCCTTTGTCTTATTTACGTTTAGCTGGAGGTTACTGTCGTGGAACCATTTCATGAGCTCGATTGCTGAGTGTAGTTAGCCACAGAGTGAGCTTCTCTCTTCCTATTGTTTCTGTTTTCTTGTGGCATTAAGTCATGTCTTTGTGGACTGAAGAGCAGTTTGTACATGACCTGAGTTAACAAAACTACATTTTAAATGTAGTGAAAAGTTATGGGGTGTCATCTACTGCTGAAAGCTGAACCTCTCGTCCCTCTGCTGCCCCCTATTGTCTACATGTCTTTGTGGATGAATGGATTGAGAGAAAACAATTTGTTTCTCTGCATGGGCTTTACACGAAGAACAATTGACGATAAAGCGGATTAAATTTAAAGTTTGGCTGGTGCTATTCCCCTCAACTATGGGTGTTTAAACAAAGTACGTACTGGACAATGATGAGCCAGTTATGTCACAGGGCTCAAACCTACTAATGTCACATGTCGGTGGTAATAACATTAATAATATGTATTTATGAACATACTGAACATTCATGATCAATAAATGCACTTTTTGTAAACAACTTTGATAGAATTAAAAGTAAAAATGTTAAACACACCTTGTTGCAGTTGCCATTGTTGCAGAGAATCTTGCGGCCTGGTTCCCAGTCCTTAAATTGCCTTTGCAAGACAATATCTGCTCCCACTTTGAACTCATTTCTATAAAGAAAAAAAAAACATAATTATGTTTAATAATTCTTCGATCCATCTCAGAACTTACCTGAACTCAGGGTTGATGTTGACATAGTGCATTCCTTCCACCAGTCGGATGTCACTCCCAGAGGCCACAGACTTGAAGCAGCTGCGACACTTCAGCTGAACGTTAGCCGCAGCAAAGCGATGCCTCTTGTCGTCCTTCTTTTGCACGGCCAATCTGTGGAGATTCATTCCTTCCCTTTGCACCTGACTTATCTGCAGAGGAGCAAACGTATTCTCAGTCAAGTCAACTCAGAAGTCCAAATGTCAGTTTTATCTTAATTGAGATGTACTAGAGTGTGGAAACCCGACCGAAGTCCGACGGGACCCATTGAAACCTGACGGGCTCGGGTCGGACTCAGAGAGAGAAAGGGAGAGACAGAAAAAAATCGCCTCGATCCACACTCTAATATGCACTAACCTTCTGTCTGAAGTCATAGTTGTTCATCTCCTGCACTTTAGCCACAGCCTTCTTGACCAGCTCCTCCAGATACTCATTGATCCGTTCTCTCACCAGCTCCCGCCCCCCTCTCGAAGCCACCACTGAGTACACGCTGTCCGGCGCTCGGGCCCGCCCACTCGCCTGCAGCTGCGCGATGTCATTGGTCAGCAGACCGTAGCGCACCACAAAATTGCATTCTGGGATATCGAGGCCTTCTTCGGCGATGGAAGTGGCGATGAGGAGGTTAAGAGAGCCACTGTGGAAATTACGAATGGTTTCTCTCTGTTCCTTCTGTAACACAAAAGTTTTGGGTCAAAACAGATTGGGCACCCCTGCCTTACGGGTTGCCCCAGTGGCACAGAAGGATGGGTCAAATGCAGATGAATGCATTTTAACACACTGAGTGCCAAAAACGGAAAAAAAAAATTGGGGGGGGGATTTATTCTTTTTTTAATTACGAAACTAGACACTCTAATACACCTTATGTGTGATTTCGGGAGCTCTGTGATGAACAGAACTGAAATAAATGATGATCAAAAACTTGAAAAGTTACAATCTGGACATTTTATCTGGGCATTTAATCCAGTGTTTCCCACACATAGACTAATTTGTGGCGGTGCGCCACAGAATCAACACTGGCCGGTGTCTGCGCATAGTTGTGGCATCCAGCGCTTCTGCGGGGGCTGCTGCATCTGTCCCCCCAGCCACCTCTCACTCAACCCCGGATCTGACTTCAGTGCGTAGCGCCTGTTCCGTCCTCCTTCAGCCCTCTGTCCATCAGTCTCATTTCTCTCTTTCTGCTACTGGACCTTATTTGACTAATATCTGATAAACTGCGTGTCCATTAGATCGATTCTTTTCTCTCGTGATGTGGTAAGCGTTTGTGAGGTGCTTTCTTTTCCACGCGGACCTTTAGGAGTCATGTTGCTGAACTGGGAGCCGAAGCTAATTTCTGCAGAGCAGCTCATTCTGGGCAGTGTTTTATCAAACTTGTGTGGACTCAGAGGCGCTACAGCCGCTGTAGTGTCTCTGAGTCTCTGAGTGCTGAACTACAGCACCTATCCGCTGTGCCTGCATGTCAGCTCCGCCCCCTTTTCCCCACTGAGCGGAGACAGAAGATACGCACAGATCTGTTTAACTGATGATACAACTACTTAAAAACACCTCCTATTTCAGTTCTTTTCATATTCCCCAAATCTATTGCTGTAAAATGAAAACAAATGTGTAAATTTAATGTATCTGATTTATTTTGGTTATTTGGTTCATATTAACCACCACCTGAACCCAGCACATTTTCTCAGTTTCTAGAAGAAGAAAAAAAACAGTGATTTTGATCAAAACTAGCCTCTGTTTATCTTAGGATTTCTCCGGAACCGAGGCACGTTTCACCTTTCAAACGGGCCATAGCATGTGTCCATAGCTATAGCATAGAATCCGCTGTGGTGCTACAAATATCATGAACAATTGTCTGGATTGTTGGCACTCTACAGCTAAATCCCAAAAACAGGGCGGCACTTAATGTGTTTTAAAAGCTGTCAGTTCTTCTGTCAATACGCTTTGAGATTTGGATATGCATAATTGTTAATCTTAACTCTATCCCTAAACCTAATCTAAACAATAAAACCTGTTATCTGTCACATTAGGGTGTAAGAGCTGTGTGAGTGAAACACAACTTACATGACATTTGCCGTTCCTAACCCGTATCATAACCCTCATCCCTGACCCTAACCTGTTAAAGGACTATTACCGTGCAAGTCATAGACACATTTCTGCCATCATTGTGCAAATTCCCTAGCCTGGGAACCAGACTCACCACTGTAGCAGCGAGTGGGTCTGGTCACCGCTGCGTCGGTTCCATTTCCCACAGAGGTACATGTAGATACGCAAGCAAACAGGAAGTGGAGTAAACTAATCAGCGAAGGGCAGGCGTCTGCCGTTGATGTGGTGTTTTTAGCGGTTTTAGGTTAATATTTGCGCAGGATTATGAATCACGAAACTCACCTACTGTCGATGTGTTTTTGGTCATTTACCGCCGATTGGAGACACGCATGAGGGAACTTCCGCGTCCCGTGAGTGACGCTGCTCGTGAACAACACGTGACGCAAATAAATGAATCTGATTGCACGGGATCGGTTTGATTTTGCAGATACCGCCAACGGGGCGGGGTGTCCAGACTGATCCCCTCTGTATAAAAAAATATAGAGGGGAATCATTCTGGTCTCACCAGGCTACAAATTCCCAGCACCTGAGTCATGTTGCTATTGCCGGCTCCGATCAGTATGGCCGCGTTGATGCCACATCCCTGCAGCACTGCATTCTCCAGGATCCACTCGTACAGACAGTGCGCACTCTTACGGGTCTCAGTGAAGAGAATGCCTCTCGAGTCCTGTTTAGGCACAAACTGCTCCACAAGAGTGCTCTGCAGTTTGGAAATTTTGGGATTCTCGCAGCTGGGATCATTTGCCAACCTGCTCAGCTCCACCTGATTCTCTGTGAGAAAAACGGGAAATTGAACCTGAGTTATGGATAGTTACATGCGGGCCTCAAGTGATGAAAAATTGGTATGAATTCCATAACAATTAACAATTCAAAACTATTGTCAAAAATTATTTAAAACATACATTTTATTATGTTTCTAATATATGGAAGAAAATAGCCAAATCCAAATGCAGAGTCTCTTCATGCAAATGGTTCTTAAGATTGTTATTTACCTTTAAATAATTCCACCAAAAAGACGTCAGCTTTGTTTTCGTCCATGGGCGTGGTGTTGGTGTAAAAGTCTCTGAGGGAGTTGTAGGCATCGATCATTCTGAGCGTGTCGTTAATGAGGAGAGCGTCGTTATACTGCCTCAGATGATCAGCGCACCGGACCATCTCTCTGTTGTTCTCACTCACTCCTGGAATAAAAGAGGTTTTAAAGACGGGTTGGTCATTGTTTAGTTCTGGTTTAGTTCACACTCTCTACTTTTTCTCACCGAGACTTAAATGAGCATGAACTGTTGCGTATTATGAGAGAAGCGAACAGGCGTCAGTGTCCACCCGAAAGCAGAGAGAGGTGTAGCTGAGTGTAGGGTAGACAAGGCTCTATATCTGCCCATCACGACTCACACATACTGTATATTCTCTTTGTATAAGGAGGCCTGCTAACTTCTGCAGATAAAAAAGTCTCTGAATAGGCATGTGGCAGCTTCGAGGGATAAAAAAGTGAAAGGCGGTGGTAAAAACTGGGCCACCTGGGGCAGAGGTTGTGTGAAACTGGGATATGGGTAGCTGAAATCTACAGGACATGGTACAGAGGGATCAAAACTTGAAAACTGGGACATCTGGTCAGTCACCCTATCAATGCCATATTCTACTTCTTACCCCTTTTTTCGAGTTCGACCACATCCTGCTCATACTCCTGTGTCCCGCACTCCCTCAGCTGGACGTCCCGCGGCAGGTCCAGAAACTCATGGATTTTAAGCATCATCCCCTTTATGTGATCTCCCAAAGGGTCCTGAACCAAGCATTCAAACAGTCAAGACTCAATAAGTTAGAGGAAAAATTAACATAAGTAAAATCATGAAGAATGGAGGTTAGGTTAATTTGAATTTAATGAATGAGAATGACTGTACCACGGGTCTCTTTTCGGTGATTTTAAACTCTTTGTGAGGCCTGGGCACTTTCAGCTTCAGCTCTGGGACGTATTTCTTAGTGGAGACTATGGCGGAATCCATGTTGGCGCAAATCTAGAACAGTAAGCATTTAGTGAGTGACAGAAACAAACATATCTATCCTGTGCTGCCCTCTGCTGGTCTCTCCCCATATTGCATTTCATTAGTGCTGAGCAGTGAGTTCTTTCATGGGATCTAGAACAGAGGTCTCCCAACCACCGGGCCGGGGACAGCTGCCGGACCATGACACATTCATTTTTCCAAAGCTTTATTACGCTGAAGTTCTGCGTGCACAGCACGCGCGCGTACCAGGCCGCGGAAATGTTTCAGGTCCTGTACCGATCCCTAGCAGGAAAAGGTTGAGGACCCTTGGTCTATATTATTATTAAAGTTTCTGCAATGTGCAATGCTAAGTTATAAATAACCAACATTGTTTTTTAAAGCATGACATTATTATAGGGAAGTTGTTACATTCATCTGCTGGTCCAAATCTAGTATTGAAAACTTGCAGACTTTTGACACCGTGCATTTCTACATTTCTTGCATGTGAGCTTGTGAAGAATAAACATTTCTACCATAGCTATAACCTTTATTTTGCACCTCATTCATCCCTAGCACTTTGTTTGTGTTTTGTTTTGTCTGGTTCTATCATAATTATTACAGTCTTATGATCACACTACAGCATGTACTGTAATATAAAACAATAAATGTCGTATTTTAAGCATTATAAGGTGATGTTATAAGCAACAATACAAATCAAAACCAGGTGAGAAAAACTGATAATAAAAAAAAGATTTCAGAATGTTACATTAATACAATAGTTTGTCCTTTATCATATAATTCATATAAAAATAGGTAATGCACATTGGGGACCAGCCTAATAAAGAGACAGAAGAGCTAACTACTCTGCCACATAATGTTGTTTAGGACATAAACGATATAAATCTAACCGTGAGAACGTGCTCCACAGCGGTTTCTAGGGTCTTCTTGCCGCCCGTCCCAGGAGAGGCGGTGAGGCCCAGGATCTGTGGCAGTGGGCCCTGGTTCTTCATCTTCTTCTCCACGTAACAGCTCATGATCTTATTGTACACTGCGTCCTTGTGCGTGTGGTGGCACTCGTCGATGATCAGCAAAGTGATGTCTGGAACAAATACAGTAAAAGTAGCTAAGTTAGGATGCAAACTCTACGCATTGAGTTGCCTTGTGTACGAAATGCGCTGTATAAATAAAGTTGCCTTGCCTACTATTTCAGATTTGGACCATTAGTACTTCAATGTTGTTTTGTTGCTGACAGACAGAGGCACTGAAGGGTGTAGCAAAGAACAATTTTCCAACAGGGTCTGTCTTTGTATAAAGAGTTGTGTTATGTATGTAATATTGTCTTACATAGTAAACATACACATACACTAAAAATGTAAAACATTTATGAAAGAAAGGTTATTGGCCCTAAGAACCCTTTCCATTTACAGGACAGGTAATATGAGGTTCTCCCCTCAGGCATGCATTTTAGGGTTCTTAAATATAAGAGAAACCGCTTTAAGTTTTCTTTTTGTGAGCCGTTTGAACAAGTTGCGCATTGATCCTACTTTTGATAGAAACTGTGTAGCCGAGGTTCTAAGTCGTTTTTAACTTTCTCTAATGAGCGTTTGGCTGTACTTTTACAAATGAAATGGCAATGCCTTGTCAGCCACATTATATGACAGGTCTCTAAGATGCATAGACTGTTTTTTTTTAATATTGTACTATATGTTCAAAACAGGAGAACGGACAATAAAGTTTGATCTAGCAATTGTGCTCACGCACTAATTGTGCCTTTCATTAGAATCACTTTATTTCTGATTTCATTCCAAACACTTATGGGCTTTATGAAATAATATAATAATATAATATATAAAATAATATATTTTAAATTAGGCTCAAAACAATACATATGTACAAAGACATGGCTGGAAGTGAAAGCAATTTAACTGCAGACACCTCCACACCAGTGTAGTGTTAAAAATGCAGAAGAAGAGCTTCACCACCTCATGACATCAGCAGGTGAAACGGAGCGTTTCGAGGGCAACAGACTCACCGGACAGCTCCACATGTTGGTCCTCCTCGGCGTTGATCATGGAGTTGTAGAGAATCTGAGCCGTGCAGACGATGACGTCTGAGTCCCTCAACACATTCCCAAAGAAGTCCTTCTCCGCCGAGTCCCCAGTGACCGGCAGCACCTTGTACTGTTTCCCCAGGAACGGGCCAAACTCCTTAGAGCAGTGCTGCTCCACCAGGTGCAGCTACAAAACACACAAATGATTATACTAAAAACCTGCAAAATATACAGTGGGAAGAAAAAGTAAGTACACCGTTTGGAATTCTCACATTTCTGCCTAAATTGGCCATAAAATGTGTGTGTTTAATCTTCATCAAAATCATAAGAATGATTAAACAGTGTCTGCTTAAACTAATACCACCCAAACATTTACATTTTATCTTATTTTAATTGGCCATAACATGCAAACATTCAGAGGAGAGCGTGGAAAAAGTAAGTACACCGCCTGAATCTGACTGAACTACAGCAGTGTCGTAAAGAGGGATGGTCCAAGATTCATCCTGATCGTTGTGAAAGTCTAATCTGCAACTACAGGAAAGCAGTTATTGCTGCAAAAGAAGAGTCAGTCAGCTATTTAATACAGGGGTTCACTTACTTATTCCACACTGTTGTGAATGTCTCAGGTTTTTCTGAGAAATATCTTGATAAACTTGTGAATTCATTTTTCCATTGACGATAGCACGTTGTTCAGGCCCTGAGGCAACAGGGATTCTCCCTGCTCCATACTTCACAGTGAGGATAGGGTTTTAGGGATGTTGATGTGCTGTTCCATTTTACCTCCACACATGACGTTGTGTGTTCCTCCCAAACTGTTCAACTTTGGGTCCAACAGTATATTTTTCCAGAGGTGCCGTGGAGCATCCAAGAGCTCTTTCGCAAACCAAAGTTGAACAGTTTAGGAGGAATACACGTCACGTGTGGAGGACAAATGGAACAGCACATCAACATCCCTAAAACCCTATCCCCACTGTGAAGTCTGGTGCAGGAGAATCATGGTGTTGGGCTGTTTTGTTGCCTCAGGGCCTGGACAATGTGCTATCATCAATGGAAAAACATGTTTCAAAGATATTTTGCAGAAAAACCCGAGACATTCACAACAGCATGGAATAAGTAAGTGATCCCTTGTATTTAATAGCTGGCTGACTCTTTTTTGCAGCAATAACTGCTTTTCTGTAGTAGCAGATTTGACGCTGGACCATTCCTCTTTACAAAACTGTTGCAGTTCAGTGAGATTCAGGTGGTGTACTCACTTATTCCACACTGTCCTGTAAATGTTTACATGTTATGGCCAATAAAAATATGATAAAATGTAAATGTTTACTTATTTCTGTGATTTTTATCAGACCACAATTAGTGACCAATTTAGTACTGAGTTTCACCATTACACATACAGTTGTAAAAGTTGTATTATTGTGAAATGTGCGTACCATGTTGACGAGAACAACCACTTTAGCCCTGGGTTTTGTCTGCAGGTGTCTTTGTGCCACATAGACCGCTGTCCTGGTTTTGCCTCCTCCAGTCGGTAACCAGATGATGATGTTTTCTCCCTGAAGAGCTCTCTGAACAACCTCCTCCTGGTATGTGCGTAGCTCCAGCTCTGCCATACTTCTGCACATAAAAAACATGCAAAGTAAAGCTTGCTGTGAAAGAGGGAGCACGTTAGTTGAGTCACAAACTCATTCCCAACATGCAAACCCATTTATAGCATCACAGGGCTGAGTTGATAAACTTTTTTTGCAACTTTCAGGGAGCCATACTGTCAAAGTCCTGAAAACATGTTATAACTGAGTATGTAATATGGCTCATCCAATTGTGTCACTAAATATTAGTCTATTCATCCAACTTCTGTGTACTGTAGTGGGGCTCAATGGGTGGCTTGGGAACCAAAAGCGGACCTTTTTTTTTTTTAGAGAGAACTGTTGGCAATAAAAAACTAATGTTCATAGATAATTTACATAACACACATACAGCTTGATGATTAGCCTTAAGAACAGTGCTTGAAACAACAGACCTCTGTATCAATATTAGAATTAATATTTAATTTGAGAGAAAGAGAGAGAGAGAGAGAGAGAGGGGGGAGGAGGGGGAAACCATCAGTTCAACAGATACTTAAAGTAAAACTTCTGCATACTTCTACTGTAAACTGCAGACATCATCAGCAGTTTGGGCTAGTTATTCAGTGAAATAGCAATAAAAGTCTGATTTCATCGCACATTAATAAAAACAAAATGAAAACGAAAAGAGTAGTACAACATTTGCTGACTCACATTTCCGGGTAATTGTCGCCTTATGTGGAATAGGACCGCAGATCTCTCCTCTGCCTGTCCCGGAGCCGGCAGAGAGTTTATAAACGATCACCTGAACCGTAAGGCTCGCTTTCTGCAAAACGAAAGTAAATGCCTCTGTGCTGTAAGAGGAGCCCCGCTGAGGGACAGGGAGGACTGCGAGGGACGACAGGACAAGCTGAAGTGACGCTAAATTAGATTTGATTTGAGAAGTTTGAACAGCTGCAGCCTACTTAAAGGACAGCTTTAAGTAGGCTCCAGTTGTTTATGGTGATCTATATTGTGACTTTAGATCCATTCATTTTACTTTGCGTTTCGTTTACTGAGAACCAAAATATGATCAAATTGAATAAAATATACAGGGCAACAATCCACAAAACTGGAATTCCCCCACATTGAGCTTTTCAAAACTTCCCTGCGCTCAAAGACAATAAAGTGATACTGGGGTCAATTTAATTAGTTTAGTAACGCATTTAAGACATATTTTTCTGGTTATGGCATGGGTTACTAGCTATGTTTAAACGTTAGACATAACATAGACAATCTAGGTCTATTTTACTCCCTTTTATTATACGGCCTTGTAATACAGGTCTTTCATATCACTCCGCGAGTAGTAGTAGAGGACAGGCGGACACTATCTCTGTCCCCGTCCCTGCGAGAGAAGTTGAGGGAATCACTCGTGAAGTTAACGGGAGTCGACTTTCAACTTACCCAGAGATTCACCACCATTCCTCCTCTCCAACTGCACCTTCAACTAAGTAGCTAGGCTAGCAATAAGTAGCTAGCTGTGCTGCTACTAGCCTGCTCACTGCCTGGAATCAACAAACGTTGCCAAGCAACGCGCAAACTTTTGGGAACTATTTGCCGCGGAAATCATTAAATAAACCTTTCTGTCTTCATAAAAGTGTATGAAGTTTATTTGTGTGTGTACAGTTGGCAAACAGCCGTATAATAAGCGGGATAATGTATTGTAATGATTTCCAAAGAGGCAAGCGTAGTATCGACTGCTTTTATTTTTCAACCAACCAGTCAAGTGCACAGAACAGGCTTATTTAACAGGACACGTACCTCACTCATGGTACAACATTAACACAATACCTCCTCCCGGCATGCATCAGTGCAGCAACGCTACATTGCCCCCATCCAGCATGATTAGCTGTCCCCAGCAATCCAACTGTCCACCATAAAGTCTCTCAAATGCTGAGGGAGTCTCCGCTGTCTTTGAGACCCACGTTGCGGGCCCCTGCGGGTGGTCACAGCTGGGGAACTTGTTGAGGGCTGACTCGCATCCCCTGAAGGCTCTCCAGAATGCGCCATGGGTTGGTAAGGGGCCAGCCGATCTCTGTGGAGGACTACCACCCTGCCCCTCCGGAGCAGCTGCACACGGTAGACCACATCTGACAATCTTTCGAGTACAGTACAAGGCCCCATCCAGTGACTGGAGAGCTTGGGAGACTGTCCTTCTTCCGGACGGGACTATAGACCCATACTTTGGAGCCAGGTTCAAAATCCTGCCCCTTACTTCGGAGGTCGTACGCCCTTTTCTGTAAGGCGCCCGCATTGGTGAGGTGTTCCCGGCATAGCTCGTGTACTACCTGCAGACGCTCTACCAGGTTAAAGAAATAGTCCAGACCCGGCTCCCCTTGTACTTCCGGCTCCGGGGGGGACCCAAAGACTAAGTCAACTGGAGTGCGCAGTTCATGGCCGAACATCAGGGCAGCAGGCGTACACCGTGTAGACTCCTGCACAGCAGTCCTGTAAGCCCACAGGACCAGTGGGAGGTGACTATCCCAGTCCCGCTGCCGGTGGCTGGTGAGGATGGCGAGCTGTACGGCCAGGGTACGGTTGAAGCGTTCCACTAATCCGTCGCTTTGGGGATGCAACGGGGTGGTCCTAGTCTTCTTCACCCCCAACCGCCGGCACACCTCCTGGAACACTCTGGCCTCAAAGTTCCGCCCCTGATCACTATGGAGTTCCTCCGGAACACCAAAGCGGCAGAAGAACTCATCCACCAGCTTCTGGGCAGTTGTGGCAGCGCTCTGGTCCGGAACCGCATACGCCTCAGGCCACTTTGTGAAGTAATCCATTGCCACGAGTACGTATCGGTTCCCCTGGTCGGAGGTGGGGAATGGGCCGAGGATGTCAACACCCACCCTCTCCATGGGTGCTCCTACCTGGTATTGCTGCAGCGGGGCATGAGAACGGCGATTGGGGCCTTTCCGAGCAGTGCAGGCATCGCACCGGTGCACAAACATTTCCACATCACGTCTGCATCCCGGCCAGTAGAATCTCTGCCGCAGCCGCGACAGAGTCTTGGTGACACCGAAGTGCCCTGCTCCCACCGAACCATGGACCCAATGTAGGACTGTGGGTCGCAGGGAGTGTGGAACCAGAAGCTGTAAGATTTCTCGCTGTCCATCAGGGAAACTCCACCGGCGGTAGAGTAGCCCATTCTGGAGACAAATGTTGGTCCACTGAGAATGTAGAGCCTTAGTCTCAGGGGCCAGCGCTGACACGGTTGACCACTCTGGGCGTTGGCCTGCCTCCATCCAGGAGTGGACTCGGGACAGAACTGGGTCTTGCTGCTGGTCCTGTTGGAGTTGCAGGGGGTCGATCATCTCTTGGCTGTCAGGCACTACCGCACACTGCAGCGCCGCCACCTTAGCACAAAGATCGCTGTCATTCACCTTTTGGCAAAAACGGCACCTCCTTTCACATGGCCTCCGAGACAACGCATCAGCATTCCCATGTAGACGACCGGCTCGATGTTGGATGTCAAAGTCATAGTCCTGAAGAATCTCAATCCACCTGGCTAACTGCCCTTCGGGTTCCTTGAAGTTCAGCAGCCAGGTAAGAGAGGCATGGTCAGTCCGCAGAACAAACCGCTGGCCATACAGGTATGGTCGGAAGTGGCGGAGGCCCAGGACAACTGCTAGCAGCTCACGGCGAGTAACACAATAATTCCTCTCCGGTTTGCTGAGGGAGCGACTGTAGTAGGAGATGACTTGTTCTCCATGCTCCCCTTCCTGGCAAAGCACTGCGCCCAGGCCCACATTGCTGGCATCAGTGTCCACAATAAAGGTCTTCTTTGGGTCTGGGTAGGCCAGAACTGGGGCTTCCACCAGGGCGCCGCGCAGATGGTTGAAGGCTGAAGCACAGGCATCCGTCCACTGGAAAACATGGCCTTTCTGGGTCAACTTGTGGAGCGGGCTTGCAATGGTGGCAAAGCCCTTGATGAACCTTCGGTAATAAGAGGCCAAGCCAAGGAAACTGCGCAACTCTGCAATGTCCTTGGGGGCCGGCCACTCCCGAACAGCTGTCACTTTAGCCGGGTCGGTTGACACTCCCTCCCCGCTGACAACGTGGCCAAGGAAGGACGTCTGTTTCCTGAACAGATGGCACTTCTTGGGGTTGAGGCGGAGCCCAGCTTGGCGTATAGCTAGGAGAACATCCTGCAAGTTCTTTAGGGCACTCTCGAAGTCTGCAGCATGGGCCAGTAGGTCGTCAAGATAGACCACACACCGGTTTCGGGGGATGTCAGCAAGGACTCTCTCCATTAAGCGCTCAAAGGTTGCCGGAGCATTGCAGAGGCCAAAAGGCATGACCTTGAACTGCCACAACCCTTGGCCGATGGAGAATGCAGTTTTGGGACGGGCCTCTGGGGTCAGCTCAACCTGCCAATAGCCGCTGTGAAGGTCCAGGGAGCTGAACCAAGATGAGCCTGAGATGTAGTCCAGGGCATCGTCAATGCGTGGCAGGGGGTACGAGTCTTTGCGGGTAATGTCATTAAGTCGGCGGAAGTCCACACAGAACCGCCATGTGCCATCTTTCTTCCGAACGAGCACCACAGGAGCCGCCCAAGGGCTGTTGGAGGGCTCAATGATGCCCGCCCGCACCATCTCTTCAATCTTTTCCTGTGCTTCCAACCGTTTGGCCAGGGGTAGGCGGCGTGGGCGAAGGCGTATGGGACGGGCCTCGCCAGTGTCTATGTCATGAAGCACAAGGTTGGTGTGGGTGCAGTCCTCATCTTTGGCAGCAAAAACATCAGCAAACAAGTCTAACAGCAATTTTAGTTGATGCTGCTGTTCAGTATCCAGGCCTTGGCAGCTCCGTGTGAAGAGGTCAGCAATGGCTTCACTGGTCTCTGGCGACGGTGGCTTCCTCTGTAGCGCTGGCAACGGCTGCACCGCCGACAGCGGTTCTCTCTGCGGCGCTGGCGACGGCTGCACCCCTGACGGCGGTTCTCTCTGCAGCGCTGGCGACAGCTGCACCCCGACGGCGGTTCTCTCTGCGGCGCTGGCGACGGCTGCACCCCCGACGGCGGTTCTCTCTGCGGCGCTGGCGACGGCTGCACCCCTGACGGCGGTTCTCTCTGCAGCGCTGGCGACAGCTGCACCCCCGACGGCGGTTCTCTCTGCGGCGCTGGCGACGGCTGCACCCCTGACGCGTTCCTCTCGCCTGCACGGCTGCACCCCCGACGCGGTTCTCTCTGCGCGCTGGCGACGGCTGCACCCCCGACGGCGGTTCTCTCTGCGGCGCTGGCGACGGCTGCACCCCCGACGGCGGTTCTCTCTGCGGCGCTGGCGACGGCTGCACCCCCGACGGCGGTTCTCTCTGCGGCGCTGGCGACAGCTGCACCCCCGACGGCGGTTCTCTCTGCGGCGCTGGCGACGGCTGCACCCCGACGGCGGTTCTCTCTGCGGCGCTGGCGACGGCTGCACCCCTGAAGGAGGTTCTCTCTGCGGCGCTGGCGACGGCTGCACCCCCGACGGCGGTTCTCTCTGCGGCGCTGGCGACGGCTGCACCCCCGACGGCGGTTCTCTCTGCGGCGCTGGCGACGGCTGCACCCCTGAAGGAGGTTCTCTCTGCGGCGCTGGCGACGGCTGCACCCCTGAAGGAGGTTCTCTCTGCGGCGCTGGCGACGGCTGCACCCCCGACGGCGGTTCTCTCTGCGGCGCTGGCGACGGCTGCACCCCCGACGGCGGTTCTCTCTGCGGCGGTGGGACGCTGCACCCCCGACGGCGGTTCTCTCTGCGGCGCTGGCGACGGCTGCACCCCTGAAGGAGGTTCTCTCTGCGGCGCTGGCACGGCTGCACCCCGACGGCGGTTCTCTCTGCGGCGCTGGCGACGCTGCACCCCGAGGGGTTCTCTCTGCGGCGCTGGCGACGGCTGCACCCCCGACGGCGGTTCTCTCTGCGGCGCTGGCGACGGCTGCACCCCTGAAGGAGGTTCTCTCTGCGGCGCTGGCGACGGCTGCACCCCCGACGGCGGTTCTCTCTGCGGCGCTGGCGACGGCTGCACCCCTGAAGGAGGTTCTCTCTGCGGCGCTGGCACGGCTGCACCCCCGACGGCGGTTCTCTCTGCGGCGCTGGCGACGCTGCACCCCGACGGCGGTTCTCTCTGCGGCGCTGGTGACAGCTGCACCCCGACGGCGGTTCTCTCTGCGGCGCTGGCGACGGCTGCACCCCTGAAGGAGGTTCTCTCTGCGGCGCTGGCGACGGCTGCACCCCTGAAGGAGGTTCTCTCTGCGGCGCTGGCGACGGCTGCACCCCTGAAGGAGGTTCTCTCTGCGGCGCGGCGACGGTGCCCCCGACGGCGGTTCTCTCTGCGGCGCTGGCGACGGCTGCACCCTGAAGGAGGTTCTCTCTGCGGCGCTGGCGACAGCTGCACCCCCGAAGGCGGTTCTCTCTGCAGCGCTGGCTGCAGCCCCAACGGAAGCTCTCTCCTGGGCTTCAAAACTCGGCATTCCCCGGCATCACAAGACTGATGGAGAGCTATACTTTCTGTACCCAGGTATAGAGTAGCTTTAGACACATCCACCACAGCGCCCCACTCGGACAACAGGTCAAGTCCAACAATACAGGGATCTTGGATGTTAGCCAGCCAAAACTGGTGCTGTACCTGCTGGTGGCCCACGGAGACCTGCAGCGTTCTAGTTCCCAACATCTTGGCCCGCTCCCCTGTGACAGTTGTAATGTTCTGCTTGGTGGGGGTCCACTCTTTGGGACTCCTGCCACCACTGGAGCTTGGTAGGGTTCCTGGTTTGATTAGGGAGATGGTGGACCCAGTGTCCACCAGAGCACGACATGGGGTTCCTTCCATGAGGCAGTCCATATAAAGTCCATGCGCACGCCCCAAGCGCCCAAGACGCATCATTGATGTGCTGGGGGAATAGTGACTTCATTGGATGGTAGCTCCCCCTCGTTGCCATCCCGTGTTAGTTTAAATCTGGCTGCTCACTTCGAGGCATTGGTGCCGGACAATAACGGGCGATATGGCCAGGAGCCCCACATCTGTAACACTCACCGTCACCTCTCTTTAATCTGCGTCGTTGTGGGGTGGTGGTTGTGTGCCTTGTCTCCTTATCAGCATCATCGGTACGCTCATCTCTCGCCTGATTAACACGAATGTTGTCACTGCGACGATAGACCTCCGGACAAAGAACATGCTCCACCCGCTCTGCCTCGATCAATGCTGCCTCAAGTGTGGCGGGAGAGAACAAACGCATGTGCTCCCGCAGTCGTCCTGGTTGTAGCCCGCGGAGAAATGCCTGGACCGTAAGCTCTTCCTGGACACTCTCGCTGAAATCAGGATGACCGCGACGAGTATAACTGCGTAGGTCGGCGGCGTAGGTTCCCAGGCTTTCTCCCAGCTCTCTACGGCGCTTTGCAAGCCGATCTCTGGCGTCATCCACGAAGAGGTGACGGTCAAATCGGCGCTGGATAGCACCCTTCAGCTTCGGCCAATCACGGAGCTCAGCAGGCCGCAGATCAGTCAAGATCTGTAGAGCTCGGCCTTCCAACGAAAGAGCAACATGTCCCGCAGTTTCTACAGCGGACCACCCGTTAATTTGCGCCGCTAGTTGGACCTGCAATAAGTAGGTGTCGGCCGGCTCCTCCCCGTTGTAGCGGTGGAGTTTAATCACGGACTGCCGCTGCTGCTGAGGCCGCTCTACTGGTAAGTTGTCCGCCATTCCTCTAGCAGCTAGCGTACGCTGCTTGCGACGCTCCAGGGACTCATCTACGTGGAGGCGGCTTCTCTCTGTCCGGTCCATGTGAGGCGGTTTTGGCGCGTGAGCTTGTTGCATTTCTTGCCGTGAAGGTCGGGCCCTGGCTCCGGCGGCTTCCTCCGTGAACTTCTCCCGACTCAGCGCAGCATTCTCCGCGTACATGCTGCGTCTCTCTAATGTGTGAAGGGGTACACTTTCTCCTTCTGCTTCGCTCTTAAAATAATCTTCAGGTTCTTCTTTCATCAGTGCCTCCAACTGAGAAATCATAGTTTTAAAGTTCTCAGTTGACATTTCGTCAATCCCACTTCTGACACCAGTGTAATGATTTCCAAAGAGGCAAGCGTAGTATCGACTGCTTTTATTTTTCAACCAACCAGTCAAGTGCACAGAACAGGCTTATTTAACAGGACACGTACCTCACTCATGGTACAACATTAACACAATACCTCCTCCCGGCATGCATCAGTGCAGCAACGCTACAGTATAGAACGCCGGTCATTATCGGGAAAATAATGACCGGCGTTCTATACATTATCCCTTACTTAAGACACTTTGTCCCAAATTGATCACGGCCTGGTGATACTTGGAAGATCAAATACTTTAGCGTCAACTTTTGTGATGGTACTTGGAAAGTCAAATAGTTTTCAAAGTAGGACTAGAAAACTATGAACATATTAAATGACTCCCTCACCCCTTTAAAATAATGGAGTCAGGGGGTTTGAGTCTCTGACGTGTTCACTTTTATTATATCTTCTTAGCCTCACATTTTCAAGTTCAGAATCAGAATAGTTTTTTTATTGCCATTGTTTGAGAACAGGTTCACAAACTAGGAATTTTTCTTGATGCAGACATGCAACATAAAACATATAACACAGAATTTAGATAAAAATAAGCTATAAAACTTTAAACTATAAGGCTTTAGGGGGCATGCATAAAGAATATTAAATAAATAAGATACAAAATGAAAAGTCAAATATGGTAAGACAACAACAATTGACAGAACAACAGCGGCATTATATTTACAGATGTTCAAAGTCTGATGTCTTTAAGTAGGATGTCAGGATCCCCCTCACAGGGCCCCATCAGTGCATTACATTAGAAAGGCAAAACTTCTCAATCAAGTCAGCTCTGTTCATTTAACACCAGTGTTTTCATTATTGGAAAAGCGAAAGCGTAATGATTTTGGTTTGGGAAATCACCCAAGATCATAATCACAGTAAATCATATCAAAAACAACTTTATTGTCATGAACATTATTACAGTAAATGACATTATTACAGTGTGTTTTTGGAGTCAAATCTTACTGACCGTTTTTAAAAGAAATACAGCATATTTGTGGATTGAGTTGAGGATACATTTTTCAGGACAAATGAACAATCCTGTTAGGAAAGGATATAATAAATCACTTTACCAAACAGGTAAGCTTTAATAAAAGGTTTTGTGAAGACTTGTATTTAATTTACATTTAATAACACACAACCTTTAGCTTGCTGTTACTTGCCTAATCAGAGGGCTAAGGTTAGGGTCAGGGATTAGGGACGGCAAATGTCATGTTTCGCTCACACATATTTTTAGAAACTCGAAGGTCTTGGCTTTCGAATGAGGTATCACACTGGCATATCGGCTGTAAGCTCTCCAGTCAATACGCTTTGAGATTTGGATATGCATACTTACTAAGCCTAACTGCAACCCTAAACCTAACTTTAACCCTCAGATGGCAGGTAACAGGTTAAATCTATTCAGTTTGATAATATTATTATAATGAAGTTTGAGGGATCATTTAAAAGACAATGGTTCGTAAAGCCAACAAACTCAGTTCACATACAAAAAATTACCGTAGAAGTGCAGCCAGATAAAGTCTCAATAGGATTACACTTGGCTCTAATGGACTAAACAAAGACTAAAGCAACTACTAGACAGGACTAAATTTAAAAGATAAATTGCTGATGTGACATATTGAGCACAGCCCAAGCCTACATGGTCTATTGAAACACTGATTTTCATACAGACCTATTCCTCTAATCTCCTGTGAAATAACCAAACTAAAAGGCTAACTAATCCTTGTTAACAGAGCAGATTATGGGGAGCCTCCTCTTGTTTGCTAAAGAGCACTGACATCTAGTGGCCAAAACAATACAACATGAAAAAAACATGAAATACTTGACTCAAAAGCATTTAAAAGATTTATTTAAAATCAAAGTTAATTCATAGTTTAGAAAGACTTAAAAACCTGAAGACGGAAGTGACAAAGACAAGCAGTGCAGACAACTGGAATGTGCACGGTTCATTTTATGCCATTTCCGGTCCAAACTGCAGAATGCCAAGTTCACCAGTACAGTACCTTAGAGCAGAGGTTCCCAAGTTTGTCACTTCGCGACCCTCAAATTATCAACACAAACAACTGGCGACAAGCACAATAAAACATAATAAGCTTGTGCACATATCAAGGGTCAAAATGTATTTATTGTTAGTCCCAAGCACCAAATTGGAAACCCCTGCATTAGATATAAATATAAAGTTATTCTCATCCAATCGACTTTTTCAAGCTTTATATCATGTTATTATGTCATTCCCTCATTAAACACATGCCTGGAGTGTTGCCTTGGCTCATTCACATATTTTTGCGTAATCAGTAAAAAGTTAGACGGCAGCCATTTTGGGTGTAGCTATGCCTCAGTCCTCCTAGGAACGCCCCCACCTCCTGGAGACGCCTCTGGACCTTTTGTCACCAGCCAAGCCACCAACCACTGCTCCTCAGCTCAGCAGAGCCCCCTCCCCGCACAGTAGTGTTGTTTAGATGCCACAGCAGTGTGCTGAAGGGGGCGTGTCGGAAAGCTTCTTAAAGAGACAGAGGCCTATTTCAAGACGTTCAGTACAGCCATTTTGAGAGAGCAATTTTATTCAAGGCAGTTATTTTAATTTACTGCATATACAGACCAACAGAAGGTTACGTCATCATTGTAGTATGCTATAGACTGGTGCTATGTGATTGAAAAAAGCATAATACCCCCTCTTTAAAATATAAAGGTTTTGGTTTGTGAGTGGGTCAGCCTCGGGTTCCTTCTGAAATGTGTTCCTTCTGTCAGTTGGAAGAGCCATTATGACATCTTTTAAGAGGTCTGTGATCACTGGGCTCATTTGAATTAAACATTTTGTAATAAAACTTAAGATGAGTAAGTTCTAGGTGCCTATAAGTTAAACCGCTCCTCACTTAATGCCAAAATGCTGTTGTGCTATTTATTTCTCTTAGTTTTTGTAGAAATGCAGAAAGCCTTGGGGAGCTCCTTGGAAGGCTCTGGGGAGATCCAGGTTGGAGACCTCTGGTATTACTCATCTGTTGGATCAAACCGCATGAACCAGCGTGCATCACCTGACGGTTAACCTTGCATGTCAATCTTCCCACAACTTTTTTCTGAGTCTGACCTCTGCAGAGTTGCTTTGGAGAACATCATACTTCAAAACCTCTCTACCTGTACAATATAGCGCTCATTTGGCTCAATTAAATCCTCTAATTGCACATTTTTCTTATACGTTAGGCCAGTGGGGGGGTCGCGTGGCCTTGGTAGAGGTGATCTCTTTTTCTTTTCTTTTCTTTTCTTTTCTTTTGCTTTGTTTTCTGTTTGTGGTTTTTTCTCTTAACCCCCACTTTAAAGGGATACTTCGGGATTTTTGACATAGAGCCACATTTCCTAGTTATCCAGAGTGTTGTTGATGTCTGGAGATATTTTTTCTTAAATTCATGCAGTTCTTATATTTGAAGAGTCTAGTTGCGCTAGCCTAGAGCAAGGCTAAAGCATTTCTATGGTAAACGCTAGCCCGCATTAAAAAACAGTCTGGCGCACTCCACAGTGCACCTGAAGTAAATCACTTATAACGCCAGACTAACCATATAAATGTCTGTGTCGATAGAATAATTTTAACCATTTTGCATTTAAAATAACTTATATTTGAGCAGCATCAGCTTCGTGACTGTAAGCTAACACAGCGGCGGAGTGATCTGCGAGAAAATAGTCCCTCAAAATGCGGTAATTCATGTGATACACGGTCAGTTTTATTAAAAAATTATTCTATTAACACAGACATTTATATGGTTAGTCTGGTGTTATAAGTGATTTACCTCAGGTGCACTGTGGAGTGGGCCAGACTGTTTTTTAATGCGTGCTAGCGTTTACCATAGGACTGCTTTAGCCTTGCTCTAGGCTAGCGCAACTAGACTCTTCAAATATAAGAACTGCATGAATTTAAGAAAAAAATATCTCCAGACATCAACAACACTCTGGATAACTAGGAAATGAGGCCCTATGTCAAAAATCCCGAAGTATCCCTTTAACTGAGCGCCTTGTTTCCAGTTCGGCTTTACCCAAATCTAAGAGTTTCTCTACTGGAGAGCAACAGTGTAATGCCTCATTTGAAAGAAAACTGACCGTAACTCTTTTGTCAAGTTGTTGACGCAGTTTTGTCAAATTTTTGAAGCATTGCTTTTTTGTTGATTTTCGTTGATTTTTTTAGTTGTGTTATTGTTGCTCTTCTGACACATTTTTATTGCTCTTTTGTTGCTGCTGTGTTGTGTTTTCATCACGTTTTTATCAATCAATCAATCAAAACTTTATTTATAAAGCGCTTTTCATACAAGGTTGTAACGCAAAGTGCTTTACAGATTAAAAGCAGTTCCCGCCCACCCAACCACCCACTCTTCCAAATAAAAACAGACAGTAATACTGCAGAGTGCCCCCTCAGAGGAAACACTGGAGATTCTAAAAATGCAAAAATGCAATATGCAAATAATAACATTCAAATAAGATAAATAAAAACAAATATAAACTAACTAAGAACCAATATAATAAGCTAATTATAAACATAAATTATAATAAAAAATGACTGAATTAATAAGTAAATAGATATTAGCTAAAAGTCAAGCTAAAAAGGTGGGTCTTAAGCCTACTTTTAAAAACATGAACGTTCTCTGCGGTCCTGAGCTCCTCCGGCAGGTCGTTCCAGAGGCGAGGGCCATAATATTGGAAAGACGCCTCGCCATGAGTCTTTCTGTTGACTTTAAGAATAACTAGGAGACCCCTGCCGGAGGAGCGAAGGGGCCGTGAAGGTTCATACGGTAAAAGCAGTTCTGAAAGATAAGAAGGGCCAAGACCATTAAGACATTTAAAAACCATTAAAAGAACTTCCTCGATCCTCACACGGGGAGCCAATGCAGCGACTTTTATCACTTTTTGTTGTGTTTTTCTCACTTTTCAATTTTGTTATTGTTGCTTTCCCAGTATGTTTTCGTCGCTCTTCGACACTTTTTTTCGAGACGTTTTTAGATTTGGGTAAAGCCAAACTGTAGTAATAATGTGCTTGGTTCAGGTGGGAGTTAAAAGGTTAAAAAAAATTCTAAACTTTAATAAAAAGAATTTAAAAAACATATTAACTTGATTTTAAAATGTATTTCTGGCCTAAAGTAGCCTAAGAGGCTATGGGGGTCCCGAATTGCTTATGTGTCAAGTTTTGGGGTCCCAGACAAAAACATTTTGGGAACCCCTGCGTTAGGTGACTGCTCTTGTTTATGACTCAACAGAGCAGTCAACATAAATTAAAACGCAGAATAACATTGCCTTACTTTCTGTTGCGTTTGTTCTCATGCACCGAGTAAAGTAGAAAACATTTTAATTTTGTCCCGTGGTCCACCTGCCGACTATATCCATCTGCATGATTGGACTGTAATCGCTTTAAGGCTCAAGTTCAGGCATATCATCTCCCAAAGCCACAGATCCTGTTCCTACTGCTGTCTAAATGCAGCATATGGACATTATAATGGGCGCATGTGTAACCTAACGAGAGCAAATGGCACAGTAACATGAGAAAATGCAAGCCGTCAAGGCCTCTTTGAATAGTCTGTAAAAACCCAAAGGTGATGAATGCCTATTAATTCTCATTTGAGGAAGCAGTAATTATGCCCTGTTCTATTAAGAAGATCCGGTTACCTATTGGCAGACTTGCTCTAGGCATTGGACACGATCAGAAGGACTGTAATTGCTTCTGCTGCAATAAAATGATTACCTGTAAAAGTACTCAAAGTAATTTCTACCACACAATTACCACTGTAATTACTTAGTTTAGTTTATTTTATTTTATTATTTGGTGTCTTGCACCTAAAAGGGGCCCAGCCCGCATGGGCTAAAATGCAGGCAGACAACAGAAAAAACATTAAACAAAGAGTGTCCTCTTAAGCCAAGCGCTTAACAAAAACGTAGACAAATAAAATGGCTTATACTTGAACAAATACTTAAGCCTTTCCTCATCTGATAGTTCAAACAAAAGTACAGTAACATCAGACAGTTTACAAAATAATAGCCTTCTCAGATCATGATATAAAGGACAATAAAACACAAAATGCAATTTGTTTTCAATATCATCTAACTGACACAAACAACATGTCCGCCCCTCCTCTGGGGACCAGAGCCAGGGGCAGAGTCCCAGACCTCAGCTGAGCACAGACAGACCTCTGACCTCTGGGCAGGTTCAGGGTCACATAGGGCTCAGGACCAAAATTACTTTTGTAAAAGAACCCATTGCAAAGAAAAAGCAGTACCTCGTGGTTGATTCTGAGACCCATTTCATTGAGAAACAACGACTGTACTTTTTAAATATGTAAGTAAATGCTTTATTTGTTGTACAATTGTACAACAAAGGTGTTGAGTTAGTCCTGAGACTCTGCGACTGAGTGCACCGCCATTCTGGGCCAACCTGACCAGCATGTTTTTAGACGGAGAGGAAACCATACCACCCGGAGTAAACATGGCTGCACCACCTCTTGTGACGCTTCCACTGCTGCAGGTGTGGGAGGCTCTTGGTGCCTCTTCAGTTTTCAGAAGAAGAAGGCATTTATAGGTCTCAAATGTCTTTAAAAAAAAAATGTCTTCAGCTCATGAGCTAGCTGTTGTTTACCTTTAAAAAGCGGGTTCCTTCATGGACCTTCAGTAAAAATCCACTGAACCTCACAAAAACATGGCAAAGATGTACAAAAGTAAAATAAATGTGGAACACAGAAACTACAAATGCAGGTAGTAAAAAGGCCAGAAATGCTGCTGTACCAAGAGAGAGGGAGGCATTGGGCTATGCTCACCTTCTTGTTCCCTTTATGTTGAAACCACAACGCCTACTGTGCTCGTATGATTAATTCTCATTTTTTTCTTTTCTATTTTTGAAATGTGTTTTTCACCTCTAATGGAATAGAGTAGTAGTCATGTTTCCAGTAGTTGTTTATTACCAACTTTCCCTTTTGCTTAAACTGTACTGGGAAAACTGTTAGAGACATGTGGGATAAAATAGCTTATAAAACTTATAAAGTTTTGTAATTTAAAATGTTTGCACCACCAAACCCCTGGTGTCCTCAGGCAGCTCATATCCCCACTCAGAGCATTGGGCTCCGGAGCCTAGTTAGAAATCATTAATTAATGTACAGACCTTTTGAGATTTTACTTTAAATACAAATTAGCGCCTAAAAGTGTCCTCTGAGCTAAATGCTAACTCAAATTCAGTTAAAGGGGGGTATTATGTAAAATCGACTTTTTCAAGCTTTATATATGTTATTATGTCATTCCCTCATTAAACACATGCCTGGAGTGTTGCCTTGGCTCATTCACATATTTTTGAGTAATCAGTAAAAACTTAGACGGCAGCCATTTTAGGTGTAGCTATGCCTCAGTCCTCCTAGGAACGCCCCCACCTCCTGGAGACGCCTCTGGACCTTTCGTCACCAGCCAAGCCACCAACCACTGCTCCTCAGCTCAGCAGAGCCCCCTCCCCGCACAGTAGTGTTGTTTAGATGCCACAGCAGTGTGCTGAAGGGGGCGTGTCGGAAAGCTTCTTAAAGAGACAGAGGCCTATTTCAAGACGTTCAGTACAGCCATTTTGAGAGATCAATTTTATTCAAGGCAGATATTTTAATTTACTGCATATACAGACCAACAGAAAGTTACGTCATCATTGTAGTATGCTATAGACTGGTGCTATGTGATTGAAAAAAGCACAATACCCCTCTTTAAGTTTCTGCTTTTTGTCGGATCGGCTACACATCCAATGGCCTCTAAACATCATCCTATAATACATTAATGATAAGGAAACCACATAAATTATATAAATGCCATGAAAAGGACAAAACATACCTCACCATACGTTAGTATTGCTCCGTTGCCTCCCTATTCATTTGTATGGGGATGTAATGTTCTATTTAAATCAGGTCTGGGATTCGACAGCTAACGAATGAGCGCACTTGTACAGTAGGAACAAGGTCAGAGCTAAAGGCATTTCTATGATTTCTTGTGTCTTGTTACCATGGCTGCTTACTACTTTGCAAGATGCATCATGGGAAATTTTGAGAGCTCTACGTTGTCCTCTGTGGACATTTGAACACCCATGACATCATATTCTAGAACGTGATGTCAGAATGTTGCTTTTCATGGAGTCGAAGATTCCATCTGTCGTCATGGTTACGGTCAAATATTTGCTCACATTGGCATTCAAAGGCAGAGCACAGAGCACATACACACAGCTAACCCACTCCAGTTTACCTGTTTTCTTAGTTAACTAGACGGCCTAGTTAGACATAGTTGCTACCATCGCTTTGCTAGTTACTCCAGTTGAGGTATTTTCAGTGTTTTGGGGAGTTTACATTACTTTGAAGACGGCTAACCTACTTTCATTCACCCGACTTAGAAATTACTTTGCCTTTGCTAGTTAGCTTAGATTAAAATTAGTTTTGAGGGTTTTTAGGGTTGCTAATCAGCTTTCATTCACCCTATTTGACTTTAGTTTGTAGGGATTAGGCTAGCTAACCTAGTTTTAGGGACTTCTGACCAATCTTTTGTTTGCATTTAGTGTAGTAGACGTAGATTTGTAGTAGACGTAGATTTTCTTGTTTTACACACTTATCCTACTAAAGCTGTCTTTAGTCTGTTAATTGGCCAGTTGCCTTCATTATCATGCAGAAAAAACATCGCAAGAAGAGAATTGCTGGTTGTTTTGAGCACCGGATCAGGAACAGGAGGCTTTTGCGATCAAGAAGAATCGAGTACAAGAGTCACAGTTCGAGTTCCAAATCTGTCGTCGGCATCAACTGGCTCCGAAGCTCTGAACCTGTAGAAAACCCAGAGGATGTCCTTGCAAGCACCACCTCTGGGACGAATGGAGGCCCCTCAAACGTTGCTAGTGTAAAGGCAACAAGTAGTTGCGATAAACATGTCCCGAGTACAAAGAGAAGCTCTGGAGAAAACAAGAGACAAAGGACTGATTCCTATGAGTGCTCAGAGGCAGGACCAAGCACCTGCAAAAGAAGCAGGTCAGGATCGCAGGACAGGAAGCTTCCCGAGCCAAAACAAACTGACAACACAGATTCTAGCGGAACAGAGCCTGAATCGTCAAACTCTAATCCCAGTGAGCTGTCTGAGCTGTCTTCAGAAAGAAGTTCTATCTTTAATTCACTACAGTGGGATGAATTGGATGAAAGGAGTAGAGCAGAAGCTGATCAATTCCACAAATTGTACCAAATCACAGGTCCCCTGGACCAAGGAGGCTTTGGCACTGTCTACAGCGGCTTGCGGAGAGAGGATAATGTCCCTGTTGCCATCAAACATGTCGAATCAAGCCGCATTAGGAAGACAGTAGTACTTCTGTATGGGAAAATGACCCGTGTGCCCATGGAGGTTGGGCTGTTAATCCAAGTGGGAGCGTTGTCTGCGGACAATGGTGTGACTCCAGAACTTGTGGACTGGTACGAAGTGGGCAATCAGATGATCATTGTTCTTGAGAGACCAGACCCTTGCATGGACCTGGTTGACTACGTGAACAGTTTGGACGAAGTCATGACTGAGCATGAGGCTAAGCAGATCTTCAAACAGCTGGTGGATGCTGCTTTGAAAGTCAGGGCTTGTGGCGTTTTCCATAGGGACATCAAACCGGAAAATATTCTGATCGAGACAGACCACCCCAACCCCAGGGCTCGCTTCATTGATTTTGGCTGTGGAATAGCATGTCCCCCAAATGAACTATTATGTGACACTCGAGGAACAGAGGCTTACATCCCTCCAGAGTATTACTTGAGATGCAAAATGATACCAGACTCCACAACAGTGTGGCAGCTGGGATTAGTCCTCTACACCATGCTGAACTGTCGACGAGCCTTTGCTTCAGTGGAAACCATCTGCTCCTCTTATGAGCCTCCTATCAGTACTGAGCTGAGTGAAGATTGCAGGGACTTCTTAAGAAGAATGATGGACAAAAATTATCATACCCGTATATCCATCGAAAAGCTCAAAGATCACCCCTGGATGAACTGAGCCCTTGCTTTCAGAGAATTCCAAACTCAAGTCCAAACAGAATTCCCAGATTTTGTTTGGACTGGTCACAGCTTGAACTCTCCCCTTTATTTTTTACATTTTGAATTCAAAACCCTTTGAGATTCAGTGACAAAATATACAATGCCTTGCGAAAGTACTAATACACCTTGAACCTTTGCACATTTTTTCATGTTTACAACCCTAAAAGATTTTATTTTGAAATTTTTACTGAAAGTTCACACACAAGTAACAGACAACTGTGAAGTGAAAGCAAAATGATACATGATTCTATTATTTTTCAAAAAATAGACAAGTGAAAAGTGGGGCGTGCATAAGTATTCATAACGCATTTTCGGAGTGCATTAAATTGCCTTTATAACATTCCTAATGACTGCAGAATGTTCACACCTTGCCCTAAACATTAAATAGAGGCCACCTGTGCATAATCTACTCTCAGTATAATTAAGCTGTTCTGTGAGGGCCTCAGTGCTATGGTCAGTGTATTGGTCACTAAATACATCATCCAGGAATAGAAAGAGTGTGGCATCACTGCAAACCTACTAAATTTACTGACCGAACAAGGACCGCACTGACCAGAGATGATGTATTTAACTGTACTTTGAGAGATGTTCAAAGCTTTGGAAACGTTTTTATAACCTGCCCCAGCTTTATACTTCTCAATAACTTTATCTCGGACCCGTCTGGTGTGTTATTGGACTTCATGATGTTGTTTAGTGACCAATACACTCTGACCATAGCTCTGAGGCCCTCACAGAACAGCTTAATTATACTGGGAGTAGATTACACACAGGTGGCCTCTATTTAATGGTTAGGGCAAGGTGTGAACATTCTGCAGTCATTAGGAATGTTATAAAGGCAATTTAATGCACTCCGGAAATGCGTTATGAATACTTATGCACGCCCCACTTTTCACTTTTCTATTTTTTTTGAAAAATAACAGTCATGTATCATTTTGCTTTCACTTCACAGTTGTCTGTTACTTGTGTGTGAACTTTCAGTAAAAAATTCAAAATAAAATCTTTACGTTTAGGGTTGTAAATATAACAAAATGTGAAAAAAGTGAAGCGCTGTGAATACTTTCCGGATGCACTGTACCTAAAAACTTAACAAGGCTCACCTCTCCCAAGACCTGATTGTAATTTTACTGGGAGCAGGAAAGTCAGCCAAATATGACCTTTAAATAGTGCAAGTCCTTCGACATTCTGAATTCTGTCTAAAAAGCAAGTTACAGATGCTTTGATACGATATGGTCCATCCATCCATCCATTTTCTTCCACTTTTCCGTTGCCGGGTCATGGGGGCAGCTTTTGGAGCTGCCCAAATCACATAGCACCTGCCCCCTATGGCTCCCTCTGCAGGTGGTGGGTCCACAGAGGACGGCCTCACGAATCAAACCGGGCCTGTTAGTCTCTCATAAGGGGCTTCTGAACCGCTCTTTGTCTGACCCGTCACCTAGGACCTGTTTGCCATGGGAGACCCTACCAGGGACACAAAGCCCCAGACAACAGAGCTCCAGGATCATTCAGGCGCTCAAACCCCTCCACCACGTTAAGTTGGCGGTTCCAGGAGGGGACGATATGGTCATGTACTACAATAATTGCTGATGTGACATATTGAGCACAGCCTAAGCCTACATGGTCTATTGAAACACTGATTTTCATACAGACCTATTCCTCTAATCTCCTGTGAAATAACCAAACTAAAAGGCTAACTAAGGTGTCATAGGCACTTGTCAACAGAGCAGATCATGGGGAGCCTCCTCTTGTTTGCTAAAGAGCACTGACATCTAGTGGCCAAAACAATACAACATGAAAAAACCATGAAATACGTGACTCAAAAGCATTTAAAAGATTTATTTAAAATCAAAGTTAATTCATAGTTTAGAAAGACTTAAAAACCTGAAGACGGAAGTGACAAAGACAAGCAGTGCAGACAACTGGAATGTGCACTGTTCATTTTATGCCAATTCCGGTCCAAACTGCAGAATGCCAAGTTCACCAGTACAGTACCTTAGAGCAGGGGTTCCCAAGTTTGTCACTTCACGACCCTCAAATTATCAACACAAACAACTGGCGACAAGCACAATAAAACATAATAAGCTTGTGCACATATCAAGGGTCAAAATGTATTTGTTAGTCCCAAGCACCAAATTGGAAACCCCTGCATTAGATATAAATATAAAGTTATTCTCATCCACTCATTTCATACATGATTTCACATGTTTAAGCATCAACGTAAAAACCTGTTTCCCATTGACAAAAAGTGCAAGTGCAAAGGCTATAGATTATAATGGTACCAATAACAATATTCCTATTTTAACAGTGGTTTGGCAAAGGCAAAGCTTAAAGAGTAACTCCTGTCTAGTAAAGTGACCAGTGCAGGTAGAGAGAAAGCTGTAGCAGTAATAGGTTGTGTTTACATGAGAGCCTATAGTTTAAAACTGAGATGAAGAGCAGATGAGAAATCCATAATAGAATCTGCTGTAACTAAATCAAAATGTGAAGATCTGAACCTGGTTTAAAATGGTGTTCAGGTAATTACTTGGTCTTTTCATATGACACAAAAATTAGCACAAAGTTAACAACACCATTGTCAGTAAATTAATGATAAAAAAATGCAAGATTTTTGAATGGGTTACAGTATCTTGGGGGGAGCTCAAAGTGGAGTCGCTGCTCCTCCTCCAGATCAAGAGGAGCCAACATAAGAACTTTTGTGGATTTTCCTTACTCAACATGTTTATGCTCTCCATCAGGAATGTGTAAAATGTGAACACAACCTATTCCAGAGGATATTTCAGTCTTGGTCTAGGATGTCGGGAAAGTGTTCTTCGCAATATGTGATGAAGTCAAAGTCATCAACAGGAAACGGAGCATCTTTCCACTTCTTCACCGTGATCTGTCCATCTGGAGTATCCAGAGCGAAGCTGGTGATTTTAAGCGTCGCCAAAACAGCAACGCCCTTGATCTTCATCTCAAATCCCCAGTCCTAAAAGAAAGGCATTTTACAACCGTGTTCACAGTGATATAATTTATGTTTGGGGTTATGTTTGTTACAACGGCGTCGCATGCTCACATGCAGAAGCATCTGCTCCAGATCTCAACAACTACAACTGCACGTGCAGTGAAATCTAAGGAGAGTCATTCAGAACAGGCTAATGCACAAGAGTCACCTGTCTCTACTGTAGAGGCCATCGTAGCTGAATGAGGCTGTTCTCAGTCGACTGTGTGAGACTGTTGTGTTTTTGGCTCAACAATGATCTGGACAGGGCTAGGTCGGCTGGTTTTCCTGAAGCAGACAGGGTGATCTCAGATGGAGATACCACACCCATTTCACAGCCTCCTCAGTCGTGCCTCAGGGAGACTGTGGAGTCTCAACTGACTGAAGGACAACTTCACCCACCAAGCTTTCAGGAAAGCTGAACCTCTCGTTCCTCTGCTGCCCCCCATCGTCTACATGCATTTGATATTGGTCTGTTATCTTTGTGCATAAATGGATTGAGAGAAAACAATATTGTTTCTCTGCATGGGCTTTACATGAAGAACAATTGACGATAAAGCGGATTGAGTTTAAAGTTTGGCTGGTGCTATTCCCCTCAACTATGGGTGTTTGAACAAAGTACGTACTGGACAATCTTTGACTGGCTCTGCCATACTATTCCCTGTCCATTCCACGCAGGGAAGTTAGTCTGGTCACGGAGGAATTGGAGTCAGTGAAATAAACACATTTCTGCTCTTTGGAACAGACAATAAAGTTATATTCTATTCTATTTGAAACCAATCAGCATTTAGCAGACGTGACGACAGCTGTAGTCCAATTCACAAAATATGAACTGAATATAAACTAACAAAAGCGCGAAGGCAAAATCCTCGACTGCTTCATCCATGATTAGTTTTGGCTAATAACTTCTGCTCGTGTCACTGTTGATTGAACTAAAACATAGCGGCGCAGCGAGTGACGTAATCTTGTCAATTCTCTGTGACGGTTGTGATTGGTTCGGCCTCAGCCGCCAATCAGCCATTTGTTTACCGTGTATGTCCAGACGCACTTGCTTTAGCGCAAAAAAGAAGTGGGTGTGGTTTATCAGGCTAGGACAATGTTGGAGCCAGTTACATCACAGGGCTCAAAACTACTAATGTCACATGTCGGTGGTAATAACATTAATAATATGCATTTATGAACATACTGAACATTCAGTATTGAATCAATAAATGCAACTTTGATAGAATTAAAAGTAAAAATGCTAAACACACCTTGTTGCAGTTGCCATTGTTGCAGAGAATCTTACGGCCTGGTTCCCAGTCTTCAAATTGCCTTGGCAAGACAATAGCTCCTCCTACTTTGAACTCCCTTCTATAAAGGAAAAAAACAATATTACGTTGTTTAATTAATTCTTCGATCCATCTCAGAACTTACTTGAACTCAGGGTTGATGTTGACGTAGTGCGCTCCTTCCACCAGTTGGATGTCACTCCCAAAGGCCACAGACTTGAGGCAGTTGCGACACTTCAGCTGAACGTTAGCCGCAGCAAAGCGGTGCCTCCTTGCGTCCTTCTTTTGCTCGGCCAATCTGCGGCAAATCATCGCCTCCCTTTGCACCTGACTTACCTGCAAAGCATAAGAAAACATATTCTCTAGCCCCAGTCAAGGTACAAGTCCAAATGTTTTCTCAGTTTGATCCTAATTGATCTGGTATATGAAAATGCACTAACCTTCTGTCTGAAGTCATAGTCGTTCATCTCCTGCACTTTAGCCACAGCCTTCTTGGTCAGCTCCTCCAGATGTTCATTGAGCAGTTCTCTGCGCAGCTCCCGCCCCCTCTCTGAGCCACCACTGAGTACACGCTGTCCGGCGCTCGGGCCCGCCCACTCGCCTGCAGCTGCGCGATGTCATTGGTCAGCAGACCGTAGCGCACCACAAAATTGCATTCTGGGATATCGAGGCCTTCTTCGGCGATGGAAGTGGCGATGAGGAGGTTAAGGAAATGATTGCGGAAATTACGAATGGTTTCTCCTTGTTCGTTCTGCAACACAAGTCATTGTCACTATGAAATCAACAGTAACAGTAACAGCCTTGCAAAAAAGTCTGACTCGTTTCCAAACTTTAGAAGACTTGAAGGTTATATAATACTAGATCTCAATAACAACTGAAAACATGCACTCGGTTAATCCTCCAGCCAGGTGATTCTGACCATGAGCCTTAATCTTGATTCATGAATTTATTTTCAAAAGCCGGAGCACTAGCAGAACTAACTCCCGACATCCCCCTTTTAATAACGGATGTCAGCGAATAGGCCAGTGCAGATTAACGCATTTGAGAAACCGGTGAGTGGCTCGCAGTCCAGACTTCTCTGGTAAGAATACAGACATACTCACGACTGATAAACCAATCTACAGTTAGTGCTGGGCGATATGGAAAAAACCTATATCACGATATGGATTATTTTATATCACGATAACGATACATATCACGATATACCACAATAATGTCAGTTTTCAGTTATTCTTTGAAAAGTTTGACAAAAATATCATTGCTTACTTTTTTTCAACTTTATTTTGAAGCAGTGGTTTTGCTATGGATACTTTATATAGCCTATATTGTTAATGTCAGGAAAAATGTGAGACTGCAGGATAAATGGGCTAAACATGTTGTGTAAACTCGTGCGTAGAGAACGACTTACTCAGAGCGTCATCTGCTCCTCAATATCAAGGCTCATATTACACTAAAACCATTGTAAATTGGAGCTTATTATCGCCATTTCCTCAACTTTAATGTAATGTTTAAGAAACAGTGGGCGAGCAGTTTGTATTGTACGTCTTTAGCTGCTCTACGCGCTGCCCGATCCGTCTCTTACCTCCTGCACCACGCCTCTCCTCTCTTCTCTCTCATGTGTTTAATCCAGATCCATGCGCTCTCAGTCAGCTCCGATGTGAGATCCATCACTAAAAAGCTGTTTAGTTGCCGTGCGTAAAGCAGAGTGAAACCACGCGGTGTTTAACAGGGAGAGAGAGCCCCGCGTGCTCAGAGATGGATCAGCGCATATCGTAAAGCAGGGTCGCAAAACCACAAGGCAGAGTTTCTTTGTGAAAAAGTTCTTTTTTATTCTTGTTTATAATCACTTAATATAAACTTAGAGGATGCATAGTGACAAGACAACACTAATACATTCTTGTGGCCTATTTAATGAAATATTTGCTTTAATAATTGATTAAATTAGGTTAGAAACGATAGAAACGATAGAAGAGAAATGGCACGATAGACACTTTTCTATCGTCCCCATGATATGTATCGTCATATCGCCCAGCACAATCTACAGTAATGTATAACCGCGAGTAAATGATAATATATTTAAGTAGAGTTAATGGAATTCAACGGACTATTACTCTGCAAGTCAAAGACAAATGTCTGCCATCATCGTGCATGGTAGAAAATAAAATGATTGTAATCTATTCTCAAATGCCCAGTACCTGCGTCATGTTGCCGTTGCCGGCTCCGATCAGTTTGGCCGCGTTGATGCCAGCTCCCTGCAGCGCTGCATTCCCCAGGATCCACTCGTACAGACAGTGCACACTCTTACGAGTCTTAGTGAAGAGAATGCCTTTCGAGTCCTTTTTGGTCCCAAACTGCTCCAGAAGAGTGCTCTCCAGTTTGGCCATTTTGGGATTCTCGCAGCTGGGATCAATCGCCAACCTGCTCAGCTCCACCTGATTCTCTGCGAGAGAGACGGGGAAAGAAAACTGATTGAAGGATAGTTACATGGGTCTCAAGTGATGCAAAATTGGGATCGTTTCCATTATTATTTTCTATAATAATGAAAAATCCATTATATTATGTTTGTAATATATGAGAGAAAATAGCCACATCTGTATGCAGTGTCTCTTCATGCAAATGGTTCTTTGAATCTTTACCTTCAAATAATCCCACCAAGAAGAAGTCAGTTCCGTCCATGGCCGTGGTGTTGGCGTAAAAGTCTCTGAGGGAGTTGTAGGCATCGATCATTCGGAGCGTGTCGTTAATGAGGAGAGCGTCGTTATACTGCCTCAGATGAAGAGCGCACCGGGCCATCACTCTGTTGTTCTCACTCACTCCTGGAAGAAAAGAGGTTTTAAAGATGTTGCCCCGTTAACAAGCCTCTTCTTGTTGGGTTGGTCATTGTTTAGTTCACTGAGACTTAAAGCTGGGGTACCTGATTTTTGGTGTTGTAGAATACATTTTTGCCACCTCAGAGTATGTTGTAAACACAGCAAAACACAGACCCTGTTGTATTGTCTTCACCTACAGTTTTATTGAGCAAAGGATGATCAAGTCAAATCTAAATAAGTGGAATTTATCTTGTGGGTGGCCGCCCCTGCTTCACTTTGTCACCACTCAGTGTTGTATATGGGTGTGAAATGTGCTTGTAATTACTTTCTTTTAACAATTTGAATACACAGGAGGGACTGTGAGAGCTAGAAACAAGTTTGGGCCAAAACAAAAAATGTCACTGTTTGAAAAGGAAAACTCAGGTACCCCAGCTTTAAATGAGCATGAACTGTGGCGTATTATGAGAGAAGCGAACAGGCGTCAGTCAAGCTGCTGCGCCTCTTTCTCTCTCTCTCTCTCTTCGCTATAATCAGCGTACGTCCTCCATGGAGCGCGCCTGATATCTTTGTCACAGGGACGTCATCTTTTCTCAGGACAGTTTTAAATACCATAGCGTATGAATGCAGAAAGCATGTTGATGTACGAATGTGCAGACGGGGCTGTTGGTAAAAAAAAAATAATCTCAAAGCGACTTTTGGAAAAGTCTTGTTCACAATGGCACCTCTGCCTTGAAAATAATTAACACTTTTTATAATGAAACTGACTAAAACTGGCGGCACGGTAGCACAGCGGTTAGCGCTCATGCTTCACAGCTAGAAGGTCCGGGTTCGACTCCCACCAGGGACGAGGCCTTTCTATGCGGAGTTTACATGTTCTCTACCAATGTACAATAGGCCAGGATGAATGAGAGTGTGTTTGAGAGAGCGCATGGGGGACGACGGATGGAAATTCGCCCAATTCGGTTTGTGGCTTGTTCATTAACATGCAGTGTCCCGACTAAATAACCCAATAAACTTAACTAAAACATTTGTAGTTTTCATGACTAAAACTAACCCATTTAGAAATTAATAAAATGTCACTAAAACTAAAAACATTCTCATCCAAAAGACTAAGACTAAAACTAAAAGGGCTGCAAAAAAAACACTGTAGTAAAAAAACTACAGTGTAGTAAAAAAAGTGTAGTGCACTTTTTCCCCCATCATGAATGGTAAAACTATTTATTTTGTGAAAGTCTAATGTCAATCAGCATTGAGATGTACACGTGGCGAAAAAATCCTGAAGCGTCAATGAAAAAAAGCTGTAGTGGGAAGCACTGGTGAAAAACTGGGACACCTGGGGCAGAGGTTGTGTAAAACTGGGATAAGGGTTGCTGAAATCTACAGGCCATGGTACAGAGGGATCAAAACAAAGTAAACTGGGACATCTGGTCACCCTATCAATGCCCCATTCTTCTTCTTACCCCTTTTTTCGAGTTCGACCACATCCTGCTCATACTCCTGTGTCCCGCACTCCCTCAGATGGACGTCCCGCGGCAGGTCCATAAACTCATGGATTTGAAGCATCATCCACTTTATGTGATCTCCCAGAGGGTCCTGAGCAAACAAACAGTCAAGACTCAATAAATTAAGAGGAAACATTAGCATAAGTAAAATTTAATTATGAAGCATGGAGGTCAGGTTAATTTGAATTTAATGAATGAGAATGACTGTACCACAGGTCTCTTTTCAGTGATTTCAAACTCTTTGCGAGGCCTGGGCACTTTCTGCTTCAGCTCTGGGAGGTAGTTCTTAGTGGAGACAATGGCGGAATCCATGTTGGCGCAAATCTAGAAGGGTAAGCATTTAGTGAGTGGCAGAAACATAGAAACATATCTATCCTGTGCTGCCCTCTGCTGGTCTCTCCCCACATTGCATTTCATTAGTGCTGAGCAGTGAGTTCTTTCATGGGATCTATATTATTATTCAAATTTCTGAAATGTGCAAAGCTAGTTTATAAATAACCAATATTGTTATTTAAAGCATGACATTATTACAGGGAAGTTGTCACATTCAACTGCTGGTCCAAATCTAGTATTGAAAACTTGCGGACTTTTAACACCGTGCATGAAATGAACGCATACATTTCTTGCATGTGAGCTTGTGAAAAATAAACAGTTCTACCATAGCTACAGCCTTTATTTTGCACCTCATTCATCCCGAGCACTTTGTTTGTGTTTTGTTTTGTCTGGTTCTATCGTCATATGTTCCCAGTACAGCATGATGAAAATACTATAATTATAAAATAATGCCGTATTATGCATTAATAAGGTGATGTTTTATAAGCAGTAATACAAAATCAAAACCAGGTCAGAAAAACGGGCCCAAAATACCCTCAGATTTCAGAATGTTAAATTAATACAATAGTTTGTCCTTTATCATGTAATTCATATACAAATATGTGATGCACATTTGGGACCTGGACATGAAAGAGACAGAAGAGCTAACTACTCTGCCACATAATGTTATTAGGACATAAACGATATAAATCTAACCGTGAGAACGTGCTCCATGGCGGTTTCTAGGGTCTTCTTGCCGCCCGTCCCAGGAGAGGCGGTGAGGCCCAGGATCTGCGGCAGTGGGCCCTGGTTCTTCATCTTCTTCTCCACGTAACAGCTCATGATCTTACTGTACACCGAGTCCTTGTGCGTGTGGTGGCACTCGTCGATGATCAGCAAAGTGATGTCTGGAACAAATACAGTAAAAGTAGCTAAGTTAGGATGCAAACTATTTCATTTAGAGCATTAGTACTTCAATGTTGTTGTTGCTGACACTCTGCCCAGAGGCGCTGAAGGGTGTATTGCAAAGAACAGAGTAGTGTTATGTGTCTAATATTGTATTGCATACTAAACATACTCAAGTTGCACCAGAGTTTTCAAAAAGTAGTCATCTATCTGTTAGTCTGTCTATCTGTATGTGTTGTGCTTTCATGTAATGTATTTGTTTGGCTTTGCCCCACCCAATAAACAAATACACGCCACAGAGCACTTAAATGAAGAACAGCATGTGAACAATATTGTCATTACACAAATAGGAGGCAAATAAAATAATCTTATGCAAATCACTCTCCAATTCAAAAACTTCACTTTCATTGTATGAAAAACGCAATGAAAGTGAAAAAGTTAAAAACATATTTGAAAGAAAGATTTTTGCCCTTTGACCATTTACAGGACGGGTAATATGAGGTTCTCCCCTCAGACAGGTGTTTTAGGGTTTAGAGAAACCGCTGTAAGTTTTCTTTTGTGAACCGTTTGAACAAGTTGCGCATTGATCCTACTTTTGATAGAAACTGTGTAGCCGAGGTTCTAAGTCGTTTTTAACTTTCTCTAATGAGCGTTTGCCTTTACTTTTACAAATGAAACGGCAATGCCTTGTCAGCCACATTACGTGACAGGTCTCTAAGATGCATAGACTGTTATTATTGACTGTTATTAAGACATGGCTGGTAGTGAAAGCGATTTAACTGCCGACATCCCCACACCAGTGTAGTGTTGAAAACGCAGAGGAAGAAGAGCTCCACCACCTCATGACATCAGCAGGTGGAACAGAGCGTTTCGAGGGCAACAGACTCACCGGACAGCTCCACGTGTTTGTCCTCCTCGGCGTTGATCATGGAGTTGTAGAGAATCTGAGCCGTGCAGACGATGAGGTCAGTCTTCCTCAACACTTTCCCAAAGAAGTCCTTCTCATCCGAGTCCCCAGTGACCGGCAGCACCTTGTACTGTTTCCCCAGGAACAGGTCAAACTCCTTAGAGCAGTGCTGCTCCACCAGGTGCACCTACAAAACACACAAATGATTATACTAAACATCTGTACACGCAGGGTTAGGTAGAAGCAGTGGTGGAGCCAGGGGGGTTCAACAAAGTCCTTGCCACCCCTATTGCCACCCCGCTGGAGAACCCGACTGGAGAACTATATTTGCTCTCCCGCACTTCTTACGGTCCCTGAATGCATCTCCCACGCAGCCTCCAAAACAACCCCGCGTGGTTGCAGTGGCTACACCATAGATAAGTGTTAATGCTTATTTACGACTTTTGACATTTAAACGAAGCGTCGATGAGCGCAGGGCAGGTGGAAGACAGGCCTGTCGTTGTGGATTATATAAAAGACGTTTTGCCAAATGGAGCGAATGATCGACCAGACGAGTGAGAATCATTTGGTAAAGAGGTGAAGTGAAGAGCAGCAAGTTCTACAACTGATCCCCAGAAGATTGAGTCCACAGTGAGTGTAGTGTTTTCATGATTATTCTATGGAGTAAAGTGGGTGAATGTGCTGTGACTGACTTCTTTAGCGCGCGTATTTGTTGCTGTTGTGTTTGTCTTGATAGACCCAGCGTTTGCCCGTGTCACACATTGACAGGAGCATATTACTTAGTTTGGGGTTGAACTGGTGTGTCATTTCCATAGGCTGTAAACAACTATTGCTATTCTACAGTAGCCAGTAGGCTATATGGACAGTATATGGGCTGGTCGACTTGTTCTTTGTGTAACCTGATTTGGCAAACCTCATCAATAGAGGACGATGCATGTGCAGTTTATTTCTGTACAATACAGCTACAATATGCTAATAAGACTATATGGGAAGTAGGACATATTATTTAATATTCAAGAAAGAACTCAAAACCCACCTATTTAAAAAGGCTTTTGCTGTCCAGTAATTGCCCTCTAGTTCTTTTTTTAATGTTTGATTTTATTATTGTGTTTCTGTGAAGCGTCTTTGAGTGTCTTGAAAAGCACAATGCAAATAAAATGTATTATTAAAATGTATTATTTTATCTATATGAACAGTTTAGATGCCCTTAGACTTGCAGTGTAGAGATGTAGGCCAGGAGTATAAGATTTTATAGAGCTGTGCTTCCCAAACAGTGGACCAAGCCTAAAACATGTAGTTGACACTTATTTTAAAATTTGGTTTGGCTTATTTAAAGATCTGCTGGTTGCATTAAATAGGCAAGGTATGAAGGGGGTTATACAAGTGAGCAATGCCTCAAGTTGCCTCTCCACTCTAGTTGTTACTCAATACTTCTATCACTGGGTTGAAGTATTGAGTAACACCATTATAGATCAATTTGTAAAAGTTGTATTATTGTGAAATGTGCGTACCATGTTGACGAGAACAACCACTTTAGCCCTGGGTTTTGTCTCCAGGTGTCTTTGTGCCACATAGACCGCTGCCCTGGTTTTGCCTCCTCCAGTCGGTAACCAGATGATGATGTTTTCTCCCTGAAGAGCTCTCTGAGCAACCTCCTCCTGGTATGCGTGTAGATTCAGCTCTGCCATACTTCTGCACATAAGAAACATGCAAAGTAAAGACTGCTGTGAAAGACGGAGCACATGGAAACTGGGAAACTGAATTGTTAGTTGTGACACAAACTCATTCCCAAAATCCTAAAACCCATTTATAGCATCACAGTTTATTACGGGACGAGTTGATAAACTTGTTTTACAACTTTCAGGGAGCAATACTGGCAAAGACATTAAAACATGTTATAACTGAGTATGTATTATGGCTCATACAATAGTGTCACCAAATATGTGTCTATTCATCTAGCTTTTGTGTACTATATTGGGGCACAATGGGTCCAAAAGTGGACCCTTTTTAGAGAGTTGTAGAACTTTGGCAACAACAAAAAAACAGTTCATAGATTATTTGCAAAGAGCTTGATGATTAAGATCTCTGGGTAAATAATCAAATTAATATTAAATTTGAGAGAGCGAGCGAGAGAGAGAAAACATCTGGCTCAGTTCAACAGACAGTAGCCTATTTAAAGTACAGCACAGCATACTTTCTGCTTACTTCTACTCTAACTCATCAGTGGTTTAGGCTAGTTATTCAGTGAAATAGCAATGGGTAGCCTGATTCCAGTTCACATAAATGAAAACTAAATGACCTCATAACAAAGTCCAAAATCAATAGTAATACACATTTGCTGACTCACATTTCCGGGTAATTGTCGCCTTGTGTGGAATAGGACCGCAGATCTTCCTCCTCTGCCTGACCAGGAGCCGGCGACAGTTTATAAACGATCAGCTGAACCTTAAGGCTCGCTTTCTGGAAAACGAAAGTAAACGCCTCTTTGTCTGCTGTGAGGAAGAGGGGCCCCGCTGAGGGACAGGGAGGACTGCGAGGGACGACAGTATGCGAGCTGAAGTGACTACATTAGCCTTTGATTTGAGCAATTTGAGAAATCTTGATCCCACCAATTTAGTAGGCTGCAGTTGTTTATTATGGTGATCTGTACTCCTTAATCCTCCTTAAAATATGATAAAAAAATTACATGAATTGTACAGGGCAACAATACCCAAAACTATACATTGAGGTTTTCAAAACAAAAGTATGCTTTAGTTTAGTAACACATTTAAGACAAGTTCTGTTTATGGCATGGGTTACACCATTTAACCTTTTTATTCCATTTGACACTTTGTTCCAATTTGATACTTTAGTGTTAACTTCTGTGCTGGTACTTGGAAAGTCAAATAGCTTTCGAAGTGGGACTAAAAAACTATGAAAATATGAAGTGACTTTCCCCCTTAAAATAATGGGGTCAGGTCAGAAAAGGAGGTGGTGGAGTCTCTTATTAAAGGTGCATTATGCAGCTATTCATGTGGGGGGAAAAGTTGGTATTTGTGCGTATGAGACCAAACAATTGATCCTGGAGCGTTGTAGAGACCAGTGTTAATTTCGTCGACTAAAATATTTAGTCTTCATTTTAGTCAAAGTGATATTTTTGACGACTAAAATTGGACTAAAACTAAATTAAAAGTTTTTCATGAGACTAAAACTATGACTAAAATGTCCAGATATTTTAATCGACTAAAATAAGACTAAATAAAAATGAAAAGGAGAGACCAAAATCATCCAAACTTCTATTGACCGTCTGAAAGAGCCTCAGATCATGTAAATTCACTGCCAAAGGAACAGCTCTGAGCTTTGTTCATATGGGAGCAGCTCCATGAAGCAGAAGACCTGATTAAATATGATTATAATGAATATTATAAATGCAAAGTCGACTAAATTTGTCTTAATTTAGTCGACTAAATTTACTTGCAATTTTAGTCGACTAAAACTAGACTAAAATTGAAGATATTTTTTTGACTAAATCGACTAAAATTGAATTACATTTTCATCAAAAGACTAAAACTAAATTAAAATATGTTGTCAAAATTAACACTGGTAGAGACCACCATGATGGAAAGTAAAGGCGCCATGCTGACCACTCATACAGCCGCTGGATCACTACAAGGTCATGTACGCACACATATCAACTTTTTTTCCCGCATAAAAAGTTGCATAATGCACCTTTACGTGTTGACTAGTATATCTTCTTAGCCTCACATTTTGAAGTTCAAAGTCTAATGTGTTTAAGTAGGATGTCAGGATCCCCCTCGCAGGGCCCCATCAGTGTATTGCATCAGTGAAGCAAAACATCTCAATCAAGTCAGCTCTGTCCATTTAACACCCGTGTTTTCATTATTGGGAAAGCGAAAGCAACATTTCCATTTCGGTTTGGGAAAACACCCAAGATCACAATCACGGTGAATCATATCAAAAACAACTTTATTGTCATGAACATTACAGTAAATGATACTGCAAGTAAAGACAGGTATCCCTCAAAAAGTGCGTTTTTGGAGTCAAATCTTACTGACCGTTTTTTTTAAAGAAATGCAGCATATTTGTGGATTGAGTTGAGGATGGACGCCCTGTGGAAAAAGCAACCAAGACAGTACTTCCAAAACGAAACGATTCAAGTAAAACATTAACAGTTACACACGCACACATACAAGCCAAACCCTTAATAACTTTGTTTATATTAATTTCTTATTTGAGTTGGGTAGTTTCCCAGACTCTCTTGCCTACAGCATGGACTGTTCATCACATACAGTACTTTTTTTTTTTTAATTTTTTTAAATGAAGAGGATTACACCGTCTTAAAAAATGAAATGTAAATGAATTATGGCATAAAAGCAGGTTAGGAGGCAGGTGATTTGCTATGATCAGAAAAGAACAAGGGTAGTTTGGACAGAGACAACTTAAGGTCAACCTTAGGCATGAAAATAACTAGTATGTGTGAAAGTGGACAACAACACAACCAGTTTGTTGGGTCCAAAAAAAGTATTTAAAATTTGTAGAACACTGGTGAAGTACTTTTTAATATAACTACAAGCACCCACAGTGTAGACCTCTGCCAACAAAAGAACCATAAGTCATCTCTACTGACCTCTGCAGGCCGACTGGGGTAGTGGTACATTGGTGCAAGGTGAGATTTTGTTGTCCAAAGGCTGTGGCTATTACTGGCGAAACATTTCAAATACACAATGAACATAAACATTATTCTATCATATTAACAAGCAAACAATTAGGTTTTACGACAACGAATGGCCCAAGCAATCATTACAAAACATGAAGGTAAATGATGGCAACGGTGGGATTACCTTTCACTTTCGCTATAATCTGTACCATGAGCTTCATGTTGTGTGCATTTATTTTAAATATATTTTTACAACTAAACTGTAGTCTCTTGGATGACTTTCTTTGAATTCTGTACAAAACCGTGGATGGGTGTGTGGCGTTCAAGTGTCAATCAGAAACAAAGGCAACATGGCTTAGGTCCCGAGGTGCAGTTTTCTCTACGTCATCTACACAAGTCACGTCAAGCACACTGGAATGAACTTCACCTTTAACTTCAGCGCTGATTTCTATTCTTGGACCTAGAACTTTGGTACAGGTATGGAGAGATTTATTGGCAAACGTGAAGGGGGGAAAAGGTAAAGCACTGACCAGGAATGAACGCTATGTTCAGACAGCAGGCCTTTATGCTCATTTCGGATTTTTTAATTCTTTTTTTTAATCTCTAAATAACAACAAATTGTAAGTGTTCTACTATATGAATGGGTCTTGAGTGCGTTATGTGTGGAAGGAGGCAGAGCGTCACACACAGTGGAAACACAGCGTTGTGGATCTTCTTATAGAGGGTATCCAGGTGATGTCATAACGTTCTGCAGTGACTGGCACGATTGAGTCATAAAAGTGTTTTTTGTTTTGTTTGTATTTTGCCACTCAGTTTGGAATGATTGTTCAGTTTATAATGAGAAATGTCGGTGCAAACCGTCTAAAGCAGTGGTTCCCAAGCTGGGGGGCGTCTGGGGTTGCCAGAGGTCAGGTTATAGGTGATATTATTTGAGCAAATGTAGTGGTTGAATCAATTTTGACTGAAAAAGGCGTACAGGTGCCCGAAAACACTCAACATTTCAGTTTATTTGATTGAAAAAAATACTCATTGGAAATATTTTTTATCTTTTGACACATTTGTGGGGCCACGGAGGAGCTGCAGCCCGACTCCAGCACGTGCAGGGGGGGCTTTAAGGAAAAAAGTCTGGGAACCACCGGTCTAGAGCACAGACCAGTCTAAGTGCACCACCTGTTGCTGCTCCTCCCCTGTCGACAGACACCGAGCACTGCAGACCAGGCAACACACCACATGAGCAGCAGTTTTGGAGATGCTCTCACCCCGATGCATTCTCTTATTATTTTTTTTAACTTTACTTTAAATACAGCAGTGCTTCTCATGTCCCCTCCGTTATTGGGACATGGCAGCAGTGAACGCGCGTGACGAGTCTGTGGTTTATTTTTCGATGAGGCCGCCGTCTTTGAGCTTGAAGTAGAAGAACTTCTCCAGAGTGTTGGCACATTTGCAGTACTCGCTGTCGGGAGGGTTGTACTCGCGACAGTTTGTGATGATCCGCTGCAGGTCGGCGATAAATAGCTTTTTAGTCACGTAGTATCTGTTCTTCAGTCGCTCCGTCATCGTCTTCAAGTCTGAGGTAGAGAAATCACAACGAATTAGATTTACATTTAAGAATTTTTAACGACAAGTCATCAAATTAACTTAGATTTAACCATTTAGTTCACTACCACATGTTACACAGTTCCACTTAAAATGTATTTTTGCTTAATACATACCAATGGGAAAGCGGATGATCTCGTAGTAATCTGGGGCTTCGGACTTCTTCACTGGCTCCATGAACGGCCAGGCGTCAGGATGAGTCTGGGGGACAAAAAAAAAAAGGATGTACAGAAGCCTTTTAAATAATAGGGACAAGGATAACATACAAATAAACCATGGGAATAAAAACCCGGGAATAAAACCTGGGACCTTCTTAGTGTGAGGAACAGAAGCGTAACATTGTGCCCCCCCATTTATGAATCTGCGTACATTAATATGAACTGTTGTTGTTTTTTCACCTTAATCTGGGCCAGGAGATTCTTCAACATGTTGTACAACACGTCTGGGTCCTTCACCTCTTTACTGCAAAAACAGGTCAATATCAAATAGACATAAAAGATCTGTTGGATCAACCAATTTATTGGAAGATGGTTTTTAGTACAATATATCAAACTGTGGTAGACGCGGATTTTTTCAAATTAAAATCATATATAATTTTTTACCTACAAATAAAATGCTTATGCCATAATACGTATATTAAGGTGCCTTTTGAACACAGAACTAGTGCCTTTTGAAATTGTTAACTGTGTTTGGCAGTGGTAACCATCTGTAACCTTCTGTAACCATCTGTAAAGAAAGAGAAAAAAAAAAAAAAAGGTGTGTATGTGTGCATATATGTGTATAAATAACTTAATGATCGCCTTTTTCACTTGCTTTGTATTAATCCTCGCATCTTTGCACTGGCTTCCAGTCAAATTTAGAATTGATTTTAAGGTTTTGTTGTTTGTTTTTAAAGCGTTGAACGGACTGGCCCCTCAGTACGTTGCAGACCTCATTGAAGTCTACACCCCAGCGTGCGCTCTGAGGTCTGAGGGCCAGCTCCAGCTCGTGGTTCCTAAGACGAGACGTAAAACTCGAGGGGACAGAGGGGACAGAGCGTTCTCCGTCGTCGGCCCTAAGCTGTGGAACGCTCTGCCCCTCCACGTCCGAACAGCCCCAACACTGGAGTGTTTTAAATCTCGTCTTAAAACCCACTTTTATTCTCTGGCTTTTAACACCGCGTGAGTTGTGTGGTCCCTGTGTCTTTTTTATTTATTTTTATTGATTTTACATAGATTATATTTATTTTTTATTATTTATTGTTTTACGATTTTTATTGATTTTATAACTTGATTATTTATTTCTTATTTTAATTATTTATTCCATTTGTGATGACTTATATATATTTTTTATTCTATTTTTATTGACTGGTTGAGCTACATGGAGTTTTGTGTGTACTTTTCTGTTTTGTGCAGCACTTTGGAACTGTTCTGTTGTTTAAATGTGCTATAGAAATAAAGTGGATTGGATTGGATTAGTCATCGCGTACATGAAATGAGACAGTTGTTGTAGTTGTGTTTCCTTTCCGTTCCGTTAAATTCTGTTAACTTATATTTATACGGACATTTCTAGAGGTGCTTAGTGGATGTGGTCCGTGTTGAAACGACCGCTCTGGTGGGTTGTAGGTTCTCTTTTGCCGTTGGGGCAGTATGATGTTGCTTAATGTAGGATTGATATTGTAAATATAACAGGCAAAGTTGGGTCACGGAGGGGTACGTTGTGTGTGTGTGTGTGCTGTGTTCCTGCTCTTGTGTCTTGTACTTTGTAACATGCTCCCTGTACTAGTGTGATTTGATCAATTGTTTTTATTTCAATGATGTCGGGGTGGGCGCTTATAAGCTTTTGCTTCAGCCCACTCCTTTTGAGCAGAATTGTTAACTGCTCAAATAAACTAATAAACTAAAACTAAACTAAACTTAAAATCTGGGGTCTTGCTGAATCAGACAAATGCCGTTTTTGTTTAAGTGAACCAGAATCTATTGATCATTTATTTTGGTACTGCCATGTGGTGGCGGCTTTTTGGGAAGCATTACAACAAATATTCAAAGACATGAATATAAGAAGTCTGTCAGGCCTGCCTTCGGTGGTGTTAGGGTTTCTTGGAGAATCAAAATGGAAGCAATTAGTTAACTAATTATTCTTTTAGGTAAGAAATTTATTTTTAAAGCCAAAAATACGGCTTCACTAAACATGTTACGTTTTTTGCGGTATATTGAATATTATTACAAAGTTGAGGGGTGTATGTTAAAATCTGAAAAAGAAAAAAAATCTTCATGAAAAACGGTGGTCCAGATTGATAGAGTGGATATCTAGTGGATAGTATTTTTTTTTTCTCTATATGAAATGTATTCCATCTGAAGATAAAAGTGTATCTGACAATTTTTTTAATTTTATTTTTCTGTTATTACTATTGATTTAGTTATTTTTCCCCCTTTTTTCCCAGTCTAACATATTTCAAAATGTAGTCTGAATGTTTTTTTTAATTATTATTTTTTTCTTTGTAATATGTACTTATTCATATTTTCTAGTTTGTATTGTTTAGTCTCTTTTCAACATTTGTCTATTACATTCCTTTGATTTAAGTTTAAAGAACATGTACATTTCAGAGAATGTCGTATGTGTGTGTTTGTATGTGTATTTGTTTTTAAGTTGAAAAATAAAAAAAACAGACATAAAACATAACAGTGTCACTGGAGTCCACAACATTAGGACTATGACAAGATGTGCAACAAAAGCACAAGTATAGATATGTGCCCTAAATCATTTTTCACCAGTGAATAAGAATTGAATAAAAATTACCCTTTGTCTTTGCTGCTTGGTTTCCACCCGGTTTCTCCTAATAAAAGTACAAAAAATAATGCCAAATTAAAATCACTGACTTGACGGAGGGTTGTGAAAAGACGTCTTACTGATGCCCGGGATGCTCTCCACAGGGATCTGCCGCACTCCCTCTTTGAAGCACGTGAGTCCAGGGTAAACCTTTCTGATCTGGCTTTGCTTCCTCTCGATCAGCTTCTTAATGATCTACACACACATTTATAAGTAATCAGTATTTAAACACACAGGCGTCAGCTTATAGCCGACTACTGTGACCGCTAATAACGCTATAAGGGCATTTTTACAGCCTTTTGCCCATACATTATTTGCCTATATTACCCCCCCAGTCACTTATGATCCACACACACACCTCCTTCTGCCTCTTGATGATGTGGGACAGCTCGGTGTAGGGGATGCGGGGGTTCAGCTCACACTCCATCAGCGTCGCGCCCTCGTAGTCTTTGATGTAGCCCAGGTAACGGCTCTTGGGGACTTTAATGTCTTTGGAGAAGCCCTGTCGAGACGCAACGTGTTACAGAGAGCGAGGTCGACACGGGACAAGGCCTATAACGTACTTAAAAGTTCTAGTGCTCCATCCGAAACCAGTAAATTGGTAAGAGGTCTTACACCAAACCGGATGTGCGTCAGCGTCCGCCATGATAAGATGCGTCCGAATTGGGCTTTCAGTTAGGAAGGAGTTAGGGAAAGTGGCCTGTATGCTAACTATCATAGCCACTTTAGCATAGGGATCTCTGATGCTAACTCACTGGCGATTAGGAGCTATGTGCCATCCCATAAGCCACTGCGCCAATCTCCCCACCCCCCTCGCCCCACCCTCGAGTGATTCATGCGCAACCACTGTTGATTGACAGGTGCACATTTAATAATAATAATTAAAAAAAATAAGATTCTGCACAAACCAAACTTTATACAAGTGATTAAATACATGTTGTCGTCACCACAGCACATTCACATGGTTTTAAAGAGCCTCCTCAGTAAATGGACTAAATGAAGCAGTTTGTGCTTTTGCTTTCATTTAGTAGAAACTTAAGCCACATGGCTAATTTGCATACTGTAGCTTTATGAAACTGCTGTTGAGATAAAATAAAGGGAAATGTGAAGGATCATTTGGATGTTTCTCTTTTTTCCCCCTTAAATGTCTTTATTTGGACACTATGTTGTTGTTGGACAATATACAGTAGGTGGCGGTATGCACTTTTGTTTGGCCTGCACTGAACTTTAAAGAAGAAGAAACACAGCTGTTGGTGATGTCACTTCCCTTCCCCTGGGTAAGGACGGTCGAATTGGGCAAATGCTGCTGAAGCAGAAGTTCACTAACTGCATAGAGATCTAACAGTTGACCCCATGAAAGGTTAAGGATTAGTTGCTAGTGTTAGTACTTAGAGGCTACAATTTAGTGGTTTCGGATGGGGCCTAGGTTTACAATTGAGCTGGAGGGCAGGTTAGATAATTTCAACATGGCTGCAACTACACAGGTTAGTCACCCAGATACAGTCAACAACATTTTTCTTTCAACATATGTGGATGTTCTATTGGTCCCTGTCCTCCACTCAAACTGTAGATGAATCCAACCTTTTAAAATCTTACCTGCTTCTTGAAGTACCCGATGGCGTATTCGTCGGCGTACGTGAGGAAGTAGAGAATGCTGTGTTTGATATGGTATTCCTTGAGGTGGTTCATCAGGTGAGTCCCATAGCCCTGAATCAAAAACAAGTGTAACAACTTTTCTGCCAAGTTCAAACATTTAAAAAACTGTCAGTAGAATCTTGCTGGGTTAACCTTGACTTGCTCGTTGGAGGTTACGGCACAGAAGACGATCTCTGTGAAGCCCTGAGTGGGAAACATCCGGAAACAGACGCCTCCGATGACACGGCCATCTTTAATGAGGGCCAGGGTCTTGTGCTTCCTGATAAAGATTAAATATGTTACAGCATTACGCACAAAGACAAATCCTGGGCAATATTTGGTTCAGCCATAGCTTTCCTAAACTTAAACTGTGTTACTCAGAGGCAAACAGACAGTATATGCACTTGTCACGAACGCCAAAGCGATATATTTTAGTGTGAAAAAGTCCATTATGCCCCCACACTGAGAGTAGTTTTGTTAAGAAGTAATTTCAGCGTGAAAATTCAAACCTGCTACTCAACCAAAGAAAAGCACTTGGACTCACGGGTCGAACACCAGTCGTGTGATGTACTCTTTGGGCATGCGGGGCAGCTGATGGGAGAAGACGTTCTGCAGCCCCACGAGCCACATCAGGATCTTCTTGTTGGATTTCTGAGAGAGAGAGTTCCCGATGACGTGGAACTCAATGATCCCTCGTCGCTCCTCCAGCCGCGCCGTCTCGTCCCGCGCCGCGTTCGGGGTCAGCAGGTTTGTCTAGACACAGGAAGAAGGCGTAAGGCTTCCAATAATCAGGTGCCCAGCATGGTCTCTACAAATGTTCTCATTATTTGTAGCTTTTCAAAGATCCACAAGAGCATTTCTAACAAACCACTCCAAATACGTAACACATACAGGGAGTTACATGACGCTAAAAAACCTTGGTGCGACTTATGACTTGCCTCTGGTCCCAGCATCGCAGCAGGGTCTGTGATGGTCATCATGACTTCATTCACCAGCTCCATAGGAATGTCTCCCATCACTCGGATCCTTTTGGCGTCTTCCAGCGTCAACGCCTCGGGAAGTTTACGCTTCTCCCCTGAAACATCCATAAAAAAAAATATTGTGTTAATCTATAAAGTAACGTTTGTCGTAGACGCCATTTGCGTTTGATTAATTGTTGTGTTGTGTACATATTGTCTGACCAAACCTTTGCTTTGAATTAAAAATAACAGAGAAAGGTGGGGCAAAAGATAAGCTAAGTTTAAGATGTACAGTACCACAAAACACTGATTATATATGGTCAAAAAAGAACAGATAAGAAGAATGTTTTAATCAGACCTGTTATGGTCTCTGCAACTCCAGCGTCCAAACTGGAGAGAGAGGAGGCGCTGCTCAGACCCTTCACCAGCCCAGGAGACCCAGACACAACCGAAGCACTGATCACTGCGAAAGACAACACACAAGGCACACTAAGCAAACAAAACTAGTAACTATTTTCAAAAGCCATCACTGTTTGTTACATTAGGAACTAAAAAAAACATGTAATTTTCCTGTCAATAACCACGTACGATTACTTTCAGACAATACAGAGTTAGCAAATTCTCTTGGTCTGAGCTAAAAATCTTGGGAAAGTCAATCACTTCAGCTGGTGAAAAAACCATGAGCAGCTGACCTGTTTGCCCGAGTTGAGTTCCATCAGAAGCTGGCATGATGAAGTCAGCTTCCCAGATCGGCGAATTCTCTCCATAGATCTCCTCTTCAAGCATCGACAAAAACCTGACAGAAACACGCAACAGTCAGTGGATTTCAGAGGTGGGAAGTAACGAAGTACTTGTACTTCGTTACTGTACTTAAGTAAATTTTTCAGGTATCTGTACTTTACTTGAGTATTTATTTTCCTGATGACTTTTTACTTTTACTCCTTACTTTTGAAACGCAAGTATCTGTACTTTCTACTCCTTACATTTTCAAAACGGGCTCGTTACTTTTCTTTAGAATCACGCGCTGTTTTTTTCTTTTTCTTTCCCGAGGCGGGTTTAGAAACAGACGGCATCTCCGCACACCGGGGGAAGCTGCTGAAGTAAACGCGTATAGAGCAAAGGAACCAGCGGCACCAGTGCGGAGGTGAGAGAGATGGACATGAGCGCGCACGTGCAGCCGCGGTGCCGGGACAGACAGCATGAACATAGCCTAATACTGACCCGTTTGACCGCGGTCCTGCTGTGATTTTAGTGTGAGATCAGCTGCACAGGTCCAAACTGTTCTAAACTCCAAACTTCAGAAATAGAGACTTAATCTGCCTTTGGTCTCTGCTGTGAATATGAATCAAAGGGAGTTTCAGAAATACAGGCCATTGGCTGATATCAGCGATTTTGGGGCGTTTTTATTTGTTTTACTATATTAATTTAATCCTATATTTATACAGGTTTGTCCTTTGAGACCACAGTTTGAGATGATATGATGTCTAATTAGTCAGAGAGACCTGTTTCAAACACATCAACCATATGGGCTCATAGGCTGCAGTTACATCGGCATCTTTTACTCTTTTTTGTAAAAATAATTAAATAAATGTTTTCAAAGCATAAAGAAAAAAGACAGGAAAAAAACAACAACAAATGTTCGTACAGTGCAGCATTTGTTGTTGTTTGTTCTCACATATAGCTTCAACCAGCACATATGAACAAGCTTAAATTGAGTAAAATACCCAGCCTGAATAAGAGCCGTAAAGCCATCTGGATAATGTTTTCATTGTGTTTCATCGTCGACAGTTTTTACTTTGTACTTTAGTACATTTTTGATGAAGTACTTTTGTACTTTTACTTAAGTAAACTAGTTGCAGCTGTACTTTTACTTTTACTTTTACTTTTACCGGAGTAATTTTTTACCCGAGTATCTGTACTTTTACTTAGGTACGGAAATTGAGTACTTTCGACACCTCTGGTGGATTTGGAAAACCAAAACGCAACTTAAAACATTTTGACAAACAATACTGACTTGGGGAAGTGAGTGAGGATGAGTGTGCGTTTCTCCGGCAGCAGTTTGTCCTTTTCGACTCTGAATTTCTCGAGGAGTTGTCGTCGAGTCACGATGAAGATGGACTTGAGCAAACTGCGCCCGAACACCTGAGTGGTTTCATAACGTGGTAAACTGTCGTTGCTCTGGGGGACGTGGCAGTAACAGAGCCACCTACAAAAGTAAACAGACACAATAAGCTTGACCTGCCCATGATATAGGTGAGATTTCATAATAATGGGTATTGGTCTTCTGTCTGAAATCAAATTCAACACTAACCGGGTGTAGTCCACTTTGTAGGCCGTAGCATCTTCTTTCTGAGTGCGCTGGCGATACTGAGTCGGCGTCTCCAGCTTCCAATAGTTTAGGCACAAGAGGAACATTTTCGACAGCTCGAACATCGTCTGCCTCTCCTTTGGCGCCAGATGGCTGAACTTATACTGGACAAAATTCAACACTCCCTATGGAAGGGAAGGGAGAGAGGAGGATTCAGTTACAGCAATGTTAAAAGCAATGTTTGGTAGCATGGCATTAAATGAATGTGAATAAAAATCGTGTAGGGGAAATATGAGAATATACATCATACAATAGCCCATAAATAATAATAATACCTTTAACTTATAATGCACTTTACATACAAATATCTCAAAGTGCCACAAAAAACAGACTAAAAACAATGACATTTACATTACAGTTTATACATTAAAATGAGAATAAAAATGTCTTAAGCCCCTTCCTAAAAGACTACAGGGTTTGTGGCGGGAGGGTGTTCCACAATGTAGGGGTGGCTGCTTGAAATGCTCTCTCCATTGCCAACGATGTGGCCCAGGGGGAGCATGTAGATGTTAAAGAGAGTGGGGCCAAGAACGGACCCCTGGGGACCCCACAGGTGACAGTGTGAGGCTGTGACTTGGCATCTCCCAGGGCCACAAACTCGGCTCTACCCGTCAGGAATGATTTAAACCCGTGTAGCACAATTCCGGACAAGCTACTGTTTTGTTGCAAGCAGTGAAGAAGGATGTTATGATCGACCGATAAATAAGATAAATAAAATAAATAAATAGAAGACAACACAAAACCTCATAACAGCTTTATATACATAGAAAAGTGTATCCAAATTTTTACCTGTTCAATGTTTGGCTTTTCAAAGGGAGGACTTCCAAGAGATCCTTCCACAACCGGCTGGCTCATTTGCAGGATGCATTTTCTCAACAACTAAGACAAAAATTTTAAATATTAATGACACGTTTCAACATCACTTGGTTTTCACAGCTAATCTCTAAATATTTTCAACACAAGACCAACGAAAAAACAGCCGTAAAAGGGAAAGGCAGAACATACACATCTCTAACCTTGAAAAGATAAAAATAGACTTGTTTGGTGTCTGTATCCTCCTCCTTGTGCACGGACATGAAAAGGTTTTCCACATCCACCACCATTCCCAGAAGTCTGTTGATCTCATCCTCTGATACGTTCTCCAAGTGCGAAACATGGTCCGCTGCAACCGGAAATCAAATGATAATTCACAAAGTCTTACATGGCAATAGGTATAGATGTTAAGGTAAGGCGGGGAGGGGCGTGAATGATGCTCGTTTGTACCCAGGGCATGTCCACAGCTGCGGCAGGGCTCGCTCAGGCTGGCCGCTTGCTGCTGGAGGTCCATACGAGGGGCTGTGGGTGGGTTTGGGTTTTTCCACCCATTGCACTTGCACGTATCGTTAGCCTACAATAACATACACAGTAGACCTGTCATGCACCAATTTTCACTGATGCTAGGTGACAGAATACAACCGCACGTTATGATAATAGGCGTTTTATTGGTGCTAAAGCTCAGATTGGTTAGCTTATGCATACATGGTTTGTAATAACTTCTAATTAGGCACTGTTAGCACTGTAGGCAGGTATGTGTTTGTGTGCACTGTGTACCACCGCTGCCATCACAACAAGCGCTCCCCGACAGCGCTTTGTTATGGTAACTTTAGGAGGCTAATGCTAATGCTAATGCTAACAGCTAACTAACTATCGTTACCTTGCACGCTGAGAATACGCCAAGTTTCTCGAGCTTTTTCGCCCGGGGGAAAGCTCGGACTTGGGCTTTCTTTTGGCTCGCTCTCTGCTGCTGGCTGAGACCGGGTCTGGCTGGGTCACTGCTCCCGGTGGCGGTTGACGGCGTAGCGGCGGCCGTGGACCCAGCCGAGCCGCCCGAAGAGGCGTGGAGCAGCCGGGGTTGCAGGGCCTGCGACGCCGGGTCGGACATGTCCACGCTGTCGCTGCTGCAGCTGGAGCCTGCGAGAGGAGGCGCACTCACGGCTGGCGAAGACTCAGCTCCGCCCAGGCAGTTCAGGGACTGTCGGTAACGAGGATGCTCCACACAAGGATGAAAAAAATACTAATAACATCATCAAAGCTAAAAGAAAAATACGACATGTACACTGTCAAATACATGTATCTGTCTGCACGTCTGTCTGACATAAAAAGTGGAAAGGAAAAAAAAAAGTAATTAACAAAAGATGCATAAAGATTTAAAAATAATAAATCAAATATATTTATTAAAATGAGGGAAAACGTGCTTCGACATAAATTTAGACAAAAATAAATAAAAAATTAAGCCATATAAGGCGTCATCCTGTGGCAACACATTTGAACAATGGAATTTAAACGCATCACGAGCCCCTGTTGCTGTGGGTAATGAAGTTTCATCGACGTAACTGCAAGATTACGGGGCATTCGCGATAATGTTGTAAACTTAGATAACATTTAACATTCTTTCAATAAGCAAATAACATTGGAATAGCTGCCTGGTCAGCCAGTTGTAGGAATTTGAATGACGCACAATGAAGCAAACCACACAAAGCTTACCATCTCCTTGTTTTTTTTTATTGGTAAAATTACATCTTTCTTTCTTTAGTTTCAGCCCAAGACCTCACCCTCCCTCTGAATCATCTCCGACCAAACAGCGTGGGTTGCTGTCATAGGTGCTACGGTGCTGACAGGAGACCAGTCCCTCCCTCAAAGAAGAGTACAAATGACAGAATAGAAAAAGGAAAAAAAGAAATAAACAGGAGGCGGAGGACAACATCTCAATTCACAAACATGATGCGACAGAACCAGTGCATTTAATACCATAGATCTTCAGAAAAAATAAAACGTAAAACAAAAAAAACAAAAAATCCATCACGAAATAATTAAAGTTGACAAAACATGAGATCGGGATGCTTTTTTTTGACAAGAAGAAGAACTACTGATTAATAATTATAAACTTGAAAAGTTGGATACAAATACAGCAATCTGTTTTCAATACACAATATAGTGATTTGGTCGAGAAAACGAAAATCTTGCTGCATGTTTTTTTTTTATGTTATTGTACAACGATGATTCAAAAGTTACATTAATGCTAAAAATTACCTGCGGTGACAATGCTTGATAACATATAGGGATGACTGTAAAACCATCAAGGTTTTAAAATGATACTTAACAGCCTGTGTCAAATGAAATGAACAATAGTGATAACATGAACATAGCTATAGTAAGTCAATCTACACAGCGTTATTGGAGGAATTCTGTTTTAGTTCACTTCAATGCCAATCTCCTCTTTTACCCCAACAGAGGAAAGCCAAAGATTATACGCACATGCACCTCCAGTTAAAGTCTTTTACGAACATGATCTGAGAAAAGAATGCACAGCAAAGTAAGGAGGATAGAAAGAGCAGGAGCCTACCCATATTTTCCTGGTTCTTTTTTTTTCTACACAAATACACTAGTAGTAATAGTGGCCCATTTATTAGTCATGACTAATCGTTTCCTCCTTCCCTCAATGGGACAATTGGTACTCCCCAAGAAGTGTCCATCAAAAAGAGAGGTCGTGGATCGGCAAGTAAGTCCCAGTTTTAAAACATTATTACGTTTCGTTGGTCATCTTGGTCTTGAAGTTGCAGGAAACCATCATTAGGCGTTTTACTGGCCAAACTGGTTTCAGTTAATTTTGTTATATATTTTGAGGTGCCAAACAGCGCCCCCGTCTGGCCAATGGGACACTTTTGGATGTTTGACAACCGGTTGGTATCTGGTGCAGTTGATCGTAGCTGTAAAATTGGTGAAATTGATATTTTGTTAGTTGCCGCCTCCACAACACTGGCCGCTTCTACCCTGTGGCGCCGTTTCCTGAAGGTCCACTCCGGCCCGAGCCCGGCCGCCCGCTCCGGCTCCGCCCTGGGACTCGTTCTTAGGCAGCTTCTTGGCTGTTTATGAAGTACAAAAAATACAATCAGTACATCAAAGGTACAAGGACATGGTTAAACCTGGTTTAGTCTCAGTTCAGGCACATTTCTTAGGCATTGGGTGTTGTAGTTGTTTTTTTTCAAAGTTCCAGGTTAAATAAAGAAAGTGACACTGGCTTAGGGTAAACAAGAACAAGGTAACGCCCGCCCCTAATGAGGAGAGTTTAAAACTATGGATGAGCTTAGAGAAGCTTCTCCGATGAGAGTCATTGGTTTTTACTTTCATGTTTAATGTTTGCTCAAAGAAATAAGTCTTATTGAATTAATTTTATATATACTAGTCATTCTGTTCAGTAGTTCCAAATAATGACTGATGACGCATATAACTAAACCTAATTCTGGCAGAGTTATAGGACTCCAACTACTCATAAATATTGATGAAATAATTGTGTTGTTGGAACAGAGTCAGCTGTAACATGACGTACCAATGGCCATAAAATCTCATTGACATTCACAGCAGTCTTGGCTGAGGTTTCCATGAAGAGCAAGCTGTTGTCGTCGGCGTATCCTTGTGCTTCCTGAAACACCACGTAAGAGGTCGTAAAAATAACAAAGGGATTTGTTGCAATGTTAAAGCTCCAATCCTTCCTTACCTGGAAGTCTACATTTCTCTTATTGGCCAGATCTGCTTTGTTCCCAGCCAGGGCGATGACAATGTTAGGACTGGCTTGTCGCTGTAGCTCCTTCACCCAGTTCTTTGCACGTGTGAATGTATCCTTGAAAAAAAGGAAACATTTGATTATAAGGGAAACTCCAACACAACAAGGCTCCATTGTCATATTTCTGTCAGATATCACAGATAATAGGGCTGTTAGAAGTTTGAACAAAGTTGCATTGAGATCAAACTGCATGGAACTTGATCCATGCAGTTTTTATACATGGAACAGGGATTTTTTTATTTCAAAATAAATAACTGTATTTTGGGGGATTTACTGATTGCACCATTCAAATTAAGATTTTCCATCTATATTAGTGCATGACACCATCTTTTCCCACACCTTGTACTTTGTGCACTGTATTTAATTATTTTTTCAATATATTGAAGTTGGCCTGGTACATGTGAGTCTCCGAGTTACAGGAGCAAAGGTCCGGAGGCTCTCTAAAGAATTAAGCAATCATCAACTGAGTGTAGAAAGTCAGGAGTCAAATGACTGATGACCAAAGTAGCTGTGCAACTGGATACTGTTTTTAACTTACTGTTATAACTGATGAAAGCTATAGAAATAACTGTACAAGGCTAGAAATACAAAACAAAGTCTCTAATGAAATCTGTGGCAATAAAGAATATACTCACTCTTGATGCTTGATTATTATAATCTAAGCAAATGGAACAGACTTGTATTGACATCATTAAATGCAATAACAAAATAGGGATTAAAAAAAAATCAAAATGGCCTTTAAGTAGTTCATTTGTGGACATAAAAATAGCTATTGATTAAGCAGTCACGTTTTGGACAGATCAGGGGTTTTCAAACTTTGGAAATATGTTCATAAACCAGGCCACGTTTAAAAGGTTCATGAAAAAAAATCTGTCCAATAGTCATATTATATTTGTAATGCTCTAATGTCAAATGTTTGTGATCGTTGATGGAAACCACTATGCCAATATGAAAATCACTTATGACGACTGACTCGCCCTCAAAAATGGTTTTACACATTGTTTTAAATGACTGAATTCATCAAACAACACTGATCGGGAGTCGAGGGCATTCGCAGACCTTTGGGATTTCTTCTGTCCACTAAGGGGAGCCAAGCCAGTGTTAAAAGGTTTACAGAGAGATGGTTATCATCAGGGAGAAGTGAGACGTACTGTGTTGGTGATGTCGTAGACCACGATAGCGGCCTGTGCTCCTCTGTAGTACATGGGCGCCAAGCTGTGGTATCGCTCCTGTCCCGCCGTGTCCCAAATCTCAAACTTCACCGTTGTATCGTCCAAACAGACGGTCTGTGTGAGGAAGGCCGCTGAAAGAGAAGAGAAAAACAATCAGTGAAAGAAGAAAACAAATCATTTATTTCATTTTTGTTACAAAGATATTGACCAGACCAGTAATGTGAACAGTTTAAGATAGGTATATAGATATAAAGTCACTTTCCTAGCCAGCAGATGTCACACACACAACGCTCTGAGAAGAGATCAAGGGAAATGTTGCTGTTTGTAGACACAGGACTATATTGGGTAAATTATAGTATTAAAGTATTGTGATGGATTTGCGACTAGCTAACATTTAGTTCGTAGTAGTGATCATTTTACGCACACCGACAAGGACCGTTAACTTTAAGATGAAAACACAGATGAATTGCTAAAGCCAAGACACACCGTTCTAAACTGCAGAGTTAGTGGTTTATCATCCACATCATCAGTTCTAAAAGGCGACATATTATCTTATTTTAAATTATTTAATTGCAGCCTTTGCGTTTTTGCAACTTGAAACAAATCAAACTGTGATTTTGGCTCAGACCACTGGGAGCTGCTCGTACCCCTATTTTTAAAATCACCCATACCGTTTCACAATATCCACATTTTTATTGAATACTTGTCCTACAGCAATGGCAGTCATAATTACAATACTAGAATTTTCTGAAACAAAAATCCTGTGAATGACAGGAAGCCTGATTGCCTCCAGTTTGCTGAGTCAGGCCTGTGTCACATGCCACGGGAAACAGAGGCTTTACGAGCACTGCACATAGTCTGAAGATTTGTAATCTCTAACGGCCGCAGTGACCACAAGCCCACTCCAGTGAAAGAAAATGCTGAAGTCTTTTACACAGAACATGTGGCTGTATCTTCTTCCTATATCTAATTACTCAGAACTATTTAACACTTTGGTTTTTTGTTGAAAGTTCATTTCAAACTGATGACTCAGTTTTAGCCTCGAGTGGTCATGGTGTTAGATTCCTGGGCCACCATGTGTGAAGTTAGCATGTTCTCCCCTAGTCTGTATGGGTTTCCTTGGGGTACTACTCTGCCCCCCACCCCCTCCCATCAACTTAAAACATGCATGCATAATAGGATAATTTTCCATCGATCTATCCATCCATCCGTCTATCAACATGTATTAATAAAGGCTTTTACAATACTCAAGGTGACCAAAGTGCTTTACAGTAAAATCAGACAAACAATTTTTATTATTAAATTTGAAAATCAATCCTATAAGACACACCGGGAGCTAGTGGAGGGCAATAGGACTGGGGTGATGTGCTGACAATTGGGTGCATTTGTTAAAAGGTGGGGTATTATGTAAAATCGACTTTTTCAAGCTTTATATCATGTTATTATGTCATTCCCTCATTAAACACATGCCTGGAGTGTTGCCTTGGCTCATTCACATATTTTGAGTAATCAGTAAAAACTTAGACGGCAGCCATTTTAGGTGTAGCTATGCCTCAGTCCTCCTAGGAACGCCCCCACCTCCTGGAGACGCCTCTGGACCTTTCGTCACCAGCCAAGCCACCAACCACTGCTCCTCAGCTCAGCAGAGCCCCTCCCCGCACAGTAGTGTTGTTTAGATGCCACAGCAGTGTGCTGAAGGGGCGTGTCGGAAAGTTTCTTAAAGAGACAGAGGCCTATTTCAAGACGTTCAGTACAGCCATTTTGAGAGAGCAATTTTATTCAAGGCAGTTATTTTAATTTACTGCATATACAGACCAACAGAAGGTTACGTCATCATTGTAGTATGCTATAGACTGGTGCTATGTGATTGAAAAAAGCATAATACCCCCTCTTTAAAAAAAACACACAATAAACGTGCTGCAGCATTTTGTACCAACTGGATGCAGCGAAGGGTCGACTGGGAGACACCGACATAAAGTGTATTTGTGAACTGACCAAAGCATGATTAGTCCTTTCAAGGTTGATGCGATAAAAAGAAAAAGAAAAAAAGGCTTTACTCTGGTTAAAAGGATCTGGAGATGGGTGGCCAGGACGCTGCCCCAGAGACACTGAAGGAAGGGTTAAGTCAAGAAAGTAATCCAGAGTAACATTCTGACAATTCTACTGATTCAAATAACAGGAAAAACGTATTCGACCAAGATGACTCCAACAAGGAAATACAGAATTACAGTTAAATCACAAATAAATTCTGTATCGTGCGATGTCAGTAATCCCAACATGCTTTTCATTGTGGACACAAACTGACAAGAGTAATCATGTTTAATTTCCAAAGATTTTGAGATGAAATTCTATTCCCGTCATTGTCTTCACTTAGCTATATCCACAGAGGTGTTATGCAAGTAATTATACAAGAGCCAAAGTCACACCGGTGAGGAACAGTCAGGTGACCCCAGCACAGAACTGGTTTGGCCACTTCTCTGCCTCACAGCAAGGATCAACAGCAAAGGAGCTGCCAGAACTGGGGAGGAAACTCGATTTTAACCTTTCACTGTCTACCTTGAGTAGTACTGACCATTTGCATTTCCTATACTGTATGCTTGTAGGTTCCATTGATTGAACTTTCTTCACTTCAAACCAGTAACCTTTGAGAAGCCCCGTGCTGTGACTGCTTTTGTGATATTGGCCTCCACAAAAATCAATCAAACTGGCCAAGTTGTACTGTATTGTCCCCCAAAGAAATACTTTCCATTTGATCCATCCTTCAGTGCCACTGGGGAACAACTTAACAAGTGGTGGGTCTCGAGTTAGGTTCATTATAGTATCAATCTGACTTTTTTCAGCTTATACAATTAAGACTTGCTTCAAATCTACAAGTATTTGACATCAGTGTATGACACATAGACCCAAAAACAAACAAGAGGCAATACAAGAAGGAATTTTAAAGTAGCACTGAACACAAAACTACATTTGCGGTTTGAAACTGCCGCCAGTGCACAGCAGACTATGGTGGGAAAGCAGTCATTGATCAATTCCACGAGAAACCACAGTGTACAGAGTCCAATAAACACAGACATTTCTCACATCACGCAGCCGAGTAGCTGACATGTACTACACGCTGCTGCCATCTACAAATGACACACACACCTGCTGCTTTGTGGATGCAATACTGAAAACCTACACTTCTGCTTTGAGCTCATTAGTCGTTAGCTATGCGGGGGCAGTACACACACACACACACGGTTTTAGACGGTAAATACTAAAATGACAACATTAACTGGGAACTGGGAGCAGAAAATATTCTACAAAGCATCATATACCATATACAGCTTTAGAAACAATGTAAAGGGTAGCACATCGATGTGGTTCATAAATCCAGACCATAGACTGTAAAAATAATAGACAACGTCTGCTCACTCCTCCCCGTTCGAAAGGGAATCCATGCTGGATTTACAGACTCCCCCAACCCTGCTCTGATTGACCATGTTCCTAAAAAGGGCACAAGGGGATCTTCACAGTAGACTCGGCCCTTGTGGGGAGTGAAGTAACCGCGCCCGCGCCGTTAGCTCTCATGCTAACGGCCCTCATTAATATACGAGATTTCTAAAATGTACCATACGAAAAGTTTTCTGGTTTCTTTAATTGTAGGAGGAATATCTAGCTGTAGAAAGTTTAAAAAAATTAGGCACCAGGCTTTACAGTTGCTTAAAACGTGTGTAAAGTGCAATGCTTTCTTATGGAAAACTAGCTTGTTGTGCCGCCACTAGATGGAGGTATTACAGCATTGGCGAGCGTCGTGGTCACTGAGCAGTGCACATCATTGATCCAGACAGAGATACCCACATAGTTCTTTATTTGGCTACAACATAATGTAATGCGTTTCGGCATAAGCCTTCCTCAGAGCCGCATACAGTTTGTAACCCCCATTAAAATGATAATACATCCTTGTCCGCTGCCTTTCTCTCGCCTGCGCTCCTCCGAGTTCTCGCGGTAACTCGTGCTGCACGTGATGCATGTGTATCATGTGACAGATTAGTTTTAATCATGGCGGTGCTGGCATTCAGACAGGCGTGGGGGGGAAACCGCTCTCAGGGCTGCAACAGGTCAGTAATTCAACTACCCCTCATCCTGAAGAAATGTCATCTGTATAACTATCGCCTGACGCCTTGCCTAAACTTGTCAATAGATGATATTGAGCTGAACCCGCTGTCTACTGCGAACGAGATGTGCTGTTAACCCATCTCCGATCGGTGAGTGCTAACCGTTAGCCTCTGTTTAGCATTAGCTACTGTCCAATGAGGGTTCCCATTATAAGCGATTAGCTTAATGCTACACTAGCATTAGCATGTGGTTTCGGTTGTTTATGTGCATTGGTGGTTACAATAGTGGCTCGACTACCACACTGTTGCACAATTATTTGATTCCCTTGTGATAGATGATGATATTGATTGCTGTTGTATTAATAGTGAACTATATGGACTATTATAGATGCAAATATTTATGAAGTCTCTTCTCTTTGATATTGATGTGTATGCACTTTGAATCCTAATTCACTGGTCCTGTATACACAGGCCGGGTTTTTTGGTCACCTCCAAAGACCCTTTGGTCCTCGATGGCGAGCTGAAGCCCAGGGATCTGAACCTGCTCAACAATCATCCATCCATCCATCTTCTCCAGTGCGGTAGGAGTTGCACAGCCATCCCCTCACTGCTCTCATTCACAACTACTCCTTATTGCTACATAGCAATTGGATCTCATAGACTGGATCCACGTATAACTCATAGACTATAACGAACTGAACTCTGAACTTTTATCCATCCACCTCCTGGAGGGGGAAATAACTTTGGGAGGGGTTTGGGATTTGTTGCGATTGTTGACACTGAAATTGAAGCGCTTTTGTTACCATGGTCATGACCACTGCACTGTAAATACATGCATTCCCCATGTTTAAATAATAAGGTACTTACATTTAATTTACTGTCGTCTGCTCGTTTATTATTATACTGGTCTACAAACTCCCGGAGCGAGCTTAGTTCTGTTTCCATTGCCGCTACTGCTGCTCCTATCATCACTGCTGCCTATTCTAATCATTATTTTGGAGTGTAGGTGTTACAAGTTTATCAGCAGTGAATTCTGTTTGGAGTTCACAACTGGCTTTGCACACTTTTGTTGTGTCTTTGGGAAAATCACATTATCACCATCATCTTTAAATTATTTTTGAGCCAAGAGATGTTGGAATAGTGTGTATGTTTCTGATTGCACTGTATTATTTTCTCTTTTTTACATCAGAAAGTAGCAGGGCAGACGAACTTTGAAACAGAAAGTTGCCAACTACACAACTTCCCTACTTTCACTCCCTAACCGACCTTGGGCCGGGGTAAACTCAACACTTCCTCTCCCACTACACCATCACAAACCCCTGCTCAGTGCTCACCTCCGATGGTGCTCTCCTGAAACTCGTGGAACTGGCCTTTGACGAAGCGCAGCACCAGGCTGGACTTGCCCACAGCCGACTCTCCCAGAAGCACCAACTTGAACTGGCAGATTTTGTTGCTCGGAGCAGCGCCGTTGGTCCGCGTGGTGCCCCCTCGCCCTGCCATAGCGCTGGGTTACAGGAACAGCTGCCGAGGAGGAGGAGGAGGAGGGTTTGGAGAGGAGCGGGGAGTTTGGAGGTCTTAGCTTTGACGGTGTTGTCGTGCAAGTGCTGGAGAGGGCAGAGGGGAGGCAGGGCAGGCAGGTGGAGGAGCCGATGGACGAGACCTCACCGACGGGAACTGCAAAACACACACAAACGTCAATCACCATTTTACACAACTTTTCCTAATTGCAACTTTTTGGCTAATAATTATAAACAAGAGCACCCAGATCCATTATCTAAAACCTTTAATGTTTCTTTATTAACACATGTGACCTCCTGATTCCCGGGAGAGACAAGTCTAAGTTTGACAACTTTCAGCAAAGCGTAGCTGTGTCTGTGCAATAATGTTTACAATACTGAGCCTGCATCAGGTGGGTGTTTCCAGAATCAGTATCGTTTCCAGGTTTACAATAGCAAAACCAACACTTTATGATCCAATCCACTTTGTTTATAAAGCACATAATAGGGCAGGGCGATATGGCCTAAAATCTCTATCATGATATAAAAAAGAAATATCATGATTACGATATATTTGACGATATAATTGACAAGGGACAAATTACTTTAAAATTCCAGCCTTACGCCCTTTTGGAAGATTAATGCAAAAACATTTTTTTTTTAGCGCCATACTAATTTCCCCCGCAAATATGATCTACTCAAGCAGTTTACATCCTTCATTTCATTTTACTTTTTAAGCACCTGCCCCGTGTCCTAGTGTGTGTCCCAGTGTTTATGCTGCTCTGAAGGAGCTGAGCGTAACATATATGATATTGTGTCCACAGCGATATAAAATTTACAACGATATCAAAATGTATATCGCGATAACGATATACGATATGGCCCAACCCTAGCACATAATGAACTAAATCATTTCCAAGTGTTACGCAACACGCATAGATTTATGGATGATCTTCATCCACATTTTAAATGAACAGCCTTATTACAATAAAACAGTCAAACCAATAAAAGAATTCACTAAAACACATGGCTAAGAACAATAAAGACAATAGAGGGTCACACAACTCGCTCATAAAACAGTTATATACAGCAGCAGATCCTGCACAGTGGTCTTTTTATAGTTTAAACATTTCTCTGAATACAATATCCGGCAAGGAGACAAAATGGATTCTACTGCTAAAAAAAAAGCATGTTTCATTTATGAGGTTTAGGCAACGCATGTTTGTTCGTGATGGGCGATACCCTCAATGGCCGCTGGCTGCTCTGCTTTGTGACGATGACACTGGAGGCCGCCATTGCTGTAGTACTGCCATATAGCCGCTAGTCTCCCATTGGAATGCATTGCACTTTAGACACGTTAAAACAACTTTAAAGCCTGGTTTCTAATTTTCCTAAAAGCTTTCTACAGCTAGATATTCCTCCTGTGATAAGGCTGGGTTAGTTACAATTAAAGAAACCAGGCTGGTTTTCGTAAGATTAAAAAAAAAAAAAAATCTCCTACTTAACGGGGGTCGGACTGTTAGCATTGGAGCTGCGCGAGCTACACGTCACGCAAGGGCCGAGTCTACAGTGAAGATCCCGCCCTTATGCCCTTATTAGGAACATGCTTCGTCAGAGCTGGGGAGGAGGAGTCCGTAAATCCGCCATGATTTCCCCCTCGAACGTGGTCATTGTGGTAAACGGGAGGAGTGAGAAATGTTTCATTTTTTTATTATTTTTTTATTTATTTCATTCATTTAAAAACAAATGCAACAACAGCAATTAACATTAATGAAAAGGAGCAGAAAGAAGTAAAATAATTTACAGTTCCAGTTCATATAACTTTTAAACTGTTTCATGCAGCCGTCTTTTTTTTTGTCCAAGACATCAATAAAGTTGATCTGCTACTCCGCGGTGTCATGTATTTCTGTAACATTGATAATTTACATACTCCTTAAACACATAAATGGACTTAAAGTTTTAATTTTACAATCAAGGCTGTTCCACAGAGCGACTCCTTTGATTGATATACATCTTTCCTTTACAGCCGATTGAAACCTGGGTTTTGTAAAACCTCAGTACCTTGTAGTTCATATCTACTTTTTCTCTTGGTGAATCTGTTTTGCAAATTGTTTAGTAAATTTTCCAGATGAGCTTTATACATGGATTTTAGAAGGTTAAACTCTACTAATTCATTCAATTCAAGTGTTTTTAGTTGTATGAATAAGGATCGGTATGGTCTCTGTATCCATTTCCACTGGCGACGCTAATCGCTCTTTTCTGTAAAAGAATGACTGTCTACTAATAATATGTCTATGTATATCCCACACTTTGGGTCATTTTTGTCAATATTGATACTGGTCATTTCATATGGATGTATGCATTTCAATGTATGCATCTGCGTGTGTTTAATACTGGTTATTTACACATCGTACATTAACATGTAAATTAAACAATGTCAATGTACAATTACATAAATAAACTTTTAAATCGCACTTGTGTTTATAATTGCTGCTGCGCCTTCTTTTTACATATGCAAATGAGTATCAATACATTTTACCCGGTATCAATACTAAAAAAGTGGCCGTTTGGCATCGATACTATGGTTATGGTATCGATCCGCCCATCCCGAGTCTTTATTCTTGTATCTTTGTTATTCTAACAGTGTTACTGCTGCTACATACCCTGCCTAAAACCAAAGGATTAGAAATGGATGAATTGGGCTCATCCTCGTTCCTCCTGACAAAGATTCCGGCTTGAAATTTGGAGATGGGTTCCCACTCCCATCCCAGAAGCAGCACTGTGGCCATTCACTCAAACTTTGGGGAAAAAAAAAAAAGGGAGAAAGCAGAGGACAAGTTCCCCAACATCAATCATGAGGCAAATCATTTTACTTTCTCTGCTTTCAACAAGTAACCCAACTGTTCGAAACCGCTGCTGCACAAACTCAACCTTGACATTACTGGCCTTCTGTGAACTAAGTCATGTATTTTCACTTGAATGAATAATCCTTAATCGCACACAAACTATAGAAATGATGACACTGGAGTTTCAAAAGCAGAGCAAACAAACCGATCAGAGCATGTTTGTGCAGTAATGCTCACAGACTGGTTAGTGTTATCTGTTGAAGTAATGAGTCACTAAAACTGGTTGTATCCTCAAGAGTTTTCTGAGTATGCCACAGGAAAAATCCTTCATTTAATTTTGCATTTGGTACTGTAAAAGGTTTGGGCACCGAATACAAAAAAAAAAAAAAATCATCAGTAGTGAAAATAAACAGAGCAAGTTCTGATGCTGGGTGGGTGGGGTCCTGCCTAATGCGACGATGGAACAAATTGTTATTTGTGGCACAAACTCAACATTCTTGATGCATGTCTAACGTCCAAATAACAAAAACATGTTCCGCAACATTCAGAGAGCAACACGGTCACTGTAATGTAACAAACAACTAGCTAGCTTATAACACATGTCAGGTTTTAGAGTATACTGGAGGAGAAAACACATATTATACCACTATTAACAGGTATAGGGGCCTTAAGGAAAAAGTTTTTATTAAATGTGTTGAACAAAATGTATTATCAAGTTGTTTTACTGTTCTAGATCCAAGGCTCCTCAAAGTTGACGGTAAACCCTAAATAACGCACAATGTACCAACGAAGACAAAACAAAGTGTCAACTTAAGTCAAATTCACCTTCAAAATTCCATACCCTCAGCGTTTGTTTTACGATCCTTTTTGAGGGCTGCTATTCTGCACTTAGTCTAAGGACAGGAAGTGCCACTCAGCGAAAAGGAGGAAGTGGAAGATTGCAGAAGGAATCCGAGTGCTGACAGAGCGCGTCAAAAATCTGAAAAGGTGGTAGTTGTGTGGAGTTGGAAATATTACACACACAAAAAACAAGAAAGTGGGCAGCATGAGGTGACGCGGTTTCTGTTTGGACGGCTGTGGTGGCCTCTCTATAGTTTAATTTCCTCTGATAAGAGAACTTAGGACGCAGAATGAATTGGTGAGAAATTAATCATGTGGGCGACATCTTTACTCCAAAAAATTTATTAAAAAGGCAATTATGTCCCTTATAAAAAGCAAACAATAACAATCTGTTTTCGTGTGGCCTTCAAAATAAAAAAAACCTGCTAATCCTGTATTTTAGACCAAGTACCAACACGTTATGAAACACAATGTGATGATTCTTGTGAAGTTTCGCAGTTCATATTTCCTCTTTATGTCTCTTCTCTCAAATACTACGCAGTAATCCTTTAATGGTAGTGGCAGCAGTCAAAGTAGTAGGCCAAAAAAGTTAAAGGGGGGGTATTATGTAAAATCGACTTTTTCAAGCTTTATATCATGTTATTATGTCATTCCCTCATTAAACACATGCCTGGAGTGTTGCCTTGGCTCATTCACATATTTTTGAGTAATCAGTAAAACTTAGACGGCAGCCATTTTAGGTGTAGCTATGCCTCAGTCCTCCTAGGAACGCCCCCACCTCCTGGAGACGCCTCTGGACCTTTCGTCACCAGCCAAGCCACCAACCACTGCTCCTCAGCTCAGCAGAGCCCCCTCCCCGCACAGTAGTGTTGTTTAGATGCCACAGCAGTGTGCTGAAGGGGGCGTGTCGGAAAGCTTCTTAAAGAGACAGAGGCCTATTTCAAGACGTTCAGTACAGCCATTTTGAGAGAGCAATTTTATTCAAGGCAGTTATTTTAATTTACTGCATATACAGACCAACAGAAGGTTACGTCATCATTGTAGTATGCTATAGACTGGTGCTATGTGATTGAAAAAGCATAATACCCCCTTTAAGATCCACTGGGAAAAAACTGGAAGGATGAAGTTTTCTTTGGGAACTCCTGTAGCGCTTAGACTTTTAATCCCAAGCATAAAATATTCACGGCCATGTTTATGTTTTTTTAAAACCACAAACTAAGTGTGAGACATATGTTCATGCAGACCACAGTCGCTTAGAAACTAAACCTGCAATGCTCCTCGTAGAAATCATCATAATTAATTACTTTCCGTCATTCACTCTTATACAGCAGGGTTAGGCACGCCGCGGTCCTGAGTGAGTCCTGGGAAGCCGGAGTAGGAGGATAAAGACGCTCTGTTCACTGGGTCAAACTGAGGCTCCTCATTTAACTGCAAGAGGCAGCAGCAAACCGTCACCTGTTTACTGGCAAACACTCGGGCTGAAGATGAACGGCTTTCGGTGTCTACGGACAAACACTATTCACGTCACGGCTGCAGAGCTTCAATCATAAACGCTACAGACGTTGCCGTTTCAAAAGATTGCTCTCGACAACATTCCTGATGTATTTTTTTACTCACACATAATATTACACAGATCTTTATGGTGTTAGTATATTTTAAAAAGGAATTGGCCATCGGTTTTCCATACTGAGATATGTTCTTACCTGAGCTTAGACGAGTTGATGCGTACCTGTCTGGTCTTTACACGTGCGCTCAATGACGCAAAAATACTGCAGATATTGTTAGCATGTAGCCTCTCCTTGCCTCCTCTATGGGGCCAAACAGGGGTGAAGTTCGAAGCGACCAAGCTCTTCCACGTTTTCCCTACTTAAATACAGTTACGTGAGGAGTTACACGATCCAAGTATAGTCACAAAAAATTAAAACATGTCAACTTTCTAAGCGGATAAAAAGATATTGTAAGGCGTAGTAACACCTGGAGCACTTCGACGTCCATGCAGTAAAGTCGAAGTGCTCCTAAGATATTATTACGCCTTGCAATGTAGTTCCCCTTTTTAATCGACATGTTTTAATTTTGTGTAACTACTCACGTAACCGTATTTAAATAGGGAAAACATGGAAGAGCTTGGTCACTTCTAACTTCACCCCCGTTTGGCAACATAGAGACCACATTAGTCCAGTGCTCCGGTCTCTGCACTGGCTTCCTGTCACTCAGAGAATAGAATTTAAAACAGCTCTGCTTGTGTACAAGTCTTTTCATGGTTTAGCACCAAAGTCCATCTCTGACATGTTAGAGCCGTATGAACCATCTCGGGCCCTGAGAACTTCAGGGAGGGGTCTCCTGGTGGTTCCCAGAGTCAATAATAAACACGGTGAGGCTGCGTTTCAGTTTCATGCAGCTAAAATCTGGAACAGTCTTCATGAGGATGTGAGACAGGCCTCAACTCTGACAATGTTCAAATCCAGGCTGAAAACAGCTCTTTTTACCCGTGCATATGAAAACTGAAAGTATTTTATCTGCACTCTTGCCTTTTACTGTCATTGATTAACTTTATGTTGATGTTTTATTGATTGATTTTATCTGTTTTCTTGTAATTTTATGCAACTGTGAAGTAGGGCAGGGCGATATGGCCTAAAATCTATATCACGATATAAAAAGAAATATCACGATAACGATGTATTTGACGATATTATTGACAATGGACAAATTACTTCAAAATCCCAGCCTTACGCCTATTGGGAAGATTAATTCAGTGATATTTCATCATTTTCTTTTTTTTAACGGCATACTACTTTCCTCGTGAATATGATCTACTCAAGCAGTTTACATCCTTCATTTCATTTAACTTCATAAGCACCTGTCCCCATGTTCTAGAGTCAGTGTTTATGCTGCTGATGGAGCTGAGCGTAACATGAATTATATCGTATCCACGACGATATAAAAAATTACAACGATATCAAAAAATTATATCGCGATAACGATATGCGATACGATATGGCCCACCCCTACTGTGAAGCACTTTGAATTGCCTTGTGTATGAATTGTGCTCTACAAATAACTTGCCTTGCCTTGCCTAGAGGAGAGGAGGAGAGGCTACATGCTAACAATATTTGCGGTCTTTTTGCGTGACTGAGCGCACGCGTAAAGACCAGACAGCTACGCATCAACTCGTCTAAGCTCAGGTAAGAACATATCTCAGTATTTAAACGGTTGCATATTCCTTTAAGAATTCATCACAATATTAATGCGACGCAATAATAGCCAACATATACTAGCAGAATCAAGTATTTGTTGCTAATACAGCCTAAAATAAAAAGGGGGTATTATGTAAAATCGACTTTTTCAAGCTTTATATCATGTTATTATGTCATTCCCTCATTAAACACATGCCTGGAGTGTTGCCGTGGCTCATTCACATATTTTTGAGTAATCAGTAAAAACTTAGACGGCAGCCATTTTAGGTGTAGCTATGCCTCAGTCCTCCTAGGAACGCCCCCACCTCCTGGAGACGCCTCTGGACCTTTCGTCACCAGCCAAGCCACCAACCACTGCTCCTCAGCTCAGCAGAGCCCCCTCCCCGCACAGTAGTGTTGTTTAGATGCCACAGCAGTGTGCTGAAGGGGGCGTGTCGGAAAGCTTCTTAAAGAGACAGAGGCCTATTTCAAGACGTTCAGTACAGCCATTTTGAGAGAGCAATTTTATTCAAGGCAGTTATTTTAATTTACTGCATATACAGACCAACAGAAGGTTACGTCATCATTGTAGTATGCTATAGACTGGTGCTATGTGATTGAAAAAAGCATAATACCCCCTCTTTAATTGATTTTCTATTTTGGTAACACTTTATAATAATTACGCCATAATAATTACACCTTAGCCTTAATACATGCTGAGTTAAAACGTAATTCATCATGTACAATTCATTAGTTAAGTGTTAATTCATCATTTGTTAAGGCGAAATAATGTGTAGTTATTATAAAGTGTAATGTTATACTTTTTGTGTTGAGACCCTTCGATGGAAAAAAGGAATTAAGAATTGTGTCTAAATTTGATGGAACAAATTGTATTGAAATGTCAGTAAAGTTGATATTGCTTTGTGTAGTATTTAAGACAATTATTAAAACTTACTCTCTTCATATTGTGCCAGTCTAAACTAACCCTCTCACTGACAAAGGTATAACGTACAAAATAACGCGCTGTTTTGTTTTTCTTTCTGCCATTAAAGTCAATGGTTGTATTTTTGATGAGGCATTTTCTCATTTTTTACTGTAAGAAATGAGTCAGTCAGAATCTATATCTCTGGCATGTCCCAGGACGAACCCAGAGGGAACTCAAAATCATCCGTTAATGGTGTCCTTTTACCCCTTTTCAAAATGCAAGCTTCGACACGAGCGGCTGTGTCTCTCAAGGGCGGGGCCACAATTAACTGGCCGTATCTGATACGAAGGGTGCGCTACAGTAAACTCCCAATAGGAAGAGTCAACATGCAGGCTTTCTGAACAAAGGAAGGTACAAAAAAGAAATGTCCTTTAATAGTGTCCAGACGATAACTCAAACTCTTCTCCAAGTTTATGCTGCTTCATTTTAGACACAAGCATGAACGTCATAGTAATGGCTTCTTAGATACAATACTGGACTATACACAGAGTATCTCACTGAGTCTACAGGCCGGTCTCCTCCTGCTGTAAACTGCCGCTGACAATAGAGAGGTGATGCCAAAACAGTCCCTGTGACAGATTCAAGTTTGACTAATACCACCAAATAAGACACTCGCTCCTGCATTGGGCTCATTTGTGCGTCGTGTGGCAAAACTGCGTGGCTCATTTCATCAATAGGCTCTACGGTGTTAGCGGAGGTGAATACAGCGCTCTTGCTTCATTGAAAACAATGGGAGATCGCTGATATTGGGTGGTTGTTTGAGAGGATTTATTAAGGTGAATAGTTGTTGGATTGTGATGAAATGTGATTTGATTACCATGACAACCTATTGAGGCAAAAGTCTGACATAAACAGAAATTTGACTTAATTATGTTTGTACAAACTGCCAAGAGGTCGCCTAGTACACGTCACTAATCCATCGTAACTTTGTGTTGAATTTCAGGCATTTATGTTTCGCCTTACGGGAAATAATCATGATCTAAGTTAAACGTGATGCTGACGAGAAAATGTTTTAGAAGCTTTTAGGCGACGTTCTGTCTAGTTTATTCAGCTTTAGATTTAGCTAAAGCATGACTTAACACATGTCATGACATTAAACATTTGATTAACAATTTATTTTATGTTTAAAGCAAAGGAAATGGTAGAATTTAGAGCCAGATGTGTCCGGCACAGTTACGTTAAACTTTAAAACATAATCCACACAATGTGTTTAGATCTGCAGACGTCGATTAATCATAAAACTTACTCAGTTTACAAGATTAAAGCTGTAGTTCCGACAAAATGGAACATCCGACCACACAACAGCTTTTAGGCAGGATTTACTGAGAAAACTATCATGGTCACTCACAGGCAAAAACGCTGTTTAATACCGCCATTGTTTTCACCTCCACATCTGCGGCGCACTGAAAGTACCCGGATGGTAGAAGAGCCCTATGTAAAACTTCTCTTTCATAGCGCTTCATAGCACAGGGCTATTGTCTTTCTTTTATCAGAAACACAAAGATAATACATCAGTTTAGGACCCGCTCTGTTCGAGTGTTAAAAACTTACTTCAGCACTTCAGATGCTGTTCCTCGTCTTTTTCTGATTTTGTTTTGGTGAAAATGTTTAAATTACTTCGATTTAAAAAGTTAAAAAAAACGTCCTTCACGGAGAGAGCGCCTGCACAGTGTCGTTTCGCTGGAATCCTCTTCGTATTTTACAGCTAAAACAGTGCAAAAGTCGGCCCGGGAGAGAATATCTGCTGCTGTAAATCTGCAGCAGCTCCGGGGTGGGCCGAGAGAAAGGCAGCGAGCTGGAGCAGCAGATTCAATGTCATTTGGGTTTATGATTATCGGCCACATTTTTATCGGTTTATCGGGGATGGCGTCAAAAATGCAGATAATTGCTGATAATTATCGTGCATCCCTACTTCAAAGTGCTCTCAAATGCTCCCGGATGACGTGTTTGAAAACGTGTACATTTAATTTAACCTTGGCTTAGCCGTAAAACTGCTTTGTGTAAAGATTCATTATTGTAAGAGGAAATGCTCCTAATCCCAGGTACGGTCCCACAAAGCCCGTGCTTGTATTAAATATTGTTTTAATAAACTGACTCTGGGAAAGTGGTGACATAATAACTCAAGAAGAGAAAACATCCCTCACACAGCGCTGAAGCACGAGGAAATCACTGCCACTTCCTTTTCCCTGGACTTCTGGGTGATAAGTTACTTTACAAATATAGAGTGTGAATGAAATCGCGAGTAATTTAGTGAGATTGAATAGCGCAGGCCATGGATTCAGAACACACACAAAAAGTAAGTACGAGAAGTAATAGGCTAAAATACCAACTAAAGCAGGTCTTCACAACAATGACAAAACCTGGCCCAAAATTCTGCCATAATCAGGTAAAACTAGGACTGCAAATGGGACTAGAGCCTGGGTGAGATGAGACGATTCCTAAAACCAGAAAACCAGGTCAGCATTAAAAGTACCACCATTACAAGGTCCAAACCGAGACTTTCAAAGGACTAAACCAGGAAAGAAATACAAAGGGGAGACAAAAACTAATTTGTACAATAAAATTAATTGAATCAAGCGTAGTATAAAAACAATTACAGGTTCCTATTTCACTAATACAAGCCAGACATAGGCTTATCATTTATCAGCCACGTTTAGTCATAGCTGGATTAGAATGAGCGTTACAGTTTCTGTAGATACTCTGATAATACGCACGTAATTACTTTGCATAGTGGTTGTAAAAGGTTGTAAAATCATGAGTCAAAACACAGAGGAACATGTATGACGTGTACACTAATACTACACAGGAAGTGAATGGGCTTTTGGAAAAAAAAGCAAAAGGTCCGCCCCTCCAGTCCAGTAAATGGCATTTCAAACTAACAATATGCATGTGTAATGAAAAAGTTGCTTTGCTTTTAAAGTGAAAGGTTAGTCATCCTGAATACTTGAACACAAGACAATCATTGCAAGACAATCAAATCAAAGATAAGTTCAAACACCCAGCGTCCAGTCAATAAGATTAATTGTTCAATCGGTCAAAACAGTTGGATTTTCTTGATCCACTGCTTTACTTGTACAAGGTCATGAAACATCACCCACTGCTACATCTTGAACTAATGTCACCAAATCAGTCCTGAAGAAGCTACACGGTCGTGGCAAAACATTTATTCATTTGACTCTCTCCACACTATGAGTTCACTATGAGAACTTGAGGCGTCTGCTACATCAAACTTCTAGGAATCCCAATTACAAAACAAAGTTGACAGTTCCCCATTCTGTCCATAGGGTCTTAAATGTAGCATGTGACTGCTTTGAGAGTGCAAGGTCCATTACGCCATAAACAAAAACTCAAGCAACGACCTAGTCTGTCTCAAAGGTCCACGCTGTGTCACCGTTATTCGGCCATAAACAATAACTACAATGCTACTAAAATACAGGTGCAGGTGTAGGCCATTTAAACTATGTAACGAGGCTGCAGGAAAGTTACATAACTGTCAGCACTTTTTATGACACTGGCCTTGTTAAGCCTATGCTACCATTACAAGTGATACAGGCACACTGCACAGGGTGTTAAAGCCACACAAAAGATGAGATCATGCAAATGGAGATCAAGAGAATAGACTAGATAGTCTCAGGTAACAACACAGCCACACATTGTTCATATAATACGTGTACATAACTCTAGAAATGTTATAAATGCGACTCAATGATCCATCTGCTGATAGATGAGTGACACTATTACTGCTTATGAATTATTTTGTTGATGGCAGATACAGGCTAATGCTAACTGTAACGCCACAGACTGAATGGATTCCTAAAAGTCAATACTAATAATTGACCGCACTAAAAATACTTGTCCAAATTCACTAAATAGGGCAAATTAACTTAGCAAGCTCGTCTTTTCACAATCATTCGCTGTAGCAGTATTAGAAGGCACACATCTCCTCAACAAAAAGCCACGTATATTTCTTTCCTAGGTGCTTTTAAATGGTATTTAACAAAGTTGTAATCTGTTAGAAAGCCCCAGAAGACATGTTCCGTGCTAGCCCGGTTAGCATCCCGCAGCTAAACTCTCACGTCATTGGTCAACTTTCCTTTTTCAGGGGCCCATTTCACCAGCTGTTTGACATATGATAATCGCCGGCTCTTTGTAGTCTACCCTACTCGTTAACACACCATAATCGCGTACTCATGTTAGCGTTTTGGAGCGATTTTAGGAATATGTATGTTGTCGTTTTGCTACAGGCTCCGTAAAAAGCTAAGGCGCAGAGCGAGTGGCGTTTTGCTCCAGCTCGAGTCATCGCCAGGGGATAAAATATCTCTGGGAATATGGTCATCCCAGACGAAGATCAATGATCGGTAACTGGCCACTCGTAATCCCAATTATGTATAAATGATTGGTCTGAGACTTACTGTACTTTTGCCTGTGTTTCTGCTCTCATCGGCGGCCGCAGCTTCTCCTTCTTGGCTCTGGCCTTCACTTCCGGTTAGCTGTTTTTCCGGGAACCTCCCACTGTTTTTGTCAGAGGCGCTTTGACCAATGGCCGCCTCACAGTCACAGCACTGGGATCATACGAGTTTACAGCCGAGATACGGGTAAATGGCGACATCAAGTGGATATTCACCTGAAAAACTAGTACCATTTACAAACAGACTGCTGCAACAGCGAAAACTGCAGGCAAGACAGATCTTTTAACAAATGCATTCACCTCTTAACCCCCGCCTGAACCGAGCACATTTTCTCCAGTTTGGCTTGACCCAAATCTAAAAGCTTCTTGAAGAACAAAAAAAGTGACAAAAATGCAACAAAAAAGTGACAATAAGCAATGAAAATGTGGCATAAATGTGATGAAAACCCAACAAAAAATCGATGGAAAAAAATTATGTAAAAAAGTGACGACAACACGAGGAAAAAGATCCATTTAGATTATCTTCAAAGAAGGTACTTGAGTCATCTTCTGTACTTGGTAGTTGAGGTCTCCAAACGTTTCGCCTCTCATCCAAAAGGCTTCGTCAGTGAACAAGATTACACTCAGCACACAGCGTAGATAAACACCAGTTGGGAGGAGTTGGGGTTGGCCCGGCTCCTCCCCTCTACTCACAGCTACTCTCACCTGTGGGTAAACACCTTTGAAGTAGAGCGTCTGTAACGACCTGCTCCCCCCAGTATCGGTCAGTCCTGTCCTATTCATAGATGATCACTGCTAATTACCTGCCTATTGTTCTTTTGTTAGCTGAGGTATCGTCTTCTTGGACTGGCAGTGTCCTGTCTGTTTTCCCCGAAGCAGATTGGAGTAAAAAGCAGAAAGATTAAATCTGAGTCCACCATTTCGGTTCATGGAGGGATTTTCTTTTCTGACAAAAATAGCTTCTTTTACTCCTCTTTCAAACCAACGTTCTTCTTTAGCTAAAATTTTGACCTCCCCGTCCTCAAAGGAGTGATTGGAGGCTTTAAGGTGGAGGTGCACAGCCGACTGGGGGCCGCTTGTGCTTTCTCTTCTGTGTTGATAAAGTCTCTTCTGTAAGACTTGTTTGGTTTCTCCAATATAATGTTCTTTGCATTCTTCTTCTTTGCATCGAATAGAATAAACCAAATTGCTTTGTTTGTTGCTCGGAGTTTTGTCTTTGGGATGAACTAATTTTTGTCTCCGTGTGTTCACAGGTTTGTGGTACACTGGAATCCTGTGCTGCCTAAAGATTCTCTGAAGTTTCTCTGATACCCCGGATACATACGGCACTGCAACTCCCTTTCTTCTGGGTTCTGTAATCATTCTGTCCTGCTCTTTGGGTCTTCCTGCCCTTTGTGCTTTAGTGAAGGACCAGTTAGAGGGGAGGAGCCGGGCCAACCCCAACTCCTCCCAACTGGTGTTTATCTACGCTGTGTGCTGAGTGTAATCTTGTTCACTGACGAAGCCTTTTGGATGAGAGGCGAAACGTTTGGAGACCTCAACTACCAAGTACAGAAGATGACTCAAGTACCTTCTTTGAAGATGGACAACTCCTGTACGACTGAGAACTTACACAGACATCCATTTAGATTAGTTTTGGAGGTCTTAGCTTTCAAATGAGACAATACACTGGCCTATAGGCTGTGACCTTATGTACAGTATTTGGGTAAAACTGAACTGGTTAAGGCCGGGGTTAAGAGGTTAAAGTTATGTGTTATTTTAAATGTGGTTATTCTTAGAACTGGCTTTATTTCTTTACTGGCCAGATTAAAACTATGGCTGCAGTTGGTCTCAGGCCTTAGTTTACTCTAAAGAAGAAGAAAAAAAAAAGGCATGGCAATTTTATATACACAATTTAATGTCAAAGGCTACTCAATGTGACTCACAGTAACATTAAAATGCAATAAAAGACCAATTGAAAACCAAGTGAAAGCTGCAGTAAAAAATCGATCAATAAGGTTTTCTGCCTGGACTGAAAGACAGTCAGAAGTGAAGTTTGTCTCACTTCCTTGGGGCGACTGTTCCAAATTTGTGGTGCATAAAACTTAAATGCAGCCTCGCCATGTTTAGTCCTGACTCTGTGAATCAGCAGGAGACCCCTTCCTGAGCCCAAGGTGGTTCATATGGCTCTAACATGTCATCTATATATTTTGGTGCCCAACCGAGAAAAGATTTGTCGACAAGCAGAGCTATTTTAAAGTCTATTCTCTCTCTCTCTGACCAACAGGAAGCCGGTGCAGCGACCTGAGCACTGGACTAATGTGGTCGTATTTCCTGGTTTTGATCAGGACTCGAGCAGCCGCGTTTTCTGTATTTTGCAGCTTGTTTTGAAGAAGCCGTTACAGTATACCAACCTGCTAGAAACAAAGGTCTCAGTCCGGTTTAGACACTATTTATTTTTATTTTTTTTATCTTGGCTATGGTTTTAGATGGAAATAGATTGCTGATGTAAGAAGATGTAAAACAAAAAGATATCCATCAACACCGCTTATGTTATCAGTGTGCCTACTTCTTAAGATTTGTTTAAGATTATATAATTCCAACCACTCCACCTTTCTTTTCAGACTCAGAAATGTAAATAAAGTCTATATATATTATGAGAAAATTGAAATTTAAACTTGAAATAATAGCTTGAAACATTTAGCATGCTGTTGCAACCTTTATTACATAGTGTAATAGAGAAGGCAGTAAAAACCTTTAAAGATTAATAATACGAACAACAATAAACAAAATAAATAAATGAAAAGACTGGTTTAGGGAGAGCAGGGAGCGCCATCCCATCCCACTTGGGCTGGAAATTCCATGCAAAAGCCTAATAATAATAATAATAAAAAAACACATAAGAAATAAGATCATTAGTTTTTGTCTGAGTCCAATAGTGGCGCCTGGACTTCCGCAGCTGCTCCGCCGACATTCTCTGTATTGTTACCAGTGTGGTCCGTCACAAGTGCTAACAGCGAGCTCACAGCGCCCTGCGTCACGTGCCTTGGACTCGACCCAATGGGGTTGCTCTGTCTCATTGGTCCATTCACTGCCCCTTGGCTATTTCTCCTCCACGCTGCTGCAGTCTGTACCCCGAGGAGGAGAGAGGGCTAAACGCTGTGTGGAAATGCGGCTGCCCCGTTGGAGTCAGGGACGAATGAATCGGCGTTTGGGGCCGCTGCATATGGGCTGTGTCTGTATTGATGGTCAGCGGTGAATGGTTACCAGGGGAGCACATGGGGCGGGACATGCTCATAGTCGGCATAGTAACGTCGCTGTATCCCGCTTGCACTGAATAGTTGTTGAAAGCCGAGGTGATCCCGAGCAAGGATGGCCCGACGTGTCTTTGGGTTACGTAGGGGGAGTGGGCGGTCGGCAAGGGAAAACACTGATTGTGCACCCTGTTCCCGTCCCTGTCGCTGTGGCACATACACGGCGACATGTGCAGGTTTTGCCTCGACGTCGTGAGCAAAGTGGGACTCCGGGCTTGGGATGGGACCCCGGCGCACCCCCATAGGTTTCGGGGCGGGTGCGGGACGGTGTCGTGGTGGAGGTGCAGGCCAGTGGAGATGCTCAGAGGGCCGTGACAGAGGGGCTAGCCGACATCGGGACGCCGCAGGGGAACGCAGAGGCAGGGGCAGAGCAATGGAAACTAGCGGCGTGGGACTGGTGGAAGCGCATGATGTTCTGGAGCTCCTGGGCCAGGTTGGAGACTTCCTGGTTCAAATTGGTCACCTGAAATAAGGAGAAATAACCGTTTTAAATGCATACAGTGTTTTGTTATGAATTGTGATAGTTCTACCAGTTCATAGATAATTGAAGTTTAATTTGAAAAGTCTTTAATATCCTAAAAAGTGTGACATTGTGAGGAAAATTTCAGACAAAACACTCCCTTCCAATTCAGGATGTGGAACCTTTCTCGTTGTTCTCTGTCGCAGAATACATAACTGCAGCCACTAATAGAATCAGCCACGTCTTGAGAACAAAATTTCCAAATATAATCTACATGAATGATATGTATAATGATGGGTACTGCACCTCTTTGCTGAGTTTGCTGATGTTGTGTCGCACTTCCTCAGTCTCCAAGAGCAGACTGGTGTTCACCTCCAGTGAAGCTAAACGGAAAGATTAAAAAGGTAAAATGAAATCATTTTGAGTATGGCACAAAATTACAAAAATAACTCAAGATATTGCTCAAAAATGTAATTTCTCCAAAGAATTTACCTGTTGCATTTGAACTTGGTCCGTTCATCTCAACGTTAAATTGAAACCTGTGTCCATTGTCCTCTATCCCATCCACCACTCTGCAAAATCAAAAGTACATAGATTATGATCATTTTATGAAAGGGATATTTCAGGATCTTTGACATAGGGCCTCATTTCCTAGTTATCTAGAGTGTTGTTGATAGATATTTTTTTCTTAAATTCATGCAGTTCTTATATTTGAAGAGCTTAGTGGCGCTACGCTAGGGCAAGGCTAAAGCATTTCTATGGTATCAGTTAGCCTGCATTAAAAACAGTCTGATCCACTCCACAGTGCACCTGAGGTAAATCACTTATAACGCCAGCCTACCCATATAAATGTCTGTGTTAATAGAATAATTTTTGAAATATAACTTGTATCACATGAATTACCGCATTTTGAGGGACTATTTCCTCGCAGATCACTCCGCCACTGTGTTAGCTTACAGCCACGAAGATGATGCTGCTCAAATATAAGTTATTTTAAATGCAAAATGGTTAAAATTATTCTATCGACACAGACATTTGTATCGTTCGTCTGGCGTTATAAGTGATTTACCTCAGGTGCACTGTGGAGTGGGTCAGGCTGTTTTTAATGCAGGCTAACTGACACCATAGAAATGCTTTAGCCTAGCATTAGCCTAGCGCCATTAGACTCTTCAAATATAAAAACTGCATGAATTTAAGAAAAAATATCTCCGGACATCAACAACACTCTGGATAACTAGGAAATGAGGCCCAATGTCAAAAATCCTGAAATATCCCTTTAATTTCTGTGCGGCCAACATAAAAGAAGTCCTGTTATTAAACGTTAATTGAACGCATTATGTATTAGTCCGACTTTTAATATGTAATGAATGCACAGATGAATGGAAAACAGATTACACTGATATATCCCTAATATCTAACACTACGAAATGCCACATACTGTCACAAAACAATCGCTGCCAGATTCAAAGTTGAAATGCACCGTTTGAAGACAATTTGGCTGTTTAGTTGACACTATTGCTCCTGTTGAAACATTCTCGTTTGAAACCTGTGATATATCAAACTGTTGATGGAAAAGTGCTTTTAGAGGATGAACTCTTGGAAGTCGCTCTTTGAACTGGACTTTCAAAATAGAGAAGAGCATGTCATGGATCACCACCTCATCAGACAGCCTGAATAACTTTACGCCGTGCATGAATGAAATAAGCATGATTTGTGTGAAAAATCACCGTGGGCTTAGATTGAGTGGACTTGTGCAGGGCAGAGTTGGCATCAGCAGTCTGGAGGGCCTGTATCCTCCTGACTGAGTGTCCTTATCAGGAGAGTGTTCTTCAAAGCTCTGGGGAGTGGGACTGCAGCCTCTGCCCTGCACCGGGGACCGGCAGAGGCGGAGGGCGGTGTTCTGATGTAGCTCCGCTCCCAACAGCGTACTGAAGCGGGTCTGAAGAACAGGGCTGCCCATGCTTTTCAGCAGAAGTGTCTTCCTCTGCTCCGTGTCCTCATCTCCATCACATGCCTCAACGATAAAAGGCAGTTTATGCTCCTGCAAGGAAAGACAATACCGTTTCAGAGCAGCACTGGAATATTTTTGGACTAGAAGACTGCCCCAGACACATTATTTGTTTTGATTTAGGTATTAAGTTGATTTTCAAATGTAACTTGAATTTTTCAGGAACCATAAAGTTTAAGCTTATAATTAGTCCATGTGAATGATCAACCCTTAGATTAGTGAGTGAATTTTGCAAAAGTACATTTATTAAATTCTTACTAGTTTTGCAATTTAATCTTTCTAATTCCTTGGTAAAACTCTTGGTATCAGTAAAGTAGAGTCTGTATTGAGTCTTACCTGAGACACCTGTGGTGACCATGGAAACCTGCCTCCCTGAACAAACAGAGCAAAAACAAGACACTGTGAACACTTTCTATCTTTAGCACATGCGTGGGAATTTAATTAGCAAAGAGCAATGCAGCGTGCAATTGTCTCATACAAAGAAGATTATTGCTCAGAAGTAATTAAGTAAGTTAGTTATTAGTTAGTTAGTTAGTCACTCGGTCGGGCAGTCAGTGTCAAACTGTTTTAAAACTAAAGTGCATGTCCTGAACTTATGATACATCTATGGTTATTGTTAGAGAAAAAGCAATGGTGTCCAAGAGGATAGTTGAAAAATAGGAAGGACCATCAGTGCTTGACCCGGAGACATGAACTCAAGACATTGTGATGAATAAAATAAAAGAGAGAAATGCACGGCATGACCCAACATGATGCATGGTGAATTAATTTGACTCACAAACAGTTCTGATGAAGTTACACAAGACAAGATGAATACTCTCAGAGCATGTGTGAAAACAGACTATTCTAGAACAAAGACACATCTACGTAGGTCTTTCATTTGTCGAAATTCTAAAAATATGTCTCGCGTCAGTGTCACTTGGTGCAGGCGTTGCATGATTGCTATATATAAACAGACTGGACGGCTGTTCCGCTTTGTTTACAAGGCTTCACTATTCAAAATTAGACTTTGTTACTTTGTCACAGCCTTAGTTTGAAACGCTCAGTGTCGGTAAATGCTTCACAGTAAGTTTATTCTTAGAGTGAAACAGATTGTACCCGGCCGCTGTAGTCAAAACTATTAGCCTCCAGTTTTTCTCTGCTGTGGTCTGTTTGCCCAGGTTTATTACCAAAATGTGTGTGTAAAAAAGACTGATTGGTCATTGATCTTTTTGTCCGGATGTGTTGCCGTAGTAACACTGTCTGCACACGATGAATAGGTAGTTGGATTGATAGACAGGACTACACAATATTATTATTATCATCATCAGATTATCGTTCGTAGGTGACACAATATCTGCATTGTAAGAAACCACAATGTACTGCCCCCTGACTGAAATTTACATTTTATTTATTTATTTGTTATAAGCAAACACAGCCAAAATGTTCCTAATTGATTTTCATGAATTGTTTTGGTTCTATTCCAGTATTTGTTCAGTCTTGTTTTGACAGAGTAATTTGATGAAACAATAATTAACTTTTTGCGAGTGGAATTTACTGTGTCAGAATGGTTTAGTAAAATATAATAGCAAATATTTACCGACCGACCGATGTGTCTATTTTACAGTACTGGTATTCTGATTCGTGCCAAGGTGCTTACCTCAGTGCCGCCCAGGTCGCGCAGGTTGTAGGTGAGGTTGTGGTGGATGTCTGAGCTGAAGCGAGAGCCGTACTCCGGGTACAGCCTGAGCACCTCCCTCAGAGCCCTCACACTGATGTACTGCAGGTCACAGTACGTCAGCGCCTTCACGTCTGCGTTGGTTTTGATCACCTGCTCCTGCTCGGGGAGGTCTGCCCCGATCAGATCTCCTTTCCCTGGACACACAAGGGTACGGGACTGTGATTTTTCATCATAGATTCTTTCTATTCATTCATGACACATGCCCGAGCCACCTCCACCTGGCTCGACGTGGAGGAGCAGCCAGTCTACTTTGAACGCCTGTCTACCCTCTGTTGGAAACTCCGAGCTGTTCCACGTTTTCCCTATTTAATTACAGTTATGTGAAAAGTTACACAGTCTAGTCACACAAAATTAAACATGTCGATTTTCTAAGCGGATAAAAAGGGTACTATATTGTAAGGCGTAATAATATTAGGAGCACTTTGACTTTACTGCGCGGACGTCGAAGTGCTCCTACGGTATTATTACACCTTACAATATAGTACCTCTTTTGTATCCACTTAGAACATTGACATGTTTAATTTTGTGTGACTAGACTTGGATCGTGTAACTGTATTTAAATAGGGAAAATGTGGAACAGCTTGGTAGCTTCTAACTTCACCTCAGTTTGGAGCTATACCTTTGCTGGGAGAGGCTAAACGCTAACAATATTTGCATGACTGAGCGCACGCACAAAGACCAGTTACGCATCAACTCGTCTAAGCTAAGGTGAGAACATATCACAGTATGTAAAAACTGTGGCTTGTTCCTTTAAAGAGGGGGTATTATGCTTTTTTCAATCACATAGCACCAGTCTATAGCATACTACAATGATGACGTAACCTTCTGTTGGTCTGTATATGCAGTAAATTAAAATAACTGCCCTGAATAAAATTGCTCTCTCAAAATGGCTGTACTGAACGTCTTGAAATAGGCCTCTGTCTCTTTAAGAAGCTTTCCGACACGCCCCCTTCAGCACACTGCTGTGGCATTTAAACAACACTACTGTGCGGGGAGGGGCCTCTGCTGAGCTGAGGAGCAGTGGTTGGTGGCTTGGCTGGTGACAAAAGGTCCAGAGGCGTCTCCAGGAGGTGGGGGCGTTCCTAGGAGGACTGAGGCATAGCTACACCTGAAATGGCTGCCGTCTAAGTTTTTACTGATTACTCAAAAATATGTAAATGAGCCAAGGCAACACTCCGGGCATGTGTTTAATGAGGGAATGACATAATAACATGATATAAAGCTTGAAAAAGTCGATTTTTTACATAATACCCCCCCTTTAAAGGGACTATATGGAGTTATAAATGTTAAAACTAAGTATTTTCCTCCCTTCTACATGCTCAAGCAATGTCCTTATGTGTAGAATGAGCCCAGACCTATTCACCACAACTGCCTCTAAAATCCTGCACTGTCACTCAAAAAGGTGTTAATTCGGGACTGAATTGCTCATGCACGAGCTTAATATAGAGACACTGCAATATTATAATACCTTTGAAAGTTTATTGATTCATAAACGTGTTTCTGTTGGCTCACAGAATATTAAGGGAATATAATGAAGGCCTATTGCTAACTTTTCCCCAGCTCTTCAACACCTACCTCTCCTTTCTTTTATACTGTCCATTTCAATCGATGCTTTGACACTTTCATATATTGCTGTAACATGTTGCAGATACTGTTATGGACGAGACAGAGACGTGTTAACCCTCTGCCGTATCAAGTGTGTGGTTTTGTATCGATCGTACATGTGTTTGAAATCCCCAATTTAAAAGTCTATTTGCAGTCTGTGTTTTTTTCAACGCGTTTCGTTCTGACTGACTGACCCAGAATGGCGAGCACCATGCCGTCTCGGAGCACCTCGAGGGAGCCGGAGCAGACGTAGTAGTTTGCCTGCAGAGCGTCCCCTTGGCGGATGAGGTACTCCCCCGGCGCGCAGAACGAGGTCTTGATGTGGAGGGACAGGGAGCGCAGGCACCCCCTACTGGCCCGCTCGAACACCGGCAGCTGCAGGATGTCTTTGTTCAGGTGCATGGCGATGTCGGCGCGCAGCTCGTCCGGGAAGTCGTGGAGGAGCTGCGTGAAACAAGCAAGAGTGTAAAGTTTGATGCGGGAACAAGTATAAGCCTCAAGTAAGTCCAATTCCTGTGCACTGAATTTGAAGTCCCTTGAAGTCTGCAGACTGATCAAAAGCTATACTTCTTCGGGATATTTTTCCCCACACCTGATGGATTTTTAATGCTGCAGTTTGATAGGATGGTGTGTAGGTTGTTTAACAGAAGCATCAAGTCTTCTCACGTCACATTGTCCAAGTCCATACCTCTTTATTAGGGCTGGGTACCGTTAACCTGTTAACTGCCACATTAAGGTTAGGGTTAGAATTAGGGTTAACCATTATTTATATCTAAATCTCAAAGCAGATCGCCTGAAGAGCTTACAGCCTATATGCCAGTGTGATACCTCATTTGAAAGCCAACACCTTCTAGTTTCTAAAAATATGTGTGAGATCTGTATGAGGGAAACACAACTTACATTACATTTGCCGTTCTTAACCCTAACCCATCTGTAGCCTTATTGACATGTCTTAAAGAGGTCAAAGACTGGATGTCACTGAATGTTCTCAATTTGAATGAAAAAAAGACTGAAATTGTGTTTTTTGGTGAGGCTGACCTCACTGGCAGTGCTCTTGGTCCACTTGCGTCCCACTGTGGTTTATCCGCCAAAAGTCTTGGATTTCATATTGACCGTTCATTCCAGTTTGAAAAACAGATCAATGCAGTAGTCAAAATTAGTTTTTTCCAACTTAGGCTTCTAAGTAAGGTGAAGCGCTACTTACCTTTAAACCAGTTTGAACAGGTTGTCCATGCATTGATCACAACTCGTTTGGATTATTGTAATTCTTTGTATTTTGGTCTAAAGCAGTCATCGATTCACAGACTCCAAATGGCCCAAAACCTGCTCACAGGAACCAAACGGCATGAACATATTACTCCTGTTCTGTCTTCTCTTCACTGGTTACCTGTTGCTTTTAGAATAGACTTCAAAATTCTATTACTTGTTTATAAATCCATCCATGGACTGGCACCGCCTTATTTATCTGAATTGCTGTCTTTGCACGCCCCTGTCAGAGCTCTGCGATCCTCGGGCCAAAGTTTGCTGGATCGTCCAAGATCTCATTTAAAAACTAAAGGAGATAAAGCTTTTGCAGTAGCAGGCCGTAAACTGTGGAACTCCCTCCCTGTGAACATTAGACAGGCTACATCAGTTGAGAGCTTCAAAACTCTGTTAAAGACTTATCTTTTTGCGCAGGCTTTTAACACAAGATGAGATGAGCATTTTTTTCATATTTTTACAGTTTAAATTTTTACTTTTCTTATCGTGTTATATTGTTGCGTTGTTGTTTTTTGTAGTTTGTATTATTGTACTGTGTATCTGTACAGCACTTTGGGGCAGTGATGACTGTTTTGTAAACGTGCTTTATACATAAACTTGACCTTGTAGCATTTATTTGAGCTGAAATAACCAAGTAACTTTCTTTAATGCTGTCCCTGGACCCAACAAGTATCCAAGTATCAGCAACTTGGTTTCTAAAGAAAAGTTTAGTTTTTTAACCCCCCCCCCCCCCACTCATTACCAGTTATAGCAAAACCTTTTTTTTTTCAATAGCACGTGGTTCGCTGTTGTCGCTATTCATTTCAGTGCTCAAACTGCCTTCATAACAAAGAATGTCGTGCTAATGTTACTTTGACTCCTGCTTCACTCTTTTCACCCTCTGCTGTGCACAACAGCGTGTTGCACAAAATGAAAATTTAAAATACCAAAACACTATAAGACTATATGGTCATGAGTTACAAGCCTCTATTATTCTTCCACATTATTAATATTATTTCCCCCCGAAAAATGAATAAAGAAAGATAATTTAAAAATCCTTTTGCTCAGCTTCATCACTTTTTCTTTAACACTCTGGCGGTGGATATGTGCGTCATTGTGTACGGATTCTAGTTCATTTTTCAATCAGTCATTTTAATTTCAGTCCTCTTAGTGTCATCAAATGAAGAGCCAACGCTCAGCCGCGAGGTGTAAAATCTGTTTCTTCTCGCATGTCTATAGCAGCCTAACACTGAATAAATTATCTCCGAAAGGTGCCAGTGAGCCGCTAACAAAGATTTCTCTGTCACTCCTCCAACTCATCAGGAGCAGTGCAATGGTTCTGCCCATTGTTCCGAAGATGGTGTTATTAATGATGTACTAATGGAAGTGGGATGAGACTCTTGAGGCGCGGCGGCCCACATTCAGTGACATTTTGGAGTCGTAAAACGTTCGTCTTCTTCAAAACGTCAGAAGCCTCTGTTGTAGGCAGCGGTGGTTTGAGCTTAGGAAGGTTTTTGCACGGACAGCCAGTTACTTTGTAGATTTCTGCTAATAACTCATTATCTTTAGATGGCCTTTCACTTAACAAAGGTTAATACTTTCTCAGAGATTTCATACCAGTAATTAGACTGAGAGTTGCTTAAGACCAGAAGTTTAAGAACAGAACAGAAATGAAGTTTTTCATGCGATATAGACCTAGTTCAACTTACACTATCAGAATCTGTTGGGCACATTCAGTGACACACGAGACACTTTGCTCTCAGTGACACTTTGTCAAATCCCTTTATGTCCCCCAAGGGCATAAGTAAAGGACAGGAAAACCACTCAATGATCATTATTCAGATTTTTAGGCAGCAGTGAATATGGTGAGAAAGATGAAGACGATGATGACGTGATGAAGACTGCTGCTGATACTACTATCACCAACTCTACTATAATGTAAACCCTCAGTCCTCAGTTTCCATAGTAACAATTGTAAACTGCACTAGTTTTTAATCTGTTTTATATCAAGTGAGACTAGTTCTACTGCTACTAGTTATACATTACCCGTCAAAAATTTTGAAACACTTTTTATGAATTGGCTTTTCGTTATTTTCAACACTATTTACTTTGTGTGATTCTCACTGAAGACATTAAACTATGAAGGAACACGTGGGATTACGTAAGGAACAAAAAGGGTGAAATAACTCAAAATATGTTTTATATTTTAACCTCCTACCCCACTTTAACCAAGCACATTTTCTTCAGTTCGGCTTTACCCAAATCTAAAATCTTCTCGACTGGAGCGAGCTTGGCCAGTACCTCTTTTTGACAGTTGTTTTGTCGTATTTCCGTCAGTTTTTCATCTTTTTTGTCCCTTTTCATCACTCTGTTGTAGTGTTTTTGTCGCTTTTTTTACTGTGCTATTGTTGCTTGTCCGGCATGTTTATGTTGCTGTTTTGCCATGCGTTTTCATCTTGGTTTCCGTCACTATGTTGACACTTTTTTCAAGAAGCTATTAGGTTGGGGTAATGCTGAACTGGAGAAAATGTGCTCGGTTCAGGTTAAGAGGTAAAATTCTTCAAAATTGCCTTTATTCTTAGCATTTTCTCAATGAGCTTCATAAAGTTTGTCCCTTGAAATGGGTTTCAACCGTCTGTGAAGTCCAAAGCAATTCTGGGGACTCTATCGTGAAGCCCATTGAGAGAGTGTCAAAAGTGTGCAATGCAATAATCAAAGCAAAAGGCGGCTATTTGGAAGAATTTAAAGGGGGGTATTATGTAAAATCGACTTTTTCAAGCTTTATATCATGTTATTATGTCATTCCCTCATTAAACACATGCCTGGAGTGTTGCCTTGGCTCATTCACATATTTTTGAGTAATCAGTAAAAACTTAGACGGCAGCCATTTTAGGTGTAGCTATGCCTCAGTCCTCCTAGGAACGCCCCCACCTCCTGGAGACGCCTCTGGACCTTTCGTCACCAGCCAAGCCACCAACCACTGCTCCTCAGCTCAGCAGAGCCCCCTCCCCGCACAGTAGTGTTGTTTAGATGCCACAGCAGTGTGCTGAAGGGGGCGTGTCGGAAAGCTTCTTAAAGAGACAGAGGCCTATTTCAAGACGTTCAGTACAGCCATTTTGAGAGAGCAATTTTATTCAAGGCAGTTATTTTAATTTACTGCATATACAGACCAACAGAAGGTTACGTCATCATTGTAGTATGCTATAGACTGGTGCTATGTGATTGAAAAAAGCATAATACCCCCTCTTTAATTCCCCTTTTTTTGTTTAAAACATAATTCCATAAATGAACGCCTTCAGTGTAAATGGTATTGAAATAAATGAAAAAAAAACAATACATAAAAAAGTGTTTCCAAACTTTTGATGCGTACTGAGCATATAGGGACATGTCTACCCAAGGGACAATTAGCCCCAGAGCAGGTATACCATAGCCATTTTTCCAGTCGGTGGACAGCAGAAATGTTAAGCTTCTACGACCAGTTAGTCACCATGGGAAAACTCATGCGAGAAGTGACACCCCGCATGGTTGAACGGGATGCTGTCTTCATGTGTCGCCGGGGTTGGTTTCTGCGCGCTTTACTCACCTCATTGGCGTTGATGCCGTTGTTGACCGACCACGTGGCCTGGAAGTACTCGAGCATCCTCTGCTTGAGCTGCTGAGGGAGCCGGTGAACTCGGATGAAGTCTTTCAGGTCCTTCATTCTGGTGTGGTAGAGCGAGCGGCGCGAGTACATGCGCTGGATGATGGCCGTCACGTTCCCAAACACCACCGCATGCATCAGGGCTGGAGGAAAGATCAATATTCGATTACTGGGACATAGAAAACGGAGACTTTTTCTTTGTACGTGTGAACAAACTATAATGGATTTATTTTTCCCCATTAGCAGTTGTTGTTGGCCGAAAGGACTTTGAGACATGGCAAGTCTGGACCTAATAGCTTGCAAAGAAGGATCAGATTCAACATTTGAGGTTTTCTTGGCAATTCCCTATATAAAATGAGAAATTGACCTCTGCCTTCCATTTGAGACTGTGAACATGAACCCAATCTATAGGCTACGGCATTTCCAAAGAATGTAGGGCAAGGCCAAGAAGTGTACTCTTTTATACTTTGCTGAGCTATAATTCATCAAAGCCTTAAAATATCTAGGTCAAGGGTAAATCGTAATTGACTAGAGTGGCACTTCGCACACATACTATATATAAGTATGTCCTTCAGACAATATATAAGCTCTATTGAGGGGGCTTTATATCTTAAGATCACTTAATCAAGATCAGCAGCTTTTCTCTTTCATACTATTTCACACCGTGAAACTCACAACTTTGGTTTCTGCTTTTACCTTATATTTTTCAAAGGTTGCAAATACTGTATTGAATAGAGAAAGTGATTTTTCATGATTGCCGAGCCAAGAAGAAGAATACTTTGAAAGCACTTGTTTTGAGAGCAGTTCTTACCTCCCATGAGCATGATGCAAATTGAAAAGATCTTCTCCGCATCGGTGTTGGCGCACACGTTGCCAAAGCCCACACTGGTCAGGCTGCTCAGGGTGAAGTAGAGGGAGGCGATGTAGGCGCTGGGCATCGGCGGACCTCCCACTGAACTGTTGATGTACGGGGTCTCCAGGCGCTTCCCCAGCTCCTGCAGCCAACCTGAGGGGGACAGGACAACAATTGTAAAGGATTAGGACAAAGCAAGTACAAAGTAAAACTATATTGAGATAATATAACGGCTATGTGTTGTTGCCTGAAAACAGTATGTACAGTAACGGTCAAAAGTTTGGAATCTTTTTACAACAGCTTTTTTAAATTTTGATTTTATAAATTCTTCAGAATTGCTTTCCTTTATTCTTGGCATTTTCTCAATGAGCTTTATAAGGTCATCATCTGAAATGGTTTTCAACAGTCTGTGAAGTCAAAGACATTCCTGGTGGCGACATCGTGAAACTCATTAAGAAAATGTCAAAAGTGTGCAAAGCAAAAGGCGGCTACATGTAATGTAAGTGTGTGTGTGTGTGTCACGATTGAAATATCTGTATAGATTTAGGGGGTGGGAGGGGTGGCAGGTGTGTTGTTTTAAATGTTGTAATCTGTAAAGCACTTTGTGATACATTTGTGTATGAAAAGTGCTTTATAAATGTAAAGTTTGATTTGATTTGATTATAAAGGGCAGATGGTAAAGAAGGTCGTCTCATGATTGGAAGGGTTCGAATCCCACATCCTGCAGGTGCACACTGCCGTTGTGTCCTCGGGCAAGACACTTCACCCACCTTGCCTCCTGTGTCTGCGTACATTAGTGTATGAATGAGAGTGTGAATGATAAAGCGCTATATGAGACCGATAACCATATTTTGAAGAATCTATTTACCATCATGCCAACTTTATTTATAAAGCACTTTAAAAAACTTCACAGCTTGGCCAAAGTGCTGAACAAAGAAACACATATATAGGCAACATATATACAAAAACAATAATACATAAAAGCAAACATTTTCAAAGGCAAGTGAAAAAAGATGTATTTTAAGAAGTGACTTAAAAACAGGCAGAGACTGAGCCTATTTATTCTCGATAGGCAACGGAAAAGGCACGGTCCCCACGAACCTGTTTTGTTTAATTCCATCAGTTTAATTCATAATGATGTTATGAATAATTATGAATAATGAATGTGTTCATTGAGAATCTACGATGTAAATAGTGTTGAAAAAACAGAAAAAACAATACATAATCAAAAAAGCATTTCCAAAGTGTGCTGTACAGCTTAACAATAAACAACAATCATTGGGATCCATTTTTACTCTTGGATAAAGACAAGTTAGTGTTTTAAAGGCCAATACAACAGATTTGAGTGAGTTGTTAAGGCCCTAAAACAATTATTATATAAAAACTTTTTTAAAGTTGTGTCAAAGTTGTGTGTGTTTCATTATGTATACTAAAAAAAGTTTGAACATAAAAACAATAAATAGACCGTCTTCTGTGCATTACCTAACTTACTCAACAGGCATATTTGTCCAGTAATAACCTTTGGTTGCTAGGCACCGCCACTAAGATTCCCCATTCAAACTGACTAAAGACCTCATTATGTCTGTAGTACTGAAGAGCGCCGCATGCTGAACCTCACCTATGTCCCAGGTAACAGGGTCGCTGCTCTCGATCTGCTTTCGCCCGATCACGTACCACACACAGGCCATCCAGTGAGCCAACAGAGCGAAGGCAGACATGAGCAGCGTCAGCACCACCGCGCTGTACTGAGAATAACGGTCCAGTTTCTGCAGGAGCCGGAGGAGTCGCAGCAGACGCACGGTCTTCAACAGGTGCACGAGAGAAGTCTGGGCACAGGGAAGGACGTTAGCTTGTCATCCATGTAGGCTATAGTTACGTACATGTATGGGCCACAGGTAAAAGAAGAAGCAGTTTAGATACGAGGACTAAAACGATTCTAGTATGTTTTTTTTAGGATGGAACGACAACAGCATAATATGGAAAATGTCTTTGGAGGGACATGGTTCTCACTTTACTACAGAGAACACTTGAATGCCTGTAATATCACTATTTGGCTGCAAACAAGTAGTAAATAAAGGTATCGCATGTACAATGAAAAAACAAAAAAAAACAGATGATGAATGTTCTTACAGCAGATCTCTACAGGTCTGGTACTTGAGTCGTGACACCATTTATCTGCAGAAATGATAAATGCTAATGGTGTTTTTACTGCCAACAACATTAGGTCAATGTTGGGTGAAAGGCTTTGAACATTGAATTCTCTGAGTAGGCTACCAAGTTTGCTTCTCTTTTTATACACTGTACAGTGGGCCGAAGTATGCAGATTGTTATGCTCACCACTGTGATGTTGAACGCGTACAGCAGGTCGAAGGGCAGAGCAGCGATCAGATCCACGAAGAACCATGTGGTGCAGTAGTGGAGGCAGATGGAGCGAGAGTTGTAGACCACCTGACCCGACTGACTCACAAAGGTGGTGCGGAAATTTAGAATGATATCTGGAAACAAAACAAATGAGTTCAGCACAAAAATACTGCCAGTTTTGCATTTGACAGCGGGATGCAAACCTCAGTTATCCGGGAGAATGTCCAATGTTTAACTGAGTGAGCTAAGTGATCACTGATTATCATGGTGGTGTTGCATTTCTCCCAGTTCCACTCCTGTCTGGGTTCTATGGTTCTTTTCTTTCTTACTTTAACATATAAGATCCTGAGCTTGATGGCATGACTATAGATAGGCATTAAGTTTTAATTTCCCTCGCGGATCAGTTTTACAGGAGTCCTCCTGTGAGGGCTCTTAGACTTTAATAAATATATAGCAAGCAGATGAGGGATGTGCGATCACAGTTTGTTGAAGACAGAAGTGGAACACTGTGTGAGACAATCTAAATATGAATGTAACCAGGGGCAGCCAGACACTCCGAGTGCGAAGTGGAAGCCGTGACTTCACTGTGAACAATCAACATCATCTCCCCTTAGGATTGTAGAACACTAAGATGAACTTTTCAAAACTTTTTCAATGAACTATTAGACTAAGGTCAGGGTAAATCGTTGCTGGCTCTGTTGAATCTATTGCAGGCACAATGGGGGGGGGGGAAAGCAAGTATATTTTGTATAGCCTCTTATTACTGGGACAATGTGGATCAATCTGATCAAGTCAAATGGTGTCACTGAAAATGTATTAGCTATGTGTCTGATGAGGGTAGTGCGGCTGCAGTTCTGCTATAAGTCTCTGGCTAAAGGTCCCTTTTGACCAAAGCAATAATCACCCTACGCCAGTGGGCTTAAAGTAGATCCTCCCACTGACCCATTTTTTACTGAGACTTTTCTTTGTCTTTCTTTTGTAGTCATTTCGCAGACTACCCTTTTGCTCTGTATGGTTAGCTTACCTTTTCAAACATTTGCATCTAAAACTGTCATAAAACATGTTAATGTCAATTGTAAAGAAAACAAACAAAAAACTATGTGAGTTGTGCTTGACTTCACTTGAACAGTAATAATATGGTAATAAGATTGTATTATCATGGAAACTATTGACAACAAAGTAATGTATTTTGCAGTTCTGTTTCTATAATATTACGAACATTCCTGGTAATTGACAGCACTGGGTTAAGGCTATAGGGTTAGTATTGGTCATATCCATAGATGGAGGGCTGAACCTGCACACAGCCACCAAAACCAAGGGGCCACTTCCACTAATAGCAGTTTTGCATCATATTGATCTAAATGGGGTCTGGGGGTCCTCTCCATGAATTTTTTTCGTGTTTTTTTTTTTGGGTGCAGACATATTTCTCAAAATCATCGTGCCTTCCCCTACAGTAAGCATGAAGTAAAATACATGTAATATTGATTGAATGATTACCCAGTATGAAGAGGAGCTCCACTGCGATGTCACTGGCCATGGTGCCTCCGCTCACTTGTGAGTGATGCTCGCCGCCCTCATCGTGGTTCACGAAGCACACGTCGTAAGGAACAGTGACGGCCACGTAGAAAGTCGCCAGGAGGATCAGCCAGTCCCACAGCGCTTTGGAGATACTGTAGTGCAGCAAGATGAACCGGGACTTCTTCACCGCGGCCACCTTGTACTCGGGCAGAGACGGCTTCGGGAACATGTTCTGGAAATCCGCAGGGAAAAAGTTCGTAAGTAAGTAGCAAAATGTTTGTAAAATGAACAAGGGAGTCCTGGCTCGTTTTTAGTGGTAGGGGAAATGGGAACACACAAAGGAAAGAGAAGAGAAGCCCTAACCCTCAAGATGCAGATGCAGATAATTCAATGTGCTAACCAGTTTTAACCACTAGGTCGACCTCTTCACAAGGGTCTCCCGCCATGTTTGTTTACTCCCTGTCTTTGCCTTCATCTGGCTGATTCCTGAAGTGGAGGTGCTCTTGTCTTTCATGTATTTTAATTGCCTTCTCTTTTGAAACGGCTCGCTGATGATCTGCCACTTTGCTGTTAATCCACTGTACGGCTCCTCTCCTAATTGGCCTGTTCAAACAAACTCTATCAATATCACGAGTGGGTTGTTTGCCGAGCTGTTGATTAACTGAGTATAGGCCACAGGAGACTGGTCGCCAAGCAATACTTAATGCGGATTGATTAGGCCCCACTTGGTTGTAGTGGACTTTTGTATGATTTGCTTTCGGCTTTAGCTTCTTATTTGCCAATTACTAAGGTTTAACATTTAAACGGAGGAATAATTATGGAACTACATTTGCCCTAACAATATGACAACTGACAGGCGTAGTAACCCGCCCAATGTTTCCCACGCTCTCCTCCACTGATGAAGGAACTTGTGAAAGAAGACCCCAATGTCTGACAAGATTCAAGAGAAAGCAGCTGCATACTGGTGCGCAGGTGCTTTCACTTTCCTGCGGAGGTTTGAATTTGTCGCCCTCTACTGGTAAGAGAGGAGAATGGAGCATATTGAAATGGATAATTAGCAGCACGGTTTTTAACAATACAACACTTTCCAAAATGTACTCAAAACACGAGCAGTAAGTTCATGTCTGAAGAAGTGGATTATTGTTTAGGGGAACTTTACTTTTGCACTCACATTAGTCAGCTTCCTCTTGCCTCTCTTGTGGAACAAGTTGGTCAGATGGTGCACTATGGTCCTCCCACGGTGCCGGACTTGTACGAAGTGTGAGCCTTTTCTGCCCCGGTGAACTGGCTCCGATATCCCTGCAACACCGCAAAACCACAAATTCAAAACACTGCTTCAGTGTCTGCAGGCATTTGGTACAACGACAGACATTGTGTTGTTGTATTGTTTATGTTGTTAGATGTCTGGACTATACTGCTCCTAATGCTTCTGTGGGTCAGTATTTCTCAACCTTTTGTCTCTGTGACTCCTCATTAGCAATGGATACATCTGAGACCCCAACACCTTTTTCAAAGTGACAAGTTAGTGTATTTCTAGAGGGAAACAAGTAATTTACAGTCATTTCCAAGCTAATTAAAGACCTAAAACACCTTGTTTGGACCTGTTTGTTTAGGCTCACAGTCCTCCAATGTCACTGTAGAAGAGAGTTCAATATCTTTGACTGGACTGGGTTGACGCTTCTATCTTAGGTACCTTACTTGAACAGAGGAGGCTAAATTTGTCTGAGCATCACAACGTGTCTCCCTTGCATGATGGACTCCACTGGAGCAACAGGTCTTTGTTAATGGAAATGGGCCCTAATGACTCTAGACTCAGTTTTGCTCTAGACCAAAACAAAGATCGTTCTAATTAGTGAACTGTAAACCAAAAGTACAGTAGGTGGGGTTATTATATATCTTTTCTTTCCAACAGGCTCATACTGCACTGAAAGGTTATTTTTTCTCACCTTCAGTAGAGTAGTGGTGGCTCTTCCCAAATGTCTCGCTCACATCTTTGAAGGATATAAGGTACAAAACCACGTCGCCTTTCTCATTTTTAATTGGGACGACGTCCAGGAGGCACCAGAACAAATTACCTGTGAACACCACACAGTTAACACAGTCACTGCACAGCCACTGCACAGTCACTGCACAGTCACTCACTCAAATTGGCAAAATAAATTGGAATTGGATTCAGTTATTATTGAATCACAAACTAAAAATTGATTCCCAGTTTTTCTGGATGTATTATTTGTTTTGTACTGTCTCTGAAATGTTCTCCAATTGTGTGATTTGCATTTGTAGTTGTGAATGTGGACGAGCCTCCTGGCTCTCTGTCTATGCTCAATAATATTTGGTTGGCTTCTGGTTTTCTAGGCAACGAAAATGTAGATGCAAAAACGTACAGCTGCCTAAAACCAAAAGAGCAGAAATCCATCTTACCATTTTTCCTGTAAAAGCAGACATGGGCCTGGTACTCATACTGTCCGTCCAGGGCTTTGTGGAGCTGCTGCACCACACTCTCACTGGTCTCTGCCCCATGGAGGAACCCACAAGAGCAGGTCTTCTGCATCACCTCCGTCCTCGCGAACCCCGTCAGCTCACAGAATCCATCCGAGCAGTACACGATGGGGTGGCCGTGTCTGCCCTGGGCGTTTCCCAACAAGAAGTTACTATCTGAAAGACAAAAGGAGACCTTTGAACAAAGGGATAAAGCTAGCAGACCCTCCCAGACGGTTGCATCGGAAACATCAGCAAAATGCTCCGGTCTGTCCCTTTCCTCTCCTTCTATGGAAATTTGACGAGCTGTGGTTAAAAACCAGCGTAAAAGCTAGCTTATCCATAGGATTTATCATTACCAAACTGTAATAAATATTGGGATATTACCAAGTCTCACAAGAAGTGCATCTATGCATCTAAGTGCACCAGAATGACATTATAATTTCTCAGTTCAAGTCCTCCACTGGGCCAGCACGGTGAAAAAGAGTGGAGAGTGGAGAGAGTATAATTTTATTTGTCTAGCCTAGTAACGGAAACATTATTTATTCTTTACTTTAGATTTGAACAGGTGATCAGCTTCATAATAAGACAAAAAAACAAATCAGTAGCACAAAAGTCATTAGCAAAAGCATTTGTGCTAATTACCCCAGCACTTTCCACATCTTGTATTAAATTTTTTTGCTTTGTGATTAAGTGCATTAATTAAAATGCATTTGTCTTACATGAAGCTCCTCCAGACGCTCATATTTCACTGTATAATTCCATACATTATTCATTCTTTCCAAGCCCAGTGGTGATGTCACCTCTGCCTTGGGGTGTAGATTCACGCTGTGCGCTCCAACCACCACCAATCACTCACTCACTCACTCACTCACTCACTCACTCACTCACTCACTCACTCACTCACTCACTCACTCACTCACTCACTCACTCACTCTGGCCCAACAGATTTCATATACACCATACCTCAATGAGTCAATGGTCGCCACTAACTTCATAGCCGAGAATACAATGGCAGTGATGCAGCGAAGTGTTTTGCTCAATGATACATAGACAATGTGCATTCGGGCAAAAGTTTATATTAACTCAACCACTGCCTTTTTCAAAAATGAACCCAGGCAATATTTAATAAGGCATCCATCAAAATTACTAGCGTCAAAAGAATGTATAAATAAATAAATATGTTGTCATATCACCTGAAACCTACTCATATTTTAATTTACTTTTCTGTTTTTTTTGTAGGCGTGTTTGATTGTGTAACATGACCCACTTAAACCAATCCAACACACCACAGAATCTCCAATTAGACTGAATTCCCACCTTTACGTCAACTCTGTACGCACGGAGAGACTCTCATTAGTGAGCAATGTGCAAAGAATAGTTGGTTATTGGGGGAAATAAAACTCTACTTGGACTGACATTAGTAAGTCCCGGTAGAAAGACTTCCTGATTGAACATTAATATGCACAGCTTCGCCCTCAGCAAAGAAGAAATCCACTGATGGTCATTCAGGATGTTCAGGTCATCAGCTGATCTCATTCTTTGGGCATGTAGTGTTGCTGAACCTAAGCCTGACCAACTACAGCAACCCCTGATCATAACAGTCAGTTAAATCCAGGTAGTGACTTTTTGTTGTTGTTGTCAGGCAGTGCAAATTGAACAGTACTTGCAAACATTGTCCATAGACAAACCTGAGCTGAACCAATATTAAAGAAAAGTCATGAAAAGGGACTGGGCCTGGGCCTAAGCTGCCGGGTCACTACTTGTATCTTACTTTTATTTGAGGGATCTCCAATGTTCAATCATTATGGAATCCCAGAAATCTTGGCACTTTGGATGACATTATCTCGAGCTCTACTGAGAGGAGTTGGAGACAATAGTCGAGCTCAACAGTCCCGCCTACATTGATTGACAATCATTTTTCCATTGACGGAAAATTCAAATATAGTTTAAAGCACAACAGAGGCAAATCAGCCATGTGCTATCTACCATTTTACTAGAAATAAAATACTATTTTAAATTAAATACAGCAAAATGCTTTTTATAACTTTTCAGCTTCTAAATTTAAAAGCTAGAAGCGTCTGCCCGTCTATCAGGAATCGTGCTAAATACCGGACGCACGCTGAAAAATAAATATGTGTTTGTATGTGTTTGTTGGCATGATGCACCCAATTTACCATTCCATTTGATATTGCCAATATGTCAGTATTAAGGCCCTAAATCAGACAACGAGTAAGAAAAATACACAAATATATATACTGCTGCTGTTCCACATGCTAGTTGTTTTGCACATGAGCAAAGTAAGTGACCCTCTCTTTTGTTTCGAAAAGTCAATGTGAATAAAAGGAATGGATTTTCACTTTAGGCACCAACCAAAGGACCGGAAGTGGGCGGGACTGTTGAGGTCTACAGTTCTGCTGTTGCGGTGGACAGGGGGCAAAGGCCTGGCGCAGCACATCAAAATGAAGCTGCAGGATGAAGGAGAGAGATTTTTACGAATGACAAATGTATGGTCTTGTGACTGACGGGCAGACGCTGACACAAGTGTGCATTCATTTAGACGCAAAAGCTAACGCAGTCTTTCGTGAGCAAACTTGAGCCTTTTCCTGTCGGGCCATGATGCATCTTCAGTTCAGAAATCCACTGGCCTCGGTGTAACCCTCACATCAGAGCGGACTTTGATGTGCGTGAGCTGGAGGTGGGCTTCTTCTGTGCAAAGATCGTATCGTAATTGGCCTGTTGCTAATATTTTCATTTATTTTTTATACACAGTTTTTATACATCATGGTCCATTATCTCAGAAGGTATCAAACTAATCACACATGCCCTATTTAAATGTGAAGCCTAGACAGATAATAATCATTTGCACCCATGCTGTTCCACACTTGGAATTCTGTGGGTGAGGCCTGTGCGATTGAATAAGGCCTCTACTTCTTGTATTGTATGTTAATTCATCCTGATTGGTTGATTGGTTAGTTGATGAGAGATAAGAGACAGATAAGAGACTGAGCTTAAAGCCTGCGTTGGTTTCATGTGAATAGACCCAGTAATTGCACATATATTAAGCATTATAGGTTGAAACATCTGCATTTTTTACAGTTAAAAAAAATCCAAATTGTACCGTGGGATACTGGCCTGTCCGCCTGAGTGTACATAACCTATTAGGTGAAATGAATGTACTTTGTATTCAGTCTTTCTTGTCCAAGTCATCTTTGTAGGTGACTTGGAAAACCTTAAAGTGGACGTGTCATGCATATGGAGCTTGAAGAGACTAGATGCAAGTTGGTCATTTTATACTCACTACTGCCACCTCAGGTCTTACGCGTAACTGCAGTCTCTATATTAAGCTCGTGCATGACGGCACTTCGGACCCGAATTAACAACTTTTTGAGTGACAGTGCAGGATTTTAGAGGCAGTTGTGGTGAACAGGTCTGGGCTCATTCTACACATTAGGACATTGCTGGAACATGTAGGGGAGGAAAACCATAATCTTAACATTTTAACACACATTGGGTTTGAACAATGACACAATTGTATCCAGGAAGTACAGAGCGAGGCGCAGATGCTGTAGAAGAAAAAACAGCTCAGCTTGTTCGAGGATTAACTCAAAACTTTGTGAATATTGTGAAATACTACTCCAGGTATGTTTTTGACGGGGGAACAACATTAACACATAATTTAAACTTCAAGAAAGAGTTTGCATGATATGTCCACTTTAAAGTATGACTTAGTGGTTCTCAGACTTTTCACACCAAGTACCATCTCTTAAAATATTTGACCTTCTAAGTACCAAGGTCCAAGGCCTTTAGATCAAGATCACAACAGGACTAAACAAAGTCTAAAAAGGGTCTGAAAATGTAGAACATTTTAAAGGCCTGGGGGTAAAATAGCAACCTCTGGCTCTGGAACCACTTTGAAAAATATTATTATACAAATCAAATACATGTTAAAGTGCTGTAAAATGCTGTACAATAATTCAAAATATTTTGCACCCAACCCCCACATATGATGTACAACACTGGAAAAAAGTGGGGCTTTACTTTTGGTCACGATTGGGAAGTTCAGCCCCTGCACTCTAGATAAGGAAGAAAGTGGGCCCATTACAAAGTAAACCTGCCCGTGTCGAAATCAGAAAAAAAACACCAAACTCAAACGCATTACTAAAGCATAAATGAAATTATCTCTAATTCAAATGAATAAAGTCTACATTTGCAGATGACCCTGAGTACCACCTAAAGAAACCTAACCCGAACTCAATTACCACCAGCAAGACGTGTACCACAGTTTGAGAACCTCTGACCTATAAGCAATTATGTAATAAGGCTAACAATTTGGCGTTTATCCCTATATATTGAAACAATGGCTGCCAACACTGGTGTTAAAATGAATATGAGCGGTTAAAGGAGCTATATCATGCAAAATTGACGTTTTGGAGCTTTTAACCATGTTGTTACACTATTTCCTTCTCAAAAACACCCCCAGAGCGGTTTTTGGCTTCATTCACGCAGTTCTAAGTAATCCTCCTGAATCCTGCTCTCTGAGCAGCTGCTCCACCCTCTCCTGGTAAACCACTGAGCTGTTCAGTTGTGTCGTCACAGCGGAATGGAAGTGCTCTACGTCTGTAATGTAATGCCTTATGGCCTGGGTTTAATTTATAAAACAGCTTTTTCATTATTTTTGTTGTAAGAGAGAAATAAAGAAAAAAAAAAAAAAAAAAAAAAAAACTAGCAAATCGGCACTAGTCTGTGCTGTCCCAGGAGTGAAACAAACGCACCCCCGGCCGGAGGATCCAGAGCAGAAGTGTTGTTTTTGAAGACTGAGCTCTTTCTAACCTACTCTGGACACGCCTGTTCTTTTTCTAACTGAACGATAATGTCACGGATGCGCATTTGGCTACGAGAGGAACAGGACTATTCAACCTTCCTAAAGAAGAGTGCACTCGCCAGAAGTTGGAATTTCTTTCCGGGATTCAGCGACTATATCAACCAACCTGATGGATGCTTGGTGAACCTTGGCCAGAATCAAAGTGGATTCATTTTTATAACCAACACGAGTGCCATAACATAAACACCCGATGGGGAGGCCAGACTGAGCGGTGAGTCAATCAAAACGTGTGTTAGCGTGTGTGTTAGCCATTTATGAAACTGTGTTGCACATGTCAACTCCTTATAACTGCATTATGTGAAGTAACTTCACTTTTTGCAGTGATATTTATATTTATAATACTGTAAATGTGGAATGAGCGGAGAGAGGGGCGGAGTTAACTGAATCGAAGCTTCTTGTCTTCCGGGTTTGAAAAATACCCCCAGAAAATACTTATATTTCTCTCAAAAATGAGTACTTCATAGTGATAGAGGTACAATATATCATATATATGCCTATACTTTACTTTGGAATGGCTAAAATAGCATGATACAGGTCCTTTAAAGCATTCGTGGCAGGAGGAGACATTATACAAGCAGCTCCAGGAGCCGAGAGGTCAGGGAGTGTGGGTGGCAGAGGCGAGAGAAGGACAGAGAAAGATGGGCTAATGATGTGTCTCACTATTATCAACTATATCCCTCCTGTTCAACTCTTAGCAGCAATTAAATCTGTGGAAAAAAGCAGTTTAGAAGTGACAATCTAGATCTGTGGTTCTCGACTTAGCCGACTTCAGTGTCCTTCTTCTACCTTTCAAGTCACGACAAGGACAAAATATTCCTTTTCATTTTAATTTGTCAGGTTGACACACAGTGGCAGCGCGGCTCAGCCGCAGCAGCTCAGGACTGACACCTGAACACTATTTCATTGTACGCTTGTACAATGAAATAAACAATAAAATCAATAAACAATAAATCACTTACTTACTTAATTAATTAAACTTTTTGAATTAGCATATTGTGACGTCTTTCCTGTAGGATTAAAACAATCCAACTGGACGCCTCCTGTCGACTGTTACGTGTCGGATACACTGGAAAAGATGCCCTTTTTTCAGTAATAAAAGGGTTTTTGAGTAAATATAAATAGTGAACTTTGATTCAAAAAGTTTTTGGGTTTTTTTGCATTGTGATTGAAAAAGTGTAAAGAATCAGAGAGCTGAAGAGTGCAGCTCTGTTGTGCTCTTGAGAAAATCAAAATATGTTTTTGCATAATGCTATTTCATCTCTTGAATGTGAAAGAATATGATGAACTGGGATTTTTTCTTATGATCTCTCTTGATAAATGACAAAGAGCCGATTCGATTTCTTTCTATGGAAAAGATTCATACTGTCTTCTTAGTTAACACTAGCAAAGATTGTTCATTTTAGTAAGACGGAAGGTTTGTTTACCAGCCTTAATAGTTCTGATTACTTCCTGTAATGTTCCTCAGAAGAATTAACATCTACAGTATGAACCGGGATGATGGAGCAAACACCTCATCCCACACCTGGGACGCCATCCCGGAGAAGGCGTCAGTCGCTGCCAACAACACATCACTTCGCATTCACGTGACGCATCAGAGGAAGATTACAGGAAGCCATCAAATTGAACAATCTTAAATAATAATGGATTTTTCCCAGCTCAACAGAATTACATTGTGAGTCAAACAAAACTACTAGTCCATGCATGTTTTTGGTGGGAGAATAACATGACGTGATTGAACTGCAGGTTTAGTTGAACATAGGCCCCTTTACATGTCAGACTGCTTTGTCCTAGGTCAGGTCATGTTTCCCTCGCCTGCACACATATAGTATTTCCCATTTGCTCGTTGTTGCTCTGTCAAACAAGACAATAGACGACGGTGAGCACCTGCCCCTATGTTAACCACCACATTCAGATCTGTATTAAAACAGGCGTACCAGAAAACAAAGCCCGCAATGTTTTGGCCTTAAGCAGAATTTAAGGCTACTAATGATGTGTTGGGGATATCAGCCTCTCTGTCGGTGCCGCTAATCTCGCAACAAACTATATAAAGAACAAGATCTTTCACTTTTCCGTTGCCATAGCGATTGGTGTGAAAAGAGGGGAAACAGAAAACATATATGAGTTTGCAGCAATTTGCACTTACGGGGGAGTTGTGAGACGGTGCCCTGCTGGAACTTGTCCGAGCATGTCATCTGCAGTATTTTAATGAGCCTTTTCTTTGCCGTTTTGTTGTTGTTGTTTTCTCGTGTGCGCAAAGTTGTGGACTTTTTGTGGACAAAATTGATTGGAGCATGTCACTTTGGTGTTCTCTTTTCTTCTTCTCTGAGCCAGGAACTTTGGAAGCACCGATTTGGTTTAACTTCTGTCAAAAATCGACTCCTACATAACACCTTTTATGTCCCAATCATTGCCGCAGTGGTCTCCTTTCATTTCTCCTAATCGCACAAATTCAGCTCAAGGGTTATTGCAAGACTCATTATCTTGTTCTGCGGTGAACACAGACTCAACACAGCAATTAGCAAAGCATATTAAATACAAAGGAAGAGCGGGATGAGATTTAATCTGTTTTCATCTTGGTTTATGGGACGGCTTCCTCGTGAATTTTGGGCCTTTTGATTCAACAAACTTTAGGCTTTCAACGATTCAACAATTATGTTTCCTCTTATGCTAAACCCAGGATTACAACATCTGACTATGAGCACCACACAAGAGCTGCAGTGAACCAGGGACAAAGCAGGTCTAAACAAGGACAAAAACATCACTGATAAACTCCAATCACCGCAGAACCACCCCACAGGTTTCTTGGCGCATGATTAATGTTTTCTTCCATGTGTCAGGATCAACTGAACTGCTGCACTTCATTAACGTCATGTGATTGCTTTAACCGTGTATACAATTGTGCATAATTATCTCAGTTGTAATCAAGTGTTTTCTGTCTTGAGCTGCATAACCTGTATTCGCCAATGTTTCATTCTTTGTGGATGTCATAGAACAAACATTCAAATGTTATCAATACCTTGAACAATACATGTGTGTGTGTAGCCTTAAAGGGATATTTCAGGATTTTTGACATAGGGCCTCATTTCCTAGTTATCCAGAGTGTTGTTGATGTCTGGAGATATTTTTTCTTAAATTCATGCAGTTCTTATATTTGAAGAGTGTAGTGGCGCTAGGCTAGGGCGCTAGGCTAGCATTTCTATGGTATCAGTTAGCCTGTATTAAAAACAGTCTGACCCACTCCACAGTGCACCTGAGGTAAATCACTTATAACACCAGACTAACCATATAAATGTCTGTGTTGATAGAATAATTTTAACCATATTGCATTTAAAATAACTTACTGTATATTTGAGCAGCATCAGCTTCGTGGCTGTAAGCTAACGAAGCGGCGGAGTGATCTGCGAGAAAATAGTCCCTCAAAATGCGGTAATTCATTTGATACAAGGTCAGTTATATTTCAAAAAATATTCTATTAACACAGACATTTACATGTTTAGTCTGGTGTTATAAGTGATTTGCTTCAGGTGCACTGTGGACTGTTTTTAATGCAGGCTAACTGATACCATAGAAATGCTTTAGCCTTGCCCTAGCCTAGCGCCACTAGACTCCTCAAATATAAGAACTGCATGAATTTAAGAAAAAAATATCTCCAGACATCAACAACACTCTGGATAACTAGGAAATGAGGCCCTCGGTCAAAAATCCTGAAATATCCCTTTAACTTTTTTACTAAATTTATGAACCTCTCCAGGATCTGGGAGCGTGTCTAACATTAGACTGCACTACGTGGTTATTCACCTCGCATCTGCTGCTGGTTGTACATTTGTAAATGCACCAAGTCACGCCGCTGTTTGTCGGGACATTTTTTTATTCAGAGTTTAGCTCAATTCACGTTTTGCTATATCAAAGTGTTACCGTTTTATCTTAGCATATTTTATTCTATTTTTCCCTTTTATTTTTTCATGTTGCACAATAGCACCAAAATAAAATCCTAGTTTGTGAATAAACCTTCACGGACCTTCACCTTCATAAGTGAGTGAGTGAGTAGGTGAGTGCTTTATTTGTCATTGTACAATTGCGTTCAGGTGTTGGGTTAGTCCTGAGCCGCTCCGACTGAGTAGCCTGGTGACGTATTTGCGGTCACGTGTTGTTCGCGAGCAATAACAATCGAACGGCGCGTGCAAGAGAGAAAGAGCTTTTCTCCAATCGGCGGTTAATGACCAAAAATACATCGACTGTAGGTGAGTTTCATGATTCATAATCCTTTGCGAATATTAATGCAAAACCCGCTACTAACACCACATCAGTGGCAGACACCCGCCCTTCAGTGATTGGTTTACTCCGCTTCCTGTTTTGCTCGCGTATATACTACTGTGGAAACGCAGTTGATGCCACGGTCACTTTTTACTATAGCTTGCTTGGTTTCCAGGCAGCGACTGAGCGCCATTGTGGGTCAACCTGACCAGCATGTTTATGGAGGTAGAACAAAACGCAGTACTGCCTTCAGTGCTCCTCTCAAACGGTGCGCCGCCCGAATATGTGGGGGGCTCTTGGTCCCTCTTCAGTGTTTCAGAAGAAGAAATAAAACCTGGTATTCTGTATCTGATTTTGATAATTAATCAATGTTGGCACAATACCTAATATCTAGGGACCAGCGTTGAAAACCATCTCTGGTTAATACTGACCCAGAAATGTTCATCAACGTGTGCTGTCTCTGTCAAATAAACAGATAGCTAAGTAAACAAATAGAGCCTTTGAGAGCTGCAATAAACCAGGTCTAGTTATGAGTCCAGTAACATCGATCCCTCATTGATCCGCCTTAGTAATCCTGAATAATCCCTTTGTCTCTATTGCAAGAGCTCAAAATGCTCTGTTCCAATGCTGATTTCATGCTGCAGGCAACAGCAGTATGAAATGGTGAGAAATTTAAACTTGAAATAATGACCCGTGTTGTATTGTTTTTAAGTCATGTTTACATATGAACAGCATAAGTAAACATTAGCATCACTCGACCCTCTCGATTTATTTTTACGTTGTTAAAGCATGAGATTCAACATCTTTTCCTTTGCCAAGCTGTCTCTGTATCGGTGCTTTATCCGCCCACTCACACGGCCCAAAGACATACTGTGCCAGCCAGCACTGAGACAACACAACATGTTGCACAGAATTGGCCAAAGATTTGTGGGGGGGAAAAATATATATATATATATATACAGATTTATATTGAATTTACAGTTGACAATTGTAAGGAGCCCACCAGGGGACACGGGTGAGATTTAAAAAAAAGGGGGTAATTATGTTGGGATCCCGACTTGCTAAGTCGGGGGCACGAGATATTAACTTGGGGCCCGAGTTAATAAATCGGGGCATGAGATAGTAACTCGAGGCTCAAGAAAATTAAGTCGGGGGTCCGAGATAGTGATCCTAAGGTGGCACACCGTGGTGAAGTTGGTTGGATATTTGGCAGCTGTTCAGAGCGGGAGCTGCAGTTTGTTTGTTTGTTGTTTATTAAGATCCCCATTAGCCATCGCCTTGACAATGGCTAGTCTTCCTGGGTCCAGATTATAAATCACAATATAAAACAACATAAATACACAATTACAACATATTTCATCTGTTGAAGTGTGATAACAGAGTCTTTTTAAAAATATTTATGTCTGCAATGTTAGAAATGTCTTTAGGCAAAGAGTTCCAGGATTTCATTCCTCTGAACATAACAGCCTTCTGTCCAGTCTGAGTGTTACATGATGGAAGAGTAAAATGACCATTTACTGCATGTCTTGTGTTAAACTTATGTATGGAACAACTGAATACAAGTACATCATATAAAACCTTAGGGAGTTTTAACACAAGAATCTTTTGAAAGAAGCAGAGAAGGGCAAAATGTAGTCTATTCTTCACCAATGTCCAGCCTAAAGTTTGGTGCAACCTTTGAATATTTGTATATTTTGAGCACCTCAGTGCAAGACGTGCCGCCTTATTTTGCACTAATTGTAACTTCTCAATGTCTTTTTCGGAGGCACTGGACCACACCATTGGGCAGTAATGTAAATGGGACAGAACAATAGTCTTAATCACTAGCGAAAGAAGATTTTGGCTTAAATAATTTGAACATCTTCTGATAACCGATAATTCTCTTCCCATAACAGCAACAGTACGATCAATATGCTTGGACCACTTAAGTCTGCTATCTATAATGACTCCGAGAAGTTTTGTTTCTTCTACTTGAGTGATCACTGTGCCATCAGTGATCACTCAAGTAGAAGAATTACCTGCTGGCCTCACAGCAGTGGCTGTGAGGCCACCAGACACACACGGGGAAGCGGCTTATGCTGTAACTATCCAGTCAGATTAGGGACCGTCAGCAAATTACTGTACTTAAACAGTATTTACATACAAGTTTGAGTGAAAAGAATTACCTCGATGTATTAATCTCCATTGTGTAATATCCCTCTCTCCCTTTGTCTTTTCTGTCAGTGTAGTATTTACTCTCACGGACAATTAATGAGTAAAAAACACAACACGCTACGACACCTGCAGTGGCGCTTATGGCCTCTAGGGCACAAGTTACTTAGTACTGCTTTAATTAGATAGCAAGTAAGAAGGCAAGGTAGTTACTTATTAGTACATTAGCTAGTTATTAGTAAGTTAGCTAGTGTGTAATCAAAGTTAGTCAGCGAGTTAACTAGTTAGTTTGTTAGTTAGAAGTGCGTAAGCAAGCCAGTTAGTAAGTAAGTGAGTCAGTCAGTTAATTAGTTAGCAAGTAAGTAAGTAAGCTAGTTAGTGAGTCAGTCAGTCTGTTAGTTAGCAAGTAAGTAAGCAAGCAAGCCAGTTAGTAAGTGAGTCAGTTAGTTAGTTAGCAAGTAAGTAAGTCAGTAAGCTAGTTAATAAGTCAGCCAGTTAGTTAGTTAATTAGTTAACATAAGTAAAAGTACTGTGTAAGCTTTACTGATACAATGCATTTCAGAATCACAGATAGAAATCACAAAAGGGGTCATTTACCGATCGTTTGCCCATGTGCAAAACGACTACGTGCAAAAGTGGGTAAGTAGCAGAGCCATTTACACTTTTTTTTTGTCACGCAGCATTCTCTCATTTACCTGTTTGGGGCATTTCAGGTTTGGGGCCCTTACGCTGTATTGCTATTTAGTGCCTGACTTGATAAATGACCTCCAAGTACTTTACAAATACCAAATACAATAGAAATCAAAAACATTTAGATCGGATCGAACAATTGGATTCTCTAAGTAACCACCGGTCTCTCCTGGAAAATATTTTCAAACAAAGGTATCATAACAACGTGCTTTTTTAAATCATACTTCCCTTGCATTTATTTTTTAAGAGGCCAACATAATATGAAGTAATAGCACTGAAATATTGGTATATCCGTTGTTAGTGGTATAATTTGCAGAAGAAGTAGGAAGTCAACAAATGGCTTTTTAGACCCAAACCGTCAGTGCTGAGCTTACTGTGTCATGTGTCGAGTTTGGCCTCATACGCTGCAGGCTGAGGACTCTTTGCACAATACAAGCCACGGTCAAGTGCAGGTTAGAGCGTGTCGCACATTGAAACTCCCTGGGCTACTTTGGTACGCAGCATCATTGTCATAGCGTTTCAGGAAATAATAACGAAAGAAACTATACTCTTTTGTGAGCTGTTCATTAGACTTTTTATTGATCGTTAACTGGAATCTCGTCGTTGTTCTTTACATACAGTAAAGTATTGCAGAAGTTGTCAAACATGCTTATGAACACATTCTTCTGGAGAACTAGGAATGAGTTTGGACCTCAACTAACAGATTAAAAATGTGTGCTCCCTCTTTTATTGTTTGTAAAAAAGAAATCATATAGAGAAAGCATCAATATTGGGAAATGCGACTCTTAGTTGGGAGACACTTCAGCGATGAGGATTAAATGATATTATTGAGACTCTTACGTTAGAATGCTGTTTTTAGACTTTAGCTCAGCATTCAACACTATAATCCCACAGCAGCTAATACACAAACTGCTCCACCTGGGGATCAACACATCACTGAGCAACTGGCTGCTGGACTTTCTGACGGGGAGACCACAGGCTGTACGTGTCGGCGGCAAGTCCTCCAGAACCATCACACTGAACATGGGGGCTCCACAAGGCTGTGTGCTGAGCCCCCTCCTGTTCACTCTGCTGACCCAAGAGTGCACTCCTAAGTACAACTCAAACCTCTTCATCAAGTCTGCAGACGACACAACAGTGGTGGGTCTCATCAACAACAAAGACGCACCCATCACACAGTCTCTTCAAAGTAATGCCTTCAGGAGGAGACTGCGGAATCCACGGGCCAGGTCCAGTGGACTGAAGAACAGTTTCATACTCCCTCCCTTCCCTCCCTGTGCTTCCACCTCTTACTCCCCACCCCCCGCTCCTCAACAAGGACGAGAGAATGAACTATTTCGATTCATTGTGAAATTAATTGACAAAAAATTAAAAAAAATCTTTGAATCTTTGAAGACTATACACTAATCCTGAAAACTAAGGTATTGTTGTTGCTATTTGTGAAGAAGGCTCTCAAACATCTAGGGATTACATATAGTAGAAGAGATTTTCAAAATAATGTCGACTGGACTGGGTTAGTTGAGACAATTGGACAATACTTTGTAATTGCATCATACACTCTCTGACCAAAATAAAAGTTTCCACCTGGATTTAACTAACTGTTCTGATCTGGGGTCGCTGCATTTGTCAGGTCTAGGTCCAGCAACGTTATGTGCCCAAAGAACGAGATCAGCTGATGACCTGAACATCCCGAATGACCAGGTTATTCCATCAATGGAGTTGTTATTCCCTGATGGCACGGGAATATTCCAAGTGACAAGGCCAGGATTCATCAGGCTCACATTGTGAAAGAGTGGATCAGGGAGTATGAGACATCATTTTCACACATGGATTGGCCACCACAGAGTCCAGATCTTAATCTTTGGGATGTGCTGGAGAAGGCTTAACGTGGTGGTCGCACTTTCCCATCATACAAGGTCAATGCAAGTCAATGCAACACTGGATCTTTTGATATTGCAGAATCTTCTTGAAACAATGCCACAGCTAAAGGCAGTCCAATAAAACATTACGGCACGTGACCTTATTGTTTGCAGGCAGTGTATTTTTGTTGCTGTTTGAGAAGCCTCTCAGTCGTCCAGGGATTAATCATCGAAACTGGACAATTCTTTTTTCTAATTCAATTGGTTTTGAAGACATGTTTTGATCAAAGTTTACAAAAGAAAATATCTTTCTTTTCTTTCTTTTAGATTAGCCTATATTAGTATTTTTTTTAAATGTTTTTATTTATTTATTGAGCAACACTATTTTGTCCTTGTTTAAAGTCCGTAACCCTAATAATAGTTTGCCATGTAACGCATCATGCGTGCACTGACCGGGAGTCCCTTCTCTGTGCGAATACCCGTGTTTCCTCTGACAACTCTCTCCTCCACTGAAGGTTTCCACGGCAACACCTCAGCACTATCCGCTAAAATCCACCAGTCAAATGTTTATTTGTGCGGATTTACGGCATAAATGTTTAAATGATATATATTGACATTGGTTCTCGATATCCGAAATCAAGTTATACCATAAAACATTTAAAATGGTCTGCAACAAATTCTGAATCTGGAGGATTGTGTTGTCACAACAACAGCTTTGGATTCTCAGTTAATGTAGACTTATGTTAAACTAATAGACATTTTAAATTGGGAAATTGTGGTTAATCTGTACACTGAATTAAATGCGTAAATTGGAAACATGATAAATGTGAAAATGTTCTGTCTAAGCTCCTTCTTGTGGAAAACTTGACGAAATCAGAATATACCAATAAAACAAAACAGAAATAATGAAAACTAAAACAGGACTTTATCAAGATACATCCCAAATAAGATTAAAATGCGAACGCACTTTGTTCCAACTTGAACTAAATAAAAAAGTACATTTGTTCTAACTTAAATCAAATCCAACAACATAAGCCACTGTGGCCTCTTTGTCTCTGATTAAACATTTAATAAAATGTACTTACGAGTCCCATCAAAATGGTTGGCGATATTATCCAGGAACGTATTTTGGGGAGCGAGGAGACCCTTCATGACTGGCATCTTGTCTTTGAACTTTTGCGAATGTTCCAAAAATTACAATATTTAAAAAAGAAAATATTCTTTTGAAAAGGTGTTAAATCAAAATGCAAAATCTCCACAGAGAAAGCGCTGCAGTTGTTCCAGAGGATGCGTTTGTTTCTGAGCACATCTCTCCTCTCACTACAGCTCCCGCCTCCCTCCCTCTCGCATCACCCCTCCCCCATTCTCTCCTCTGCTGCCTGCCGTTCACTGTGAACACTTCAATAAAGAATAGAAGTGGTTGTTGACCAGAGATCGTAAGGGCAGCATGGTGGCGCAGTGGTTAGGGCTTGTGCCTCCCAGCCAGAAGGTCCCGTGTTCGATGCCTGGGTCGTATGGGGTTTTCTGTGTGGAGTGTTCATGATGTGCCTGCGTATGGTCTCGTCCAGGTGCTCCGGTTTCCCCAACCACTAAACATGCACAGTAGGTTCTCCAGTTACTGACCATTAGCCCTGCATGAGCTCCTTATGGGTCGTCCCATCAGCATCAAAGGATGGGTCAAATGCAGAGGACAAATTTCCCCACGGGGACCAGTAAAGTACACCTTACTTTATAATAATACTAATGCATTGGTTTTATATAGCGCTTTTCTGGAGACTCAAAGACGCTTTACATTGCATTAGTCATTCACTCCATACTTGGTGGTGGTAAGCTACTATTGTAGCCACAGCTGCCCTGGGGTAGACTGATGAAAGTGACCGATCACTCACACACTACATTCACCTAGGCTTCCTGGTGTTCCCAAACGGTCTCTCATCTAAGTACCGACCAGGCCCTTCCCTGCTTAGCTTCCGAGATCTGACGGGATCGGGCAGAGCAAAGACAGTGTTGGGGAGAATACTTTGAAAATGTATTGTGTTACAGTACTGTACTGAATACTTTTTTCTGTTTTGTAACATATTTAGTTACTTTGTCCAATCAGAGTATTGTATTCTGAATACGTTCACGTTGATTTGCATTATATTTATGTATAAATACGGCGTTAATTAAAAACGTTTGTTGGAACGCCTGTTTTAAACTTATTTACCACTGATTATGAACTCCAAAACTCTCTTGGCAAATGCACAGGAGCAGCAGATCACAGCAGATCACATGACCTGAACATGAGCAGTCTGTATGAACTGTGGCATAATGCATTTTGAATCTATATTATATTTTAAAAGTTATTTCTTGATAATGTTGTGCAATATGACGCTGAGTACTGTGATGTATTCCTTTGTTTTTAGGAAAGTAACTGTATTCTTAATAGTCTCAAATGAAAGAGTAATTGTACCAGAATAGTAACTCTATATTAGTATTCTAAATACATGTATTCTGTTACTACCTAACACTACCAATTACCAATACTACCAATTGTCTCATGTAAAGCGCTTTGTGACCATAAAGATCTTCTTCTTCTAACATGGACCTTATGTTTCGCTCTTTACTTGATACTTCATGTATGATAACATTATATTATAGTTTAATTTAGCAGGTTAACTGCTCAAACAAATAAATAAACTAAACTAAACTAAATGTATCCACACATCATGTACTGTAATATGGTTTGGGGTGCAACATGCCAAACATATCTAAATAAGATTTATTAATACAAAAGAAATTCTTAAGAATCATGAATAATTCAAATAGATTCTCTTCATCTGCTCCTCTTTTCATAAAATATAACATTTTGACAATATTTAATGTTAACATCTATTGCATAAATATGTTTATGTATAAGTAATGTTATGCCTAGAGCTTTTAACAACTTTTTATGTATTCTTCAGATGTTCATACCTACTCCACTAGGCGCTGCAAAGACTTGTATCTTCCCTTTTGTAGAACTACGGCCAATCAATCTACACTCAAATACAGAGGGCCTTCCCTCTGGAATCATTTAGCCCCCGCTCTAAAGACTATGAACTCTTTCAAAAGAGAGCTGAAAATAATGATCTGTAAATAAGTTTACACTGTTCAATTGATACATTTAAATGCTTGATGTGTCATTGTAACCATTGTCTTGCTTGTTCATGTTATTTTATGCCTGTTTAATGGGATTTTGGGGAGGTGGTTTTATAAGACCTTATGGTCACTCTCTCCCACACGGTATTTCTTTCATCCTCTTTTATGGATTTGTAAACTTGTATTTTAAATGTTATATGTGCAAATAAAAATTTAATCTAATCTAAACCTCTCTCCAAGAAAAAGATGAAGAGGACAATTGTAAAAGCCATATACTTATTTTCAAAGCTCTAAACCTGTTTTTCCCCCTCCAAGCATTTGTGAATAAATATCTTTGTAATTATGACGTTATCAATCGTGAACTTGCAGCAGTTGCTTAATGTTTTCATCACATTCACTGCTCGTTGAAAGCAGTGAAATATGCTTTTAAACTGAGATGTTAGAAATACATTAGGAAAGTAGGAATTATCAACAACAACAAGGCCTTGAACTGAATGGAGAGGGCAACTGAACACTAAATGAATCTCCTCAATTCAGATGAAAGTGTAGTTATATATTTTTCTAAATCACGAAATACAATAAACCAAACGAAAGGACTGTGAACATTTAAACATGATTTTACACATATTATAATATCGCAGTGCTCTATTGTTACTATTGCATATGTGTTGCTTATTTTTGTGTTAACATAATGGCTGATCATTACAGGTTCGCTATTGTGGGTAGTCACTCATATAGCACTTCAGAATCAAATCAAATTATATATAACACGTTTAAAAACAGCTGTTGTTGACCGAAGTGCTTCACAAAAGGTCTACAGTACAAAAATATACAACAATACACAATATAGAGGCAGGTTTCCAGTTCAATCGTGCAGCATGAAACATAAAACATATAACACATAACTTAGATAAATAATAAACTATTAAAAGAAGATTAAAATTGTAAAGACCAACAGGGCACTATTCTGATTATAGCTACGGTTTAAAGTTTTATTATTATGGTATCGAGCTTTTAATTTGGTAACCATAGAAACCGGACGCATAGTAACAGAAAGGAGCTTGAACGGAGAAAAAAGACGAAAGAAAAAGTCTAAAAAGGTACACGATTAAAAACGGCAAAGCCACGGAGAAACAGCTAAAAACTAGGGGAACAAGGTTTGTAATGTTAATGTGAAATATTTTGAGCAACTTGAAACTACTGTGAAATGTTTATTGTAATGTTGGTAATGCTAATGGAAGGAAACTAATGTAACGAGCTGTAACGGTCAAAATGTAATGGTAACGTATAGAGTTCGGGAAATTCCACAGTTACCATGGAGATGCGCCATCTTTGCAGCTGTTAGCATACATTTCCATTGACTAACATTAGCTAAAAACAGTATAAAAAGTGGAGAAAAAAAGCCGTGGAACAACTCCGTTAGCTGCTGAGTTACTGCTGGTAAATACATCTAACACACTGTGGCGTCCAAGTGTTTTAATGTGAACAATAACTCCAGTAATTTAACTTTTAAAATCTCCATTAGTTTACAATTGCTGCTAATCCCATAATGCATAGCGATATGACGTCACATTACCGAACTCTATATGGTTTTATTTGTTTTACCCAGCTCTTATGTTGGCTGATGACACGGATGGCAAATAAAAGTCATTTAACCACCAGTTCTGCCCGTCTCAATATTGACTGGATGCTACAAACGTAAAATATGATAAAGACATCAACAATTTGACCACAGAACAACAGTGTGAGTGTATTTGATGTGCAGGTGCATTAAGTGTTAGCAGTTTGTTCTGAAGCAAGGATGACAAGTTGTTATATATAATGTAAAATACTGTATTTTCCCCCCACACATGATTGCCTAAAAGTTGAAATCATGATACATGATACAGTACAATCCAATAACTGTCATTTTAACAGACTCGGGTACTGTTTCTATACTATTTCAATACAGAATTAAAGGGATAATTCATGATTTTTGACATAGGGCCTCATGTCATAGTTTTTGTCTGGAGATATTTTTTCTTAAATTCATGCAGTTCTTATATTTGAAGAGTCTAGTGGCGCTAGGCTAATGCTAGGCTAACACATTTCTATGGTATCAGCTAGCCTGCATTAAAAACAGTCTGACCCACTCCACAGTGCACCTGAGGTAAATCACTTATAACGCCAGACTAACCATATAAATGTCTGTGTCGATAGAATAATTTTAACCATTTTGCATTTAAAATAACTTATATTTGAGCAGCATCAGCTTCGTGGCTGTAAGCTAACACAGCGGCGGAGTGATCTGCGAGAAAATAGTCCCTCAAAATGTGGTAATTCATGTGATACAAGGTCAGTTATATTTCAAAATGATTCTATTAACACAGACATTTATATTGTTAGTCTGGTGTTATAAGTGATTTACCTCAGGTGCACTGTGGAGTGGGTCAGACTGTTTTTAATGCAGGCTAACTAATACCATAGAAATGCTTTAGCCTTGCCCTAGCCTAGCGCCACTAGACTCTTCAACTATAAGAACTGCATGAATTTAAGAAAAAATATCTCCAGACATCAACAACACTCTGGATAACTAGGAAATGAGGCCCTATGTCAAAAATCCTGAAATATCCCTTTAAATCATTTCTGGTAAAGCCTCGCAACCGACTGAAAATGGTTCCTCGACCTGATTAGTTTAGAGCTCTAATCTGAATCAACCTATTGTACATGTTGTGGGTTGATGGGGTAAACTGGAGTAAACTTACTACAGGAGAAAATGCAAACTTCACTCAAACCCTGAATATTGGAGAGAGTGCAAACCACAAACGCTTAGACATTTGTGATGCTGAAGCAGAAATGCCGCCTGCAGAAGTGGAATCTTTCCCATTAGTTCAGCACCATCTTGTGGCCAAGACTTTGATACCACAATTTCAGCAATGTGTTGTCCTATGGTGTTGTCATGCTAATTATAATATATATATTTAAAGCCATAATTCTTTAAGTACTTTGTAATCCAGGACCTTTGGGTTTGAAAGAGATGTATATAATGTATTTAAAGTTACATTAAAGCCACACTGCGTAACATTTCACCCAAGATATAGAATAAAAAACAAGCATTTATTTTATTACGGATATTTTATGATTAAAAAATCCCTGGGGAAAAACAATCAAACATGTGTCTTCGCCGTGAGCGCACCTTAACCGAGCACATTTTCCCCAGTTCAGCTTTACCCACAAATCTAAAGCTTCTCGACTGGAGCTTGCTGCCTATAGGCCAGTGTAACGCCTTATTTGAAAGCTAAGACCTAAAAAACTGATCTAAGATTTTTTGTCACTTTTTCATTGTTTTTTTTTCTAGTGCATTTTTGTCACTTTTTTTTTACGCCTGTTTTGTGGCTTTTCTTTCGCTTTTTAGATTCATTGTGCTGTGTTTTCATCCTCGTTTTTGAAAAGGTGCTTGGTTAAGGCGGGGGTTAAGGGTTAAAGGCCTTTTTTATTTATTTATTTATTTTTGTAGTGTAACATCCGTGTTGACCCAGAAACGTATATTGTAAAAGTACTAGTAATTTGTGGGAAAAATAAGCCTGATGCCTGAAGTTTGTATTACATCATGATTTGTTGATGTTATGTATGGTCAAGCCAAATAGTGACGGAAAGTGGGTTACCTTTTTCGTCTTGGTCTTGGGTTTGACTTAATACCTTTTTAGTCAAAATGTGACAAAATGGGTAAAAATGAGGTAAGACCCTAACTTTATTGGGAGCGGGAAGTCTCGCTCCTCTTTATGAAGATGTTGATAAAAGGCCAATATGAGATTTAAAGGGATATTCAGGATTTTTGACATAGGGCCTCATTTCCTAATTATCCAGAGTCTTATTGATATCTGTAGATATTTTCTTTCTTAAATTCATGCTGTTCTTATATTTTTAAGAGCTTAGTGGCGCTAGGCTAATGCTAGGCTAACACATTTCTATGGTATCAGCAACCCTGCATTAAAAACAGTCTGGCGCACACTTGAGGTAAATCACTTATAACGCCAGACGATATAAATGTCTGTGTCCATATAATAATTATTTTGCATTTAAAATAACTTATATTTGAGCAGCATCAGCTTCGAGGCTGTAAGCTAACGCAGCGGCGGAGTGATCTGTGAGGAAATAGTCCCTCAAAATGTGGTAATTCATGTGATACAAGGTCAGTTATATTTCAAAAATTATTCTATTAACACAGACATTTATATGGATAGTCTGGCGTTATAAGTGATTTACCTCAGGTGCACTGTGGAGTGGGTCAGACTGTTTTTAATGCAGGCTAACTGATACCATAGAAATGCTTTAGCCTAGCGCCTAAGCTCTAGCCTAGCGCCACTAAGCTCTTCAAATATAAGAACTGCATGAATTTAAGAAAAAAATATCTCCAGACATCAACAACGCTCTGGATAACTAGGAAATTAGGCCCTATGTCAAAAATCCTGAAATATCCCTTTAAATAGATTAGGCCCTCATCCAAATCCATTCTTTGATTAACCACCATTAACCAGCCCGATCATTAGAAGCACGTTTTCTATTGGCAACAGTAGAATCCAAAATGTTATGCAGGGTGGCTTTAAGTTTGTTAAGTGTATGTACATTATCCTCTACAGTTTAGCCATTTTTCAATACCGCCTAGTCACGAGTTTTAAGCTTGTTGAACATATCCTCCATGGTTGATGGGGAAAGCCTGGTTATCTGCAGGAAACCCAGGCCTGGAACTGAACCGGGGATAGCTTGCAATACAGAGTAAAAATCCAATGACGTCTGTATAATACAATTTTCATAATATTATTTTTCAAACCATAGTGTAAGCCCATTGAGCACACAGACGCAACCATTATCACCTTTATTACATCATATCTGTACAGTGCCATTTCCCCAGGTCAGAAAATGCATTTAGAAGATCCATGAAAAGTAATTGAAATACATACAGTTTTTACATCGCCGAATGGAGTTTACAGAGTCCGGTATTCGTGGATACGCATCTCTCTTGCTCTTAAACCGGTAATGTTGTGGAGATCCCGGCTTGGCCCATCCAGTCCCGCTCCACTGTCCTCTTACCCATGGTGAGGATTCCCGATGCCTGGTTTCCGTGGTTTCCGTGCAGGAGGTGCTGGAGTCGGCTCTGTAAGCGGTATTCCTCCTCTGACCGTTTGCCCAAAGTCAGTATCCCGGCCGCGGCGTCCCCAGGGAGGGTCCTGCCCTCGGCTCGGACGCCCCCAAGCCGACAGAGGAGCAGGTAGAGCCGGCATGACGCGGCGGGCAGCTGGCAACATTCGGACACGGGTTGGCCCCAGTGGATGATTTGGAGAGGAGGAGAAGCAGAACCAGCAGCATGGCTTTCTGGAGCAAGAGAGAGCAACGTCAAATCATTCTTTAAGGCCGTTATACAGAACATCACGGCCTTTAAGTGTCTTTGCACCTCCAGCTCTTTCAGTACATGTCCCCCTTTGACACGCTTTTGGAAAGAAGAGTACTGGGGTGCTGGGCTGATGTTGGAGGGTCCGTTTTAGCTCCTGCTTTGAGGCAATAGGCTAAAAGTTTGACATATTGGTATAGTACTGGCAGGTTGAGCCACATGTACAGTAGGTCATTCAAATTAAACACACTCTTGACACTACACCATTATATATTAAAGGGGGGGTATTGTGTAAAATCGACTTTTTCAAGCTTTATATCATGTTATTATGTCATTCCCTCATTAAACACATGCCTGGAGTGTTGCCTTGGCTCATTCACATATTTTTGAGTAATCAGTAAAAACTTAGACGGCAGCCATTTTAGGTGTAGCTAATGCCTCAGTCCTCCTAGGAACGCCCCCACCTCCTGGAGACGCCTCTGGACCTTTCGTCACCAGCCAAGCCACCAACCACTGCTCCTCAGCTCAGCAGAGCCCCCTCCCCGCACAGTAGTGTTGTTTAGATGCCACAGCAGTGTGCTGAAGGGGGCGTGTCGGAAAGCTTCTTAAAGAGACAGAGGCCTATTTCAAGGCGTTCAGTACAGCCATTTTGAGAGAGCAATTTTATTCAAGGCAGTTATTTTAATTTACTGCATATACAGACCAACAGAAGGTTACGTCATCATTGTAGTATGCTATAGACTGGTGCTATGTGATTGAAAAAAGCATAATACCCCCCCTTTAATAAAAATAATTGAGTTCAGATGTAACAGTTTAATAGTTGGTGCCCCCTGCCCCAGAACCTGAGTTTCTCTGCTCCGCCCCTGCAGCAGCAGCAAACTTCAGCTCAGATGTGTTTTCCCTCTCTGCGCCTTCCCCTCTTTCTTTCTCACTTGCCGCTGTGAGCACAGGCACGTTTGGTCAGGACATCTGAACTTAAGCTTGCTGGTGAACTTATGTTTGTATGAACGGACCGTGAGGGTGATGCACATAGTTAAACGCCCGTGTGGAAAAATAGGATTGGTTCTGTATTTTGAGGAATGTGTCTTGAGTGAAATCTACTGTATGTCAAAACGTGTGAAAAAGGCAATGCGTTTACACATTGCATTGGCACACGTTTCTATAACTCTTCTTTCTCTTCGTTCTTATTGAATGCAGACCGTTTTTTTTGGTCAGCTGCGTTAATAAAACAGCGGCGCAAATACTCTACAATGTCGTTCCGTCACAATGGCCTCGAAGCACTTGATGTCCGACGCTCAGCGTGTTATGAGCGTATAGGCAGCGGCGGCACTGGTTGTGTCTTTTCAAGATGAACACGAGCAGTGGGGACGGGGCGCTTCCCATGACAGCTGAGAGGCCACAGGGCCAGCAGGGAATGTCTCTATGAATGGTTGTGGGTGAAAATTCCTGATGCAAATATTATAAATAGGGGCCCCCATGCAGCCTTTTGTAGTTGGCCCCTCCCAGCTAGGGGCGCCCCTGGAGTCAAAACTGTTGTCCAGCGTACTGCCAGATTATGTTACAAATGTGTTTCTGTCTTTACATTACCACTATAACATGTAAAATGTTAGGCACTTTTAGAATCTTTTAACCTATTTATTTTATCATGGTCAAACAGTCACCACCAAACAAACACTAAATCATACATTCTAGTCATTTTTAGCCTTTAGCTTTGATCAGAGCACTCATTCACTGTGGTATTGTTTTGATTCTGTTCTCAAGATCTGATCTGTTTTATGTTGCTTCATAAACCACTAATGAATTAAAAAGAGAAACGTAAGGAAGAACAGAGAAAATAATAGGGGGAAAAAGTTGAAAAAACAAACAAACAAAAAAACGTGTTTAATTGTTGAAATGTTCTGAATATTTACTCGCACATTTTCTCCAGTTCGGCTTTACTCAAATCTAAAGCTTCTCGACTGGAGCTTACAGACTACAGTCCAGTGTAACGCCTCATTTGAAAGCTAAGACCTACCAAACTGATCGTAATTTTTTGTCTTGTTTTTGTTTGGGGTTTTTTGTGTGTCTGTTTTATGTCATGTTTTCGTTGCTCCCTTCATCGCTTCTTTTCCCTGCTTTTTCACGCTTTTTTATCGTGTTTTTGTCACTCTTTTTTGGGGGGTCTTTTGTGATGCACAGTCAGGCCCGGATCTACGGGGGTGCAAGAGGGTGCATTGCAGCCTCATTTTGAAATGTTTGCCCCCTCAGTTTTAATGGCATCACAATGTATTTTAACGGCGAGAAACTCTATTTGCACCCTTTTGAAACTCGAATGCACCCTCAGTCAGTTTGTTCTGGAGCCGGCATTATTTTCATCCTCATTGTCGTCGCTGTTTTGACACTTTGTTCAAGAAGCTTTATAGATTTGGGAAACTGGAGAAAATGTGCTCGGTTCAGGTGGAGGTTATGAGGTTAAAAATGTACATTTTCATCTAGAAATAAATACAGAGGATATTTTAATATCTAATTTATTGAAAGCCTGAGGAAGGTCAGTGTGACCGAAACGTATCAATAGTAAAAGCCAATTAAAGAGTGAGACATTGAGCGGGAGCTTTTCTTCATTTTTTAAGTTAAGCGTCCTCCTCTCTTACGCACCTGTCACATTCTTAAGTGTGCAGAGCTTCTTTTGATCAAATATCTTTTTATGGCCTGATTTATTGGAAAATGTAAACTCTGTGAAAAGTTCATTCAACGACTGAACTGGATTTCAAAGTTTCCTACTTCCCCCCCCCCTTTTTTCCCTGTAACATGCAAACAAAATTAAATCATTCATTTTAAACAGATTCATTATTCCGATTTCACCATAATTTTTTGCCCATAAAAATGCTTTCATTTTGTATGAAAACATGGAAACTAGGAAGGAAGCTTACAACACATTTCTTTATCTTGTCTCTAATGGAGAGGAAAAGTTTCAAAATCAGACCTGATCTGAAACACCAATTAAGATGTTATACAATATACTTATTTCTACAATTATTAAAATGTTTTGATGGAAAAAAGTTATTTAATTAGAGTCAATATTTATATGTTTTCCTATGCAGGGGTGGGACGTAAGAAAAAGCTACAGTCGCCCCAGAAAACTGTAAAACATCACAATATTAAGAGCAATCAAAGCATTTTCCTTCTTTACATCCTAAATGAGTTGAAAGCACTCACCCTGCTTTTGTTATCCATCCCAGTGGGTTTGAGGAAGTGCCCGGTGACTCCGCCTGAAGTCATCTGAAATTCTGCTGCTCCCAAGAGGACCGCGGCGCACCTTTATATAGCTCCACTCTCCATCACGTTAACCATGACACCCAAAACTTAAACAAAAGCCGCCGATGTTCTCTCTCAGTGGCTACTTGACAATTCGTCTCCTAGGATGTTCTCTGGATCTTTGATGAACCGTAGCCATGGCCTTTGTCGACGCATACCGACGGTCCATTAGGAGATGCTTGTGTGGTGAGTCGATGAGGGACGCAAGTCAATTAGCTGATAGAAAAGCATATCACCGTCCAAACAACACAAAGAAGGTAAAAACGTGGCATTTTCATAAACTGAATGGGAAGTTTGTACGTACGCGCCATGCTAATAAGGTCGGAGCTGTTTTTTTCCCTCCAAAAGTGGACAAAGGGAGCTGTTGCGTCAGTGGCGGTGGACAATTACATGCATTACATTTAGAGTAGGGTGACCAGATGTCCCAGTTTACCCGGGACAGTCCCAGTTTTGAATCCTCTGTCCCATGTCCCCACACATTCCTCCAAAACCATTCATTTGTCCCAGTTTTACACAGTATCTGTCCCAAGTGTCCCAGTTTTTGGCCAATATGATCCACAAAGTAACAAACTTCGCTTGAAAATTCATGTCTTTGGGCCATGCAAATGTCCATTACCAAGTAGAAACCAATAAAGAAGTCACGTTAATGCTGATTGGTGCACGGTGTAAGACATTAACAAGCAGATTTACCATTTAGCATGGGGAAAACAGTCAATAAATGGCTCCCTGGTTAACAATGCAACTAAATCCCAAATAGTGTCCCAGTTTTTTTGTCAGAAAATCTGGTCACCCTAATTTAGAGGCACGGAGGAAGTGGTAATACTGGGATATCACTGCAATTGAAGTTCAAAATTTTCACGTCATCGTTTAATTAAGAAACCACATTTTGTAATGAATAATGTGCTGATTTATTTTTTTCAATAAAGGCAAAGCGAGTTTTTTTGTAAAGCACCATTCAAACACAAGGCAATTCAAAGTGCTTCACCAGTTCCATGAAATTACTCAAGGCGACTGATTTTTCTTTGTGTCTGTGGGCACTCTTAGAAAATAAACGCTATTCAAGGGAGGACATGGGGGACTCGGTGCTTTACTGTTTTACTTTGGCTTGAGTCATTATTTGGACTTTTTACATCTACACCTGGATTTAACTCACTGTTCTGATCTGGGGTTGCTGCAGTTGGTCAAGTCTAGGATCAGCAACACCAAAGAATGAGATCAGCTGACGACCTGAACATCCCGAATGACCAGGTTAGTTATTCCATCAGTGGATTTCTTGTTCCCTGATGGCACGGGCGTATTCCAAGACGACAAGGCCAGGATTCATCGGGCTCACATCGTGAAAGAGCGTTTCAGGGAGACATGGATTGACCACCACAGAGTCCTGATCTTAATCCCATTGAAAAATCTTTGGGATGTGCTGGAGAAGGCTTTGCGCAGTGGTCACTGTTGTGTTCTTTAATATGGAGAGAAGATGGAGACTCGCTCTATTAAAATCAAAATCATTATTTTATTCCCTGAATTTACAGACTAAACAAAAGTTATGCAGCTGTCCCCAGGGACCCATGTTGACCAGCCAGGAGGGAGCGAGAGAGAAGAGAGAGAGGAGGCCCGTGGGTTGGCCTTTTATAAACACAGGAAGTAGGCGTCTCCTTGTTGACACTTCTTCTGCGTCTGCGCCATCTGACTCCTAACACACTGCCCCCCAGTGGATTCCAAGAGTAAGGACAGCAAATAAAATGGGGGACTTTTAAAGAAGAGATTACATCACAGTTACATATATAATCATTAAAGCCTATTATGACAAAAACATATATAGAAATATTCAATATCACCCTCTCCCATCATCGATACAAGATCTTGGTGAAATATGAATGTGTCACTGGATCTTTTGACGTCGCAGAATCTTATTGAAACAGCGCCGCAGCGAATATGTGCTGTAATCAAAGCTGAAGGCGGAAACAAAGTATTAGAGCAGGTGACCCTTTTTTGTGGCGACATTTTTTGGTCAGGCAGTGCATTTGGATGACTACTTTTTACTTCTACAGGAGTCAAATTGAGTAATGTGTAAACTGAGTAAATATGTTTCGAGTGGCTTAGTAGAGAATCAGATACTTTATCAATAAATGTAGACTTTTTTTTTTAAATATACCATGCCCCCTTCTCAAAGCCTCTTTGGTAGAACACAGTGGAGTCTCTTATGCAGGGGCTGCTGAGACCTCATTTCGGCCCGGGAATTTAGAGAAGACCGGCCCACTTTTCTGTGGGTTTATAGCTCAGTGATAGCGCGCTAGTCTCTGGTGCAGGAGGTCCCCGGTTCAAGTATGGTTTTGACATTTTTCTAACGCTCTTTTCACATGGGCCGCTGCACACACAGTCTGAGCCCGATACAACTCCACAATCAGCACCAAGTTATGAAGATACAAATATTTATTTGTCCACTTTTCTACCTTTCACTGGCTCTTTCTCTCTTTACTCGCGCGGATACTTGTCTCCGCTGGATTGGACTGCACCAACTTCAACTAAAGCAGAGGGGTGTTCCACTTAAACACCCTTAAACACCCCTCTGAGTTAGTTCAATGTCAAATGGTATCTCCCCGCCACAAGGATGAAAAGTTTGATGCGAAAATCTTTTCTGATTTTGACACATTTCCCCCGTATGGGGGCGGCCCGGCCCTAAACAGTGCCGCGGGGCCGCGGCCCACCGGGAAACCTCCCAACTCTCCCTATGGCCAGCATGCCTCTGCTCTTATGCCAGGTCCAAAAGACTGAAGGACAGCTTCATCTACCAGACTGTGAGTACCCACTCTCCCCTTCTCCCCCAAATTATGTAATTATTAATTCTTTTAACATCAATTGTCTTTTTGCTCCACAGGCTTGAGAATTGTATCATTTTTGATTCACTGCGAGTGCTTGGAATTTGGTAAAATGAACTGAACTGAATGCAGTGCAAACACAGGCTTGTTTTTGCAATAGGGGACATAAAACAAGTTGGCTGGTATTCAGAAGACACTAGGGATGGGCCAACATCTTGTGCCACAAGATCTCATGAGATTAAGAAGCCACAAGATCTCATGAGATTAAGAAGCCACAAGATCTCGCAAGATCAAATGCCACAAGATTTTATTGGCCCTGCGTAGTATTTTACTGTGCTGTATTCACTCATTGTTGACGTACGGCTTAAAGGTACTTAAAGGAATATTTAGTTGACTTCTTAATCTCCACCTGAAATGAGCACTTTTTGTTCAGTTTGGCTTTACCCAAATCTAAAAGCTTCTCGAAGAAAGTGTCAAAATGGCCACAAAAATGACACCAAAACGAGGATGAAAATGCAACTGGCCTACCGGCTGTGAGCTTTTAGAGTTGGGTAAAGCTGAACTGGAGAATAAGCACTTGGTTAAGGCAGGGGTTAAGAGGTTAATAGTTACCCACCAATGTTAAACTATAATTTGATTTTGTTAAACTGTTTAGTAAAAGCAAGTATGACATCTTTATTTATTATTACAAAGTATGTCTCGTTCTCGTGAAGCCAGTCTCGTCTTGTCTTGTGGAATTAGTGTTTCAGCCAAGAAGATAGTATCTAATTTCTCCCTCTTCTTTTTTTTTTAAGTAAACTTTTCAACCTTAGACGCAAGGTGTTTGTTTACCTCAAATATAATGGACTAGAAAGGATGCAACAAAATGCACTCAGACCACGTGGAACAATGAAGCCAGTTTTAATGAGAAGTTCGTACAGTCATTTTCAGTGAAACACATTTCATAAGGTTTTAGTCTGACCCTCGTGTGTGTGCTCTCATCACGTAACCACAAGTGTCAAAAATCATAATTATTACTGTCAAAGTGAAAACAATGTTAGAAAAGAAGATATCAACAAAACTAACAACAATTATATCTTTATTTATACCTCTGTACGCAATTGTTACCATTATTATAATTATTAATATACTATAACCTTCATACATTGTACAATAACTTTACATCTATGGTGACAGCAGTAACACGCTCCTATTGGGCAGATGTGTCCAGTTTTTCATTGGCCGGTGGAGCTCCACACACTTCGCCCCATGAACGACTCAAATCCTATGACGCGTTTAAGAGCGCTGCTGTAAAAGCGATTACTAACTCCCTGCTTTTGTGCTGATCTACTTGTGCATTTGAAAAGAGAGAAGAAAATATCCCACTCACTAAAAAGCATTATGTTAAAGATGTACAGTGCTGCGCAGAAGTTCTGGTTTTGAATTATCATCTTTGTCATTAAATTTTAAAGAAATGGACAAGCAAGTCTGTTAGTCACCGGTTAATCTATACATTCCTATTGTCGTCTATGGTCATGATGGAAAGGACATAGATTCAAGAGACCGAAGTGAGATTCCTCTGCAGGGCGGCCATGTTCTTATTCAGTGTTGGGGTGAATACTGTACTTGTATTGTAATTGCATTTAGTTGCAGAATACTGAATACATAAAAGTTATTATTTAACATATTCCGTTCAATCAGAGTATTGTATTCTGAATACTTTCACATTATGTGTATTATATGTTTGTATAAATGTGGCATATGATTAAAAACATGTAGGCTACAGTTGTCTGAATGCCTGTTATGGACATATTAATGCAAAAACACACTTTGCAAGTTCACTTCAGGAGCGCTCAGCACATCACATGATGCAGTGCATTGTTTGCAAATCTTTATTTTGGGAGGCGAGACAGATCATTGGATATTTGTAGAGTAAATGTAAAATTGTCTCATGTAAAGTGCTTTGTGACCATGTCTGTGAAAGGCGCTATCTAAATAAAGCTCTTCTTCTAAAAGTGAAGCACTCCAAGGCCAACTTTTCCCTGATTAGTTTGATCCTTTCTTTATTATTAACAATAAAGTATGTATATTCCTTTGATTTTAGGAAAGTTGCTGAATTCTAAATACTCTCAAATGACAGAGAAACTGTATCACAACAACAATACTCAAAATGAGTATTTTAAATGCGTATTGTAAATATATGTGTTCCCTTACTAACCAACACTGCATTTGAGCCACTGCCAGCCACTTTGATGCTATAGGGAGAACACTTTGGTGGTTCACCCATTCATTGTCCCACACACATAAACACCAAAACATTAAAACGACAAAATAATCAGTTTGTTTCATCTCTGAAAAAAACAACCCTTCCTTTCACACAGCACTGTATTGTGAAAATCGCAAAACCAAAGACATGCCAAAGTATAAAAATGAGAAGGCAAATTTTGCGGCATTGTAAAGAAAGAAAATGCCAATAAAGAGGTAAAGCCTGTACCCACAGAGCAAGAGGTGCGTCGATGAAACTCGAAGCCCTGCCCCAGAGGAAGCCATTTCAAAGAATTAACTACCAGTCCAGGTTTATTAGGAGCACGGTTTAAGCGTGAGAATGAGCGGGAGACATCCGTCCGATTGATGTGTTGTTAATTCGTAAGTGAGAAAATGAAGTGCAGCTGGCAAGGTGTGAGCGCACTGACCACTCTCTGCGTTCTCACTGTTTAAAGGGACAGTGCAAGAGACTTTCTATAAGACCTTGATAAGTGCTAGCACATATTTCTCTTCCTGGCTGACCTCCCACAAGAGCAAAGCAGGCAAATGTGTTTTAGTATTGATCAAAGTATGGTGGTCCACTTCTATTGTATCGTGAGCCATAGGTGAAGGGATTGCATTGTTAATTTTCTAAGCTTTAATTTTTTCCCTATATTTACTACATGCCCTTTTCCCAGACATGGACAGGTGGGAGCTTTGAGCTGAGAAAATCACAGTTGCTTTTCTGCATTGCGTGGAAAGAAACAATTTTAAAGGGGGCATGTGTCTCAGCGTAGTTCTGCGCTTGTAGTGTGTTCATCACGGCATCATTGATTTGTTAGGCTGCCATTAGCTATAAATGAGAGCTTGTATTCACAATTACAAAATGCAGACCAACACAGACCTCACTTATAATCGTCAAGTTACTTTTCCAAACACAAACATTATTTCAAAGTGTAAAATGTGCAATTTTAATGTACCCAAAATAATGTTTAAATGTTCCCTTTAAACACATAGGAACAACTGCCCCTAAGCCTATGTAGAAAAGCCCATTTAAAGCCTAAAGTTCAGAATATCAAAAAACTGTTCAGTTCCCAATTACATTTTAAACTCACAGATTCAATCTTTAAGAAATGTTGACCTGTTTTCATCTCCGTCGCCCCGTACCCATCTCTCTTTTATAAATCCTGCACTGTCCCTTTTAGGTATGTTTTTTTTTAAACTTGTGTCTCGCTCCTAACTCGCCTGCTCCTCCTCAACAACACCACTTCCTGGTTTTCACTTTCTACTTCCCGTTTCCCACTTCCTGCTTCCTGTCTCTCTGCTTCCTCCGGGCGGGCGGCTCTGTGGGCACAGGCTGCGGGTCAGCACTGCCCTGCATTTGACCCACAGTCGTAGCTGTGCCGTCCATCTCCGGGATCGCATCCAGGGGTGACGTTGGCACCGCCGCTGCCCTCTGCTGGTGATACTGCGGTAGAGACGGTGGCTGCGGATAGGCTGGTGGCTTGGAGGGCAGAGGCTGGACCATCGAGGGGGGAGCAGTGGGGATGTAGGACAGGGGGCCACTCTGGGTTTGGTACTGGAGCAGAGGGGGCTGCGCGTAGGTCTTGGCGTGATTCGAGGGGTTATGCATCGAAATTGCTGGTTGCGCCTGCGTGGGAGATGGCGTGGGTGGAAATTCTGGCGTCTGAAAGAGCTGGGGGACTTGCGGGCTGGTGGGCGTGCTCGGGGTCATGCTGTGGTGCATGGGGTGGTGGGGCAGCTGCGGAGAAGCTGAGCCGTTCTTGCTGAGACCGCAGGACTGAGCGGCGCAGTGGATCTGTCGGAGGGTGTCCAGCGCTTCGCTCTTGGCGTGTTTCAGGAGGTCGGCCTGCCCCTGCACACACACGAGGAGGGAAGTTGGTGCAGTTAATAACAATAGCTTTAGATCAGGGGTCTCAAACAGGCGGCCCGCGAGATGATTCAATCTGGCCCCTGACTTGTAGAACACAAATTCTTATGTAAAAAAAAAACAGTAAGTCTCTAGCCCATTCCTGTGCAGATTTATGCATTTTTAAAGAAATAACCAGAATGCTCACTCCAGCCACTAGGGGGCAACTTAAATAAAAAAGGAAGGAATTTCACATGTGTCCAGCAGAGGGCACTGATATAAACAACTCATTATAGCCATGTGGCAAATGGCCAGTGTAGCAGTGTAGCAGAAACTTGTGACACAGGCTGATAAAGTGCAATACAAGTGTAAGCCGTCATTATTATTCATTTATTGAAAGAGGTTTCCTCAATAGTTTTTTCCCAGTTAAAACATATTTTACTGGATATTTTGTTTATGGACCCCGGCAATACACTCCTGATATATTTTGGCCCCCAGGGAAATTTACATTACTTGGAGACCCCCTGCTTTAGATGAATAGGGGGACAAAATTACAATTTAGAGCAGGGGTCTAATTTTCACCCAGTGAGCCACTTTTATTCAACAAAAACATCAGAGACCTACTTGTGCTTCGAAGACACGTGTGTAACTATGTGACTTGGGATTAGTTCACTCAGGAGAGTAAGTGGCCAAGATGATATTTCAAAGAAAATGACTTGGGTTTCCTCCTGATAATATCTTGACCTACATGTTTGCAGATTGTGCTCAGCATCTAAAAGGAAAATCATCAACCGCCTGTGGAAAAAGTCTTTGGTGAGCCTGATTTAGAGGAATCACTTAAAAACCTTTCCTGTAGATTCCTGACATAAATATATCAAAATGTGTTGCACCTTTTATTTTCTTTAATACTTTAAGGAAAGAAGCCCCTTTATGGGAATTGCCATAATTGCCAATTTGTGGTTAGGAAATCTGAAATCGTCGATCCAAGTTTAGGGGTTTATTTTGTTAACATGGTAACAAAGATTTTGGATATTCTGAATATCTTGTTTAGTCTCTGTAATCTAGTTTCTACTGAAAAAAAAAAAAATACAGGATTCCAAGCTCAGAAAATCAGGCTAAAATGACATTATAACAAATCTTTCTGAAACAAAACAAAAAATACATGTGAGAAAATGGTCTTTCAAGCTACCTTCTCGTGTAGCTTAGACCAGTGGTTCTCAACCTTTTGGAGCCGCGACCCCCATTATAACAGTTAAAGGGGTTTGTGACCCCCCACCTAGGTCACACCATGAGAAATAGGAACATTAGCCTACATAATTCTTTACTCACGGGGTAAAAAACAAATGGCTAACATAACATTTATAAAATTACGAGCAAATAATGGCACTCTGATAAAATAGCACACACATGCTACAATAAAATATTATATTATATGCTAATAAAAATATGTATATTTTATCTACATGATCTGGCGACCCCTCACATTTGTCTCGCGACCCCCTTGGGGGTCCTGACCCCCAGGTTGAGAACCACTGGCTTAGACAATGTGCTTGGTTCTAGGTGAACATTAACATAAAAAGCGTAAACTGCCGCATCTCCTCAAGGTGAACATATTGTTTCCATACGCCAGGTAAGTTTGTGTTCTCTTTTTGTCACATGCTTTATCCAGATGTTGAACCTGGATCTTTGTCAGGAATACCAACTTGGACTTCACCCACCAATGATGATGCTGCCAAGAAAGTAAGTAATACCAGAATGCATCGTTTTCCACTATTATCATCTCATGTATTGCCTCAACATCACACTAGAGGGCAGTGTTGTACAATATAAAGCGATGCCTGTTGCCAGCATCTCTCACTGTCTAAGCTAAAGATAGCAGTGTCTTATTTCTGCCTCCAAGGATTTCAAGATATAATTTTCAATCTATAAATGCAATTGAGGGTCGAATTGTTCAGCTAATTCACCCTTACTTCCGCAGATTGAAAGATACACTATTTAATCCTGCACAGATTGTGTTGCATCGAGCTTCTTCTTCCCAGATCTGTGGTGATTTCTGAGACACAAGAACCATCCTCCTCACTGCTGGATGAAATAGGTCTTTTTCCCCTCACATATGTCTAAATCATAAGATACTGAAGGACAAAGCTCATTATTCCACTTCGAGAATAAAAAAAAAAGTCAGCTACAGGGGCTTTGAGGACAATATGTGCAGCCTTCTTTTGCGGATGAAATGTTGAAAGTCTGTAATAGTGGCTGTGAGCATAAGGAAGCAGGCAGTCTCAAGATGTTTGACCCATATTGAACTGACAGGAGCCAAGCAGGAAGTATGCCCCGACCACTTCCTGTTTCATTCACGTGGCACACAGTTTAATGTCAGTTGGAGCTCTTGGATACAACAATTCATTCATTTTTTAAATCAGTTTTAACAATGGTTTTGACACAAGTTCACCTAAGACCATAATTATGTAAATACATCTGTGTGAATCACTGCAAAGGATAAAGTTACTTAAATTCTACAGAGGGGGGGAAGTAATTATTAGTAAATTTATTCATTTTGGTTTAAACCATTTTCTCCCCTTGAAACATTGGTTGTAAAACGGGATGGAAAAGCTGAGTAGGTGAGTGGTTCTGCTGCTGCTACGGGCCAGAAGACAGGAGTTAGGACCGAAGATTACAGCACACAACTAAAAAGGCAGGTGATGGAGAGTGTAGTCAGAATGGCTTGAGAAGTGACTGGTACAAGTATCTACCTGAGTCAATTTGCCAATGATTTGCCTGAAGGGGACCCTACTTGGTCGAACTGTTGCTCTTATAAATAACGTAACAAGGATCCTGTCCGTTTAATGCGCGGTCCTCATGGCGAGAGGCTGACATTGCTGCAATACCAACCCCTAGTGACAAGTGGCGAGTCCAGAAGGTTTGCTATTGAGAATGAGGAGTCACATGCCGAGTTGGGGTGAGTTGGAGTTTGCGCATTTACATTTTCGGCGAGACAGAGACGGATCTACGAATACGACAACGAAAAGACAGAAAGTAAAGCAATGCAAAGGGATAAGGCGAAAGAAAAGGGACCTTACAGCTCATACCAAGCGCAAAACAGCGGTATTTGGAGAAGCTTGCAGACATCCAAAACATCGACCCATACGAGCTCCCTGAGACCTGGACCATTTACCTCCGTGCACAAACATGGACATAGTAAACTACCTTGTATTCGGTGTAAGTTACTACACGATGCTGGAGTTTAAAAGCCACAAGTCTTTGGAAAGTTACGACACATTCTGCTGTGTCTGGGTGCAGGACTTGGCTCTACAAGCCTCCAGCTGGTGAGAACAGCGTTGTACTGGCAAAACTAACTTTCCTCACATGCGTTTTAGTGTGTTGTCATTACATTGCATTTAGCGGACACTTCTTGACCAAAATGACAAAGTAATAAAGTGCGTGTTTCGTAAACACTACATTGTTACGAGATGTTCAATGTACACAAACGTTTCCAACGTGTTTTGACAGGTCAGAGTGAGACTTGCGCTTCTTGATGCTGTGTCCATTTCTGTAACCTAAAAAACTGTGTCCCATTGTTCCTACGTTTTCCATGTCTATCGTGTGAGATGTTGGAGCAGTTTTTAACGCAGCAGTGACTTCCAGGCGGTAAAACAGTGCTACTACCGCGTTAACAACACACGTAAACGATGTGTATTGCCGCCAGACTGCTACCACTATGGCGGTGAGGGGGGATCGGCGGGGGGGCTCTGTGCCGTGACGACAGCTCCTCATTCTCAATAATACGGAAAACAATGGGGACTTTACATGTCTCAGTTTCAGTTTTTCTAAAAATACAGTTTCCTCCCATATTTGTGATCATGCTAGTTTTTGTTGTATTCATTTTTAAAGTGGGTTTTTATTGACAGGCCCTGGAGCGCTGTGGAGGCTTGTTGCTGCTCAGCATCACGAGGGGCGGGGCTTCCCGCCTTTTTGACCATTTTTGGAACATGCTCTGTGGGAAGAGACTGTAGCTATCATGGATGAAAGCCTTTTGGAGCATCTGTACTTTCTATTACACACAAGTATTTATTAAAAAAAAAAGTCATCATTATTCTGGATTAAACACACTTCAGTTTTTAATAGCTTATTTGTTCTTTGTAGTTGGTGAATCTAAAAGCTGTTGTAAAATAGTTCTGATCAAAAAACATCAGAAATATAACGTTCATTTTTCATGGATATAGCCACATTTAATTCTAAAATACTAATATACTTTTCTTTACCAAAGTACATTTGAAATTGGACACCTTCACACTTTTAAAAAAAAGTAGAATTTACTGAAAAACCCACTGGGTTATTGAGTTTTTCCTTGCCGTGCTGGAGAGTCTAAGGACAGGGGAGACCCGCGCCGCTCGTCGCCACCCACTGCTGACGCTTATTTGGACATTATGTTTGCCTGGATACTTGATTCACCTGAACTTTACATTGTCTTATTTACTGCTCTGTTTTATTGCCTTAATGTTCGGTGCAGCCCTATGAGGCAACTCCTGTTGTGATATTGGGCTATACAAAACCATTGATTGATTGATTGATTGTAAACGTGTTACTCCTGTATCTGTACTTTTACTGTGAGATAACGAAACAAACAAACCCATGTGCAGGAAGCAGGAACTGAAACCTTTCAAAGCCTTAATATTTCTACATCCAAATGTCCCTTTACCTGCTCTGAATAAGTCATGCACAGTTTAAAAAAGATCACATTATGTAAGTCATGACTCACCAGCGAATAAAACATGGCACAGAAAACTAGTCCTACGCGGCCGAGCTGAACCAATAACACAGTGAAGAGCTCAGAATACTACAGTAAAAGTAGTTCTTCGGCATATACTGCATGAACTACTATTACAATGGCTATGATTAACTATGACAGTTACAATTAGTATGGCAACCACTTCCACTACTGTCCCTGGTGTTCCCTTTGTGTAGTGACTAAAGCTAATATTGTCTATGCGCTGAAACACATTAGTGCATGTATTGGGGGTACTTCCTGTCACAGCTGGTCCCTGAACGTAAGCCACAGAGGGTTAAGCCCACTAAATCCCCCCATACATCCTCATTAGATCTTTGCCTAATCGTGGAGTAAGTCAAAGAAAATCTTTAAAGCATTATGGGGCCCAGGGTTTCATTGGCCCCTCAGAAACAGTAGCTATTTCCTATTTGTGGAATTTTTGGCTTTATTTTTTGGCCTTATTCCATTGCCACCCAAGGTCATAGTGATTATAACACTATGACCTTGCTACCAACCAATAACTTTGACTAAACTATATAGGCAATGTAAGTTAATTGTCCAAGCCCAAAATGTCTCAATGGAAAGGGCATGGATCCCAGAAGCCGTACCGCAGTGGCACAGTACCGTACTTTCCAGACCACTGTTTTGTTCATAGTTTGGATGGGGGTGCGTCTTATACTCCGGAGCGACTAATGTGATTTTTTTCCCCCTTTTTAAAAATTCAAATATATAATTTCACATGCCGCTAGAGGGCACTGCAGGCTAATCGAGCAGCAGAAAGAAAGTTTGGAGCGAGCGAGGAATTTGTGAGGGACTGGCGAAAAGCGGAGATTACTATGACTGTAATGAGGAAAACAAAAAAAAGCTAATTGCGAGCTAAAAGCTAGACGGCCATAGCTAGAGGAACGAGTTTGCAAATGGGAGCTTGTACAACGTGCTGCCGGGAGAGGCTTGTCAACGGTGCAGTTACGCCTCCGTGTCCAGGTAGTTGCCAAGGCGATTGTTCAGAAGTGACACCGAGGATGAAGATGTCAATGGATTTAGTGATTTGGAGTGAGAAACTGAACTGTTTATGTGACATACCAGACACCTATTTAGTTTGTTGTTTATGCTTCATGTAGCTAACCATCAATGTGTTACATTAGCATAACGTACAACTATTCAGCCTGTTGTTTTTTTTCTTTATTAGGCTATTTCTTTTGGCTAGTGCGACTTATACTCCGGAGCGACTTATAGTCCGGAAAATACAGTAACATTAACATATTGGCCTCACAGCAAAGAGGTTTGGGCTTCGATTGTGAGGTTTGCATTTTCCTCCTGTGGCTGCACTTCCTCAGGGTGCTCTAGTCCGCCCCACCCCATCAATGAAAACGTGTACAATAGGTTCCCCTTTAAGGGCCAGGATAAAGACATTCTGTAATCCCAGTGGGACTTTCCTGGATTGAGTTTGGGTTTGAGAAAACTTGAACCAACAAGTGTGATTAGTATTCCTTTCGCATAGTTAAAAGAAAGCAACAAAACTAACGTCCAAGAGCTTTAACATTTGAGAAAAGACTGGTATTTCAATTGCCAGGACATCTTTGAAGAGATATAAACTACAAGGTACTGTAAGCAGGTTTTATACATAATAAGACCCCATGGAAACGGAACATTATATCAAATCAATAGCTGGAGTCTTTGCCATTTGCTAATTGCAATCGGTACGGTCGCTTTGGTTGCATATAATTTACAGCCACACTTTTGTTGATTATTGATTCTTTTTGATAATGGAGCTGGTTCATTAGATTAGAGCTGTATTTTTATGCCTCTAAGAAACAGGGCCACCTCCTTCGCATAAGTCTGAAGTCGCTGAAATGTGCAAATAAATGCGGCATCAACTTTATCTTTCTAATACATCTGAGCGAGGTCTGCTTCTCGGCGTATTTTCGAGAAAGATCATCAGATTGGATCCGAGCTTAAATTAAATTTGACGAGACGTGGCTTCATGGCTTTCGGGTCATGAAAATGCAGGCAGCGGCGCGTGCACATTAAGGACTGAGCAGCGACACCTTTTCATATTTTCTTTGAGCCAAGTGTAGCAATGACAGTCCAATAGGAACAGCTTCGGGGTGGGTACTTGGTACACTGACTTTGAGCCATGTTATAATGTTGTTTCGTGTAATCCTCAATTGTTACTGACGCCTTGGTGTTTTTCCCTGGTTCAGGCTGCTTCACGGGACTCATTCAGATCATTTCAGCGCATAATAGTCTTCAATAAAACCATTTATTGCCATTTTATTTTTTTTATTGAAATAAACTGCTTCACGTCCTTGAGTTCAGGGGATTTGCAAGACATTTCCACCGCAAATGTGTATTTTAAGAGCCTGAATAATGCATAACGTTCAATAAATGAGTTGTGTGAGATAAAATGCGTGCTTGCTGCCTAATCCCACCAACCAACAGGTGTCAAAGCAGCGCTCATGTAAAAACTATAGCAAATAAGGCAATGGAGAAACTTAAACTGAGGACAGATCAATGACTTCAAATAGAAACCCCCTTTCAACGTCTTTGTAAATATAAGACTATTTCAAAAATGCGAAGCCGTCTGGCAGACAACCAATTAATTATGTACAGGCATCTGCTTCTGAAACAGTTGTATCATTTTCTGCTCATGACAAATACCGCTGCCGAGTGACAGAGTTTAATATGAAAAGCTCAATAGCTTCTTAGTGTGACCGTGTCGATGAGGAAGATTGATATTTTCTATGATTCTTGCCTCAGATTTGTTGCGCCAGAGTATCTCATAGCAGGTGGAAGAAGTGGCGACCTGTAGAGCTGTAGAGGTACGACACCAAAGCGTTCAGGGCGTTTTTCAGCTGAAGGAAAACAATAGTTGAGCGATGCCTCAAGTCAGACTATTATTATTATTATTGTAAATATAGCTTGAATTTTATGTTGTTTATGTATGGAAATATCATCGCTGTGGACAGTTTTTGGGATTAAAAGGGTAAAACTTGAATTGGTCTCATTTTGGAATAGGGTGAGGAAAGTGTTTCGTTTACTGATCAGTAGCACTCAGTAAACTGTCCCCACTTTTAAGTTTTTTTGCACTGAAACAAATGATCAGTGGTCTTTACTTGAAAACAAAAATCCAGGAAACCGATTGCTTTGAAAAAGTCAAGCTAACGTGTAAAGTTTTGGTAATTCACTAATTTTTTGTAAAGTGAACTCACTATTTTTTAGTAAAGTGAACTCACTATTTTTTAGTAAAGTGAACGCACTATTTTTTTAGTAAAGTGAACTCACTATTTTTTAGTAAAGTGAACTCGCTATTGGTTTTTTTTTTTAGTAAAGTGAACTCACTATTTTTTAGTAAAGTGAACTCGCTATTTTTTTTAGTAAAGTGAACTCGCTATTGTTTTTTTTTTTTTAGTAAAGTGAACTCACTATTTTTTAGTAAAGTGAACTCGCTATTTTTTTTGTAAAGTGAACTCGCTATTTTTTTTATTAAAGTGAACTCACTAATCTTTAGGAAAGTGAACTCACTAATTTCCTGTAGCGTATATTGTAATTACTCTGTTCAAGTTTCCACTACTGAAGCTACCAAGTTAGTGTTACTTCATTTATGCATAATTAAAAATTCCAGGAAACTGTTTACCTTAAAAATACACAGTAAAGACAACTTGAATATTTTAAGGATGAAGTTTAGCCACATAACATCTGTCCTTTTGTTTGTTTAATCATATGGGTGACTATATCTGATTTCCTTTCCCAAATTGTAGCAGAATGAAAGATCGCATTTGAAATAGCACACATAGTAAGTCAAGATTGTAATCCTGATTTATCACTGGGCTATGAAGCTGGAAGACACCAGATGGCACTGGCTCGAGCGACACTTTGTTACTGCTTTTGGCAGCAAGAAACTGCAGCAGCATTTTTCAACACATCACTAATAGAATACAGTTGTTATTCTGTTTGCCAAAATGGTGCATTACTGAAGCAATAAAAAAAAAAATACACTCCAACAAAACCAAACAGGGGGACAGATGATCTAGTTTGTGAAGCCGAGATCCTAAGTGCCAGTAATAAGTGTCTCAACCAGAGATAGTAACAAAAAACCCCCCAAAAAAACAGGACTAAAGGAACTCTACACAAACTGTAAAATTGAAAATGATATGCTCGGGATTAAAGCCACAAAATCTTTAAACTGAAGCATAGAGTGAATAACCAAGATTAAAAAAGGGTTTAACCACTATTGAACCCAGACTTTTCTGAGTTCAATAGTTCAATTTTCAGCAATTTATCAAGGCAGCAAAATGGTTTAAGATTGAAGAAAATAAAACAGCATAAAACATTGCCCCTCCTCTGCTCTTAGTTAGGCAGAACGTCTCGCTGTTTTGCCCTCTTGGCAGCGCGTGGGTAACCAAAGTAAATAATACTTGCTGAACCAGATCAAAACCTTGACAGAACAAGGTTTAAACTAAAGCTGAGCCAGAATCAAAGCAGAATTTCACAGAGCCAAACAAGGACTAAAACTATGTAAATTTACTTATGTACAGTACTTGAGTTTTTGAGGATCTGTACTTCACTTGAGGAGTATTTTTGTCGAGAACTTATTACGTTTACTCCAATTCAGTTAAAAGAATAATGGCATTTCTAAAGAGACTCCAAAGTAAAAAAAAATAAAATACAACGTTGGTGGTGGGTTTTGTTCCATTTAAAAGCTTTGTGAGAAACACTCCAGAACAGTAGGTGGCGCTGGCCCGATGTACAGTCAATGACACTGACTCCTGACAAAAAAAAAAGATTGATCCCCATCGTGCTGCCGTACAGGTGGAGAATTTGGGCATCTGTAATCACATCTTTGAAACCGCAGCACAAGTATTTTCTACAGCAAATGAATACAAACTGACTGAGCTACTTGCACTACAGCAATGTTATTATATACTGTAGTGTATTTTGGACTTATATTCCACCAGTAGTATCGGTACTTCTACTCACCACTGGCAACCGCTAAGCCAGGACAGTACAATTTAAAAATAGGAGTACATTTGGACTAAACTCGGATTAAACGCAAAATTGCCAGAGCTGTACTCGGCAAACCTCATCTAAAGTGACTGGTGGCTTCAAAGGGCTTAATAACATTTCCGTAAGTGCTCATTAGGACGTGCTGTGTATCTGCGGACACTTGTAAATGCATGTAAACAGCGCGTAGAGTCTTATCAGGACAGTGACCGCAGCAATGAATAAAACAGGCCTTTAATCTGAGGTAATTAATTAAGAGATTTGGGGATTAACAGCAAGGGTAAAAGCAAATTAGCTCGGGGAGTTTCCGCGAGGCACCGTAGTCAGCGTTTCGAAGCGTCCTCCTGGAAGAAAGGCACGAGCATTTATAGGACACTTTTCTCCGAGTGACCAAAAGATAATGAAAGGCCTTTTATGTTATAGACTTAATGCTATTCATATCAACTGCTGTATCTTGTTACACATCCCCAACAACAGTATTATTAGAATCATTTTCCTTCCGAACAAAGGGTGGAAAATGCACATGAATAGTCAATATGATCCTCTTCAAAGCTATACTGCCGAACATCATGAATAGAATAAATTGCAAGCATTTCTTCAGACCTGGGAGCGCGACATCACCAGTTAGTCCATGTGGAGGTGCTGCTGCTTTACCTACAGGTAGCCAAACATGGTTTAACCTGTTACTTGCCTTACCCTCTGATCAGGAGGTTAGAGTTAGGGACGGCAAAATGTGATGTTACGTTGTGTTTCCCTCACACAGATCTTACACATAGTTTTAGAAGGTCTTGGTTTTCAAATGCCGTATCACACTGGCATAAAGGCTGTAAGCGCTCATGTCGATACGCTTTGAGATTTGGATATGCATAATTGGAGGAAACAAGTTTTACCCTAACCCTAAAATGGCAGATAACAGGTTAAATACATTAGCTCTTCTTCTGATAAGTGATATACTGTCAAAATAATGAATGAATGTTAAGTGGAGCTTAATGGTGTTGCTCAGCGTGCATACAACTATCCAGACCTTTTCCAAGTTGTATTTTCCTTTTAAAACTGTCGTATGGTCAAAGTATTTTCGGATTAGGATTAGCCTTAAATCATGTAAAATTATTATAATTATAGATACAAAGTTTGAACCAATGGCCGCTGGCTGCTCTGCTTAGCGACGACGACACTGGAGGCCGCCATTGCTCCACCATTGCTGTAGTACCGCCATATACCCGCTAGGCCCCCATTGGAATGCATTGGACTGTGATTACGCTGGGTTAGGCACAACTAGAGGCACCGGGCTGGTTATGGTAGGATAAATATTAGAAATCTCCTACTTAATGAGGGTCGGACTGTTAGCATTGGAGCTGCGCGAGCTACATGTCAAGCAAAGGCTGAGTCTACAGTGAAGATCCCGCCCTTATGCCCTTATTAGGAACATGCTTCGTCAGAGCTGGGGAGGAGGAGTCTGTAAATCCGCCATGATTTCCCCCTCGAACGTGGTCATTATGGTAAAGGGGGAGGAGTGAGTATTGATGGTCTATTAATAATATGTCTATGGTTTGAACACAGTAATAGCCTTTTTCCAATGCACCGCTCGATGTAACACCGGTATCTTGCTGAACATTAGGACCATGTCTGGTCTTTATGATAGTTTACTGTATTTTCCAAACTATAAGTCGCTCCGGAGTAAAAGTCGCGCCAGCCTTGGCAACTACCTGGGCATGGAGGCGCAACTGCACCGTTGACAAGCCGGCAGCACGTTGTTCAAGCTCCCATTTGCGAACTCGTTCCTCTAGCTGTGGTCATCTAGCTTTTAGCTCGCGATTAGCTTTTTTTGTTTTCTTCATTGCAGTCAGAGTAACCTCCGCTTTTCGCCAGTCCCTCACAAGTTTCTCGCTCACTCCAAACTTTCTTTCTGCTGCTTGATTACCGTTTTTAAAATCTTCAGTGGTACAGGAGTAGCAGATACTGGTACCAAAGCCTAGAGCGCCCTCTAGCAGCTGTCAGAGTGAAAATAACAAACATTGTGGGATTATATATTTTGATATACAAATCGCACTTGAGTATAAGTCGCACCCCCAGCCCAAACTTTGAAAAAAAGTGCGGCTTATAGTCCAGAAAATACATTAGTCACTCTTGTGCTGTAGCAACATATAACCTGGAATGTTCTGCAGTGTGACTTTACAGAACTGTTCAGTAGTGACTGATAGTTCAAAAACACTAAAAACTAAATGACTTTGCCGAATAGTACAGAAAGAAACGGCTTGAAACTGAAATGTGGACCTCCTTCTGTAGATCAAGCTATGAGGCTGTCTTTCTCGGTGGCCACATTTTTATTTACAACAGAAAGCCTGACACTTTTAACTCCCTGACATCAAAATACCACGCAATGACAAAACTGATTTAGTGATACTATCCTATTACTTAGTTTGAAAGATATTGTTTCATGTTTAAACCATTGTAATCCACATAAAAGCTTTCTTTGATCACTGGTTGTAAATATTTCCTGCAATAATAAAAAATGGGAAGCTGAGTGCAAATTCGTCACAGTCTGCGCTTTTGATCTGGGGTTGCTCATGTAGCCAGGTTAATCCACTTAATCCTATTCCGACATTAATCTATGCTATTAGTGCAGCGTTTCAATAACAATGTGACAGTTATAGAGGCTTTTGAAGCGGACCACGGACCACTTTGTTTTACCTTGAGCACTGTGATGTTCCAGGCGTAGCTCTCCATGGCCTTCTGCAGCTTGCGCCCCTTCAGACCCTCTTTTGCGCCAATTCGATGGAGGTCTTCATGGAAATCAAGGCCTGAAAAAACAAAGAGGCACATGCTCGAAGATTAGTAAGACAATAAGAGTCATTGTGGGAGTGTAAGGTAATAGTTATAGGCATTTTATCCGGGGCTTGTTGTATCTTGTTGTGAAATGTATTTGACTCTACAATGCTGCCATGTTTTGGCTTTGAATCTCATTATTGTACCAAAGAAAATACTGGTCATTTGTCATTGGGCATTGGTCTTTTAATTGCTAGTATAATGCAAATCTTAGAGCAAGGCAAGATTATTTTGAAGAAGTTAATTACAGACACAGAACAGAAATGTATTAAAAGTAGGCAACATGTAAAAAGCAAAAAGTGATCAACTAAAATCAACTATTTTCACATACCATATGCACAGCCAAATAAAACAACCTAGATTTGAATATTGTGAGAGAAAGCTGCCTCAAAACAGGTCTACTTTACTCATTATTCAAGACTCGATCCTAAACCATTACAAGCTCTTTGTTCCCACTCTGTCTTCATTACTTCAGCTTCACCAGTGAGCAGGAAAGTAAAAACCTACGTGAAGGCGTATTACAGCATATTGTGCAAGCGTCGCTCCACACTGTGAGCGCGAGCCGCCAGTGACTAAGACCAGGTGCAATGAGTCTATCACTAATCCACAGAGATTACAGACTGACGGCCTCTTAAAGCCTCTCTTTGGTTCACATTTAGCTAAAATTAACTTTAATACAGGTGCTCGTCCTATAATTAGAATATCATGAAAAAGTTCATTTATTTCTGTAATTCAACTTCAAATGTGAAACTATGATATTTATTTATTCATTGGTTTATTTGGTGGGGACAGTGCATGTTAATGAACAAGCCACACCGGATTGTAGCCTTGGGCTAATTTCCATCCGTCGTCTCAAACACACTCTCATACGTCCTGGCCTATTGTACATGTTTTTAGTGGTAGGGGAAACCGGAGTACCCAGAGGAAACCTACGATATTGACTCATTACATGCAAAGTGACATATGTCAAGCCTTTATTTGTTATAATTTTGATGATTATGGCTTACAGTCCATTTTCAAAATATTTTTAATTTGGGGTTTTTACAAGCTGAGCCATAATCATCAAAATTATAACGTAATATAATAAAGGCTACACATATCTCACTTTGCATGTAGTGAGTCTATCATATATTAGTTTCACAGTTTTAGTTGAATAACAGAAGTGCACTTTTCCATGATATTCTAATTATATGACGAGCAGCTGTATATGCCTTAAACATAAACGTTTGTTCAATGCTCATGGTTTGAGGACAACCCCAGTTGCATTTTGATTTGTAGGATGATTGCAGGTGATGTGATTTTACTGAAGCATAAAGTTCTTCTTTTGTAGGTTTGTAGGTTGTTGACGTCATGGCGACGTGTAAACAGGTGGCAACCTCCCTCTCTCTTGGTACAGCTGTATTTATGGCCTTTTTCTGAGAACTGCATTTGTGGTTTCTGTGCTCCATATTGTTTTACTGGATTCTTTTGTCCGTCTTTGCCGTGTTTTCGTCGGGTTCAGCAGATTTTTTTGTTGCAAAGAGTCCATAATGGTCCTGAAGAAAGCAGCTTTTTAAAAGTAAACAAACAGCTAGCTTATGAACTAACGACATTTGAGACGTACACATTTCTTCTTCTGAACAACGAAAGAGGCACCAAGAGCCCCCACAGCTGCAGAACAGTGGAGGCGTCACAAGAGGCGCTACAGGAAACAAGGACAGGACAAACGAGGAGGTATCCAGGCAAGCTAAGCCACACATGCCTTCTATCCCTACTATTGTTCTGGCTAATGGACGACGTTCACTGGAGAATAAAACAGATTAACTGCTAAGTCCTTCCAGAAGGTGGTGAAAGACTGCTGTGGCGAGGATGGAGGAAGGAGGAGGTGGAGCTGACCAGTGCAGGACACCATGCTCTGAAACAGGGAGAAACCCAGGAGGCGGTGCACCGTTTTAGCGGATCAAAGGAGACTGAAGGCAGCCAGCCAGGTTTCCTCTGGGTGCTACGGTTTCCCCAACCTCCAAAACCATGCTGGTCAGGTTTGCCCATAGTGGTGGCGTGCTCTGTCGCAGTGGCTCAGGACTAACACCTGAACGCAATGTCGTTGTAAGGTTGTATTATGACAAATAAAGCTCTTACTTACTACTTACCTTTACCCCCATATTTGCCCGGACAGAGTCGAACCACATGTTTACAAATTTTAAGAGCTTTAGATGTTGAAACCTATTGTTGGACGACCTTTAAATCAGCGACAAGCGTAGAGGCTGTGATGCTCTTTAGCTCCCGTAGACCTGATGGAGCAGTGTGTCTCGCAGCTCTGAGCGGTTACACGGTTTAGTCCTGATCTGATCTCTATAATCGGCTGCGGTGCTGAGCTAAGACCTTTCAAACAGCGGCTAAGACCAGCCGCGGGCAGCTGCGGCGACCTGCCTTTTCAAGCAATTCATTCTACAATTATGGGAGTATTTCTCCTCAGGACAAAACAGATAAACACGGCTGAGGGTCTTTAGAGCTGCATAAGAGAGAACAAGAATCCACGTATTATTCTAACTCTTATAGTGCTAAATATACACAATAGAAAATGGCATGATCAAAGATGAAGCGTCTTTTCTTCATGATGTAAGTGAAGTGAGTGTGTCGACAATATGAAAATGTTTGTGTAATTTTTCTTCATTGATGTGATTGTGTTATTTTTTGGGAGCGAATTGTGAGCCGTGATTAAAACACTTTTTGAGTTTCGGCGGTGCAGAAATCAAGTAACATTTCCAAAACCAGATTATGAAAAAGCATGGGTTTTTTTCACTCTCTTTTCAAGTGCAGTCTTCTTACTTGACTGCCAAACCGTTGGCTCAAAAATGACTGAAACTACTCAAAAATGTGCTCTGTTTCCAGGCCAATTTCTCTGAGGCAGGCATATCTATTTGCACCGGTAGAAGTGAGCTCGCAGGTTAGAACAGCAGCTCGTGGCCAGACAGTGGGGCATCTGTGGCTCAGTGTCCCAGCTGTGGTTCTGCGCCTCCATTAGCCCTGAGTGTCAGAGCGCGTGCATGTGTGTGTGTGTTCGTGTTTACAGAGCTATGTGGGGACTCAGCCCTGCTCAGACCGTCAACTACAGGGACCTGCTTTATTTACAGAGAACTTCAGCGAGTCCAGGGCAGAATGATGACCGTGGTAGAGTGGTTTAATGGTCAGCACGCCTGCCACACAGCCAGAAGGACCTGGGTTTGGTTACTAGACCACACGAAACACACAGGTCTATAAATCCACTTGCAAATATTCAAATTCAAGTTGTTTTAAGACTAATTACTCTGTACAAGGGCCTAGGGGTCAGGTTACAGCTCGCATTTACCTATAGAGCAATATTTTTGCATACAGGCATTGTGACTTTGACTCTCAGCTCTCACACTTTGATGAATGTCCCTCCTCACTCTCTCCTACATGTCATGCTTAGCTGATGAACTTAATAACGCCTACTGGTAAAGATGGGTCGAGATCAAATTGCCATGAGATTTCCTGTTCCAGTGTGGATAATATATCAGCTTTTCCCACCCCTTGGCAGCAACAGATATTCTCATGGTAGACTGCTTAAAGGAGCCTAAAGGAAATTTAGTTAATTGTTACCCATCAATGTTGATTTGCGCTTTAAAGAGGGGGTATTATGTTTTTTGCAAGCATTTGGTAATGATAATCTTTATCGCTATATTTCACTTTGTTGGTTGGAAAACAGTATTGATCTAAGACAGCGGAAACAAAATATCCAGTAGTTTCACTTCCTGATTTTCACTCCTCCTCCCACCCCCTCCACTTGCTCCCCTTTGCTGCACAGCTGCTTCAATAATGAGGAAACAAAGGAAGACTTTTTTTTTAAATCTGGCTGTAGTGAATCTATGGCAAGCATTTTTACTTTGCGATTAAAGGATTAAGCTCAGCAGGAGATTGAGAGGAGAGGAGGTCCAAACTAATATATTTTATGTCAATTATATTCCTACAAAATTAGCTATTTAAACAAAAGGAAGTTGGTTCTCCAGCCTCAAAATGACACTGTGCTTTTCAACGTACTGCTTGGTAATATAGGGATCAATGAAAGAAACCGGTAGCTATCAGTCCAAAGGGCTATTTCATAAAACTCGCTCAGTAAAGCTAGGCTTAGGCTCCAAATCCTGGCTTATGTTAGGGACAACAATTCAAGCTGCGATTTCTGAGTTTCACCAAAGGGACACCGAGCTTGACTTATCTCACTAATTCAAGACAGGTTCAACTAATTAGCACTTGTCGCGTACATAAGCAGACCACACTAACAATCACAGAGTTCATTGAGAAATCATGGCCAAGCGTGAACGCGCAGCATACTTCACAGGCCGCCAGCTTTGTTCCACTATGTTAGCTCCATAGGTAGAGCGCAGGGCTCCCATCCATGAGGCTGCAAGATCGATCCCAGCCTCGACTTTTTATTTTTTGACGGGGCACCCACTGGGAAGAACATAAATTGGCGCTTATGAATTTAAACACTTTTCTCCCCAGGAATTTAAACACATGACAGAAAAAAAAAACACTGTTGACACAGGACACAGGTCATGAGGGTGGGTCCTGTGCTAAGGTTCCTTTTATTGGACAAACTTTTTGATGACACATAATGTCATTAATGTGTCACACAACTTTGTATTTCACAGATGAGAGACAAAGACAATGTTGGTGTATATTTATAATTTATTGCATAAAGTAATTGATTTTGTGATTTCATGTTTTCTTTTTCACATTTTTGAGGCCAATATACATTTTGGCCAGATGAGGGCGCTAATACCCTGCTTGTGTCATTTACATTGCCCATTGGTGTTGAATTCCACGAAGAAAAAACAGCTTGTGCTTAGTCTGCTCGTAGCCTGGTCCGCACCAGGCTAAGTTCTCTGACTATATTTCCATAGTAACTGAGCCAGACTCAGAGTGAGCCTGGTTTATGAAACCGAAAAGACAACAAAGTAAGCCAGACTTGGCCAAATAAGCCTAGCTTACAGAGTAAGCCAGCTTTATGAAACAGCCCTCAGTTACATTAAGGCATGTCCTCCAGAGAAACAAACGCAGCTCAATGTAAAGTCCCCACAAGCCGCATAAACCCGACTTGTGTGCATATGTGTGTGACGAGGAGATAGCACCCAGGGGGAATTACCCAACAAGTCTGTATCCTCATCAACACGTCAGACTCACTGGGCAAATTAACATGATTGGTGGCAATAATGAGTGGGCATCAGCTGAGCGCAGACAGAGGAAGAAGGGGAAGCTGGAGAGAGAAGCTGAGTGCAGGAGATGAAGCACATGCATTTTCTTGTTTTACTTTAAGATTGTTTTTGACACTGCACTGTGAACAAGGACCGAGGAGTGCACACAAGTTCATTGGATCTAGGCCATTTAAAACTTGGAATTCAGTGTAAAATTATCTTGGCGTTGCTGCATTCAGACAGTGAACGTGATCTTCACTGAAAAAATATGTTTTTAATGCTGTTTGTGAAGGCTTTCAGTCGTCCAGGTACTATTCACCATAGTAAAGACTGAACTGGGTTAGACTTATATCTTCAGAAGCTTCTTCTCGGTCCTATAGACCCTTTAATTGTTTGTAAACATTCCGGGCTTAGCTGGAGGCGGGAAGCTCGATTCCTATCTATTTCCATTGTAGCTGTTGTCATAGTAACGATAAACAAATGTCTAACTGTTGTTGGAAATATCAGATAAACCTTATTTTATCGTCTCAAATGTCATTCCTCTTGTTCTGGCACCTTAAGACACAACAGGACCACATGTTTCAGTTGTAGTTTTACACTTAAAATCGCTAGTTTTAGTTTAATCTTATTTATCTTGATCACTTCCTGCCTCCAGCTGATGTCACTGATGATGTCAGCAGTTAAAGAGTTATGAGTCTGTTGAGAGGGACCCTCCCAACGGGCTCAAAACCTTGTCTTTTAATGCACCACTCAGCATAGGAACATCATCTACAAAATCAGCTGTTAGGGCAGCTGGATGGGGGTTTGTTGAGGGGGAGTTACTGCCCTCTTCAACTAGCCTGCTCTACACCCTGGCTTTTTAATGCACCACACTATGTAGGGCTTACATCACACTTCACAAATAACTCAATTAAACAAATATAATAATAATGATAATTAAACCCAAATTAAATTATATTGAGGATGGTAATGACAACTGGGAAGTAGCAAGATCTCAGAGTATAATATGTATTAATGCACCTTTATAACATAAAAGTAGCACATTCTTTGTTCTTTATTTTGCTGTTGTTTTTATTTTGTTCTGGTTCATCATTTATTGTTACTTTGCCCTATGTTCCTTTGTTATGATTTGCTACCTTGTAAATATTATTATTATTATTTTTATTTTGGGGTGGGCGCTTATAAGCCTTTGGCTTCAGCCCACTCCCTTTGAGCAGGTTAACTGCTCAAACAAATAAATAAACTAAACTAAACTAAAGGGTCTATAGTCAGAATGTAAAGGTAGTTTGAAGAGACATACTTGGCCTTATCTCACAATAAAACAAGTAGACAAGTACTTCCAACCCTACATTCTCTGCATTTGCTTCAGGTCCTCTCCCACTACTCTCTCAAATCTCATCTGTGAGCTTCCTCAAGTGGTTCCCAACCTGGGGGTCAGGTCACGGCTAAACAAGATAAAGGACCGCTGCTCCACAGGCTTTCTGTGTCCTATGTCTATAACCTCATCATCCCATTTATCATCCCTCCTCTATGGAGCCCACCTCAAAGCCCACTCTGGTTCTTGAATAAAACAATAAAACATTCCATTCATTTTTCCCATAGACTATACAAACCATTAAAATATTAATCGTTTAAAGGCACGACAGAGGCTAACCAGGAACTGACCATAACATGATTGATTTGAATAAAAGAAAACCCCAAACACTGATGTTGATAACTTTAGTTTATGAAGTTTCAGATAAACACTCCAAATAATTATCTTCATCATTCCTCTTTTAAATCCTTATTATTAACTTCTTAACCCCCACCCTAACCGACATCATTTTCTCCAATTTGGCTTTACCCAAATCTAAAAGCTGAGACAAAAAAGTGAGACGGAAATGTGACGAAAACGCAACAAAAAGTGACAGAAGAGTGATGATTAAAAAAGGCAAAAAAGTGACAGCAACACGTCAGCAATGCGAGGGAAAACATCTGTGTAGATCAATTTTGTAGCTTTCAAATGAGGCGTTACTCTGGCCTATAGGCTGTAACCTTTTACATTTGAGCAAAGCTGAACTGGAGAAAATGCGCTTTGTTAAGGCGGGGGTTAAGAGGTTAAGGGGATATTTCAGGATTTTTGACATTGGGCCTCATTTCCTAGTTATCCAGAGCGTTGTTGATGTCTGGAGATATTTTTTCTTAAATTCATGCAGTTCTTATATTTGAAGAGTCTAGTTGCGCTAGACTAATGCTAGGCTAAAGCATTTCTATGGTATCAGGAAAAAATAGAATAATTTTAACCATTTAAAATAACTTATATTTGAGCAGCATCAGCTTCGTGGCTGTAAGCTAACGCAGCGGCGGAGTGATCTGCGAGAAAATAGTCCCTCAAAATGCGGTAATTCATGTGATACAAGGTCAGTTATATTTCAAAAAATATTCTATTAACACAGACATTTATATGGTTAGTCTGGTGTTATAAGTGATTTGCCTCAGGTGCACTATGGAGTGGGTCAGTTTTTAATGCAGGCTAACTGATACCATAGAAATGCGTTAGCTTAGCATTAGCCTAGTGGCACTAGACTTTTCAAATATAAGAACTGCATGAATGTAAGAAAAAAAAAAAATATCTCCAGACATCAACAACACTCTGGATAACTAGGAAATGAGGCCCAATGTCAAAAATCCTGATTATTTCCAGAACCAAAGCAAGTTTGGAGGTGAAAAGAACTGTAGGGTTTTAACCTGTTACTTGCAGGGTGTTAGGTTTAGGGTTGGGGTCTGGGATTAGGGTTATAATTAGGGTTAGGAACAGCAAATGTCATGTAAGTTGTGTTTAACTCACACAGATCTTGAGATTTGGATATGCATGATTAACCCTAACCCTAAACCTAACCCTAAGGTGTCAAATAACAGGTTAAGTTGAATTACTTCATCTAACTGCACAACTCTTTTCGAAATCTAAAAAAAAAATCACAGCCGAACCTGGTGCAGAAGAGCTTTTTTTGCCCTCGAGTGGCTTCTTAAGGAACAAAAAAAAGTCCATTAAATTAGCATCATCCTGCCCCAGAGTAAAACAAGTGTGAAGCAGTGCGGCCCAGTGTCCTCAGCTGACATGGGCGCCCTGCGTGTCATTGCGATTAGGGATTTGTCACCGGAGCCGTTAGCTGATGAGCGGAGCATATTTTTAAACAGCCGGGGCCAAAGTGTCAGGTCGATTCCAAGGAAATTAAGCTTCGGTTCCCTCCCACTCCATCTCCAGCAAGGCACCTCCTCCAGCCTGCTGCACCACCGTTCACATAGTGTAGCCTGTTTAATTAATTAATTCAGTCTTAATCTAATCATAGTCTCCAAAAATACAACTTTGACCAAAAATAATAACAAAATAATATGACCTATTTTGACAGGACTTACCCAGGACTAAAGCAAAAGAGCGATATCAATTCAAACACTGTATACTAATAATACTGCCAATTGAGAATCATTAATCCCGTGCATATTTTAAAGGGAGGTATTATGTAAAATCGACTTTTTCAAGCTTTATATCATGTTATTATGTCATTCCCTCATTAAACACATGCCTGGAGTGTTGCCTTGGCTCATTCACATATTTTTGAGTAATCAGTCAAAACTTAGACGGCAGCCATTTTAGGTGTAGCTATGCCTCAGTCCTCCTAGGAACGCCCCCACCTCCTGGAGACGCCTCTGGACCTTTCGTCACCAGCCAAGGCACCAACCACTGCTCCTCAGCTCAGCAGAGCCCCCTCCCCGCACAGTAGTGTTGTTTAGATGCCACAGCAGTGTGCCGAAGGGGGCGTGTCGGAAAGCTTCTTAAAGAGACAGAGGCCTAATTCAAGACGTTCAGTACAGCCATTTTGAGAGAGCAATTTTATTCAAGGCAGTTATTTTAATTTACTGCATATACAGACCAACAGAAGGATACGTCATCATTGTAGTATGCTATAGACTGGTGCTATGTGATTGAAAAAAGCATAATACCCCCTCTTTAATAAATAGCCACTCAAAAGTTATTGAGGCAAATCAAAGAGAGCTCATATATGCCCCCCTCTCCCTTCCTCCCTCCATCATGCTGCAGCTTTTCCACTAATAGCACCTTCTTATCACAGAGCCATCACATTAAATTATACCTTTAGCTGCACGATCGATCATAAGCAGTGAAAACCTCCAATTGTATGCAAATTTCGGAAGAAGGCTAATGGTTACGCTGCTCTCCTAATCTTTGTGCTGCTCGATGCGATTGTCTATAATGTCAGGCGAATCTAGCATACCGCTTCCTCCGCGTGTCAGTCCATCAAACTAAAGGACATGCCAAGCAACAGCCATGGATACACAATACGATTGTCAGATTGCGTTCATTGTCAGCAAAATGAAAGATGTTTGTTAACGCACCATGGGAGAAATTGCACGGGAGGCTGTTTTCGCGTAATCATCCAAAGCGAGATTCGAGAGACAAGCCAAGGATTAGTAAAATTTGGCATGAAGCGCTCTTACCCAAGAACTGTGAGTCACACTCACACAAAAGCAGTGAAACCAAATCCTTGTGGCTAAGGTTTAAAGAGGCCTGTCTCTGTTAAATCTTTAGATGATAAAGCAGTGGGATGCACATATTGAGCAAACGTGCTAGTCTTACTCTTCTTTCAGGCACAAATAACTCTCTGGTTGCATAATATATTAGCAAAGGCGATATCAGAGCGGGGACAAAATGCAACAGGAACTGATGGTGTCGCTATTGAGCCAGTTTATGTAATACTTGTGCAATAATCTCAAGGGCAGTGGTTCCCAAACGTTTCAGGAAGCGACACACAAAATCACTCACTCAACAACTCGGGAGCCCCTTCTGTAACACGTAATGAGCACTTATGATAAGTTAAAGAGGGGTATTATGCTTTTTTCAATCACATAGCACCAGTCTATAGCATACTACAATGATGACGTAACCTTCTGTTGGTCTGTATATGCAGTAAATTAAAATAACTGCCTTGAATAAAATTGCTCTCTCAAAATGGCTGTACTGAACGTCTTGAAATAGGCCTCTGTCTCTTTAAGAAGCTTTCCGACACGCCCCTTCAGCACACTGCTGTGGCATCTAAACAACACTACTGTGCGGGGAGGGGCTCTGCTGAGCTGAGGAGCAGTGGTTGGTGCCTTGGCTGGTGACGAAAGGTCCAGAGGCGTCTCCAGGAGGTGGGGCGTTCCTAGGAGGACTGAGGCATAGCTACACCTAAAATGGCTGCCGTCTATGTTTTTACTGATTACTCAAAATATGTGAATGAGCCAAGGCAACACTCCAGGCATGTGTTTAATGAGGGAATGACATAATAACATGATATAAAGCTTGAAAAAGTCCATTTTACATAATACCCCCCTTTAAGTTGCAAAAACTTTCATTATGTTAGTTTGGATTCTGTATGTTTGGCTTCACTAAAATATACTGTTTTAATTTTTTTTTAAATACATACAATAAAATGTCTCAAAAATGTCTCAAAATCATCTTTCCAATTTGAAAACCACTGCTTTAGGGCAGATTTTAAAACATTTTAAAATAAAGTTAATATGTATTTGAACAGGAACAGGCCACTGTTTTTCCATACTGTGATATGTTCTTACCTGAGCTTAGACGAGTTGATACGTACCTGTCTGGTCTTTGTGCCCGTGGAAGAGCGTGGTAGCTTCTAACTTCACTCCCGTTTGGAGCTATAGGAATATGCTGGGAGAGGCCAAATGCTAACAACATCTTTGGTCAAAGTCCAGACAGTTACGCATCAACTCGTCTAAGCTCATGTAAGAACATATCTCAGTATGGAAAAACGGTGGCCTGTTCCTTTTAAATACATTTCACAAATTATATTGTACTATAATAATTATAGTATTATTTTCAGTTTTATTTAATCTTGAAATCATCTAGGGACCCCCCACCCAAGTACTGCATAAGGCACACCCCTGCTTGTAACTAGGCCATTTAAAGGGGTGTCATTTCTCACCACTATTAAGGAAAACTTGAAAGTATTTATCTTATTATCAAAAGTGTAATTTAATTTAACACACGTGCGGAGAGCCGACACACAGAAATACAGGTAAATCCATGATGGAGAACTCTGGGGAGCCCCGGTCACTGGTCCCTGTTATATAGTTACTGTAACAATGTGAGAGGCAGTCCCAGCCCCAAGATGGGAGGGGCCACAGTTTCATATGTAAAGGCCTTCGAAGGGTCAAACAGGCAGCCCCTTTTCTGGTGCTTAGCGGGAGAGCCATCTGGGCCTATAGTCCGAGGTGAGCCGAGGTGAAACACAGGAGAAGGGTCATTGATTAAGCGGTCCAGACGGTACTGCATAATTAGTGTATTACTGGCTTCAATTTAATTAACTCTAAAACTGCCATTACAGGGACACACTGGTTCATGCTAAATCTTAACCATGGTATGCAATTACTCCACCTGCAATTCACACAGGTTTGAGTAATCCTGTGGTTGTTTCTTCTTTTAAACCGGGTGTTCACTGAACGATTTTGGCCTTCTGCGAAAAACGATCACATTTTACAGGACTTTCCCTGCACTTTTCCGCAGAAATAAACACCGGCACTTTGTCATGTTTGCAAAAATATGAATTACTACAGAATTTTGCCCATTTGGATTGCACACTATACACAAATGATGAGGTATTAATAGCACTGTACAGTTGTTTACTCAGACATTAATAACAGGTGACAGCAGGTGGTTGATCAGAAAGAGCAGATGGTGAGAAGAAGCACGCTGAGCGGAAGAGGCGTGACGGAGCTAAAACCGGAGGATACCCCATTAATGAAAGCTAACATTAGGTGGCAGCTGGGAAAAAAAAGACCTCTAATAGATCTGTCGCGGATTGTTTTTCATAGGGGTGTAACGGTTCAGCTACCCCACGGCTCGGTGCATCACGGGGGCGCAAGTGAGATGTATAAATAATAAGTTGTTTTTAAATGAAACAGCCTAGATGTTCATTATCAGGCAGTATCTGTAGCCTCAGCATAAAAACAAATTGGCAATGGTTTCTCATTTTTCAAAGCTGCTTTATAATAAAATGTGCTCCTGGGCTCAAGTTCTGGCATTTCAAGCTGCCCTTGGTCCTGAACGCAAGACACTTAACGTCCCTTGGCGTCGGTGTCTGTGAATGAGTTAATGGTTCCTGGATCTAAAATACGGCGCGGTTGATAAAGAAGAAAAGGAGCTAAATCGGAAGCCAGTAAATGTAGACCACCACACACTGCCTGCTTGACTCGTCTTAGAGCTTTTTAATGACTATCTTTGCCTAATTGAATTCACTAAACTGTGCATGGTTGTTTTGAACTAAAGTTATTTAGATAATTCAATCGGTTACAGGCCGACTGCATTTGGAGGCTAAACTTAAAGCGTATGGATGATGCATCGCTATTATTCCAGGCAAAATGAGCTTATAGGGAGAAGTAATTGGGTATTTACTGTTTAATAAGAAAAACCTAAACTACAGAAAACTTAGTATAGAAGGAAACGTTTATGAAGAACTGAATCTTCTACACTGTAAGCCCGAATAAGTAGAACACACTTTGAGGAAACGGATTCCTTTCCAAATGGTTGAGTTATTTCAAACTCAAACCACTTAAAGGGGGTATTATGTAAAATCGACTTTTTCAAGCTTTATATCATGTTATTATGTCATTCCCTCATTAAACACATGCCTGGAGTGTTGCCTTGGCTCAGTCACATATTTTGAGTAATCAGTAAAAACTTAGACGGCAGCCATTTTAGGTGTAGCTATGCCTCAGTCCTCCTAGGAACGCCCCCACCTCCTGGAGACGCCTCTGGACCTTTTGTCACCAGCCAAGCCACCAACCACTGCTCCTCAGCTCAGCAGAGCCCCCTCCCCTCACAGTGTTGTTGTTTAGATGCCACAGCAGTGTGCTGAAGGGGGCGTGTCGGAAAGCTTCTTAAAGAGACAGAGGCCTATTTCAAGACGTTCAGTACAGCCATTTTGAGAGAGCAATTTTATTCAAGGCAGTTATTTTAATTTACTGCATATACAGACCAACAGAAGGTTACGTCATCATTGTAGTATGCTATAGACTGGTGCTATGTGATTGAAAAAAGCATAATACCCCCTCTTTAAAAGTTAATGGGTCAAACATTACAACAGAAAGTAATAAGCATTAGAAAACTCATTTGTTTAAGTGAAGATAACGTAATATATTACACACTACTCGATTATTATTATTATTTTATAAATTAGATACCTCAATGCACAAAAAACATTTTTCATTCACCTTATTATGCCCTGCCCACTTCCCTATGTCTTGACTCTTCCGGTTCAGCGCGAAGTCTGTTCACTAAAATGTCTGATGTTCATTTGCACCAACAAGTCAACACTGCACTGCTTCTGTGGGCGACCTGAAAATACCTTTGTGTCCGTGTAGAACTGAATTTCTCTTGACGTCTGCAGTCCTATATGTAAACTAATATGAGTGAAGGGGCGGGCACAAATAATAGTGGCACCAACATGAACTTCCAGAATAAGGTGAATAAGTGATTTGGAATCAAATCATTTGAAAAACCTCTAAGATATACAATATGGGTGGAGCCATGTAAAACTTAAAGGTTCATGTGCATTGCATGTAATACTTTAATAAATAAGTGCACTACACTTCAAATACATGGTTGACTTTTACAGCAAAACTGATTTTCCATAAGTGATTTGATGTCAAACTATTTAAGTGGAAATAACCTTTGGGTTTCCAGTGTATAATTCAGACTTCAAAAGAAATGGGACAAACAGCACAGGTATCAGCGTTATCCAAACGTAACACAACTCCAGGTATTACATTTATATTTAGTCTGACCAGATTTTCCAATATGTGTTTAGTTACTATATGCACAATTACAGATCATTTCATGCCGGTGCAGAAACAGCATGAGCAGATCGAACAGAGTTATGTGTGGGCTTGTTGCGTTAGCGTTGATAGCAGTGGGAGAGGGAGCAGTGGGGAAATGCTATGTTTGGCATGCAGTCGGGGCCCCAGGAGAGGAGGTGCCATTGTCCTTACATAATACAGCATTTATATGGAATACACAGAGCCCCCCAGACCAACACAGACCCACGAGTTTGCAGGAGATATTGTATACATGGTTACCTCAAACCCATTCATCCTCAAAGCTACATAACTGAGTGAAAACATTTACCTGTTATGATCCATATATAGTAATTGAAATTTTAGTGGGGTTTTATTGGTTTTTTTTATGTTGTTTTTCATTCTTCATATGCAGCTCTGCTTTTTTTATTGTGCTGACTCAAATCGCTTTGGTTGCCCTCATCTCATCTCTAAGAAATACTAAATGACAACTATTAGGTTTACTCAAATCAATTTGTCTACTAGTGATGGCCGATATCACACTTTTTAGAATCATGCAATACTGATTACTTTGGGGTCATTTTACCGATATCGATGGCGACACTGGTCATTTCACACAGGTTAGTGATTAATTAACTTTTTATAAATAAATAAATATATATATATATATATATATATATATATATATATATATATATATACTGTATATATATATTAGGGCCGGGACTCGATTAAAAAATTAATCTAATTAATTAGAGGCTTTGAGGCTCAATTAATCGAAATTAATCGCATGTAAATATTTGACCTGAGAACAGTGAAAAGTAAGTTTTTTCATAAGGATTTTAGTATACCATTGAATAATGACTGAATACATGAGCTTAAGCAACACAATATTGTTTATTTTTGTTCAACCAAGTCCAACAGAACAGTGCAATATTGCCATTAATTGTGCGTCTGCAGGAAAAAAGGAAACTGAAGTGTGGAAAGCAAAGTGTGATTAATTTCGAATTTTAATCGCACTAAACCTCATGTAATTAATTAATCGCAATTAATCGAAAAAAATCCCGGCCCTAATATATATATATACATATATATATATTAAAGGTTTATTATGCAACTTTTTATGTGGGAAAAAAGTTGATATTTGTATTTGACCCAGCGGCTGTATGAGTGGTCAGCATGGCCCCTATCCTTTTGATCACGGCTGCCTCTACAACGCTCCAGGATCAATTGTTTTGCAGGTTTTCTGGTGAGAGGGTCTGTCAGCAGTGAAAACCTACCAAACAACTGATCCTAGAGACCACTGTGATAGAAAGTAAAGGTGTCATGCTGCTGGGTCACTACAAGGTCAAATACACACAAATATCAAACTTTTGAAAGTTGCATAATGCACCTTTAATGTTATGTAAATCAAAATAATATTATGTAAATGTGTAAACGACATCATAAATAAAGTATTACATAAATACAAGGACAAAAAGGACATAAACTTGTCTCACGTGGACGGCTCAGTTAAATACTCAGCTGCTCAGTGTGTTTTGGCGAAGAGCAATGAGGTAATTCGTCCTTTTGTCCCTATAATTGCTGTCTTGTATTTTACAAATGCTAATAATATCAATACTCGTGACTGGGTGTCGAAACTCAAGGGAATACTGATTTGTTATGGATATACTGATACTATGGTATCGATCCACCAGTTGCTATAGCCTGTTAGTGCTGCTACTAATTACTTTGGAACGACCACTGCACTTATTTATTATAATTTCCTGAAAAACAAACCATTTATATACAGATTCGCATAATCTCAGGGAGAACAAGCTGCTCTGTCCTGTTGTCCTCTCAAATACTATTGTCCAAATGCTCCTAAAAGATAAAATATTAGTGACACACTACCCTCTGGTTCAACTTTTGTCCTATTGGGAATGATTAATCATCTCTTTCCTATAAGCCTCCGCATGTTGCACGACTTTACTGCGCTGTCTGTGTGTCATTTTTTCGGATCTGCTGAACTTCGTCTCCCTTTGAAGCGTCTCTGTGTGAGAGACTGGAGAACCTCAGGGCTCCGTGACTGAACCACCGCAGTCGATCCCACATCCTCCCTGGGTATCGCTGCATGACGACCACGCCGGCTTATTGTGGTTTTGGGAGATGGAGAGAGAGAGAGAGGCGCAGAGAAAGTGAGACGGAGCGGTTCCTTTACCCATCTGCAGCCATAGCGGGTTTAAATGAGCTTTGAGGCCTTTAGGGACATTGGGTCGGCGTGTGGTGAAGATTACGTAGTCGTCCCGCCGCTGGCTTAGCTACATGTGTCTCTTCATTGTCAATGTTTTATTTACACTTTGCTAAAATTGCACAACCGTATTTAAATGTAAATGCCCTTTTCACTCCAGACGACCAAAGTTAAGTGTGGCTGCTATTGACTTACAGTTCGAGGGCACTTTCCCCATTTCACAACATAGTCCAGAGTCTAACCCTAACCCTGACCCTGACCAACAAACACTGGCACAAAGTTTAACATCTTCTCTGCACATTGAAATGCATAAAGCAAAAAAAAAAAGAAGATAATCACAATAGCAATAGTAGAAGGGATTGCCAAATTTAAAGCAGTACTAAGTAACTTGTTTACCTTAATAAATCCTTTTCATAGTCCCTCTGGGGGTAATACAAGTGTTAATGGGATTGATTGGGGGGTCTTTCATCTCCCCTGGTGTTTCTGGCCAGAAAACCAACATTGCAACTTGCCTGCCACCGGGTCGGAGCATCAATACACACTAATAGAATCACGAAGAAGAAGCTAACAGGCTAACAGGCAAAGCTAACAGCAGGCTAGCCTCACTTAAACAGTATTTACAGCCAAGTTTGAGTGAAAAAAAGAGAAGTCCATTGTGTAATTGGATGTACAATATCCCTCTCTCCCTTCGCCTTTTCTGTCAGCGTATTTACTCTCATGGACAATTAATAAGTAAAAAAACACAACATGCTACGACACCTGCAGTGGCGCTTATGGCCTCTAGGGGCACGAATTACTTAGTACTGCTTTAATATGGCAGATTTATGAGCCAAATCTCCAACATAAAACGATAATGGGCCTGGATCCGTGTATTCCCCGACTGGATATTTCTTTAAAGCTGGGGTGTTATGTTTTTTTCAGGCACATAGTCCCATTCTATAGCATACTCCGGTGCAAATGCGTAACGTCAACTACAACACCTGCCTCCCCTGCTCGCTGAATGGTAGGTTGGAATTCAACCGATGAAACGCAGCCACTGAGATCAGACCCAGACGTACATGTAGGGAAAAGATAATTGGATAATTGACCGGAGTTTACGGATGGCAAAGGCCAGGCTAACACTGTTCCTGACGCTGCGATTTCGCCTCTGTCTCTTTAAGAAACTCCGTGCCTCTCTGACACGCCCATGAGCACTCCCCCTTCAGTACGTTGCTTTTGTTTTTAAATTTCTTCTCTTTTTTATGCATAAATGAGTACATGATAAGCCAGGGGTTTCTTACAAAAGTTTTTAAAATAGATACATTAAAAGCTAAATCTGCAGGAGCGGGTGCTGTGGGCTGAACTGAGGAAGAGAACATGGGTGGGGCCTCGTCCCCTCCAGCAAAACTGCAGGAAAATGACTGCTGGCAGGAGATTACTCAAATATACATGAATCAATCTGAGCAACAGTGGAGGTATGTTTTTCAGGAGGGAATGACACACTAACATGATACAAATCTTTAAAAAAGTGTTTTTTACATAATACCCCCTGTAAAAAAGAATGAATTTCCCATAGAGTTGTATAGGTTCCTTCCTTTCATCGAAGTATCGACATCCTGTTGATTCATAAATCCAGAATGCTGTTTGACAACTCATTCCTGAGCTACTGTGTCTATATATAAATGTCTCTTTTTGGGTTATTTTTAGACACATTTCTACCTCTTTTGTTGGAAGTTTTAAGCCCCACCTCCCGAATCACTGACTGTCGCCAATAGCGGCACTGAGTGGGAGTGGATGTATTTACACTGAGCGGCCGCGAGGATGTGGCATGTTGTCAATTTACCGATGATTACAAGTGTTAGAGAGTTGAGGCTCATTAGGAAACAGTAAATCCTTTGTCATTCGTGCACCATGCAATTACGGAAGCCGTGAAACGTCTCATTATCCACAGAGCAGCCTCACAGGTTAGATTTCCGGCCAGCTACGGCGTTGCAAATAACCAGACTGAGAGGAAGAAAGTATAAAATAAAATACACACTGATTAAGCAAAATATAATGACAACTTATATCATAGACAAAAGGTTTCTCTCCAAGAAGCTTTGTCAGCAACACTCATGATCTCACGTTTGGCAGCAGCCTTGTAAACCTCCAGTGGGAAGTGTTTAATTTGCACTAGTACCAGCATCTTTATCCTGAAAACTAACCTTTTTTCAAAGACAAGCCTTTATATTTACTGAGTTTTCTATGTCAATGACCCTGTTTAGCTCCCCCTGATCCCCGCGCATTACTTTTCTATCGATCTGCCCTGGGGCAGTGTCTCAGGCGCATTAACTGTTGACTTACCAGCTCGTTGTGCTTGTGTGAGTTTGGAGTAGACCAGGTCCGCGGACTCGATCAGTGTCCTGCTGGTCTGAATCATCTGCACACAGAGACAACAGAGACAGATAAGTTATGTTCTGTCTTATTGAATAGTGTTTACCTTTTTTAAAACAGTCATACACATTTGTAACTGTACAGAGGATATGCAGGTGATGTCAACAAGACAACAAGCAAGACAACAGCATGGGAACAGAAGGCAAATGAGTGACAACACCAGGGGCGTAACACCAAATTCTGGGCCTTGGGTACAAACTTTACTTGGTGGACCACCCCCCTCACATTCGCAAGTTTTTCCAGATTTTCTGCACGTTTCACAGCCTTCACAGTTTCAGCGATTTCAACAGTTTCAAGGATTTTAACACTATTATGCAGCTATATATGCATTTTCACAATAAAATCCCTATTCTACATGTAAATGAGGATTTTCACAATAAAAGCAGTACAATACAACTAAATGGGCTTTTTAACAATAAAAGCAAAATAATACAACTAAATAGGGATGGTCACAATAACTTACTTAGGGCTCCTACAAAGGGTAGGTGGTGTCCCGTCCCTGTGCATTGAACCTGCCAACTTTCTTGTAGGTTTCGTAACAAACTATTTTCACATTAAAAGCAGTTTAATACAACTAAATAGGGATTTTCACAATAAAAGCACTATAATACACAAGTAAATAGACATTTAGGGGGGCGTCCCGTCCCTGTGTGTTGAGCCTACCAACTTTCTGGTAGGTTTCGTAACAAACTATGTTCACATTAAAATTAATTCAATTTAATACAACTAAATAGCGATTTTCACATTAAAGGCAATATAATAACAGATCCCGTTTAACCCCTTAACCCCCGGCCAAACCGATTCCCGTTTAAACGGGAATTGGTTCGACCGGGGGTTAACCAGCTCCATAGGTCACTACAAGCAGCAAAATCCTTTGCCAGAACCTTTGAAGATGTGTTGACATTGCAATTGTGACTTTACGTTTTGTATTGTGTGCGAGCGGCGGAATGAAAGCGGCTGATGCATGAGAGCGGTGCACAGGCACATAATGAGAACACAGACTGGGCTGATGTCGTCGGCCCAGCACATGTGACTGGGAGGGATGACAGCGGCGCTGAGCCAAAAGAGAGGACAGATCGTAGTTCACTATAGCATATGCTCTTGAAGTATTCCCCCACTGACATTTTTTTACAATTTATTTTGGTTGTGTCAGCTTCAAGTTTGAGCATTATACTCGTGGCTGCGCCAGTGGGACGAAGAGCCACTTCAAGGAGGCTGAAGAGCCTCATGTGGCTCTGGAGCCATGGGTTGCCAACCCCTGATTTAAACGGAGAACGAGGGTAAATCTTCAATGAAGGTACTTGAGTCATCTCTGTACTCAGAAGAGGCTTCGTCAGCGGACTAAAGTCCCGCTCAGCCCGCAGCTTAAAAGACCACGAGGAGGAGTCGGGGTCGGCCCGGCTCCTCCCTTCTAATCACAGCTACTCTCACCTGTGGGTAAACAACCTTTGAAGTAGAGTCTCTAACGACCTGCTCACCCCAGTATCCATCAGTCCTGTCCTTTTCATAGATGATCACGGCCAATTATTTGTCCTATTCATGGCTGATCACTACCTGCCTATTGTTCTTTTGTTGGACGAGGTGCCGTCTCCTTGGACTGGCCGTGCCCTGTCAGCTGTCCCCGAAGGAGATTGGAGTAAAGTGAAGCAAGATTAAATCTGAGCCCACCATTCCGGTTCATGAAGGGATTTTCTTTCTTGACAAAAATAGCTTATTTTACTCCTCGTTCAAACCAACGTTCTTCTTTAGCTAAATGTTGACCTCCCCGTCCTCAAAGGAGTGGTTGGAGGCTTTGAGGTGGAGGTGCACAGCCGACTGGGGGCCGCTTGTGCTTTCTCTTCGGTGTTGATGAAGTCTCTTCTGTAGAACTTGTTTCGTTTCTCCAATATAATGTTCTTCTGGTAAATGTTATCCACTAAAATCTAATGTTTGATTTATCTAAAATCTCCGATGTTCACTTGCACCAACATGTCTTCACTTGCACCAACATGTCAACACTGCACCGTTTCTCTGCAGGGCCAAAACGCTTTGTTTTCGTGTAGCAACTGATTTTATCTTGACTTCTCCAGTTCTATGTTAACTGATAGGAGAAAAGGGGCGGGCACAATTCATGGCGGCACCCACGCAAACATCTGGAATAAGGTGAATTAGCCTGATGGCAGTCAATTACAATAAATACAAGGAAAGAGAAACGTTAGAGGTTAAAACAAGGAGAGAAGGAGCTCTGGCTCTTTCTCTGACTCTGCACCATCCTCTTCTCAGCGCAGGCTTCACCTCATGTTTAACTGTCATTTATGACAAGAAAGTTGTATCAAAGGCCCGCTGGAATAGGTTAGTGTTAAATAAAAGCACATAAGAGCGTGGCAAGACTAATATTTCTCTTTCCTAGCTTTGTGTCAATGCATTGCAGAGCCCACCTCTTCAAAGTCACTGTTGAATTGAAGTGCACAGTGCTGAACGCCGGTGTGTGGGCTGAACCATTCGGCACATTTTTAAAGGTGTGTCAGGGCCCTGAGATTCATCCATCATTATTGTTTGTGCAAAATTCTGTCTAGCAACCATTGTATTTCACCCTGGTTGTGTTCAATTCTTATATAAAGAATTACAATACAGAACGCTTTTTGCAGCACTTTTGAGGGCCCCTACCCTGCTCTGGGCCCTGGGTACTCAGTACCCTTTACCCCCCCAGTCCGACGCCCATGGACAACACAATCACAACACAATGGGGAGTTGTTGCAATCTAGCAACCAATTAAATGTGCGACTTGAATTTGATTGACAAGTACCTCATCTTTAAGAAGAAGCGCAAAATAGCATTTTCAGGTAAAAACTGTGACTTTGCTGATGACAAGAAAGGTATTTACGACAGACTTTGTGGTCAATCAGATGAAATTGAGCAACTTATTGTGTGTTTCAGATATCTGTGTGATTGTCAAATTAGTTTTGGGCCTAGGGAAAGCAAAAGCAAAACAAAAACCGACATTTTATACATTGCAGTAGATGGTAGTACACTTAGTTCAAAATAAATCCACTCCGACAAAGAGGGAACTCCAGCAAACGTTAATCCATTGAGTGAAGAGGCTGCCTTTTATTGATTGTTTTGCCACTTAATTTAGACCTTTAGGGGGCTTGTTTAGAATAAAAATGCTTCAATCATACTGCACTCTCCAAAGGTGCAGTAGGGTGGTTAGTACAGTAAGCTGAATCTTCAGGGACTAAGAATAAAAGCAAGCTCTAAGAATTAAAGCTGAATCAATGATGGAGGCACAGTGGGTGTCATTAGAAATAAATAAATGGCCTCCCATTACACAGATTCAGGGTGAGTGAAGTGTGTACTGATGAGGAGTGGGAATCACAATAGGCCTCTTTTCCTTCTTGTTGACAAAAATTGTATTATGAAGTTGTGCAGTCTCAGATCATCTCCAGTATGTTTTGTACATACTGTATTGTCTAATCTAATTCTCTGGTCATTGTCATGTGTACTGAAATTGTCTTTATCCGATTATTTTCAATGCAGAAAAGATGGATGCTTTCCAGTTAAAATGGACCATTATTTTCATGTACACTGCTCTCGAATAGATTTGTGTATCAGAGTGGGAGGACAAGGCGGGGACTGTACAGGCTAAAAGAGCGTTAGCCTGACCGACCGCACTGTCCTTGAGACGCAGAGACAGAGGAAGCAGCAAAAAAACCTGCAAGTAATCTGAATTTGTACAAGGATAAGCAAAACTGCATAATGCCAGTGTCTATATACTGTGTTAGTGTTATTTTTACAATGTCATATTTTTGTTAGTTTTCATCTAAAGCTATGACAGAATTTTGATACTATACAAAGTATTAGGGCTGGGACAAAATATCGTTTTGCAATATATCGCAATACTTTTTATCGCCATAAAAAGTACTTTCAATACTTTTATGATGTAGGTTAAAAGGACTAGATGCAAGTTGTCTAATTTCTATACTCACTACTGCCACCTCAGGTCTTACGCATAACTGCAGTCTCTATATTAAGCTCGTGCATGACGGTACTTCGGACCCGAATTAACACCTTTCTGAGTGACAGTGCAGGATTTTAGTGGCAGTTGTGGTGAACAGGTCTGGGCTCATTCTACACATTAGGACATTGCTGGAACATGTAGTGGGAGGAAAATACTTAGTTTTAACATTTTTAAACTCTGTATAGTCCCTTTAAAGGGGGGGTATTATGTAAAATCGACTTTTTCAAGCTTTATATCATGTTATTATGTCATTCCCTCATTAAACACATGCCTGGAGTGTTGCCTTGGCTCATTCACATATTTTTGAGTAATCAGTAAAAACTTAGACGGCAGCCATTTTAGGTGTAGCTATGCCTCAGTCCCCCTAGGAACGCCCCCACCTCCTGGAGACGCCTCTGGACCTTTCTTCACCAGCCAAGCCACCAACCACGGCTCCTCAGCTCAGCAGAGCCCCCTCCCCGCACAGTAGTGTTGTTTAGATGCCACAGCAGTGTGCTGAAGGGGGCGTGTCGGAAAGCTTCTTAAAGAGACAGAGGCCTATTTCAAGACGTTCAGTACAGCCATTTTGAGAGAGCAATTTTATTCAAGGCAGTTATTTTAATTTACTGCATATACAGACCAACAGAAGGTGACGTCATCATTGTAGTATGCTATAGACTGGTGCTATGTGATTGAAAGAAGCATAATACCCCCTCTTTAAGTTAAAAGGAATCAAAATAGTCCTAGTTAATATATTGAGCACTTCCAGTTACAATGAGCAGATTGTATTCATGACAGTTATTTGCAATAGGCCTCTGTTATGGAGGCTTTTTTTTCTTATTTAATTTTTTTCAGGAACAGTTTGTTGTGGACACTTTTGGACACATGACTGTTACACATTTTAAGGCAAATATAAATATAGAGAAGACAAAGCTCACTATCTTTTATGGATCATACAATCAGTCCTGTCGTTCTGGTTGGTGGCTTGGAAGCCTGTCACTGAGGAACAAAAATGAGCCAAATCATGAAATGGGCCAGTCGTTTGATTGGGTATTCCCAACTACTGTACAGTAAGTCTTGAAACCCTGTACACCAGGCAGGTGCAGCGTGTAGCCACTAACATTGTGAACTGTGACTCCCATCCTCTGTCCAAGGAGTTAAGGCTGCTCCCATCGGGTAGTGGGTTTCAGGTGCCCAGCAGCGGAAAATAGGAACAGCTTTGTTCCCTCAGCAGCTATTCGTTAAAATAAAGCCTAGCTGGTAATAGACCAATTAATTAAAGGAACAGGCCACCGTTTTTCCTTACTGAGATGGACGTCGCAGAGCTCCAAAGGTGTTATTACGCCTTACAATATAGTACCCCTTTTTTATCCGCTTAGAAAATCAACATGTTTAATATTGTGTAACTATACTTGGATAATGTAACTACTCATGTAACCATTATTTAAAAAGGGAAAACGTGGAAGAGCTCGGTCGCTTCTTACTTCACCCCCGTTTGGCCCCATAGAGGAGAGGAGGAGAGGCTAAATGCTAACAACATCTTTGGTCTTTTTGCGTGACTGAGCGCACGCACAAAGACCAGACAGGTACGCATCAACTCGTCTAAGCTCAGGTAAGAACATATCTCAGCATAGAAAAACGGTGGCCTGTTCCTTTAATGTATTTATTATTGTTGTTGCTACAGCAGCACAGAAATAGGTTTTCCTATCGTGTATCCTGGTGAGGCAATATGCTAATGTTTGTTCGTGGACGTGCCTGTGTAAATGTGTTTTACTGTATTATACTGTTTTGACTGTTGACACCAAACCTGTCGAATGCTGCAAGACAAATCTACCTACAGGTACTAATAAAATAAACCTGAACCTGGCTCCTAAATATCGTGATACGTATCGGATCGTGACGACAGTGTATTGTCCCAGCCTTACTAGCTATATACAAAACATCAATCAGACTGAGAACCAAATCAGACATTATCCTTGAAGTTTGGTTATTGCCATTACTATTTATAATGCATTTGTTTTGACTCAATGTTGATTTTGTCAACTAAGATTTCTAATGTTGTCAATGTGCCTATTATTTTGCTGCATGAAGTGGCTTATTGCTGGGTTGCAGGTGACGTCACAGCGTTCTAAAGGCCTATCATATTATATAGAAGTAAAATTATTTTGTTTTTGAGGACATTTTTGGTACAGAGAGATCATGGACCCAGTGACTGATATTAATGATCATTTTTGTAATTCATACATTTAGCTTTTTTAGATACGACGTGTTAATACAGTAGTTAATAGGAAAAACTGGCTCCTGCCCCACACTGGGTCCGGTGACATCATCACATTCTAGCACCTGCAACCCAGCAATTGGCTCATTTCAAACTCCCACACTGGCCTTGCCCGAGAGAATATAGTGCGATGGCAGCAGCCTTGTGCTTTTCCCTCCTGTTTTTGAGTGGCGCGTCGCTGCTGGAGCCCACTGCCGCTGAGAGGGCTAATTTAGTTGCACGCTCCCGTTAGCATAAGCCCGGAAATCGAATCAAACAGTGAGTATACGGCGCTGTGTCTCAAGCCGCTTCTGGTTAATTTTCTTCTGACGGAGCCGCCCAGTCACGCTGCTTATGTGTGTGATGCAAGACTGTTTGAGAAGTACAAGGGGGCATTTACTATAAGCTTGTGTTACTATGTTTGTTAGACGTCTCTTGTCAAACTAAAGGTGTTGCCATGGCAAACTGGCAACTCTTGCTGATTTCAAAATAGACTCCCTGGTGCAAACGCGTGGAGCCTTTCTGTGCAGTTTCTGGTCCAAAAGAGGGATTTGAAAGCAGACGGCAAATGTACCCACAGGGACGTAAATCACCTTAACCTCTTAACCCCCACCTGAACCGACGAGCACATTTTCTGTAGTTTGGCTTTACCCAAATCTAAAAGCTTCTTGAGAAAAAGCGACAAAAGAGCGTCAAAAACAAGAATGAAAAAAAGCACTGAAAAAGCAACAAAAAACGACAAAGGGAAATATGAAAACACAACAATAAAGTGACAAATAACACAATTAAAAAGTGACACAAAAAAGCCATAAGAGCAACAATAAAGTGACAAAAAGAGACGAGAAAAGCAATGGAAAAGCAAAAACCCGACAAAGAAAAACATGAAAACAGGAGAAAAACGCTTCAAAAATGTGGCATAAACGCGCCGACAACGCGACAAAAAGTTCAGATCAGTTTTGTAGGTCTTAGCTTTCAAATGTTTGTTTAGTTTATTGGTTTATTATGTAGGGACAGTGCATGTTAATGAACAAGCCACAACGGATTGTAGCCTTGAGCTAATTTCCATCCGTCGTCCCACATGCGCGCTCTCAAACACACTCTCATTCATCCTGGCCTATTGTACATGTTTTTAGTGGTAGGGGAAACCAGAGTACCCGGAGAAAACCTACACAGACTCAAACTCCACACAGAAAGGCCCGTCCAGGTGGGAATCGAACCCGGACCTTCTTGCTGTGAAATACGAGCCCTAACCGCTGTGCTACCGTGCCGTTACACTGGTCTATAGGCTGTAAGCTCCAGGCGAGAAGCTTTTACAGTAGATTTGGGTAAAGCTGAACTGGAGAAAATGCGCTCGGTTAAAGGGATATTTCAGGATTTTTGACATTGGGCCTCATTTCCTAGTTATCCAAAGTGTTGTTGATGTCTAGAGATATGTTTTTCTTAAATTCATGCAGTTCTTATATTTGAAGAGTCTAGTGGCGCTAGGCTAGTGCTAGGCTAAAGCATTTCTATGGTATCAGTTAGCCTGCATTAAAAACAGTCTGGCGCACTCCACAGTGCACCTGAGGTAAATCACTCATAACGCCAGACTAACCATATACATGTCTGTGTTAATAGAATAATTTAAACCATTTTGAATTTAAAATAACTTATATTTGAGCAGCATCAGCTTCGTGGCTGTAAGCTAACACAGCGGCGGAGTGATCTGCGAGAAAATAGTCCCTCAAAATGCGGTAATTCATGTGATACAAGGTCAGTTATATTTCAAACATTATTCTATTAACACAGACATTTATATGGTTAGTCTGGAGTTATAAGTGATTTGCCTCAGGTGCACTGTGGAGTGGGTCAGACTGTTTTTAATGCAGGCTAACTGATACCATAGACATGCTTTAGCCTTGCCCTAGCCTAGCGCCACTAGACTCTTCAAATATAAGAACTGCATGAATTTAAGAAAAAAATATCTCCAGACATCAACAACACTCTGGATAACTAGGAAATGAGAACCCTATGTCAAAAATCCCGAAATATCCCTTTAAGACAGGGATAAGAGGTTAACCTTATCGTGCAGAGCCGCTCACCCACATGGAAAAGGTATCGACTAGAAAAAAGAAGTTTTGCCGATGATCCACCAACACTGAGGAACTTCCGAGGATCAAATTTGCCCTTGACGCCCCTTTGCCCTTGTACCCACTCTGTAAACAAAGCTAAATGGGCTCCACACAAAAGCTGGCAGGACCAGCGCGCACAGAAAGCTGCCTGAAGGCCACCTGTTCTATTCAGCCTGCGGTGTGGGCTACGCTTTACAGAATGCAGAAAATGCACCATTGATTGTGGTGGAATTAGTTTTTGCTTTTACACTTTGCACTGGTTCTTTATTGCAGATTGTAAGAGCCGCCGTATCTTGTTTAAAAACGCTCTGCTAAGTCAACATTTATCCACTCGCTCGCTCTCTCTCTGACAGTTTCCACATTTCTGTTTAAACATGGTCAAACATGCATTAGTCCCCATCTGTCCTCGTCAGCTTCCCTTCAACGAAAACAGTGTCAGAGGCCCGATGACTGATTTCACTGAGCCTCCAATCTACCAGAAGAAATGTCCGAGTGGAAAGAAGGCCCCATGGTTTAAATCCGGGACCGTGTGCAACTTCCTCTGTGAGTGTTTGCATGTTCTCCCTCGTGTCTGGATAGGGCTCCTCTGGGTTCTCTGGTTTTAACTTCTTACCCGCCAACCTTAACCGAGTGCATTTTCTCCAGTTCAGCTTTGCCCAAATCTAAAAGCTTTTCGACTGGAGTTTACAGCTGATAGGCCATTTGAAAGCAGAGACCTACAAAACTGATCGGAACCTTTTTTGCTGTGTTGTCACCGCGTTTATGTCATATTTTTGAAGCATTATTGTCATGTTTTCATATTTTATCTTTGTTGTTTTTTGTTGCTTTTTCATCGCTTATTTTGTTGCTTTTTTGTTGTGCTATTGTTGCTTTTTTTGGGCACGTTTTAGTCGCTCTTTTGTCACTTTATCTGTTGTGTCTTCGTATCTTTCTTTGGCGTGTTTTGTTGCTCTTTTGTCACTCTTGTCACTTTTTTATCACTCTTAGTCACTCTTTTGTAATTTTTAGTCACTTTTTAGTCACTCTTGTCATTTTTTGTCACTTTTTTGTATACATTTTGGTCATTCGTTTGTCACTTTTTAATCACTTTTTTGTCACTCTTTTGGTCACTTTTTTGTGGTGTTCTTGTTGCTTTTCCGGCACGTTTTTGTTGTGTTTTTGTTGCTTTTTCATCGCTTTTTTTGTTGCTCTTTTGTCACTCTTTTAACTTTTTTTAATCACTTTTTTGTCACTCTTTTGTCGCTTTTTATCACTTTTTTGGGTCACTTTTTTGTGGTGTTTTTGTTGCTTTTTTAATTGTGTTCTTGTTGCTTTTCCGGCACGTTTTTGTTGCGTTTTTGTTGTATTATTGTTGCTTTTTCATCGCTTTTTTTGTTGCTCTTTAGTCACTTTTTTGTCACTTTTTTAATCACTTTTTAGTCACTTTTTTGTTGTGTCTTCGTATCTTTCTTTGGCATGTTTTTGTTGCTTTTTCATCGCTTTTTTTGTTGCTCTTTTGTTGCCTTTTTTGTCACCTTTTTAAATCACTCTTTTGTCACTCTTGTCACTTTTTGTCACTCTTTTGTCGCTTTTTATCACTTTTTTTGGGTCACTTTTTTGTGGTGTTTTTGTTGCTTTTTTATAATTGTGTTCTTGTTGCTTTTCCGGCACGTTTTTGTTGTGTTTTCATATTGTTCTTTGTCGTGTTTTCGTCGTGTTTTGTTGCTTTTTCATCACTTTTTCCGTCTTGTTTTTGTCACTCTTTCGTCACTTTTTTGTGGCTCTTTAGTGGCTTTATTCGGGTCACTTTGTTGTGGGGTTTTCATCCTCGCTTTTGTAATCACATTTCCTCAAGAAGCTTTCAGATTTGGGTAAAGCCAAACTAGAGAAAATGTGCTCGCTTTCAGTTAAGTTTGCATTAAATTGTACAAAGAGGAATATGCCACGTAAGTCCACAGTCTCATGGGGTGGATGAACTAACAGACCGAGGGTGAGTGAGGACAGGCCTCTCCTACGGTGGCCATGTTGGGTCATTCTCATTTACACACACACACACACACACACACACACACACACACGCACACACAACTCCCTAATACAGACGCGCAACACTGGGATCTCTGTTTGGCAAATGTGGAGCGAGCCAAGAGGGCGATGAGAGGGAAGAAACCCAAACAGTCAGCTGACAGTGGGCCCACGCCGGAGGACAATAGTGAAAGAACATGGTTTTATTCACACCGAGCTGAACCCTATTCTCAGGGTTCAGCGGCATATTTAGGGATGTCAGTGGCGCGATATTGCCAGAACGCTTGTTTTACTAATTTGGGGCAACGGCGCTGTACACTTTGCCAAAGGAGACAGTTCAAAAGTGTAAAGTGCACGACCGCGCAATTTAGGGAAAATATATGATTTCATTTTTTTCCTGACAAAAATGGAGATTCCAATTATATTTGCGATTTATTCAAAGATACAGCCTTGCACATCGCAGAAGCAGGAAAGCATAGTGTGACGACGACACTGGTCATTGCTCTGCCATTGCTGTAGTACCGCCATATAGCCGCTAGTCCCCCATTGGAATCCATTGCACTTTAGACACGTTAAAAACAACTTTAATGCCCGGTGCCTAATTTTTTGGAACTGCCTATAGCTAGATATTCCTCCTGTGATTACGCTGGGTTAGACACAATCAGAGGCACTGGGCTGGTAGGATAAATTTCAGAAATCTCGTACTTAATGAGGGTTGGACTGTTAGCATTGGAGCTGCGCAAGGGCCGAGTCTACAGTGAAGATCCCGCCCTTATGCCCTTATTAGGAACATGCTTCGTCAGAGCTGGGGAGGAGGAGTCTGTAAATCTGCCATGAATTCCCCCTCGAACGTGGTCATTATGGTAAACGGGGAAGAGTGAGTATTGACGGTCTATTACTAATATGTCTATGGTAGTAGTTAGGGTTGTCACGATAATTATCAACGTATCACAAAACATCAACCATGCATTTTTGGATCGTCTGTGCAGTTATTCGCATTTTTCTCCCATTTTTATTTCTTTGTACGACTGATTTTAACGTCTTAACCCCTTCCATAACCAAGTGCATTTTCTCCAGTTCAGCCTTACCTAAATCTAAAAGCTTCTCGACTGGAGCGCACAGCCTACAGGCCAGAGTAACGGCTCATTTGAAAGCTAAGACCTGCAAAACTGATCTCTCTGTCGCTCTTTTGCTGCTTTTTCATCCTCGTTCTCGGTGCATTTTAGTCGCAATTTCGCCAAACTGGGGAAAATGTGCAGGTTCAGGTGGGGGTTTAGAGGTTAAACTCAAGTAAATCAGGTTATATTATATTTCATGTTGAGTGTAGCTTGTGTGGTATTGGAGGATTTAATTATGCACTTTTAGAACAAAGGTTTACTGTCATCTTTATGCTTCAGAGTTGAAAGTATCGAGTATCTTTAGTCAATACTATCGTTTATCGCGATATTTTCCTGCGTCAGTAATATCCAACTTCAAAATGCGCTATTGTGACGGGTCTGGTCGTAGTTGGAGCGGAGTAACAGAGCGTCGTCTTACCATGTCGTACGCATTGAGGACTTTGCGCAGCAGCTCTGGGACCGGCCCCTGAGCCTCCATTACGGGATAGGGCTCGCTCAGATCCACGGTCACCTTCAGGGAGCGCTCGCTGTTCATGAGCCACGTGGACACAGTCAGGATGCACTGCTTCATGTTGGCAGCAGGGGTCAGACCACACAGCTCTTTGAACGACACCATGGCATTCTGGAAAAAACAACACAACAACAGTGTTTGATATGAGTTTTTATCTTGACATCATTATGTAACAGTTTTGTAATATTTTCATTTTTTCTGGTCAAAAGATGGTTTAAACCCAGTTAAGAAAATATTTGGTCCAATTAATATCCATTTTAGACCTTTTTAGACTTGATTTGGTCTTGATCTAGGCCTGGTGATACTTGGAAGTAGAGATGCACTGATCCAATGTTTTTGCTTCCGATACCGATACTGGGGGTTTGAGTATATGCCGATATCCGATATTAACTGATACCAAGACTTTCTTAAAAGTAGTTAGAGTGAATTTAAAAATGTGTCCTCTTTTCTCCAGTTTGTGAAATTAATGAATTTTATTATCAGTTATAGGCTATCTATTGTACTGTAACATTAACCAAGAATAACTGGACTTTTCTACATTAAAGATATGACCGGCTTTCAGGTTATATTAATATCAACTCACATAAATGGATCTGATCATTACAACTTTTTTTTTTTTCATTTTAAATTTAATTTATTTATTTATTTTCAAGCAATGGCACAGAAAGTACAAGGTAGACAAATATAGTTAAGTCATTCAGTGCAAAAAGGAATGTACAGTATGTAAACATGACGATTCAATTCTACACAACTTGTGCATAACAAATATGTTACATCAGTTTTGCCTTAACAGCATTTCATAAACTACAATGAAACATATTTTTATTTTATTAGGCTACTTTAGGTGATCGAATCATAGTTTCTGACACAGTCTTGATCTGTTGACATTAGCATTAGCATGTTACCGCTAGCTTTAGCATACTGTTGCAAGCCGCGTATTTCCGCTTTCCAACCCAGTTACGCCATGATCCCGCCCCCCGCACATTGTTCTAATTCTAACCAAATCCTTTTTCCTAACCCTAACCTTAACCCTTACCCTAACCTTAATTCCTAACCTTAAACATTTGTAAAACGAGCATTTGGAAAGACATCCAATGAGAATTCGCGGGGGCACGGCTTATGGCTTAACTCGCTTGGAAATCGGAATTAGTCTTGCTAGCCACGGCATTTTGCGCGGCAAAAACAATGCGTTTGCGGAGGATAAAACCTCATGACATCCAGTATGCCCATATTCACTTAGATTTAGTGGGTGAAAGTTGTGTTTTTAAAGTGGTGAGAGCCAAAACTTGGATTGGTTCAGTATAGTAGACGAGTAGTCAGTTTGTAGACGATACCCAATATCGTATTTTTTCTGGTATCGGCTCCGATACCGGTTCATCGCTACTTGGAAGGTCAAATAATTAGTAATAATAGTTTGAGAACCACTGCCCAAGACCTCCAGCTGTGAGCACGACTTCTGCGCTACCATGCCGTATTTGATCACAACAAAAGTTTCCCTACAGTTTTTGTTGAATCGTGACCTTGTCCTAAAGCTCTGGCCCTGCTGTTCCAGATTGTGTCCTGGTTTGCTTTTGTAATATTCACAACAGTATTTTTATCTGGACCTGGGTTAGTCCAGATTTAAGGCCCAGTTTGATCAGTCACAGATGGTTATTAGAAACAGTGGCGCCTCCAGAAATTGTTCATAGGGGTGGCCAGATGGGGCCACTTAAAATCTTGGGCTGGCAAACCAAAACTATCAGCCATAATTTCACAATTGTATTTACTGTTGTAGTAAACTGGCCTGTAGAAAAGTATCAGAAAGACTTAAGGAAACGTCTACTGCTATACTTTGTTTTGTTTTTTATATTTAATGTTACTAATGATCCAATAACATTCATAACTGATACTACAGTACTACAATTAACACTGGCCAGTGGGGTGGCCAGGAGTCGGCCAGGGGTGGACACGGCCACCCCCTGGTGGCACCACTGATTAGAAAGCCAGTTATTCTGCTGTGGAATTAAATAATGCTTGCCCTTTATTAACATTTAAAAGTTTGTGCATTGTCCAATTATTGACGCAAATCAATGGAAGTAACATAAAGTCGTCATTACTCAGAACTCGTGTTGTGTCGATTGCGCAAAACAAACCAGCACAGCCATCTCATTGAGCTCAAGGGCCTTCTCATTAAGATGTATACAACAGATAGAATGAAGTATTGAAGAAATGTGCGTCACTTGCTGCTGTCAAGGCTTGGAACAGATAATAATTATTGAATTACGTAAAACCACTGTCTGGAGCTGATTTACATCGGTTTGTGTCTACAGGAAATCAAATACCGCTTATATCATGGCATTGCGATCAAACATATTTACTCTGCAAAGCTGTATATGAACATTGTTTCTTCACTAATCAATGGCTTTAGCTTAAATGCCCACCACAGCCTTTGCTTCTCAAGGTATTCATTTAGAGACACTTTCTTTCCACCTTCTGCAATCACCTCAACCCTCTCACCTCTTCCTCTTTACCACCATGATATCAATGGGCTCCAGGTAGATCACTGACATCTACCTGCCAGAATCCAAGCGCCAAAGTCACTGCTTGAATTATCCAGGCATATTTCAGACATGATTTCAATAACAAGACACTTCTGCACAATGTAAAAGCCAGATATTGTTTCTGTTTACAAAAGATACAAATGTTAAAATGTTAAATTTGGTTTGTTGGACATCTCATGTATAAAAAGCTATGGTTAAAAGAGAAATACACAAATGATAAAAGTTTATGAAGCTAAAACTATTGGAAAAAAAAATTAACATTCATAACATTTTTTTGATTAAAACTGGTAAAAAATTAAAAAACCTTCTGATCTCAGTCCCCTCCCTTCATATTGATACGTGATGTCATCAGACGGTTTTGAGTTGAGTACAGAAGACAAAGCAGACAGATTTCCAGCCCGTTAACATGGATGTAATGTTACTTTTCGTTGTTTAATAAATGGATTGCAACAAATTACGTCTTTCTGGTCTTCAGTGGTTTGAAATAGCCGCTACTGGACTTCACAACAAAGCAGAGATTGAATTAAAGCAGTAGGCTACTAAGTAACTTGTTTACCTTAATAAATCCTTTCATCTCCCCCCGGTGTCTCTGGCCAGAAAACCACAATTGCAACTTCGCTGCCTACGGGTCGGAGGCGCAATACAGACTAATAGAATCACGAAGAAGAAGCTAACAGGCTAACGGGCAAAGCTAACTAGCGCCACTTAAACAGTATGTACAGCCAAGTTTGAGCAAAAAAAAAATCTCCATTGTGTAATTGGATGTACAATATCCCTCTCTCCCTTTGTCTTTTCTGTCCGCGTAGTATTTACTCTCACAGACAATTAATGACTAAAAAACCGCAACATGCTACGACACCTGCAGTGGCAAGTTACTTAGTACTGCTTTAAATCTGGAGAATGAAGCATTCCCACAAACCCAAAGCATGGGGCTTTCTGGGCTTTCTGACTGATCATGTAAAATGTTTTTGTAATTGTGAGTAATTTTACTTTACAAATGTTATTACTAAGCCTGTTGCGAAAACAGAATTTGAAGTTCGATATATTAAGCCACGGAAATATCACAATAAGCAATTGAAGACCTTTTAATGTCAGAAACTCTAAAGCTTAAAAATGACAAAAGGTTTGTTTGAAAAGTACTTAGTCTTAAAATTATGTATAAACACAATAAACATGAAATACGACCTACATATGTAAATGTAGAGGCGATAAATATTGAGCCCAAACTAATGGCCGCTGGCTGCTCTGCTTTGTGATGACGACACTAAGGGCCGCCATTGCTCCGCCATTGCTGTAGTACCTCCATATAGCCGCTAGTCCCCATTGGAATGCATTGCACTTTAGACACGTTAAAAACAACTTTAAAGCCTGGTTTCTAATAATTGGAACTTTCTACAGCTAGATATTCCTCCTGTGATAAAGCTGGGTTAGTTACAATTAAAGGAACTAGGTTGGTTTTCGTAAGACATTTTTTAGAAATCTCGTATACTAATGAGGGCCGGACTGTTAGCATTGGAGCTGCACGGCTATGACCAGTGAAGATCCCGCCCTTATGCCCTTTTTAGGAACATGCTTCGTCAGAGCTGGGGAGGAGGAGTCTGTAAATCCGCCATGATTTCCCCCTCGAACGTGGTCATTGTGGCAAACGGGGAGGAGTGAGGAATGACGGTCCATTAATAATATGTCTATGGGCCAAACTAGTGCTGGGCGATATGGAAAAAACTTATATCACGATATGGATTATTTTATATCACGATAGCGATATATATCACGATATACCACAATAAAGTCAGTTTTCAGTTATTCTTTGAAAAGTTTGACAAAAATATCATTGCTTACTTTTTTCAACTTTATTTTGAAGCAGTGGTTTTGCTATGGATAATTTATATAGCATATATTGTCAATGTGTCAATTGTCAAATGTGAGACTGCAGGATAAATGGGCCAAACATGATCTGACCAGAGTCAACACGAATTTAACAACAGAAATGTGTAAACTCGTGCGTAGAGAACGACTTACTCAGAGCATCATCTGCTCCTCAATATCAAGGCTCATATTACACTAAAACAAATGTAAATTGGAGCTTATTACCGCCATTTTCTCAACTTTAATGTAATGTTTAAGAAACAGTGGGCGAGCAGTTTGTATTGTACGTCTTTAGCTGCTCTACGCGCTGCCCGATCAGTCTCTTACCTCCTGCACCACGCCTCTTCTCTCTTCTCTCTCGTGTGTTTAATCCAGATCCACGCGCTAAAAAGATCCATCACTAAAAAGCAGTTTAGTTGCCGTGCGTAAAGCAGTGAAACCACGCGGTGTTTAACAGGAGAGAGAGCCCCGCGTGTACGTCCATTAGATGTCGCCGTTGCTACAGCAGGTGTGGTGGCGGACAGAGATATCGTAAAGCAGGGGGTGTCGCAAAACCACAAGGCAGAGTTTCTTTGCGAAAAAGTTCTTTTTTATTCTTGTTTATAATCACTTAATATAAACCTAGAGGATGCATAGTGACAAGACAACACTAATACATTCTTGTGGCCTATTTAATGACATATTTGCTTTAATAATTGATTAAATTAGGTTAGAAACGATAGAAACGATAGAAGAGAAATGGCACGATAGGCACTTTTCTATCGTCCCCACGATATGTATCGTCATATCGCCCAGCACTAGGCCAAACGTGTATTGTTTATCCATCAACATCTGCATTTTGACCGTGACCATAGTTACTGCCATGGAATTTTCAGTTGCTCCAACACAATTAAACGTATAGGCTCCTTAGAATATTGTGACGTCACGTGAACACAACCTATAATAGCCCTTGTTATCAGTAAAATAAATATTGCATTCGATCATATTTCCCTTTTATCTAGTGACACAGATCATGTATGTAAAATAACAAAGAGGCCTACACATCTTTTAGGTGTCAGTTGTTCAGAATCACCTTGGACACCTTTCCCTTTGGAGATCTGTTTCATTTGCCAAGAACAAAAGAGCCCTCCGACAGATCGTGTTCAACGGCCTTGGGACTTTGAAAAGACATTTCATTCATATTAATTCGGACTACACCGCCGGCCTTAATGGATTCGCTAACACCTCACCTTTCTCCCTCTGCCATTTCCTCCAAGTCATACCACATTGGACGCACGTAGCCACATAGTTAGCATTCAGACGTGCTTCTTTGCGCTATCAATGGATTCGCCGGTGCCAGCAGAAACCTAAGCACATAAACTGGAGGGGGGGCCTGCGCCATTAGGAAGCTTCAGAAAGAAATAATGGATGGGAGAGAGATGTAGAGGCTCGGAAATCTATTAGGAGGCAGTGGTGGCAATGCTGTTCGAGAACGACCACACACACACACACACACACAGTCTGGGAATTGTCTGTCTCTCTGGCCAGGACCTCCAGGGCCTCTCCGGACCATCCCGACACCACACAGCGACCTTTTTGTGAGAGTAGGGGACACAGGCGGGCTACTTATGTGGATACTTGGCAGCATTTAACACCACATGGGAAAGGGAGAGACCACTAAGTAAAAAGGGGATTGTTAAGCATGAAGACATTTTAAATACAGGGCTCTCAATTGGTTTGACCAGTTTCACTATGTTGATGGAGACCGGTGTAGCTAAACATAGAAGTCATTTTATTTGCCAACTTGTGTTTCTTTATTATTACATTTAGTTGTTAATTTGGTTAGGGCAGAGCATGTTAATGAAGACTCAGTCAGACGCATGCAAACACTCTACGCCTGATTGCAGCCATCTTGTGGATAATTTACATATGTTCCACCAACAGGATTTCACCACCTGGCTGAGGGAGTATGGGAAGTGGACTTAGGTGGACAGGGACTAAAAAAAGTAAATGAATATTGTTTCAATGTCTCGAATTGAGCGTTAGATTTTAAATTTCAGTGGTTTTGACTAACATTTAGTTGGGTATCTGACCTAGATTATGTACTTGTTCTGAGATGTTTCTGACTCAATTCAATCCATTTTGTCTTTATTCCAGGTTGATTTATCTGCCAATGGGCTAAGAACATTACTGTTGTACCACTGGCAGCTTTAGTTTCTTATTTCGAGCAGTCTGACATGTCATCAAACTAGACCGTCAAAACAAGATTAGTATTCTCAAGTCTTTTAAACCCATGCTTGATATTTAGATTTGTAGTGCGTCTATACCTCATGTAGAAACAATTTCTCATCAAACAACCTTTCATCACACACACAAAGACACAACACCAGCATGCACCCTGAACATAGCCATATTGCTGTGCGATGAGCTGAAGCCTCATTATCCCTTAAACATGCAGTACACCCAAGAAAGTGGTCAACGTGTAAGGATGAACAGAGTAACTAAGGCCCCATCCGAAACCACTAAATTGTAGCCTCTAAGTACTAACACTAGCAACTAATCCTTAACCTTTCATGGGGTCAGCTGTTAGATCTCTATGCAGTTAGTGAACTTCTGCTTCAGCAGCATTTGCCCAATTCGACCGTCCTTACCCAGGGGAAGTGACATCACCAACAGCTGTGTTTCTTCTTCTTTAAAGTTCAGTGCAGGCCAAACAAAAGCGCATACCGCCACCTACTGTATATTGTCCAACAACAACATAGTGTCCAAATAAAGACATTTAAGGGGAAAAAAAGAGAAACATCCAAATGATCCTTCACATTTCCCTTTATTTTATCTCAACAGCAGTTTCATAACGCTACAGTATGCAAATTAACCATGTGGCTTAAGTTTCTACTAAATGAAGCAAAAGCACAAACTGCCTTCATTTAGGCCATTTACTGAGGCGGCTCTTTAAAACCCTGTGAATGTGCTGTGGTGACTCTAACATGTATTTTGTCACTTTTATAAAGTTTGGCTTGTGCAGAATCTTTTTAAAAAAATTATTATTATTAAATGTGCACCTGTCAATCAACAGTGGTCGCGCATGAATCACTCGAGGGTGGGGAGATTGGCGCAGTGGCTTATGGGATCGCACATAGCTCCTAATCGCCAGTAAGTTAGCATCAGAGGTCCCTATGCTAAAGTGGCTATGATAGTTAGCATACAGGCCACTTTCCCTAACTCCTTCCTAACTGAAAGCCCAATTCGGACGCATCTTATCATGGCGGATGCTGACGCACATCCGGTTTGGCGTAAGACCTCTTACCAATTTACTGGTTTCGGATGGAGCATCCATCTCCAGGTTCACCCTATACCTTTTATCTTTTTGAATGCTTTGAATGTTTGTTTCGGACAAAGTAGTAGCACCCACAATTGTTTCTCCCATTAACCTAAACATGCAGTGGCCAAATCCTAGATATTACGACAAAGATTTTTCATCAGTCTGGGAAACTGTACTCACATACTGTACTCATATAAGCTGGAAGAAGTGCCTGTGTCTCGGCGTGGCCTGTTAGCCTTCATTATGTGTGAGCAGGGACCACAAGCGCAAATGTTCCTCAGATAGTAATTGTGCAATAAAAGCCACCGTGTTTCAAAGCTGCCCCAATGAAAGGCTTGTGTTTTTAATTAGTCCCCACCGACTCCCCCCACATCCACATTTTGCCACCACTGCGCCCCCTCCGGTCGTCCCAAAGGCAGGATCTCCGCTTCCCCCGTACGACACCACTTTTGTCTGAGCGAACAGCCTTCATCTTTCATGCTGTTTTTTCCTTCCTCTTTCTCTCACTACTGAGGGACACTGCTGGCAAGTCTTGACAGCAAATGATATTCAAACAATGCAGACTGGGTACGGGAAGGCTATTTGGTTACCTTGATCTAAACCGGCAGGCATTGTTTGTCAGTTCAGTTGTTTTGAAATTGAAACCATGCCCTTTGGCTGTTGTTCAGTTAGCGGGCTTCAAAAAGCTGATTAAAGTGCGTATTATTAGTCCAAATTAAGAATTTGTTGGATAGGATTTTGATGGTGATTAAGTAATAATCATAGTCTTAGACCAGTGAAGTGGCAGTTGTATAAAGTTTGACAGTTTTATGTTCTCATGACATAATTAGAACAGGAACCTCCACTGACTATGATGTGTGCACACATGGTCCAGAAGCTTTCGATGTCAAGCGCCAAAACTGTTGCTTGTGTGATTCTCAGCGTGTTCAGCTTTTGTCAGTACACAGCGACAGTGCAATGCCAGAACCATGGCTCTTTTTAGTTAGTTAGTTTAGTTTAGTTTTTGTAGTTTATTTGAGCAGCATAAAAACAACAAAAAAGAGTGAATTTGCAAACACAAAGGCAGTAGGTTGAAGTTCACAGACCTTATGTAGACCTACAGTAGCCCTGACTTGAAACATGATCCTGCGGTTTGTGACATACATTTTCACTTCAGACACAAAAACCGTCGGCAAATTGTTCTCATATCTAACGAGACATGAGCCTTTCTAACCGAGTGCATAAACATTAAGTAAAGAAAGTAAAATGCACAATTCCACATTATAACAACAGACAACAGACGTGACGCCTAAATCAGAGATTACACCAATCTATTCTAATCTCCTTTTAAGCCATTTTCTAAGAGAGCAATCTGGAGACTTGGTCAAGACCCATTCAGATATAGCTCAGTGGATAAGCCTGGTCTTTTCACCATAAACTTACATTAATTACATTGCAAAGACAAGGTAGACTGCTGCATTTCTTTCACAAGTATACTGTTAGAGAATTTCCTACACAGCCTTAGGAAACCTCTCGTGCTGCATTGTTGGCATTCCTCATTAATAACTCCATCTATGTCCGGTGTCATCTTAGTGTGCTATTTGCCCCTGACAAACACTTATCTGTTTCCCTTGGCATAACAAAGCTTTACAGAAGCCTTCTGCCATGCACTCATCAATGTGCCTTAGCAAGTTGTCTCTTACTAGCCTTACTGACATTCTTGGCTCTCTTTCGACGCCACCTCTAGAACCACTTAAACCCTCTTCTGTGAAAGCAATGACCAATACTACCGTACTGATGGTAAATAAACTACTCCTGTGTCAGACATCCAGAGTCTCCCGCCTCTCTCTGCAACTTATCTATCCGCCATGTTTGGGACAAGTAGGTAGCATCACCCGTAGACTTGAATTAGCAGGAACAATATAAAAAGTAGAGATGCACTGATCCAGCTTTTTTGCTTCCGATACCGATACTGGGGGTTTGAGTATCTGCCGATATCCGATATTACCAAGAGATACCAAGAGATTTTCTTAAAAGTGAATGCTCTTTATCCAGTGTCAAATCAATAAAGTCTTATCTTTTCTTGCAAACGAGATGTTACAGATCAATTCTATCTATCAATAAACTAATGGCATAAACATTACACAAGGATCACTGGACTTTTCTGCACTACACTCTAGGCCCACAGGTTACATTATTATTATACACAACTCGCATAAAGTGATCTGATCATTATCACTTGTGCATTACAAATATGTTGCATCAGTTATTAACAGCATTTCATAAACTAAAATAAAACACATGGCCGCTCCAGCAGTGGGCGATTCTATTTCTTTCGGTGATCCAATCATAATTTCTGCCCCAGCTTTGATTAGTTGACGTTAGCATTGCGGCAACTAAATATATATTTGCGGAGGTTAAAACTAACTCAGTGGTTGAATTCTCAAGGTTCTAAGTTTTAAAACGAGATACAGGATTCCCATATTCACTGAGATTTAGCCAATAATAGAAAGCTGCAGGCCCGGAGCCGAGGCAGATCCACGACGGTGAGGCGGATTCACTGTGATAGTGCGGATCCACAACGGTATTATTTACTAATATTTTATGTTTTACAATTATTTCTAGGGTTGTTAGGATTAAGATTAGGGTTAGGTTTAGGGTAGAATAAGGCTTGGATTTAGGTTAGGGTTAGGGTTAGGTTATGGTCATTAGGGTTAGGGTTGTTTAGGGACAAAAAATAACAAGCAATAGGTAGCGTTCACGATTTAGGCAAGGCGAGGCAACTTTATTTATACCGCACATTTCGTACACAATGCAACTCAATGCACCATGCGATTTAGAATGTTATGATGTCATAATGTCAAGTGGAGGGCAGGTGCCAATACAACTCTATGGGAGAAATACAGTTTTTGTAAGAAATCTCCAAAACTAACAAAATTAACAAATGTTTTTCCTCATCAGTATTTGATAGTGATTGGATTCACAAACCCGGCGTGTTATTTTTATGACTAAAAGTCCTACTGGACAACATCACGCTCATGTTTTCGAGTATTGTCAACACTTTTGGACGCCTTTCAAAGTAAATAATTGAACATTAGTTTACATGAGCTGACAGATGAGGCGATGACCTTTCAGACAGTTTTGGTTTCATGTGGATTCTTCCAGTAATGACTGAGATATTAACCAAAAACAAAGAAGAAAAAATATGCAGTTCGCCAGTTACCACAGTAACCATAGTTACCACCATGGAATTTTCAGTTGCTCCACCTCAATTTTAAAATATAGGCTCTTTAGAATGTTGTGATGTCTCGTGAACGCAACCTATCCCTATGCTGTTAGAAGTTATGTTATCTTTATCAATCAACAGAAGCATCTAGTTACACTTTCCAAATTGGTTCATACGATTTTTGTTTTGTTTGTATGAAAATATTGACATCAGTCTTCCTAAATGCTGATCGGGCTGGATCCGTCGTATCCAGCAGAGGGCGCACTATCACGGTGGATTCGCTTCACGGTAGATCTGTCTTGGCTCCGGCTCTGCAGCTTTCCCCTACTCGATTTAGTTGAGGTTTAAAAACGTTAAGAGCCAAAGCAGTATCGGATATTTGTAAGGGATCTTGTATTTGTAGACGATATAATATTTTTGTCCAGTATCGGCTCTGATATCCAATACCAGTATCGGATCGGTGCATCCCTAATAAAAAGTAAAGAAATTGCTACATCCACTCGGTCACTACTAAGTTCCTGACTAACACAGTAGAGTCAGTATAACTTGAACAATGTGAACGGTAACTTGAGAGGGGGAGTACACACAGAGGAACCTATTGTACATATTTCAGTGGTAAAGGAAACCAGAGCACCCCGAGGACACGCAGACGTGGGGACAGTGCTTCATTTGATTCCCCGCTTCCCCCGTTCCTCAAATTTTTGGAGTAAATATCTTGAAGAATCCGTAAAAGATTTGAGATTATTTAAACGTGTTCCTTGGGAGAGTTCAAGTAAATGTTTTGGCCTATTCCCCCCGAGTGATTTCCAAATCACTGCACCAAGCCCTGCTCAGCGTGAAATCAGACCTGTGACATTGTTGTGAGGCAAGAGCACTAACCACAGATTTTGAGAAAGATCCCCAAACCCGCGCAGAATTACTCTATGCTCCTGACACATTGCTCCAGGATGAAAAATGGAGAGAAAACACATTCCCCTAAGAGACAAGTCATATTTTCATTCAATGATAATTACAGTACTTATCTTGTGGGATTTTTATGGGCCTGTAGCTATTTTCAAGCACCCTTTTCATTTCTGATGTCATCTTCCTGACCAGCATTTGTAATAGCAATGTGCCTTATGGCTGCCAAACAGAACAGATCAAGTGGGGACATTGTTAATAAAAGCACTACATTGAGGTGAAATGGTGCAGACGAATGAGAAATCTTGTTGACTTGTGTGGACTCCGCATGTGCGAGTGCTGCTTTTAAAGGTTCAAAGGTTTGTCGCCTCGAGGCCGCTGAAGTAAAGAGGCCGAGGATACAAAAAGGCCTTTCTTCTTCGCGAGTACGTACAGTAGCGCTCAAGCGTCCAGATCGTTTTGGCTGCTGCCTCAAGACCCGCCACTGCTGTCACATGGTTCCAATTCAGACCCTCCCAAGAAATGCACAGGCGTGGGTACTGTATGTTGTTTGTGTGTTTGTTCTTTGTAATCAATCTGATCTCATGACAGATTCAGAGTAAAAACAAAGAGGTCTGTAACAAGTGCTTCGGGGAAGAAAATTGATATTGAAATTCATTTATGTGACTGCTTAATATTCCTCTTACTGGGTAAACTTGGCGACCGCATGTGCCTTCCTTTCCCTTCATCCTAAAAGACACGTCCAAAGCCCTTTCTCGCTCCCATTCAAGTCGATGCTGAATCAACTTTTAAGTCCATATTTCAAACAGAAACATTTACATTTCAATCCCGGGGGAAACGTTGGCGTAAAAAAGGGCCCATTTGATCCGCTTCAAAAACCCGATTTGCATGTGTGTTTTTTCTCATTCACCTCCCGTAATTTCTCCCCCGAGCGAACGAAAAAGATTACATTTGCGATGAAGGATGAGTCAGTGTTGTCGGGCAGATTAAAGTGTCACTCTTGACACATGGCACGTCTGCGATTATTTCCAAACTTAGCGCCGCATATTTGATTGGATTTTAAGCACTTCCGAAAATTTGATTCAGTTAAGTGTGAGCGAGATTAGCAACTACCAAGTTCACCCCAGGCCATAATCTGTAAAAGGCTTGGGAAATTAATTCGTAGGCATGCAGCATTTGGGTTAAACTGTATGACATTGAAACGCACGATGAGGTATGAGAAAACCTGTTTGAGCGAGTTCTCAGTTGTACAAGAGTTTTCCTTTGTAGACAACTATTATAATGATCTCTACACTTGGCCTCTCGTCCAAGAAGCTTCGTCAGCAGCACTAACCCCCAGATTCCACATTCTCCATGATCACAATGTTATCCCAAATGTACCATTCATTTTTGGGGATCACTTGCTTACCTAGACAATCGCAACAAACTGGAATGCCAAGAAACAGAGCCTCATTGGTGGCGAAATCAAAGCAAAGCAAGAGGGTTAAAACTACTAAATCAGGCGACCTTTTTGGTTGATCAAATTCTTTCATTAATTTGCCCACTGTTACAGGTCGAGCCCGTAACCTCCGAGATTTAAAAGCCTCATTGTGGGTTAGTGAAAAATGTTGGTCCATTATTCTTCAAAACCTTAGTCTTGGCCATTAGTATAATTTTCCATTCACTTCTGCCCACCTCTGACATTGCATTTAAGTGGCTTGAGGCCTCACTTTTAACAAGGCCACTTAAAAAACCTTGCTTCATTGATTCTCTTTGGACTTGTAGATTTGCTAGCACTGATTGCGCCGCAGTTGCTTTTTTGGGGAGTTGATAATAATGGATAATGTGAGGAATCTAAATGTTGTTTACCTGTTAGATTTTATGTGTAAAACAAAACACACAGCAAATCCAAATTTAAGAACTTGAATAGCAAAAGTCTCTGCTTCTTCCCTTGCTACACAGTTTGAGAAACAATGGGAGTGTCACAGCTCACAAATGCATACCACGAGATCCATAATGCAATTTAAGTGCGCATGTTCTGTTCTTTGTTTGCTGTGCCATTTCTCGGGGGACCCTCCAGACAGATGGAGAGAGATCTTGGTATTTATAACCTTGATTACGGAGGAGAAGCTTGTTACGTAAATTCAGTTTGCTTATCTAATGGTGAAAGGACGTCACATCAGCGCCACTAAAGATCATATTAATGCTACTTACGCCACTCTGGTTAATAGGGCATGCTACTGGACAGACAGGGCCTGCTTAACAACTATTTCCACTTAGATTAGTTTTATTGTAAGAGCTGTCTGCATTTCAAAGGGCTTTCAAGGCAACAGTGACAAGTGGGGTTTTCAAAATATGAAACATCAAAACAAGTCATTACTCTTTTCTTTGGCTAATTGTAGACTAGAAACTAGAAAGTTAAAATACATTACTGTCATTGTGCTATGAAAAGTGTCTTTCTGCACATGTCAAAATGTATTGTTATGAGAGAATTAATGACACTCTGAAATTTACAACTTCCTCTGAGTGGTGCATTTCTAGGATTAGAGTGTAGATGACTTTTTTTGTTATGTTCCAGAACTTTTAAAGCAAAAATTGCCTTTTGAGTTTAGTTTGATGGTCGTTCCCTAACCAAAACCGTTATCCCTACATGTTTGAGCTATCCTTCTTCTCCTTGTGTTTTACTGGATTCATTCTGATTCTTTCAGTGTTCAAATTGCCTTCATGATAGCCATTTCTTGCAGATAGCTGGCACGCTATTGTTTATAGCTTTATTTAAACTTTTTCACGCCCTGGCTTTGTGCAAACTGAGGACATGTTCAGGCGTTTGTTTGCTCAGAAATAGATCAAGATTGAGTTCTGATTCAAACTAGAACTGGCTGTGAATTTCCCATTATGCAACCAAATGAGACCACAAGACATTTTAAGAACCTCGAGTGATGTTACTTACATTAAACTATTCATAGTGGCATATTTATAATAATATAGTCTCTTACCTGCACGTTTTCTCTTAAGTCCGTGGCCTCTCTGAGTGGCTGGGTGGATGCCCTGAAGAGTTCATCCACGACTTTGATCCCCGTGGTTTTGGTGGTGGTGTACTCCCTGGCTTTCCTCCCTTTTCTCACCGATATGCCCCTCTTGTGTGCCTTGCCCCCGCCTCTTCTATTTGTGATAGCTACGTGAATGAACAAGGTCGTGTTGGGCAAAAACTCCCCCGTTAGCGACTGCAGCGGGACATGCCTGTATCCCGGCTGTAGGCACTCAAACGGGATGGTGTACTGCCCGATGAACTCGTCACCGATGTAGTCGTCATCAAGAACCACGAATCTTAGCACCGCCAGTTCCGGCAAGTTGATCTGGAACTCAAAACTCTCGTCAAAAATTGGATTGTCTCCGTTTTGCGAAACTGTTTTGGTTCTTTGTTCCGTGCAGTCAGCCGGGATGCCGTGTATTTCGACATAGATGTAGGGCTCAACAACGTCGCCTTTCGCAGCAGACCCACGCGGTTTGGGTAGATTTTGCCCACTGATCACTTTTATGTGTAGAAGCTGCGCAGAGACTCCTGGTAGCGAATCCCTTGCATTGGCACTAAAGTAGGACACCTCCTCTCTCATGATGGCTGGTCTCAGAACATACCCGCAATTGCCGTTTTGCCTAAACCAACCCAGGTTTAGATCCATCATCAACCCTGGAGTCTGATAATTCATGGCGACTATCTGGCAACCGCACTTCCAAAAGTCCTGAGGGTTCATGTTACTGGCATCGATTCGCATTGGGGTGGGGTATACCCTGGATAGAAAGCGCTTATTGTAGCAGACAAACTCCTCCGGGAACTCGTTGGCGAACCGGTTTGCATCCACTTCGTTAAAAGAGCAGACTTCCCAGTACTTCTGTTCCCTTTTGGAGACATCAAAGTCCCTGAATTGAACCGACTTGCAAAGGGATACCAAGTCTGAAAGCTCTCGGCAAAGTCTGAGTCTTTTGCAGCCCAAACCATTCAGCTGCTCTTTGTCATCGTTGCCAACTCTTCTGGACATTTCCAATCCCTCTTCCTCATCGGTCACATCCCCTTCGCTATCCATGCAGTTAGGGGGCAGCTTCTTGGCCTTGATAAGAATTTTACCTTTTAGTTTTTCTGGCGACGGTAGGTAGATTTCGTCCTTGCTTGGCAACTGGACATACAACTTATCCCCAAGGATTTTTTTCATGTGTTGCGCCATGACCCGTTGCTGCGGGATGGAGCAATGGGTCACCAAGCAAAGGATTAGCGGGTACTCTGAACTTTCGAATGCGTATTGATTTATAATATCCAAGATTTTTGACAGCGCCAATTGAGACGCGATCGAGCTTCCTATGTAGACCACGGGCTCGTTGTCGGGCCCGTTCCACACGATCACCTCTATGCTCCGACAGCCCATCCGCAACGCACGGATGTAGCTGGTGATATCTGAGGAGCCCCAGAAGTGGTCCTCCAGAAGCGACGCGTTGTGGGAAGAGTTTATATAGTAGTGGGACAGGGGCTGCGTCATGTCTTGGCACACCCGCTTGTGTTGGGGGTCAAAAATGTGGCATTCCGACGACAAGAGGTAGTGCGTGAACCCGTCGATGGAGAGATAGCCTCGTTCCCTGCCCTCAGAAGACGGTTCGAACTTTTGCGCGATTTCCCTGCACATTTCTTCGCTGACGCCCTCGACGCCTTGCTCAACCTCGACGAAAAGCATCAAGTCCTTACAATCCAGGTACTCCTTGTTGCTCGAAAACTGTACCATCAAAAAGAAAATCTCTGGCCTCGTGCACAACTCGCAGTATGCCTCCACGAATGTATCCATGTTGATTGCTTCGCCATATTGGTCTTTTGCCTTTTGTAGCTCCTTGAATTTAAGCTCTATCCTCGCCTCTTTCATCCCGGGGTTTAGTCCCTTTATGATTTGCGTGGCCCTGAATAAGTCTATGTGCCCTCCCTTGTCCGTATCGGCGAGTTCGAACACAGAACCGATCCAGGATGTGCGCAAACTTGGCTGGTTGGGCTCCAGCATGTTGACCGTGTGCCGACCGTACGATACTAGATACCTCAACCCCATAACCCAAGTACTGACCACATCCGCAGTGCTGGCGACCAAATCTAACGACTCATAGTTATCGCCGTAGATGATCGAGAAAGCGCACTCATCAGGAAACTGGTCAGAGAGTCCGTTGCTGCGCAGGACCGGCGTTTTCTTCCCCAGTCGGACTTCCTTGATGCTTTTGATTTCCAGTTTGGCCTTTTCCGAGTCCTTTTTGGAGGGCTCCCATCGCAGCCAGCGCATGTCGGGGTCCAGGAGGAAGTAGCGATTGTACATGCGGGAGTTGGAGCGGACTTTCTTCATTTCGCAGCCCTCCATCATAAAGGCCATGCAAGCCGCCGTGCTGTTGATTTTGCGGTCGTTGGGCATCGAGCTGAAGGAGACCGTCTTCTTCCGCACCTGCCTCTGTTTGGAGAAGTCCTGAAACAAAACAAGAAAAATAAACATTTAGTTTAGTCGTTCAAGTATTGCGTCACTGGGTGGACAATATATCAAATTCTATACTGTTCAAAACCAAACCCAACCACTTCTGTATTAGCGCCGATGGTAATACAGAATACAGGATTTTCTTAGTCGGTCATTTACTGAGCGTTTGTCCAAGTGCAAAATGAGTAGCACAAGCAAAAGTGGATCAGCAAAGTCAAGTCATTTGGGTATTTCTTACTCACGCAGCACTCTCTCATTTACATATCAGACTTGTAGCCCGAGTGGTGTTATACACGCAATCTCAAATGGTAAATTAGCTGCAAAAAGCCCACAAATACATAGAAAATATGCTATTTTCCAGCTTGCACTTTCTTTTAAGTTCTTATCTTGCTAAATGACCCGCTTTGTGAAGAAAAACCTTTTTATTGAATTCTCACAAAGAAAGTTATTTACCACAGATGGAATGAGCACCAACAGCTATATGTAATATGCATAATCTTGAATCTTGAATTACACAAAATTAAGTTAAATCAGGCCAAGAAGAATCAATCTACCATTGTGGAGTCATGTTTAAGACTCAAATCAAAACTACTTTTTACAAGAATTTGTGAAAATCTTTATAGTAATGATGGAATATATAATCTTCAAGTAATTACATGTATGTGCTTTGAATTTCCAAAAAGTGTTTAAAACTATTGTATTATGAAAAAAATGAATGAGATGAAATGAGTTTCCTTCACAGGGTGACTGGGCGCACCCTTCAAGATCGGGTGAGGAGCTCAGTTACCCGGGAGGAGCTCGGAGTAGAGTCGCTGCTCCTTCACGTCGAAAGGAGCCAGGTGAGGTGGCTAGGGCATCTGTTTCGGATGCCTCCTGGCCGCCTCCCTCGGGAGGTGCTCCTGGCATGTTCTATTGGGAGGAGGCCTCGTTGAAGGCCCAGGACACGCTGGTGGGACTATGTCTCCGAGCTGGCCTGGTGTCACCTCGGGGTCCCTCCAGAACAGCTGGAGGAGGTGTGCGTGGATCGGGAAGTCTGGGCATCTCTGCTGAGACTGCTGCCCCCGTGACCCGGTCCCGGATAAAGCGGAAGAAAATGGATGGATGGATGGATGGATTGTTGGATGGATGGGTTCACAAGAATATAGTTTCACCTAGGGCTGGGCGATTAAAAAAAAATAAAAAATCACGATTTTCCCCATATTGATCGATCTCAATTATTCATTCATCTTGCTGATTCATAAAATTAGATACATCTTTTATTCAAACCTCAGCTCAAACAAAAACAAATGCTTTCCTCAAGTCTCATTTAACACACAAAAGTCTTGTCTCATCCAAACTCCCAAACAAGGTACTGTTTGTGCCAAAGAAATGGCTGTAAACCTGCTGATTATAAAGAGATTGCGATTTCGATTAAATTTTGATTAATTGCCCAGCTCTAGTTTCACCTTGATTGCATTGTGAAGCCTCAAATTACTAAAGAAATGTTCAAAATGATATAGAAAGACAGAATTTTCTTGTTACATATTCAGCTTCTGAGCTAACACTTTGATGGAGCATCCACAAACCACCTGCTCGAATTAACTTCTGCAGTTGACATTTGTGTGTGTGTCGTCGGCAGCGAACAGGCGCCGCTGTGTCCTACTTGAACAAAAGACACCGGGCCGAGGTTATACCCTGAAAGCACATGACCTGATTTAGGACTTGGAAAATGGGCTGGTTGAATAATGCATACCACAAAGAACAGTATTTTAAAGTCAAAAGAGATTTATACCCGGCTTCGACTTTAAAGCAGCAACCAGGTGCACTGCGATACAAAGTAGATCAATCTGACACAAACATAATCAAAGCTTTTTAACTTCTGTCCCTCCAGAGTTGATGTGACTGTGCTTTTCGCAATAGAGGTTGCTGGTGACAATGAGTTATCTATGAGTATCAGCTGATGTAAGATTAGGTCCGTTGCCATAGCAGAACCATTCAAAACAGAATATTATATCTTTTGAAGGATTAAAAGTCTAAGCGTAAGACTTTCTTCTCCCAAGCTAGTGCCGTTCACTCCTACTCTCCTATTCTGTTTGTGCAGTTTAGTGTGAACTATGTCTGTGGATGAGAGGCAGAGTGGCCAGGTATCAGCAGACAAGCCCACCCAAAAGTCTCAGAAAAAAAAACCTTGCAAATCTACTGGTACGGCTGGAATTTTCCATGTTTTCTTGCTAGTTTACAAAGCTACTGCGCTTCTCGGATGCAGAACTGTCTGTTTCTTAGAAGAAGAAAAAGTAGCTTTGATTGCCTTGGATTTGACATTTAAGTGATTATTTTTAAGTAATAAGACAAATAAAGCCTATTTTACATGGAAAACAGCACAAGATTTCCATGGGCCGGACAACCATGATGGAAGGGAGCACCAGAGAAAGGTGTAGGAGAACAATCAAGATTACATATCAAAAGTCCTTGCACATTAATTCTATGCTTTGTAGAGGATAAGTAGAGAAATATATACTTGATATTCTTAATATGCTATATTAGTACAACCAAAAGTAACATTTTGTTCGTATTGCAGCTAATGTTACTAATACTGCTGCTACATGTCAGATCAATAAACTAAACTAAATCAGGTCTTGAACAGACCTCATTACTTAATACTGGCAATTCAGCTGAGTAAATGAACAAGAATACTATATTTTTAACACTCCCATTGAAGCGCACATATGGCCAAGACTGGGGATTGAAGGCTATTAAACTCCTGTCCCCTTTGCACTCTCTATGACAAGTCACAATCTTTTCTGCTGAAATATAACCAGCTACAAAAAAGCCATTTGCCTCCAGGGGACCCAAAGGAGTACGTCTTGTCCCCCCAGACACTGGCTGCCTATACCGGCCTGATGGATCTTTGCGGAGCATGGTTCAGCTTTAGCTACGAGAAACTGCTCTGAGCCATCCATCTCTGCGGTGACAGACGCGGCCGGATGACGTTCCAGGCAGCTCCTCGCCATTAATGGGTCAGACTTCATGCAAAAGGAGCGGGAATCACATGCTTACACTCGCTCTTAAAGTCCAGAAATATCTCAAATGTAGCCACGTGTTGCTATGTTGCATTGCCTACAACCATGCAGTGCCTTGTCAGAGTCAGTGGGCGGCATGGGAACCATCTCCAGGTCTTGAGGTAGGAGTACCCAGCTGGAGGATTAGCCTAACAGGGTATATTTTGGGTTAGCGCTCGGAGGAAACTCGCACAGACACTGGGATAACATGAAAACCCCACACAGAAAGGTCCCAATAGGTTGAAGAATCAAACCCAGGACCTTTTTTGCTTCGAGGTGAGAGTATCCGCCACTGTGCTACAAAAAAACGCACTGCTACAAATACTTTAAATACTTTAACTGTCTACACTGTACGGTTGAATGCCACAATTATGTTACTGTAAGCCACTGACACAATTACTTAGCTCAAACTCATGATCTTATAATTTCAAGCTTGATTTACTTGAGCAAATGTCCACCCCAATGTTATGGAACGCCATACAAAAGTGGTGCACTGGTGAGCACAGTTTATATGTGAGAAAAGAAGCTCATAAAGAATTTATAAAAGCGAAGAAGTCTGCAGGAGCCTGAGGATAGAGGAGAAAAAACATAACATTTTCCAAAATGGCACATAAATCTCACTTATTCTTAAAGTTGTTACACTATGTAAGCAAACACCTTACATTACATTAATCATCTTCAATTCACTCACTATTGTAACATCAAAATAGGGACTAAACCAAGACTAGACAAGCATCAACCAAGAGTTAACTGTGTACCAATTATAGAATGTTGCTAAACCAACAATTGCAAATTTATGGAATAAGTGTATAGTCAACTTGTATGACATCTGTACATCCCAAGCTTTTTTTCTTTACAAATTGTTGCCAAGAACCACAAGCGCTCGGTAATATGCAAACCTCAGTCTACACCACGAGAGGGAGTCTAGGCACAACAACAACATTTTTTTTTTTTTAGAATTATCTTCTAAGACACAGATGGGTCCCGCATTGATTTGAGAGCCATTTTCAAAGGTTAACCAAGATTAAATCCGGCTCCTTTTAAGCTTCGGTGATATATTACTTGACGGTCAATCTTGTGTGGCAATTCCCCTGGGGCGAGAGTAAACGGGCTGATAGAGTGGCAGAGGGTGGCTGTGTGGTTGATTGCCTCCAGGCCTTCTTTAAGGAAGTGCTGGGGGTCAGAGTTCAAGAGACTAAAACAGGTTGTTGCAATTAATAGATCAGGCAATTAACCTCGCGCCTTTCCATCAGAACGGAGCAGATAAATGACACAACACTTTTTTGTGTGTAGTCTCTTGGTGACCTAGACTTAAAGATCCTGCATCCTGCAAAATCAAGTGTTTGGAGCTTTGAACAATATTTTAAAGGGGGGTATTATGTAAAATTGACTTTTTCAAGCTTTATATCATGTTACTATGTCATTCCCTCATTAAACACATGCCTGGAGTGTTGCCTTGGCTCATTCACATATTTTTGAGTAATCAGTAAAAACTTAGACGGCAGCCATTTTAGGTGTAGCTATGCCTCAGTCCTCCTAGGAACGCCCCCACCTCCTGGAGACGCCTCTGGACCTTTCGTCACCAGCCAAGCCACCAACCACTGCTCCTCAGCTCAGCAGAGCCCCCTCCCCGCACAGTAGTGTTGTTTAGATGCCACAGCAGTGTGCTGAAGGGGGCGTGTCGGAAAGCTTCTTAAAGAGACAGAGGCCTATTTCAAGACATTCAGTACAGCCATTTTGAGAGAGCAATTTTATTCAAGGCAGTTATTTTAATTTACTGCATATACAGACCAACAGAAGGTTATGTCATCATTGTAGTATGCTATAGACTGGTGCTATGTGATTGAAAAAAGAAGCATAATACCCCCTCTTTAATTTTATATATTCATTTGAGCACATATCAATAATTCCCCAAATCAAAACGCCAGCCCTCAGTCTGATGTACGTCACACTGCATAATCCATTCCCAATATGATGCAGCCCTAAATAAGTTTTACATCAAATCAAATGGGAAAAGCATCAACATTTTCCACATTTCTTCAAATTGTCTTTGCAAAAGCCACATCCCCGCGTCTTTTTGTCCCCCCCCACGTGCGTCTGCGCAGAATGCTTCGTATCGCTTTGTGTTTATTTTCAGCGCGTCCTCATGTGCATAGGGCACGGCTTGTCTCCTGCAATCAGGGAGCTTGCGTCGGCGGCGTCCCTTGGGTGCGCGGCTGGCGTTGTCCCGCTCAATAACGCAGTGACAACAGTGATGAGAGAGAGAGCGAGCGAGAGGGGAGACCGTTTGACTTCGAGCCGCCCTTGTGTCTGTCGTTACATGTGTCCCGTGGCAGGACGGCCTCACCTTTAGCATCGGGGAGCGTTTGACCCGGCCCGGGGCGCTGCAGGAAGAAGAGGATTGTAGGAAGCGGGGAGGGGCAGTAGCTGGAATAGGTTTCCCGAAATACCCCACATGCCAATAGGGCAAAATGAACGGGATAAAGTTGGCATTTTAGAGATGTTTCTCCAAGCTTATTAGCTACTGAGTTCATAACAATGTGTAAACATAGACTGGGGAGACCGGGGCTATTTGTCATACGTGTCCTCAAGCGGCTCCGTTTTAGCTTCATGTGATTAAAAAAAAATAATTCATACACCATTCACAGCCAAGCGATTAATCGTAAAAATAATCGGTATATTAATCGATTACCAAAATAATCATTAGTTGCAGCCCTAAATATGTCACATTGCTTTTTATAGCCACACAAGAGGGCGCTGTATGCTGGTACTGATATATAATATGTGTATTGGTTTTCTTTTTCTCTTCCAGTAATCATTTTCTCATTTGGATTGAAGACATGAGGAGAGCACACATTTGAATTGTGTTTATGCCTTTCCCCAAACTTTAATGTCTGGGATATTTTTGTAGTGAGAGCTTTCTTTTTGTTTGTGCCATAAACAAAAGACACAGACGTTAGCTTTGATTTGAGCTGTTTCAGAGCTAACATGCTAAAGCTGTTTGTTAGCTAGCTTACACTGTTGGTAAAGTGGACACTCGGGGTTATTTGTCACATGGCGTGTAAATGGTGGGATTTTTATCCTTTTGTGTCTAATTCATTTGAACATTAGCTTTTATAGAGGTGGTATGTTTGGGTTATTGACTGAATATGTACATTTTACACCTCATAGAGCATTTTGCACACACAAAAAATCAACAGATCAAAAAATATATGTTGTTCTTTTATCTCATAAAGCAACAACGTTACAAAGGTTTATCAAATTTCATGTTAACATCAAAAAACAATAGTGACAATCAACTCCAAGCACATGGGGCACATTGTCACAGTCGATGTTGTTGTGTTTTACGGTCGAGGGTTCAAGCTTTCATTTACTGCAGCTCTGACTTTAGTGGGATTTTCTGTTGCAGTGAACACAAGAAACAAATGTGTGACAAATAGCCCCGGTCTCCTTTACTGTAGGGCTGGAGGGTTGATCACATTGAATTAAAATAGATTTTTTTATAACCACAGTTAGCAAATCACAATAGCTGCAATTATTTAAGTCAGCGGTTATGCAGTAGTGTATCATCAGGGTCATCTGCACTTTTTATTAATTGATTTCCTTTATGCTAATGTATTTGTTTTGGATGTTTTTCTTATATAGACAAGGTTTGCATCCGGTGTAGAAATAGTTTAGTTCAATCTCGGTCTAAAACATCCTTTGTAGGCCTGTTTTTGTGGCACTTGGAAGGTCAAATAGTTCATGAGGTGGTATTTGTGATGAAACCATTATTGAATATCCTCTGCAAACTACAAAAGTGGCTGCCTCCATTCGGTCTACACCTTGCGATGGTTTAGTACTTATTTTGGTTTTCCCTCAAGATGTCAGTGCTCATGTTGACGCAATCAGTAATGTTTCCCAAAATTGCTCAGCCCTATTACGCATTATATTCTGAACTTTTGTAACTCGATTCCTTTTTTTCCCCGGTTGTTCTTTTGCCCGGGGCTTTTCAACATATTGCGTTGCCACAATTCCAGCGACAACACACAAAAAAAAGTGCAACTACTGCTGTACTCCCCCCGCCTGACTTCGCCCACTGAGGTGAGTAAAGCAGCAGCGGGGGATTGTGGGTAATGGAGAGTAATGATAGAGCACAGGGCCCCACCATGACGTGCGTATGTGTTTTTATTTGGATGCATGTGCGCTGCGGGAAATCTGTCTGCCTTTGCATGGGTGGCCGTAACTGACAGCAAACGCAGCAAAGCATGAGACAGCGAAGTCAAACAACCACAAAGGGTATATTAAATGCTCATGTTGATCAGTTTGCTTAAGTGGACATGGGATACAAAAGAGACGAAAAGTTTGCAACACAAATAAAATCAAATTATACAGTACCTTCTTCTAAATGTTTGCAGTTTTGAGTCCATAGCTGAATCATGTGGAACTATAGTGATGTGACGTTCATGACCGACTGGCTCTTTAAGGTAAACGCTTCCAGAGCTCCCCTGAACGAAAACAAGAATCAGCCCAATAATGGAGCAGTCAAAGCTAAATGCATGAGTCAGACAGTTGCAGCCTCTTTTTATCAGTTGTGGCGCAAGATTTTATTCACAAACATGTTTTTCAAAGCGTAAATATCAGTGGCATTGTAATTTTAGATGATTTAAATAAACAAGCCTGCCTCGATCGCATCTTAGATATTGTGAGTAGGGCTCTAATGATTCATCGAAAAATCGTTTTCAAATCGATTTATTTAAACTGCTTAAAGGGATTTTGACATTGGGCCTCATTTCCTAGTTATCCAGAGTGTTGTTGATGTCTGGAGATATTTTTTTTTCTTAAATTCATGCAGTTCTTATATTTTAAGAGTCTAGTGGCGCTAAGCTAATGCTAGGCTAACGCATTTCTATGGTATCTGTTAGCCTGCATTAAAAACAGTCTGACCCACTCCACAGTGCACCTGAGGTAAATCGCCAGACTAACAATATAAATGTCTGTGTCGATAGAATAATTTTAACCATTTTGCATTTAAAATAACTTATATTTGAGCAGCATCAGCTTCGTGGCTGTAAGCTAACGCAGCGGCGGAGAGAAAATAGTCCCTCAAAATGCAGTAATTCATGTGATACAAGGTCAGTTATATTTCAAAAATTATTCTATTAACACAGACATTTATATGGTTAGTCTGGTGTTATAAGTGATTTACCTCAGGTGCACTGTGGAGTGGGTCAGACTGTTTTTAATGCAGGCTAACTGATACCATAGAAATGCTTTAGCCTTGCCCTAGCCTAGCGCCACTAGACTCTTCAAATATAAGAACTGCATGAATTTAAAAAATATCTCCAGACATCAACAACACTCTGGATAACTAGGAAATGAGGACCAATGTCAAAAATCCTGAAATATCCCTTTAACCTCTTAACCCCCACTTTAACGGAGTGCATTTTCTCGAATTTCGCCTTTACCCAAATCTAAAAGGTCCTTGCAGCCTACAGGCCAGTGTAACGCCTCAATTCTTTATCCTCACGTTTTTTTCCCGTGCTGTCGTCACTTTTTTCCACGTTCTTTTTCCATTTCTTTTTTCCCCCCTTCTTTGTTGCACCTTTGTCACTTGCTTTTTTTATTTAGTCACTTTGTTGTTGCATTTTCATCCTCGTCTTCTTCTCGTTTTTGTCGCTTTTTTCAAGAAGCTTTTAGATTTGGGTAGTGCCGAACTGGAGAAAATGTGCTCGGTTCAGATGGGCATTAAGAGGTTAGAATGTGGATCAATGTAAAAATAAATAAATAAATAAAAGAATACAGTTTGATACTAGACTGAGCCATATTCATTTGGTTAAAAAAAAAAGGAAATCTTGTATGGTTTTGTGATGGTTTTCTTTTCTTTTTTTTCAATGTCTACTGTGACTGTGTCTGTGGTGAATTAAATGATAATGGAAAAAAAAGAAAGAAATCGGAAACTTAAAATCCCTAATTGTGAGTTATCTGCTGGCTTTATTGACATGTTGCATAGGGTCCAGCCTTTTGAATGGCTCTTTGAAATGAACGAACCCCAAAGATTCGGCTCCCAGTAAAGAGCTGTAAATCCCATCCCAAGGTTGCCATTCTGCCACCTTGCTGCAGGAAAACAGTATTAGCACTTTCAAATGTAATGTTTTTTTCCCCCTCCATTGAGGCAGTCACCTGTAGATTCCCCTCCACGTTACAGGATTTCACAGCTCAGCGGTTGTTGATGTGTCGTTGATTCGGTCGGAGCAGGTGGCAGGTCACCAGCCCACGCGCTTCCATCCCTCCATCTATCACACATGCAGGCAGCGCGGGCAGCCAGGCATGCGTGCAGTTACCCTGGCTCCCCCTAGAGGCAGCGCACCCCCCTCTCCTCTGCTTTGTGCATGTCTCCGGCCCCTAACAGTTATGCAAGCTGACGGATGAATCATGGCACTCAAAACAACTCAAGGCGGACCTCAGTCAACCTCCTCGGAGAAGGTCCCGAAAATAGACGGACTCCACCCAAAGCGAAGGAGAGAGAAAAGACAGACGACGCATGGGCACAGAGAGGTTGGATGAAAATATCATGGCTAAAGGAGGATTTGCAGACGGGATGGAAGATGGGGGGTGAGGCTCAGGTTAGGCGCTTTATTTGGTCTTGACGCAGTGGATTCATGGGATTACGTTTGGGACTATCTTGAGTTCAGTGTTTCTTCAAAATGTGGGTATTATGCTTTTACTGGCATCATTTCAAACCCATCTTTATCACTATCTTACAATCTGTTGGTAAATGCAATGTTGATTTAAAACAGCCGAAACTAAATATTCAGTAATTTCACTTCCTCATTTTCAGGCGATATCACCCCTTGCTCTTGCTCCCCTTCGCTACGCAGCTGTTTCAGTAAAGAGGGAAAGATGTCAGTGTGGCTCGCTCTAGTGAAGCTATGGCGGGTGTTTTGACTCTGCGATGAAAGGATGAAGCTTAGCAAGACCGCCTTTGCAATGCCCAATCCCGTCAGATCTTGGAAGCTAAGCAGGGAAGGGCCTGGTCGGTACTTGGATGGGAGACCGTTTGGGAACACCAGGAAGCCTAGTGAATGTAGAGAGTGAGTGAGTGGTTGGTGGTGGTCGGAGGGGCCGATGGCGCAGACTGGTTGCCTCGCTTCCGTCAGTCTACCCCAGGGCAGCTGTGGCTACAACAGTAGCTTACCACCACCGAGTATGGAGTGAATGAATAATGACGACAGTGTAGCGCTTTGAGAAACTTGGTAATACAAGCTTGTAAAGCGCAATACAAGTGTAAGGCATCATTATTAGATCAAGAGCAGAGGAAAGCATTTCCTGGATACGTACAGTAGGACCTCAGGAGGAGCTGCAGCGGTCAAGCTAAGAACAGGAAGATCACTGAGAGATGCGCTTGTGTTTTTGGTAAGAGAACAACATGGTAAAAAGCTTTAAAAAGTTGATTTGACACAATTAGAGGTCAACCGATATATTGGCCGGTCGATATATCGGGCCGATCTTCGGGGACTTTACAATATCGGCTATTGGCTGATCAAGCGCGACGATAAAAGCCAATATCTCTGGGACCAAAAGTGATAAGAGACTTTCCATTTCATGCATTGGAAAGAGCGAAGTCAGGGTTTTAAAACGAGTTCCCCCACAACTTCCTAGGGCTCAGGCGAACAGAAAATCATTACGATGAAAATTGGTTAGCTGCAAGTTTGTTAAACACAAGTTTCACCAAACCTCCGTCAATATGGCCATTTTAAAGCACAGAACCTTGAGAATTTAATCACTAACTTAGTTTTAACCTCCGCAATTCTATTTCAGATCACTGCGCAAAATACTGTGACCAGCAACAGCATGCTAATGCTATAGCGGCAACTAATCAAAACTGGTACAGAAACTATGACTGAATCACCTAAAGTAATAAAATATATTCGGCTACTGATGAAGTGGCCAAGTATTTGTTTTTACAGGATTATAGACCAGACATTTGGAAAAATCTGACAAAAATATCGGTCAAAAATATCGGCTGAGCATTTCGGCATTGAAAAAAAATAAAAATGAAATAAAATCGGTATCAGCCTTAGAATAACCCATATCGGTCGACCTCTATATATTCCTGTTAAACCATGTCCAGGGGCATTTGAGAGAAGACTGAAATACAGTATTGCTAAACTAATCAGTCAGTAAAAAAAAAAAAAGAGAGAAAATAAAACGTGGGTAGTGGGTTAATGCTTCAAGATGCACCTCATCCAAATCCAAATCCTGACTCCAAATCTGGAGATTTTTTGCTTAAATCGTGCTACAAAAAATACCACATGGCAAGTTAAACGGATTATAATTGGCCACATACAGCTCTCCTGTCAACGTATGTTCTTCAAAGTGTCATCACTTACTGGACAGCCATTGGTGAGGATAAAATAGAGAGATTGTAGGCATCCTCTCGTGGGAAAAGCTGAGCACATGAGCTCGCACCATCTCCGGACGTGAACGCGCTGTGCGAATAGGCCAGGAAATAGACCTGAGGCAGTACAAATAGCCTTTCTATATATATACTTCATATGTGCTGAAGCTCAGCACCGCACGCTGCTCTTTGAATGTAAAAGAGGAGCTTGCTAAAGATGATTATTCTGGACGGTGTGACCATTAACGTGGAGACACTCTGGTGGCATGATGATTTTTACACTCAACGCTCGCAGCAAGGTCAAAAGTTTGAGTTTCCTGTAGCTTCTTTGGTATAAATGGTAAATGGATTCAACTTATACAGCGCTTTTCTACCTTTATCAGGCCCAAAGCGAAGTAGACATTAAGGAACCAGTCACCCATTCAGATTCTCATTCATACACCAACGTACGCAGACACTGGCGGCAAGTAGGGTGAAGTGTCTTGCCCAAGGACACAACGACAGTGTGCATTTGTGGGAGCTGGGAGTCGAACCCATGAGCTTCCGATCACTGCGCCACCGTCGCCCCGGTATATGTATGTACGTACAGTGAGGAAAATAAGTATTTGAACACCCTGCTATTTTGCAAGTTCTCCCACTTAGAAATCATGGAGGGGTCTGAAATTGTCATTGTAGGTGCATGTCCACTGTGAGAGACATAATCTAAAAAAAAAATCCAGAAATCACAATGTATGATTTTTTAACTATTTATTTGTATGATACAGCTGCAAATAAGTATTTGAACACCTGTCTATCAGCTAGAATTCTGACCCTCAAAGACCTGTTAGTCTGCCTTTAAAATGTCCACCTCCACTCCATTTATTATCCTAAATTTAGATGCACCTGTTTGAGGTCTTTAGCTGCATAAAGACACCTGTCCACCCCAGCAATCAGTAAGAATCCAACTACTAACATGGCCAAGACCAAAGAGCTGTCCAAAGACACTAGAGACAAAATTGTACACCTCCACAAGGTTGGAAAGGGCTACGGGGAAATTGCCAAGCAGCTTGGTGAAAAAAGGTCCACTGTTGGAGCAATCATTAGAAAATGGAAGAAGCTAAACATGACTGTCAATCTCCCTCGGACTGGGGCTCCATGCAAGATCTCACCTCGTGGGGTCTCAATGATCCTAAGAAAGGTGAGAAATCAGCCCAGAACTACACGGGGGGAGCTGGTCAATGACCTGAAAAGAGCTGGGACCACCGTTTCCAAGGTTACTGTTGGTAATACACTAAGACGTCATGGTTTGAAATCATGCATGGCACGGAAGGTTCCCCTGCTTAAACCAGCACATGTCAAGGCCCGTCTTAAGTTTGCCAATGACCATTTGGATGATCCAGAGGAGTCATGGGAGAAAGTCATGTGGTCAGATGAGACCAAAATGGAACGTTTTGGTCATAATTCCACTAAACGTGTTTAGAGGAAGAAGAATGATGAGTACCATCCCAAGAACACCATCCCTACTGTGAAGCATGGGGGTGGTAGCATCATGCTTTGGGGGTGTTTTTCTGCACATGGGACAGGGCGACTGCACTGTATTAAGGAGAGGATGACCGGGGCCATGTATTGCGAGATTTTGGGGAACAACCTCCTTCCCTCAGTTAGAGCATTGAAGATGGGTCGAGGCTGGGTCTTCCAACATGGAAGGATAACCAAGGAGTGGCTCTGTAAGAAGCATATCAAGGTTCTGGCGTGGCCTAGCCAGTCTCCAGACCTAAACCCAATAGAGAATCTTTGGAGGGAGCTCAAACTCCGTGTTTCTCAGCGACAGCCCAGAAACCTGACTGATCTAGAGAAGATCTGTGTGGAGGAGTGGGCCAAAATCCCTCCTGCAGTGTGTGCAAACCTGGTGAAAAACTACAGGAAACGTTTGACCTCTGTAATTGCAAACAAAGGCTACTGTACCAAATATTAACATTGATTTTCTCAGGTGTTCAAATACTTATTTGCAGCTGTATCATACAAATAAATAGTTAAAAAATCATACGTTGTGATTTCTGGATTTTTTTTTTTAGATTATGTCTCTCACAGTGGACATGCACCTACGATGACAATTTCAGACCCCTCCATGATTTCTAAGTGGGAGAACTTGCAAAATAGCAGGGTGTTCAAATACTTATTTTCCTCACTGTATAAGGTATATTAGGTACTTTTACTCGCTTTACTTGTATACAATTGTCTTGCCCAAGGACACAAGAAACTTCAGTACAATGCAGGATTCAATGCGTCTACACCCACCTAACCTGCAGTGCTAATAGTCTCCTGCGATTTCCCTTTCATATTTGCTGCAGGGGTGAAGTATTTCCCCTCACATCCAGGAATAAAAGTTATGTAAGTCATTAAGCTTCAGTTCTGCTGCACAGGCAGCAAGTGGAAATCCCAATAGGACGCCGAACAAGGCAAAGTGCACCGAAACAATCTCGCTAATGACTGTCCCAATGAGTAAAAGTGTAGGTCAATTCCATCGAACCGTGGAAGCGCGCAAATAAGCGGTTAGGAGGACGCGGCTGATGCGCTGCAGACCGAATCTTTGTTTGCATATAACCTTTTTTTATGACCTGCTCGAAATATCTATCTTAATTTGTAAAGAATTCCTATCTAGAGATGTGCATGTGCTATACTTTTACAAGTGTGAAGGTTTTGAAAAACAATGGGTGTATAAATAACGTGGTGATGAGCGGGAGCCAGCATTTCTCTATCTTTCCAATCGCAATATGGTCATTGCAATTTCTGTGGAGGTCGCACTGTTCTTACTTCATAATCTGATGTTAATGACACCAAATCTTTCAATGTTGACTAAAGTAATCGATATCACCGATGTTAAAATATCCACTGACAACACAGACAATGCTTGAGTACTCTTGCTTCACAGCTAGAGGGTTGCGCGTTCGATTCCCAGGCCAGGAAGAGCCAGTGTAGTTTGTCATCAACCCCAAAGCTAGACCACATTGCCTAAGAAGTCCTATAAGCCGATTCTTTTCTGGTTGTGAATGTTTTGTCCTTCAGTATGCTGCTGTGTGTCTAATTGTAAAACACTTTTAATTGATTGTGATCTGGAAGAGAGATTCTCGACATGGGGGGCACCTAATGACATGAATGCAAATTGGCCATTCATTTCAATGTGTTGATACATCTGTGGGGGTTGTGCGATTGGACTGAGAGAGGTCAGCCTGACTACAGCACGGGGGCAAGGGGGGGCTTCCTGGAAAAAAAAGGTTGGGATCTACTCATCTGGAAGGCTAGCTGCTGTTGTTAGCATTACTGTTGTCATGTAAACCGGGAAAAATGACCCAAAATGCAAACTGCGACAGAACGTTATTGACAAAAACTAGTAAAAAAGGCCAAAGAAGAGTGTAACAAAAGACCCAAATAAAGCAGCAGGGGTCATCAACAAAAACTGGGAACAGGATTGAAACACATGCAGACAATGAACCGACAAAGGACGAGGGAAACACAGGGGTAGAAACACACGAGGGAATCTGACACATTAGGGAAGGCGATTAACACAGGGGAAGTCAAACAAAACATCACATAGACAAAAAAGACATAAAACACCAACTGGTACAGAGACAAATAGGCAAGGCAACTTTATTTATACCGCGCATTTCATACACAAGGCAACTCAATGCGCCTTACAAAAGAAGATAATGCGAAATTACAATCAGGTTAAGTTAAGGAAAAGCACATATATAGAAACATCAAGACATGGGAAAAACACGATGACTGGCCATTGACCGGGGGCGGGGCTGAAGAAACGTGTTGAGGCAGACGCAGAACGACAGGGGCGTGGTTAGGGAGGGGGTATGTGTGTGCTGTTATTTACAGTCTGAAAGTCAGTGTTATGCAAAATATGACCCAGAGAGCTCAGTCCTTATCAGGTTTAGCTCCGTGGCTTGGCCTTGAAGGGAAGTGTTGACCTCCTCTCTCAGGAGGAAGAGAATTATTCCAGCAATAGTTCATACATTTATAATGAATTCGCTTTTTTCTTGGTCTCAGCTTTAGTACGGTTCTCCAGAGCAGGTAGTTCCCTTCACAGTTCAACCCTTTTCCTCCCAAAATATAGTCCAATACAAGAAAGCAAGCCAAAACAGGGAAACAGAAAACAGATCATGACAACTGCTAGGAATGACAACAACTATAGCACTCTAACCACTTTTGATCCCTGTTTCATTGCTTGTAAACTAAAAAAAAGACACAGGGCCTTTAAGACACTGGCACAAGATTATGTCGGCGAGGACAAATTTCCCTTCAAAATCTATATATAAATAAATAGATTGTGGTCTGGACACAGTTGAAGAACCCGTCACGGTCTACAAACGATAAGCATCACAGAGTCCCCACAAACAAAGCTATAAACAGCTCCGGTTCTTTGGCCCCGTGTCTCTCCTCAGAACATTACAGTCCTAACCACTCCGCAAAAGCCCGTGTCCCTCGAGGTGTTCTCCTTCCCGATCACACCTCGTCGAATCGTCACGCTTTCCATCCTCTAACATCACCAATGGGGCCAATTATTTTCGGCGCGCAGCCTCTTCCGCGGGTCACTTTGAAGTGCGTCGGAGGTGCACGTTGCCATGGCACGGCTGAGACGCACAAACACTCGGGGAGGCTGTCTGGATTTCGTCAGCGCTCAGACTCGCTTTGTTGACATCTTTATCCGGGGGCAAGGTGTCCTCTGTCAATTACCAATGACCTGCTCGATAGTTTGGTTAATGATGCGGTCGCTTTAAGTAACAAAGGAACAGTAGATTTTTTCACTCCTCGGGGCAACGATTTAAATAGAAAACAATGTGCAATGAAAACGAATATTTCAGAATCGCATTGTGCCAAGAAGCGACAAGGGAAATGCATGAGGGCATATGGAAAAGCAATTTCTTTAAGTACAGTATTTTTTTTAACAAGTTATTCCTTTTCATCCAAAGTTCGCCCCGGAGGAAATTACTGGCAAAGACAGCGCGAGTTATACGATCATTAAAAGCACTGTCACCTCACAGAAAGAGCATCTCAGGTTCGAGATGCTTGTTTGCTTGTTCTCCCTGTGTCTGCTTTCCCCCACATTGGTATTAACATTGAAAGCTGCCTCACATGGGAAACACCAACACAAATTTAACTAACTGTTATGATCTGGGGTCGCTGCAGTTGGTCGAGTCTAGGTTCAGCAACACTATGAGTTATAGTTACTCCATTAGTGGATTACTTCTTCCCGGATGGAGTGGGGATATTCCAAGATGACAAAGCCAGGATTCATTGGGCTCACATTGTGAAAGAGAGGTTCAGGGAGTGTGAAACATTATTTTCACACATGGATTGACCGTCACAGAGTCCAGATCTTAACCCCATTGAGAATCTTTGGGATGTGCTGGAGAAGGCTTTGCGCAGTGGTCACACTCCCGCATCATCAATACAATGCAGAAGCTTGTTGAAACAATGCCACTGAGAATGCCTGCTATAATCAAAGCTAAAGGTGCTCCAACAAAATATTAGAGCGTGTGACCTTAGTGCCGACTTTAGGGTATTACTAATAATTACTTACCAACCCCCCAAAAAAGGACTTGAACTGGGAAACAGCAACATCTGAATTATGTTTTAATCAAGTAGGAGAACTTCTAATTCAAAATGTTACTCAAATAGAAGTTAAAGCAGTACTAAGTAACTCATGCCCCTAGAGGCCTCAAGCGCCACTGCAGGTGTCGTAGCATTTCGCGTTTTTTTTTACTCATTAATTGTCCGTGAGAGTAAATACTACGCTGACAGAAAAGACAAAGGGAGAGAGGGATATTGTACATCCAATTACACAATGGAAATCTTTTTTTTTTCACTCAAACTTGGCTGTAAATACTGTATAAGTGAGGCTCGCCCGCAGTTAGCTTTGCCCGTTAGCATGTTAGCTTCTTCTTCGTGATTCCATTAGTGTGTATTGGCGCCTCCGACCCGGTGCAGGGAAAGTTGCAATTGTGGTTTTCTGGCCAGAGACACCAGGGAGAGATGAAAGACCCCCCAATCATCCCATTAACACTTGTATTACCCCCAGGGGGACTACGAAAAGGATTTATTAAGGTGAATAAGTTACTTAGTACTGCTTTAAAGACACACTGCGTAACATTTTGGACTATACTGTTGCCATCAATACAAACATGCCCTTAATGACCAGCATGACACACACAATGCTATTTTTGCAATCTGTAATTAAAGAATGGATTTGGATGAGAACCTAACCTATCTCAAATTCTGCTGCCTTTAGTCGACATCTCCATGGAGACGAGCAGGAGACGTACCCACTGCCGGTAAAGATACAGTCACGTCTTGGGAGAGGAGAGTTTGTTTGTACATGTATGATGTATTTTTCAATGACGAACATATCTGTCATGAAATAAATGCTTGTATTTGAATTTCATTTATTAGGTTAAATTTTACGCGCTGTGGCTTTAAAACATCTCCGAGAACTATTGTTACTTGCAAAGGTTACTCAAGGACACGCATTGAGTAAGTGTAAGTGAGCACTTCCCGGCTTTGCTCCTATACAGTCAAAAGAGTTAATGTCAGGTATTAAGTTCTATTTTACATATTTCATTTAGTGCTAAAGCTTATTTATCAACAATTATTTAATGCACTGCAGCTCATCCCTCTCGCCTGAGTCTACATACAGTGAACCGGCTTGCACTCCGGCTTATTTGATAGACTTTGACATTTTAAGACGTTCGCGAGGGTTCGTCAGATGTGGAAGCCCCGCGGTTCATATTTAATGAAACTCTACACAGCGGGACGCCTCATCTGACACGACAAAAACTGTGCACAGGCGTCTCGCACGTACAGCCACTGCAGGCGTTGCTTACACATATAACCAACTGTAATGCCCCCCCGTGGCTCGGACTCGCTTTAATTAAATATTGTTGCCACTCTGTTCTCTTTACTGCCTTTATAATAACTGTAGGCAGTGTCCCCAGATGATGTTTAGCAACTGGCCTTTAAATACGCCTGTTTTATCATTACCTGCAAGTACATGATGGCCATCCTGAATATGTATAGGATATTTTGAATTGTTTGCATCGTCTTTTAGTGCTTTTAGGCAGGCAGAGGTGCTTCATAGTTTGTTCTCAGCTTTAGGCTTAACCCAGTGGCGGGCCGTGGGGTTTCAGTCAGGGCCTTCAATAACAACCTGGGTTCACGCAGTCAAACGCATATACACTTATCGACAATAGGCGTATGGATAAAACTGCCTTTTTGTGTGGCATTTGTTCGCTAAAGGATTTGTCAACAACGCAAACCAAAGCTGCGGTGCCTCCGACTCCAAAACAAAAGCAAACACCTTCGGGAATACTCGTGCTAGAATACGGAAATACACGATACATGACAGGCGGGGACAAGCGTGTTATAACGTGGTAACAAGCGGCTGTTTTTAGGAGATGCTTTGTTGACAGAGCGAGTAAAATAAAAAAGATACTAAACTTACAGTTTGGTGCTATTTGAGATCCCTTTTTTATAGCGCTCGTAGTCTCACCTGTTGCCTGCCCGAGTCCCAGCTCAGCTGACGCGGAAAACTCTTCTCCTGTCCGGGGAGCCGAGCGTCTACGTCCCGCTGTCATTCCCGCTGCTTTGCTCTCGAAGCTCTTCACAATGAAGGGGCGCAAAATATCCGTGATCAGTAAATCCACTTCATTTTGCCTCGTTCGGACGTTTCCAAGAGGAATATCTGTTTATCCGGTTCTCTTCGGAGTGGCTGGAACGTCTTGCCCATGCGCGGCTACATTAGCGGTTTTCTCAGGCGAAGAAAGCGTAGGGGAAGCTGCTGAGCTACTGAAGGCCCTGGGGGGGCGTACTGTCAATGTATATCGAATTCTGATTGGCTGATAATTCTGTCAGTGAGGCTGGCTGTCAATCATGTGTGCGGCCTGATAACACAGGGCCTGCAGAATCTGTTCTGAAGGCCCTGAGGAGGAGCAGCTCGCCAGACGTGTTTAAGGCACTTTTTGAGTAGGAAATTACAGTTACACCTCAATAAAACCAATACAAGCGACTCAACTGTACATTATATAAATAAATTAGAAATTAAATATACTATTAAGAGATTTTACACTTTTTTTTCTTCATTTGGCCAGGGCTAGCAGAGAAGGCCCTGCTGGCCCTGACGGCACACCACTGGCTTAACCTCCAATTACGTTCAGGCAACTTTTCTGAAGCAGTGGGCGGTGGTGTTGCCATGATACAAAAATGTCAAACTCAATTTCATGGAGTGGTGAGGTACATTGATATACACTGCCTGAAAAGTCGCCACAAAAAGAAAGGTCAAACGCTCATTACATTGGACTGCCTTTAACTTTGATTACAGCACACATTTGATGTTTCAATCAGCTTATGCAATGTCAAAAGAGTGTTGCACATAGTGTTGCTCAGCCAAGACCTAACCAACTGCAGCAATCATAACAGTTAGTTCAATCCAGGTGGCGACTTTTATTTTTTGGTCAGGCAGTGCAGAAAGTCCAATACAATTAACTAGATTAGTTTAACAGAATGACTAGTTTCTTATTTGACCATTACAACAGAAAGCTGCAGCTGCTCTTTAGAAAAGACAGCAAGGTATTGTAAATAGGGCTGGGGAAAAAATCGATTTGATTTAAAAATCAAGTTGGTAGGTCAAATCCATTCATATTTTCAAAAAATCGGTTTTAGATTTTTTTTGTTTTGTTAGATATTTATTTTATTTTTTAGCTCTCTGCCCTCTGCTTAGAGGAATAAGGTCCTGCTGTACAAATGTGCCTCAGTTACCTCAGGATTTTTGTTGTTTTATTAGCTTAATCCAAATACAGTATAAATAATTTGGATGTTTAAAGGGGGGGTATTATGTAAAATCAAGCTTTATATCATGTTATTATGTCATTCCCTCATTAAACACATGCCTGGAGTGTTGCCTTGGCTCATTCACATATTTTTGAGTAATCAGTAAAAACTTAGACGGCAGCCATTTTAGGTGTAGCTATGCCTCAGTCCTCCTAGGAACGCCCCCACCTCCTGGAGACGCCTCTGGACCTTTTGTCACCAGCCAAGCCACCAACCACTGCTCCTCAGCTCAGCAGAGCCCCCTCCCCGTACAGTAGTGTTGTTTAGATGCCACAGCAGTGTGCTGAAGGGGGCGTGTCGGAAAGCTTCTTAAAGAGACAGAGGCCTATTTCAAGACGTTCAGTACAGCCATTTTGAGAGAGCAATTTTATTCAAGGCAGTTATTTTAATTTACTGCATATACAGACCAACAGAAGGTTACGTCATCATTGTAGTATGCTATAGACTGGTGCTATGTGATTGAAAAAGCATAATACCCCCTCTTTAACAATCTTTGTTGCTGCACTGCATAGTGACTTTTATGTTAGGGAAAGGGTTTGCCTTTGCAATTTTGTTTATGTTGGTTCACTTTAATTAAATACAATAAATATATATATTTAAAATATATTTATAGTTCGCAGTTATTTTGTTCTTCAGCTCTAATTGCAAATGAGTAAAAACATAAGGTGTCATTTTAGGATTGGTTTGATAGTATGTGCGAAATTCTCCAGAACTTGAGCAAAGTGTAGTCAGGACAAGAGGATTTCGCTTGCTCTGGCGTGGCGGCTGAGTGGTTCAGTTTTGTTCTTGCCTTACAGCTAGAAGGTCCCAGGTTCGATACACCACCGGTGCCTTTCTGTGTGGAGTTTGCATGTTGTCCCCGTGTCTACATAGTTTTCTTCCAGGTACTCCAGTTTCCCCTCATGCTGAGGACTAACCGACATCTGATCTACGCAGTTTCTTTGCACAATTGTACAATAGCAGTTTTCAATTAATGATGAAGTTCTTCAATTCAATATTTTACAGACACAGGGAGAACATGCAGACTCCTTATTATTTTAATGAAGACTTGGGGAGCTAAATTAGGAAATATTATTGTTATATTGACTTATATTAAATGCTGTTAGTGCAGCACTTTGGAAATAGTTTTTGTAATGTCATATGCGATCAAATAAAAAAAATTGATTACATTTTCTGATAAGCAGGACTTTCAAGAATCAGCGGCAATGAGTGGAAAACACATTTTTTTTAAACACTTACGTCACATTTAAAAAGTTAATTCTGATGATCGTGTCTTATATTGCTAGTTTTTGTAGGAGATGCCTCAAGTTTCTTTACAAACTACTTCTCTTGCCACAGGTGCCGCGGGGAGACATACAGAAAAACGTCTGCCCATTCATAATTGGACAAGGTGGGTGACGGGACGGCCCAAGGACGCCACAGCAGTACAATGGATGAAGCTGAAAATGAACCATCCTCCTAGATCTCCCTGATTCATCACACACCACTCTGAGTGACTGTCCCGTCGCTGATTATGCTGGATTTGATGAGAAATGTGTGAATTCTGATGAGTGCCATGTGCTGCCAAAGTGTTGTTTGCCGTGACAGATGTGAAGGTCAAACCAATGTTATTCTCCTCCCGACGTGCCTCATTATAAAACAGTCCATATACAGTAGGGGGAACAGAGTGGCTACTGAAAACGCCCTTACAGCAATGTCGATGCTGTCTATGTGTCCTCCCTGTGTCCCCCTAATGCACGTTGGCAATGGCACGTTGAAGGGAAAGTTTATCAAATCCAAGTCACAGTCTAGCTAAAAGTAGAAAATAATAAGCTCGTACAATTAATTAGGCAAAAAGCTCCACAGCAGTGAGGAAAAAAGTCTGTCTCCATATGGTCTTAAAGCAAAACCCATTTAGACAAATCGCATATGTTAAAAAATAAATAAACTATATACATTTAGGATAACACCAAACTCTATCCTGATTCGATCTTGGAATTGTTCCACATAGTAAAGTAACTCACTTATCTCTGTGGCTGTGGAGGCTTCTTGCTCCAACACGTATTTGGGCAATCAACACATTGTAGAGTCTACAATTGTGCCTATCAGCAAGAAGGTTTCCCAGTAAAGACAAGAATGTACAGGCGATTTTTATATTGTCTCGTTATGTAATAAACCTTTCACTTCACTGTGAAGTGATTAAAATCATCCTAACAGCATATTATAAAGCATTTGTATAGTGTATGTTGTGTTCACAGGACAATAAACATGCTAAAGAACTTGATGGGCAGCTAAGACTTACGTTCAAAATGCAGATTTTTCAACTTGGTTTACAGTTAATATCTCGGTCATTACTGGACCTATCCACAAGAGACAAGTTCAACGTCTTCTCGGTCAGCAAACCTAAACTCCATCCATCTATCCATCCATTTTCTTCCACTTTATCCGGGGCCGGGTCGCGGGGGCAGCAGTCTCAGCAAAGATGCCCAGACTTCCCGATCCACGCACACCTCCTCCAGCTGTTCTGGAGGGACCCCGAGGCGACACCAGGCCAGCTCGGAGACATAGTCCCACCAGCGTGTCCCGGGTCTTCTACGAGGCCTCCTCCCAATAGGACATGCCATGCACCACCTCCTGAGGGAGGCGACCATCATTTGCTCATAAAGGTGTCCAAAAATAGTGAGAGTTTTCAGAAACATGGGCGTGATGTTCAGTGGCGTAGCAAGACTACCAAGGGGCCTCAAGCAAGAATGTCAGTCGGGGGCCCTCTGGTGGCTGCCCTGTGTACTGGGAGAGACTACGTCATTTGGGCAGGAGCTGGTCACCTGACAACTCCCATGATGCCGTTCTCTGCATAAGTTTCCCTCAGAACAGGAGGCTGAGGTTCTTTGGGTCATAATGAGTGTTACAATAAACTGGTTTCACTATTAAAAAATCTAATCTGGTGGAGCCATTAGTAAAAAGTCTGTCCACTGCTCATTTTAAGTTAACATTAGGGAACCATGACTCACTAAAGCAGGCAGCAGGATCAACAGCGCTAGAGTGAGTTGGTGGAGAGATGGTGTAATTGCAGCACCAAAGTCATTAGGAAGACTGTGTATATCAAGTGTTTGATGCAAGCTGTTAATTAATGGACTAGTTCATGGGAGCTCTTGACTGTTGGGGGCCCCAGGGAGCCGCCTTGCCTAATGGCGCTGCTATGCCTCCTGTGATGTTTGTCAGTAAAGGACTATCGATAGCAATGAAGTCCAATTTTGATCATCCTTTGAGGTGTTGTTACATAATAAGCACAATAGGCAAATCGTCAAGCAAGAGATTCATGTCATTAATCTCAGGCAAGATACGGCAATGCTTCCACGGGCAGCAACGGGAAAAACGCAGAGGACAAACCTCCCTTTGGGGACGAGGAAGTCTATCCTTAACCTAAACAATGAAATGACCTCCTGTCTATATATTTTTTTATCTTATCAGGCCTGAGCGCTAAACCTTTCCTCCAGTTATATCGCACACTTCAGTAATTGACTTCACAGCCAGCCCCATTGAGGATTCTCCACACGGACACAGATAAACACATATGAAAGGACTGCCAAGGTCATCCAGCCCCATAGAGTGAAGTGTCGTATGAAGCGCGGTTACCCCGAGGACGTACCGCTCTTTACCCCCTCTCTCCCTCTCGTCCCATTTGGGGATTGGAGTCAAACCACAAGGTGAAACATGTGGGAGAGAGGTGTCCCGGGCCGCAACAGCAGTTGCAGAGCTCTCTGGAGGGTTCACAGACTGTGTATCCGCTGTGGTGCAGATGACGCTCAAGGTTAGGGTTCAGGAGGAAAACCAGTATAGATCTAAGCTAAAGGGATAAAACCAGCACTTCTGGAGATTTCTCTTTCTGTCTTTGTCTGACGGAAAGTAGAAACATATGGTCCAGAGCTAAACCTCCATTAATCGAGGACTACACTGGGACAAAACCAGGGCTAAAGCCAAAAGTGGTCAGTATTGCAGTACATTTACTTAAAGGCTTTATACCTCAGTTTTTGGAAAACAAACAATGAAAGAGGAAGGAACTTTTGTATCATCCCAATTCTTCTCAGGGACACGTTTATAAGCACGTTTCACAACTCGGGTCACTTTTCAGAGTCACTGTCGAAGAAATGCTGAAAACTAATCTGTAAGTTCATGAAATTGATCCAAATGCTTTATAATTAGATTGCACAAATGTCTGAGTTTACACTATACAAAAGGAGGACAAAACAAATTTCGTTCCACAACTAGAAAAAATCCGTACTTTACTTGAGTAGTATGTGTTGAGTACGTATTACTTTTACCCTCACATTTGAAAGATAATACTTTCTAGTTCTGAAGTTAAAAGTAATGAATTTGTAGCATTTGTCTTCATTTAAAGCCTCGTGATGCGCACTCCACAGCAGGAGGGGGCGCTGTGTGTGTGCAGATGAACTGTCACTGTCATTGACTCAAGACAAAGGAGAAGGTTCGTCCATATGTATTTAGGCTTGATTGATGTTTTGAAGCTGCGGATTGTATTTTCACAGAACTTGTTGGTAGAAGGTTCTTGAAGTGACGACAGTACTTTCTACTTTGAATACTATTTTCTAAAGCAATGACCTGGTTACTTTACCTTTAAAAGCTTTGACTGAGCTATTTTTACTTGTGTACAGAGAGTAATATTTGGCCAGTAGTACATTTAATGGAATCAAATACACTCGGATTGTGTCACATTTCCAGTTGTATGTAATAGTATAGGGCAAAAGACTAAAGCAGTATAGCAATAACACAGATATAGTGCAGTGCTGTATCATGGAACATAGAATGACTCCTTTATGAATACTACAACATTTCCATTTGTTCTGTGGCCTGTATTCAAAGGCGCTGACAGGACGGCCCTCCCCCGCCGCCCTTGACATCTTAATGGCTGTTGTTGAGCTCCTTAGTGCACGGCGACGGCGCGCAGTTTTGTGCCAGGGCTCGTCCCAACGCTGACATTTACGGTTTAATCAGCCTCTTGCTCATCATCAGCCTCTTGCTCATCCTCAGCTCGCAGTCTGTCACGCGGTCGCACCTCGCCGGCATTCAGCAACCCCTGTCAGAGCGGGCGTCTGAAAGTCACATGACGTGGCTCAGGCTCGGCATCGGTGGGCATTGGGGGAATTCATCTGAGCAACTTTGAGGCTTCTATCCCCATACATAGACATATTATTAATAGACCGTTAATGCTCACTCCTCCCCGTTTACCACAATGACCACGTTCGAGGGGGAAATCATGGCGGATTTACAGACTCCTCCTCCCCAGCTCTGACGAAGCATGTTCCTAATAAGGGCATAAGGGCGGGATCTTCACTATAGACTGGGCCCTTGCGTGGCGTGTAGCTCGCACAGCTCCAATGCCAACAGTCCGACCCCGTTAAGTAGGAGATTTCTCAAATTTATCCTACGATAACCAGCCCGGTGCCTCTGATTGTGTCTAACCCAGCGTAATCACAGGAGGAATATCTAGCTCTAGACAGTTCCAAACAATTAGGCACCGGGCATTAAAGTTGTTTTAACGTGTCTAAAGTGCAATGCATTCCAATGGGGGCCTAGCGGCTATATGGCGGTACTACAGCAATGGCGGAGCAATGCCGGTCTCCAGTGTCGTCGTCGCAAAGCAGAGCAGCCAGTGGCTATTGTCCCCATATCCCAAAAAATAACAACTATAGTCATGGTTTTACTGTTTTTTTGTATAATACTCTATTGAACTTACAAAACAAAAACTAAAGCGAACATACTTACGTGCTGATAACGATACCTGAACAATACTTTTTTCGATACCTAATAATAAATAATAAAATATGTGTCAACTAGGACTACTGTAGGAAACAGAACAATAATGTTAATTTACTCCGGAAAAATACTTTTTTTTTTCTAAATTTGTGACATTTTTTTCTAAATTTGTGACATTTTTTCTAAATTTGTGACATTTATTTGAAGAATAACAACCAACTAACTTCATTTAACCTCTTAACCTCCACCTGAACCGAGTTTGGCATTAACCAAATCTAAAAGCTGGATGAAAACCCAACAAAAGAGCGACAAAAATGTGCCCGAAAAGCAACAATCCAAAAGTCCAACAAAAAGAGACAAAAAAATTCAACAAAAAAGAGGCAAAAAAGCACCAAAAAGAGATGAAAACACGAAAATAAAAACGCTTTCAAAATGCAACACCAAAGGAGAGACAACGCGATAAAAAAGTTACGATCAGTTTTGTAGGTCTCCACTTTCAAATGAGCGTCACACCAGCCTATAGGCTGTAAGCTCCAGTCGAGAAGCTTTTAGATTTGAATAAAGCTGAACTGGAGAAAATGCTCTCGGTGGTAAGAGGTTAATGCTGTCCCTGGAGCAACAGGGATCAAAACTTGGTCTCTAAAGATATCTTGTTTTTTGTTGGTACCTGCTTTCAATACTTTTATTGGTCCGATATTAGTAATACCTAAACTGCCATATGCAGGGCCGTTGACAGACCTGTTGGGCCCGAGGCAAAATTCGGCCCCTCATCCTATAATTTGTTATTCATTTAGAAAATCGTCAGTTGTCTTCATTAACATACCTGCGCATGCACAGCTTTACTTTGATCCCTGAAAGCTGTGAAAAATTCATTCTCACAAAGAAACTGGATGCTATGAATGTAATAATATGATTGAATCAAGTTTGGTTCCTTTGGTTTGAAAATGAAAAAAAATAAAATAATTGGGTACAGGGCCGTTAAATCTTTAAAGACTTAAACCGGCGCTCTTGGACCACCGAGTATAACTAAGTGACCCCACCCCAAAGCCAACCAGACTCACCTCTGCAACTGCTATACAATCCCTATTCAGAACTATAACACGTCCAAACAATAAAACATGAGAGATTTTTCCCGGACTAATTCCTCTCACACATTTCCAACAGATTTCCTGATCTGAAGCGTCGACTGGCACAGACAGCAACAGAGTAAATAACATAACTTCATAAACGCAGCACGCAGTGTAGGCTCTGAGTAAACTGACTGAAGGAGCTGAGCTGCGAACAGAAGCAACAAAAGAAACATACGTAGTATCCAGTATCCGCCGCTTTGCTTTTCATAATGTGGCTGTTTATATCACCACAAAAAAACAGGCTTTGTTGAAGGGAAATATACGGTTCCGCAACAGGGAGCACGTATGACGCACACTGTGAATAATTTACTGAGGCGTCTATTTTATGATGCAGCAACACAGACAATACTGATTTGTCAATAACAATTGTGAATGAAGATTTTAGTTTGTCTACATTAAATTAAACAACATTTTTCTACAGAAATGTATGTCTAAACAAGATAGTAACCCTTTATAGGGCACTGATTGTGCTTTACGTGCAGTGGGAGGGATCAGTCACTTCCAATATTGTTTGTCTAAAAATGTTACTGAAAATAACCTTTGGCAACATAAAAACATAGTACTAGGGTTTATTGGTTCTTTTGTCAAGAAAACACTGTAAGAATGAATAATAGGTGCAACGGGCATTTCCAAATATGGCCAGAACTAATTAACTTTAGGCTTAAGTGAGCAGGGCATATGATCAAATATGGTGCCTGCCTTTTTCATGCTTATTTCACTACGTCCTCCAAAACCAACACATACATCATCACTTAGCACAATTATTCACCAATACAATGTGTCAGTTTCATCAACTTACCATGGTTAGTTTTCAAGTCATAAAAGAATTGTATCATGAATTTAGCCACTTTTTCAGACTAAGGAGAGAAAACAGGAAGTTGAGAGCACGACCGGTCTGTGCTGATTGGTCAAATGCCACAGTAGTGGGATCTGTGATGTAGGGTGATCTCTTCTGATTGGCTGAGTGAGGACTACATGCTTCTTTACCTTATTACTGTGCAGCAGGGAGGCCATATGTAAAGTGTGCAGAAATTACCAAAAAATAGTCACTTGCCCTATAAAGGGTTGAAATGGAACAAATTTAAGACATTCTAAAACTCAATAAAAAATGTATGTTACCATGCCCCTTCTGGAACTGCCACCTTAACGTGGTGGAGGGGTTTGAGCGCCCGAATGATCCTGGGAGCTCTGTTGTCGGGGGCTTCGTGCCCCTGGTAGGGTCTCCCATGGCAAACAGGTCCTAGGTGACGGGTCAGACAAAGAGCGGTTCAGAAGCCCCTTATGAGAGACCAACAGGCCCGGTTAGAATCATGAGGCCGTCCTCCTGTGGACCCACCACCTGCAGGAGGAGCCATAGGGGCTGGTGCAATGTGATTTGGGCAGCTCCAACTGCTGCCCCCACGACCCGGCAATGGACAAGTGGAAGAAAATGGATGGATGGATGTTACCATGCCAAAAGATTTAAATATCATTCAAATGTAACTTATCAACAGCAGGCAGATTCACGTCGTCTCAAGTTAAAATCACGATGGTTTAAAGCATGACAAGGACTACCCTTAATCTGGATTATATGGCAAATCTAACACTTCCTAATTCATTACATCTTTTTCCCAATCGCACAGCTCTTCAACACGCTTAACTTTTGCATTACATTCAAGTTTTCATCACAAAACGGCAATCTCAAACTTTTCTCCAGTAGCAACATCTTCCGTTGGCAGTTTTCTAAACCCCATTGTTTATGCTCCTCTACAGGTTTTTCACTTGCTCCGGCGTCATTATTTCTGAGCCGGAGTGCTGCGAAACGCCCACCTCTGCTTGTATTTTGGGAGGTGTAGGAGCTATTTCCACGATTTCTTGCGGAGAGAAAGCGGCCGAGGAGCTAAAATTGGCATCAGCCGAGAGCGGGCAGGTCACCTGTGTGGGAGAGAGTGGGAGACGCAGCGGGGAGATCTCTGCAGCTACTGAGAGACTTCAAAGGCTATTGTTGCATTCACAAGGACAATTAAATCATGGTAGAAAAGGATCTTCCTATTCATTAGGCGAGTAAAGCAATATAGTGCCAAACTTGCCAACACCGGTATGTTTATTGTTCAGTTTGTCGAGACATGTGCAGAAACCAACCTATAGTAAAATCCTACCTATTTGCACAAGCTTTTAAAAGTTCTGTTCTGTTTCTTTATTCTTGTTTTGTATTCTTGTATTTCTTTCTTTATTGTTGTTATCTATATGTGAATAGGAGTGTGACAATATATAGATTTTCCGATATATCGCGATATTTACGTCATGCATATTAATGGCCAATGCCATGCATATTAATGAGGCAGCAGTGCTCCACTGTTTTCACAGTCAATAGAGGCAAATAATGATCAAGAATTCAGTCCGGACAGCAGGGGGCAGCACTACAGTTTTAAGCACTTGGACCAAACACTGTCACACAAATAAATTACTTTTAATTATAGTTTTTATAATTATTAAAGAGGGGGTATTATGCTTTTTTCAATCACATAGCACCAGTCTATAGCATACTACAATGATGACGTAACCTTCTGTTGGTCTGTATATGCAGTAAATTAAAATAACTGCCTTGAATAAAATTGCTCTCTCAAAATGGCTGTACTGAACGTCTTGAAATAGGCCTCTGTCTCTTTAAGAAGCTTTCCGACACGCCCCCTTCAGCACACTGCTGTGGCATCTAAACAACAACACTGTGCGGGGAGGGGGCTCTGCTGAGTTGAGGAGCAGTGGTTGGTGGCTTGGCTGGTGACGAAAGGTCCAGAGGCGTCTCCAGGAGGTGGGGGCGTTCCTAGGAGGACTGAGGCATAGCTACACCTAAAATGGCTGCCGTCTAAGTTTTTACTGATTACTCAAAATATGTGAATGAGCCAAGGCAACACTCCAGGCATGTGTTTAATGAGGGGATGACATAATAACATGATATAAAGCTTGAAAAAGTCGATTTTACATAATACCCCCCCTTTAAGAAGATTCATTTGGGGTTGATTTATTACTTTTTAAATAGGACTGTGTTTGTTTGTTTATTTAATTGTAAATGAAGTCACTGACAGATCTATTTTCAGTGAGTAAGTCAGGGATCATTTATAAAAGTGGTACAACGCACACGAAAATAAATGTAAATGATGAATAATATGTAGCATGTTAAAATAAAGGTTAAAAGTAGCATGTTTTTTTTTCCATCATGATGTATCGTAGATTATTTTGTGCAATATATCGATTATCGCAGTATCGGCGTATCGTGAGATAATCGTTATCGTAATCCATGTATCGTGTATCGAATCGTGAGCTACCCAGAGGTTCCCAACCCTATATGTGAAGCAAAAAAAGTTGACCTTGACGGCTCTATTTAACATGGGTTACTTGCTTTGATTTAGTAGGTGATGCTATTCAATTCCCAGCATGTCCAAATGGGATTAAACTAAACTATGAAGGTCGAGGTCTAAGGTTTAGGTCTAAAGATAAGAAAAAGGCTTAAGTGGGGAAACATGCCTGTTGACACTCATAAGGACAAATAAAAGTGATCACATTATGGTGGCATACTGGTCTGAGTTGAGTTTTCATGCAGCCCTTTGATGGGTTTCCTTCAACTCTGCTGGTTTTCCCACATGTACTAAATGGGTTGTGTTGTCGGTGCGGTTTTGTCACATTCTTGAAGCGTTTTTGTCATGTTTTGTCTCCTTTTTTGTTGCTTTTTGTCATGGTTTCATCACATTTTTGTCACACTTTTCTTGCCTTTTTGATGTGTTATTGTGACTTTTCGGACACGTTTTTGTCACTTTTGTTGTTGTGTTTTTGTATCTACATTGTTATCATTGCTTTCCCGGCATGTTTTTGTCATTCTTTGGTCACATTTTTGTTGCGTTTTCATCCTCGTTTTTGTCGCTATAATGAGTCTTTTTTTCACACGACGCTTTTAGATTTGGGTAAAGCCAAAATGGGCTCGGTTCAGGTGGGGGTTAAGAGGTTAAGATCCAAAGATGGGTCGCAGGTGATGCACTACAGCTGGCCATTGCTACTGACAATGTAGCCCCAGCAGCGTTGAAGGAGTGACCAAGCACAGAGGATCATATACAGCATATCCCTAAACCTTAACCGTATAGGTGTAAAACCGGACTGAATTAAGCTCTCATGTTAAATCAAACTTGGTGTTATTACTGTTCTACCACCAGTAAGAAGCGATCCTCTGTATTAGTCACCTGTGTAGGAGCATGTGGGAGGAAGAGGCAGCGGCAGGAAGCTTACTATAGCACTCGGAGTCTTTCCAAAATGGCTATTGTTCTCTTCTCTCAACCCTGGCCCTAAAAAAAGAAGAAAAAAAAAAGAAGCTGTATATTGGAGTAGGTTTTGATCAGCGGTGCCGCTCGGGCTCTGACACATTGCACGGCTGCGTCCGTGTAGCCCACTCAACACTATAAATATCACAGAGAGGCAGAGGAGCTGTCTAAAGCAGTGCCAACGACAAGGGAGAAGAACGGCAACATTCATCACAGGTCTGGCAATACAAGGAAGCTGTGATTCTAGTATTCTCCACAAGAGTGATGAAGATTCAGACATTGTGTCGTGTGTATACTCCAATGGCGGGTACTGTTTATTAAGAAGATAAGTTAGATGTTGTTTGTGTTTTCAGCAGCCCCTCTGGCCACAATCACGCTCACATTCAAACATACAGCAATGGTAGCATGTCTTTCCCCACAACACAACAACATGCTGGTCAGAGCTGGAGAACCTAAAACGCCACTGCTGTCCTACTGCTTATTTTGTTGTCCCACAGGCTTAATTTTGTAATTCGTGACATGTTTTTAGACTGTATTGTGAAAGGGCGTTTCTGTAGAGGCTGGGGAGGACATGAGAGCCGTGTCATAACCCCTCGACCTCGCCCGCAGGACAGTGAGATGTCTCCTGCAGATTGGATCTCCACAAGAGAACAACATGATGTTTTTTACTGCCAGAACTCGCTGCTGCCAAACTCAAAGGTCACGCTAACCTGGCTTCCCTCTGGTCAGGATTAAGTTGTTTGATCTGAGCCTATTTAGATTTATAAGCCGTGTGTGAGTAATTTTACTGGAAACATCTCAAATCCTGAGCCAAAGGTAGCGGGACCAGGTTTGGCTTATGTTATGTTGGTCTCTCATTAAAAACACGTTTCATACATACATGTTTGGGTAATGCTTTATTCCTCTTCAAAACACGCAGTTCCACCTGCTGGTGTCATGAGGTGGTTCCCTCTTTCTCCAGGAAGTGTTCTTAAAGTTCTCAAACTCACTTTCACCTGATTATTTCCACACTTAACATGCGCTCACATCAAAACAGATCTCTATGTTGAAGATCTATTGTTTTTAGCCTTATTTTATTTGCTTTACATCAGTCTATGTGCCCTCTGCTGGCAAAAAATAGAAAAATAGCATACAATGCATAATTGAGACGTTACTTTAGTTTTGATGAATTCTATTTTTGTTTGTTTGCGCACGAAGAGGGTCATTTACGAAGCGTTTGTCCATGCGCACGTGCAAAAGTTTACCAGCAGCAGACTTTTGCGAATTATTCTCTTATTTACACATCAGATTTGGGACTCTAATACTGCAATACACACAATTTCAAATGGTAAATTAGGTGCAACATACCCACAAAAGGTTGTATTTTCTCGCTTGGACTCGCTATTTAGACCCCAAAGCACCTACATTATGGTGCCAGTGCTTTACAAACATGCCGTTAACAGAAAGTAAAAGCTTGTTTTCACTGTTGTATGATGCCTCCCAGACACTACTGTCTTTGCTTTACATACACTTAATACAATTATATCAAAACTAAGGTACCCAATGGGATGTTTTTAAGCCTCAATTATGCATCTATTTTTTCTATGCTCATTCGCAAACACATCCACAAAATACAGATTGAAGCGTTTCAGTAGGAGAATAAGAAACAAATCTAGCCGCAAAGCGGCGATTATCGGCCCTCGCCGACCGCCCTGCCTAAAGCAAGGGGGCGCTTCGCGCCCTTTTGTCTCCCTCAAACTAAAATTATGGTATTGCTACTGCCTTTATGTTTGTTTTTTCCCAAGGGTCTTAGTTTTAGGATTTTTGGAATGGGCTAACGCGCACTCCGCGCTCAATTTTGACATTATACAGAGAAAAATTAGTATGAATTTGTATCACACTATATCTGCAAACTGAAGTATATTTTACTTAGGGCTGCGGCTGCGCCGCAGAACATCCACAAAGGTCATCCAAGTACTTTGGAAAACCTTTGGTTCCTCACTTCTCGCTGAATTATTGAGTTTAACATTTTTCCATCAGAATAAAATGGGACGTTCTGGTCATCGCTACGGCAACACCGTGAAAAATATGGCATGGGTGTGATTGACTTTTCTGATCGGAACGACCAAATAGAAATTTTGTGCCAAATTATTTAAATTTTCGTAAAACAAAAATTTGTACTCTCCATATAATTCCTAAAGGGGGCGCTATCGCGTCCAATTTTGTGCTCCATTATGTGCGAATGGGAGCCATTTTTGTTTGTGGCTTCGCCGCATAAAAACCGTAAAACTTAGAAAAGTAATTTGGAAAGCTTTTAAAGTTCTACTTCTCAAGATTATTTTCGACCCAAAATTAGCTCGTTCCGATAAACACTCTAGGAGGAGATAGATTTTGTACGAAGTGAAAAATAAAGGCAGATTCCCGCTTCGCGGGCTGTCATCCAAAATGACTCCGTATAGAGTGTGCTCCGCTTCGCTCCGCGCACTCTATACGATTACAAGAGCCCCTTCGCCAGCCTCGGGCCTAACTAAATGTGAACAGAACTGCTCACAACTGGACTGCCTGAATGAAGTAAAATACAACTTTTTTGACGAGGGACAATAACCCAAAAAGTCAATCTTGCATAATATACTGTATCTCCTTTAAGGTAAAGCATTACGATAAAACTTTCTTTGTGATGACAAATCCTGGCAACTATCTGTCCTGAGTGCACTCCGCCAAAATCCCACAGTCACTCAAGTATCCTCAAAGCACAAGCAGCTCTCTCACAGGGCGAAAACTTTGGAGGGCCTCTTGTTTTTTGGTTTTCGACTGCAAAACAATACTCCACGAGGGGGAAAGGCTTCGGCGAGGTGTTGACAAGGCCCTCAAATTTTTACAGCTACAATGAAATGAATGTTCCGGGGAGAAGTGGGAGTAATAAAGTGTTTGATTTGAAAAGGGCTGCCTGTTTCGGGGGCCCGCAGAATCCCTGTAATCCCGAGCCTCCAGCCACTCAAGCGCTGTACGTGTTAAATAAGGCTCTCCTCGCCGCTGCAAAGCCTGTGTGAAGCAATGTTCTCATCTGGTGGGAGGGCTTTAAAATCGAGTCGAATAAGCTTGTTCCATGTGGGTGGTTGTAATTGTCTTGCCACGCCAGATCAGCTGCCTCCTCATATCCAGCGATATCTCAGTGATGTGGGCTTGTTTTACTTAATGTGACGCAATGCTCCTATTTTACACCCGCACAATAAGTAAAGGCAAACGGCATAGCTCGCGATCTGAACGCCTGATATTTATTAGCTGAATCCTGTATAAACCAAAAACATATGCGGCTTCCATGGATCTTATGATGTAAAAAGATCGAGTGTTCTTTCAAATGTTGACGCTCCTAGACATGTTTAAAATGCCCACCGTGAACTGAATCGTGATTTGAATCTGATCGAATCACACAACTTGAGAGGAAAAAAATCCAATTAAATATTTTTCCCAAATCGTGCAGCCCTAATACACTGGCCTGTTAGTTGGGGCAGTTGGTTTTCTATTAGTTATGAAACAGCTGAGCAGTTTACTTTTTCTTTTTTTCACAATTATACAGTTATGGTGGCTCAAAGGGAGCTTATAAGTAATGTACATTAACTTGCATTTGCATTTCATAATCTTACAGTTAAGACATTACATCGACAATACACAATCTTTCCCAAGTGCATCGGTTACAAAACACAACTATAGACCTGTACATGTTAATGAGTTAACTTTTATCTTAATGTAGTTGCAATGATCAAACATACAATCAGCAGAATTAACCTTACAATTAGCAGCTTTGTTTCATTTGCTCATGAATAACAATAATTATTCAAATTAATAGTTATTCTTATTACTCACAACAATTATCCTTATTGTCATTATCAATGAATATCCGATTTTATATTATAAAGGCACATTGAACATTAGATTCTGACATCGTGTCACTTCCTTGTTGTGATTACTATCTTCATTACTGTCTTCTTCTCACGGTTAACGGTCACCCAAAATGGGGACGCAGAATCATTTTCAGTGGGTTTCTTTCAGTCTACTACAACAAAAGGAATGAAACACTACCTCTGAGTCTGTAATTGAGTAGTAATTGTGTTTTCTAGGCTTATTTAAGCTTATTCAATTCAATCATACTCTATTTTACATTATAAATCATTATAAATAACAGATCTACCACGCAAGAAGGCAGAATGGACACTGCTTAACTATAATAATGAATGGAAGTGAGCTTTTACCTTTCCCGCAGGTTTAATTAAAACTAGCCAGGCTGAACTCACAGTATGAGAGCGCCCCAGCTCAAGGATTGTTGCATTTTCCTCCAATTCAGCCACTAAAACATTAACATGTTTTCTCTTTAGAAACTATTTCAAAATCCTGATTGAAAACACAGCTCGGAGCTTTACTACAAAGTTTAAAGTCATTACTAAACGTGTCTCCAAGGACGGTCAGTCATCACTCGTGTTAAGTGAAAAGTAGAAAGATCAACCTCCTTTTAAAAGATGACACGTTTCCTCAAGTATTCATTTTAAAGGTGGGGTATTATGTAAAATCGACTTTTTCAAGCTTTATATCATGTTATTATGTCATTCCCTCATTAAACACATGCCTGGAGTGTTGCCTTGGCTCATTCACATATTTTTGAGTAATCAGTAAAAACTTAGACGGCAGCCATTTTAGGTGGAGCTATGCCTCAGTCCTCCTAGGAACGCCCCCACCTCCTGGAGACGCCACTGGACCTTTTGTCACCAGTCATACCAACAACCACTGCTCCTCAGCTCAAGGCAGTTATTTTAATTTACTGCATATACAGACCAACAGAAGGTTACGTCATCATTGTAGTATGCTATAGACTGGTGCTATGTGATTGAAAAAAGCATAATACCCCCTCTTTAAAGTGTCATACATAATTGTGGCTTACTAAGATTATTTTGGGTACCTTAGTATTATTTGACATTATACAATTTAAAACATGTACATGTATTGGAAAAGACAGTAAGGAGAAAGAGACTGGGCCATCAGGATTTCAAATTGAAACCCTCTGCAGGCTGTAGTAGGGAAACAGCGAATAAAAGCTTTCAGTTTTAGGCAAAGGCATCAAGGCCGGATTTATGCAGGGGCTTACAGGGGTTAAGCCCAGGGGCCCAGCAAGTTGAAGGGCCCATGGGCATAGGGAGAAAAGGAGAGGGGCCCCTCTCTCTTTGCAGACTCCCTCACATGTAAGGCTTAATCAGATGACTTTTTACCCGAGACTAAACCAGGTCTAAACCAGCAATAAACCAGGAATAAACCAAGACTAAATCAGGAATAAACCAGGAATAAACCAGGAATAAATCAGGAATAAACCAGGAATAAACCAGGCCTAAACCAGATCTAAACAAGGTCTGAGCCATTTTCATTGAGTTGACACTGGGAAAAAATATGTACCTATTGTTCTGTTAAAATACATGAGAATGCACCAAATTGCACCATTAAAATAAAAAAATCTCTGTGGGAGGACCCCCAGACCCCCCTTTTAAATGTGTCCCCCCACCAGTCTGGCAGGACCAAAGGTTCTTCAGCATGTTCAATTTTAAAACATTCATTCATTTCCCTTTCATTGTAGAGAGAGAGAGAGAGAGAGAAATCAGACAGACGTACAGTATATGGGGGGCCCTGAAAAAACTTTAGCCCCATGGCCCGTTTTACTTAAATCCAGCCCTGAAAGGCATGCTAAGTAAACCAAAATGACGCTTCGATGAACACACTTCAGTCAATGATGATTTATGAGCTAAAACCAGATTGCTCAAAGGCAAGGAAAAGCGAGACTAGATAAAATCATCTGCACGAATGAGGCAAAATGCGGGTAAACGCGGAGACAAGTTGCCACTGGTCTTTTATTTCTACAGGACTGGATGATAAAGACTGCAGCGTCCCTGGGGTGATTAATACATGATGTCCTGCAGTTCCTCAGCACTACGGGGGGGAAAGAGTTATCCCTCGGCTGCGCACAAGAAGTGGATAAAACTCGGGTGGCAGGTCGATACTTGTACGGTGCGAATGGATGTGGGGGTGTGACAGTCAATCGCGGCAGCAATGAAAAATCTCCAGCCGCTTAGTGCGCTCAGCAACATTAGTCCAGCCCCAGTCAACTACAGAGATCTACGGCAGGTGCTATGGAGAAAACCTCCTCCCGCGCTTCCTGTCAGTGTCTATGCCCGTAGCAAAAGCAGATTTCATGTGTTAGTCATTTCTAGTTTATACAGACCTGGTCGTCTAAGGGATTAAGTAAAGTTCCATCAAATTTGAATCCGTTCAAAATTAAATGAAAATATGGCGACACGGTTTAAGAAAAAGGAAAGCGACAGGATAAACATTCAAGGTTAGAGAGCAAGGGAAGACGACAGGAGGAGGAAGCGTGCAAAGAAAAGTAGTGTGTGGGACCGTTTCACCAAAAAGATTTACAGGTTGAATTTATGCTTCAGCTTCATGACCACTTTTAACAGACTGCCCTATATTGTTCATTCACTTGTCAATAATAGGCCTAATCTACTTGCTTTTCCTGAGCCTCATTGTCAAGAGTCATAACACTGGGTTACAAAAAAACACTGTTTCTGAGGTGTTAAAAATATTATCTGATTTAGAACAATTTTGCAACGCAGAATCTGAAAATGACATCCATTTTTTTCTGTGTCTGTAAACCCAACCAAATGGATGGTTACAACCAGCCCCAGCCAGGGGGGCGCTTTCAACAAAATGCTCCTGCCATATGGTGGTATGTTCTCTCCGTGTCTGTGTAGGTTTACTCCAGGTACTCCGGTTTTCCCTCCCACTAAAAACATAACATGTACAATAGGCCAGGATGAATGAGGGTGCGTTTGAGAGCGTGAGTGGGAGATAACAGATGGAAATTAGCCCAAGTCTACAATCTGGTGTGGTGTGTTTAAGAGTCCCATGTATGTTCATTAACATGCACTGTCCTGACCAATTAAAAAAAAATAATAATAATAAGTTAACTTGCGTATCAAATAATAAAAGTGCCTGTATAAATGGTGACCAACACATAGTTTGTAAGCACAATTGCTTTTACCAAAATACTGTATATGCACAAATGTGATTTTTGGATTCAGCACATCACAATTGTCACAAAACGTAGACTAACAATTTATTGTAAATCAGTGATTAAAGCTGGGATTCCTTGTTGCTCTTTGCACAAAATGTCTAATTGGTAGTCCCTGTTTGCAGCTTTTGACTTTCTTCCCTCATTAACACTCTTTCTAACAGCACCGTAACACAGTCGTACGAGGCGTCAACGGCGCTGTCTTAACTCTTACAACAACGACCTAATGTCTGGTGAAAGTATTCAGAATCCTTCTCACTTTTCTAATCCCTGCGTCTCGCACTGTTTACGTAGGGGGGCCACCGAGAGGACAAGGACGGCTGACATAAAGGCACATAACGTTGGCTGTGAGATCAGAGCTTTGTGGAACGGCATGATGAGTGCAATGTTGTTATTAACAAAGGGGATCAGTGTAGCAGGGTGGTTAATTCAACATACGTGCTTTGGCTTGTGTGCTGTGTTTGTTACTTTGCTGTATAAGAACGGTTTTGTAAAGGAATCGCATTCACTTGAGTAACTTTCTAATACATTTTACATCCAAGGTGTTAAATAAGCTACTTAAAAGCAGTAACCATCGCACTTCAAAAACATCTATACTTGAGGTGCAGATGAAGAGACAAAACTCTCAAATATATATATATAAAAACATTGAAGATCAAAAAACATTTTTCTTTGATAAGCCCTAACGTTTCGGCCTTGTTGCCTTCTTTAGATCATTCTTTTTTGTCTTTGAACCAGCTCCAGGAGTCCAAGAGTTCACTGGTATATGTCACTGCTCACTTTAAGACCAGTGCATTTCTGTATATTTTGGCCTGAGATGAAGAGAACAAAACATTGGCATATCTTATCAAGAAATGGCTAGCTCCATCGGTTAAATAAGACTGTAGACTAGACTTTTCCGCTCTGTGAAATCTTCAGCTTCATTTCTGGCACAGTAAGTGGGCTACACAGACTCCCATGGAAGTGTTATGCGCAGCAGTGGTCCCTCCCCTAAGCTTTACCTCCTACAGACCATACCAGACTGAAACAGTTTCGGCTATTGTGGGCGGCGGGGGGTGATGGGGTGAGTGGGGTTGAGTTTGATCACGTTTCTGCAGCATGTAGTTCGCCTCGCTTTTTTAAGAAATGTTGGCCAACTGAAAAGTATGAACTTTGAAAATATGAGCATCTACAGTTGGGGCTCCTTTTGCCTGAATTACTGATCAATTACTGATCGACTGATGGAGTCGATCAGTCTGTGGCACTGCTCAGGTGTTATGAGAGCCCAGGTTGCTCTGATAGTGGCCTTTAGCTCATTGTTGGGTTTAGCGTATCGCATCTTCCAGAACAGGGATACCATGGTCCTTAAACCAGGTACTGGTAGCTTTGGCACTGTGTTTGTTTATTTGTTTATTGGTTTATTTGGTAGGGACAGTGCAAGTTAATGAACAAGCCACACCGGATTGTAGCCTTGGGCAGGTGCCAAGTCCTGTTGGAAAATGAAATCTGCATCTCCATGAAGTTGGTCAGCAGCAGGAAGCATGAAGCGCTCTAAAACTTCTTGGTAGACCGCTGCGTTGAACCTGGACCTCAGAAAACACAGTGGACCAACACCAGTAGATGACATGGCCCCCAAACCATCACTGACTGTGGAAACTTTACACTGGACTTCAAGCAACGTGGATTCTGTGCCTCTCCTCTCTTCCTCCAGACTCTGGGACCTTGATTTCCAAAGGAAATACAAAATTTACTTTCATCAGAGAACATAACTTTGGACCACTCAGCAGCAATCCAGTCCTTTTTGTCTTTAGCCCAGGCGAGACGCTTCTGACACCGTCTCTTGTTCAAGAGTGGCTTGACACAAGGAATGCAACAGCTGAAACCCATGTCTTGCATTGCGTCTGTGCGTGGTGGTTATTGAAGCACTGACTCCAGCTGCAGTCCACTCTTTGTGAATCTCCGCCACATTTTGAATGGGTTTTGTTTCACAATCCTCTCCAGGGCGCAGTTATGCCTTTTGCTTGTACACTTTTTTTCGACCACATCTTTTCCTTCCCTTCGCCTCTCTATTAATGTGCTTGGACGCAGAGCTCTGTGAACAGCCAGCCTCTTTAGCAATCACCTTTTGTATGCCCTCCTTGTGCAAGATGTCAATGGTCGTCTTTTGGACAACTGTCAAGTCATCAGTCTTCCCCATGATTGTGTAGCCTACAGAAGTACTGAGAGACCATTTAAAGGCCTTTGAGGTGTTTTGAGTCAATTATCTGATTACAGTGTGGCACCGGGTGTCTTCAGTATTGAACCTTTTCACAATATTCTGATTTTCTGAAATACTGATTTTGGGTTTTCATCAGTTTTCAGTTATAAACATCAAAATTAAAAACAATAAACACTTGAAATATATCAACACTCATTCTGTGTGGAATGAATGTATACATTATAAAAGTTTCACATTTTGAATGGAATTAATGAAATAAATCAACTTTTCATGATATTCTAATTATATTCGGGAGATGGACAGTGTTTAACTCACAGTTGTTGCGCCAGGCGGAAGATCAGGCCCTTCATGTTTAATTAAATAAAATACAAACAGATATTTTTTTTTGTTTTATGTAAATGTCTGTTTGCTTTGAGCGGCTCACCTCTCCTCTCCCTTAACGTCTGAATCTCGACCATATCTGCCTCGGCTGCACATGCTGCATTACACATATCAGCTCTGTGCCGGTAGAAGTCATTAGTATTCATTAGCTCTGGCCTTTCTTCACTGTCTGTAGGCTGAGCTCTTTTATCCACGAAGCTCACAGATAACTGCGGATTATAACGTGCTGTCTGTTGTCAGCGGATAGGGAGGTTGACATTATGGTAAATATGGCAGCTGCTTGATTTGCCGGTTAATGGAGGTTCAGGAAGGTAAAGTGCAGGGAAATGTTCACTGTGCGTCAATGGAGCAAAGCCAGAGATTACAGTATACTTATTATGTTGATCCTGATTTACTAGATAGAAAATGTTAACAAAGTGGTTCATTAGGGGGACACAGGACTATTTAATTAATTCAATATGACAATACTGTTGTAGGTAGAGAGTATATATACAGTAGTATCTATATGAGCACAATGGTCGGACATAGTGAGCTACTCTTCAAACAAGACTCAAAATGAAGATTTGGGCACTGTGTGAATGAAACACATGAGAAAATGAGAATTGGTTATGGTGAGTGAATCAAACATGTAATCTACTGCATAAAAATGAATTAAACCCACTTCATGAGAACATCAGAAGCCCAATTTGCAGCAGAAATGCGAGTAAATGGTAAACTTAGCTGCACTGCACATATTTTTGAATTAGTTACTCTATTGGACATGTCGTTTGGGATTTTCTGGGCCTGCATAAAACAAAATGCATCTAAATAATTGACTGACACATGTAAAAGTGGTGCAGAACTTTATGTAAATCAACACTCAATCGATTTGTAATGCCGACCTTCAAAAACACACCACATCACAGTGCCCATACAGTTAAATATCTCCCAAATTGAGTTTGGCTCCGCTGATATAGACAGATAATTTGTTCAGTCTGGTCAATTGTCATTCATAGCAGGGCTGCACACTTGCACATTTGACTCATAATTGCGTGAAACTGAGAGATACCCAAACATAAACCAGCTGCACAATAAGTGGCTTGAAATTACAAGCAGTTTTATAACATATTGTGGACTAAATACTGCTCTTTGCTGTGTGTAGGCCGCTTATTGATCACACCGAGTCGCCGATATGTGACAGTGTACTAATGAAGTGACTCCGTTTCCCCCGGCAACTGAGCCGTCGATTAAATAACTCACACCTAAACATGTGCGACAGAGAGACGCTCGCTCGTCCGCTGTAATCTGCTGAGACTTTGGCTCCACGGCGCACGGTAACACCCTGGCTCCTTGGAGAGAAGAAATGGAGTGGGCCTGAAGACGTGAGCTGTGCTAACCATCAAAAAGGCCTGGACGTGAGCATCTGCTGAAGGCTAACCCTGATGTGCATTGACAGAAATGATTAAGTGACTGCGTTTGGAGGTGAGTAAGGACATTACAGTACAAAGGGTATTTGGAAAGGAAAAGTGCTTACAGCAGTAATGACTTTGATGTGTCGCCATCTCACGCACTCTGAGGCAAATATGCTTCTTTTTTTTCCCTCCTTTTGTGTGAACATATTTTTCTACGCTAAAATGACCTTTAGAGCCTTCAGTGATTTAGCCGCACCATGTTGTCAAATGATAGTTTGAAGCACATTTTAATCTAAACAGAAATAGACCCTTGAACATAGCAAATTGAATGGAAAATCAATGAATAACATCGCAGACGGTCCACTCAATTTGCTGCTGTTGCCGTGATGGATTGCTAACTGCTATGCTGTTGCTATGTTATGACATCAAACACATGACTTTGACTATTAGCGCTCTTACCTGCATTTTTCACAATGGACTCGTGCTGCGCCAATTTTGAAAAATGTCTTATTTGAGATTTTTCTAACCCCCACCTTAACCGAACGCATTTTCTCCAGTTTGGCATTACCCAAATCAAAAAACGTCTTGAGACCTATACGTTTGTTAAGTGGTGACTGGTGAGGTCACAGCTCTACTTCCGGGTCCGCAGATGTGCAAGAAACTACAAAAAACTCTTTAATACCACAATCAATATTTCTGAAACTCAACAGAGAGTTACTGAACATACTTATTTATCAGGCCCATTAGCCAAAAATGCTGCACCTACTGCTATAAAAGTAATATTTACCAAAATCGGTACTTCCAGGTTAGCGGAAAAAATGCTAACGGCGCAGCAGCTACGCTAACCCCGGAAGTAGCGACTTTAGTAAATATTACTTTTTTAGGAATAGGTGCTGCATTTTTGGCTAATGAGTCTGAGAAATAAGTAGCTTCAGTAACTCTCTGTTGAGTTTCAGAAATATTGATGATTGTTTTTAAGAGTTTTTTAGTTGTTGTTTTTCTCGCATATTTGCCCGTCTGCCAGGACTCGGAAGCGGAAGTCGTGACATCACACTTAACAAACGTATTGGCAAGTGTAATACCTCATTTGAAAACTAGTTACAAAACTGGTCAAAACATTTTTGTCGCACTCGTCGCCGCGTTTATGTCACGCTTTTGTTGCATATTTGACACATTTTTGTGGCTTTTTTGTTGCTTTTTCATCGCTTTTTAGTGGTGTTTTTGTTGCTTTTAAAATTGTATTAATATCTGCTTTTCCCGCATGTTTTTGTCACATTTTTGTCACATTTTTGTCACGTTTTCATTGCTTTTTTGTTGCTTTTTATGCGGGAATAAAAGTTGATATTTGTGCATGTTTGTTTTCAAGGTTTTTGGTGAGAGCAGTGAAAACCTTCCAAACAACCGATCCTGGAGCGTCCTAGAGATCACTGTGGTCAAAAGTAAAGGCGCCATGCTGACCACTCACACAGCCGCTGGGTCACTACAAGGTCAAATATGCGCAAATGTCAACTTTTTTTCCCCGCATAAAAAGTTAACATAATGCACCTTTAAGTATGTTTTAGAATCCACAATCCACAACACATCCAGAATAAATAACTTTGGGGAGAGGACTGAACCATGAAATGCTAAACTGATAAGAAAATCACATGCATTTGAGATTGTGTTCGGGCTTTTGGGGGTTTACAATTTGAATCAAATCACAAAGCTATTATATTTGGATGTTTACAGCGTATACTGTACCGTGCCGAAATAGCATGCAAATTGCGATTCTGATTCACTTTACTTGCGCTGCTGTATATTGGACATTTTATTAGTCGGTGACAGTGGAGATGTCTGCGTAAAAAATCAAAGGAGATAACCAGCACACATCTTTCATGGTATTGTCAATATTCAAATCAAATCATGTATAGACTGACACTGAATCCGTTGTTCATTATTGTAGCAGTAATTGCGAAACCGATATGTAGGTCACTCAGGTATTTTTAACCAGTGCCTTCCACGAACACGGATGCAAAGCTGCACGGCCTATATTTTCAGTCACAACCAGGCCAACCATACATTACTCTGATAGGGTTTGAGCTATAAGGGGCTGAGCAATTTTGATATTATCATTCTATTTTTTTTTTTTTTTTTTTGCGATTGTGAATAGATTTGCAATTTATTCAAAATCCAGAATGACAGTCAGTGTGCACACATCCGGGAGCATTAACATTTGGGGAAGACACATTTATGAACTGCTAAACTAACACAACAATCCCATGGTTTTCAGAACATGTTTGTACCGGTCTGAACGCGTGATAGCAGGTTTTCTCTGTTACAAATTGTGACCCATTGAGACGATTTATTTTCGATTTATTTTATAGTCGATTCACCAAAAAAATAACGGCATCTCTTGGGATTTCCTCATTGCATTTGGTTCAACTGTGATTGCACAAGAACTGCCTTACTCAATTTTGTCACATATTTACGGCAGTCAGTAACATTCAAAGTTGCCTCCAAATCCTCGTAACGCTGCCTACCAGTCATGTTCGCCTCCGAAGCTAATGATGGTCATTAAATAAACAACCCAGTACAGCTGACAACTTGAACCTTTCTCTATGAGAGCAAACTCCTGTACAACTGAGAGGCAACAGAGGCAAGTTCAGAGCTGGCTTTTTTTTTTTTTTTTTAAATAAATGACAGGGTGTCAGAACACTAAACAGGCGATAGAGAAATGAAACTTAGATTATCCTATGGCCAGAATTTTGTTTTCCAAAATCACGGTAGAAACCCAGATGGTCTCAGGGTGGAGGGTTTGGAACACATCCAGAAGCATAGCAGAGGGGGGATCGTCTAAAATGATTGCAACTTGATATATATACAATCTGAAGGCTACTGCATACCCTGGATTAAATGAGGAAATTGACCAATATTGTTTTTATTCTCCGTTATTGTTATTCTCTCTTGAGTGATGTCACCCAATTGGGAGGGCGTGTCCTCACTCAATTGACTCTGTGCAGAACTTCAATTCATAACACAACACCGCCCAAGAAGTGACTTCCTGTTTCGATCCAGCACGCCAAAATAAAAGCACACAGCTCGTCTCGTTGATTAGTTCAGCAGGCACTTGCAACATCACAAGAATATAATTAAATACACACATTTTAGGTGTTTTGGCTGTTAATAGTTAGACAAAAAGAAAGTTGAACTAATGAACTGCTGAACTAATGAACAAGATGGTGCTTTTATTTTGGTGTGCTGGATCGAAACAGGAAGTCACTTATTGGGCGGCGTTGTTATGGTTATGGTTATGCACAGAGTCAATTGCGTGGCCACTCCCTCAGGTCACCATATGTCCTGAATTCCCAATCACTTCTCTACGGATGAGTCCACACTTCTTGACAAAGGCTTGTTGGAACCGGAAAAAAAACAGCAATATGTTTTAAACATGTTTAATATGTAACAGCCCGGCACAATAAAGGCTTTTTAGAACATGTAGAGTATTATGATGTGGAAGGAGGGTCTTGGTTTTGCATTTTTCCTCTTAAAGCGCATATGACAGGTTTTAATGCTTTTGAAAATTTGACTTATTTAGATTGATAACACCTGCTGTAAGTCATAATTATCATTTTATTTCAGTGAAGCAGAAATTTAAAGAAGGGCAGAAAAGCTAATTTATATATTATATGAATTGACAGGAAGTGACATACAGTAGATAGAGGTAAAGTTCCTCAGCAGTTTGACTCACTCGTTTCCCAATGACCTAAAATGGTTGGCACGGCAACAGTTTTAAAATAAGGAAGTGAAACTATAAACATCACAAAAATGGCCAAACGAAAGAAATCTGGGTAAATGTTTGAGCAAAATCTAAAATATTATTGTGTTGACTCTGTTTTGGCAAAAAAAATGTGTCATATGCACTTTAAGTTTTTTCTCTCTCGTTTTACTCCTTAAGGTGCACTATGCAACTTTGTATGTAAGAAAAAGTGTTGGTTGGTAGTTGGTTAGCATAGCGGTTTTCACTGTTGATTGAACTGTATCCATGGTTACATATACATTCCATTCAGCAAACCTACCAGACAATCTAAAAAAAAAAAAACTGAAATAAAATTGATCCTGAAGCATCATAGGAAAGTAAAGGCGCTTAGCTAAACAACCATAGAGCCACTGAGTCACAGATTTTTTTTTTTAAACTAAAAAGTCGCATAGTGCAGCTTTAAGTTTCTGTTCCCCAAACACCAAAGAGCACCTTCCCCGAAAACAAGCACTTTATGGTATTGACTTCCTGACCACTTTGCATCTAGTTTCTCTGGCCTTTTTTAAATACATTGTACCACATGTAAAGTGCATTAGAATATGTTAATAAACTCACTCTCAGTCAGTTCTGAACCACATCTTGTTGGTCGCAAAAAGCCACACATATTTTGTAAAAGGGGCACATAGTGATTTCAGTTTAATATGTCTAGTTTTAGTCTGTTTAGCCACGTTTTGGTGTGTGGTTCAGTAAAACATACTTACTGAATTCCACATGTTTCTCTCGCATCGTGCACCCCATGTTAATGCATGTATGAAGCGCAATACCTAAAGAATATGTGCAATATCGGAATAGGGGGTTTAATCTACATGCTACACCTCACACTCCAGATGGGAACATGCAGTACTTTGGCGGTGCAGAGGCGGTCTGAAACAGCAGTTGCTCCGTGTATAGAGTAGGTCTATAGCAGCTCTGCACTAAACAGCACCGGACTGAAGAAATGACTCACCCTGCTTTACCTACACTGAACGAGCTGGATCGATGGAGGCTGAAAGAGAGTGTGGAGGCAGGTGTGATGTGGGATGTTTCTCTTTATTCTCTCCTCTTTTTTTTCTCTCAGGTTTTTGTGGCTCACTCGGACGGTGTTGAAATAGCCACAGAGGACATACGCGGGCTGCCAAATGGAAGAGATGAGATTCGCATATTGTTTACAGGCGGCAAAATGTTCCTGGAAATGCGGCTGGGTTACAATCTCAGCAACAAGGTGTCATTTTACACAAACATGGGAGGCACAGTGCATATCGACTGCACAGCTTGGTGACAACTCGCTCCGTTTGAGTGTTGTTCTCCCTGTAAGTCCTTGTGGGCTTTCCCCGCCCATCGAAATCATGCGCAATAGGCTAAATGTCGAGCTGTGCTTCTGATACTGGTCCAAGATCTACTGTAGGCCACTGCTCCTGAAAGGTGATCTATAGACTTTGAAGGGTAAGGGTCAAAAGCAGACAGAGGTGGCCAGTAATAAAGTAAATGTACTTGAGTGCACTGAAGTAGAGAGTATAGTAGATGATCCGTACTTTCCTTGAGTAGCGTTTTGTTTGAGAACTACATTGCAACACTTGGAGAAGCCTGTAAAGCCCAGTTATTATTGAATAATGCGAAGAATTTGAAAGGATTTCTTCTATATTTTCTTCCAAGTTCCATTAAGAATCTTATTTCATGAACCTGCTCAAAATAGAAAATATTCTGCTCATTCAAGTAATTTATTCAAAGTAGAAAGTACAAAGCCCTTTAAATAATTATGAAAAATAACTGCAGCTTCAAAAACATGAAATTTGCACCTGTTTTCCATTTTTAGTCCACAGCATTCGGAAGACAAATATAATGCTTTCAACTCCATGTTTATAAAGAGACTCCCGAGTAAAGTAAGTACGTACTTTTGGCCCGTGTGTTTTGTTCATTTTAAAGGCCTTAGATTGGACACTCTATGACCAGGAGATGGCGCTATGCAGATGTACTGTCAAATGCCATAGACTCAAGGTACAAGGAAGAAGGTTTGATGAAGGCAGGTGCATTTTTCATGTTTTTGAAGCGGCAGTTATTTTGTTATAATTATTTAAACAATAAATAATGGACCGTAATGGAATTTGCAAGAAAATATACAAGAAATACTTTTCAAATTCTTCATATTGTTATGGTAATAATAATAATGCCTGTTCTTGATGAGCATTAATGGCGCTGGCAACCTGCACCATTGACCCCTCCAACCACACTTGAAAACTTACAAGCATCACACTGGCAAGGAAGTGAAAGTGTCTTGCTCAAGAACACAAAGACTCTCTGAACCAGCAGGAGCCGGAACTGCCATCTCTCTGGTTATTAGACGACTCGCTCAACCATCTGAGCCACTGTTGCCCCTCAGTACAGGACCCGTCTGATCAACAGAAGCCATTCTTTTTTAGTATTACTTTAAAGGGGGGTATTATGTAAAATCGACTTTTTCAAGCTTTATATCATGTTATTATGTCAATTATGTAATCAGTAAAAACGTAGACGGCAGCCATTTTAGGTGTAGCTATGCCTCAGTCCTCCTAGGAACGCCCCCACCTCCTGGAGACGCCTCTGGACCTTTCGTCACTCAGCAGAGCCCCCTCCCCGCACAGTAGTGTTGTTTAGATGCCACAGCAGTGTGCTGAAGGGGGCGTGTCGGAAAGCTTCTTAAAGAGACAGAGGCCTATTTCAAGACGTTCAGTACAGCCATTTTGAGAGAGCAATTTTATTCAAGGCAGTTATTTTAATTTACTGCATATACAGACCAACAGAAGGTTACGTCATCATTGTAGTATGCTATAGACTGGTGCTATGTGATTGAAAAAAGCATAATACCCCCTCTTTAACAAATGCCTTGCGGAAGACCCAGGACACGCTGGTGGGACTATGTCTCCGAGCTGGCCTGGTGTCGTCTCAGGGCCCAGAACAGCTGGAGGAGGTGTGCGTGGATTGGGAAGTCTGGGCATCGGATAAAGTGGAAGAAAATGGACGGGTGGATTTAACAAATGCACTGTTTGCTACAGTGGATTTTTTTACAGGGGTAAAGAGCTTTTCATCAAGATTTTCTTAGTCGACCAAAAACATGCTCTGACCAGTGATTAGTCGACTAAAAGGGGGGCGTGGCGTGACGCTGACAAAACGACAACTTTTCTGACCCAAACTGCACTCATAAGACATACAACTTTGGGAGCTTGTGCTGTAATCATTAATCTCACCTTTAATCTCAGACTCCAGCTACCTGCCTCACTCCTGCTGCTGCACATGTGCAGTCCTCTGGTGTTATGTAAAGCGAGAGCATCTCAATCGTGCATTTAGTCGACCAATGAAAATCTTGATCGACTAAACGACCAAAGTTGGCAGCCCTAGTACTTTTAATCTATTTACCAAAATGTTATCAACAAAAACATATGCATTGTTGTTTGTCAATAAAAAATGTGGCTTTCATTTGGTTTGGAACGGGCTGAAGAGGCTCTTGTGCAGTTGTCCTAGAACAATGTCGTGTTTATTTCCTTTCCCCTACGCCGCTGAGTCAGGCTGATACGAGCACACAAGGTCTAGAGGCCTGTTCAACATCATATTGTCAAGTGAATTACCTCCCCAACAAAAAACAAATCAAGATCTTTGAACGCCTCCGTTTCACGCGCTTTAGATAAACTTCCTAAAGGCCCTTCTCGGGTCATTGCGTGCGTCGAGCTTCCTCATCTCCCGAGTTGAAAAGAATACAATTTCGTTTGAACGTCCTCTTTCTCTCTCTGCAGCGGATTCAAAAGCAGACTGAGACTGAAACTTGACAGTCTGTGTGAGAAAGGAAAGTGCTGACGCGGTGCTTTGAGCAAGACGAGCCGTATAAGGTGAACGACTCAAAGCGAAGGCAATGGGGAACACTGGCGGGACTCAATTGTGAAAGATATAGACAATGGAGAAGTCTGACTATATGATAAAAGAATAACTTTTCACAAAAGGATTGGAGTACAATACAAATACTTAAATATCCTATGATGCTTTATTCAGGCTTTCACAACCACTTAAGACTCCTTCGCGCTGGTACTTTTGTGGTGTAATTCGAAATAATGCGTGTACTAAAGTTAAGATGATATTTAATGCAGTTATACGTGGGATTGACGTGTAACGGTGCCTGGGCTGGACAAAGACAGGAGTGAAGCAATTTAGAGTGCACATCACAGGTTCTAATGCTTTTGAAAGTATTACATATTTAGATGGATAATATCAGTTAAACAAAAACAATAAACATCCTGGTCTATATTTGTATTTTACTTCCCATATATTAATGTGCAAATTGGAACTAAATTAGGTCCAAATGTAGAGAATGAAAACAGTAGCCTCTCTAAAGTACCGATAAGCGTACCATTAAAATACCGGATCTATATGGAGTATCGATAAGAGTAGTAGTATCGATAAATCCTTAATGATACACATCCCTAGATTTAAGCTTCACTACGATGAACTTTACCTGTGTATTTCTAACATCCCAATTCTTCACAGATATAAGTCTATAAGCGCACTTCATAATCATGGAGTAACAATGCCACAGTAATGTAAACAACTAGCTCATCATAAGGCTTTACAATTAGATGCACAGCAAACAAATCTTTCTATAATATACTGGAGGACTAGGTTTCGTTTGAGGAATGAAAGATAATCAATATAGTTGTGTGCTTGTGTATGGTCTGTACATTTATTAGCAGTTTTCTCTCATTGAGTAAAAAAAATTGTGTTTCCACTTGTATATTGTTTAAAATGTGGTTTGGTAGATTTAGAACTAGAATATTGTCTTTGTTATGCTTTAGAGTTACAGCTTTAACAGCATAAAATGGTCCTCAATAATATTTTCCTGCCTCAATATATCGAACTTTGAATTTTGATACCGTGACAGGCCCAAGCAGGACAACCTTTTTTTTCCCAATACAAAAAAGGTCCGGTATTGGGTCGTTAAATAAGGATATATACAAGAAAGAAAACACCACATGAATATGCAGGATGACGCAAACATGCACAAAGGAAAAAGAGAAAAAGAAAACAAACACAACTCCATATAAAGCCTCTAATTATAATACACATAATTACATGTGCACAATACTACTTCAAGGACCTATAAATGACTCATGCACCATGTGACCACGCGCAATGCTAATAGCAACCACTCACTCAATGTCTGGCGTTTGTTGCACATAGAATAATAATTACATTTGTGACTTGTTACTGTAAAGTACGAATGGGCTCAGGTGACACTCGAGACAAGAAGGGTGAGCGCTGAAAACCTGAGTAAGAATTTGGACGACGAAATACCCGCGGGGCTTATGCTAATTCGCTCGGTGAACTTGATACGGGGGATCTCTGCGCTGCTCCGTCACTGTCTCTCTCTCTCTTGTCTATTCCTGTAGGGCATTGTCGCTCAGAAGAGTGGGAGAAGTATGTGACGACTGGATGTGTTTCAAGACGGTTGGAAAGGGGGGAAACGGGACGGCTACAGATGGTGCAATGTCTGACTGTGGCTGCAGATCTTAGAAAAGAAGCTGTGTTCATGTTCATGTTAAGGTTGCACAATCTGGGTCTAGATCCGGACCTCCAGAGGCTTTTTCAAACTCTAACAGCAGCAATTACCAAAGGACATGTGTCAGTCATAAGCCAACCGGAGTTTATACCTTGCACTACTGTCTAAAATCTAAAAGCTATTGGTGAAAGACGAAGAGTTATTTTGGAGATTAAAGTGGCTAAATATATTTTTTCTTGACTTTTGCATCGAATTAGAGATTAGAGAATAACACCTTATTTAGCCTCAATAAATGATGAATTAACTCTTAAATTATCATGAACAATTCATTACTTAAAGCAGTACTAAGTAACTTGTTTACCTTAATAAATCCTTTCCGTAGTCCCTGTGGGGGTAATACAAGTGTTAATGGGATGATTGGAGGGTCTTTCATCTCCCCCTGGTGTCTCTGGCCAGAAAACCATGCTTGCAACTTGACTGCCACCGGGGCGGAGCAACCAATACACATTAATAGAATCACGGAGAAGAAGCTAACAGGCTAACGGGCAAAGCTAACTGCGGGCTAGCGCCACTTTAAACAGTATTTACAGACAAGTTTGAGTGAAAAAAAATATTCCCATTGTATAACTGGATGTACAACACCCCTCTCTCCCTTCACCTTTTCTGTCAGCGTAGTATTTACTCTACAAGACATTTAATAAGTTAAAAAATCGTAACTTGCTAAGACACCTGCAGTTGCGCTTATGGGCTCTAGGGGCAAGAGTTACTTTGTACTGCTTTAAGTGCGACAAACACTTAATAACTACTTAACTACTATAGTTAATTCCTAACTCATAATAAATAGTTCTTCACATGCTTCACTTATTGTTAAGTAGTTATTAAGTGTTTTCATTACTTAAGTGTTTGTCACACTTAAGTAATGAATTTTGGATGAAAAATTAAGTGTTACCTCTTCATTTATTAAGGCTAAATAAGGTGTAGTTATTATAAAATGTTACCGAGATGACAACAAAGTTTAGATTAGTCAAAAATTTCTCTAACTAACTCATTCTAAGTATGACCAGCTTTATTCACAAATAAACCATGTTAAACAGTGCAATGACTGCAAATCTCCAGACCCCGCATGCATAGAAAAAAGAAGTGTTTGAACCTGGAGTAGTTGTACTTGGGGACTCCTGCTCTATATTATTAAATTACTCCGTTGGTTACATTTTAGCTTTGTTATGATGCAATTAAATGTACACTACAAAAAGTAAATATCAAGTATTGGCTCAAAGCACTTGAATTGGGGAAATGCATCTTAGAGTCTAACCAAGATTACTTTGCTAGTTTGATGACATCAGACTCGTTCCGCGGTAATCTTGCTTGAAATAAGAAACTGCCAATGCGATAAGACCAATTTTCTTACCCCATTGGCAAAGAAAATTACCTGAAATAAAGACAAAATGTATTGAAACGAGTCAGAAACATCTCATCATCAAGTGAAATAATCCAAGTCAATTTTGGATTATGCTCAAATTGAGACATTTAAACTAATCTAGTTACTTTTTGCAGTGTGAAAACTGAAAAATATCAGTATTGCTATAAGCAAGACAGTTATCAAATATATTTTTTCTCATATTGTGCAGCGCTCTTTGAGGTTAATTTAAAGTTTCTAAAAGTCAAGGTAAATTGCCAGCCTAAAGGTTTTGTAATAATTAACAAGTGGTTGTGATGCTACAGTAAAGTAGATGGTGCTCAAAGCTGGTCTTAGTCACTGCTAAAAGTTATTCAGGAACAAACACGACAAATTGCTTTTAGAAGTGATGAGTAATACCAGAACAAAAGGCGTAGTTTTGATAAATGAGTATACAACACTACAGCAGATGTCACATTTGTTTTAAGTAGACCACATGCTCATTTCAGGATGTTCCTGAGTGAAATATGACTGACTTTTTGTGTTTGTAGAGTTTATTATCAGATGCTCCAGTGCAGCACCCGGGGAAACCATCACCAAACAGGATCTTAATCAGGATTAACAAATACTTTGAGGTAGGGCTGGGAAAAAAATCGATTTGATTTAAAAATCAAGTTGGTTGGTCAATATATATATATATATATATATATATATATATATATATATATATATATATATATATATATATATATATATATATACACACAGATATACACACAGTATAAATAATTTCGATGTTAACAATCTTTGTTGCACACTGCACAGTGACTTCAGTTAGAGAAAAGGTTTGCCTTTGCAATTTTGCTTATGTTGATGCACTATAATTAAATACAATAAATATATATATTTAAAATATATTACAGTATTTTGGTTTAAAAGGGGGGTGGGGGGGGGGGGTCTAATCGAATCATAAATCGAGTTTTTTATTTAAAAAATCACAGATTTTTTGGAGGGAAAAAATTGCTCAGCTCTACTCTGAGGACGCTTCTCCAGACACAAAACAACATGGAAACTCCACAGACCTTCTTATGTAGCCTACAATGAATAATAAAAACTCCACACACAAAAAAAAGGAGGAGGCAAGGAATATAAATGGTAATAAGTAAAAAAAATGTGGTATATTTTGCCTTTTAACCTGTGAAATAATGTCTGTGAGATTGGGCTGGTCAGGATTTAAAATTTAGTTGGAGCTCCCTCTGCAGGCAGTTAAACAGGGAAAAGTTTTGTAGCATGCTAGAAAATCCGTTACGCTGTGATGAACACACCTTTAGCGCAGATCTGCTCAGTGCAGGTCCGGGGATGGATTTAGAGCTTTAAAAATGTGTATTTTGGTATCCATGTCTATCGCAACTTAAACCAGAAAATACAGATCGCAGCGTTTCTGCGTTAGAAGAGGAAATGATCAAAGTGAACAGGATAACACAAGTGCTAGAGTGAAGCAATAATTATACCACCCTACACGTTATAACATGGTAAAAGCACAATAATATTCATAGTAGTAGCATTAGTAGGAGATGTAGCAGAATTTTCAAGTTAGAGTTGCGTATTGTGACAGCTATAGGGTTTTTTGTAGTACCGCCATCTGCTTCATGTGATATACACTTTAGAGACCTTTCCAGCCACATTTCCACTCGCCATGCTTCCACGATTTATTTCAGTCAGCACCTCCATCAATAAGGGACACGACCATTGACCTAACGCCACGCACACGCTAATGGTGGCGCTAGGAGGAAAAGCCATCACGGACAGTATGGAGCAGCGGCTTGACAAGAGGGGCGGCCAGCCAAACATAGCACCCTCTAAAAATCAATATGGGGTGGTGAAAAGGACTCAGTGGGTATGGCAGCCTTTCAAATTGAGTTACAACACTGAGCAATAGCTTTAGTTTGTCGTGGGGACAATGTTGCAAGAATTCGTGTGTGTTGATTTAAGCAGTGTTTTGAGGATCTGCACTTTACCTGAGTGGTATTTTTGTTGAAAATCACTTTTACTCCTCCACATTTGAAAGGTAAACAGAATACGTTCTACTCCACTACAAATACAGGCTTTGTGCTCTTTTAACACTCAGAGCACCTTTAGAGTAAGTATCATGTTTTCTTTTAACACTCAGAGCACCTTTAGAGTAAGTATCATGTTTCTTTTAACACTCAGAGCACTTTAGAGTAAGTATCATGTTTTCTTTTAACACTCAGAGCACCTTTAGAGTAAGTATCATGTTTTCTTTTAACACTCAGAGCACCTTTAGAGTAAGTATCATGTTTTCTGCAGGTCTTTGGTAATAATCTGAAACATATCTTCATCACTATTTTACATTTGTTGGTTGGAAAATGCGAAAGTGATCTAAAACAGCTGAAACAAAATATCCTGTATTTTCACTTCCTGGTTTTCAACTCCCACCCCCTTCCTCTTACTCGTCTTGGCCGCACAGCTGTTTCAATTAAGAACAGAATATAAAAAGAATATGTTATTGTGAAGCTATGGTGAGTGTTTTTATTTCGCGATGAAAGGATTACAACATTTTTCCAAACGTCTGGTCTTTAATCCTGAAAAAACAAATACTTGGCCGCTTCAGCCCTGGCCAATTTTACTTTATTACTTTAGGTGATTCTATCATAGTTTCTGTCCCAGTCTTGATTAGTTTCCATTAGCATTAGCATGCTGCCATTAGCATTAGCATACTGTTGCTAGCCGCTGCATTTTGCGAGGTGACCCAAAGGTTAAAACTAACTCAGCGGTTCTTAGCTTCAAAATGACATGCAGCATGTCCATATTCACTGAGATTTATCTTGTATTTAACAAACTTGTAGCTAACCAATTTTCATCGTAATGTTTTTTCAGTTCCCCTAAGGACGTTGTGCAAGGACTCATTTTCTCTTCCCAATGCAAAAGACCAGGAAGGCTCTATCACTTTTGGTCCTGGAGATATCCGCTTTTATCGGCCAATAGCAATTTTGTAAAATCCCCAAATATCGGCCAGCACCAGGTATGTCGAAACATACCTGGTGCTGCTCGACCCACTCACACATGTTTGAGTAATCTTTAGATTAGAAGTCAACCGATTGGTGTTGTGTTATACCTACACAACATAAAAGTTGTGTAGGTATAATTGTGGATATTTGTGTGTACTCTGGCAAAGAAAAGCATTCTTAAAAATAAATCTTTTTAAATTAGAAAAAATTGGTTTATGTGATTAAGTGATTTATAAGATTACTCAACGATGCGTGAGTGAGTCGAAACACAGCACCAGGTATGTTTTTGATGAGAGAACACAGTAATACAAATGTGGCCTCTATAACGAACGGCCATAAAATCATTATACTTTCTTTTTTTCTAATTTAAAAAGTCAGACTTAAAGAATGCTTTTCTTTGTCAGAATACACACAAAAACCCACAGTTATACTTACGCAACTTTTATGAATGCATTCCTTATTGGATGAGGTTTATTATGTTTTGATAGTCAGCTCGGCAAGGTTATTTTAAACAAAACAAAAATGAAATAGCAAAAATAAACTCATTCTGCAGTGATCATTCAAAGGCAAACTTGAAGAACATCCAGTGAACACAGCAAAAATACCAATGAAATGAAAATGTCGGAGTCAAGGTAAATCCTTTCTCTTCTCTGCTCTCTGTGCGCTTCAGATTGGGTTGCTGTTGTGAAGGTGGAGCTGGCTTTATAGAAACAAGGACAGATGCTCCCCACCAGGTCAAACAGTGCGGGTGGATGTTTGCACGTGTCAATGCAGTGACGGTGCGCGGGGCTCCCAGTCTTTTCGGCGTCACTCTCTGATAAACTGGCCTGTGTAATCCTATTTCTGCACCGTTATCAGCTAATCTAATGGCATCTCGCCCAGTCCGTAAGAAAAGCACGGCGTCCTCTCTCTCCTCCGTATCTTCTGCTCCTCCAGTCAGCTGTGTAAACATCCATTTCACTATCCCGCATCACCTTGACCTTTTCAAACGAAGGGGCAGACAAGCACTAGTCTCTTTTGTTTTGCTGGTGATGCATTACGGGAGATTGTCTCTGCCGACTTTGATGGCTTACAGTGCCTCTCGAAAGTACTAATACACCTTGAACTTTTGCACATTTTGTGAATGTTTTACTGAAAGTTCACACACAAGTAACAGACACCTGTGAAGTGAAAGCAAAATGATACATGATTCTGTTATTTTTCAAAAAATAGAAGTGGGGCGTGCATAAGTATTCATACAGCATGTATTAATACTTTGTGGAACCCCCTTTTTCTGCAATAACATCAGCAAGTCTTCTGGGGTATGACTCTACAAGGTTTGCACATCTAGAGACTGACATTTTAGCCCATTCCTCTTTACAAAACAGCTCAAGCTCTGTCAAATTAGAAGGAGAGCGTTTGTGAACAGCAGTTTTCAGATCTTTCCACAGATTTTCAACAGGATTTAGGTCAGGACTTTGACTGGGCCATTCTAACACATTCATATGTTTGTTTTTAAACCATTCCATTGTAGATTTAGCTTTGTGTTTAAGGTCATTGTCCTACTGGAAGGTGAATCTCCGCCCCAGCATCAATTCTCTTGCTGCCTCCAGCAGGTTTTCCTTCAAAATGTCTCTGTATTTGGCTCCATCCATCTTCCCACCTATTCTTACAATCTTCCCAGTCCCCGCTGAGGAAAAGCAGCCCCATAGCATGATGCTCCCCCCACCATATTTGACACGGGGGATGGTGCACTCAGGACGATGAGCATATAACGTTTACATAACGTTTTGCATTTGAGCCAAAAGTACAATTTTTGTCTCATCTGACCAAAGCAGCTTCTTCCACATGGTAGCTGTGTCCTCCATAGGACTTCTAGCAAACTTCAAACGGGATTTCTTATGACCTTTTCTGAAAGGTCTCTCTCATGACATCGAGCTGCTGTAAATGTAACACTCTGCCGCACCTTTTCACAATAAGAGTCTTACTGAACCGATAACATGCAGTGACTTTTATTGTGTAAAACTCAAACAGGAAGAAGTTTGTCACTGTTGGGCGATTTGACAATAATGAAGTCACTGTGTTTTGGGGGAACTTTTATACTTTCAAAGACATGGATAGACGGTGCATTTGTGGCGGTCCAGGATTTAAATTAAGCAAATGAGAAGGATCGGGCGCCTGACACAGTTCCGTGTGAAAGGACACACTCGCTTCTTCGCACATGTGCCAGCCAGGTAAATAAACACACGCTGCAATCTACGCAGAGCAGCGGTGTTAGGGGGAAAGACACTGACATGACCGCTGAAATAGAGACAGAACGCTGCTTTAAAGCTCTAGATTGAGGAGCCTGATCGTATATGGGCCCTGGAGCGGAGCGTCCCCCTGCTAAATGCTCGCATTAGCGTCTGACATTGCGCAGCAGAAAGTTTGCGGCTTGGGATTCCTTCACTGATGGTGAAAAGGGTAAACTGTGCTGAAGTGCATAAAACCGTGATAAAACGATACCACAAAAATGACAGATCGTCTGCTCTGGAGATCGTAAGACGGTCTAATATCGTCATATCTGTAGTGCTCCGTGTGGTGGTAGTTGCTGCGCGCGTCTGACATATTACAGACCGGAGCGTGCGGCGACTTGCAGCTCGGAGCCAGGTTTTCCTTCCAGATGTTTCTTTGACATTAGGAGTCATCTGGTGCGCAGGCAGACCGCTCCGACAGCCTGTTCGCAATTTCACACATGTACATACCTCGTGCACCGCGCTGATCTGCAAGCACTGTATATGTGACCTGGAAACATATATTTAGACCAGCCATTCCCACAATAACAATCATATGTTACAGACACACCAGACATCTGCAGCATTTTTGGCAGGGTTTTTAAATTGACGCTTTTTTTTAACTTAAATACTACAAATAAATATAGCTCTGGCCTCATTGGGGCAACTCTGTATTGACTATGACTAGCATGTTCCCATTGCACTGCGATGCAATCCCAGTCTGCTTCTGACAGACTTTCCCGACAGCAATCAAAAATGTGTCAATTGCAGTACACCATTCCCTACAATGACCAAAGATAAGTCACATTTTCAGTCAGAGTGGATGTTAATGCATGCTGTCAAGTTTTGGATTTGTGGGAATATGGGAAATTTTCCAGTGCCCGCGGTGAGCCATCCCACTAGCCCAACCAAGCTCCAAGACGGGTCAAAATACGGTAGTTTCCCGGCCAAAACGGGAGACAGCTACACAACCTCTCGACAACTGCCATTCAGGCTTCTGCAGGGTGCATTTCCCACAAGGCTAGTGACAGAGTTCAGTGTGGAAGGGCGTTTTTTTATATATATTTCGTAATAATACGGACATTTCCGGGATAAAACTCATACGGGATGGCAGCGGTAAAGAGGGGTAAAATACGGTAGATTCCCGGCGAAAACAGGACACTCGACAGCTATGTGTTAATGTGATGCTTCACAATCTTGCATCAAATATAAGTTATACAACAGTTTTGAGCATTACAATAATTACAATATTTGAATTTTTTTTATTAAGTACTTTTTGAATAGAGCTTAACGGTCATTTTTAAAGCTTCAGAGTTTCTGCGGCGTTTCCTGCCTCAACATAACAAACTTTTTATTTTGTTATCGTGACAGGGCACATATCAAACTTTAGATTTAGGAGTCGTGACGGACCAAGACGAACAGGCGTAATATTGTGGCCAGAGTGTGCCTGTTTATGGAGGTGCATGGGGAAAGAGGCAACCCTGTGATGACACCTGTTTTGTAGCTGCTGCACTGCTCGACTCCAGAGACTTGCTAATGAGGACTGGCTTCAAAGCTGTGTCATAGAAATACTACGTACAATGGCACTGAGCAGTAGAAAAGCCTGTAAAGAGAATAAGGGGGAGGGAGATCACTGGAATACATACATGGGTGTAGGGCTGAACAATATGGACAAAATTTCATACCTTGATATTCATGCCAGATATCTCGATATTGATACGATATAACTATGGGTTAGGTGAAAACCAAGCATTTTTCAGAAAAATAAAAACATAGTAAAGAGTGAAGTTTAATTCATGAAAATCTATATCGTTTATATCTTGCTTTTTCGAATTGAATGTTTTGAATGTTCATATCTCGATATCGATATCGATACGATAACTATATATCTTTCAGCCCTACATGGGTGTTACATTAAAAACAGGTAACATAGTTAAAAAGTGTCAAGTTTAGGTTGATGGAAAAAAGTGTCCACTGCTAAACTATCCTACATTTGTCACTCTAACTGTCAGAAAGGATGACATTGTTGTCCAATGCTAAAGTGGTTAGTCACCTGCCAACAGGTCCCATGAAATGTACTAGTATTACTGACTGTGACAATGGCTTTCAAGCACCTGAAAAGTAATGTGCAATTCCTCCCTTCTGATGTACATGCGCGGTTGTTGATTGTTGAGTCAAGTTGCGCAAACAAGAGTTAGGACAGCTACTTGGGACATAAACATGGAAGTGCTGGTTAGCACCAGCCGCGTTAGCACCAGCCGCATTAGGACCAGCCTCGGTAGCACCAGCCGCGTTAGCACCATCCGCGTTAGCACCAGCCTCGGTAGCACCAGCTAACGCGTTAGCACCAGCTAACGCTTTAGCACTAGTTGCGTTAGCATTAGAGAATGCATTGCATTTAGCCATTTTATTATGGAATCACAGTTATGGCTGTACTACAGTGATAGTATAGCCGTACAGCATGGCCCAATATGTTAAATTGAGTTGGTTTTAGACTGTGATTCCTGTGTATTGAAACATGTACAGCACTTTGGGCAGTGTCGACTGTATTTTAAATGTGCTTTGACCTTGACCTTGTGATGCGAAATGGAGATTGAGTCAGTTGTTACACTATTACAATACCAAGGTATGCTAATATATTTTGCAGCCCTAATGTAAATTACTTCTGTGGGAAATTTTGAACTGACTGAACTAACTACAGCTTAAGCGTCTATATATTATCACTGATTATTACAGTGTCTTTTATAAGCCATATAGCATATTGAAATTGTTAAGTCAGAAGTACCTTAGGAAGTTACCACGACAATATTGTTCCAATTACATAACTTGTAGACAAAACAAATCAAGTACAAGGACTTGAATATACACCGAGTTGCAAAACACTCATATGTAACAATGTCAGCAGTTTGTATGAACCGTCATGCATATGTTATAATCTCTGCCAGCCGCAGCTGTGTGTCTGGAGCAACAGGGGGCGTCGCAGCGTGAGGAGGCAGATTCTACAGCGAGGATGTTAATTACCGGAGGAGCTGCTAATGACTGACACACCGCGCTGGATGTAACACACACCTGCATTCATCTCATTAACATTAACATTTAGCGTGACAGCTGGATCAGCGCCAGTAAAGTGGGAGGTAGTAGCAGCAATAACAGAAGAGATGTGTGATCACAAATGAAGCCTATGCAATTCCAACGAATCGTGAATAAATCAACGGTCAATTTCAATGATCCGCATGGTGCTTATTAAAGTGGACATAACTGTGGCTTAAACACGCTGAGAATGCTGAATTAGTAAAAGCAAAAGGAGAAGTGAAATCTGGCACCGACCAACAGCATCCTCTGGGAAGTTTTCAATAATTAAAACGGTGGAACGCAAGAAAAAGGAGATAAAAAATAGGCGGATCAAACGGTAAGTGGAGCTTTGCCAGTATTTAACACGTGGTTTTATATAATCATGATGTAAATAGATCAGAATTTGCATGAATAATTATTCATAAATGTGAAACGGTTGCGTAACATAAAGAGGCACCACTTTGTCTGTAAACAAAGGCGTGCAGCGTGGACTCTTGTGATAACATAATAGCCAGAGCAAAACAAGAAGATTCACTTTTTGCCCATAGTCAATGAGAGCAATTATCACAAAACATAGTGCCCAGTGTAAAACTCATATTTCAGACATCTAAAGTGTTGATGCACCATGGCTGTGTTCAAAGGTTTGCTGTAAATACATATATTACAAACACAAATGCGATTAGGGCTGAAAAATGTGATATTTGATACTGTCTTGAAAACTGTTTCAAAGTACATTCCATTGTTTTTTATCTATTTTTATCAAACTGTGCCAAAAATAAGATAAATATGAATCTGAATTAGGGAAACTGTGTCTAAACTGAACTTTTACATATGCATTTGGGACTTGGGAAGGGTGACTCATATTTGTACAGTTCTTTTCACATGACACAAGTGACCCAAATTGTGAAAAGTCGGTGATATACTGTATCGCTCTGTCCGTGATACTCGTCAGAATGTCCCACAAAATGTAAGTGAGCCATTTTAGTTGGAAATTTTAGACGTCAGATTCCATTGGGCCTTTCCTTGGCTTCTTCAAAAGGCAGCAGCTTGTCCCTGCAGGCCTACTGTGGCAACACTCAAGCCTCCTAAGCCTAAAAATAATGTGGCGTCTCACAGATATAGTAGCTAACACACAACAAACTAAATCATTGATGCTTTGTATTTCATAATTCATAGCATTATATAAAGCACACAGCGCGGCGATGCCCTGCAGCTATGGCCGATCCACACGTTCAGATGTCCACGATGCAAACCAGCCCGCAGCCTGAACCGCGTTAAAGTGAGGGTTAAACCAGGACAGCGCAGAGGTAGATGAAGGATGGAGAACACCGTCATGGCTGCAGTGGCCCGCGGACATGCAAAATGTATGCTTTCGTTCACATTTCCTCTGTCCGTGCCTCTCTCTTTCTCTCCCTCTCTTTTGCTTCGTGACAGTGCTGCCGCAGCCGTCGCCGCTCAGGAGGATCTTTGCCCAACTGTAGTAGGTGGTAATTCTGGCAGCCGCACAAAGCAATGTAACATGCGGTTTTGGACAGGTGTGTGGAAGAAAATAGAGTAGAATAGAGTATTTCTTTGGAAAAGACCATAAGATTATAAAATCAAGCAACGTTATTATTTTAGATGGTTGAATGTCGATTTTGCGAAATAAAATTGCAGGGTTTGGTTGTGTTCGATCTTTGCTTACTGTGATAATGATTACGCTTGTATTGTGCCTGTGTCACAAGTTTCTCAACACGCTACACATTCAGTCCATACTAGGAGTGTCACGATTTCAATTTTTTGAGTCACGATTACTGCGATTTTACAATTATTCACGATTATCGACCAAATGAAAGGAAAGAACTGATATTTTTAGTTTTTGTCTTTAAAAAGCTTTTTAATACTTGTAAACTTGTAAACATCCACTGTTTCTAAAAATGAAAAATGCTTTAATATTGTTTTGCATTAAAATAAATAGGCCTACATTGAATAATACAAAACAATGTCAACTTTACTACTTTATAATGACCATAATTATCATAATAATTTTACTATATATTATTAGGCCACAGTCTAGGCTAGGTTTCCTGTTCTCAAAAGTTATGCTGCTGCTGAATTATGTGTCAGATGTTTGATGAACAGAGAATGTTTACAAAATGACTAAGGAGACTTATGCAGTTGTTACCTTGACCTGGACATTTACAGCGAAGGATTATCTCCAAGATGTTGTTTATATTCGACGTAGCCGATATCAGCGCCTTTTGCTGCAACTTTCTGACGACAGGGTTTGCATAAAGGATGTCCATCGACAACAACAACGCCTTGGTCATCTTTTGGATCCTAAAGAGGTCCCACTCTGCTGACTTCAATCGTTTTTGGGTGGATACAACACTGGAGGAGAGCGTCCTACTGCCTTGCTCAATTACCGGTGAGTTTACGTGCTTTGGCCATAGACATATTATTAGTAGACCGTTAATACTCACTCCTCCCCGTTTACCATAATGACCACGTTCGAGGGGGAATTCATGGCGGATTTACAGACTCCTCCTCCCCAGATCTGACGAAGCATGTTCCTACAGTGTTTCCCACACATAGACTATTCTGTGGCGCACCACCACAGAATCAACACCGGCCGCCACATATTGCGTTTTGTATTTAAATTTTTTTTTTTTTTTAAACGCTATTTAAAACACGCATGTACAGAACCGCCGCAGCGGTCAATTTGACTGCGGGGAGGGGGGCTTAAAATGCGGTGGCTATTCCTCCGTCTCACTCAGCGTCTCTCTCCCTCTCCCATAGCCCACACACACAGCCCCTCCCCTTCGTGCACACCGTGTGTCTCTATCAGCGATCATCGCTGGAAGCGTGGAAGCTGTGTCTATTTGATGCAGAGAAGGCCTCCCGACCGCCAACAAAACCAGCCCAGTGTCGTTGCCAGCGGCTCGTACGTCAGCATGAAAAATTTCCACGGTAAACCGTGGCTTCTAAAATTCTTACGGATAACCTACTGCGTCCTTTTATAATTGTGGTAATCGTAAAACCGGTTAATCTTGACATCCCTAGTCCATACTCTATGGTAGTAAGCTATAGGGGTGTAACAGTACACTCGGGTCGGTCCACTTGTGAGCCATTTCGGAACAATTTTGGTCCATTTGTTTAGCAGTTTATATGCAGCAGAACTAATGTTTCGCACATGCGCTTTTGTCACTTTTGGCTGCGTTTTCATCCTCGTTTGCGTCACTATTTTGACAATGTTTTTTTTCAAGAAGCTTTTAGATTTGGGTAAAGACAATCTGGAGAGAATGTGCTCGGTTGAGGTGGAGGTTAAGAGGTTAAACACTTCAGAAAGCGAGCGCGTCGGTGGGGGTTTGGACTAGGGCTGAAAGATATATCGTTATCGAATTTATATCGAGATTATGAACATTAAAATCGAAAAAGCAAGATATAAACGATATAGATTTTCATCAATAAAACTGCACTCTTTTGTATTATGATTTGATTTTTCTGAAAAATGCTTAGTTTTCACCTATCCCATAGTTATATCGTATCGTATCGATATCGAGATTTCTGGCATGAATATCGAGATATGAATTTTTGTCCATATCGTTCAGCCCTAGTTTGGACGGGAGACGCCATTATGAGATCTCCACCAGGACACTCACAAACAACTTATTTTGACAGTAAAACGCCATCCCTTAAGTCATGCTGCTGTTTACTCGTCTGTGGAAAAGCCCTCGTCTGTATTCCAGCGATGCACGGACCTGTCGTCCTCCCGGGTCCTCCAGGTAAACAGTTGCGTCTGTCAAATATGCTGTTGTTATTGTGCGCTGACCGCTGTCCCTGTCATCGCTCTATCTAATGATCCGCGGTTTGTTCTGTTGGATGAATCTGTTTTAGAGGTTGTATTTTCTCGTTTTAGAGGTTGTATTTTCTCGTTGTATTTTCTCGTTGTATTTTCTCGTTGTATTTTCTCGTTTCGTAACACCGTTTGGAACTGCGGGTCTTGACTTTACTCTCTCACTCGGTTTCCTGTCCCGCGGCGAGCAGCATTCAGCCGATCAGCGGGAGCATTGATCTGTGTGTTCTTTTCCACATTGCTCCGGCAGCATGGGGCAACTCTGAGCCGGGACAGGAGAGAGAGGGGTGTGATCGGGGCACTGATTTTATAGAAGGACCTGGAAAAGCTGAGGAGGTTGATGATTCGGCTGCTTAAAAGAGAATGCTGGTGTGACAAGGTTATTTTGTTTATTGAATTTCATCAAAATATATCTGTTTATTGAAATTGTAATCAGCTTTGACACCCCCTTTTATTTGAAGTGTATTTTACCTGGCAGAGGTGGTTACCATGGCTACGCACTTTGCTCCTCCTCTTTAACTGCTGTGTGATTTGACAACATCATTTTGCTAATTTTACTCAACTAGATATCAGCCAAATTTGTTTTATCTGTAACATAACACTGTTAAATATATGTTTTATGTGATTATTTGAATTTCTTTGGATTTATATTGACATTTGGTCAAGTTTAGATCTTTGTCAGTTAGATGTCAGGGGAGTGATTCATGTGGACTGGGGAGCTTGTTTTCCCGAGATGTGACATCATTGTTCCCAGTTGGTTTCTCTTCATGTTGTTTTTGTGTGGGAAAGTGACGTCATCAAATAAAAACGGTCTTTTTTCATTGATTAGCGCTAAGTTCAGTTAATCATTTAAATGTGTTGTTAGCATCTCAGAAGCTTGTTAAAAAGTGTGTTAGTTTTTTTTTTAAATCACGTAAATTCAATTTTCCTAGCATTGATGTCAGTCATTTCACTCGCAATTTTGTTACTACGAGGATGACGACAGCTAACATTAAACTCAATAAAGTTGCAGTGTTAAACTTAAAAGCTCACATTAGACGATAAATGAACAAATCAGCTGATATCTGCAGTCAGGTGTGGAAGTCTCAGGCCTCGTGGAAGGCCCAGGACACGCTGGTGGGACTATGTCTCCGAGCTGGCCTGGTGTCGCCTCGGGGTCCTCCCAGAACAGCTAGAGGAGGTGTGTGTGGATCGGGAAGACTGGGCATCTCTGCTGAGACTGCTGCCCCCGCGACCCAGCCCCGGATAAAGCGGAAGAAAATGGATGGATGGATGGAGGTGTGGAAGTCGGGAAGCTCGTCTTGACCCGAGTTCCCCAGTCGTGTTCTCCAGTTGAACGAGCGTTCATGTGCATTCCCCAACTGGGGAAGTCGTTCGCCCGAGTTCCCGAGGACCACATGAACGCATCATAAGTGCCATAACTCCACAGATGGAATGTACAGTTCATAATAATACTCTTGTATCTGCTATGGTGTGTTTAGGGGCAGAAGACACTGTAAAACCACCTGTAATCACCTGTCTGGTTCATTTGTGTTTCCAGGTATGTAATTAATGGGGGAGTGGAATATTAATGATTTTTCTCACGAGTAATTTTCAGTTATATCACTTTCATTGTTGTTTGTATTTCAATGTTATGTAAATAGTTTAATCACGATACGATCATGCCCCGTTGACTGCTGTGTGATTTGACAACGGGGCAGAAGACACTGTCAGACCACTTGCAATCACCTGTCCTGTTCATTTGTGATTCCAGAGCTTCATAAAAAAGCCACAAAACCTTCTCAAGTGGTCCCGTCATGGGTCAAACTACAAAGGAGTAACACTGGTACCTGAACAATGTTTCATACTTTATTTTTCTCCATCATACATCCTATATTTGAATCTATTTATTTTACAAGACAAGCCTGCTCATGGGCTGTTCAGCTGTGATATTTTACATACAGTATAACTTTAAATACTCTCTGTATGTTGTTTTCTTCATGTCACAAAGTCGGGAGCATACACAGCACAAATTGATGATGCTGTGATAAAAATGTTGAGGACACACAACAGAATATATAGATCAAAGCACAGGAAAAGCAAATACTACTCCAGGTATAAATTATTTCTGATGCAGGAACAACATTATAAGGAGGTAAAAAGACATAAATATGAAACAAACTATCAAAGCAGCAAGCATCCGCTACTGAGCATGCCCAATCAAAACCAATTTGCATTAACGTTGAACAGTATATTAGCAACTGAAGTCATTTCGACTGGCTATCACTACAGTGCCAAATGAAGGTCATTCAGGTGCCACTAAATCCCACACAATGCTCCTTTAATTGAGACCGGAAGGTTATTGTTGATCCCGGCTCGCGGCGACCGCCACACCTCGCTCCGACCCTCTTCTCGCTGATTACCAAACCGACTTCTCCGGCGCAAATTACGGCTGGAGAGTCTGACCTTTGCTCACATTCGCACAATCACGGGGGCTCTTAAGTTACATGCATGCGCTGATGGCATTATGCAGCAGCCTACACAGCGGCAGACGTGATTATATCGAGATAGAGCCCACGCACTTTTTCCATAGATCTAATGGCCTTCCTGTACCGACTCTTGTTTGATGATATTCTGCTCAAATAAATAACATTTTAATTACTTTTTAACCTCTTACCCCTCGCCTTAACCAAGTGCGGATTTACATTTTTACCTAAATCTAAAAGCGTTGAAATAGCAACAAGGGTGAAAATGCATTAAAAGAGCAACACAAACGTGAGGGGGAAAAATTCGATGAAGAAGTGAAATAAGCCAGAAGAGAGCAACAAAATAGTGAAAAAAAGTGACAAAAGAGTGACAGATATGCAACACAAAAACACAATAAAGAGATGAAAAAATGAGAAAAAAGTGACAAAAGTGGTGAAAAAATGACAAAATCGCAACAACAGAGTGACGAGAAAGTGAGAAAAATGCAACAAAAAGTCACGGAAAAGTGATAAAAAAGGTGACAAAAAAGTGACAAAAAAGTGAGGAGAAAGTGATCAAAACGCAACAAAAAGGCACGGAAAAGTGATAAAAAAGGTGACAAAAAGTGACAAAAATGCAACAAAAAATTGACGAAAAAATGACAAAGTGACAAAAAAGTGACAAAAAAGTGACAAAAAAGTGACAAAAAAACAGTCACGAAAAAGTGATATAAAAGTGACCAAAAAAGTGATAAAAAAGTGACCAAAACGTAACAAAAAAGTGACGAGAAAGTGAGAAAAATGCAACAAAAAGTCACGGAAAAGTGATAAAAAAGGTGACAAAAAAGTCACGAAAAAAGTGAGGAGAAAGTGATAAAACGCAACAAAAAGTCACAAAAAAGTGACAAAGTGACAAAAAAGTGACGAAAAAATGACCAAATAGTGATTTTAAAAAAGTGATTAAAAAGTGACAAAAAAATGCCGAAAAAAGTGACAAAAACGTAACAAAAAAGTGATAAAAAAGTGACAAAAACGTAACAAAAAAGCGATGAAAAAGTGACAGAAAAGCCTCAAAAGAGTAAAAGTGACAAAAATGTGTGATCAAAACGCAACAAAAACGCAATGGAAAAAAGAATGTAAAAAAAAAAGTGACGACAACGCTGCAACAAGGCGAATAAAAAGATTTGTTTAGATGAGTTTTGTAGCTCTCAGCTTTCAAATGAGGCGTTACTCTGGCCTATAGGCTGTACGTTTTTAGATTTATGGGAAAGACGACAAACTGGGGAAAATCACAGTGTTAAGGCGGGGGTTAGGAGGTTAAACAACACCAGGTCAAAAATATGTTTAAACCATGGCTTAAGTTGTCACAATAAGACAATGGTTTCCAAAGCTGAAAATCTTGGTCTTGAACTTGATTAGTCTGATCTAAAAACAGAAAACAGACCTCTCCAGGGCCCTGACGACTGGGCGACCGCGCTCTCCACAACGAGCCTCTCCAGCCTGACACCGCGCTCGCAGAAGAACGAGCACATTAACCACCTCCTCTTCACCGCGAGGCCCTCTGAAGAACCCACCAGCGGCACCGGGACCTCGCTAATGCCCCACTTGTAGCTCGCGACGCTTTTAACAGTTTAATTACAATCGCAGAATCGCTCATTTGGTGGCACCCTGCTCAGACATTAGCATTCAATTAGATTCTCGAACAAAAACAGACGGACGAGCTATTGACGTAGCAGAAGAAAGTATGTACATAAAGAAAGGCCATGGGGAAAAGAAAGGTGAGCTGAACAAATGAGCTGAACAAAGGCTTCTATGCATATTATAAATGTTCCTGTTCTGAACATATTGAACACAGTAAAAAAGAAATTCAAGTCATTTTATTTAATTGTGTTGAAACATTGTCTTGGCTGCTAACTCTAGAGCAGCTCACAGAGTAAAAATAAATGCCTAACACAAAATGCCTATTTTCACGTAAATATGACCTAAAATGACCTTTTCTTTTGTTTGTCTTATTTTTATATACTCTTGTAGAGAGAGGCTGCACCTGTCTGTATCATGGGCAACAAACAAACCTAAACTTGTTAACCTCTTAACCCCCGCCTTAACTGAGCACATTTTTCTCCAGTTCGACTTTACCCAAATCTAAAAGCTTCTTGAAAAGGGTGTCGAAAATAGCGACAAAACGAGAAGTGAATGAGGATGAAAACGGCAAAAAGCATCAAAAGAGCGACAAACAAATGCGACTAAACAGGCGACGAAAAAAAAGTGATGAAAAGCAGTTAAAAAAAGACTCAAAAAAAAAACGCAATAAAAATGACAAAAAGCGACAACACAACAAAATAGGTGGAAAAAAAAGTGATGTAAAAGCCGCAATAAAACAACACAAACGCAACAACAAAAAAACGCCACAAAAACGTGACAAAGAAATACAACGAAAAAGTGCTGACAACACGAGGATCCGTTTCGTAGGTCTTAGCTTTCAAATGAGGCGTTACGCTGGCTGTGAGCTCCAGTCGAGAAGCTTTTAGATTTGGGTAAAACTGAAATAGAGAAAAATGTGCTTGGTTAAAGGGGGGTATTATGTAAAATCGACTTTTTCAAGCTTTATATCATGTTATTATGTCAATCCCTCATTAAACACATGCCTGGAGTGTTGCCTTGGCTCATTCACATATTTTTGAGTAATCAGTAAAAACTTAGACGGCAGCCATTTTAGGTGTAGCTATGCCTCAGTCCTCCTAGGAACGCCCCCACCTCCTGGAGACGCCTCTGGACCTTTCGTCACCAGCCAAGCCACCAACCACTGCTCCTCAGCTCAGCAGAGCCCCCTCCCCGCACAGTAGTGTTGTTTAGATGCCACAGCAGTGTGCTGAAGGGGGCGTGTCGGAAAGCTTCTTAAAGAGACAGAGGCCTATTTCAAGACGTTCAGTACAGCCATTTTGAGAGAGCAATTTTATTCAAGGCAGTTATTTTAATTTACTGCATATACAGACCAACAGAAGGTTACGTCATCATTGTAGTATGCTATAGACTGGTGCTATGTCATTGAAAAAAGCATAATACCCCCTCTTTAAGGCGGGGGTTAAAAAAAGAGGACAGAACTATGGTTGAGAGCTTTTGTCATGTTTTTAGAAATGACCTTTTAAATCCATTTTAAAACTAAATGTAAAAGTCTTAACATGTATAGATATAGGCATAGTCCTAAAATAGACCACATCTTGGTATAACTACCGTAACAAAACAAAAAGTAAAAACTGTTTGATTATTGTTTCAGTATCGGACAACATGAAGATCGGGAGCTCAAGAAACCTGATCAAGACATCTCTACCAACTACTACACTACTGCACAACGACTGCAGGGCTGCCACCAGGATGGGGTTGATTTTTAACCCACAGCCCTGAACTACTTTTTATCTCCACAGCTCCGGGGTCTGGTCTCAGCTCTGGATCATGTTACACAGTGTCTCCCCCAAGACCCCTTCACAAACGCAGCAGTCCAGAGCCGCCACACAGCAACGTCATGGTGTGTTCACTGCCCCGCCTGCTTCCCACACAAACTGTATATGCGATAACATACAACCGGGTCAACAAGAAAGTATGTGGTCTGGGATAGCATAGACCGGAGGCTCACCCAAGGTTCAAATATTTACCCTGATATAATGTACTGACTTTGAACGCTGTGGTCCAAAGCTTCAAAGAGGAATAGAGCAACGTTAGACTACCTTGAGACAGAGAAATATAGACTATACGTTCATACAGGCCAACACGTTGTCTCTCTGCATTACCTCTCCGACAGTTCCCGCTTTTGAATAATATGAGTGAATGACAGGTTTCAGCTCGTCCACATGAACCCCGCGGCGGCACAGATGAGGCACGCGTCAGACAACAACAAACATCTGCGCAACAGCTGAGCAAAGCATGAAAACTGTCTCCCTGTAACAACATACAGGCAAATTATCGTTAGCGCAATATTAGGTGACGCAATGTCCCTATGGAAAGAAGACACAGTACGTGACGAGGTCTTTCATCCCACCAGGATTTTACACATTACTTTAAAGCGATAACGTTCAGTAACAGGAGCAAAAGTAATTTCAGTTGAAAAGCAGGAGCCGGCCCGCAGCAAACCAGTCACAGATGCTAATTCGTAACACGTCACTCAAGGGAGAAGACGCTCTCAGATTCAGAAACTTTATGGCTTCTCTTATCTGTAATTAACAAAATGTGGTGCTTCGATTGTTGATTTGGAAGGAGATTGTCTAATCCTTTTTCATTTTGCCAACTCGGGTAAACCACCATGTTTGTTTTGTACAGATGGACCTTCTCTGATTGGCTAATCTGCCTGATGGTGGGTTCAAAGGGGAAAGGAAATCACATTAATCAGCAGGATTGATCAGCAGAATGAATCAGATGTGTAGCAAAGTAAACATTTTGAGGCTTATATTTATTTGCTAAACTGCAACTTTCATGTAAGTCTGTGTTTTTCGGCATCCAAAAAAAATGCTTCCAATTATAACTAACTATATCGGCTATCAGCAGATCTAGCACCGATAAAAGCCGATATCTCCGGGACTGAAAGTGATAGAGAATTCCCGTAAAACGAGTCCCCCCCGCCCCCACAACTTCCTGGGCCTCAGGGGAACAGAGAATCATCGCAAAGAAACATGGTTAGCTACAACTTTGTTAAACACAAGTTTCACCAACTAAACCTCCGTCAATATGGACATGCTGCATGTCATTTTGAAGCACAGAACCTGGTGAATTAAATCGCTGAGTTAGTTTTAATCTCCGTAATTGTATTTTTGATCGCCGCGCAAAATGCAGCGGCTAGCAACAGTATGCTAATGCTAACGGCAACTAATCAAAGCTGGGACAGAAACTATGATAGAATCACCTAAAGTAATAAAATAAAATCGGCCACTGCTGGAGCGGCCAAGTATTATGTTCTTACAGGATTATAGACCAGACATTTGGAAAAATCTGCCAAACATGTTGGTTGAGCCTATCGGCATCGGCCTTAGAAAAACCTGTATCGGTCCACCTCTAAAATTTACATTGTAGTGGTTTTGTAACCCTAACCCTTCAGACACTTCCCGGTGCGTGCTTTATTTGTTGTAGATATTGGATTTTTAAACAAACGAGAAAACTGATCAAGGTTGGTGAAGAAGTGTCTTGCCAAAGGACACCAAAACATCATAAACTTGAAAAAAATGCTTCCATTTATAACTAACTTTACGTGTAAGTGAATATTTGGAGATTGTACTATATCAGCTATCAGCAGATCTAGCACCGATAAAAGCCGATATCTCCGGGACTGAAAGTGATAGAGAATTCCCGTAAAACGAGTCCCAACCGCCCCCACAACTTCCTGGGCCTCAGGGGAACAGAGAATCATCGCAAAGAAAATTGGTTAGCTACAACACTGTTAAACACAAGTTTCACCAACTAAACCTCCGTCAATATGGACATGCTGCGTGTCATTTTGAAGCACAGAACCTGGTGAATTAAATCGCTGAGTTAGATTTAATCTCCGTAATTGTATTTTTGATCGCCGCGCAAAATGCAGCGGCTAGCAACAGTATGCTAATGCTAACGGCAACTAATCAAAGCTGGGACAGAAACTATGATAGAATCACCTAAAGTAATAAAATAAAATCGGCCACTGCTGGAGCGGCCAAGTATTATGTTCTTACAGGATTATAGACCAGACATTTGGAAAAATCTGCCAAACATGTTGGTTGAGCCTATCGGCATCGGCCTTAGAAAAACCTGTATCGGTCCACCTCTAAAATTTACATTGTAGTGGTTTTGTAACCCTAACCCTTCAGACACTTCCCGGTGCGTGCTTTATTTGTTGTAGATATTGGATTTTTAAACAAACGAGAAAACTGATCAAGGTTGGTGAAGAAGTGTCTTGCCAAAGGACACCAAAACATCATAAACTTGAAAAAAATGCTTCCATTTATAACTAACTTTACGTGTAAGTGAATATTTGGAGATTGTACTATATCAGCTATCAGCAGATCTAGCACCGATAAAAGCCGATATCTCCGGGACTGAAAGTGATAGAGAATTCCCGTAAAACGAGTCCCAACCGCCCCCACAACTTCCTGGGCCTCAGGGGAACAGAGAATCATCGCAAAGAAAATTGGTTAGCTACAACACTGTTAAACACAAGTTTCACCAACTAAACCTCCGTCAATATGGACATGCTGCGTGTCATTTTGAAGCACAGAACCTAGTGAATTAAATCGCTGAGTTAGATTTAATCTCCGTAATTGTATTTTTGATCGCCGCGCAAAATGCAGCGGCTAGCAACAGTATGCTAATGCTAACGGCAACTAATCAAAGCTGGGACAGAAACTATGATAGAATCACCTAAAGTAATAAAATAAAATCGGCCACTGCTGGAGCGGCCAAGTATTATGTTCTTACAGGATTATAGACCAGACATTTGGAAAAATCTGCCAAACATGTTGGTTGAGCCTATATCGGTCCACCTGTAAAAATTTACATTGCAGTGGTTTTCTAACCCTAACCCTAACCCTTCAGACACTTCTAGGGGGTGCTTTATTTGTTGTAGATATTTGATTTTTAAACAAACGAGAAAACCGATCAAAGTTGGTGAAGAAGTGTCTTGCCAAAGAACACCAAAACATCATAAACAGGAGAGAGCATGACTCAGCCCACCAATGTTTCAGAGAACCACTGTGTTTGTGAACTTGCGTCTGTGCACTTCCCCGATGTAAAACAGACAAGTGCATAGACTTTGTTTATAGCGATATAAATAATTCACATTTACTCGCGCAGCTATTAACTGTAAACGCCAAATGTGTCACACCTGACGTATCGCTCCTGTTTTCCCATCTGCGCAGCGCCATGTTAAAGCGTTCCTCCATCTGTGCATCGCTGCCGCCGGCTAATATTAATCCCACAGGTCAAAAAATAATATTCGCTATGTATATTCTCCCTATATGTACAAAACTGCATCTCTTCTCACGCTAAGCCTCTCAAGTCTCTGCAAGTAAACAATCGACGAGGCAAAATATGCAGAAAATGATCCACCTCAAGGTTTTCTGCTACGTCTATTCTGGAATAACATAACGACTTTGCGACGCTGTTGTAAACCAAATTGTGATTTGAGATGCTGACGGAAGAGACTGAACTTTTTAGACAGGGCTGCACCACTTTGGAAATAACTTTTGTTTTCTCTGACAAGCTTGGGATTGCAATATGATTGGCGTTTTGAAAATGAATTATTCAGTTCACAGTGCTCTTTTTTCCCCAAAAGCAATTAACGTTTGAGGCAAGACTGAAATATGTAGTGCTACTCGTGATTCCAGAACATGTACTGGATTAGCAGGGTTAGCACCATAGACATATTATTAATAGACCGTCATTCCTCACTCCTCCCTGTTTGCCATAATAACTACGTTCGAGGGGGAAATCATGACGGATTTACAGACTCCTCCTTCCCTGCTGTGACGGAGCGTGTTCCTAAAAAGGGCAAAAGAGCGGGATCATCACTGTAGACTCGGCCTTCACGGGGCTTGGAGTTCAGTCGTAGCCGCGCCCGAGCAATTAGCTCTCATGCTAACGGCCTGTCAATCAAAGTCAGGCGCTCATTAATTATGCAAGATTTCTAAAATGTACCCTACGAAAACCAGCCTGGTTCCTTTAATTGTAACAAACCCAGTAGCTGTAGAAAGTTTACGAAAATTGTGTGTCTAAAGTGGCCATACCGCCTTTGCTATGCCCAATCCCGTCAGATCTTGGAAGCTAAGCAGGGAAGGGCCTGGTTAGTACTTGGATGGGAGACCGTTTGGTAACACCAGGAAGCCTAGCGAATGTAGTGAGTGAATGGTTGGTAGTGGTCGGAGGGGCCGATGGCGCAAACTGGTAGCCTCGCTTCTGTCAGTCTGCCCCAGGGCAGCTGTGGCTACAATAGTAGCTTACCACCATCAAGTATGGAGTGAATGAATAGTGCAATGTAAAGCGTCTTTGAGTGTCCAGAAAAGCGCTATATAAAACTGATGCATTATTATTATTATTATTATTAAAGTGCAATGCGTTTCAATGGGAGACTAGCGGCTAAATGGAGGTACTACAGCAATGGCGGACCAATGGTGGCCCCTAGTGCCGTGGTCGTAAAGCAGAGCAGCCAGCAGCCATTGGTTAGCACGTAATAACTTGTAACACCTTTTATTTTGTTGCAACCATTGTGACTTGCTAATTGATTGATTTTACACGATGTTTTCTTAACCTCTAAACCCCCACCTGGACCGAGCATTTTCTCCAGTTTGGATCTAAAAGCTTCTTGAAAATAGCGTCAAAATAACCACAGAAACGAGGATGAAAATGCAACAAAAAAGGGACAAAGAAGCAACAAAAGGGCGACAAAGACACAATAAACAAGCAAAAAAAAACATGATGAAAAAGCAAAAAAAGAGCCACAAAAACATGACTAAAAAGAAACGAAAACACGGCAACGCAATAAAAGTTACAGTGAGTTTTGTAGGTCTTAGCTTTCAAATGAGGCGTTAAACTGGCCTATAGGCTTTAAGCTCCAGTCGAGAAGCTTTTAGATTTGGGTAAAATCATTGTTTTTGTTTGTCTTCTTTCTGGAGTCCTGAGAATGACACAAGAATTTCAGCAGTATTTTAACCTGTTACTTCCTGTCCCCCCTGATCAGAGAGTTAGGGTTAGGTTTACGGTCACGGGTTAGGGTTATGATTAGGGTTAGGGGCGGGTCTTGGTTTTCAAATGAGGTATCACACTGGCTGTAAACTCTCCACTCAATAGGCTTTCAGATTTGGATATGTATAATTGCAACCCCTAACTCTAAACCTAACCCTAAGCTGAGATTCTAACCATAAACAAAGACACCTTCATACCTAACCCTTACCTTCCTGTGTGTTAATTTACATTACGTGTAGGGAAAGTGCCGTGATATTTGGATATCATTCAACCATACATACCAAAAACGTGGTCACTCAAATCTCGAAAGACAATTCATTCATCCTGCCAGAAAATCAAGATTTCACAGGTAAAAAGCCCAAAGAGTAAAAAAAAACCTTGTAAAAATTCTTAACTGGGAAAGAAACAAGTTGAAGTTTGCAGACACTGTTTTTATGAGGACATCCATAAATCCTTTGCTTGTTCTGCTCCGACATGTTTTACTGTGGTACAAACTTAAACAAGCAGCACTTTTAAGGACATTCTCTGCTCGTTGGGTTCAGGCGGGAGTTCCTGTGACGGCAACGGATGATTAAAGATGATGACAATCTTTGCAATCAGCCGTAACAGTCGCCTAACACTGCAGCATTTGACTGTTTTAGGAATAACTGTTAAAGCTAGGAGTCCACTGATGAGTCAGGCCAAAACTAGGACTCGGGGTGGGACTAAACAAACGCTACTCCGGGGAATTCTGATTTAAATGAGAGCTAAGACACGGCCAGAATCTAAACTAAGATTTGGTTACAAATCATTAGAGGCTGAATGAGGTTTAAACAAAGACTAGACAAGGACTTCACGTGGACAAAGCCAACACTAAACATGCTCTAGACCAGATATAACGAACGTCTTCTTACAGTAGTTACTGGGCTAAACAACACCTAACAAAGTCTAAATCAAATCAACTTTATTTTTAGAGCACGTTTAAAAAAGCCAAAGCTTACCAAAGTGCCGAACAGTGAAAGAGCAAGTCCAAAGTCAGCTCTCAAGGCGCACTTTTACTCCCCGGATTGTGATTCTTATTGAGTTGTGACTTTATAATGACTTTTGCATTTTTTGCTTTTGTATCAGCTCATATCGCATCATAAATAAAGTTGGATTGGAAAGTAAAGACAATCCATCCATCCATCCATCTTCGTCCACTGGTCCGTTGCCGGGTGGTGGGGGCAACCGTTTGCCCAAATCACAATGCACCAGCCCCACAGTACTATCCATGATGTACAATTACAACAATTAACCATAACATTCTACACTCGGACCAAACCAGGACTAAACAACAATGAATCCAGTTCCCAAACAGGACTGATAATATGAACTTAAAGCAGAACTAAGTAACTTGTTTGCCTTAATAAATCCTTTTCCCTCTGGGGGTAATACAAGTGTTCATGGGATAATTGTGGGGTCTTTCATCTCCCCCTGGTGTCTCTGGACAGAAAACCACACTTGCAACTTTCCCTGCCTCCGACCTGGCAGCTCCAATACACACTAATGGAAAAAATCTCCCTCGCTGCTCTCAGTTGTCCACAAAATCACTTATGGCTTGCATTTCTGAGGTTTATGACATGGTACATGGTAAGTCCTGACTGAGTTCTGTCTACAGCTTTCGTTTGGTTGATGAACATTTGGCATTTGGTTTATCACGATCAGAAGAAGCAAACAGGCTAACGGGCAAAGCTGTTAGCCTGTTTTTCACTCAAACTGTGGGCTAGTGCCAAGTTTGAGTGGGAAAAAAACCCCATCTCTATTGTATAATTGGGTTGTGGCTAGGGCTGGGCGATATATCGATATTTAAGATATATCGATATATTTTTTAATGAGATATGGAATTAGACCATATCGTGTATATCGGGATATTTCAGATTCAGATAAGCGATTAAGTTAACAAAAAGAAACAGGTAATCTCAAGAGGATTTTTTTAAAAGTGTATCTTATTCTTAAACTGAGCACTTTATTTTGTTATCTCTTTATATATAAATGCTGCCCTATTTTATTTTCTAGGCTATTTTTATTAAGATGTTTTTTTATTTAAATGTGCACCTTACGGAGTTTTGTTTTACAGTGTTTATGTTTACATTTATAGTGAGCTTTCAATAAAACTACTCGTATTTGGCTTTGACTTTTACTTAACATTTCATGTCACAGCTCTCACTTTGCAGAAAAAAATATCGGGATATATATCGTATATCGATATTCAACCAAAATATATCGGGATATGACTTTTGGTCCATATCGCCCAGCCCTAGTTGTGGCACAATGTACAATATCCTTCTCTCCCTTTGCCTTCTCTTGGAGTAGTATTTACTCTCATGGACAATTAATGAGTAAAAAAAAAACTGTCTAAGGATAAACTAGTTAAAGAAGTACCAGGTCTAAACGAGTTCTTATGGCCAATATAGACAAAACTAATCCACAAGTAATCCAAGTCTGGACTAGGTCTGACTAAATCAGCACTAAAGGATTATCCAGAGCAAGAAAATATGAATTCATTTGGCCTGAACCACGATTAGAAGAACCAGGTCTAAGTGTGGACAAAAAAAAGGACTAAAAGCGGATCAAATCAACACTACACTATGGGTTATAGAAGTGTGTGGGTAAATTGGCCAATATGGTCAGAACAAATTCAGAACTAAACCATTCATATTAGGGAGTAAACCAACGTATTTACCCCACTTTGAGAACCACTGCAGTATAGAGTTCGGGAAATTCCACAGTTACCGTGGAGATCCGCCATCTTTGCAGCTGTTAGCATACATTTCCATTGACTAACATTAGCTAAAAACAAGGATTTCAAATGAGAAAATTCCTATGACATAACATAAGGGTAAATGATTGTCTGAGTTTTCCACCCCAACAAAGCCAATTAACATGAAGGTCCTAAAATGCCGACATACCCCCATTGGTCCTTGTGCCTCTGGTTGGGGAATCCCTGGTTGGTTTACAATAACAAATGAGTTTATGTGCGATCATGCCTAACTTTAGCACTGAGCTAGCAACTACATAATGGGTATTAGGAAAAGTTCCAAAGGCTAATCCCAATGAATACTGTTCCTTTTCATGCTGTACGGTGAATGTTTGGCCAGTACTTTGCACCTAATCCACGTGGCTGTGACACAACACACGAAACTTACAAAGCTTATTTCAGTCCATCAATAACCGAGGCAGTCCTGGGTGTCGGCTGGCCCTTTTCTGAGCTTGTGAATATAGAGATTGTTTTATCTCCTTCTCTGGATCAAAACCAATTTCCTGACTTCCCTTCCTTCGCGAGGGGAGGTCTTGAGAGAGCAAGAGAGAGGGAGGAACAGCCGTCTCGCAGCAGCTGGTTGGGTACGGCGACGAGGCACGGAGCCAAAATGTGTCACGGTGGTGGCCAATCGCATTAATTGTCCTTGTTTGGGGAATCCTCCTTATAACAGAGGCCTAATTTAAACCACGGGCGGTCGGAGATTAAGGCATGATCCAATAAGGAAATCAAGAGGGAGGTTGGATTAATCGTCCACTTTTGACGTGCTGAAAGGTCTTTGCGCTTAGAGAACGACATCCATCCATTTCTGCAAACTTAAAAATGCCTAGGCTTGTCAAAAAGGCTGGGCCACAATGACAAAAATGAATATCTCAATATTTTTGGAGACTTTCTTGATAACGATGATGAAGCAGAAATCTGTTGCAAACATTAAATTTACATTGCTGAGTAAAAAGATAATTGTTCTGAACAGACTGGACCGAGAAAAGACTTTATCCCCCATTTTTCCCTTACTTTCCCCTATTTTTTCCACCCAATATTATTTTTTCCTCTTATTGTTCTCACCAATGTTTTATTCCACACATATTTTTTCCCCATTTTCCCCTATTTTTTCCCGTTTCTTCCATAATGTTTTCCCCATTTTTTCCCACTTTTCTCCCCACATTTCTTGGCATTGGAGATAAACGTGAATTTGCAAAATCTTTCTTACAGCCATTTGTATATAATCTTGTCGACGCTATATTGTGCACCTCTACTTGCAAAGTAACAAAAAAGTCATTCAGCTCTGTTTTCTGTGCAACTAAATCATCATTTTGGAAGCAGAAAGTACATTGACTGAAGTGAAGTAGTTGAATAAGCACTAGCAACAGTATGTGCAAGACCTGCTATATAGTTGAGGATATCCGAGCACTAAAACGATCAGGTGAACTTGAGTGGACTTAAAAAAAAACACTGAGGAACTCTTCCTGGAGAAGGAGCACCACCTCATGACATCAGCAAGTGGAAGAGAGCGATGTTGCTTTGTTGCTCTGGACAAGGAACAGGTGAAATAGAACATGTCACATAAAGCAAAAAAAAAAAAAAAACTCCAGATTTAAAATAAGAAACAGCATTATTCCTGGTTAGAAAATAGAAAAAGACAAAGATGGAAAAAGCTGCACAGCTATAATGTTTAGTGAAATGTGAGCAAATAAAAGTCGACTCGACAAGTTTGGTTAGATAACAGGCTGTTTTTGTGCATGACAAGACATGCAGTGGCAATAAAATATTCTTGATGATGACGTTGACTTGCGGGAAAGTGTATGATTTGGCACAAACACAGGTTTAAAAAAAAAAAACTGTGCCAAAAGAAGACTTTAAGTGCATATGACACATTAGACACAATTTTTGCTAAAACATATAGGTAACGTGATTATATTTAAGATTCTGCTAAACATTGTACCCAGTTTAGTTTGGCCATTTTTGTGACGTTTATAGTTTCACTTCCTTATTGGACACCGTCAGGAAGTGACATAGATAGAGGCACACAATTCTGAACAGTTGCCGTGCCAACCATGTTAAGTCAATGGGAAATGAGTCAAAACTGGTATGGAACTTTACCTTTGTCTATGTCACTTCCTGTCAGCGGCTTAAAAATTCAAATAAAAATAACTTTTCCGCCCAACATTTCTTCATTAAAATTGCTGAATGATAAACTGATGAACTTGCGACTGATGTTATCCTTCTAAATAAGTCATATTTTCAAAAGCATTAATTAAAACCTGTCACATGCACTTAAAAGAAAGACTACATCAGGACCAAAACAAGACTACAATTGAACTAAATTTGCACAAAAAAAACGTGTTGATCTCAGTCTGATGAAGACTTTGGTGATGTTGCGATATATTGTGGCTTCTTGCGATATCACCTAATACCGCGATACGATATTATTTTTTGCGATATATTGTGCAGCCCTAAATAAGACTATTGAGATTAGTAGCTTCCTTGCACATTTGTTGTGCCCTTGATATTGCTGTCCTCCCATGAGCTTGATTATGCGCATGCCGTTCAAAACGTTTTACCACATATAATAATATACTCATCTTTGTCTTGAAACTCTATTCCCCTGTTCAAAAAGAAAAGGTCCTTGTTCTTTTGAAAGTAGGTTTTCCCTCGCCCTTGCCCTTTCCTGTCACATCAATGATGAACAGTCGAGCTGCGACCCATTTATTCATTGTCCTCGATGTAGTTTCATAATTAGACAAATATTACGTTACTTTGGTCTATTGTACATGCTCCAGGCTGAATGACCTGAGTATTATCTGATGTTTTTCTCTTTCTTTGCACTGTAAATTTGCTCAAGAGGGATCCATGCATAATTTAATACGTTTTAATCTGGCGGCAATGTTCATATGAGTGATTATGGCACGTAAAGGTTGTGCATGTCACTTGTACGGTATTTATGTTTTACTTTTTGTGGTTTACTATTTACTTCTTGCCAGGATGCCACCAACTTGCTCTGACAAAGCCTGTGCAGCGACAGCCCCGTGAGCGAGACGTGCGCAGTTGCTTTATACCGAGGCCAAAGACACGATGGGAATGAAGCGCTATCAACACATGTGCCGACAGCTGACTGACAGACTATTAGGTCAGGAATGAGACGCCCTGCCGCTCAGTGAGTTTCTCCCTCCTCTTTTCCCATCGAAACGATCTACTTTTCACCGGCATAAATGCTTTATAGGATGTTTTATGAAAAATGCAGAAGAGGCTCATCATCATCATCATCTTCCATTCTGAGCCTAAGAAGTAAAGGTCGACCGATATGGGTTTTTCTCAGGCCGATGCATGCCGATATTTGTGGATTTTGATTGGCCGATGCCGATATTTTTACCTGATACTTTTTAACAGATTTGTTCAAATGTCTTTAACCCTATGTATGAAGCTTCTAAACTGTTAAAGGGGGGTATTATGTAAAATCGACTTTTTCAAGCTTTATATCATGTTATTACGTCATTCCCTCATTAAACACATGCCTGGAGTGTTGCCTTGGCTCATTCACATGTTTTTGAGTAATCAGTAAAAACTTAGACGGCAGCCATTTTAGGTGTAGCTATGCCTCAGTCCTCCTAGGAACGCCCCCACCTCCTGGAGACGCCTCTGGACCTTTCGTCACCAGCCAAGCCACCAACCACTGCTCCTCAGCTCAGCAGAGCCCCCTCCCCACACAGTAGTGTTGTTTAGATGCCACAGCAGTGTGCTGAAGGGGGCGTGTCAGAAAGCTTCTTAAAGAGACAGAGGCCTATTTCAAGACGTTCAGTACAGCCATTTTGAGAGAGCAATTTTATTCAAGGCAGTTATTTTAATTTACTGCATATACAGACCAACAGAAGGTTACGTCATCATTGTAGTATGCTATAGACTGGTGCTATGTGATTGAATAAAGCATAATACCCCCTCTTTAAAGGTGTCAGTGTTGAACTGTGAGAGTGCTTTATTAGAGGCATAAGGCTGATTTATTCAGGACATTCATATTTAGTACATACAGATGGAGCTCATTTGAAAGACAAACATCAGCAGATTCCAAAACAAAATCCGGTAAGTCTCTATCTCCTATGGCTCAGAATTTATGAGCAAAAGTCTGCAACATAAAATATATATAACCTAACATAGGTGTACAAATGTGTGACCGATTTGTCACCGCAATGTTTCTCAGTTCCCCTGAGCTCTGACTGAGCTTTTCCAATGCGGGACGTTTCACTTTCGGTTCCGGAAACATGCAACGTGATATCGGCTGATTGCCAATTGTGAAATACCCAAACATCGGCAAAATATACCTACTAAAAAGCAGTAGATATAGCGGGTATATCGCTGTGATGGCCAGAACGTCTGTCTGGAAGTTGAGAAGGAGACACAAACACATAAAATAGTTTGATTCAAAAATAAACAACCAAATCAAGACGCGTCCTCCCAAAGTGACGCTACATGATCTGACCAGTGAGTCATGTGATTTCAGGGGACTTCCTCTTCCCTGGTTTCCCCGAGGTGCATCTTAAACACACTAATGCTCTCCTCTCAGATGGACAGGAGCCAGGCCAGCATTCCCATCTTCATGAGAATATCCAAGAGGACAATCCGCAGATGTTGGGTCATTGCCAACTCACCACAGTAACAATATGGTAATCCTTCCTGTCATCATCGCAAATACACTACGGCCTATAGCGAGCAGTGGCATCATCAGAAACCCATGTGTCCTTGTTATACTATTGATTGTAGATCATTTTGAGGTGTTATTTGTAGCAATTTGACTCAGGCTAAAGACTCAAATATGATTCAGCAGCAAATGTGTTCATCACTTTCTCCGCCTCCACTTGAACGCACTGCAGATACAGTGTGTCCTATATTTAATACATACTTTATGAGTGCGTGCCGCTGCCGGGGCGCTGGGAATTACTTGTGTTTGAGCTGATTCATTACACATTCCTAAAAATACAGCTTGGTTAGAAGCAAGGTAGATAATGTCATACAAGACTAAACTTTAAACCAGAACTAAATAAGGACTAAGACCTACAACCTCGACGAAAAAATCAAGATCTAAACCAGGAGGACCAAACTTGTAGTTATTGTTCATGATAAGAAAACGTCAAACTGTATTGAGGTTGAGCTGCTGATGCTAATAAACTGTACAGTGCTCAAATTTCAAAGCATAGATGCAGACGGCAACGCTTCAAAGAAGGGGGCGGGGCCTAGCCGAGGGGAATGAAGTATGTTTTGGGAATCACCATTTTTCTTTTTCACTCATCTTAGCCATTTACTCGTGGACTAAAGATATTTATCACACACCAATACAGCCAAGCCAGAATGGGGTCCATTTAGATGGGTTTTTTTCACAGCAAATAGTTCAGTAGAAACTAAAAAATGGCACTTGTCGCTAACGTTAGCATGTGTAGCATGAATCCAGGGTTAGCTTCAGGGTTAGCATGGTATGTTTATAGTATTTATTTTTGTATTTATGGTCTGTTGAATTACTTTGCTCCTCTCCATGTCTCTGTCTCTTTATTTAGTAGAATAATGTATTCATAGTTCAGCATTGTTAAAACAATGGGAGAAACTTTAGTTATTTGCCTCTCTTTATGTTCTCCCTTTGGCTGCATCACACATAACCATAAACGGTCAATTCCAAAGATGCCGTCTGTGTCTATTAGTTCAAAAGCAAAGAACTAAACCAGGGAAAAACTGCTTCAAAAATGTGCTCTTTGACTGTGGTAAAGTTACAGTAAATGGGAAACTACCTCCAGTTTATCATCAACCTTTACTGAAATCTGCACCACTGTTCTCTCTTTCATCAAATCAGTGTGTGAGGCAGTTAGTTAAATACTACAAATGACTACATCAAATACATTACTTTATTAGAAGATCAAGTGCTGTCCGTTACGGAAGAGGCCACTGCTGTTGCTGATGTGTCGGTTATGTGTCGGTCAAGGGCATAACATTTGGTAAAATATAAATAAAGTACATCTATAAAAATGAAGAAATGGCAACAGAAGCCAAAGAACTCACTTGATGTTCAGAGAAAAAAGGTTTGTCTTATATGTGAAGACTTTGAAGAGGCCTATAACAAGAAAGTAGGATCTTAACAAGAACTGATTAAACCCACGCCATTAGATGTGGTTTTGATGCTGAGATGAAGGCCGGCTGTAAAGCCTTTGATACGAGCAGTGAGGCCTGAGGAGGATGATCCAGGTGTTATCGGTGTTACTAGGTCAGAACTACAGACTTACTACAAACCGGGGATAAGGCGTTTTATTACTTAATGTTCTTACAGTGGCCACACAAGTGAATACATGTATAAAGAGAACGCTGCATCCGCCTCACTGACACTGACGACAAGTGAAGGTAAACTTTCCAAATATCACGCAGAAAGTCAAAGCACAAAAGTAAATGTCAAACAAGAACCTTAGGACAAATAAAATGACGACGACATAAACGTTGGCCTAAACACACTCCTTGTAGTTTGAAGTCAATGTAAAACTAACACATAAGCTGCAGATGCTACTGTGGCGCAGCAGTTAGCGGTTTCTTCGCAGCAAGAAGGTTCGATTCCTGGCCGTGTGGGATCTTTGTGTGTGGAGTTTGCACGTCCTCCCCGTGTCAACGTAGTTTACCTCTGGGTGCTCTAGTTTACACTGCCACCAAAAACATGTACAATAGTTCAGGATGAATGACAGTGTTTGAGAGTGCAAATGGGGGACGATGGATGAAAATTAGCTCATGGCTATTTTATTTATTTATTTGTTTGGGACAGTGCATGTTAAAGCAGCACCAACGTGTTTACCTTAATTAATTCTTTTTGTTGTCCCTCTGGGGGTAATACTAGTGTTAATGGGATGATTGGAGGGTCTTTCATCTCCCCCGGTGTCTCTGGCGAGAAAACCATGCTTGCAACTCTCCTGCCTCCGGGTCCGAGCCACCAATACACACTAATGGAATCACAAAGAAGAAGCTAACAGGCTAATGGGCAAAGCTAACTGTGGGCTAGCGCCACTTTCACCGTGGGTGACGGTGGTGCAGAGAGTAGAGCGGGTCGTCTTGTGACAAAAGGGTCGGCGGTTCGAATCCCGCAGGTGCCCACTGTCGTTGTGTCCTTGGGCAAGACACTTCACCCACCTTGCCTCCAGTGTCTGCGTACACTGGTGTATGAATGAGAGTGTGAATGGGTGACTGGTTCCTTGATGTAAAGCGCTTTGAGTGCCTAAAGCAGGTAGAAAGGCGCTATATAAAAATGTGACCATTTACCATTTACCATTTACTTTAGCAGTATTCACAGCCAAGTTTGAGCAGGAAAAAATATATCCATTGTGTAATTGAATTGTGACACAATGTGCAATATCCTTCTCTCCCTTTGTCTTTTCTGTCAGCGTAGTGTTTACTCTCACAGACAATTAATGACTAAAAAAAAACTGCAACATGCAGTGACGCTTATGGCCTGTAGGGGCATGAGTTTCTTAGTTCTGCTTTAATGAACATATATGGGAGTCATGCACGTAAACATGGCTCGCTGTATTATAGCCTATTGTACATGTTTATAGTGGCCATACCGCCTTTGCTATGCCTGATCCGTCAGACCTCGGAAGCTAAGCAGGGAAGGGCCTGGCAGGACTTGGATGGGAGACTGTTTGGGAACACCAGGAAGCCTGGCAAATGTAGTGTGTGTGTGTGGTTGGTGGTTGTGGCTGATGTGCGCAGACTGGTTGCCTCACTTATCATTACCGAGTATGGAGTGAATGAATAATGCACCAAATTGTAAAAGCAACTTTGAGCGTCTGGAAAAGCGCTATATAAGACTAATGCATTATTATTATTATTATTATTATTATTATTATTATTATTATAGTACCCAGAGGACACTAACACAGACACCGGGAGAACATGCAAACTCCACAGGAATTGATCCTGGGACCTTAGCTGTGAAGCAAAGTGTGGCTACAATCTGGTGTGTTCATTAAAATGCACTGTCCCAACCAAATAAACAAAAACTGTAAATCAAATACGTCTATTGAAACTCTGATCACTACGCTCTCCGAAAATCAATATTAAATATGGGCTTTTGTGAAACTCAATTCAAGCCTCAACTGCATGATATTGTCCACTTTAACATTATCGAGAAGACTGAAACAAGAACAGCAATGTGATATCTCTACAGTAGTGTCACACAGCATTTTGATTCAGCGCATTATAAAGATTGTTTCTCTCACGAACTCCCTGCAGGTCACATGTGTAATCTCCGCATTAATTTGACATTTCAATATAAAAAAATACACCCACCGGTGGCCTTTATGCGTCGAGTCACACAGAGTCTAATCACGCCAGGTCCATTAGATCTCAAAGGCAGAGCTGTGCGATTGAGGTCGGCAGCAGCTTCAAAGAAACTAACCAGGCGTCGACTAGAAACGTGTGCGGCCCAATGAGGGAGGTCAGGGAGGTCGGCTGTAGCTATAAAAACGTGTCACCGGGAGTCTCAGGGGCAAGGCAATACAAGGACTCTACGACAGGAAGAGGGTTTTTTGATTGGTCACTACATTACATGTGTTTCGCTAACCAAGAGAGGATAATTACGTTTCAGAAGGTTGATGATAATCATAGTTTGGCAATTAGAGCAACAAAACACTCCACTGTAACTGTCACGGCCCATTAATTATAGCTAATCAAGACATTTTAATATGGGGTTAAGTAGTCGTCAGCGCAGCACATGTAGATGCAGACACTTCATCTTCCCATTCCACTCAACAGGAAGGGTATTTAGTGTAAGAAAATAACAATATCACTCTTCAATTCACTGTGGCAATGGTTAGTGCAGAAGGTCCTATGAGCAGTGTGATTGTGCAATGTAAAGTTTTGAGTAGGTTTGGTCAAGTCTTGGATAAGATAAAACTTCTTAATGCCAGTGGAACCAGCACATTTTTTCTTAATTCTGATTATTTTGTATAATTTCAAGTGACAATGACGTATATTCAAATGTAAAAGTGAATTTGTCTGATTTCATGTGGGGTTTCTGCTTGTTCCATTGGCATTATAGCCTTTTTTATCTCATCTTAAATTAGTTCGTATCAGCAACTCAACATACAAAACCTTTATTCTAGCGTTAAAGAGGGGGTAGCACATAGCACCAGTCTATAGCATACTACAATGATGACGTAACCTTCTGTTGGTCTGTATATGCAGTAAATTAAAATAACTGCCTTGAATAAAATTGCTCTCTCAAAATGGCTGTACTGAACGTCTTGAAATAGGCCTCTGTCTCTTTAAGAAGCTTTCCGACACGCCCCCTTCAGCACACTGCTGTGGCATCTAAACAACACTACTGTGCGGGGAGGGGGCTCTGCTGAGCTGAGGAGCAGTGGTTGGTGGCTTGGCTGGTGACAAAAGGTCCAGAGGCGTCTCCAGGAGGTGGGGGCGTTCCTAGGAGGACTGAGGCATAGCTACACCTAAAATGGCTGCCGTCTAAGTGTTTACTGATTACTCAAAAATATGTGAATGAGCCAAGGCAACACTCCAGGCATGTGTTTAATGAGGGAATGACATAATAACATGATGTAAAGATTTTACATAATACCCCTCCTTTAAGTCATTTATCTAATTTAAGATGGTCCTTTTCCCAGTTCTCCCCATGTCTGTGTAGGGTTTCCCTAACCACTAAAAACATGTACAACAGATACACCTCTATAGAGTCCGGACTCCAATGAAAAGGACATTCTGAAATCCCAGTGGGACTTTTCTGGTTGAAGGTCAAATACAGTAAATTAAATAGACAGAAATATTGCAACCCTAATTTACATGGCAATACTTTGAATTACCACTTCCCACCACAAGATGGAGTCAAGAGCAAGTTTAGTCTCTCTTTTAGTCTCTTTCATGACAAAGCACCTTCTACTCTATTACCTTCTCCCTAATGGTGCAATGTACAGTATAATGACATAATTGCAACTCAGAAATAGGAAATGTCTTGTCTTTTCAGGTCTTCCGAGCTCGCTGTTCCATTATGTGAGAGAATGTGCTGTTCAGGAGAAAAGCGTTTGACACGTGAGAAATTAGTGCAAATGTAAACAGAGATGTGCTCTCGCTGGAGTTATTATACCGACCGATAACCGCGGCTCCTGCCAGAACATCTAAACCATTAACAATCTGTACTGTATTATCGTTCAATCCAGAGATCGTCTGTTCAGATGTCTGCACAAAGTTTAAAAAATGTCATTATTTAGGCCGAGGATGACCTTGAAATGTGAACCGTTGACCTTTAGATGAAAGCCTGCTGCCTACAAGAACACATTTTTACAGAGGAATGATCATGATGTAGATAATTCAATACCATCTTTTGAGCTTATAAAAGAGTGGACGTGTCCTTGTAAGAGGAGTTGATTTATGGAACAAACCTGTACAGCCCAGTTTGTCAAAGCCCTGAATGTCTTTGAAGAGTTTTATCATCCAATCCTACGCGTAGATAAAATGAGAATAGTTGGCACTGCTTCTTCTTTGCTCTGGTGGTAAAGAAATAACTCAGTCCAGTTAACGATTTAAAGCTCAACTACAATGAATACTTCCTGGACAAATGAGAGTCTGCACAAACACACGCAGGGTACCTTTAAAGGGGGGTATTATGTAAAATCGACTTTTTCAAGCTTTAGATCATGTTATTATGTCATTCCCTCATTAAACACATGCCTGGAGTGTTGCCTTGGCTCATTCACATATTTTTGAGTAATCAGTAAAAACTTAGACGGCAGCCATTTTAGGTGTAGCTATGCCTCAGTCCTCCTAGGAACGCCCCCACCTCCTGGAGACGCCTCTGGACCTTTCGTCACCAGCCAAGCCACCAACCACTGCTCCTCAGCTCAGCAGAGCCCCCTCCCCGCACAGTAGTGTTGTTTAGATGCCACAGCAGTGCGCTGAAGGGGGCGTGTCGGAAAGCTTCTTAAAGAGACAGAGGCCTATTTCAAGACGTTCAGTACAGCCATTTGAGAGAGCAATTTTATTCAAGGCAGTTATTTTAATTTACTGCATATACAGACCAACAGAAGGTTACGTCATCATTGTAGTATGCTATAGACTGGTGCTATGTGATTGAAAAAAGCATAATACCCCCTCTTTAAACATCTGCCTGAAGACTTGCTTACTGTCTGACACAGCCTATTTCTAGACAGGAACCGCATTGGGGCAAACCTATTTTGTTTTCCCAGGAAGATCCCAGCTTCCCTTACAAAAAATATATTGCATATTAAGGGAGCACAATTCATGGAAAATTGAGTAGCAACAACAACAACCATCCAAGTAATCGTAAAGTTTGACTCCTCTGCAAACATGTTATGAAATGTGATTGTTGTATTACTTGGACTTCATATATATTAGCCTTGTTCTTTTAAATGTTATTGCTCCGTGACTTGTTTCAAATGACAAATCTGAACTGGATCTTGTATTTGAACCATGAGATATTCTTCCAAAAAACGGCGCGTCTCCGAAACACTTTCTCAAACCATGAATTTTTGAAACTACTTTTAAGCCTTGCGTGGTGTTAGGCTCACTTCCGAGCTGAACTGGATTAACCCCTCGTGCTCCTCTGATACATTTCGTAACCTTATTAAACGTCCCAGAGCAGCAGGTCATTTCAGCTCAAATCTATGGCAGCAGGTCATGAATGAAAGCCGGTATTGATATCCTGACAAGCGCAGAGTGGAGAGTGAGAAGGAGGGAGAAGCTCCAATACATTTCTATTGATTTGATTCTCCATTAGAGTGTATCAGCGACTAGTATGCTGACTCATGCTTCCTTTGTTCCTCATATTTGTACAGTCACAACTAAGAACTTGGTGATAATAATAAGAATCATAGCTTCGATGCTAGTTTAGAGATGCCGTAATATAGGTTAGGTCCATTCACCAGATCCCCACATGAACAACAATGTATTCTGACTCCTTTCCGTCTGAACCGGCGTTAGTTTGATCTGTAATTTGAGCAGCGGTATCACCACACGAGTCGCTTCACTCCACATCACCTGTTACCATTCACTCCTTTGAACCGCTTTTGACAAGGAACACAACAGAGGCGATTTTAATTAAGAACTTTGGATCTCAGCCTCTTCCACATAAGGCCGAATGACAAAACGCTATCAAAATAAAACTGCAACTTGAACGACTGTACAGTAATTAGCGAACGGCAACAGGTCATGCAAGGGGGCGTGGCCTAGCGAGTCGGAAGGAAACCTGCTCATTATCATTATAATTTTTTCACTCTTTTAGACGTTTTCTGGCAGACTAAGTATAATTAGCACACCCAAGTCAAGCCAAAATCGGGTCCTTATGACACAGCTTTATGTTTTGACACAGAAGATTGCCCACTAAATGTGATTAACTGGCACTTGAAGCTAGCCCTTAGCATGTAGCATGAAACTAACACTAGCATTATGGTTAGCCTTACTTATTATCTAAACGCAGCCGTTGGAGAGTCACGTGCTCCAGACCTCCACAGGACATGAAAAAAACGCCTTTACTAAACGCTTAAGGTTAAGATTAGAGAATTGGTAAGAGGTCTAACTCCAAACCGGATGTGCGTCAGCGTCCGCCATGATAAGAAGCATCCGAATAGTGTCAGTTAGGAAGGAGGTAGGGAAAGGAGCCTCAGTGCTAACTATCATACCTCCTTTAGGGACCTCTGGTGGTCCCTTACAGGCAATTAGGAGCTATGTGCCATCCCATAAGCCACCGCCCCGCCAATCCCCCCACCCCCACCCACGAGTGATTCAACAACTGTTGATTGACACACAAAAAAAGATTCTGCACAAGCCCAACTTTATAAAAGTGACAAAATAAATGTTAGTCACCACAGCCCAGTCACATGTCAGTGTTTTAAAGAGCCGCCTCAGTAAATGGCCTAAATGAAGGCAGTTTGTAGTTTGATTTCATTTATTATAAACTTCAGCCACATGGATCATTTGCGAACAGTGGACGAGCAGACCTCACTGTGTGTTAATACAGCATCTTTCTCTGAGGATGACAGGATTTGGTGGACTATTTGACCAGAGCATTTTTTATTTCTGTAATGAAGCTGTAGGTGTGGAAGGTCTGAAACAGCTTTTTATCATCGTCTGTTTTCTGTGTGGCTTCATATCGTTATTGTGGTTCATGTTTGAGTCATCCCCTCCTGGAACCGCCACCTTAACGTGGTGGAGGGGTTTGAGCACCCGAATGATCCTGGGAGCTCTGTTGTCGGGGGCTTCGTGCCCCTGGTAGGGTGTCCCATGACAAACAGGTCCTAGGTGACGGGTCAGACAAAGAGCGGTTCAGAAGCCCCTTATGAGAGACCAACAGGCCGGGTTAGAACCATAAGGCCGTCCTTCTGTGGACTCACCACCTGCAGGAGGAGCCATAGGGGCTGGTGCAATGTGATTTGGGCAGCTGCCCCCACGACCCGGCAACGAACAAGTGGAAGATGGATGGATGGATGGATATTTGAGTCATTAAAGTCAGTGACTGCAGTAGTTTTTGTAGTCCAATACTATGATGTAGTTTTTCATGACACAGCTGTTTGTGATGTCACTTCCCTGTGTTTTCCGTCTTGGGTAAGAACTGGGTCGGATTGGGCAATTGCTGCTGAAGCTCTAGTTCCTAACTCCTAGTCGTAGGTAAAAGAGTAGTTTCCCCTGTGGCAGCTTCAAACGGGACAATATGTGGGTGTTCCTAAAGATGCCATCTGCAGCTGAACTTATTTAAATCCTGTAACATTTGTAGGAAACCACAATTATTCTGTTATCCAAGATATTTTTGTCCACACTCTTGTAGCTCTAGTAGTCATTGTACTGCGCATGTTGACTTTGCATGACAATCATTTTAAAGTATACCGCTCAGTCCTTCCGCCCACACACATTAAGGATTACGGGACACATAATCACTCGTGACATCTCTTGGGTTTAGACATGCCCCTTTGCCCAGTAACGGGGTCAAAAATATGGCCAAAAACATGTCGCGTGCGGAGGCGCTCTGACTCAGGCTGAACAGGGGGCCCCCTTCTGTGGCGGGACACGCTGTGGCTGGCCTCACAGCTGTCCCGGGGCAGTTACATAACACCCCCCAACCGCCCCTCCGGCTCTCTGCACCCCATCCCAGGGCACGCTTGAAACACAACAGAAAAACAAGGTGATTTAGCAGAATGTATAAACCCATTTTAGTGTAAGAAACAGACAATAGATATTATTCCTGCAAATGGCAATGTGTGCTGTTGATCTATTTAAAGGCAAGACACTTTACCCAATCTCTTTTTGAGGACATGGTGACACTGACACTACAGATGAGGAACGAGGGATGAAAAAAAGAGAAACCAAATTCAAACTCAAATCAGGGCCTAAATCCTTATAGTTTGTGCATTGGCTTTAAAGTGCATATGACACATTAGACACAATTTTTGCTAAAACACAGTTAACACGATTATATTAAGATTTTGCTAAAGATTATACCCAGTTTTCTTTAGTTTGACCATTTTGTGATTATGTTTTCACTTCCTTATTGGACACCAACAGGAAGTGACATCGAAAAGGGAAAAAAATGTAAACTATTGCCGTGCAACCATGTTAAGTCAATGGGAAATGAATGAGTCAAACTGCTATGGAATGTTACCTTCTTTTATTATACGGCCCTTCACAATGCAAGTAGAACGCTCCATTGATTTGAATGTGATTTCTCAACGTTCTACCGGTCATTATTTTTTGATAGAAGACCTCTGAAAATAATAATGACCACTGCCAATGGCAACAGAGTTCGTGCTTGTAATACAGGTCTTTCATATCACTCCGCAAGTAGTAGTAGCGGACAGGCGGACACTATCTCTGTCCCCGTCCCTGCGAGAGAAGTTGGGAGAATCGCTTGTGAAGTTAACGGGAGTCCGACTTTCAACTTACCCAGAGATTCACCACCATTCCTCCTCTCCAACTGCACCTTAAACTAAGTAGCTAGGCTAGCAATAAGTAGCTAGCTGTGCTGCTACTAGCCTCGCCACACTGCCTGGAATCAACAAACGTTGCCAAGCAACGCACAAACTTTTGGGAACTATTTGCCGCGAAAATCATTAAATAAACCTTTCTGCCTTCATAAAAGTGTAGGAAGTGTATTTGTGTGTGTACAGTTGGCAAACAGCCGTATAATAAGCGGGATAATGTATAGAAGGCCGGTCATTATCGGGAAAATAAATACCTTCAGTTCGCCCTGTCGGTACTTATTTTCCCGATAATGACCGGCGTTCTATACATTATCCCTTACTTATGTCACTTCCTGTCAGCAGCTTAAAAGTTCAAATAAAAATAACTTTTCTGCCCATCATTTCTTCATTAAAATTGCTGCTTCACTGAAAAAAATGATAACTATTCAACTGATGAACTTGCAACTGATGTAATCCCTCTAAATAAGTCATATTTTCAAGAGCATTAAAATCTGTCATATGCACTTTAAGGACATGTATCCAATTATTTCCATCGCACTCGTCCTCACTCGTATTGTGGACCATTGAAAACACCAACAAATCTTGTGTGTTTTGTCTTAATCATAACAAAATGCAGACTGCACACTGTGGACAGAGGTTTTTTTTTTTTCTCAAATGACTGCAGGTGCAATATACTCAGAAGGTTTTCTAACAAAACCCAATAAAAAGTCAGGAGCAGGACCTTTGACTTGTACAAACGTTTAGTGGCTACACACATTTTTTCTCAAATTGATCGAGCTCGATTTCCGATTCGTGCGGCTGCTTCATGAACTCTGACCTTTTATACAAACCTCAGCTCAAACAAAAAACAAATGCTTTCCTCCAGTTTCATTTAACACACAAAGATCTTCCGTTGTCTCATCCAAATTCCAGATGTTTATGCCTAACCACCGCGCCAAAGCCATCGTGTCCATTGTTAAGACACTTCTCCCAGCATTATGAATGGTAATAAGCAGAAATTGTAGGTAGAGGTTGTAGGTGCAGATTGGATTCAGCAGCTTCTTTTCCTTCACCAGATGACATTGAGGAGAAACTGAATAATTAACTGCTAAGAATAAAAATGAATAAACTTAGCACAAAGCGTGTCAAAGAAAAGGACAAAGAGACTATGCATACTCATGGTTATTACTTTTCAAAACAAGATTTGAGTAGAAACAGAAGAGCTTCATTTCTCGGCAGGCCTCGGGACACGCTGCCTCTCTTGAAGCAGCCGTGTCGGAGGGCTTGTTACGGTAATGGGGGAACAGGCTGTAATTGCTCATTTGCCTCTTGCACCTGTCTCCTTGCAGGCACATGTGGAGAGGCACTCGAGGAGACGCACGAACTGCGGTACCGTGAATGCTGACCCAGTTCGGAGCCCCTGGACGCGCCGTACCTTTTTCATAGTGGTGTGAAGATAGCTCCATATACAGTATGTGGGACACTGCACCATCACACCTGCACCTCCACACAAAAGACAGTCTCCAACGGGAGGCACGATTATGTAAAATGTGTTTTGAATTTGCATTTTAAAATCAATATCCAGTAGTTGGCACATGTCCAGCATTAATATTTGAGAGAAGACTGAAATGTGAACAGCTAAACTAATACAAGAATCACATGCTTTGTTTCAACATGTGTGTAAAGGTCTAAACAACAGGTCTGGCAGGTTTTAAAGGGGTCACGCCGTGCTACATCTGTTTTGGAGCTTTTAAGCGTGTCTTATTATACGGCTCTTCACAATGCAAGTAGAACGCTCCATTGATTTGAATGTGATTTCCCAACGTTCTACCGGTCATTATTTTTTGATAGAAGACCTCTGAAAAAAATAATGACCGCTGCCAATGGCAACGGAGTTTGTGTTTGTAATACAGGTCTTTCATATCACTCCGCGAGTAGTAGTAGCGGACAGGCGGACACTATCTCTGTCCCCGTCCCTGCGAGAGAAGTTGGGGGAATCGCTCGTGAAGTTAACGGGAGTCCGACTTTCAACTTACCCAGAGATTCACCACCATTCCTCCTCTCCAACTGCACTTTAAACTAAGTAGGCTAGCAATAAGTAGCTAGCCGTGCTGCTACTAGCCTAGCCACACTGCCTGGAATTAACAAATGTTGCCAAGCAACGCGCAAACTTTTGGGAACTATTTGCCGCGGAAATCATTAAATAAACCTTTCTGCCTTCATAAAAGTGTATGAAGTTTATTTGTGTGTGTACAGTTGGCAAACAGCCGTATAATAAGCGGGATAATGTATAGAACGCCGGTCATTATCGGGAAAATAAGTACCGACAGGGCGAACTGGACCCCGACGCGCAGCAGTTCGCCCATAATGTTCCCTTCATCAAAAACAGAAGTATTTTGTTTCATTCACACAGTTTAGAGTGTTTACTTTGTTCAACAATATTCTATCAACTGCACGGGCTCGAGATCTGATGTTTTTTTCTGAGGCAGTTGACTTTTGTCGTTGAACATATTTATCTTGACCTGGATGTATAGGCATGAACCTACGTAAACCTGTTTCCTGTAGCTTCAAAAAGTAATCTAGAAACAACATTTAATTGGAATAAGTGTCTTTGCTGTGAGTAGCCACGTAAATAAAAATCGGCAGAGGAACTAGTATTATTGCACTAGAAAAAATACTTATTCCACTGCAGACTTTTGACAAGACAAAACAGTTCAGATTAAGTACAAATCAATGGGCAGGGAAAGCACTTATCTTTGGTCTTCATTATTGCAATACTACCCCCTAGTGGCTTGGGGCGACTCCAAAAGGTTAACTATAATATAGAAATCAATGGGGGCTTTACACATGTCAAGAACAACTTTAAAGCTTGGCTCCAAAGCGTTTTATTGTTTCTAAAAAAAATACAGCTTCCCCCTGTTACAACTCTGAGAGGACTGACAAATATTTAACCACGCTTGTTTTTGTTACATGCATTTTCTTTTTGTTAAGTGTTAGCTCTGGGCTCTGCTTGACAGGCTTGTTGCTGCTTAGCCCGCCTCGTGGGGGCGGAGTTTCATGCCTTTTTGTCCTTGTTTGTTTGCTCTGGAGGAGGAGGCTGAGCTGCCATCACGTATCCACTCTCGACTGGAGTAATGGGTAGGAGAGAGCAATGACAGGCTGATATAAGTCTATGGTTCAAATATCCATTTTTTGTTTGTTTTTTTGCTTTACTGGATTTACTAACAGGAGGTGCTCTCCTAAAGTTTATCACCTCACCCGTTCTGAGCTTTTCTGCACTCAAACCGCGTTCATCACAGCCACATTCATTTGTTTGCACACAGTTAGCTAAACATGGTGGCTTTAGAGGCCAGCTGAGGGCGCTCTACGTAACATATGAGAGCAGTCTATTCCATACCCTCACATACATTTAAATCATAAACATACATATCAATTCAGAGGTGCCAAAAAGAGGTTTAATATCAAATGTCCACTTTAAAAACGTAATACGTCCCCATGGAGACAGGATGCTTTATGCTTAAGGATATTGTTCTGCTTAAATAATTGCATCCTTTGCTTTGTTATCTTTAAAATTGCTATTTCAATTCGAGTGTGACCGAGTGACGCCAGCTCAGGCCGCGAGCAGACAGAGAAAGTCAATGTTTGCGTTACTTGAATTTGCAAACATGTTCTGCAAGGTTATTGTAATGTCACATAAATATTGATCTTGTTGATCCCTCTATCAACATGGGAAGGACTTTCTTAGTTTGCACAACAGGCTAAACCTCCATCTACTGTAGGTACTCCTGACCAGATTCTGGATCCAGATCTGGACCTTTGGGTTCTGCAGTGTGGTCATCCATTGCTACACTGAAAGGCTGAAGACACAATGCTGAAGGAAGGGTCAAGTGTTTTGTGAATTGCTTTCTTGAAATACCTCAGATACTGTGAAGCTTCAGAAGCCTCCTACCAGCAATAAAACAGATTTCTATGAGAGAAAGAGAGAAAACAATTTGTGTCCAGGGCCTGATAGACATTGTAAGACTTCCCAATACTAATTATATTGATTTATTCATTTGCTATATTACATCAAAACATTGACAAACAGAATAATGCAACAGAAGTTTGGTGTTTGCATATAGTGCTTGTAGCAGAAACTGATTTGCAGCACTTGTCTCTGGATGGGCTTTTATAGACAGTTAAAATGACAAAACATGGTTAAGTGGGACGAGCGAACAGTGACATTTACAGACATAGAACTGCACAAAAACAAAAGAAGACAGAGACACAGCACTAAACATAGGGCTGGGCAATTAAACGAAATTTCATCACAATCGCAATCTCTACTTTAGTCAATCTCAATAATCGTCATGGGACTTTATAATCGACAGCCATTTCCCACCTACGTAGTTTTAAAGAGGGGTATTATGCTTTTTTCAATCACATAGCACCAGTCTATAGCATACTACAATGATGACGTAACCTTCTGTTGGTCTGTATATGCAGTAAATTAAAATAACTGCCTTGAATAAAATTGCTCTCTCAAAATGGCTGTACTGAACGTCTTGCAATAGGCCTCTGTCTCTTTAAGAAGCTTTCCGACACGCCCCCTTCAGCACACTGCTGTGGCATTTAAACAACAACACTGTGCGGGGAGGGGGCTCTGCTGAGCTGAGGAGCAGTGGTTGGTGGCTTGGCGGGTGACGAAAGGTCCAGAGGCGTCTCCAGGAGGTGGGGGTGTTCCTAGGAGGACTGAGGCATAGCTACACCTAAAATGGCTGCCGTCTAAGTTTTTACTGATTACTCAAAAATATGTGAATGAGCCAAGGCAACACTCCAGGCATGTGTTTAATGAGGGAATGACATAATAACATGATATAAAGCTTGAAAAAGTCGATTTTACATAATACCCCCCCTTTAATGGATGAGACAATGGAAGATGTTTGTATGTTAAATGATACTGGAGGTTTGTATAAAGGATGTGTCTAAGTTCACGAATCAGCTACATTTGTGCTCATTTTTATTATGAAATAATGAAATGTAATTAAAACTCGAGATCGATCAATATGAGGGGGAAACTTTTTTTATTTTTTGCCATATCATCCAGCCCAAACTAAACATAAGTTCAGTGCTGCTGCTGCTGCTGCTGCTGCTGCCACAAACTGTACATGATTTTGCACATTTTTTTGAAGACGCCAAATCTTGTCACAGAATTTGACGGGAAACGAGCTCCACAGATAAGCTCCTCTCTCTGAAAATACAGGTTGGGCAAAGTTCCTCTAAAAGGCACCTTGCAGTCTGCACTTGACGCTGCTCCGGTCGCTCCGTCACAGCTCTGCAGCAAATGTCAACAGACTTTTCTCTTTACTCTACTCTCTCAGACATGCGTCCACACCAGGGATGTGTGAGTGCGAACTGAAGCCGATTTAAAGACACTGTTCAAATCATAGGGAAACATTGATCGTGTGAGTGAGTGCTACTGAATCTATAACCAGTAATGGCACGGACGGCCATTAGGGGAAAATTGATTGTTTCTATATATGGAGTGAGTGAAGAAGAGTTTTAAGGCATAGGCCGGGGAAAATACTAAATACTTAAACTGCATTTGAAACAGTGACGTAAAAAGTGGCCAAATCAACTTATTATTAGTGAGGCCAAACTATGCAAAGTACAATATGTATTTATCTCCATTTAAGGGATGAGGGTGAGCTCTTATTGAGGACACTAGCACAAGTTTCCCAATATGTGAACATTCCTCGTTTGAAAGCCAAGAACCTCCAGAGTTCACTGAGCATTAACTACTGGACGGTTGCACTATTACTAATATAGTACGTGTTTTTTTGTTCATTTACAAACTGGTTTTAGCCATGTGACCTGGCAACCCGAGTGTGGGGATCATTCTGCTTTCTGATTAAATGTTTGTCTTCAGGTGAAGTTTTTTTTGTTTATTGCGAATAGATCAACATTACATTGTGCGCAGTAAAACAGGGTTTACACAGGTCACATTTAATGCCACAAATGCAGAAAAAATAAAGCACATAATTCATTTTTTTTTAAAGATTTGCTTACATTTCATGAAACAGAGGAAACTGGACAAAACGGGCAACTTTAAAGCAAACAAATGTGGTCCATTTCAGCCAAATTGCAGCTGAATATGTTACCATCATTTTGGCCTTTTCAATGAATTTACACAGTAAAAACTGGTGAGCAATGTCATCGATTTAATGCCAGTTTGAATCCAATTTAATGTCGTTTTTATATGACATTTAGGGCCTTGATTCTGGCACAATTCATTGAATAGCTTTTAATGCCCAGAAGAAACCCTGTAAAAACAATATTTCAATTGAGCTACTTCTCATCTGTGGACACAAAGGAGCCAAGTTTATGACAACACGTCCTTCTTAAAGTTAGTGCACTAAACCCGCATTATGCATCGTAATCCACTTGTTTAAACCCTTGATGCTTACGTATCTAACCTTGGACTTGGACCAAATCCAACTTGGATCCATCCACCATTTACACTTTGGAAACGAACCACTTGAGTGCTTTGCAATAAGAACTCCTGTGAGTGATCCAGATCCATCAAAAGCATTCAAAAGTTATCTGTTCTTGAACTCAAAACCCTGGCTCAGATTACTCCTTTTTGAAACCCTTTCACCCATAGCTGTATTATCATGCGCAACACAGTAAACAGAATGTCAGTGTCAGTCAACAATAGCATCTATAGTCAGTGCACTATCGAGCATCTTGTAATTCTGTGCTTATCTCTGTTATCCAGCCATGTTTACTAATGCCACGTTGTGTACATGCCTGCATATTGGGGACTTACTACTGTGCCGCATTTGTATCACACTGTAAGCCAAACCGGGCGTCCTCTCAGTTTTCATGCGTTATTCAAAGAGAGATCTTTGAATATTTGTTATCAGGGACACATCAGCAGCGGCGGCCTTGCCTGTACGAGGCTGCGCGGGGATTTAGGGCTTTTCCAAAATGTCATCTGTATGTATGAATTTAACGCCGGGGATCTTAGCTTTGAAGGGGCCACGAGAGATTCAGCGAAAGAACAGCTAGTGGCGAATTTCTTTTCCCCTATTTATGTTTGAATCGACAAACCAGGCAACGCGTTGGAAAATGTGGCCAGGACGAAACTAAACCAGGGGTATATCAAGGATAAAGTGGGACCAAGCCAGTACCAAGCCAGCACGAAACAACAAAAATAATAACAGTTCTTCCACGTACCAGTGGTTCCCAACCTTTTTTTGTCTTTGTCTGAACCCTTGGACCTTTCAGTGGTGGTCCGTGTACCCCCTACCTAAAGGGGGTTGCAGTTTATTCAGAAAGCAATGACTTTAAAGCACTATTTGTGTTGTGTTCAAAATAAATGTTCAAAGCAACACATTTTACTGCAAAATATAGCTTTTCCTATCAAAATGATGTTCAGTTTCCCCTTTTTTTTTCAATCTGAAAAGGTTCCAAGCACCCCCTTCTTGATGCTCGAGTACTATATAAGTGCTCCAAGGTGTTATTACGCCTTACAATATAGTTCCCCTGTTTATCCGCTTAGAAAATCGACACGTTTAATTTTGTGTAACTATACTTGGATCATGTAACTACTCATGTAACCGTATTTAAATAGGGGAAAACGTGGAAGAGCTTGGTCGCTTCTTACTTCACCCCTGTTTGGCCCCATAGAGGAGAGGAGGAGAGGCTACATGCTAACAACATCTTTGGTCTCTTTGGTGACTGAGCGCACCCGTAAAGACCAGAAAGGTATGTATCAACTCGCCTAAGCTCAGGTAAGAACATATCTCAGTATGGAAAAACGGTGGCCTGTTGTTCCTTTTAAAGCCACACCACGCAACATTTCACCCAATAAATACAATCGAATACAAGCATTTTTTTATTACAGATTTTTTTTTTTAAATACCTAAAAAAATTTACTGGGAGCTGGGACATCTCCAGATCGTCTCCATGGAGATTTAATAAGAAAGGTTAGGTCCTCATCCAAATCCATTCGTGATTTAGCCAATGCAACAACAACAACAAAAGCCTTTTCTGTGTCGACCTGTTTTTTTTTTCTTGTATTTTTTAATCCAAAATGTTATACAGTGTGCCTTTAATTCAGTAGCCTGTGATTCAAACTTTCTTACAAATCATCATACGTTTTCCCTTGTGTTGTGTGATGTAAAAAGTGAACAGCTCTATACGTATATAATCTAGTTAAAGTCGCTATACCTGATATTGTATTCACTTTGCTTGCTTTCATTGTTTGTCCATTTTAAATTGTTGTGTCAAAACTCTTTCCCAACATGCATTTCTAACGTCCCAATTACTCACAGCAGGGATGAGTTTATGAACATGTTTCACAACTTCCAGGGTCACTTTTCTGTCACAATAGGGCTAACAGAAACTCGCCTGCAATTCTTCGCTGGGACACGATTTAGCATCAGCGCTACTTCCGTGTTTACAATAGTTAGAACAATAGATAGAACACAATATACTACAAGGGAGCAGAATGGATTTCTTAAGCATTGATTCATTGTGACAACCTTGGTTGAGTATGTGACAAACACCGAGGCCCGCAACATGACTAATCCCTCCAACAAGGACTGGGCAAAATCACCCATCTGGACTTGTGGTGTGAAGCATGTTGCCCCGCGTGTGAGTGCGGGTATTGCTCTGTGACACACGAGGCGAGGCAATTATTCGGGCTAACAAAGAATTAGCCGTGTTTTTTGTGTCAGTTGCTAAGCAGGGAGAGTCGGAGATGACAGAACGCGCGCGGAACCGTGTTCTTCTGCCCACGCGCTACTTGTATCAACACCGGCGACCCCTACACAGGCTGTCAGACGTGATGCAGTCAGTATAGGCACACGAGAGGAGGCAGGAGTACTCCAAGTCAAGCCCTACTCAAGGAGAAGTATAGTCAAACAAAAGCTAATGTATTGATGATCGACAATTATTACTCTGACTATATGGCACTGAATTACTGCAAATACATCTGCAACGACTACATTCCTACCATAACTGCCAATCCTAGGGCTGCACAAATACCAAATTGTGAAGTACTGGGATTGCTATGTGTTGACAGTCCACATTAGAAATATGTCCTTGAGGTTTTACATTTGAGAAGAGACTGAAATGGTTGGAATGGTAAGATAAGATAAGATTTATTTGTCATATGCAGGTCAGCACACGGTCAACAATGCAATGAAATGTACTTCTGTCTTCTCACTTATATTCAAATACCGTATTTTCCGGACTATAAGCCGCACTTTATTCATAGTTTGGCTTGTTGGTGCGACTTATACAGTTATATGAAAATATAGAGTATAATCGCACAATGTTTGCTATTTTCACACTGGCAGCCGCTAGAGGGCGCTCTAGGCTTGGGTACCAGTATCTGCAACTCCTGTGCCACTGAAGATTTAAAAAACGGTAATCGAGCAGCAGAAAGAAAGTTTCGAGTGAGCGGGAAACTTGTGAGGGACTGGCGAAAAGCGGAGGTTACTCTGACTGCAATGAATAAAACAAAAAAAGCTAATCACAAGCTAAAAGCTCGATGGCCACAGCTAGAGGACGAGTTCGCAAATGGGAGCTTGAACAACATGCTGCCGGGAGAGGCTTGTCAACGTGCAGTTACGCCTCCGTGTCCAGGTAGTATGTTTTTTTCTTCTTCATTTTTTTGACTGGTGCGACTTATACTCCGGAGCGACTTATAGTCCGGAAAATACAGTAATAAAAAACAATATAGCACACAACAATCTTCATTCAGCCACACTCACATATTAAAAAGTGCAAAATCCTTTGACTTCTAGTGCACTTGTTCTGTACTATTTCGATCTCAGAAAACAGTTTGTAGAAATGTAAAGGTTTGGCAGTTTAAAAAAAAAAAAGCAAGACATTTTGTTGTTTGCGAATAACTTTGTACTAACTAAACAGCTGCGGCCTTTCCAACATTACTCTACACCAGCCGAGTACTACAGCACCATGACCACAAACGCTACACCTACTACAGTTACTACTACTACAACCCACCTTTGGAACAAATGTCAAAAAGATTCAGTGACGTTTTCTTTTTGCGGTGATCAGTGTGTTTTAAGTCTGGGTTTCCCATTTCACTCACAAACAAGTTGTGTCAGGATGATGCTCATTATGATGCCCGGTTCAGCATTGGCGATAGTCTATATCAGTGGTTCTCAAACTTTTCACATCAAGCCAGTACTCTCCCTAAAATATTTGACCGTCCAAGGAGCCCTGGATCAAGCTCAAAATAGGGCTAAACCAGACCTAAAATAAATTGGACTAAATGATATCTAAATTGGGTGTTATGACTACAACAGACAAAGACTGAAGAAGCCCAGTACTATTGACTGCTATGCATAACTAATTTGTCAACATTCATCCTTTTTCATCTATCAAATACTCACTCTGCCTTTCAACAACAATCTCCTGGAGTTTGCGTGTACACTTAAAGCCATTTAAAAGTGCAGGAAAAACGCCATTCTGGTTTGCATTCAACCAACAGATGAGAAATACATACTTCATTAACCTTTATAGCTTCAGCACAAGCCTCGACTGCAGCCACCGAGGCATCTGTCGGGTGCAAAGTTCATGAAATGATTGGTCACTGAGTGTAAAATATCCACATTGAGGCAATAACTTCTCCATGAACCAAACCCGAGATCTGGAGAAGGGCGCCCGGGAAAAACGCACTCCCTGGCAGGTTGCTCCAGCGACACTGAAGGATGGGTTGGAAGCAGAGAAGAAGTATAGGACACTGAATGCAACTTATAGGACAAATCTGCCAAGCATTGATGACTAGTTCATAAAGGTGCACAAAACCAATGTTATACTTGAACACCTGAACACATTTCTGTTCTCTTCTAAGAAAGTTACCCAGCAAATCCCATCATCCCATCATCAAAAATCACAAAGCCATGTATGGTTCTAGCAAATGGTAGGAAGTATTAACTCTTATGGACGTGAAGCAATCATGTTGTGGTACTTGCCCCAAAAGTCCCAAATGTCATAATAGACTATGATTACGCCTCTTGCATGAACTGCTCAGTCTTTTGCAGCAGCTTATTGTGAAAATGATTTGGGGGGGGGACACACGTTACGGAGCACGTTAGGAGCACAAGCAATGTCAACAAGTTCCAACAATGCAGTCACTCGCAGATGAAGAAACACAAGGCTCGTGCATCAAGTTTGCACCACAACAAACGCACGGCAGTAAAGTGGCTGGACTGTCTAACGCCTGCGATGTGAAATACGCCACTTTAGAGCGCAGTGCCAAAGAAGTGCGTTGAGAGCGGGCTATACAGCATTTCCCCTGGTGTCACCTTGAAATCCAAGGGGTGAACCGTTTCAATCAACCAACCTTCATGATGCCGCAGGGTGCGTTCCCAGCCGCGATGTTGCTGCCGCTGCTGGTGTTGTTGGTGTTGGTGCCCCCTCTTTCGGCGGAGCTCTCCCGGCTGCCCCCCTCCCGGTAGCGGCCGTTGCTGAACACTCCTTGCCCCGCGCCGTAGCCCTGCGCAGAGGCTGGGGCGTCCAGATAAACGCGGGCTCCGGCGAGAGGCAGCGCTGGGGCCGTCTCCTGCGCGTGTGCATGCGGTGGCGGAGGGGCTGCTGTTGCCGCTGCCATCGCCACTGCCACTACGCTGGTCGCACCCTGGGTTAGGGGATCCAGAACGTGTCCCGACAAGGCGTCCGAACCGGCGTGTACTCCTGCCATGTTCTGCCCTTTACAAAGCAGCAGCAGCAGCCTTGGGGGGAGAACATGAGCAGCCCATTTCGGTCAAAGCGTGTGGAGGACCTGTGTGCAGCGCCTAAAAGCACTCCATCTCAAGACGAAACGCAAATGCTGTGTGTTTAAATCGTCCCAAAACACTTCTTCTTCTCAGGGGCGTGGAGTCACACACACGCACACACAAAAAGGAGAAGACGGGCTTCGTGTGTTTTCCTTTTCTTCGTGTGTGGATTTCTCTGCTTCGCTTTTGTGTGTGTGTTTTTTTTGTTCGTGCCTCGCGTCCTCCCGGTTCTGGCGCGTCCCGGAGAGAAGAAGATTGGCTTTGTCCGGGCCACTTTTGGCACAGTCGGGCTCTGCTCTCCTCCTGCGCGCTGTGTGAGTGAGCGTGTCCCCCTCTTCTCGCTCTGGAAACGAGAGAGGCATCCGCGGGACAAATTCAAGACGGAGAGAGAGAGAGAGAGAGCGAGAGAGACCGAGTGTGCGCGGTCACGTCGGACCCGTATACAGTCACACGCGCACGCACGCTAATGAAACCAATAGAGCAAAACGCACGCGCAATCACGGTTCGAGTGTCGGTGTGTGGGCGAAGGAGCTCCACTTGGAAAATCTGATCGTTCTTTCAAAAAGAACATGTTACGCAGTTGCATTGGCTTCTCACAAATGTAACTCCCTTTTTTCTCCTTTTGGACTAGACTGTAAAAAGTACAGGCCGATTAGGCCATTAAGATCACACTGAACGGCTGCATATTTTGATATTTATTTGACCTAAATGCCACACTGTAGAACTGCTGTTCAAATAGTTACCCACGTATTACATAATAGCTACAACTTAGAAAAAACAACGGGGTACAATAATATGTCTATGGGTACAGAGGCCTGTGACTTTATGTTAGTGAGTAAGTTCACCTCGTGCATTGACTGTAGAAGGCTGCTTCCCTAATATCGCCATTGGCACAAAAACAAACAACCTTGTTATGTGAAATTGTTGCAAGGAAAAGAAACAGAAGCGAGACACCTAGAGGACAAAGCGCGAACTGCATCAAGTTATTGCAGCATTTTGAAACTGTTCTATTAGTAAGTACTATAAGGCTTTGGTGATTGTAATTTTGCATATTTTCTTTTGTAAGGCGCATTGAGTTGCCTTGTGTACGAAATGAGCGGTATAAATGAAGTTGCCTTGCCTTACTAGGAAATGACTTAAATAAATTATTTTTACCAATTTTCCCCCAGTTTTTTTCTTATTTTTGTCCCATGTTTTTTCTAATTTTCCCAATATTTCCCCATAATTTTTGCTCATCTTTTCCCCCAATTTAATCCCATTTCCCCCCCCTCAAATAAATGATTTGTCCCAATTTTTTTTGCCAAAAAAAGTTTTATAACAATTTTTCCTTATTTTTCTCCAAATTATTTCCCATGTCCCCCCCCCCCCACACACACACACAAACACACACACACACACACACACACACACACACACACACACACACTTTTCCTGACATTGGAGATGAACCACGATATTGTAAATGTGCCGATCTTCCAAACATTACTGTTCTGTTTTCTGGTTCTAGACAACAAATATTTTAGCATAGGTATCGGGAGAAAGTATCCTTCAGGTATCGGTATCGAAAACCAAGTATCGTTTAAGTACTGGTATCGAAAAAAATTTACCCAGCCCTAAGTAGGACTAATTCTTTTTTATATGGAAAGCAGTGACTGACTGTAGTACTCTCGACCCACAGCAAGAAGGTCCCAGGTTCGAGTCCCGGCCTAGTTGGACTGGAGCCTTTCTGTGTGAAGTTTGCATGTGTTCTCCTTGCAAACTTGAAACAACCAGCCATATAAATGTAAATTAACACTTTCACTTTCTACGAGCAGTACATCTCATACTATCTGTATTAAAGAGGACATGTCAATAGAGAAATGATCATTTTCATATGTGGCTAGTACTGTGTTGAATTCATGAATAAAGTTATGGGTGCTGGAGTTTTATGACACAATCCTCTTTACCTTAGGTTGTACGTATTCATCAGCGGCTTTGTCTGCTTGGGCAAGATACTTAAACCACCTTGCATGAATGGATAGTGTAAGTGAATGATTAGTGGTGGTCAGACAGACTGTTGGCGCAGATTGACATTTGCATTAGTTAGCCCCAGGGCAGCGGTGGCTATACAAGGAGCTGCTGAGTTTGTGAATTAACAGGGGGGCAAATAGAATAACGATCCAATGAGCTTGAGCTGTTCTTTAAACCTTATCAAAATGTGTTTTTCATGAGCAAATATTAACATTTTGACTTCTACTAGAAACATTAGGTAACTATTGGTTATACTTACAATTTGACCTAAATACCTTTGCTAATGTGGTAAGAGAGTGGGATTGCGTTTGTCAAGGTGATTTGTTGCCCATGCAGAAAAAGTGCAGAGGAAGTAGTTCCTTTCGTGTTTTTGCGCAACTTAAAAATGAATGAGGCCGTGAGAGATACCTGCTGCAGGAAACATGGTCAGCTTTTAGACTGGATTTCTGCTAAAGTTATATTTTTGAGATGGTTAGGTAAACCAAGAATCGAGCTCAAGAAAAAACTATTTGTTGAGGCTAAGTAAGTAAGTAATAATAATAATAATAATGCATTGGTTTTATATAGTGCTTGTTTGGACACTCAAAGACGCTTTACATTGCATTATTCATTCACTCCATACTTGGTGGTGGTAAGCTACTATAGTAGCCACAGCTGCCCTGGGGTAGACTGACAGAAGCGAGGCAACCTGTCTGCACCATTCACCACCAACCACTCACTCACTCCATTCACTAGGCTTCCTGGTGTTACCAAACGGTCTCCCATCCAAGTACCGACCAGGCCCTTCCCTGCTTAGCTTCCGAGGTCTGACGGGATCGGGCAGAGCAAAGGCGGTATGGCCAAGTAAGTAAGTACCGTATTTTCCAGATTATACGTCGCTCCGGAGTATAAGACGCACCAACCATAAAAATGCGTAATGAAGAAGAAAAAAACATAGATAAGTCGCTCCGGAGGATAAGACGCACTAGTCAAACATTGCCTAATGAAAAAAACAACCGGCTGAATTGGCATGTGGTATGTTAACGTAACACATTGATGGTTTGCTACATGAAGCATAAACAACGAACTAAATAGGTGTCTGGTATGTCACATAAACAGATCAGATAACTATAGCATAAAGAACATACTAAACTCTCCATCTCACTCCAAATCACTAAATCCATTGAAATCTTCATCCTCAGTGTCACTTCTGAACAATTGCCTTGACACGGAGGCGTAACTGCACCATTGACAAGCCTCTTAAGCTTTGGCTATCGAGTTTTTAGCCCGTGATTAGATTGTTTTGTTTACTTCATTGCAGGAACCTCCGCTTCTCACTCACTCCAAACTTTCTTTCTGCTGCTCGATTAGCCTGCAGTGCCCTCTAGTGGCATGTGAAATTATATATTTGGATTAAAAAAAGAAAAAAAATCACATATAAGTCGCTCCGGAGTATAAGACAGCCAAACTACGAAAAAAAAAGTGCAACTTATAGTCCGGAAAATACGGTAAGTGCTTTATTTGTCATTGTACAAACGTACAACGAAATAGTGTTCAGGTGTTAGTCCTGAGCCGCTGCGACTGAGCTGCACTGTCACTGTGGGTCAACCTGACCAGCATGTTTTTGGAGGTAGAGGAAACCGTAACACCCGCCCGGAGCAAATCTTTCTGGCTGCCTTCAGTCTCCTCTGATCCTCTAAAACAGTGCAGTGACTACTGGGTTTGTTCCTGTTTCAGAGCGTGGTGTCCTGCACTGGTCAGCTCCACCTCCTCCTTCCTCCTGCGCAGCTCCCTCCGCTCCACAACAGTCTTTTACCATCTTCTGGGGAAGAGCTTAGCAGTTAATCTTTTTTATTCTCAAGTGAATGTCCACTAGCCAGAACAAGGCAGGTGTGGATTAGCTGTGAGTCTCGCCCAGATACCTCCTTGTTCGTCCCTTCCTTGTTTCCTGTAGCTCCTCTTGTGACGCGTCCACTGCGTGTGGGGTCTCTTGTTGCCTCTTCAGTGTCTCAGAAGAAGAAATGTGTACGTCTCAAATGGGTTTAGCTGATAAGTTAGCTGTTTGTTTACTTAAAAATAAATAAAAAAATTAAACAGTAAAAAATAATCCACCGAACCCCACAAAAACACAGCAAAGAAGTACAAAAGTATCCAGTAAAACAATGTGGAACACAGAAACCACAAATGCAGTTCGTAGAAAAAGGCAAACAATGCAGCCATACCGAGAGAGAGGGAGGTTGTTTCCCGTTTACACGTCAGCAAGAGATTTAAGAGGTTAAAGGATGGACAATAAGAATATAAATAATGGCTTACACTTGTACAGTGCTTTACAAGTCTGTATTACCAAGTTTCTCAAAGCGCCACAGTGTGGGCATTATTCATTCATGCCATACTCTGTGTTTGTTGGACCACTTTTAGCTTTGATCACAGCATGCATTTGCTGTGGCATTTTTTCAATAAGCTTCAGCAATGTTTAAAGGAAACCGTTTAATTCAGACGGTGACCTTTTTTTTTTTGGTCATGCAGTGTAGATCAAATTGTGATGTCACACTTAAAAGAACAGGCCACCGTTTTTCCATACTGAGATATGTTCTTATCTGAGCTTAGACGAGTTGATACGTACCTGTCTGGTCTTTGTGCGTGCCCGTGGAAGAGCTTCCAACTTCATCCCCATTTGGAGCTATAGGAATATGCTGGGAGAGGCCAAATGCTATAGCAACATCTTTGGTCGTTTTACGTGACTGAGCAAAGACCAGACAGGTACGTATCAACTCGTCTAAACTCAGGTAAGAACATGTCTCAGTATGGTAAAACTGTGACCTGTTCCTTTAAAGGTTTAGACAAAAAGATCGACACAATTTAATCTTAAAAGTCTGGGCTGTAAAATAAAAAAATAATAATCTATGAAGCACCTTTTCACGACGGCATCATGTCACATTTCCGTGTAACCAAAAGGCAGCGCTGTTTGTCTCTCTTTAGCGCACCACAGACTATATGACAGAGACCTATTGATTTCAAGGGCAGGTGCCGCACAGATGAATGTATGCATGAAGTCAGGAAGTGGTGCGCTCGTCTCCGCTCACTGGGGGCTCTCGCTCCTGTCGTCCGCTCCTCAGCTCCCTCTCCATCATCCGGATCATGTTTAATGCATCCTCAGGAATTATTTAGAAAAAGTACTGCCTTTTAAAACCTCGCCGGGCCTTGACGTGGAGACGGGTGACGACTTAAATGTCAAGTTGTAAAAGTGTTTTGGCCAAGATGTTATTGAGTAAAGGGGAGGCGTTTACAGTGGGTTCAGGAAGTGCACATCCCTCTATTTATTGCTATGTCTGTTAGTGGAAATGTTCAAACCTTTTTGTTTGTTCCTTAAGGCTTATCTAGAGTCTAGTTTTGTATTGAGTTTACCATCTTTAATACATCCATTATGAGTAGGAGAAAAACTATGATGATTTATAATTTACAGTATAATAAATATCTAGACTTATTACACTACGGATTGTCCTATAATGAGCTTTGACTAAAATGAGAAGATATAGCCAAACCAGAGTAGTTGCTGCACTTCCTGGGTTCATATGTATATATTAAAGTTCGTTAAAATACAGCAGTTAAATAGGCATATGTTCAGCCTGGACTTAACAGGGTTGAGGCCTGTCTCACGTCCTCACTGAGGCTGTTCCAGACTTTTGCTGCCGTTTGGTGGTGACTCTGGGAACCACCAGGAGACCCCTCAGGGCCCGAGATGGTTCATACGGCTGTAACATGTCAGAGATGTGCCCGACCATGAAGAGACTTATACACAAGCCGAGCGACAGGAAGCCAGTGCAGAGACCGGAGCACTGGACTAATATGGTCGTATTTCCTGGTTCTGGTCAGGACTCCAGCAGCAGCATTTTGAATACTTGAATACTGTACTGCAGTTGTCTAACAGCTCGTTTGGCTAAAATTCAGGTCTGAGTCCATAATTACTCTTAGATTTCTAACTTTACTTTTCGGTCCCAGTGAAAGCGTTTCAAGATGACTCAACTTAAAGCTGGAGTACCTACAGTTTTTCTGTCCTGTGACATTTTGATTTTGGCCCAAACTCGTTCTAGCTCTCGCACAAGCCCTCCTGGACATCCAAATTATTCAGGCAAATTAATTGCATGCACGTTTCACATCTGTATAGCGCTTAGAGCGGTGGCAAAGTGAAGCAGGGGGACCACCCACAAAATAAATTGCACTAATTTAGATTCTACTTCTATCTTGAATCGCTCAATAAACATTTAGGATAAGACTATGCAAAAAGGTCTGTTTTTTTCTGTGTTTACCACTTACTCTGAGGTGGCTTTAATAAAATGACAAAAGAAAAAGTCAGGTACCTCAGTCTCTTAGGATGAGTTCAATTCCAAAAAGTTCTGAAAGTGCAAGCCAGAGTAATAGATTAGAGAGTTTGATCCAAGCCTATTACTCTTATTTAAAACTGAGTTCAAGTCACAAGTCCAGCTCTTCCTGTATTGAGAATTTTCTCTTTGAATTTAGGAAGAAAAAAGACAGCGCAGCGCTACACCTCACGAATGCCTTTTCCAGTGTCTGTCCAGAAATACCTCCCAGACCAGTCCCTCTCCTTAGTGTCTCCTCTGCGTTCACTCCCTTTTTATTCTTTCTATCTTCAGTGTCAGTGGGATTGAAAAGCCCCAGAGCTCGTCGTCGTCTCTTCCGAAGCCCCAAAACAGCAATCGTCGTCTTACCTCCATCATCATTATCTTGCTTGTTCAATAAAGTTGATTTCTCTCTAATTTGAAGTTGTGGTCCGTCCTTGTGAGTGAAAAGGGGGATAGATGCTAATTGTTAGTCACCAACAGGTGGCAGAAGTGAGCAACTGGAAGAATGTGCTTGAAGAAGTCCCGTCAAACAGCAGATATTAAAGAGGGGGTATTATGCTTTTTTCAATCACATAGCACCAGTCTATAGCATACTACAATGATGACGTAACCTTCTGTTGGTCTGTATATGCAGTAAATTAAAATAACTGCCTTGAATAAAATTGCTCTCTCAAAATGGCTGTACTGAACGTCTTGAAATAGGCCTCTGTCTCTTTAAGAAGCTTTCCGACACGCCCCCTTCAGCACACTGCTGTGGCATCTAAACAACACTACTGTGCGGGGAGGGGGCTCTGCTGAGCTGAGGAGTAGTGGTTGGTGGCTTGGCTGGTGACGAAAGGTCCAGAGGCGTCTCCAGGAGGTGGGGGCGTTCCTAGGAGGACTGAGGCATAGCTACACCTAAAATGGCTGCCGTCTAAGTTTTTACTGGTTACTCAAAAATATGTGAATGAGCCAAGGCAACACTCCAGGCATGTGTTTAATGAGGGAATGACATAATAACATGATGCTTGAAAAAGTCGATTTTACATAATACCCCCCCTTTAAGCAAAATCTGGTGAAATAAAAGTAGTCATAGAAAAATGCACATGTAAGGATAAATATTGTTCAGTGCATTGCTGGTGCATACAAAATTATAAATACACCAGCAAAAAGCAAATACTTTGAGATGAACAAATTTAAATAAATTGCTTTGTGCTGCATTGGCCCAGTGACTGCATTTAGTTTTATTATTAACAATGGCAATAACTTGATTAATAAAAAAAAAAAAAAAAAAAAAAAAAAACAAGGCCTCATTAGATCCATGTTTGTGGAATCCAACTTAAAACTCCATTATGCAACTTTTTATGTGGGAAAAAAAAAGTTGATATTTGTGCATATTTGACCTTGTAGCAACTCAGCGGCTGTATGAGTGGTCAGCACTGCTCCTTTACTTTCCATCACAGTGGTCTCTACAAAGCTCCAGGATCAATTGTCTGGAAGGTTTTCACTGCTGACGCACCCTCTCACCAGAAAACCTGCAAAACAATTGATCCTGGAGCGTTGTAGAGACCACTGTGATGGAAAGTAAAGGAGCAGTGCTGACCACTCATACAGCCGCTGAGTTGCTACAAGGTCAAATATGCATAAATATCAACTTTTTTTCCCCGCATAAAAAGTTGCGTAATGCATCTTTAAGTCGAGACAGGGCAGGGGAATAAGGAGATATACATTTGTAACTTTTGCTCTAGACTACTGACATACATATGAAAAAAGGCACGTTTTCTTTCATTTAATATTCATTATATATAAACATAAGATTTTTTGTGCCTAAAAATGTCCCAAATAATAAATAACTTTGGGTACAACATCTGAATAATAGATTGAGCAAGGATTAAATGGTTTTATTTTGTATAAGTTACAAAGACTTTTTCAGAATGGGTTTTGGGATACCTTACCCTAAGCTATTTATTCATCTAAAAATCTGTAAAAAGTATAATTTTCCTTGTTTTTTTATTTTATTTTATTCAAAACTCAATCAATCAGATGTTAAAGGGGGGGTATTATGTAAAATCGACTTTTTCAAGCTTTATATCATGTTATTATGTCATTCCCTCATTAAACACATGCCTGGAGTGTTGCCTTGGCTCATTCACATATTTTTGAGTAATCAGTAAAAACTTAGACGGCAGCCATTTTAGGTGTAGCTATGCCTCAGTCCTCCTAGGAACGCCCCCACCTCCTGGAGACGCCTCTGGACCTTTTGTCACCAGCCAAGCCACCAACCACTGCTCCTCAGCTCAGCAGAGCCCCCTCCCCGCACAGTAGTGTTGTTTAGATGCCACAGCAGTGTGCTGAAGGGGGCGTGTCGGAAAGCTTCTTAAAGAGACAGAGGCCTATTTCAAGACGTTCAGTACAGCCATTTTGAGAGAGCAATTTTATTCAAGGCAGTTATTTTAATTTACTGCATATACAGACCAACAGAAGGTTACGTCATCATTGTAGTATGCTATAGACTGGTGCTATGTGATTGAAAAAAGCATAATACCCCCTCTTTAAAAAAAAATCCTTCAGAAAAGTCTGTGGGTGCTACTTACATGGAGAAACAAAATTACAATTCTATGGAAAAACATTGATTCAATATTATAATTAAACCTGTTATTGTAAAGATTTGTTGTTGTTTTTTTGTTTCCAGGTGAAAGTTGTGCCTGCAGTGTTCCCCCTGAGAAAACAACGAACAAAAAAAACCAAACAAACATGTTCAATTATTTATAAAACTTTATTTCTCAACCCTCAATCTCAACAGCTTTAATCTCTTGGGAAAGACTCCTCCAAGTGACGATTCCCGATGCACAAACAAAACAAGGAACAGCACACACAGCACCGTCTACATCAATGAAAAATAAACACAATTAATCGAACGGCGAAGGTAACATCACGAGACTCGGGTCACAGACGAAGAAAGACACAGGAGATAAGAAAAAAAAAAAAGAAAAAGAAATGTCTGGTTGCAATAATTGAAAAGAACCTCAAAAAACACGCACAGGAAAAAAGGACGTTGTACATTTGAAACATCACAAGTGAGTTCATCTTATCTGGCAACCCCCCGGCAAACATGCAAAAAGGTTACTTGCATTAGATTGTGAGTGTCAGGTGATGCAATAGTAAAATACAATTATGATAGCCAAAATAATTCCATATATTTCTTCTTTTTTTTTTACATAGAGCTCTATTGTCACAGATACAGCAGCGAAGCAAAGCCCATGACAGGTTCCTGAGGTGCAAGGCGGCACTAGACATCCTTTTTTTTTTTCTTTCCTTGTGCTCATCGGTGGCAACGTTAAGCATGAGCTGAAGCTGTTGAAGATACAGACCACTTATATTACAATGATTACAAAGACCCTTCAGAAAACACCAAGACACAAGGTAAAATGGAGAAGATTAAAGCCTCAGGGCGGAACATTTCATCCTGTCGAGAAAAATACAAGCAACTGTTCATGCTTGTATTTTTGGGGTGGTTTTGTTATATTAGCATATTAGCATATTAGCATTGTCAGTGGCTACGTTTACATGGCCCGAAAAAAATCAGATAACTGGAGAATTCAGATAACCCAATAATCCGATCTGATGTGTTTACATTCTCTTCAGAAATCGGAGAATACAAAACTCTGGGTTCTACATGAGCCAGTGGAGATTTGGATTTTTAGAGCAACTAAATAGTCTGCACCCCTCTCTTCAGTCAGGCCCAGCTGCAGAACCAGGTGGAGTCCATATTTGGACTTGTAGTCAAACGGCTCCATGTGGCTACAGCTTCTTGTGTTAAACTGAGTGGATACAGCACAGGTTGAGTAACTCAAAAATCTAAGGTTCAAATCCGGTTCACTGTATTATTTATTTAATTGAATGGAGAGACGATTCAGTAAATAATCAGAGCGGGGACTCAAACTCACAACACTGTGGGTAGCAATGTTCTGCATATTATGTGTAGCAGCCTAAGCCACTCCACTGTCAACAGCACACTTACACTACTAACCAATTTGAGATTTATTTCATCGATTTTATATCTGGTTAGTTAATGCACACGTGTGAAAGATCAGGAAGGAGTCAGATTATATACATATCAGATAATGTATATCAGACGTGTCTTCAATAATCTGAGAACTCCAGAAATCAGATTATGATCATATTTTTGGTCTCCATGTAAACATAGCCAGTGTCAGCTGAGCATTAGGAGCATGTTTGGCGTTGCTGGTATTTGTGAGATAGTACAAATACCAGCGAGATAGCAAAAAAATAATCAAGAATGTTCCGCGGTGTGGCTTTGAGAGTAATCACAGAAGAATCAAATAAGAATACTGAGATGTTGAACTGTCTTTTTTTTTTTTAAATATAATATTGGTAATGTATTCCCCTTCCACAAAACTGTACTAACTCCTATAGCAATGTGTCCACTGCATTTGTAGTATCAGCCCATTGTGCTTATTTTAGAAACACCCAACCAAATATGGGGTTAGAAAATTCACAGGAAGGCCTTGCATGCTCTAGGAATCGAACAAGGAACCTTCTGGCTATGAGTCGAGAGCAGAAACACTCCTATTAAAAGGTCCTATACTTGCTTTCATTTTTAACAAAGGCGAGAAAACGAAGTATCCAAGTTTAAGAAATGTATTCAGATTGTTTAGAATTAGATGCACAGTATTATTTCCACAAATATCGGAGTTTACAATATACGAAAGGAGGAGAAAACACATTTCTTTCTACTGCGAGAAAAAAAAATCAGGTATACATGCCTTTCAGTCATGTGACTTTTGTTGTTATGGCGGCCATTTTGAATACCGAAGTAGAATTATGCAGTACTACAACATGTACAACTCAGGATGAAAATGAAAGACAACTGAGTGACAGTGGCATTTTTATGTACTCGTAATCATTGCTCAAGAAGATAACAGTTAAAACACGGCCCCAGAGACGCACGTTTATGTGAAGAAACCATTGAGTCAGTGTTTAAGCTGCTCAAGATGTAAGCATGCTACCAGTTAGCATTTAGCTTTAACAGCTCAGCTCTGACCTCTCCAAGGGAAAGCCCTGAACCACAAACATCTAGCCTTGGATACAACATGTGACAGAGGTCAAAGCTGTTACTGTAGTATTTCCTCAGTGTTCATAGATGTGAGCCACACATGTGTTTTTCGTGTTGTAGCCATTGACACAGTTGATTGAATCAACTGTCAATGGTTGACAGTTGCTAACTGGTAGCATGCTAACGTCTTGAGCAGCTTACAGTAAACACTGACTCAGACTGAGACTCTGTTGACATGACAAACTGTAAAAATCCCAGAGAAAGGTTTTCTGTTTCCTCTTTGATGTGTTTAGTCTGAGGAGTGAAGCAGATCTTTATTTGCTGATTATATCACATAAACGTGCGTCTCTGGTTCCGTGTTTTAACTGTTTTCTTCTTGAACAATGATTATGAGTACATAAAAATGCCACTGTCAATCAGTTGCCTTTCATTTTCATCCTGAGTTGAGATATTGTTACATGTTGTAGTACTGCATAATGCTACTGTACTTCGGTATTCAAAATGGCCGCCAGAACTATGCGTGATGTCATTGGGCCTTTAAGTGCTGTGCGTGCTTGATTTGTAAGAGGCCATTGTAGTCAAGTGGCAAAAAACATAAAAAATTCCATATTGATGCTTTTGAAGTGGAAACTTAAAGCCAAGCTGCGGAATATTTCTGCCAATAAATAGAAATATACCCCTCCAAAAAACAAAACAATAGAAGCACTTAATACATTACGGTGTGTTTTTACAGGATGTCACCAGCTCATCGCCATGGAGACGTTACATGAAGTTTAGTTACATTATGTCCTTTTTCAAATGCTTCATTAGCATAACCCTCTGCAGAAATAGCATCGTCTGTGTTGTAGCTCGATTATTTGGTGTCGCTGGTGAGAGATAACATGAAAATGTTCCGCAGTGTGGCCTTAGGTTGCATTTTTAATGTACATTTTACACTGCGCATCCACCTTTCCAGCGTCGGGTGGTAGATTTGTTAGTCTTAAGTTTATACAAAAATCAAATGCTTTTCTCTTAAAAATTTTAATCGACGTGTCATTCGTATATACAGCTTCAGAGGACGGAGAGGCTTCAATGTTAATCGTCATTTCAAGCATTAAAACAAGCCAATACAGTTTATTCATTAGGTAGCTCGCGAGCAAAATTCTTCATATTATATTATTTTACACACACACACACACACACACACACGCACACACACGCACACGCACACACACGCACACACACAAAATTACAAGGTTTGCAATGTAATGTACCGTACACTGTGAGCGAAGCATAGACAGTCAGTGGCTGAACCGGGCTACAGTTACTGCTAGTATTGACTGGTGCGAGGTAGCAGATGATGGGGCTCAAAGGAACCTGAGTGAACAAGCAGGCAGCACTTCAATAGCATTTGTGTCACAAAAAACAAACAATACAAATAAAATATAGGCAGCCGGTGTTGAAAAAAAGAGAGACCAATGCGGGTGATTTTGAGCGTACAAGCCTGGTAATGATGTGACAAGATGAGTGAATTTTTGATTTAACAAAGTAAATAGGTAAGAGTCTCCCACTGGATAATCAAAGCATGTTCAGCAATCTGAAAGAATGATTTCAGCCGACTCCCTCAATATACAGATTTTTTTACGTACATTTTGTTTTTTCTTCCCTGATGGCACATATTCTAAGGTGACAATTCCAGGAGTTATTGGGCTCACAGTATGAGGTCCCTGGATTGATGTTGAGGTTGTGTGACCTTTCTGTTTTGAGCTTGCATGTGTGAGTTTCTTCCAGCCAAAAGGAGGAGTGTCTGGGACTTTAAATCGATCGACTTACAGACTCCAAAATGTACAATGAGTGTGTTTACATGCGCGCGAGTAACCTGGTTGTGAGGCATATCCTGGTTATGACCATATTCTGGATATGATGTTTGCATGCGTCCAAGAAACCAGGACACTCATATCCCTGTTTACATGAGTAACTACAGTTTCCTGGATATTTAGACTCCAGAGAGGGGCGGAGCTAATGATGGTAAGGAGCTAAAATACTTTAGCAATGTTGCTAACGCATGGCACAAGATCTATTCAAGGAAAAACTTATAATAGTAGAGTTCTGTCCTAGCTTCAACGACAGACAGTGAGAATAAGAAAATTGGTTTGATTTAAGAGCAGTGCTGACTTCTACCGGAGATACCACGGAGCAAAAAATGTGGTTGTTTTTTTAAGGTTACTTCAAGATACAAAGATTTGAAAGCCCAGATACCAAATCAAATGGCTGTAGGAAAGTTTTTGCTTCTGCCATATCTCTTTCAAAAGTTTGCACATGCTCAGTATGTCAGCAATGGTGAAAAACTAGAATGCTGAGTAACGGTAGCGCAGCGGTTAGCGCTCTCGCTTCACAGCTAGAAGGTCCAGGGTTCGATTCCCACCAGGACGGGGTCTTTCTGTGTGGAGTTTGCATGTAAAAACATGTACAATAGGCCAGGATGAATGACGTGTGTGAGTGAAAGTATGGTGGTGGTCAGAGGGACCGTTGGTGCAGATGTGTGCAGTGTTTCTGTCAGTCTCCCCCAGGGGAAACTGAAGCTACTAGTGGAGCTTACCACCACTGAGTATGAAGTGAATGTACAATTGTCTCATGTAAAGCGCTTTGTGACCATGTCAGTGAAAGGCGCTATATAAATAAAGATCTTCTACTTCTTCTACTGTGTTTACATGGTACAGTATCCTGGAAACTGTGGGAATAACCTGTATATCGGCTTATCCAGGAAACTGAAAGCAGCATTCTGTTTATACATGAACCAGACAATACCAGGACACTTAAAATCCCCATTAATAACCTGGATACTTGAGTGCATGTAAACACACTTGGTGCCACTCAAATGCGTATCAATCAGAAACATCCTTTATAACAGCTTTCACCTGTAAACAAACAAGTTTACTGGCATTGATTTGGCAGAAGATGGCACTGCTTCTCAGTCTTCTGTGCGAGTTTTATTAGTTCATTCTGTTAAACGCAGGAAATGCATTTTTCTGAATGGCTAATCCGACTGTCAATTATGTCTGAAAATCGCAGCATCGACCCAAAAACACGAGCAAAAGGCCAAATCCTTCTGCTCGATACCCGATACCAAGATTTGGAGATGGGTCCCCTGCTCCTGACAGGTTGCCCTTTTGGCATTGACGAATGGCACGGTGACAAGTATCTTAGCTTTGCCCTTAAATGTTGTTAAAGAGTGTTTCAGGAGCATGAGAGTTCACAAAACCCACACCCGATGTAATTCTTCAGGCAAAAAGCAGAGAACATGCAGAAATTACCCAGTGAGATGCCTATTCGCTTAGTTACAGACCTTTGAATACTGTGCGCACTGGTCTCCTTTTTTCCACAGCTGTTGCAGACGGATAGCCCTATGAGAGAGACACGGTGCTCTGGCTCCCTCTAGTGGTGCTGGTGAACAATAACTGCATTTTTGAAGGATGTGCACAGTGCGGTCATGTTTTTTTTTTTTTACAAGAACAGAAGTATTTTGAGAAGAAAGCTCATGAGAATTACAAGTATAGCGTCAGTAATTACAAGTTGTTGCATAGCCAGGCATGTTTTTTTGTTTGTTTTTTTACCATCAGGCATCTGTCGAGTGCAAGACAAAGTACGTGCAGGACTGTGGCGGAGTGGGTCAAGCGTCTGCCCACTATGTGTAAGAGTGGCTGGTTCAAACTTTGGCGGTGTGTGCTGTTGTCGTGACGCCCGAGCGCGAGTAGTAAATACTGTAAGTGTAAACAAATGAAAGAAAGGACAAATCGAGGAGGAAATAATCATGGACATGTAAAAAGAATACATTTGAAGGGTTCATTTGCAAAAGCAGATATCTCCGTTTTGAATTTTTTTCAAAATCGTTTTGGATATTTGTTACTGTACGTGACGGATGCCACCTATGAAGCTAAAGTTGTGTGAATTTAATCAAGAACAAGTGTGTTTATATTTTTATAGCACTGAAACAAATCTGGTAATGAAAAACACTGCTGTGTAAAGAGAAATGTTGAAGCATACGTTGAGTTTTTTCAATGGCACTTATCTGTTTTTGCAAATGAACTCTTCATTTGTGTACATACGTGTACAACCTTAAATCCGATTAATTTAGACAATAAAGTATTCTGCTTTCTTCCCAAAATACAATTACTGTTTTGCACCTAATTCTATGGCCCAAATGCATGACGAACAAATGAGTTGTTGTTGTTGTTGTTTTTTTTCTTCTGTTAGTGTACGGACAGTAAGGACAGTACTTCAAAAATACTATGTAAGAGCAAAAGCTGGTACATGTTAGTGGGTAAGTTGGTTGTTTGGGTAAAGGGAAAAATATATATTACAAAGGACGAAACACAATAGTTTTACATGACTTGTACAGTAGCATTTGTCTCCGATTGCATAAAAAAAAGCAGGATGGTAAAGTGTGTAACATTGCTGCGTTCATGTCTATCTGACCAAGAGTTGATAAACATATGGAGATGTCGTCCACAAAGAGACAAAAAAACATTGCATTTAAAACGAGCAACAACAGTGGGGCGGATGGGTGGGGGGGCTCAAGGGTGGGACGTTTGGTGTGGTTGCCGCGGGTTACTGTATCTAGGGTCACGACGATTGCTGGCCGCCCCACTGGGTCTCGACCGGCCGCCGCAGCAGCTCCTCCACGTGCCGCGCCACGTCCATCGTGTCGTCCAGGTCGAAATCTCCGTCCGCGTCGAGCACCGAGTCGCTTCTGGAAGAGAGAGTGGAGGAGGCGAGCGGGATCAATTTATTTAAAAGATTGGAGTTTCAAGTGCGTAGGTTCAGTCGTATCAGTCAAGCGACAAAAACCCTCCTCCGTATTGGATAAACCTGAACCTGAACTCAACTCACAAAGCAATTAAATGCAGAGCTATCCTGCCTCTCCCACTTTTCACTGTCAGACAGAGACCACAGGAAATAATATCTATATCACTACGTATTTTGTCTAAAGTGAAAACAAATAATTAGCGAAAGTGCTGAGCTTAAAGGTCTAACGCGATACAAGATGGAAAGTCTTCTAGCAACTCAGAGTCCATGAAAAGCTGTGTAGTTGTCAGCCATCGAATCCCGGAACTGTTTAAACTGAGCATACAAATGCATGGGGAAGCCAGGCACAATACTAAAGTATGGCGAGGTAGGACATGTCCATTTCACGGTTAGGGCTGTCACGATAATTAAGAAAAATCGACTTATCGTTCAATACATAAGAAATAAACAATATATTTTTGGCTGATATTTATCGTCTGTACATTTATTAGCATTTCCCCCTTATTTTTTCATCGTAAAACATTGATTTCTATGGAAGCAAACTGAGTTACATTATATTTCATGTTTATTGCAGCTTGTGTGGTATTTTAGGATATTATGATGCACTTTTAGAACAAAGGTCATTTTTATGCCTGAATGTTGATCGTTAGAGTCAATAATATCGTTTATCGCGATACTTTCCTGCCTCAATATATCGAACCTGAAATTTGTTAAAGTGACAAGCCTATTTATGGCCATTGGATAGTCTATATTATGTGGTTTCTTTATCATCAACATCTTTTAAGATGATGTTTACTGGCCATTGGTTTATAAGTTGAGATGATGGCTAATGCTAACGGCTATTCACCTTAGTCCGGAAGTTCGCGTGGGGGCGCCGCCATGAATTGTGCCCGCCACTTCTCTCCTATTAGATAACATAGGACTGGAGAAGTCCAAAGAAAATCAGTTACTACATGAATACAAAGCCGATTTTAGGCCACGCAGAGAAACAGTGCAGTGTTGACTTGTTGGTACAAGTGAACATCGGACATTTCACACAAATCGATTTACTAAACATCAGATTTTAGCCGCGAACATTTTCCCTCGTTCTCGGCTTAATGAATGGGCTTTGCGCTCTACCGGAAGTGTCAAGACAACAGAAGTGCAGAGACAAAGCAAAAAGAGGCAAAAGTGGGCGGGGCGGAATAAGGTGAATAGGAAAATACATTGAGCAGATTAACGGACTAGAAAAGTTTCACCGACTAGGTTATCAATAACCTAGTTTCTACCCAATAAAGATACAAAGACATGGAGAGGAGCAAAGTGGTTCACCAAAAATAATGGAGAATGCTAACATGATGCTTCATGATGATCATGGAGATCAGCAGCGGTCAATACAACAATTATTAGCTAGTAGTTTGATGTAATTCCACCAGTAAGTTTAAGTATTAATATTTGACATAAACAGGTAAAGTTTTATGAAGAAAACAAATTGAATCCTCTAAAACATGACTGAGATATGAAAAGGGAGAAATCCATATTCCATATACAGTATATATCCAAATATACATGTATGTATGTAGGTCAGTGCATCTTCTCAACCATCTATAGTAAAGATAATTGAATCTCTACTGCGATTAAATAAAAAATAATGTCTACAAAATCCTCAGCAAAATCCATATTGTTCTGCTATAAATGTGTCTGAATAGTGCATGTTTGAGTGTAATGATGACTCACATGGGAGGGTAGATGCCGTAGGTCTGCTGATGACTGACAGGGGCCGGGGACGCGCCGTGGTCCATGTACGTCTGGTTAATTCCGGTCGGGTCAGAGTTGGCCGTGGCAAAGCTGAAGAAGAACCACACAGTTTCAACCATTTTCAGATGAAATCGACAGAAGTCTACACAGAATTGACAGAATCTTTGCATATTTAGCATGTATTTGATGTTTGATGTGTGTAATAGTATTATTCAAAATCATTAGGGGCCTGAGGTTCAATGCTGGAGGGACAGTTAACGATGATCATTATCTATACATTTGTGCTCGATGTAGACATAAGAGAACCTTTTTAGGCCCGTGTGCACTCCGTTGAGAACCAGTAGGGTGCCATTAAAGGTTTCAGCCCTAGTTACCATCCAGCCAGACCCTTCTCCACTCTGGCTCTAGAGCCTCTACTGAGCCAGGCAGGAGGGTAAACTAACAAGGCTAACTCCAGTGATGTGTGCAGGCGGAGAACATGGCCAAGGAGTCCTTAATTAACTGAGTCTAAATGTAATAAATGTAATTGCTAATCTGAATTCAGGATCTGAGGCTGAGAATTTAAGTAAAAGAGGTAATGAGTGCAGCGGAGACGATAAAAACAGGCACACAGCGGGCGACTGGAAACCGTGGCTTTAACTGAGACGTGTTACTTGTGTTATACTGTAAAGACGATGGTTTGGTGTTAGACCTGGCAATCTCTGATACAGTCCTGGTTTAATCTTTTTTTTTTTTTTTAAAGCTGCTCTAAAAGAGTGGTTCTCATCCGGAGGGTCAGGACCCAAAAGTGGATCGTGGCAGCATTTTCAGTGGGTCACGAGGGGAACATCGTCTACAAAAAAGTACAACAAACCCTACCCGAGTACTGGGTTGTTTTGATCATGATTTATCATTTTACATCAACAATTATCTGCAGAATAATATGGTATTTTATTATATACAGGTTACATTTTGGTTCGGGTTGCTTCTTGTTATTCGAGGACAGGGGCCATTTAAAAGCAAAACACAGTCTCAAAACTATTTTTAATAGCCGATGCCGATATGCACAGCCGATACTTTTTACCGATGCTTTAGGCCGATTTTTCCAAATGTCTGGTCTATAGTCCTGTAAAAATATAAATACTTGGCCGATTTTATTTTATTACTTTAGGTTTTATTACTTTAGATTCAATCATAGTTTCTGTCCCAGTTTTGATTAGTTGCCGTTAGCATTAGCATGCTGCCGTTAGCATTAGCATACTGTTGCTAACGCTAAATATAAAAAAATACAATTGCGGAGGTTCAAACTAACTCAGCAATTGAATTCTCCAGGTTCTGTGCTTCAAAATGAGATGCAGCATGTCCATTTTCACAGAGGTTTAGTTGGTGAAACTTGTGTTTAACAAACTTGTAGCTAACAGATGTTTTTCTGTTCCCCTGAGGCCTGGGACATTGTGGGAGGACTCGTTTTAAAGCCCTGAAATAACGTCCTTATTTGTACTTTAAATGGCAAATAATTTTCCGATACGAAACTCAATGTGAAAAAATAAGTGATTATAAATGCAAATACTGAAAAGACACTGCCCAAACATACGCACAGCCCAAGATGCACAATATACTGCTTTGTGTTTTCAGTCTTTCATTCCCTCTGAGATTTCAGAGTCTCTTTTTCAATCGAGTACTGGAGCCGAGAACAAAAACTAGATCGAGAAAATCCACTTACTCTGGCACGACTTGTTTGATTTGCGGCTTCACGTAGCCGTCCACCGCTTTGGCTTTTAGAAACACAACCAGAGAGAGAAAGAGATCAGCCGTTACCCAAAGCTTTTATCAAGTATGGACTAGATTGAGGTGGAGAGTCCTTACACAGGGGCGGGGTGTAGTACTTGGAGAACACCTCGTCTTTGGGCCGGTCCGGGTAGAGGAACAGCAGGTGGTTGAGGTCGCTGATGCGGTCGGCCAGAGAGCGGATGGTGAAGTCTTTGGTTGTGTAGGGCATGAGGTTCCACACCATCCTCTCCCCTGGCGAGACAATAAAAACAAAACGTGCAGAAAAATGACCATCTTAAATGAGATAAAAGACCAAAAATTCAGACAGATTATCACTATTATTATTATATTATTATTTTTTATATCCGTTAGTATTCAATGCATTACTTGCTCAATTTAAATCTTTCTTTAGGTGATATTATTAATCTTACCCGCTTTGTTGGGGTTTTCTGCCACCCAGGCGATGGTTATTCCTCCGATCTCAGAGTCACTGAAGCGCAGCAGGAAGGTGCCGTTGGGTTTGGACATCAGCATGTCCTGGGCCTGCTGTTTGTTCACAAAGCCCAAAATCGCTCTGATGGAAAAAAAAGATACATTTATATTTAAAAGCAAAGGTCTACAGGTGATGAATTAAGTACAAGTTAAAATCATCAATCATGACAGCATTTAGTAGCATTTCCTGCTTATCAGATTAAAAGAGAATGTTTATTTGTTTAGTTATTTGTTTGGGACAGTGCATCTTAATGAACACATATGGAATTCATGCATGTAAACAGGCCCCGTCAGATTGTTGCCATGGGCTGATTGTATCGCACTCACACTCACAAGTGTCATGTGAGGCAAGAACCCTGTGTGCTCTTACAAATAAATGAACAGGATAAAAAAGAAAACATGTTGTGAATGTGCTCACCCATCGTTCCAATGCGGCTTGAGATGTTTTTTAGTAAGCTCCATTACTCCATCAAACCACTGCCAGAACGTGAAGTTTCTTCCTGGTAGACTTTCCTGTAAAATAACCAAAAATATTTCTGGATTTAGATGAATGTCTGCCACAAAAAAACATAATATTTGTATGTAGTTTTCATGATACGATAATGGAAAATGCATTTTGATTTATTAGTACATCATGAGACTGAGATAGGAGGCATTAATCGAAATAGCCAACAACCATATGAGAAAATAATCAGGCCCAAACCCGCTGAACCCTGGGAAAAAGCAGCTTGTGAATGCACCACCTGACGCTAATATATTAATTTCACTCTGCACTTTTATGTGACATAAGAATGATAAATCATCTCTGTCTCGATTTTCTTTAGCTGTATTGGTCAAAGTGTCCGTACCCTGTTGAACTGTGACCAGGTCATGGTCATGCTGCGGTAGTCCTCTGGGTTGTTGCTGGAGCTGCTGAACGCCTTCTGCGCCAGAAAGACAAGGTTCTCCTCGGACAGACCGCGGTTG